>CM055117.1:508343567-510743567 GCA_029206835.1 Rana muscosa
TTGTGCTATAGTGTGCTTTAAAAAAACATTTTTTCTAGGGACAGAAAACTCTAGGTAGGGAGAGTGTCAGTTTCTTTCACTGTGCGAATCCTTGTTTCTAGGGACAAAGAAGGAAAGTGAGGGGAATTCTCCTTGTGCTATAGTGTGCTTTAAAAAAACATTTTTTCTAGGGACAGAAAACTCTAGGTAGGGAGAGTGTCAGTTTCTTTCACTGTGCGAATCCTTGTTTCTAGGGACAGGGAAGGACAGTGAGTGAATTCTCCTTGTGCTATAGTGTGCTTTAAAAAAACATTTTTTCTAGGGACAGAAAACTCTAGGTAGGGAGAGTGTCAGTTTCTTTCACTGTGCGATTCCTTGTTTCTAGGGACAGGGAAGGACAGTGAGTGAATTCTCCTTGTGCTATAGTGTGCTTTAAAAAAACTTTTTTTCTAGGGACAGAAAACTCTAGGTAGGGAGAGTGTCAGTTTCTTTCACTGTGCGAATCCTTGTTTCTAGGGACAAAGAAGGAAAGTGAGGGGAATTCTCCTTGTGCTATAGTGTGCTTTAAAAAAACATTTTTTCTAGGGACAGAAAACTCTAGGTAGGGAGAGTGTCAGTTTCTTTCACTGTGCGATTCCTTGTTTCTAGGGACAGGGAAGGACAGTGAGTGAATTCTCCTTGTGCTATAGTGTGCTTTAAAAAAACATTTTTTCTAGGGACAGAAAACTCTAGGTAGGGAGAGTGTCAGTTTCTTTCACTGTGCAAATCCTTGTTTCTAGGGACAAAGAAGGAAAGTGAGGGGAATTCTCCTTGTGCTATAGTGTGCTTTAAAAAAACATTTTTTCTAGGGACAGAAAACTCTAGGTAGGGAGAGTGTCAGTTTATTTCACTGTGCGAATCCTTGTTTCTAGGGACAAAGAAGGAAAGTGAGGGGAATTCTCCTTGTGCTATAGTGTGCTTTAAAAAAACATTTTTTCTAGGGACAGAAAACTCTAGGTAGGGAGAGTGTCAGTTTCTTTCACTGTGCGAATCCTTGTTTCTAGGGACAGGGAAGAACAGTGAGTGAATTCTCCTTGTGCTATAGTGTGCTTTAAAAAAACATTTTTTCTAGGGACAGAAAACTCTAGGTAGGGAGAGTGTCAGTTTCTTTCACTGTGCGAATCCTTGTTTCTAGGGACAAAGAAGGAAAGTGAGGGGAATTCTCCTTGTGCTATAGTGTGCTTTAAAAAAACATTTTTTCTAGGGACAGAAAACTCTAGGTAGGGAGAGTGTCAGTTTCTTTCACTGTGCGATTCCTTGTTTCTAGGGACAGGGAAGGACAGTGAGTGAATTCTCCTTGTGCTATAGTGTGCTTTAAAAAAACATTTTTTCTAGGGACAGAAAACTCTAGGTAGGGAGAGTGTCAGTTTCTTTCACTGTGCGATTCCTTGTTTCTAGGGACAGGGAAGGACAGTGAGTGAATTCTCCTTGTGCTATAGTGTGCTTTAAAAAAACTTTTTTTCTAGGGACAGAAAACTCTAGGTAGGGAGAGTGTCAGTTTCTTTCACTGTGCAAATCCTTGTTTCTAGGGACAAAGAAGGAAAGTGAGGGGAATTCTCCTTGTGCTATAGTGTGCTTTAAAAAAACATTTTTTCTAGGGACAGAAAACTCTAGGTAGGGAGAGTGTCAGTTTCTTTCACTGTGCGATTCCTTGTTTCTAGGGACAGGGAAGGACAGTGAGTGAATTCTCCTTGTGCTATAGTGTGCTTTAAAAAAACATTTTTTCTAGGGACAGAAAACTCTAGGTAGGGAGAGTGTCAGTTTCTTTCACTGTGCGAATCCTTGTTTCTAGGGACAAAGAAGGAAAGTGAGGGGAATTCTCCTTGTGCTATAGTGTGCTTTAAAAAAAATTTTTTCTAGGGACAGAAAACTCTAGGTAGGGAGAGTGTCAGTTTCTTTCACTGTGCGATTCCTTGTTTCTAGGGACAGGGAAGGACAGTGAGTGAATTCTCCTTGTGCTATAGTGTGCTTTAAAAAAACTTTTTTTCTAGGGACAGAAAACTCTAGGTAGGGAGAGTGTCAGTTTCTTTCACTGTGCGAATCCTTGTTTCTAGGGACAAAGAAGGAAAGTGAGGGGAATTCTCCTTGTGCTATAGTGTGCTTTAAAAAAACATTTTTTCTAAGGACAGAAAACTCTAGGTAGGGAGAGTGTAAGTTTCTTTCACTGTGCGATTCCTTGTTTCTAGGGACAGGGAAGGACAGTGAGTGAATTCTCCTTGTGCTATAGTGTGCTTTAAAAAAACATTTTTTCTAGGGACAGAAAACTCTAGGTAGGGAGAGTGTCAGTTTCTTTCACTGTGCGAATCCTTGTTTCTAGGGACAAAGAAGGAAAGTGAGGGGAATTCTCCTTGTGCTATAGTGTGCTTTAAAAAAACATTTTTTCTAGGGACAGAAAACTCTAGGTAGGGAGAGTGTCAGTTTCTTTCACTGTGCGATTCCTTGTTTCTAGGGACAGGGAAGGACAGTGAGTGAATTCTCCTTGTGCTATAGTGTGCTTTAAAAAAACTTTTTTTCTAGGGACAGAAAACTCTAGGTAGGGAGAGTGTCAGTTTCTTTCACTGTGCGAATCCTTGTTTCTAGGGACAAAGAAGGAAAGTGAGGGGAATTCTCCTTGTGCTATAGTGTGCTTTAAAAAAACATTTTTTCTAAGGACAGAAAACTCTAGGTAGGGAGAGTGTAAGTTTCTTTCACTGTGCGATTCCTTGTTTCTAGGGACAGGGAAGGACAGTGAGTGAATTCTCCTTGTGCTATAGTGTGCTTTAAAAAAACATTTTTTCTAGGGACAGAAAACTCTAGGTAGGGAGAGTGTCAGTTTCTTTCACTGTGCGAATCCTTGTTTCTAGGGACAAAGAAGGAAAGTGAGGGGAATTCTCCTTGTGCTATAGTGTGCTTTAAAAAAACATTTTTTCTAGGGACAGAAAACTCTAGGTAGGGAGAGTGTCAGTTTCTTTCACTGTGCGAATCCTTGTTTCTAGGGACAGGGAAGGACAGTGAGTGAATTCTCCTTGTGCTATAGTGTGCTTTAAAAAAACTTTTTTTCTAGGGACAGAAAACTCTAGGTAGGGAGAGTGTCAGTTTCTTTCACTGTGTGATTCCTTGTTTCTAGGGACAGGGAAGGACAGTGAGTGAATTCTCCTTGTGCTATAGTGTGCTTTAAAAAAACATTTTTTCTAGGGACAGAAAACTCTAGGTAGGGAGAGTGTCAGTTTCTTTCACTGTGCGAATCCTTGTTTCTAGGGACAAAGAAGGAAAGTGAGGGGAATTCTCCTTGTGCTATATTGTGCTTTAAAAAAACATTTTTTCTAAGGACAGAAAACTCTAGGTAGGGAGAGTGTCAGTTTCTTTCACTGTGCGATTCCTTGTTTCTAGGGACAGGGAAGGACAGTGAGTGAATTCTCCTTGTGCTATAGTGTGCTTTAAAAAAACTTTTTTTCTAGGGACAGAAAACTCTAGGTAGGGAGAGTGTCAGTTTCTTTCACTGTGCGAATCCTTGTTTCTAGGGACAAAGAAGGAAAGTGAGGGGAATTCTCCTTGTGCTATAGTGTGCTTTAAAAAAACATTTTTTCTAGGGACAGAAAATTCTAGGTAGGGAGAGTGTCAGTTTCTTTCACTGTGCGAATCCTTGTTTCTAGGGACAAAGAAGGAAAGTGAGGGGAATTCTCCTTGTGCTATAGTGTGCTTTAAAAAAACATTTTTTCTAGGGACAGAAAAGTCTAGGTAGGGAGAGTGTCAGTTTCTTTCACTGTGCGAATCCTTGTTTCTAGGGACAGGGAAGAACAGTGAGTGAATTCTCCTTGTGCTATAGTGTGCTTTAAAAAAACTTTTTTTCTAGGGACAGAAAACTCTAGGTAGGGAGAGTGTCAGTTTCTTTCACTGTGCGAATCCTTGTTTCTAGGGACAAAGAAGGAAAGTGAGGGGAATTCTCCTTGTGCTATAGTGTGCTTTAAAAAAACATTTTTTCTAGGGACAGAAAACTCTAGGTAGGGAGAGTGTCAGTTTCTTTCACTGTGCGAATCCTTGTTTCTAGGGACAAAGAAGGAAAGTGAGGGGAATTCTCCTTGTGCTATAGTGTGCTTTAAAAAAACATTTTTTCTAGGGACAGAAAACTCTAGGTAGGGAGAGTGTCAGTTTCTTTCACTGTGTGAATCCTTGTTTCTAGGGACAGGGAAGAACAGTGAGTGAATTCTCCTTGTGCTATAGTGTGCTTTAAAAAAACATTTTTTCTAGGGACAGAAAACTCTAGGTAGGGAGAGTGTCAGTTTCTTTCACTGTGCGAATCCTTGTTTCTAGGGACAGGGAAGGACAGTGAGGGGAATTCTCCTTGTGCTATAGTGTGCTTTAAAAAAACATTTTTTCTAGGGACAGAAAACTCTAGGTAGGGAGAGTGTCAGTTTCTTTCACTGTGTGATTCCTTGTTTCTAGGGACAGGGAAGGACAGTGAGTGAATTCTCCTTGTGCTATAGTGTGCTTTAAAAAAACATTTTTTCTAGGGACAGAAAACTCTAGGTAGGGAGAGTGTCAGTTTCTTTCACTGTGCGATTCCTTGTTTCTAGGGACAGGGAAGGACAGTGAGTGAATTCTCCTTGTGCTATAGTGTGCTTTAAAAAAACTTTTTTTCTAGGGACAGAAAACTCTAGGTAGGGAGAGTGTCAGTTTCTTTCACTGTGCAAATCCTTGTTTCTAGGGACAAAGAAGGAAAGTGAGGGGAATTCTCCTTGTGCTATAGTGTGCTTTAAAAAAACATTTTTTCTAGGGACAGAAAACTCTAGGTAGGGAGAGTGTCAGTTTCTTTCACTGTGCGATTCCTTGTTTCTAGGGACAGGGAAGGACAGTGAGTGAATTCTCCTTGTGCTATAGTGTGCTTTAAAAAAACATTTTTTCTAGGGACAGAAAACTCTAGGTAGGGAGAGTGTCAGTTTCTTTCACTGTGCGAATCCTTGTTTCTAGGGACAAAGAAGGAAAGTGAGGGGAATTCTCCTTGTGCTATAGTGTGCTTTAAAAAAACATTTTTTCTAGGGACAGAAAACTCTAGGTAGGGAGAGTGTCAGTTTCTTTCACTGTGCGATTCCTTGTTTCTAGGGACAGGGAAGGACAGTGAGTGAATTCTCCTTGTGCTATAGTGTGCTTTAAAAAAACTTTTTTTCTAGGGACAGAAAACTCTAGGTAGGGAGAGTGTCAGTTTCTTTCACTGTGCGAATCCTTGTTTCTAGGGACAAAGAAGGAAAGTGAGGGGAATTCTCCTTGTGCTATAGTGTGCTTTAAAAAAAATTTTTCTAAGGACAGAAAACTCTAGGTAGGGAGAGTGTAAGTTTCTTTCACTGTGCGATTCCTTGTTTCTAGGGACAGGGAAGGACAGTGAGTGAATTCTCCTTGTGCTATAGTGTGCTTTAAAAAAACATTTTTTCTAGGGACAGAAAACTCTAGGTAGGGAGAGTGTCAGTTTCTTTCACTGTGCGAATCCTTGTTTCTAGGGACAAAGAAGGAAAGTGAGGGGAATTCTCCTTGTGCTATAGTGTGCTTTAAAAAAACATTTTTTCTAGGGACAGAAAACTCTAGGTAGGGAGAGTGTCAGTTTCTTTCACTGTGCGATTCCTTGTTTCTAGGGACAGGGAAGGACAGTGAGTGAATTCTCCTTGTGCTATAGTGTGCTTTAAAAAAACTTTTTTTCTAGGGACAGAAAACTCTAGGTAGGGAGAGTGTCAGTTTCTTTCACTGTGCGAATCCTTGTTTCTAGGGACAGGGAAGGACAGTGAGTGAATTCTCCTTGTGCTATAGTGTGCTTTAAAAAAACTTTTTTTCTAGGGACAGAAAACTCTAGGTAGGGAGAGTGTCAGTTTCTTTCACTGTGCGATTCCTTGTTTCTAGGGACAGGGAAGGAAAGTGAGGGGAATTCTCCTTGTGCTATAGTGTGCTTTAAAAAAACATTTTTTCTAGGGACAGAAAACTCTAGGTAGGGAGAGTGTAAGTTTCTTTCACTGTGCGATTCCTTGTTTCTAGGGACAGGGAAGGACAGTGAGTGAATTCTCCTTGTGCTATAGTGTGCTTTAAAAAAACATTTTTTCTAGGGACAGAAAACTCTAGGTAGGGAGAGTGTCAGTTTCTTTCACTGTGCGAATCCTTGTTTCTAGGGACAAAGAAGGAAAGTGAGGGGAATTCTCCTTGTGCTATAGTGTGCTTTAAAAAAACATTTTTTCTAGGGACAGAAAACTCTAGGTAGGGAGAGTGTCAGTTTCTTTCACTGTGTGATTCCTTGTTTCTAGGGACAGGGAAGGACAGTGAGTGAATTCTCCTTGTGCTATAGTGTGCTTTAAAAAAACATTTTTTCTAGGGACAGAAAACTCTAGGTAGGGAGAGTGTCAGTTTCTTTCACTGTGCGAATCCTTGTTTCTAGGGACAAAGAAGGAAAGTGAGGGGAATTCTCCTTGTGCTATAGTGTGCTTTAAAAAAACATTTTTTCTAGGGACAGAAAACTCTAGGTAGGGAGAGTGTCAGTTTCTTTCACTGTGCGAATCCTTGTTTCTAGGGACAGGGAAGGACAGTGAGTGAATTCTCCTTGTGCTATAGTGTGCTTTAAAAAAACTTTTTTTCTAGGGACAGAAAACTCTAGGTAGGGAGAGTGTCAGTTTCTTTCACTGTGTGATTCCTTGTTTCTAGGGACAGGGAAGGACAGTGAGTGAATTCTCCTTGTGCTATAGTGTGCTTTAAAAAAACATTTTTTCTAGGGACAGAAAACTCTAGGTAGGGAGAGTGTCAGTTTCTTTCACTGTGCGAATCCTTGTTTCTAGGGACAAAGAAGGAAAGTGAGGGGAATTCTCCTTGTGCTATATTGTGCTTTAAAAAAACATTTTTTCTAAGGACAGAAAACTCTAGGTAGGGAGAGTGTCAGTTTCTTTCACTGTGCGATTCCTTGTTTCTAGGGACAGGGAAGGACAGTGAGTGAATTCTCCTTGTGCTATAGTGTGCTTTAAAAAAACTTTTTTTCTAGGGACAGAAAACTCTAGGTAGGGAGAGTGTCAGTTTCTTTCACTGTGCGAATCCTTGTTTCTAGGGACAAAGAAGGAAAGTGAGGGGAATTCTCCTTGTGCTATAGTGTGCTTTAAAAAAACATTTTTTCTAGGGACAGAAAATTCTAGGTAGGGAGAGTGTCAGTTTCTTTCACTGTGCGAATCCTTGTTTCTAGGGACAAAGAAGGAAAGTGAGGGGAATTCTCCTTGTGCTATAGTGTGCTTTAAAAAAACATTTTTTCTAGGGACAGAAAAGTCTAGGTAGGGAGAGTGTCAGTTTCTTTCACTGTGCGAATCCTTGTTTCTAGGGACAGGGAAGAACAGTGAGTGAATTCTCCTTGTGCTATAGTGTGCTTTAAAAAAACTTTTTTTCTAGGGACAGAAAACTCTAGGTAGGGAGAGTGTCAGTTTCTTTCACTGTGCGAATCCTTGTTTCTAGGGACAAAGAAGGAAAGTGAGGGGAATTCTCCTTGTGCTATAGTGTGCTTTAAAAAAACATTTTTTCTAGGGACAGAAAACTCTAGGTAGGGAGAGTGTCAGTTTCTTTCACTGTGCGAATCCTTGTTTCTAGGGACAGGGAAGGACAGTGAGGGGAATTCTCCTTGTGCTATAGTGTGCTTTAAAAAAACATTTTTTCTAGGGACAGAAAACTCTAGGTAGGGAGAGTGTCAGTTTCTTTCACTGTGTGATTCCTTGTTTCTAGGGACAGGGAAGGACAGTGAGTGAATTCTCCTTGTGCTATAGTGTGCTTTAAAAAAACATTTTTTCTAGGGACAGAAAACTCTAGGTAGGGAGAGTGTCAGTTTCTTTCACTGTGCGAATCCTTGTTTCTAGGGACAGGGAAGGACAGTGAGTGAATTCTCCTTGTGCTATAGTGTGCTTTAAAAAAACATTTTTTCTAGGGACAGAAAACTCTAGGTAGGGAGGGTGTCAGTTTCTTTCACTGTGTGATTCCTTGTTTCTAGGGACAGGGAAGGACAGTGAGTGAATTCTCCTTGTGCTATAGTGTGCTTTAAAAAAACATTTTTTCTAGGGACAGAAAACTCTAGGTAGGGAGAGTGTCAGTTTCTTTCACTGTGCGAATCCTTGTTTCTAGGGACAAAGAAGGAAAGTGAGGGGAATTCTCCTTGTGCTATATTGTGCTTTAAAAAAACATTTTTTCTAAGGACAGAAAACTCTAGGTAGGGAGAGTGTCAGTTTCTTTCACTGTGCGATTCCTTGTTTCTAGGGACAGGGAAGGACAGTGAGTGAATTCTCCTTGTGCTATAGTGTGCTTTAAAAAAACATTTTTTCTAGGGACAGAAAACTCTAGGTAGGGAGAGTGTCAGTTTCTTTCACTGTGCGAATCCTTGTTTCTAGGGACAAAGAAGGAAAGTGAGGGGAATTCTCCTTGTGCTATAGTGTGCTTTAAAAAAACATTTTTTCTAGGGACAGAAAACTCTAGGTAGGGAGAGTGTCAGTTTCTTTCACTGTGCGATTCCTTGTTTCTAGGGACAGGGAAGGACAGTGAGTGAATTCTCCTTGTGCTATAGTGTGCTTTAAAAAAACTTTTTTTCTAGGGACAGAAAACTCTAGGTAGGGAGAGTGTCAGTTTCTTTCACTGTGCGAATCCTTGTTTCTAGGGACAAAGAAGGAAAGTGAGGGGAATTCTCCTTGTGCTATAGTGTGCTTTAAAAAAACATTTTTTCTAAGGACAGAAAACTCTAGGTAGGGAGAGTGTAAGTTTCTTTCACTGTGCGATTCCTTGTTTCTAGGGACAGGGAAGGACAGTGAGTGAATTCTCCTTGTGCTATAGTGTGCTTTAAAAAAACATTTTTTCTAGGGACAGAAAACTCTAGGTAGGGAGAGTGTCAGTTTCTTTCACTGTGCGAATCCTTGTTTCTAGGGACAAAGAAGGAAAGTGAGGGGAATTCTCCTTGTGCTATAGTGTGCTTTAAAAAAACATTTTTTCTAGGGACAGAAAACTCTAGGTAGGGAGAGTGTCAGTTTCTTTCACTGTGTGATTCCTTGTTTCTAGGGACAGGGAAGGACAGTGAGTGAATTCTCCTTGTGCTATAGTGTGCTTTAAAAAAACATTTTTTCTAGGGACAGAAAACTCTAGGTAGGGAGAGTGTCAGTTTCTTTCACTGTGCGAATCCTTGTTTCTAGGGACAAAGAAGGAAAGTGAGGGGAATTCTCCTTGTGCTATAGTGTGCTTTAAAAAAACATTTTTTCTAGGGACAGAAAACTCTAGGTAGGGAGAGTGTCAGTTTCTTTCACTGTGCGAATCCTTGTTTCTAGGGACAGGGAAGGACAGTGAGTGAATTCTCCTTGTGCTATAGTGTGCTTTAAAAAAACTTTTTTTCTAGGGACAGAAAACTCTAGGTAGGGAGAGTGTCAGTTTCTTTCACTGTGTGATTCCTTGTTTCTAGGGACAGGGAAGGACAGTGAGTGAATTCTCCTTGTGCTATAGTGTGCTTTAAAAAAACATTTTTTCTAGGGACAGAAAACTCTAGGTAGGGAGAGTGTCAGTTTCTTTCACTGTGCGAATCCTTGTTTCTAGGGACAAAGAAGGAAAGTGAGGGGAATTCTCCTTGTGCTATATTGTGCTTTAAAAAAACATTTTTTCTAAGGACAGAAAACTCTAGGTAGGGAGAGTGTCAGTTTCTTTCACTGTGCGATTCCTTGTTTCTAGGGACAGGGAAGGACAGTGAGTGAATTCTCCTTGTGCTATAGTGTGCTTTAAAAAAACTTTTTTTCTAGGGACAGAAAACTCTAGGTAGGGAGAGTGTCAGTTTCTTTCACTGTGCGAATCCTTGTTTCTAGGGACAAAGAAGGAAAGTGAGGGGAATTCTCCTTGTGCTATAGTGTGCTTTAAAAAAACATTTTTTCTAGGGACAGAAAATTCTAGGTAGGGAGAGTGTCAGTTTCTTTCACTGTGCGAATCCTTGTTTCTAGGGACAAAGAAGGAAAGTGAGGGGAATTCTCCTTGTGCTATAGTGTGCTTTAAAAAAACATTTTTTCTAGGGACAGAAAAGTCTAGGTAGGGAGAGTGTCAGTTTCTTTCACTGTGCGAATCCTTGTTTCTAGGGACAGGGAAGAACAGTGAGTGAATTCTCCTTGTGCTATAGTGTGCTTTAAAAAAACTTTTTTTCTAGGGACAGAAAACTCTAGGTAGGGAGAGTGTCAGTTTCTTTCACTGTGCGAATCCTTGTTTCTAGGGACAAAGAAGGAAAGTGAGGGGAATTCTCCTTGTGCTATAGTGTGCTTTAAAAAAACATTTTTTCTAGGGACAGAAAACTCTAGGTAGGGAGAGTGTCAGTTTCTTTCACTGTGCGAATCCTTGTTTCTAGGGACAAAGAAGGAAAGTGAGGGGAATTCTCCTTGTGCTATAGTGTGCTTTAAAAAAACATTTTTTCTAGGGACAGAAAACTCTAGGTAGGGAGAGTGTCAGTTTCTTTCACTGTGCGAATCCTTGTTTCTAGGGACAGGGAAGAACAGTGAGTGAATTCTCCTTGTGCTATAGTGTGCTTTAAAAAAACATTTTTTCTAGGGACAGAAAACTCTAGGTAGCGAGAGTGTCAGTTTCTTTCACTGTGCGAATCCTTGTTTCTAGGGACAGGGAAGGACAGTGAGGGGAATTCTCCTTGTGCTATAGTGTGCTTTAAAAAAACATTTTTTCTAGGGACAGAAAACTCTAGGTAGGGAGAGTGTCAGTTTCTTTCACTGTGTGATTCCTTGTTTCTAGGGACAGGGAAGGACAGTGAGTGAATTCTCCTTGTGCTATAGTGTGCTTTAAAAAAACATTTTTTCTAGGGACAGAAAACTCTAGGTAGGGAGAGTGTCAGTTTCTTTCACTGTGCGATTCCTTGTTTCTAGGGACAGGGAAGGACAGTGAGTGAATTCTCCTTGTGCTATAGTGTGCTTTAAAAAAACTTTTTTTCTAGGGACAGAAAACTCTAGGTAGGGAGAGTGTCAGTTTCTTTCACTGTGCAAATCCTTGTTTCTAGGGACAAAGAAGGAAAGTGAGGGGAATTCTCCTTGTGCTATAGTGTGCTTTAAAAAAACATTTTTTCTAGGGACAGAAAACTCTAGGTAGGGAGAGTGTCAGTTTCTTTCACTGTGCGATTCCTTGTTTCTAGGGACAGGGAAGGACAGTGAGTGAATTCTCCTTGTGCTATAGTGTGCTTTAAAAAAACATTTTTTCTAGGGACAGAAAACTCTAGGTAGGGAGAGTGTCAGTTTCTTTCACTGTGCGAATCCTTGTTTCTAGGGACAAAGAAGGAAAGTGAGGGGAATTCTCCTTGTGCTATAGTGTGCTTTAAAAAAACATTTTTTCTAGGGACAGAAAACTCTAGGTAGGGAGAGTGTCAGTTTCTTTCACTGTGCGATTCCTTGTTTCTAGGGACAGGGAAGGACAGTGAGTGAATTCTCCTTGTGCTATAGTGTGCTTTAAAAAAACTTTTTTTCTAGGGACAGAAAACTCTAGGTAGGGAGAGTGTCAGTTTCTTTCACTGTGCGAATCCTTGTTTCTAGGGACAAAGAAGGAAAGTGAGGGGAATTCTCCTTGTGCTATAGTGTGCTTTAAAAAAACATTTTTTCTAAGGACAGAAAACTCTAGGTAGGGAGAGTGTAAGTTTCTTTCACTGTGCGATTCCTTGTTTCTAGGGACAGGGAAGGACAGTGAGTGAATTCTCCTTGTGCTATAGTGTGCTTTAAAAAAACATTTTTTCTAGGGACAGAAAACTCTAGGTAGGGAGAGTGTCAGTTTCTTTCACTGTGCGAATCCTTGTTTCTAGGGACAAAGAAGGAAAGTGAGGGGAATTCTCCTTGTGCTATAGTGTGCTTTAAAAAAACATTTTTTCTAGGGACAGAAAACTCTAGGTAGGGAGAGTGTCAGTTTCTTTCACTGTGCGATTCCTTGTTTCTAGGGACAGGGAAGGACAGTGAGTGAATTCTCCTTGTGCTATAGTGTGCTTTAAAAAAACTTTTTTTCTAGGGACAGAAAACTCTAGGTAGGGAGAGTGTCAGTTTCTTTCACTGTGCGAATCCTTGTTTCTAGGGACAGGGAAGGACAGTGAGTGAATTCTCCTTGTGCTATAGTGTGCTTTAAAAAAACTTTTTTTCTAGGGACAGAAAACTCTAGGTAGGGAGAGTGTCAGTTTCTTTCACTGTGCGATTCCTTGTTTCTAGGGACAGGGAAGGAAAGTGAGGGGAATTCTCCTTGTGCTATAGTGTGCTTTAAAAAAACATTTTTTCTAAGGACAGAAAACTCTAGGTAGGGAGAGTGTCAGTTTCTTTCACTGTGCGATTCCTTGTTTCTAGGGACAGGGAAGGACAGTGAGTGAATTCTCCTTGTGCTATAGTGTGCTTTAAAAAAACTTTTTTTCTAGGGACAGAAAACTCTAGGTAGGGAGAGTGTCAGTTTCTTTCACTGTGCGAATCCTTGTTTCTAGGGACAAAGAAGGAAAGTGAGGGGAATTCTCCTTGTGCTATAGTGTGCTTTAAAAAAACATTTTTTCTAGGGACAGAAAATTCTAGGTAGGGAGAGTGTCAGTTTCTTTCACTGTGCGAATCCTTGTTTCTAGGGACAAAGAAGGAAAGTGAGGGGAATTCTCCTTGTGCTATAGTGTGCTTTAAAAAAACATTTTTTCTAGGGACAGAAAAGTCTAGGTAGGGAGAGTGTCAGTTTCTTTCACTGTGCGAATCCTTGTTTCTAGGGACAGGGAAGAACAGTGAGTGAATTCTCCTTGTGCTATAGTGTGCTTTAAAAAAACTTTTTTTCTAGGGACAGAAAACTCTAGGTAGGGAGAGTGTCAGTTTCTTTCACTGTGCGAATCCTTGTTTCTAGGGACAAAGAAGGAAAGTGAGGGGAATTCTCCTTGTGCTATAGTGTGCTTTAAAAAAACATTTTTTCTAGGGACAGAAAACTCTAGGTAGGGAGAGTGTCAGTTTCTTTCACTGTGCGAATCCTTGTTTCTAGGGACAGGGAAGGACAGTGAGGGGAATTCTCCTTGTGCTATAGTGTGCTTTAAAAAAACATTTTTTCTAGGGACAGAAAACTCTAGGTAGGGAGAGTGTCAGTTTCTTTCACTGTGTGATTCCTTGTTTCTAGGGACAGGGAAGGACAGTGAGTGAATTCTCCTTGTGCTATAGTGTGCTTTAAAAAAACATTTTTTCTAGGGACAGAAAACTCTAGGTAGGGAGAGTGTCAGTTTCTTTCACTGTGCGAATCCTTGTTTCTAGGGACAGGGAAGGACAGTGAGTGAATTCTCCTTGTGCTATAGTGTGCTTTAAAAAAACATTTTTTCTAGGGACAGAAAACTCTAGGTAGGGAGGGTGTCAGTTTCTTTCACTGTGTGATTCCTTGTTTCTAGGGACAGGGAAGGACAGTGAGTGAATTCTCCTTGTGCTATAGTGTGCTTTAAAAAAACATTTTTTCTAGGGACAGAAAACTCTAGGTAGGGAGAGTGTCAGTTTCTTTCACTGTGCGAATCCTTGTTTCTAGGGACAAAGAAGGAAAGTGAGGGGAATTCTCCTTGTGCTATATTGTGCTTTAAAAAAACATTTTTTCTAAGGACAGAAAACTCTAGGTAGGGAGAGTGTCAGTTTCTTTCACTGTGCGATTCCTTGTTTCTAGGGACAGGGAAGGACAGTGAGTGAATTCTCCTTGTGCTATAGTGTGCTTTAAAAAAACATTTTTTCTAGGGACAGAAAACTCTAGGTAGGGAGAGTGTCAGTTTCTTTCACTGTGCGAATCCTTGTTTCTAGGGACAAAGAAGGAAAGTGAGGGGAATTCTCCTTGTGCTATAGTGTGCTTTAAAAAAACATTTTTTCTAGGGACAGAAAACTCTAGGTAGGGAGAGTGTCAGTTTCTTTCACTGTGCGATTCCTTGTTTCTAGGGACAGGGAAGGACAGTGAGTGAATTCTCCTTGTGCTATAGTGTGCTTTAAAAAAACTTTTTTTCTAGGGACAGAAAACTCTAGGTAGGGAGAGTGTCAGTTTCTTTCACTGTGCGAATCCTTGTTTCTAGGGACAAAGAAGGAAAGTGAGGGGAATTCTCCTTGTGCTATAGTGTGCTTTAAAAAAACATTTTTTCTAAGGACAGAAAACTCTAGGTAGGGAGAGTGTAAGTTTCTTTCACTGTGCGATTCCTTGTTTCTAGGGACAGGGAAGGACAGTGAGTGAATTCTCCTTGTGCTATAGTGTGCTTTAAAAAAACATTTTTTCTAGGGACAGAAAACTCTAGGTAGGGAGAGTGTCAGTTTCTTTCACTGTGCGAATCCTTGTTTCTAGGGACAAAGAAGGAAAGTGAGGGGAATTCTCCTTGTGCTATAGTGTGCTTTAAAAAAACATTTTTTCTAGGGACAGAAAACTCTAGGTAGGGAGAGTGTCAGTTTCTTTCACTGTGTGATTCCTTGTTTCTAGGGACAGGGAAGGACAGTGAGTGAATTCTCCTTGTGCTATAGTGTGCTTTAAAAAAACATTTTTTCTAGGGACAGAAAACTCTAGGTAGGGAGAGTGTCAGTTTCTTTCACTGTGCGAATCCTTGTTTCTAGGGACAAAGAAGGAAAGTGAGGGGAATTCTCCTTGTGCTATAGTGTGCTTTAAAAAAACATTTTTTCTAGGGACAGAAAACTCTAGGTAGGGAGAGTGTCAGTTTCTTTCACTGTGCGAATCCTTGTTTCTAGGGACAGGGAAGGACAGTGAGTGAATTCTCCTTGTGCTATAGTGTGCTTTAAAAAAACTTTTTTTCTAGGGACAGAAAACTCTAGGTAGGGAGAGTGTCAGTTTCTTTCACTGTGTGATTCCTTGTTTCTAGGGACAGGGAAGGACAGTGAGTGAATTCTCCTTGTGCTATAGTGTGCTTTAAAAAAACATTTTTTCTAGGGACAGAAAACTCTAGGTAGGGAGAGTGTCAGTTTCTTTCACTGTGCGAATCCTTGTTTCTAGGGACAAAGAAGGAAAGTGAGGGGAATTCTCCTTGTGCTATATTGTGCTTTAAAAAAACATTTTTTCTAAGGACAGAAAACTCTAGGTAGGGAGAGTGTCAGTTTCTTTCACTGTGCGATTCCTTGTTTCTAGGGACAGGGAAGGACAGTGAGTGAATTCTCCTTGTGCTATAGTGTGCTTTAAAAAAACTTTTTTTCTAGGGACAGAAAACTCTAGGTAGGGAGAGTGTCAGTTTCTTTCACTGTGCGAATCCTTGTTTCTAGGGACAAAGAAGGAAAGTGAGGGGAATTCTCCTTGTGCTATAGTGTGCTTTAAAAAAACATTTTTTCTAGGGACAGAAAATTCTAGGTAGGGAGAGTGTCAGTTTCTTTCACTGTGCGAATCCTTGTTTCTAGGGACAAAGAAGGAAAGTGAGGGGAATTCTCCTTGTGCTATAGTGTGCTTTAAAAAAACATTTTTTCTAGGGACAGAAAAGTCTAGGTAGGGAGAGTGTCAGTTTCTTTCACTGTGCGAATCCTTGTTTCTAGGGACAGGGAAGAACAGTGAGTGAATTCTCCTTGTGCTATAGTGTGCTTTAAAAAAACTTTTTTTCTAGGGACAGAAAACTCTAGGTAGGGAGAGTGTCAGTTTCTTTCACTGTGCGAATCCTTGTTTCTAGGGACAAAGAAGGAAAGTGAGGGGAATTCTCCTTGTGCTATAGTGTGCTTTAAAAAAACATTTTTTCTAGGGACAGAAAACTCTAGGTAGGGAGAGTGTCAGTTTCTTTCACTGTGCGAATCCTTGTTTCTAGGGACAAAGAAGGAAAGTGAGGGGAATTCTCCTTGTGCTATAGTGTGCTTTAAAAAAACATTTTTTCTAGGGACAGAAAACTCTAGGTAGGGAGAGTGTCAGTTTCTTTCACTGTGCGAATCCTTGTTTCTAGGGACAGGGAAGAACAGTGAGTGAATTCTCCTTGTGCTATAGTGTGCTTTAAAAAAACATTTTTTCTAGGGACAGAAAACTCTAGGTAGCGAGAGTGTCAGTTTCTTTCACTGTGCGAATCCTTGTTTCTAGGGACAGGGAAGGACAGTGAGGGGAATTCTCCTTGTGCTATAGTGTGCTTTAAAAAAACATTTTTTCTAGGGACAGAAAACTCTAGGTAGGGAGAGTGTCAGTTTCTTTCACTGTGTGATTCCTTGTTTCTAGGGACAGGGAAGGACAGTGAGTGAATTCTCCTTGTGCTATAGTGTGCTTTAAAAAAACATTTTTTCTAGGGACAGAAAACTCTAGGTAGGGAGAGTGTCAGTTTCTTTCACTGTGCGATTCCTTGTTTCTAGGGACAGGGAAGGACAGTGAGTGAATTCTCCTTGTGCTATAGTGTGCTTTAAAAAAACTTTTTTTCTAGGGACAGAAAACTCTAGGTAGGGAGAGTGTCAGTTTCTTTCACTGTGCAAATCCTTGTTTCTAGGGACAAAGAAGGAAAGTGAGGGGAATTCTCCTTGTGCTATAGTGTGCTTTAAAAAAACATTTTTTCTAGGGACAGAAAACTCTAGGTAGGGAGAGTGTCAGTTTCTTTCACTGTGCGATTCCTTGTTTCTAGGGACAGGGAAGGACAGTGAGTGAATTCTCCTTGTGCTATAGTGTGCTTTAAAAAAACATTTTTTCTAGGGACAGAAAACTCTAGGTAGGGAGAGTGTCAGTTTCTTTCACTGTGCGAATCCTTGTTTCTAGGGACAAAGAAGGAAAGTGAGGGGAATTCTCCTTGTGCTATAGTGTGCTTTAAAAAAACATTTTTTCTAGGGACAGAAAACTCTAGGTAGGGAGAGTGTCAGTTTCTTTCACTGTGCGATTCCTTGTTTCTAGGGACAGGGAAGGACAGTGAGTGAATTCTCCTTGTGCTATAGTGTGCTTTAAAAAAACTTTTTTTCTAGGGACAGAAAACTCTAGGTAGGGAGAGTGTCAGTTTATTTCACTGTGCGAATCCTTGTTTCTAGGGACAAAGAAGGAAAGTGAGGGGAATTCTCCTTGTGCTATAGTGTGCTTTAAAAAAACATTTTTTCTAAGGACAGAAAACTCTAGGTAGGGAGAGTGTAAGTTTCTTTCACTGTGCGATTCCTTGTTTCTAGGGACAGGGAAGGACAGTGAGTGAATTCTCCTTGTGCTATAGTGTGCTTTAAAAAAACATTTTTTCTAGGGACAGAAAACTCTAGGTAGGGAGAGTGTCAGTTTCTTTCACTGTGCGAATCCTTGTTTCTAGGGACAAAGAAGGAAAGTGAGGGGAATTCTCCTTGTGCTATAGTGTGCTTTAAAAAAACATTTTTTCTAGGGACAGAAAACTCTAGGTAGGGAGAGTGTCAGTTTCTTTCACTGTGCGATTCCTTGTTTCTAGGGACAGGGAAGGACAGTGAGTGAATTCTCCTTGTGCTATAGTGTGCTTTAAAAAAACTTTTTTTCTAGGGACAGAAAACTCTAGGTAGGGAGAGTGTCAGTTTCTTTCACTGTGCGAATCCTTGTTTCTAGGGACAGGGAAGGACAGTGAGTGAATTCTCCTTGTGCTATAGTGTGCTTTAAAAAAACTTTTTTTCTAGGGACAGAAAACTCTAGGTAGGGAGAGTGTCAGTTTCTTTCACTGTGCGATTCCTTGTTTCTAGGGACAGGGAAGGAAAGTGAGGGGAATTCTCCTTGTGCTATAGTGTGCTTTAAAAAAACATTTTTTCTAGGGACAGAAAACTCTAGGTAGGGAGAGTGTAAGTTTCTTTCACTGTGCGATTCCTTGTTTCTAGGGACAGGGAAGGACAGTGAGTGAATTCTCCTTGTGCTATAGTGTGCTTTAAAAAAACATTTTTTCTAGGGACAGAAAACTCTAGGTAGGGAGAGTGTCAGTTTCTTTCACTGTGCGAATCCTTGTTTCTAGGGACAAAGAAGGAAAGTGAGGGGAATTCTCCTTGTGCTATAGTGTGCTTTAAAAAAACATTTTTTCTAGGGACAGAAAACTCTAGGTAGGGAGAGTGTCAGTTTCTTTCACTGTGTGATTCCTTGTTTCTAGGGACAGGGAAGGACAGTGAGTGAATTCTCCTTGTGCTATAGTGTGCTTTAAAAAAACATTTTTTCTAGGGACAGAAAACTCTAGGTAGGGAGAGTGTCAGTTTCTTTCACTGTGCGAATCCTTGTTTCTAGGGACAAAGAAGGAAAGTGAGGGGAATTCTCCTTGTGCTATAGTGTGCTTTAAAAAAACATTTTTTCTAGGGACAGAAAACTCTAGGTAGGGAGAGTGTCAGTTTCTTTCACTGTGCGAATCCTTGTTTCTAGGGACAGGGAAGGACAGTGAGTGAATTCTCCTTGTGCTATAGTGTGCTTTAAAAAAACTTTTTTTCTAGGGACAGAAAACTCTAGGTAGGGAGAGTGTCAGTTTCTTTCACTGTGTGATTCCTTGTTTCTAGGGACAGGGAAGGACAGTGAGTGAATTCTCCTTGTGCTATAGTGTGCTTTAAAAAAACATTTTTTCTAGGGACAGAAAACTCTAGGTAGGGAGAGTGTCAGTTTCTTTCACTGTGCGAATCCTTGTTTCTAGGGACAAAGAAGGAAAGTGAGGGGAATTCTCCTTGTGCTATATTGTGCTTTAAAAAAACATTTTTTCTAAGGACAGAAAACTCTAGGTAGGGAGAGTGTCAGTTTCTTTCACTGTGCGATTCCTTGTTTCTAGGGACAGGGAAGGACAGTGAGTGAATTCTCCTTGTGCTATAGTGTGCTTTAAAAAAACTTTTTTTCTAGGGACAGAAAACTCTAGGTAGGGAGAGTGTCAGTTTCTTTCACTGTGCGAATCCTTGTTTCTAGGGACAAAGAAGGAAAGTGAGGGGAATTCTCCTTGTGCTATAGTGTGCTTTAAAAAAACATTTTTTCTAGGGACAGAAAATTCTAGGTAGGGAGAGTGTCAGTTTCTTTCACTGTGCGAATCCTTGTTTCTAGGGACAAAGAAGGAAAGTGAGGGGAATTCTCCTTGTGCTATAGTGTGCTTTAAAAAAACATTTTTTCTAGGGACAGAAAAGTCTAGGTAGGGAGAGTGTCAGTTTCTTTCACTGTGCGAATCCTTGTTTCTAGGGACAGGGAAGGACAGTGAGTGAATTCTCCTTGTGCTATAGTGTGCTTTAAAAAAACTTTTTTTCTAGGGACAGAAAACTCTAGGTAGGGAGAGTGTCAGTTTCTTTCACTGTGTGATTCCTTGTTTCTAGGGACAGGGAAGGACAGTGAGTGAATTCTCCTTGTGCTATAGTGTGCTTTAAAAAAACATTTTTTCTAGGGACAGAAAACTCTAGGTAGGGAGAGTGTCAGTTTCTTTCACTGTGCGAATCCTTGTTTCTAGGGACAAAGAAGGAAAGTGAGGGGAATTCTCCTTGTGCTATATTGTGCTTTAAAAAAACATTTTTTCTAAGGACAGAAAACTCTAGGTAGGGAGAGTGTCAGTTTCTTTCACTGTGCGATTCCTTGTTTCTAGGGACAGGGAAGGACAGTGAGTGAATTCTCCTTGTGCTATAGTGTGCTTTAAAAAAACTTTTTTTCTAGGGACAGAAAACTCTAGGTAGGGAGAGTGTCAGTTTCTTTCACTGTGCGAATCCTTGTTTCTAGGGACAAAGAAGGAAAGTGAGGGGAATTCTCCTTGTGCTATAGTGTGCTTTAAAAAAACATTTTTTCTAGGGACAGAAAATTCTAGGTAGGGAGAGTGTCAGTTTCTTTCACTGTGCGAATCCTTGTTTCTAGGGACAAAGAAGGAAAGTGAGGGGAATTCTCCTTGTGCTATAGTGTGCTTTAAAAAAACATTTTTTCTAGGGACAGAAAAGTCTAGGTAGGGAGAGTGTCAGTTTCTTTCACTGTGCGAATCCTTGTTTCTAGGGACAGGGAAGAACAGTGAGTGAATTCTCCTTGTGCTATAGTGTGCTTTAAAAAAACTTTTTTTCTAGGGACAGAAAACTCTAGGTAGGGAGAGTGTCAGTTTCTTTCACTGTGCGAATCCTTGTTTCTAGGGACAAAGAAGGAAAGTGAGGGGAATTCTCCTTGTGCTATAGTGTGCTTTAAAAAAACATTTTTTCTAGGGACAGAAAACTCTAGGTAGGGAGAGTGTCAGTTTCTTTCACTGTGCGAATCCTTGTTTCTAGGGACAGGGAAGGACAGTGAGGGGAATTCTCCTTGTGCTATAGTGTGCTTTAAAAAAACATTTTTTCTAGGGACAGAAAACTCTAGGTAGGGAGAGTGTCAGTTTCTTTCACTGTGTGATTCCTTGTTTCTAGGGACAGGGAAGGACAGTGAGTGAATTCTCCTTGTGCTATAGTGTGCTTTAAAAAAACATTTTTTCTAGGGACAGAAAACTCTAGGTAGGGAGAGTGTCAGTTTCTTTCACTGTGCGAATCCTTGTTTCTAGGGACAGGGAAGGACAGTGAGTGAATTCTCCTTGTGCTATAGTGTGCTTTAAAAAAACATTTTTTCTAGGGACAGAAAACTCTAGGTAGGGAGGGTGTCAGTTTCTTTCACTGTGTGATTCCTTGTTTCTAGGGACAGGGAAGGACAGTGAGTGAATTCTCCTTGTGCTATAGTGTGCTTTAAAAAAACATTTTTTCTAGGGACAGAAAACTCTAGGTAGGGAGAGTGTCAGTTTCTTTCACTGTGCGAATCCTTGTTTCTAGGGACAAAGAAGGAAAGTGAGGGGAATTCTCCTTGTGCTATATTGTGCTTTAAAAAAACATTTTTTCTAAGCACAGAAAACTCTAGGTAGGGAGAGTGTCAGTTTCTTTCACTGTGCGATTCCTTGTTTCTAGGGACAGGGAAGGACAGTGAGTGAATTCTCCTTGTGCTATAGTGTGCTTTAAAAAAACTTTTTTTCTAGGGACAGAAAACTCTAGGTAGGGAGAGTGTCAGTTTCTTTCACTGTGCGAATCCTTGTTTCTAGGGACAAAGAAGGAAAGTGAGGGGAATTCTCCTTGTGCTATAGTGTGCTTTAAAAAAACATTTTTTCTAGGGACAGAAAACTCTAGGTAGGGAGAGTGTCAGTTTCTTTCACTGTGCGAATCCTTGTTTCTAGGGACAAAGAATGAAAGTGTGGGGAATTCTCCTTGTGCTATAGTGTGCCTTAAAAAAACATTTTTTCTAGGGACAGAAAACTCTAGGTAGGGAGAGTGTCAGTTTCTTTCACTGTGCGAATCCTTGTTTCTAGGGACAGGGAAGAACAGTGAGTGAATTCTCCTTGTGCTATAGTGTGCTTTAAAAAAACTTTTTTTCTAGGGACAGAAAACTCTAGGTAGGGAGAGTGTCAGTTTCTTTCACTGTGCAAATCCTTGTTTCTAGGGACAAAGAAGGAAAGTGAGGGGAATTCTCCTTGTGCTATAGTGTGCTTTAAAAAAACATTTTTTCTAGGGACAGAAAACTCTAGGTAGGGAGAGTGTCAGTTTCTTTCACTGTGCGATTCCTTGTTTCTAGGGACAGGGAAGGACAGTGAGTGAATTCTCCTTGTGCTATAGTGTGCTTTAAAAAAACATTTTTTCTAGGGACAGAAAACTCTAGGTAGGGAGAGTGTCAGTTTCTTTCACTGTGCGAATCCTTGTTTCTAGGGACAAAGAAGGAAAGTGAGGGGAATTCTCCTTGTGCTATAGTGTGCTTTAAAAAAACATTTTTTCTAGGGACAGAAAACTCTAGGTAGGGAGAGTGTCAGTTTCTTTCACTGTGCGATTCCTTGTTTCTAGGGACAGGGAAGGACAGTGAGTGAATTCTCCTTGTGCTATAGTGTGCTTTAAAAAAACTTTTTTTCTAGGGACAGAAAACTCTAGGTAGGGAGAGTGTCAGTTTCTTTCACTGTGCAAATCCTTGTTTCTAGGGACAAAGAAGGAAAGTGAGGGGAATTCTCCTTGTGCTATAGTGTGCTTTAAAAAAACATTTTTTCTAAGGACAGAAAACTCTAGGTAGGGAGAGTGTAAGTTTCTTTCACTGTGCGATTCCTTGTTTCTAGGGACAGGGAAGGACAGTGAGTGAATTCTCCTTGTGCTATAGTGTGCTTTAAAAAAACATTTTTTCTAGGGACAGAAAACTCTAGGTAGGGAGAGTGTCAGTTTCTTTCACTGTGCGAATCCTTGTTTCTAGGGACACAGAAGGAAAGTGAGGGGAATTCTCCTTGTGCTATAGTGTGCTTTAAAAAAACATTTTTTCTAAGGACAGAAAACTCTAGGTAGGGAGAGTGTAAGTTTCTTTCACTGTGCGATTCCTTGTTTCTAGGGACAGGGAAGGACAGTGAGTGAATTCTCCTTGTGCTATAGTGTGCTTTAAAAAAACATTTTTTCTAGGGACAGAAAACTCTAGGTAGGGAGAGTGTCAGTTTCTTTCACTGTGCGAATCCTTGTTTCTAGGGACAAAGAAGGAAAGTGAGGGGAATTCTCCTTGTGCTATAGTGTGCTTTAAAAAAACATTTTTTCTAGGGACAGAAAACTCTAGGTAGGGAGAGTGTCAGTTTCTTTCACTGTGCGAATCCTTGTTTCTAGGGACAGGGAAGGACAGTGAGTGAATTCTCCTTGTGCTATAGTGTGCTTTAAAAAAACATTTTTTCTAGGGACAGAAAACTCTAGGTAGGGAGAGTGTCAGTTTCTTTCACTGTGCGAATCCTTGTTTCTAGGGACAAAGAAGGAAAGTGAGGGGAATTCTCCTTGTGCTATAGTGTGCTTTAAAAAAACATTTTTTCTAGGGACAGAAAACTCTAGGTAGGGAGAGTGTCAGTTTCTTTCACTGTGCGAATCCTTGTTTCTAGGGACAGGGAAGGACAGTGAGTGAATTCTCCTTGTGCTATAGTGTGCTTTAAAAAAACATTTTTTCTAGGGACAGAAAACTCTAGGTAGGGAGAGTGTCAGTTTCTTTCACTGTGTGATTCCTTGTTTCTAGGGACAGGGAAGGACAGTGAGTGAATTCTCCTTGTGCTATAGTGTGCTTTAAAAAAACATTTTTTCTAGGGACAGAAAACTCTAGGTAGGGAGAGTGTCAGTTTCTTTCACTGTGCGAATCCTTGTTTCTAGGGACAAAGAAGGAAAGTGAGGGGAATTCTCCTTGTGCTATATTGTGCTTTAAAAAAACATTTTTTCTAAGGACAGAAAACTCTAGGTAGGGAGAGTGTCAGTTTCTTTCACTGTGCGATTCCTTGTTTCTAGGGACAGGGAAGGACAGTGAGTGAATTCTCCTTGTGCTATAGTGTGCTTTAAAAAAACATTTTTTCTAGGGACAGAAAACTCTAGGTAGGGAGAGTGTCAGTTTCTTTCACTGTGCGAATCCTTGTTTCTAGGGACAAAGAAGGAAAGTGAGGGGAATTCTCCTTGTGCTATAGTGTGCTTTAAAAAAACATTTTTTCTAGGGACAGAAAACTCTAGGTAGGGAGAGTGTCAGTTTCTTTCACTGTGCGATTCCTTGTTTCTAGGGACAGGGAAGGACAGTGAGTGAATTCTCCTTGTGCTATAGTGTGCTTTAAAAAAACATTTTTTCTAGGGACAGAAAACTCTAGGTAGGGAGAGTGTCAGTTTCTTTCACTGTGCGAATCCTTGTTTCTAGGGACAAAGAAGGAAAGTGAGGGGAATTCTCCTTGTGCTATAGTGTGCTTTAAAAAAACATTTTTTCTAGGGACAGAAAACTCTAGGTAGGGAGAGTGTCAGTTTCTTTCACTGTGCGATTCCTTGTTTCTAGGGACAGGGAAGGACAGTGAGTGAATTCTCCTTGTGCTATAGTGTGCTTTAAAAAAACTTTTTTTCTAGGGACAGAAAACTCTAGGTAGGGAGAGTGTCAGTTTCTTTCACTGTGCGAATCCTTGTTTCTAGGGACAAAGAAGGAAAGTGAGGGGAATTCTCCTTGTGCTATAGTGTGCTTTAAAAAAACATTTTTTCTAGGGACAGAAAACTCTAGGTAGGGAGAGTGTCAGTTTCTTTCACTGTGCGAATCCTTGTTTCTAGGGACAGGGAAGGACAGTGAGTGAATTCTCCTTGTGCTATAGTGTGCTTTAAAAAAACATTTTTTCTAGGGACAGAAAACTCTAGGTAGGGAGAGTGTCAGTTTCTTTCACTGTGCGAATCCTTGTTTCTAGGGACAAAGAAGGAAAGTGAGGGGAATTCTCCTTGTGCTATAGTGTGCTTTAAAAAAACATTTTTTCTAGGGACAGAAAACTCTAGGTAGGGAGAGTGTCAGTTTCTTTCACTGTGCGAATCCTTGTTTCTAGGGACAGGGAAGGACAGTGAGTGAATTCTCCTTGTGCTATAGTGTGCTTTAAAAAAACATTTTTTCTAGGGACAGAAAACTCTAGGTAGGGAGAGTGTCAGTTTCTTTCACTGTGTGATTCCTTGTTTCTAGGGACAGGGAAGGACAGTGAGTGAATTCTCCGTGTGCTATAGTGTGCTTTAAAAAAACATTTTTTCTAGGGACAGAAAACTCTAGGTAGGGAGAGTGTCAGTTTCTTTCACTGTGCGAATCCTTGTTTCTAGGGACAAAGAAGGAAAGTGAGGGGAATTCTCCTTGTGCTATATTGTGCTTTAAAAAAACATTTTTTCTAAGGACAGAAAACTCTAGGTAGGGAGAGTGTCAGTTTCTTTCACTGTGCGATTCCTTGTTTCTAGGGACAGGGAAGGACAGTGAGTGAATTCTCCTTGTGCTATAGTGTGCTTTAAAAAAACATTTTTTCTAGGGACAGAAAACTCTAGGTAGGGAGAGTGTCAGTTTCTTTCACTGTGCGAATCCTTGTTTCTAGGGACAAAGAAGGAAAGTGAGGGGAATTCTCCTTGTGCTATAGTGTGCTTTAAAAAAACATTTTTTCTAGGGACAGAAAACTCTAGGTAGGGAGAGTGTCAGTTTCTTTCACTGTGCGATTCCTTGTTTCTAGGGACAGGGAAGGACAGTGAGTGAATTCTCCTTGTGCTATAGTGTGCTTTAAAAAAACATTTTTTCTAGGGACAGAAAACTCTAGGTAGGGAGAGTGTCAGTTTCTTTCACTGTGCGAATCCTTGTTTCTAGGGACAAAGAAGGAAAGTGAGGGGAATTCTCCTTGTGCTATAGTGTGCTTTAAAAAAACATTTTTTCTAGGGACAGAAAACTCTAGGTAGGGAGAGTGTCAGTTTCTTTCACTGTGCGATTCCTTGTTTCTAGGGACAGGGAAGGACAGTGAGTGAATTCTCCTTGTGCTATAGTGTGCTTTAAAAAAACTTTTTTTCTAGGGACAGAAAACTCTAGGTAGGGAGAGTGTCAGTTTCTTTCACTGTGCGAATCCTTGTTTCTAGGGACAAAGAAGGAAAGTGAGGGGAATTCTCCTTGTGCTATAGTGTGCTTTAAAAAAACATTTTTTCTAGGGACAGAAAACTCTAGGTAGGGAGAGTGTCAGTTTCTTTCACTGTGCGAATCCTTGTTTCTAGGGACAGGGAAGGACAGTGAGTGAATTCTCCTTGTGCTATAGTGTGCTTTAAAAAAACATTTTTTCTAGGGACAGAAAACTCTAGGTAGGGAGAGTGTCAGTTTCTTTCACTGTGCGAATCCTTGTTTCTAGGGACAAAGAAGGAAAGTGAGGGGAATTCTCCTTGTGCTATAGTGTGCTTTAAAAAAACATTTTTTCTAGGGACAGAAAACTCTAGGTAGGGAGAGTGTCAGTTTCTTTCACTGTGCGAATCCTTGTTTCTAGGGACAGGGAAGGACAGTGAGTGAATTCTCCTTGTGCTATAGTGTGCTTTAAAAAAACTTTTTTTCTAGGGACAGAAAACTCTAGGTAGGGAGAGTGTCAGTTTCTTTCACTGTGCGAATCCTTGTTTCTAGGGACAAAGAAGGAAAGTGAGGGGAATTCTCCTTGTGCTATAGTGTGCTTTAAAAAAACATTTTTTCTAAGGACAGAAAACTCTAGGTAGGGAGAGTGTAAGTTTCTTTCACTGTGCGATTCCTTGTTTCTAGGGACAGGGAAGGACAGTGAGTGAATTCTCCTTGTGCTATAGTGTGCTTTAAAAAAACATTTTTTCTAGGGACAGAAAACTCTAGGTAGGGAGAGTGTCAGTTTCTTTCACTGTGCGAATCCTTGTTTCTAGGGACAAAGAAGGAAAGTGAGGGGAATTCTCCTTGTGCTATAGTGTGCTTTAAAAAAACATTTTTTCTAGGGACAGAAAACTCTAGGTAGGGAGAGTGTCAGTTTCTTTCACTGTGCGAATCCTTGTTTCTAGGGACAGGGAAGGACAGTGAGTTAATTCTCCTTGTGCTATAGTGTGCTTTAAAAAAACATTTTTTCTAGGGACAGAAAACTCTAGGTAGGGAGAGTGTCAGTTTCTTTCACTGTGCGAATCCTTGTTTCTAGGGACAAAGAAGGAAAGTGAGGGGAATTCTCCTTGTGCTATAGTGTGCTTTAAAAAAACATTTTTTCTAGGGACAGAAAACTCTAGGTAGGGAGAGTGTCAGTTTCTTTCACTGTGCGAATCCTTGTTTCTAGGGACAGGGAAGGACAGTGAGTGAATTCTCCTTGTGCTATAGTGTGCTTTAAAAAAACATTTTTTCTAGGGACAGAAAACTCTAGGTAGGGAGAGTGTCAGTTTCTTTCACTGTGCGATTCCTTGTTTCTAGGGACAGGGAAGGACAGTGAGTGAATTCTCCTTGTGCTATAGTGTGCTTTAAAAAAACATTTTTTCTAGGGACAGAAAACTCTAGGTAGGGAGAGTGTCAGTTTCTTTCACTGTGCGAATCCTTGTTTCTAGGGACAAAGTAGGAAAGTGAGGGGAATTCTCCTTGTGCTATAGTGTGCTTTAAAAAAACATTTTTTCTAGGGACAGAAAACTCTAGGTAGGGAGAGTGTCAGTTTCTTTCACTGTGCGATTCCTTGTTTCTAGGGACAGGGAAGGACAGTGAGTGAATTCTCCTTGTGCTATAGTGTGCTTTAAAAATACTTTTTTTCTAGGGACAGAAAACTCTAGGTAGGGAGAGTGTCAGTTTCTTTCACTGTGCGAATCCTTGTTTCTAGGGACAAAGAAGGAAAGTGAGAAGAATTCTCCTTGTGCTATAGTGTGCTTTAAAAAAACATTTTTTCTAGGGACAGAAAACTCTAGGTAGGGAGAGTGTCAGTTTCTTTCACTGTGCGATTCCTTGTTTCTAGGGACAGGGAAGGACAGTGAGTGAATTCTCCTTGTGCTATAGTGTGCTTTAAAAAAGCTTTTTTTCTAGGGACAGAAAACTATAGGTAGGGAGAGTGTCAGTTTCTTTCACTGTGCGAATCCTTGTTTCTAGGGACAGGGAAGGACAGTGAGTGAATTCTCCTTGTGCTATAGTGTGCTTTAAAAAAACATTTTTTCTAGGGACAGAAAACTCTAGGTAGGGAGAGTGTCAGTTTCTTTCACTGTGCGAATCCTTGTTTCTAGGGACAAAGAAGGAAAGTGAGGGGAATTCTCCTTGTGCTATAGTGTGCTTTAAAAAAACATTTTTTCTAGGGACAGAAAACTCTAGGTAGGGAGAGTGTCAGTTTCTTTCACTGTGCGAATCCTTGTTTCTAGGGACAGGGAAGGACAGTGAGTGAATTCTCCTTGTGCTATAGTGTGCTTTAAAAAAACATTTTTTCTAGGGACAGAAAACTCTAGGTAGGGAGAGTGTCAGTTTCTTTCACTGTGTGATTCCTTGTTTCTAGGGACAGGGAAGGACAGTGAGTGAATTCTCCTTGTGCTATAGTGTGCTTTAAAAAAACATTTTTTCTAGGGACAGAAAACTCTAGGTAGGGAGAGTGTCAGTTTCTTTCACTGTGCGAATCCTTGTTTCTAGGGACAAAGAAGGAAAGTGAGGGGAATTCTCCTTGTGCTATAGTGTGCTTTAAAAAAACATTTTTTCTAGGGACAGAAAACTCTAGGTAGGGAGAGTGTCAGTTTCTTTCACTGTGCGATTCCTTGTTTCTAGGGACAGGGAAGGACAGTGAGTGAATTCTCCTTGTGCTATAGTGTGCTTTAAAAAAAACTTTTTTTCTAGGGACAGAAAACTCTAGGTAGGGAGAGTGTCAGTTTCTTTCACTGTGCGAATCCTTGTTTCTAGGGACAAAGAAGGAAAGTGAGGGGAATTCTCCTTGTGCTATAGTGTGCTTTAAAAAAACATTTTTTCTAGGGACAGAAAACTCTAGGTAGGGAGAGTGTCAGTTTCTTTCACTGTGCGATTCCTTGTTTCTAGGGACAGGGAAGGACAGTGAGTGAATTCTCCTTGTGCTATAGTGTGCTTTAAAAAAACATTTTTTCTAGGGACAGAAAACTCTAGGTAGGGAGAGTGTCAGTTTCTTTCACTGTGCGAATCCTTGTTTCTAGGGACAAAGAAGGAAAGTGAGGGGAATTCTCCTTGTGCTATAGTGTGCTTTAAAAAAACATTTTTTCTAGGGACAGAAAACTCTAGGTAGGGAGAGTGTCAGTTTCTTTCACTGTGCGAATCCTTGTTTCTAGGGACAAAGAAGGAAAGTGAGGGGAATTCTCCTTGTGCTATAGTGTGCTTTAAAAAAACATTTTTTCTAAGGACAGAAAACTCTAGGTAGGGAGAGTGTAAGTTTCTTTCACTGTGCGATTCCTTGTTTCTAGGGACAGGGAAGGACAGTGAGTGAATTCTCCTTGTGCTATAGTGTGCTTTAAAAAAACATTTTTTCTAGGGACAGAAAACTCTAGGTAGGGAGAGTGTCAGTTTCTTTCACTGTGCGAATCCTTGTTTCTAGGGACAAAGAAGGAAAGTGAGGGGAATTCTCCTTGTGCTATAGTGTGCTTTAAAAAAACATTTTTTCTAGGGACAGAAAACTCTAGGTAAGGAGAGTGTCAGTTTCTTTCACTGTGCGAATCCTTGTTTCTAGGGACAGGGAAGGACAGTGAGTGAATTCTCCTTGTGCTATAGTGTGCTTTAAAAAAACATTTTTTCTAGGGACAGAAAAATCTAGGTAGGGAGAGTGTCAGTTTCTTTCACTGTGCGAATCCTTGTTTCTAGGGACAAAGAAGGAAAGTGAGGGGAATTCTCCTTGTGCTATAGTGTGCTTTAAAAAAACATTTTTTCTAGGGACAGAAAACTCTAGGTAGGGAGAGTGTCAGTTTCTTTCACTGTGCGAATCCTTGTTTCTAGGGACAGGGAAGGACAGTGAGTGAATTCTCCTTGTGCTATAGTGTGCTTTAAAAAAACATTTTTTCTAGGGACAGAAAACTCTAGGTAGGGAGAGTGTCAGTTTCTTTCACTGTGCGATTCCTTGTTTCTAGGGACAGGGAAGGACAGTGAGTGAATTCTCCTTGTGCTATAGTGTGCTTTAAAAAAACATTTTTTCTAGGGACAGAAAACTCTAGGTAGGGAGAGTGTCAGTTTCTTTCACTGTGCGAATCCTTGTTTCTAGGGACAAAGAAGGAAAGTGAGTGAATTCTCCTTGTGCTATAGTGTGCTTTAAAAAAACATTTTTTCTAGGGACAGAAAACTCTAGGTAGGGAGAGTGTCAGTTTCTTTCACTGTGCGATTCCTTGTTTCTAGGGACAGGGAAGGACAGTGAGTGAATTCTCCTTGTGCTATAGTGTGCTTTAAAAATACTTTTTTTCTAGGGACAGAAAACTCTAGGTAGGGAGAGTGTCAGTTTCTTTCACTGTGCGAATCCTTGTTTCTAGGGACAAAGAAGGAAAGTGAGAAGAATTCTCCTTGTGCTATAGTGTGCTTTAAAAAAACATTTTTTCTAGGGACAGAAAACTCTAGGTAGGGAGAGTGTCAGTTTCTTTCACTGTGCGATTCCTTGTTTCTAGGGACAGGGAAGGACAGTGAGTGAATTCTCCTTGTGCTATAGTGTGCTTTAAAAAAACTTTTTTTCTAGGGACAGAAAACTATAGGTAGGGAGAGTGTCAGTTTCTTTCACTGTGCGAATCCTTGTTTCTAGGGACACAGAAGGAAAGTGAGGGGAATTCTCCTTGTGCTATAGTGTGCTTTAAAAAAACATTTTTTCTAAGGACAGAAAACTCTAGGTAGGGAGAGTGTAAGTTTCTTTCACTGTGCGATTCCTTGTTTCTAGGGACAGGGAAGGACAGTGAGTGAATTCTCCTTGTGCTATAGTGTGCTTTAAAAAAACATTTTTTCTAGGGACAGAAAACTCTAGGTAGGGAGAGTGTCAGTTTCTTTCACTGTGCGAATCCTTGTTTCTAGGGACAAAGAAGGAAAGTGAGGGGAATTCTCCTTGTGCTATAGTGTGCTTTAAAAAAACATTTTTTCTAGGGACAGAAAACTCTAGGTAGGGAGAGTGTCAGTTTCTTTCACTGTGCGAATCCTTGTTTCTAGGGACAGGGAAGGACAGTGAGTGAATTCTCCTTGTGCTATAGTGTGCTTTAAAAAAACATTTTTTCTAGGGACAGAAAACTCTAGGTAGGGAGAGTGTCAGTTTCTTTCACTGTGCGAACCCTTGTTTCTAGGGACAAAGAAGGAAAGTGAGGGGAATTCTCCTTGTGCTATAGTGTGCTTTAAAAAAACATTTTTTCTAGGGACAGAAAACTCTAGGTAGGGAGAGTGTCAGTTTCTTTCACTGTGCGAATCCTTGTTTCTAGGGACAGGGAAGGACAGTGAGTGAATTCTCCTTGTGCTATAGTGTGCTTTAAAAAAACATTTTTTCTAGGGACAGAAAACTCTAGGTAGGGAGAGTGTCAGTTTCTTTCACTGTGTGATTCCTTGTTTCTAGGGACAGGGAAGGACAGTGAGTGAATTCTCCTTGTGCTATAGTGTGCTTTAAAAAAACATTTTTTCTAGGGACAGAAAACTCTAGGTAGGGAGAGTGTCAGTTTCTTTCACTGTGCGAATCCTTGTTTCTAGGGACAGGGAAGGACAGTGAGTGAATTCTCCTTGTGCTATAGTGTGCTTTAAAAAAACATTTTTTCTAGGGACAGAAAACTCTAGGTAGGGAGAGTGTCAGTTTCTTTCACTGTGTGATTCCTTGTTTCTAGGGACAGGGAAGGACAGTGAGTGAATTCTCCTTGTGCTATAGTGTGCTTTAAAAAAACATTTTTTCTAGGGACAGAAAACTCTAGGTAGGGAGAGTGTCAGTTTCTTTCACTGTGCGAATCCTTGTTTCTAGGGACAAAGAAGGAAAGTGAGGGGAATTCTCCTTGTGCTATATTGTGCTTTAAAAAAACATTTTTTCTAAGGACAGAAAACTCTAGGTAGGGAGAGTGTCAGTTTCTTTCACTGTGCGATTCCTTGTTTCTAGGGACAGGGAAGGACAGTGAGTGAATTCTCCTTGTGCTATAGTGTGCTTTAAAAAAACATTTTTTCTAGGGACAGAAAATTCTAGGTAGGGAGAGTGTCAGTTTCTTTCACTGTGCGAATCCTTGTTTCTAGGGACAGGGAAGGACAGTGAGTGAATTCTCCTTGTGCTATAGTGTGCTTTAAAAAAACATTTTTTCTAGGGACAGAAAACTCTAGGTAGGGAGAGTGTCAGTTTCTTTCACTGTGCGAATCCTTGTTTCTAGGGACAAAGAAGGAAAGTGAGGGGAATTCTCCTTGTGCTATAGTGTGCTTTAAAAAAACATTTTTTCTAGGGACAGAAAACTCTAGGTAGGGAGAGTGTCAGTTTCTTTCACTGTGCGAATCCTTGTTTCTAGGGACAGGGAAGGACAGTGAGTGAATTCTCCTTGTGCTATAGTGTGCTTTAAAAAAACATTTTTTCTAGGGACAGAAAACTCTAGGTAGGGAGAGTGTCAGTTTCTTTCACTGTGTGATTCCTTGTTTCTAGGGACAGGGAAGGACAGTGAGTGAATTCTCCTTGTGCTATAGTGTGCTTTAAAAAAACATTTTTTCTAGGGACAGAAAACTCTAGGTAGGGAGAGTGTCAGTTTCTTTCACTGTGCGAATCCTTGTTTCTAGGGACAAAGAAGGAAAGTGAGGGGAATTCTCCTTGTGCTATAGTGTGCTTTAAAAAAACATTTTTTCTAGGGACAGAAAACTCTAGGTAGGGAGAGTGTCAGTTTCTTTCACTGTGCGATTCCTTGTTTCTAGGGACAGGGAAGGACAGTGAGTGAATTCTCCTTGTGCTATAGTGTGCTTTAAAAAAAACTTTTTTTCTAGGGACAGAAAACTCTAGGTAGGGAGAGTGTCAGTTTCTTTCACTGTGCGAATCCTTGTTTCTAGGGACAAAGAAGGAAAGTGAGGGGAATTCCCCTTGTGCTATAGTGTGCTTTAAAAAAACATTTTTTCTAGGGACAGAAAACTCTAGGTAGGGAGAGTGTCAGTTTCTTTCACTGTGCGATTCCTTGTTTCTAGGGACAGGGAAGGACAGTGAGTGAATTCTCCTTGTGCTATAGTGTGCTTTAAAAAAACATTTTTTCTAGGGACAGAAAACTCTAGGTAGGGAGAGTGTCAGTTTCTTTCACTGTGCGAATCCTTGTTTCTAGGGACAAAGAAGGAAAGTGAGGGGAATTCTCCTTGTGCTATAGTGTGCTTTAAAAAAACATTTTTTCTAGGGACAGAAAACTCTAGGTAGGGAGAGTGTCAGTTTCTTTCACTGTGCGAATCCTTGTTTCTAGGGACAGGGAAGGACAGTGAGTGAATTCTCCTTGTGCTATAGTGTGCTTTAAAAAAACTTTTTTTCTAGGGACAGAAAACTCTAGGTAGGGAGAGTGTCAGTTTCTTTCACTGTGCGAATCCTTGTTTCTAGGGACAAAGAAGGAAAGTGAGGGGAATTCTCCTTGTGCTATAGTGTGCTTTAAAAAAACATTTTTTCTAAGGACAGAAAACTCTAGGTAGGGAGAGTGTAAGTTTCTTTCACTGTGCGATTCCTTGTTTCTAGGGACAGGGAAGGACAGTGAGTGAATTCTCCTTGTGCTATAGTGTGCTTTAAAAAAACATTTTTTCTAGGGACAGAAAACTCTAGGTAGGGAGAGTGTCAGTTTCTTTCACTGTGCGAATCCTTGTTTCTAGGGACAAAGAAGGAAAGTGAGGGGAATTCTCCTTGTGCTATAGTGTGCTTTAAAAAAACATTTTTTCTAGGGACAGAAAACTCTAGGTAAGGAGAGTGTCAGTTTCTTTCACTGTGCGAATCCTTGTTTCTAGGGACAGGGAAGGACAGTGAGTGAATTCTCCTTGTGCTATAGTGTGCTTTAAAAAAACATTTTTTCTAGGGACAGAAAAATCTAGGTAGGGAGAGTGTCAGTTTCTTTCACTGTGCGAATCCTTGTTTCTAGGGACAAAGAAGGAAAGTGAGGGGAATTCTCCTTGTGCTATAGTGTGCTTTAAAAAAACATTTTTTCTAGGGACAGAAAACTCTAGGTAGGGAGAGTGTCAGTTTCTTTCACTGTGCGAATCCTTGTTTCTAGGGACAGGGAAGGACAGTGAGTGAATTCTCCTTGTGCTATAGTGTGCTTTAAAAAAACATTTTTTCTAGGGACAGAAAACTCTAGGTAGGGAGAGTGTCAGTTTCTTTCACTGTGCGATTCCTTGTTTCTAGGGACAGGGAAGGACAGTGAGTGAATTCTCCTTGTGCTATAGTGTGCTTTAAAAAAACATTTTTTCTAGGGACAGAAAACTCTAGGTAGGGAGAGTGTCAGTTTCTTTCACTGTGCGAATCCTTGTTTCTAGGGACAAAGAAGGAAAGTGAGTGAATTCTCCTTGTGCTATAGTGTGCTTTAAAAAAACATTTTTTCTAGGGACAGAAAACTCTAGGTAGGGAGAGTGTCAGTTTCTTTCACTGTGCGATTCCTTGTTTCTAGGGACAGGGAAGGACAGTGAGTGAATTCTCCTTGTGCTATAGTGTGCTTTAAAAATACTTTTTTTCTAGGGACAGAAAACTCTAGGTAGGGAGAGTGTCAGTTTCTTTCACTGTGCGAATCCTTGTTTCTAGGGACAAAGAAGGAAAGTGAGAAGAATTCTCCTTGTGCTATAGTGTGCTTTAAAAAAACATTTTTTCTAGGGACAGAAAACTCTAGGTAGGGAGAGTGTCAGTTTCTTTCACTGTGCGATTCCTTGTTTCTAGGGACAGGGAAGGACAGTGAGTGAATTCTCCTTGTGCTATAGTGTGCTTTAAAAAAACTTTTTTTCTAGGGACAGAAAACTATAGGTAGGGAGAGTGTCAGTTTCTTTCACTGTGCGAATCCTTGTTTCTAGGGACACAGAAGGAAAGTGAGGGGAATTCTCCTTGTGCTATAGTGTGCTTTAAAAAAACATTTTTTCTAAGGACAGAAAACTCTAGGTAGGGAGAGTGTAAGTTTCTTTCACTGTGCGATTCCTTGTTTCTAGGGACAGGGAAGGACAGTGAGTGAATTCTCCTTGTGCTATAGTGTGCTTTAAAAAAACATTTTTTCTAGGGACAGAAAACTCTAGGTAGGGAGAGTGTCAGTTTCTTTCACTGTGCGAATCCTTGTTTCTAGGGACAAAGAAGGAAAGTGAGGGGAATTCTCCTTGTGCTATAGTGTGCTTTAAAAAAACATTTTTTCTAGGGACAGAAAACTCTAGGTAGGGAGAGTGTCAGTTTCTTTCACTGTGCGAATCCTTGTTTCTAGGGACAGGGAAGGACAGTGAGTGAATTCTCCTTGTGCTATAGTGTGCTTTAAAAAAACATTTTTTCTAGGGACAGAAAACTCTAGGTAGGGAGAGTGTCAGTTTCTTTCACTGTGTGATTCCTTGTTTCTAGGGACAGGGAAGGACAGCGAGTGAATTCTCCTTGTGCTATAGTGTGCTTTAAAAAAACATTTTTTCTAGGGACAGAAAACTCTAGGTAGGGAGAGTGTCAGTTTCTTTCACTGTGCGAATCCTTGTTTCTAGGGACAGGGAAGGACAGTGAGTGAATTCTCCTTGTGCTATAGTGTGCTTTAAAAAAACATTTTTTCTAGGGACAGAAAACTCTAGGTAGGGAGAGTGTCAGTTTCTTTCACTGTGTGATTCCTTGTTTCTAGGGACAGGGAAGGACAGTGAGTGAATTCTCCTTGTGCTATAGTGTGCTTTAAAAAAACATTTTTTCTAGGGACAGAAAACTCTAGGTAGGGAGAGTGTCAGTTTCTTTCACTGTGCGAATCCTTGTTTCTAGGGACAAAGAAGGAAAGTGAGGGGAATTCTCCTTGTGCTATATTGTGCTTTAAAAAAACATTTTTTCTAAGGACAGAAAACTCTAGGTAGGGAGAGTGTCAGTTTCTTTCACTGTGCGATTCCTTGTTTCTAGGGACAGGGAAGGACAGTGAGTGAATTCTCCTTGTGCTATAGTGTGCTTTAAAAAAACATTTTTTCTAGGGACAGAAAACTCTAGGTAGGGAGAGTGTCAGTTTCTTTCACTGTGCGAATCCTTGTTTCTAGGGACAGGGAAGGACAGTGAGTGAATTCTCCTTGTGCTATAGTGTGCTTTAAAAAAACATTTTTTCTAGGGACAGAAAACTCTAGGTAGGGAGAGTGTCAGTTTCTTTCACTGTGCGAATCCTTGTTTCTAGGGACAGGGAAGGACAGTGAGTGAATTCTCCTTGTGCTATAGTGTGCTTTAAAAAAACATTTTTTCTAGGGACAGAAAACTCTAGGTAGGGAGAGTGTCAGTTTCTTTCACTGTGTGATTCCTTGTTTCTAGGGACAGGGAAGGACAGTGAGTGAATTCTCCTTGTGCTATAGTGTGCTTTAAAAAAACATTTTTTCTAGGGACAGAAAACTCTAGGTAGGGAGAGTGTCAGTTTCTTTCACTGTGCGAATCCTTGTTTCTAGGGACAAAGAAGGAAAGTGAGGGGAATTCTCCTTGTGCTATATTGTGCTTTAAAAAAACATTTTTTCTAAGGACAGAAAACTCTAGGTAGGGAGAGTGTCAGTTTCTTTCACTGTGCGATTCCTTGTTTCTAGGGACAGGGAAGGACAGTGAGTGAATTCTCCTTGTGCTATAGTGTGCTTTAAAAAAACATTTTTTCTAGGGACAGAAAACTCTAGGTAGGGAGAGTGTCAGTTTCTTTCACTGTGCGAATCCTTGTTTCTAGGGACAGGGAAGGACAGTGAGTGAATTCTCCTTGTGCTATAGTGTGCTTTAAAAAAACATTTTTTCTAGGGACAGAAAACTCTAGGTAGGGAGAGTGTCAGTTTCTTTCACTGTGTGATTCCTTGTTTCTAGGGACAGGGAAGGACAGTGAGTGAATTCTCCTTGTGCTATAGTGTGCTTTAAAAAAACATTTTTTCTAGGGACAGAAAACTCTAGGTAGGGAGAGTGTCAGTTTCTTTCACTGTGCGAATCCTTGTTTCTAGGGACAGGGAAGGACAGTGAGTGAATTCTCCTTGTGCTATAGTGTGCTTTAAAAAAACATTTTTTCTAGGGACAGAAAACTCTAGGTAGGGAGAGTGTCAGTTTCTTTCACTGTGTGATTCCTTGTTTCTAGGGACAGGGAAGGACAGTGAGTGAATTCTCCTTGTGCTATAGTGTGCTTTAAAAAAACATTTTTTCTAGGGACAGAAAACTCTAGGTAGGGAGAGTGTCAGTTTCTTTCACTGTGCGAATCCTTGTTTCTAGGGACAAAGAAGGAAAGTGAGGGGAATTCTCCTTGTGCTATAGTGTGCTTTAAAAAAACATTTTTTCTAGGGACAGAAAACTCTAGGTAGGGAGAGTGTCAGTTTCTTTCACTGTGCGAATCCTTGTTTCTAGGGACAGGGAAGGACAGTGAGTGAATTCTCCTTGTGCTATAGTGTGCTTTAAAAAAACATTTTTTCTAGGGACAGAAAACTCTAGGTAGGGAGAGTGTCAGTTTCTTTCACTGTGTGATTCCTTGTTTCTAGGGACAGGGAAGGACAGTGAGTGAATTCTCCTTGTGCTATAGTGTGCTTTAAAAAAACATTTTTTCTAGGGACAGAAAACTCTAGGTAGGGAGAGTGTCAGTTTCTTTCACTGTGCGAATCCTTGTTTCTAGGGACAAAGAAGGAAAGTGAGGGGAATTCTCCTTGTGCTATATTGTGCTTTAAAAAAACATTTTTTCTAAGGACAGAAAACTCTAGGTAGGGAGAGTGTCAGTTTCTTTCACTGTGCGATTCCTTGTTTCTAGGGACAGGGAAGGACAGTGAGTGAATTCTCCTTGTGCTATAGTGTGCTTTAAAAAAACATTTTTTCTAGGGACAGAAAACTCTAGGTAGGGAGAGTGTCAGTTTCTTTCACTGTGCGAATCCTTGTTTCTAGGGACAGGGAAGGACAGTGAGTGAATTCTCCTTGTGCTATAGTGTGCTTTAAAAAAACATTTTTTCTAGGGACAGAAAACTCTAGGTAGGGAGAGTGTCAGTTTCTTTCACTGTGCGAATCCTTGTTTCTAGGGACAAAGAAGGAAAGTGAGGGGAATTCTCCTTGTGCTATAGTGTGCTTTAAAAAAACATTTTTTCTAGGGACAGAAAACTCTAGGTAGGGAGAGTGTCAGTTTCTTTCACTGTGCGAATCCTTGTTTCTAGGGACAGGGAAGGACAGTGAGTGAATTCTCCTTGTGCTATAGTGTGCTTTAAAAAAACATTTTTTCTAGGGACAGAAAACTCTAGGTAGGGAGAGTGTCAGTTTCTTTCACTGTGTGATTCCTTGTTTCTAGGGACAGGGAAGGACAGTGAGTGAATTCTCCTTGTGCTATAGTGTGCTTTAAAAAAACATTTTTTCTAGGGACAGAAAACTCTAGGTAGGGAGAGTGTCAGTTTCTTTCACTGTGCGAATCCTTGTTTCTAGGGACAAAGAAGGAAAGTGAGGGGAATTCTCCTTGTGCTATATTGTGCTTTAAAAAAACATTTTTTCTAAGGACAGAAAACTCTAGGTAGGGAGAGTGTCAGTTTCTTTCACTGTGCGATTCCTTGTTTCTAGGGACAGGGAAGGACAGTGAGTGAATTCTCCTTGTGCTATAGTGTGCTTTAAAAAAACATTTTTTCTAGGGACAGAAAACTCTAGGTAGGGAGAGTGTCAGTTTCTTTCACTGTGCGAATCCTTGTTTCTAGGGACAGGGAAGGACAGTGAGTGAATTCTCCTTGTGCTATAGTGTGCTTTAAAAAAACATTTTTTCTAGGGACAGAAAACTCTAGGTAGGGAGAGTGTCAGTTTCTTTCACTGTGCGAATCCTTGTTTCTAGGGACAAAGAAGGAAAGTGAGGGGAATTCTCCTTGTGCTATAGTGTGCTTAAAAAAAACATTTTTTCTAGGGACAGAAAACTCTAGGTAGGGAGAGTGTCAGTTTCTTTCACTGTGCGAATCCTTGTTTCTAGGGACAAAGAAGGAAAGTGAGGGGAATTCTCAATTTTTCTATAGTGTGCTTTAAAAAAACATTTTTTCTAGGGACAGAAAACTCTAGGTAGGGAGAGTGTCAGTTTCTTTCACTGTGCGATTCCTTGTTTCTAGGGACAGGGAAGGACAGTGAGTGAATTCTCCTTGTGCTATAGTGTGCTTTAAAAAAACATTTTTTCTAGGGACAGAAAACTCTAGGTAGGGAGAGTGTCAGTTTCTTTCACTGTGCGAATCCTTGTTTCTAGGGACAAAGAAGGAAAGTGAGGGGAATTCTCCTTGTGCTATAGTGTGCTTTAAAAAAACATTTTTTCTAAGGACAGAAAACTCTAGGTAGGGAGAGTGTAAGTTTCTTTCACTGTGCGATTCCTTGTTTCTAGGGACAGGGAAGGACAGTGAGTGAATTCTCCTTGTGCTATAGTGTGCTTTAAAAAAAACATTTTTTCTAGGGACAGAAAACTCTAGGTAGGGAGAGTGTCAGTTTCTTTCACTGTGCGAATCCTTGTTTCTAGGGACAAAGAAGGAAAGTGAGGGGAATTCTCCTTGTGCTATAGTGTGCTTTAAAAAAACATTTTTTCTAGGGACAGAAAACTCTAGGTAAGGAGAGTGTCAGTTTCTTTCACTGTGCGAATCCTTGTTTCTAGGGACAGGGAAGGACAGTGAGTGAATTCTCCTTGTGCTATAGTGTGCTTTAAAAAAACATTTTTTCTAGGGACAGAAAAATCTAGGTAGGGAGAGTGTCAGTTTCTTTCACTGTGCGAATCCTTGTTTCTAGGGACAAAGAAGGAAAGTGAGGGGAATTCTCCTTGTGCTATAGTGTGCTTTAAAAAAACATTTTTTCTAGGGACAGAAAACTCTAGGTAGGGAGAGTGTCAGTTTCTTTCACTGTGCGAATCCTTTTTTCTAGGGACAGGGAAGGACAGTGAGTGAATTCTCCTTGTGCTATAGTGTGCTTTAAAAAAACATTTTTTCTAGGGACAGAAAACTCTAGGTAGGGAGAGTGTCAGTTTCTTTCACTGTGCGATTCCTTGTTTCTAGGGACAGGGAAGGACAGTGAGTGAATTCTCCTTGTGCTATAGTGTGCTTTAAAAAAACATTTTTTCTAGGGACAGAAAACTCTAGGTAGGGAGAGTGTCAGTTTCTTTCACTGTGCGAATCCTTGTTTCTAGGGACAAAGAAGGAAAGTGAGTGAATTCTCCTTGTGCTATAGTGTGCTTTAAAAAAACATTTTTTCTAGGGACAGAAAACTCTAGGTAGGGAGAGTGTCAGTTTCTTTCACTGTGCGATTCCTTGTTTCTAGGGACAGGGAAGGACAGTGAGTGAATTCTCCTTGTGCTATAGTGTGCTTTAAAAATACTTTTTTTCTAGGGACAGAAAACTCTAGGTAGGGAGAGTGTCAGTTTCTTTCACTGTGCGAATCCTTGTTTCTAGGGACAAAGAAGGAAAGTGAGAAGAATTCTCCTTGTGCTATAGTGTGCTTTAAAAAAACATTTTTTCTAGGGACAGAAAACTCTAGGTAGGGAGAGTGTCAGTTTCTTTCACTGTGCGATTCCTTGTTTCTAGGGACAGGGAAGGACAGTGAGTGAATTCTCCTTGTGCTATAGTGTGCTTTAAAAAAACTTTTTTTCTAGGGACAGAAAACTATAGGTAGGGAGAGTGTCAGTTTCTTTCACTGTGCGAATCCTTGTTTCTAGGGACACAGAAGGAAAGTGAGGGGAATTCTCCTTGTGCTATAGTGTGCTTTAAAAAAACATTTTTTCTAAGGACAGAAAACTCTAGGTAGGGAGAGTGTAAGTTTCTTTCACTGTGCGATTCCTTGTTTCTAGGGACAGGGAAGGACAGTGAGTGAATTCTCCTTGTGCTATAGTGTGCTTTAAAAAAACATTTTTTCTAGGGACAGAAAACTCTAGGTAGGGAGAGTGTCAGTTTCTTTCACTGTGCGAATCCTTGTTTCTAGGGACAAAGAAGGAAAGTGAGGGGAATTCTCCTTGTGCTATAGTGTGCTTTAAAAAAACATTTTTTCTAGGGACAGAAAACTCTAGGTAGGGAGAGTGTCAGTTTCTTTCACTGTGCGAATCCTTGTTTCTAGGGACAGGGAAGGACAGTGAGTGAATTCTCCTTGTGCTATAGTGTGCTTTAAAAAAACATTTTTTCTAGGGACAGAAAACTCTAGGTAGGGAGAGTGTCAGTTTCTTTCACTGTGCGAATCCTTGTTTCTAGGGACAAAGAAGGAAAGTGAGGGGAATTCTCCTTGTGCTATAGTGTGCTTTAAAAAAACATTTTTTCTAGGGACAGAAAACTCTAGGTAAGGAGAGTGTCAGTTTCTTTCACTGTGCGAATCCTTGTTTCTAGGGACAGGGAAGGACAGTGAGTGAATTCTCCTTGTGCTATAGTGTGCTTTAAAAAAACATTTTTTCTAGGGACAGAAAAATCTAGGTAGGGAGAGTGTCAGTTTCTTTCACTGTGCGAATCCTTGTTTCTAGGGACAAAGAAGGAAAGTGAGGGGAATTCTCCTTGTGCTATAGTGTGCTTTAAAAAAACATTTTTTCTAGGGACAGAAAACTCTAGGTAGGGAGAGTGTCAGTTTCTTTCACTGTGCGAATCCTTGTTTCTAGGGACAGGGAAGGACAGTGAGTGAATTCTCCTTGTGCTATAGTGTGCTTTAAAAAAACATTTTTTCTAGGGACAGAAAACTCTAGGTAGGGAGAGTGTCAGTTTCTTTCACTGTGCGATTCCTTGTTTCTAGGGACAGGGAAGGACAGTGAGTGAATTCTCCTTGTGCTATAGTGTGCTTTAAAAAAACATTTTTTCTAGGGACAGAAAACTCTAGGTAGGGAGAGTGTCAGTTTCTTTCACTGTGCGAATCCTTGTTTCTAGGGACAAAGAAGGAAAGTGAGTGAATTCTCCTTGTGCTATAGTGTGCTTTAAAAAAACATTTTTTCTAGGGACAGAAAACTCTAGGTAGGGAGAGTGTCAGTTTCTTTCACTGTGCGATTCCTTGTTTCTAGGGACAGGGAAGGACAGTGAGTGAATTCTCCTTGTGCTATAGTGTGCTTTAAAAATACTTTTTTTCTAGGGACAGAAAACTCTAGGTAGGGAGAGTGTCAGTTTCTTTCACTGTGCGAATCCTTGTTTCTAGGGACAAAGAAGGAAAGTGAGAAGAATTCTCCTTGTGCTATAGTGTGCTTTAAAAAAACATTTTTTCTAGGGACAGAAAACTCTAGGTAGGGAGAGTGTCAGTTTCTTTCACTGTGCGATTCCTTGTTTCTAGGGACAGGGAAGGACAGTGAGTGAATTCTCCTTGTGCTATAGTGTGCTTTAAAAAAACTTTTTTTCTAGGGACAGAAAACTATAGGTAGGGAGAGTGTCAGTTTCTTTCACTGTGCGAATCCTTGTTTCTAGGGACACAGAAGGAAAGTGAGGGGAATTCTCCTTGTGCTATAGTGTGCTTTAAAAAAACATTTTTTCTAAGGACAGAAAACTCTAGGTAGGGAGAGTGTAAGTTTCTTTCACTGTGCGATTCCTTGTTTCTAGGGACAGGGAAGGACAGTGAGTGAATTCTCCTTGTGCTATAGTGTGCTTTAAAAAAACATTTTTTCTAGGGACAGAAAACTCTAGGTAGGGAGAGTGTCAGTTTCTTTCACTGTGCGAATCCTTGTTTCTAGGGACAAAGAAGGAAAGTGAGGGGAATTCTCCTTGTGCTATAGTGTGCTTTAAAAAAACATTTTTTCTAGGGACAGAAAACTCTAGGTAGGGAGAGTGTCAGTTTCTTTCACTGTGCGAATCCTTGTTTCTAGGGACAGGGAAGGACAGTGAGTGAATTCTCCTTGTGCTATAGTGTGCTTTAAAAAAACATTTTTTCTAGGGACAGAAAACTCTAGGTAGGGAGAGTGTCAGTTTCTTTCACTGTGCGAATCCTTGTTTCTAGGGACAAAGAAGGAAAGTGAGGGGAATTCTCCTTGTGCTATAGTGTGCTTTAAAAAAACATTTTTTCTAGGGACAGAAAACTCTAGGTAGGGAGAGTGTCAGTTTCTTTCACTGTGCGAATCCTTGTTTCTAGGGACAGGGAAGGACAGTGAGTGAATTCTCCTTGTGCTATAGTGTGCTTTAAAAAAACATTTTTTCTAGGGACAGAAAACTCTAGGTAGGGAGAGTGTCAGTTTCTTTCACTGTGTGATTCCTTGTTTCTAGGGACAGGGAAGGACAGTGAGTGAATTCTCCTTGTGCTATAGTGTGCTTTAAAAAAACTTTTTTTCTAGGGACAGAAAACTCTAGGTAGGGAGAGTGTCAGTTTCTTTCACTGTGCGAATCCTTGTTTCTAGGGACAAAGAAGGAAAGTGAGGGGAATTCTCCTTGTGCTATATTGTGCTTTAAAAAAACATTTTTTCTAAGGACAGAAAACTCTAGGTAGGGAGAGTGTCAGTTTCTTTCACTGTGCGATTCCTTGTTTCTAGGGACAGGGAAGGACAGTGAGTGAATTCTCCTTGTGCTATAGTGTGCTTTAAAAAAACATTTTTTCTAGGGACAGAAAACTCTAGGTAGGGAGAGTGTCAGTTTCTTTCACTGTGCGAATCCTTGTTTCTAGGGACAAAGAAGGAAAGTGAGGGGAATTCTCCTTGTGCTATAGTGTGCTTTAAAAAAACATTTTTTCTAGGGACAGAAAACTCTAGGTAGGGAGAGTGTCAGTTTCTTTCACTGTGCGATTCCTTGTTTCTAGGGACAGGGAAGGACAGTGAGTGAATTCTCCTTGTGCTATAGTGTGCTTTAAAAAAACATTTTTTCTAGGGACAGAAAACTCTAGGTAGGGAGAGTGTCAGTTTCTTTCACTGTGCGAATCCTTGTTTCTAGGGACAGGGAAGGACAGTGAGTGAATTCTCCTTGTGCTATAGTGTGCTTTAAAAAAACATTTTTTCTAGGGACAGAAAACTCTAGGTAGGGAGAGTGTCAGTTTCTTTCACTGTGCGAATCCTTGTTTCTAGGGACAAAGAAGGAAAGTGAGGGGAATTCTCCTTGTGCTATAGTGTGCTTTAAAAAAACATTTTTTCTAGGGACAGAAAACTCTAGGTAGGGAGAGTGTCAGTTTCTTTCACTGTGCGAATCCTTGTTTCTAGGGACAGGGAAGGACAGTGAGTGAATTCTCCTTGTGCTATAGTGTGCTTTAAAAAAACATTTTTTCTAGGGACAGAAAACTCTAGGTAGGGAGAGTGTCAGTTTCTTTCACTGTGTGATTCCTTGTTTCTAGGGACAGGGAAGGACAGTGAGTGAATTCTCCTTGTGCTATAGTGTGCTTTAAAAAAACATTTTTTCTAGGGACAGAAAACTCTAGGTAGGGAGAGTGTCAGTTTCTTTCACTGTGCGAATCCTTGTTTCTAGGGACAAAGAAGGAAAGTGAGGGGAATTCTCCTTGTGCTATATTGTGCTTTAAAAAAACATTTTTTCTAAGGACAGAAAACTCTAGGTAGGGAGAGTGTCAGTTTCTTTCACTGTGCGATTCCTTGTTTCTAGGGACAGGGAAGGACAGTGAGTGAATTCTCCTTGTGCTATAGTGTGCTTTAAAAAAACATTTTTTCTAGGGACAGAAAACTCTAGGTAGGGAGAGTGTCAGTTTCTTTCACTGTGCGAATCCTTGTTTCTAGGGACAAAGAAGGAAAGTGAGGGGAATTCTCCTTGTGCTATAGTGTGCTTTAAAAAAACATTTTTTCTAGGGACAGAAAACTCTAGGTAGGGAGAGTGTCAGTTTCTTTCACTGTGCGAATCCTTGTTTCTAGGGACAAAGAAGGAAAGTGAGGGGAATTCTCCTTTTTCTATAGTGTGCTTTAAAAAAACATTTTTTCTAGGGACAGAAAACTCTAGGTAGGGAGAGTGTCAGTTTCTTTCACTGTGCGATTCCTTGTTTCTAGGGACAGGGAAGGACAGTGAGTGAATTCTCCTTGTGCTATAGTGTGCTTTAAAAAAACATTTTTTCTAGGGACAGAAAACTCTAGGTAGGGAGAGTGTCAGTTTCTTTCACTGTGCGAATCCTTGTTTCTAGGGACAAAGAAGGAAAGTGAGGGGAATTCTCCTTGTGCTATAGTGTGCTTTAAAAAAACATTTTTTCTAGGGACAGAAAACTCTAGGTAGGGAGAGTGTCAGTTTCTTTCACTGTGCAATTCCTTGTTTCTAGGGACAGGGAAGGACAGTGAGTGAATTCTCCTTGTGCTATAGTGTGCTTTAAAAAAACTTTTTTTCTAGGGACAGAAAACTCTAGGTAGGGAGAGTGTCAGTTTCTTTCACTGTGCGAATCCTTGTTTCTAGGGACAAAGAAGGAAAGTGAGGGGAATTCTCCTTGTGCTATAGTGTGCTTTAAAAAAACATTTTTTCTAGGGACAGAAAACTCTAGGTAGGGAGAGTGTCAGTTTCTTTCACTGTGCGATTCCTTGTTTCTAGGGACAGGGAAGGACAGTGAGTGAATTCTCCTTGTGCTATAGTGTGCTTTAAAAAAAAATTTTTCTAGGGACAGAAAACTCTAGGTAGGGAGAGTGTCAGTTTCTTTCACTGTGCGAATCCTTGTTTCTAGGGACAAAGAAGGAAAGTGAGGGGAATTCTCCTTGTGCTATAGTGTGCTTTAAAAAAACATTTTTTCTAGAGACAGAAAACTCTAGGTAGGGAGAGTGTCAGTTTCTTTCACTGTGCGAATCCTTGTTTCTAGGGACAGGGAAGGACAGTGAGTGAATTCTCCTTGTGCTATAGTGTGCTTTAAAAAAAAATTTTTCTAGGGACAGAAAACTCTAGGTAGGGAGAGTGTCAGGCCTCGTACACACGACCGATTTTCTCGTCGTAAAAAACACGTCGTTTTTTTCGACGAGATTCTTGTTAAGCTTGTCGATTTTCCCGTCAAGCTTTCTATGCGTACACACTGTCATTTCCCAATTTCCTCGTGGTTCTCTGCGCTCACGTCCAGCACGTACGACGGCACTATAAAGGGGAAGATCTTTTTTCTTAGCGCCACCCCTTGGGCTGCTTTTGCTGATCTCGTGTTACCGCGTGTGAAGTAAAAGTTTGGGAAGAGACGATTCGCGCTTTTCAGTCTTCGTACTTTTCAGATCGTTTTCTGCCGTTCAGTTTGTGCTTGTGGGTTCGTATCTTGACTTTCAGGGCGTCTAGGCAGGTCGTATCTGTTTTACAGTGCGTTCTTGCCTGTTCGTTTCTGAATTTCAGTTCGTTATTCATAGGCCTTGCTGTTCTAAAGTGCGTTCTGTTCTGTACGTTCTGATTAGACGACCGTTTCCTAGCCATGTCGCCTGGACGTTCTCGTCGTCGAGTTCGTGCTGTGCGTGCGCTTGGTGTTGGTCTGCTTGTTTTGGACCAAGACCAGTCCATGAATGGTGTGAGGAGGAGTTCATGGACCAAGAATTGGTTGCTCCAGCGGGACCAATTCTGCCACATGCCTCTGCTGCGGGAGATCGTCGAGAATAATCCTGAGGACTACAGGAATTTTCTGAGGATGTCTGACCCCGTTTTTCAGGAACTGTTGGCTTTGGTGTCCCCCTATATTACCAGGAAGGACACCGTTATGCGGGAAGCCATCAGTGCTGAGCAGAGGCTCATCGCCACGTTGCGTTACCTGGCGACAGGGAGAAGTCTTCAGGACTTGAAGTTCACCACAGGCATCTCCCCCCAGGCTCTGGGCCTCATAATCCCAGACACCTGTTCTGCTATTATACAAGTCCTGCAGGAGGACTATATTAGGGTAAGTTTTCTCCCTTCACATCACATTTTATGTATTACATGTATGCTAATGTATTGTATTTCTTTCATCCTTTCCTAATTACCATGATTGTAATATGCTGAGAATGTCCCCTTTGTCCCCATGCATGCTGGAAGTTTTTAAATGCCCCTTTTTTATCCTCCCTAAATATCTCCCCTCACTAACTTTTCCAGCAGGGGCGCCTGTTGCTCCAAATGTTGGGGGGTTACAACCCCAATTTCGGAAATAAACGTCCTCCTTTTTTGCTCTGTTGCCTAATAAACGCCCCCAGTTGTCCCCTCCAATGCAGCCATTTAGTCCCCTCTATTGCAGCCAGTTTCCCCCCAGCCCTGCACTTACCTTCTTGTGGTCAGCGCCATCCTTCTTCTGTCCTTGATGTCTTCTCCTTCCCTTCATGTTGCATCAGCCAATCATGTTACCATTAAACAGACTTGGTGAACATGATTGCCAGAGCTGCCTGTCAGTGTTTACACAAGGAATGCCCCCTCCTTGCGTCCACGATTTTTCTTTGAGGAAGCCAATTACATCCCTCAGGTTGTAATTTGCAAGACTTTTTTAATACCTGTTTCTGCTCTGCAATTTTAACCCCCTAAATGACGCAATTAATCATATGTCGGTCGCTTTACAAGAGGCCATCCACCTGAATAGTGTGCGGCATAGACAATACATAGGTTCATGCAACGCATGAACCTATGTATTGTTCTGAGTGATGGGCACAGGAGAGAGGGGACAGTGCTCCAGCGCCCACTCTGGACGCACCGCCACTGCAATGCTATCCTGTGGCCAAACACATCCCCCCCCCCAAAATAATTTAGTAATGGCCCATCAGAGGGGGTGATGAATATGATAAATGAGCCTTCCATTATACTTTTTTTACACACCTTAATAAACGTATAATTAGATTGATGTTGGTCTCTAATTTTTTGGTCTTGAATTTGCTTGTAATGTATGCCTTTGTTTTTCTAATATTATTTCATCTTGTTTCACTCCACAGCTTCCTTCAACGCCACAGGAATGGCAGACTGTGGCATCGGAGTTTGCCACGCGGTGGGACTTCCCCAACTGCGGTGGTGCCATAGACGGGAAGCACGTCCGCATCGTGCCGCCACCCCGTTCTGGATCCTACTACTACAACTACAAGGGGTTTCATAGCATTGTGCTGATGGCGGTGGTGTCAGCACGGTATGAATTCCTCTATGTTGATGTAGGGAAGAATGGCCGGATGTCCGATGGGGGATCCTTCATCCAGACGGAGTTTGCCCTCCGTCTCCAGAGTGACGACCTTGCATTGCCACCGGATGCAGGGAATATTGAAGGACTCCCCTTTGTTTTCTTGGCTGATGAAGCCTTCGGACTCGGACGGCATCTTATGAGGCCATTTCCACAGAGGACCCTGACCCCAGAGAAGAGTGTGTTCAATTACCGGCTGGCCAGGGCCCGAAGAGTCGTTGAAAATGCCTTCGGCATAATGGCCAGCCGGTTCCGCCTTTTTATGACTTCCATCCACTTGGCGGACTACAAAATAAACTATGTAGTGTTATGCTGCTGTGTGCTACACAATTTTCTTTGCCGCAAAGCGAATTCATATATGGCCTCAGTTTTGCCAGAGGCTGGACTTTCCCCTGCAAATCCCCTTCCAGGCCTGGAATCTGCCCGTCTTGGCTTGCCCCCCCAAAATGCCCGTGTGGTTCGGGACAAATACATGGAGTATTTCACGGGTAGGGGGGCAATTCCTATGCCAGCCTATGTCTAAGTATCCCAATAAAAATCTTGTTTAAACCTTTAATTATTTGTTCTTTCCTGTCTCCTAGTTTGTCTTTGTGCATTTGTAGTGGCAAGTGTATTTTACTTTAGTAAATAACAACCAATTTCACTATGTTACCTTACAAAAGAACCAAATAAGCTTAGAGTGTATTATAAAAAGAAGCTACACGTTGTTTGTGGTCAAATATTTTACTCTCTGCACATTTTTTTTTGTTTTACTTTGGGGTTGGCCTGACCACAACCCGTCAAATTTTGGCTTATGAAAATACAAAAATACCACTTGCATTTCTAAAATGACAACATTGGATACCTCTGAGCAATCTGAGACATTCAGTTACACAAACTATGTCTCTATGTGCCCGTCCTAATATGGGGTCCTGCCACCCCTTGCCCAGCCAAAAATTCAATATGCACACATTTTTACTTTTTTGCAAATAGGAAGTTTACAATCCTGATCCCTATTGTCAACATGTGCTATCTGCCATCAGGGGTGATCAATGGATGTGTTTTGGGGGTGCATCCCCTTCCTCAGTTCACCGACTTTTGATACGAGGAAGGGGTTGCACCCACAAAAGACGTACATGGATATCCCCTGATGGCAGATAGCACATGTTCACACACTGTGTGCATATTCAATTTTTGGCTGCTTTGTTACTCAAAAAATTAGTAAAAATATAAAAACAAACATGTAAAAACAAATGTGTTTGGATGGCTTATTGAATTCTCCCCAAAACATCGAGAATGTCTTTAAATGTTTGTTCCATCACATGGATTCTTTGTTTAATTAGGTCCAGTTCCGTGCTACATTCCATCACTTGCTGGATGAGGCGGAGGGCACTGTCAGCAGAGAACGGTGTGCTATCCTTCACAACATTTCCATCCCCTAAAAACCATAAAAAAAAATTAATAAAACTCTGCAGGCCTACCTCGCTTACCTTAAGCTGTGGTGTCAGATACTGACCTGTTGTGGTGACCAGATCCACAACGTCATCCACCTCTCCTTCCTGCACTTCTCCTTCCTCCACCTCAACTTCCTGCACATCTTTCGGTTGTGGATCTTTGGGAGTTTGGGGTTGCTTGGAAGTTGTGGGGTGCATGTGCTCCCTGGAGTGTCCTCCTCCCAGTCTTCTCTCCCCTATGAGAATAAAACCAAAGGTCTATTTATCACACTGTAAAAATCTCATTTTTAAACTTAAAACAGGCTAAATTGTTTGGAAGTGGGGTACAAGTGTGTGTTTGTGCGGAATTTAAAGAAAAATGCATTCTTTATGACCCCAAATATGTTTATTATTCACATTTGGATGTAATTTTTTGGACATGGAGGCACCACAAATAAACTCTGATGCACCTGTGTGGGACACCCAAAAAAGGCGGGTCTGGTGGCCCACACTATAGTGCTCCAAAGTACAGATGTGGAAGCAGCTGCTGAGTGTCCTCTCCTTTACACTGATTAAAGTTTGCATTTCATTCTCCTTACAAACACATCATCTAGACTTAAAAATTATCCACAATACTTGATCAAAAATGGCAGATGTCTAATTACTTTTGGGGGTCTTAAATAAGCCAAAACCACGGATAGTGGCCGAACGAAGTGTCGGTAACGTAACGAACGATTACTGTGCCCAACCTAGTTCAAAATAATACATTTTGGAAGGGAGTCCAATATGCTTTAAAAAAAAAAAAAGTCAGTTTCTAAAAAGATTAATAGCAGAAAGGTCGTCATTTTACTTACTTTTAGCGAGCATCCTCTTTATGCTCCTCAACTGGTCTGGCTCCCTCAGTTTGAGGTCTGACCACCTCTTTCTGAGCTGCTCATTTGAGCGTTTCACCCCGAACTTCGCCCTCAGACTCTTCACAACTTTAGTGAGGATTTTGGCCTTCCTTCTATTTGGTTTGCTATACGGCCCATGCTTGGCATCATAATCAGCCTTGACCAAGATGTCCACCATCTCCGCCATCTCCGCCAAAGACATATTCGATGCCTTGAATCTCCTCCTTGATCGTGACGTGTCCTCGGTCTCCGGGCTTGTCTCCTCGCTAGTTGCGGAATTATCAGACACCTGCTGTAACTCCGCCATATCTGTCTGCGCGCCGAAAGAGAAGGGGCGGGGAAAAGATGTTAGTTAGAACGTCATGGGCGGGCGACGTGTGCGGAGCGACGTGTTCGAATTTGGACGCATGCGTGGTGTGTATATAGCAAACACACATGTGACTATAGTACGTTCGGTGTGCGGAGAGAGGAGTTCAAGTGACGGACGTGCGAACGAAGGTATGTGATTTTGTGAGACTTGTTAAAATTGTTGGCCTATACTGTCTTGAGATTGTTGGAGGATATATATGGTGACTAGGATGTGAAGGAGGTTAGACTGTTTGCCTCACATTATTTAAATATAATTTATTTTACTTACAGATACAATATGAATGTATTTATTAGCGACAAAGAGTTCCTGGCGGAATTTATTGACCGGGTAAGGGAGCTGCCGGCTCTGTGGGAGACCAAAAACCCCATCCATAAAAAAAAAGGGGTGAGAAAAGCAGCGCTGGAGAAGCTGCTCCCATTTGTGCATACCAAGGTGCCCACAGCCACAGCAAAACAAGTGGACACTAAAATTGGGAGCTTGAGAGGTACCTACAGGACTGAACGCTCTAAGGTGCTGGCTTCTCAGAGGTCAGGAGCAGCAGCAGATGATGTTTATGTCCCGGTTTTGTGGTACTACAGCAGGATGTCCTTCCTGGATGACCACATTGAGCCAAGGCCATCACTCTCCACTCTTCCCCCCAGACTTCCCTGCAGCCAACCTGAGCCTTCTCTGGAGCAAGAGGAGGCAGCCATCCTGGATGATCCTGATTTGGCCATCTGGAGCCAGGTATAGTATTAACTGAAAATGTAGTGGGATAAAATTAATGTTTCCCAAATATGTCAGGATGAGAAACATACATTATTTTGTATTCAACAAGTGAAATCATGATCTGTAGACATTATTCTGCACTTAATTGTGTGGTAAATAGTCAAGCTGATGTAGTGGTAAATTTAAAGCAAGGATTTATGCATTTACATTCTAATTGCTTCCATCAGGATTACAAAGTTTGATGCAAAGATTAAACCAACATATTAAACTATGTTTCTTTTTCATACACAGGATGAAATCAGCCAGGAGGAGGGTCTGGAAACTGTCAGGCAGGAGGAGGAAGGGCCCAGTGGCAGCCAGGAGGTGGCAGGGCCCAGTGGCAGCCAGGAGGTGGCAGGGCCCAGTGGCAGCCAGGAGGTGGCAGGGCCCAGTGGCAGCCAGGAGGTGGCAGGGCCCAGTGGCAGACAGGAGGTGGCAGGGCCCAGTGGCAGCCAGGAGGTGGCAGGGCCCAGTGGCAGACAGGAGGTGGCAGGGCCCAGTGGCAGACAGGAGGTGGCAGGGCAAAGGAGAAGCACCAGATCCCAGGTGCCTCCCATCAGGCTTCACAAAAGAGGCAGGAGGGACAGGACCACCAGTGAGGCAGCAATGGCCCTTATTAAAGAGGCCCATGCCACCCTCAAGGAGCCCACATCCCCTGAAGAGGCCATTGCCGGCCTAGTGGAGGCTAAGTTCAAGGTGATGAGCATGGAGCAACGCCTCCTATGCGAACCCCTGCTCATCACCTTGCTCAACAAGGGGGTGATGGAGCAAATTACCCCCAATACCGCCATATGTGAGGTGGCCCAACTGACCCAACCTCAACCTCCACCTCCACCTTCCTCTTCTGCCCCACCCCCTTCTGCTACCCCTCCACCTTCTGCCCCACCCCCTTCTGCTACACCTCCACCTTCTTCTTCTGCCCCACCCCCTTCTGCTACACCTCCACCTTCTGCCCCACCCCCTTCTGCTACACCTCCACCTTCTGCCCCACCCCCTTCTGCTACACCTCCACCTTCTTCTTCTGCCCCACCCCCTTCTGCTACACCTCCACCTCCTCCTCCTGACAGGAGTACCCCTCCAGTGGGCCAGCCTCCAGCTAAACGAAGAAGGAAGGCTTCAGTAAAGGCTGCAGGGAAGGTTGCCAGGAAGAAGAGGAAGTGATGGCCTTGCTTCATTGTGGTCGCACTGGTCGGACAGAAGGCAGCCTGTTGTAGTACCACACACTTGGGACATATATCTCACCTGCTGCTGTTCCTGACCTCTGGGAGGCCAGCATCAGATTGTGTTCTGAAATGTGGGCCTTCTCAAGCTCCCAATTTTAGTGTCCACACAGGGTTGCTGTGTGCTCTGGGGTCCCTGGGATGCACAAATGGCAGCAGCTTCTCCAGCGCTGCCTTCTCTTTATTTAATTTATAAACATGAATAAATGTGTTTTTTGTTTAAGTTCATACTTGACTATGTGTATTTTTAAATAAAAAAAAACAAGCTTTGGAGTAAGCAGATACATTTGACTGACAATAAAAGGCACAGATATCACCCCCCCAAAAGAATAACTAAATCTGATTAGCTCAAAAACATGGTGTGAAATTTTAAAAATATAGATTAGAAAATTAAATGGGAGATCGCTATCAAAACATTGAGAAATTATAATTAACATCATTTTGAAAAATCTAACCATTTAAATTATTCCTAAAAACTTGCACGATATAATACACATAAATCTTATAAAGAGCAGCATGAAAAAGGTTAAAAATAAGGCATAACTCTGTGTGAATATCAGCAGCAAAAGAAGGTCTCTCGTTTTGATTAATGTAACATTCTAACGAAGAATTCAATGCAGAACATTTAAACGATGAAATATTTATGAGCGTGACGAATGTGCTCTCTCCATTATGAAGGCTTGTTTTACCAGAAGATGCGCTCCCGTCTCATAGTTGCTTGTGAGCATGCGCACTTTTGGAAGAGTCGTAAAAGCATACACACGAACCATTTTCTCGTCACAAAACAGGCCGACGAGAAACACGACGAGGAAATCTGGACTCCTGACGAGAAAATAGAGAGCAGGTTCTCTATTTTCTCGTCGAGATTCTCGTCAAGTTTCTCGTCGTAAAACCATACACACGAACGTTTTTCTAGACAAAAAAACTCTCGCGGCACTTTTCTTGACTGTTTACGACGAGAAAATCGGTCGTGTGTACGAGGCCTCAGTTTCTTTCACTGTGCGAATCCTTGTTTCTAGGGACAAAGAAGGAAAGTGAGGGGAATTCTCCTTGTGCTATAGTGTGCTTTAAAAAAACATTTTTTCTAGGGACAGAAAACTCTAGGTAGGGAGAGTGTCAGTTTCTTTCACTGTGCGAATCCTTGTTTCTAGGGACAGGGAAGGACAGTGAGTGAATTCTCCTTGTGCTATAGTGTGCTTTAAAAAAACATTTTTTCTAGGGACAGAAAACTCTAGGTAGGGAGAGTGTCAGTTTCTTTCACTGTGCGAATCCTTGTTTCTAGGGACAAAGAAGGAAAGTGAGGGGAATTCTCCTTGTGCTATAGTGTGCTTTAAAAAAACATTTTTTCTAAGGACAGAAAACTCTAGGTAGGGAGAGTGTAAGTTTCTTTCACTGTGCGATTCCTTGTTTCTAGGGACAGGGAAGGACAGTGAGTGAATTCTCCTTGTGCTATAGTGTGCTTTAAAAAAACATTTTTTCTAGGGACAGAAAACTCTAGGTAGGGAGAGTGTCAGTTTCTTTCACTGTGCGAATCCTTGTTTCTAGGGACAAAGAAGGAAAGTGAGGGGAATTCTCCTTGTGCTATAGTGTGCTTTAAAAAAACATTTTTTCTAGGGACAGAAAACTCTAGGTAGGGAGAGTGTCAGTTTCTTTCACTGTGCGAATCCTTGTTTCTAGGGACAGGGAAGGACAGTGAGTGAATTCTCCTTGTGCTATAGTGTGCTTTAAAAAAACATTTTTTCTAGGGACAGAAAACTCTAGGTAGGGAGAGTGTCAGTTTCTTTCACTGTGCGAATCCTTGTTTCTAGGGACAAAGAAGGAAAGTGAGGGGAATTCTCCTTGTGCTATAGTGTGCTTTAAAAAAACATTTTTTCTAGGGACAGAAAACTCTAGGTAGGGAGAGTGTCAGTTTCTTTCACTGTGCGATTCCTTGTTTCTAGGGACAGGGAAGGACAGTGAGTGAATTCTCCTTGTGCTATAGTGTGCTTTAAAAATACTTTTTTTCTAGGGACAGAAAACTCTAGGTAGGGAGAGTGTCAGTTTCTTTCACTGTGCGAATCCTTGTTTCTAGGGACAGGGAAGGACAGTGAGTGAATTCTCCTTGTGCTATAGTGTGCTTTAAAAAAACTTTTTTTCTAGGGACAGAAAACTCTAGGTAGGGAGAGTGTCAGTTTCTTTCACTGTGCGAATCCTTGTTTCTAGGGACAAAGAAGGAAAGTGAGGGGAATTCTCCTTGTGCTATAGTGTGCTTTAAAAAAACATTTTTTCTAAGGACAGAAAACTCTAGGTAGGGAGAGTGTAAGTTTCTTTCACTGTGCGATTCCTTGTTTCTAGGGACAGGGAAGGACAGTGAGTGAATTCTCCTTGTGCTATAGTGTGCTTTAAAAAAACATTTTTTCTAGGGACAGAAAACTCTAGGTAGGGAGAGTGTCAGTTTCTTTCACTGTGCGAATCCTTGTTTCTAGGGACAAAGAAGGAAAGTGAGGGGAATTCTCCTTGTGCTATAGTGTGCTTTAAAAAAACATTTTTTCTAGGGACAGAAAACTCTAGGTAGGGAGAGTGTCAGTTTCTTTCACTGTGCGAATCCTTGTTTCTAGGGACAGGGAAGGACAGTGAGTGAATTCTCCTTGTGCTATAGTGTGCTTTAAAAAAACATTTTTTCTAGGGACAGAAAACTCTAGGTAGGGAGAGTGTCAGTTTCTTTCACTGTGCGAATCCTTGTTTCTAGGGACAAAGAAGGAAAGTGAGGGGAATTCTCCTTGTGCTATAGTGTGCTTTAAAAAAACATTTTTTCTAGGGACAGAAAACTCTAGGTAGGGAGAGTGTCAGTTTCTTTCACTGTGCGATTCCTTGTTTCTAGGGACAGGGAAGGACAGTGAGTGAATTCTCCTTGTGCTATAGTGTGCTTTAAAAATACTTTTTTTCTAGGGACAGAAAACTCTAGGTAGGGAGAGTGTCAGTTTCTTTCACTGTGCGAATCCTTGTTTCTAGGGACAAAGAAGGAAAGTGAGGGGAATTCTCCTTGTGCTATAGTGTGCTTTAAAAAAACATTTTTTCTAGGGACAGAAAACTCTAGGTAGGGAGAGTGTCAGTTTCTTTCACTGTGCGAATCCTTGTTTCTAGGGACAGGGAAGGACAGTGAGTGAATTCTCCTTGTGCTATAGTGTGCTTTAAAAAAACATTTTTTCTAGGGACAGAAAACTCTAGGTAGGGAGAGTGTCAGTTTCTTTCACTGTGCGAATCCTTGTTTCTAGGGACAAAGAAGGAAAGTGAGGGGAATTCTCCTTGTGCTATAGTGTGCTTTAAAAAAACATTTTTTCTAGGGACAGAAAACTCTAGGTAGGGAGAGTGTCAGTTTCTTTCACTGTGCGATTCCTTGTTTCTAGGGACAGGGAAGGACAGTGAGTGAATTCTCCTTGTGCTATAGTGTGCTTTAAAAATACTTTTTTTCTAGGGACAGAAAACTCTAGGTAGGGAGAGTGTCAGTTTTTTTCACTGTGCGAATCCTTGTTTCTAGGGACACAGAAGGAAAGTGAGGGGAATTCTCCTTGTGCTATAGTGTGCTTTAAAAAAACATTTTTTCTAGGGACAGAAAACTCTAGGTAGGGAGAGTGTCAGTTTCTTTCACTGTGCGAATCCTTGTTTCTAGGGACAAAGAAGGAAAGTGAGGGGAATTCTCCTTGTGCTATAGTGCGCTTTAAAAAAACATTTTTTCTAGGGACAGAAAACTCTAGGTAGGGAGAGTGTCAGTTTCTTTCACTGTGCGAATCCTTGTTTCTAGGGACAGGGAAGGACAGTGAGTGAATTCTCCTTGTGCTATAGTGTGCTTTAAAAAAACATTTTTTCTAGGGACAGAAAACTCTAGGTAGTGAGAGTGTCAGTTTCTTTCACTGTGTGATTCCTTGTTTCTAGGGACAGGGAAGGACAGTGAGTGAATTCTCCTTGTGCTACAGTGTGCTTTAAAAAAACATTTTTTCTAGGGACAGAAAACTCTAGGTAGGGAGAGTGTCAGTTTCTTTCACTGTGCGAATCCTTGTTTCTAGGGACAAAGAAGGAAAGTGAGGGGAATTCTCCTTGTGCTATATTGTGCTTTAAAAAAACATTTTTTCTAGGGACAGAAAACTCTAGGTAGGGAGAGTGTCAGTTTCTTTCACTGTGCGATTCCTTGTTTCTAGGGACAGGGAAGGACAGTGAGTGAATTCTCCTTGTGCTATAGTGTGCTTTAAAAAAACATTTTTTCTAGGGACAGAAAACTCTAGGTAGGGAGAGTGTCAGTTTCTTTCACTGTGCGAATCCTTGTTTCTAGGGACAAAGAAGGAAAGTGAGGGGAATTCTCCTTGTGCTATAGTGTGCTTTAAAAAAACATTTTTTCTAGGGACAGAAAACTCTAGGTAGGGAGAGTGTCAGTTTCTTTCACTGTGCGAATCCTTGTTTCTAGGGACAGGGAAGGACAGTGAGTGAATTCTCCTTGTGCTATAGTGTGCTTTAAAAAAACTTTTTTTCTAGGGACAGAAAACTCTAGGTAGGGAGAGTGTCAGTTTCTTTCACTGTGCGAATCCTTGTTTCTAGGGACAAAGAAGGAAAGTGAGGGGAATTCTCCTTGTGCTATAGTGTGCTTTAAAAAAAACATTTTTTCTAGGGACAGAAAACTCTAGGTAGGGAGAGTGTCAGTTTCTTTCACTGTGCGAATCCTTGTTTCTAGGGACAGGGAAGGACAGTGAGTGAATTCTCCTTGTGCTATAGTGTGCTTTAAAAAAAACATTTTTTCTAGGGACAGAAAACTCTAGGTAGGGAGAGTGTCAGTTTCTTTCACTGTGCGATTCCTTGTTTCTAGGGACAGGGAAGGACAGTGAGTGAATTCTCCTTGTGCTATAGTGTGCTTTAAAAAAACATTTTTTCTAGGGACAGAAAACTCTAGGTAGGGAGAGTGTCAGTTTCTTTCACTGTGCGAATCCTTGTTTCTAGGGACAAAGAAGGAAAGTGAGGGGAATTCTCCTTGTGCTATAGTGTGCTTTAAAAAAACATTTTTTCTAGGGACAGAAAACTCTAGGTAGGGAGAGTGTCAGTTTCTTTCACTGTGCGAATCCTTGTTTCTAGGGACAGGGAAGGACAGTGAGTGAATTCTCCTTGTGCTATAGTGTGCTTTAAAAAAACTTTTTTTCTAGGGACAGAAAACTCTAGGTAGGGAGAGTGTCAGTTTCTTTCACTGTGCGAATCCTTGTTTCTAGGGACAAAGAAGGAAAGTGAGGGGAATTCTCCTTGTGCTATAGTGTGCTTTAAAAAAAACATTTTTTCTAGGGACAGAAAACTCTAGGTAGGGAGAGTGTCAGTTTCTTTCACTGTGCGAATCCTTGTTTCTAGGGACAGGGAAGGACAGTGAGTGAATTCTCCTTGTGCTATAGTGTGCTTTAAAAAAAACATTTTTTCTAGGGACAGAAAACTCTAGGTAGGGAGAGTGTCAGTTTCTTTCACTGTGCGATTCCTTGTTTCTAGGGACAGGGAAGGACAGTGAGTGAATTCTCCTTGTGCTATAGTGTGCTTTAAAAAAACATTTTTTCTAGGGACAGAAAACTCTAGGTAGGGAGAGTGTCAGTTTCTTTCACTGTGCGAATCCTTGTTTCTAGGGACAAAGAAGGAAAGTGAGGGGAATTCTCCTTGTGCTATAGTGTGCTTTAAAAAAACATTTTTTCTAGGGACAGAAAACTCTAGGTAGGGAGAGTGTCAGTTTCTTTCACTGTGCAAATCCTTGTTTCTAGGGACAGGGAAGGACAGTGAGTGAATTCTCCTTGTGCTATAGTGTGCTTTAAAAAAACATTTTTTCTAGGGACAGAAAACTCTAGGTAGGGAGAGTGTCAGTTTCTTTCACTGTGCGAATCCTTCTTTCTAGGGACAAAGAAGGAAAGTGAGGGGAATTATCCTTGTGCTATAGTGTGCTTTAAAAAAACATTTTTTCTAGGGACAGAAAACTCTAGGTAGGGAGAGTGTCAGTTTCTTTCACTGTGCGAATCCTTGTTTCTAGGGACAGGGAAGGACAGTGAGTGAATTCTCCTTGTGCTATAGTGTGCTTTAAAAAAACATTTTTTCTAGGGACAGAAAACTCTAGGTAGGGAGAGTGTCAGTTTCTTTCACTGTGCGATTCCTTGTTTCTAGGGACAGGGAAGGACAGTGAGTGAATTCTCCTTGTGCTATAGTGTGCTTTAAAAAAACATTTTTTCTAGGGACAGAAAACTCTAGGTAGGGAGAGTGTCAGTTTCTTTCACTGTGCGAATCCTTGTTTCTAGGGACAAAGAAGGAAAGTGAGGGGAATTCTCCTTGTGCTATAGTGTGCTTTAAAAAAACATTTTTTCTAGGGACAGAAAACTCTAGGTAGGGAGAGTGTCAGTTTCTTTCACTGTGCGATTCCTTGTTTCTAGGGACAGGGAAGGACAGTGAGTGAATTCTCCTTGTGCTATAGTGTGCTTTAAAAAAACTTTTTTTCTAGGGACAGAAAACTCTAGGTAGGGAGAGTGTCAGTTTCTTTCACTGTGCGAATCCTTGTTTCTAGGGACAAAGAAGGAAAGTGAGGGGAATTCTCCTTGTGCTATAGTGTGCTTTAAAAAAAAACATTTTTTCTAGGGACAGAAAACTCTAGGTAGGGAGAGTGTCAGTTTCTTTCACTGTGCGATTCCTTGTTTCTAGGGACAGGGAAGGACAGTGAGTGAATTCTCCTTGTGCTATAGTGTGCTTTAAAAAAACTTTTTTTCTAGGGACAGAAAACTCTAGGTAGGGAGAGTGTCAGTTTCTTTCACTGTGCGAATCCTTGTTTCTAGGGACAAAGAAGGAAAGTGAGGGGAATTCTCCTTGTGCTATAGTGTGCTTTAAAAAAACATTTTTTCTAAGGACAGAAAACTCTAGGTAGGGAGAGTGTAAGTTTCTTTCACTGTGCGATTCCTTGTTTCTAGGGACAGGGAAGGACAGTGAGTGAATTCTCCTTGTGCTATAGTGTGCTTTAAAAAAACATTTTTTCTAGGGACAGAAAACTCTAGGTAGGGAGAGTGTCAGTTTCTTTCACTGTGCGAATCCTTGTTTCTAGGGACAAAGAAGGAAAGTGAGGGGAATTCTCCTTGTGCTATAGTGTGCTTTAAAAAAAAACATTTTTTCTAGGGACAGAAAACTCTAGGTAGGGAGAGTGTCAGTTTCTTTCACTGTGCGAATCCTTGTTTCTAGGGACATGGAAGGACAGTGAGTGAATTCTCCTTGTGCTATAGTGTGCTTTAAAAAAACATTTTTTCTAGGGACAGAAAACTCTAGGTAGGGAGAGTGTCAGTTTCTTTCACTGTGCGATTCCTTGTTTCTAGGGACAGGGAAGGACAGTGAGTGAATTCTCCTTGTGCTATAGTGTGCTTTAAAAAAACATTTTTTCCATGGACAGAAAACTCTAGGTAGGGAGAGTGTCAGTTTCTTTCACTGTGCGAATCCTTGTTTCTAGGGACAAAGAAGGAAAGTGAGGGGAATTCTCCTTGTGCTATAGTGTGCTTTAAAAAAACATTTTTTCTAGGGACAGAAAACTCTAGGTAGGGAGAGTGTCGGTTTCTTTCACTGTGCGATTCCTTGTTTCTAGGGACAGGGAAGGACAGTGAGTGAATTCTCCTTGTGCTATAGTGTGCTTTAAAAATACTTTTTTTCTAGGGACAGAAAACTCTAGGTAGGGAGAGTGTCAGTTTCTTTCACTGTGCGAATCCTTGTTTCTAGGGACAAAGAAGGAAAGTGAGAAGAATTCTCCTTGTGCTATAGTGTGCTTTAAAAAAAACATTTTTTCTAGGGACAGAAAACTCTAGGTAGGGAGAGTGTCGGTTTCTTTCACTGTGCGATTCCTTGTTTCTAGGGACAGGGAAGGACATTGAGTGAATTCTCCTTGTGTTATAGTGTGCTTTAAAAAAACATTTTTTCTAGGGACAGAAAACTCTAGGTAGGGAGAGTGTCAGTTTCTTTCACTGTGCGAATCCTTGTTTCTAGGGACAAAGAAGGAAAGTGAGGGGAATTCTCCTTGTGCTATAGTGTGCTTTAAAAAAACATTTTTTTCTAGGGACAGAAAATTCTAGGTAGGGAGAGTGTCAGTTTCTTTCACTGTGCGAATCCTTGTTTCTAGGGACAGGGAAGGACAGCGAGTGAATTCTCCTTGTGCTATAGTGTGCTTTAAAAAAACTTTTTTTCTAGGGACAGAAAACTCTAGGTAGGGAGAGTGTCAGTTTCTTTCACTGTGCGAATCCTTGTTTCTAGGGACAAAGAAGGAAAGTGAGGGGAATTCTCCTTGTGCTATAGTGTGCTTTAAAAAAACATTTTTTCTAAGGACAGAAAACTCTAGGTAGGGAGAGTGTAAGTTTCTTTCACTGTGCGATTCCTTGTTTCTAGGGACAGGGAAGGACAGTGAGTGAATTCTCCTTGTGCTATAGTGTGCTTTAAAAAAACATTTTTTCTAGGGACAGAAAACTCTAGGTAGGGAGAGTGTCAGTTTCTTTCACTGTGCGAATCCTTGTTTCTAGGGACAAAGAAGGAAAGTGAGGGGAATTCTCCTTGTGCTATAGTGTGCTTTAAAAAAACATTTTTTCTAGGGACAGAAAACTCTAGGTAGGGAGAGTGTCAGTTTCTTTCACTGTGCGAATCCTTGTTTCTAGGGACAGGGAAGGACAGTGAGTGAATTCTCCTTGTGCTATAGTGTGCTTTAAAAAAACATTTTTTCTAGGGACAGAAAACTCTAGGTAGGGAGAGTGTCAGTTTCTTTCACTGTGCGAATCCTTGTTTCTAGGGACAAAGAAGGAAAGTGAGGGGAATTATCCTTGTGCTATAGTGTGCTTTAAAAAAACATTTTTTCTAGGGACAGAAAACTCTAGGTAGGGAGAGTGTCAGTTTCTTTCACTGTGCGAATCCTTGTTTCTAGGGACAGGGAAGGACAGTGAGTGAATTCTCCTTGTGCTATAGTGTGCTTTAAAAAAACATTTTTTCTAGGGACAGAAAACTCTAGGTAGGGAGAGTGTCAGTTTCTTTCACTGTGCGATTCCTTGTTTCTAGGGACAGGGAAGGACAGTGAGTGAATTCTCCTTGTTCTATAGTGTGCTTTAAAAAAACATTTTTTCTAGGGACAGAAAACTCTAGGTAGGGAGAGTGTCAGTTTCTTTCACTGTGCGATTCCTTGTTTCTAGGGACAGGGAAGGACAGTGAGTGAATTCTCCTTGTGCTATAGTGTGCTTTAAAAATACTTTTTTTCTAGGGACAGAAAACTCTAGGTAGGGAGAGTGTCAGTTTCTTTCACTGTGCGAATCCTTGTTTCTAGGGACAGGGAAGGACAGTGAGTGAATTCTCCTTGTGCTATAGTGTGCTTTAAAAAAACTTTTTTTCTAGGGACAGAAAACTCTAGGTAGGGAGAGTGTCAGTTTCTTTCACTGTGCGAATCCTTGTTTCTAGGGACAAAGAAGGAAAGTGAGGGGAATTCTCCTTGTGCTATAGTGTGCTTTAAAAAAACATTTTTTCTAAGGACAGAAAACTCTAGGTAGGGAGAGTGTAAGTTTCTTTCACTGTGCGATTCCTTGTTTCTAGGGACAGGGAAGGACAGTGAGTGAATTCTCCTTGTGCTATAGTGTGCTTTAAAAAAACATTTTTTCTAGGGACAGAAAACTCTAGGTAGGGAGAGTGTCAGTTTCTTTCACTGTGCGAATCCTTGTTTCTAGGGACAAAGAAGGAAAGTGAGGGGAATTCTCCTTGTGCTATAGTGTGCTTTAAAAAAACATTTTTTCTAGGGACAGAAAACTCTAGGTAGGGAGAGTGTCAGTTTCTTTCACTGTGCGAATCCTTGTTTCTAGGGACAGGGAAGGACAGTGAGTGAATTCTCCTTGTGCTATAGTGTGCTTTAAAAAAACATTTTTTCTAGGGACAGAAAACTCTAGGTAGGGAGAGTGTCAGTTTCTTTCACTGTGCGAATCCTTGTTTCTAGGGACAAAGAAGGAAAGTGAGGGGAATTCTCCTTGTGCTATAGTGTGCTTTAAAAAAACATTTTTTCTAGGGACAGAAAACTCTAGGTAGGGAGAGTGTCAGTTTCTTTCACTGTGCGATTCCTTGTTTCTAGGGACAGGGAAGGACAGTGAGTGAATTCTCCTTGTGCTATAGTGTGCTTTAAAAATACTTTTTTTCTAGGGACAGAAAACTCTAGGTAGGGAGAGTGTCAGTTTTTTTCACTGTGCGAATCCTTGTTTCTAGGGACACAGAAGGAAAGTGAGGGGAATTCTCCTTGTGCTATAGTGTGCTTTAAAAAAACATTTTTTCTAAGGACAGAAAACTCTAGGTAGGGAGAGTGTAAGTTTCTTTCACTGTGCGATTCCTTGTTTCTAGGGACAGGGAAGGACAGTGAGTGAATTCTCCTTGTGCTATAGTGTGCTTTAAAAAAACATTTTTTCTAGGGACAGAAAACTCTAGGTAGGGAGAGTGTCAGTTTCTTTCACTGTGCGAATCCTTGTTTCTAGGGACAAAGAAGGAAAGTGAGGGGAATTCTCCTTGTGCTATAGTGTGCTTTAAAAAAACATTTTTTCTAGGGACAGAAAACTCTAGGTAGGGAGAGTGTCAGTTTCTTTCACTGTGCGAATCCTTGTTTCTAGGGACAGGGAAGGACAGTGAGTGAATTCTCCTTGTGCTATAGTGTGCTTTAAAAAAACATTTTTTCTAGGGACAGAAAACTCTAGGTAGGGAGAGTGTCAGTTTCTTTCACTGTGCGAATCCTTGTTTCTAGGGACAAAGAAGGAAAGTGAGGGGAATTCTCCTTGTGCTATAGTGTGCTTTAAAAAAACATTTTTTCTAGGGACAGAAAACTCTAGGTAGGGAGAGTGTCAGTTTCTTTCACTGTGCGAATCCTTGTTTCTAGGGACAGGGAAGGACAGTGAGTGAATTCTCCTTGTGCTATAGTGTGCTTTAAAAAAACATTTTTTCTAGGGACAGAAAACTCTAGGTAGGGAGAGTGTCAGTTTCTTTCACTGTGCGAATCCTTGTTTCTAGGGACAAAGAAGGAAAGTGAGGGGAATTCTCCTTGTGCTATAGTGCGCTTTAAAAAAACATTTTTTCTAGGGACAGAAAACTCTAGGTAGGGAGAGTGTCAGTTTCTTTCACTGTGCGAATCCTTGTTTCTAGGGACAGGGAAGGACAGTGAGTGAATTCTCCTTGTGCTATAGTGTGCTTTAAAAAAACATTTTTTCTAGGGACAGAAAACTCTAGGTAGTGAGAGTGTCAGTTTCTTTCACTGTGTGATTCCTTGTTTCTAGGGACAGGGAAGGACAGTGAGTGAATTCTCCTTGTGCTACAGTGTGCTTTAAAAAAACATTTTTTCTAGGGACAGAAAACTCTAGGTAGGGAGAGTGTCAGTTTCTTTCACTGTGCGAATCCTTGTTTCTAGGGACAAAGAAGGAAAGTGAGGGGAATTCTCCTTGTGCTATATTGTGCTTTAAAAAAACATTTTTTCTAGGGACAGAAAACTCTAGGTAGGGAGAGTGTCAGTTTCTTTCACTGTGCGATTCCTTGTTTCTAGGGACAGGGAAGGACAGTGAGTGAATTCTCCTTGTGCTATAGTGTGCTTTAAAAAAACATTTTTTCTAGGGACAGAAAACTCTAGGTAGGGAGAGTGTCAGTTTCTTTCACTGTGCGAATCCTTGTTTCTAGGGACAAAGAAGGAAAGTGAGGGGAATTCTCCTTGTGCTATAGTGTGCTTTAAAAAAACATTTTTTCTAGGGACAGAAAACTCTAGGTAGGGAGAGTGTCAGTTTCTTTCACTGTGCGAATCCTTGTTTCTAGGGACAGGGAAGGACAGTGAGTGAATTCTCCTTGTGCTATAGTGTGCTTTAAAAAAACTTTTTTTCTAGGGACAGAAAACTCTAGGTAGGGAGAGTGTCAGTTTCTTTCACTGTGCGAATCCTTGTTTCTAGGGACAAAGAAGGAAAGTGAGGGGAATTCTCCTTGTGCTATAGTGTGCTTTAAAAAAAACATTTTTTCTAGGGACAGAAAACTCTAGGTAGGGAGAGTGTCAGTTTCTTTCACTGTGCGAATCCTTGTTTCTAGGGACAGGGAAGGACAGTGAGTGAATTCTCCTTGTGCTATAGTGTGCTTTAAAAAAACATTTTTTCTAGGGACAGAAAACTCTAGGTAGGGAGAGTGTCAGTTTCTTTCACTGTGCGATTCCTTGTTTCTAGGGACAGGGAAGGACAGTGAGTGAATTCTCCTTGTGCTATAGTGTGCTTTAAAAAAACATTTTTTCTAGGGACAGAAAACTCTAGGTAGGGAGAGTGTCAGTTTCTTTCACTGTGCGAATCCTTGTTTCTAGGGACAAAGAAGGAAAGTGAGGGGAATTCTCCTTGTGCTATAGTGTGCTTTAAAAAAACATTTTTTCTAGGGACAGAAAACTCTAGGTAGGGAGAGTGTCAGTTTCTTTCACTGTGCGAATCCTTGTTTCTAGGGACAGGGAAGGACAGTGAGTGAATTCTCCTTGTGCTATAGTGTGCTTTAAAAAAACATTTTTTCTAGGGACAGAAAACTCTAGGTAGGGAGAGTGTCAGTTTCTTTCACTGTGCGAATCCTTCTTTCTAGGGACAAAGAAGGAAAGTGAGGGGAATTATCCTTGTGCTATAGTGTGCTTTAAAAAAACATTTTTTCTAGGGACAGAAAACTCTAGGTAGGGAGAGTGTCAGTTTCTTTCACTGTGCGAATCCTTGTTTCTAGGGACAGGGAAGGACAGTGAGTGAATTCTCCTTGTGCTATAGTGTGCTTTAAAAAAACATTTTTTCTAGGGACAGAAAACTCTAGGTAGGGAGAGTGTCAGTTTCTTTCACTGTGCGATTCCTTGTTTCTAGGGACAGGGAAGGACAGTGAGTGAATTCTCCTTGTGCTATAGTGTGCTTTAAAAAAACATTTTTTCTAGGGACAGAAAACTCTAGGTAGGGAGAGTGTCAGTTTCTTTCACTGTGCGAATCCTTGTTTCTAGGGACAAAGAAGGAAAGTGAGGGGAATTCTCCTTGTGCTATAGTGTGCTTTAAAAAAACATTTTTTCTAGGGACAGAAAACTCTAGGTAGGGAGAGTGTCAGTTTCTTTCACTGTGCGATTCCTTGTTTCTAGGGACAGGGAAGGACAGTGAGTGAATTCTCCTTGTGCTATAGTGTGCTTTAAAAAAACTTTTTTTCTAGGGACAGAAAACTCTAGGTAGGGAGAGTGTCAGTTTCTTTCACTGTGCGAATCCTTGTTTCTAGGGACAAAGAAGGAAAGTGAGGGGAATTCTCCTTGTGCTATAGTGTGCTTTAAAAAAAATCATTTTTTCTAGGGACAGAAAACTCTAGGTAGGGAGAGTGTCAGTTTCTTTCACTGTGCGATTCCTTGTTTCTAGGGACAGGGAAGGACAGTGAGTGAATTCTCCTTGTGCTATAGTGTGCTTTAAAAAAACTTTTTTTCTAGGGACAGAAAACTCTAGGTAGGGAGAGTGTCAGTTTCTTTCACTGTGCGAATCCTTGTTTCTAGGGACAAAGAAGGAAAGTGAGGGGAATTCTCCTTGTGCTATAGTGTGCTTTAAAAAAACATTTTTTCTAAGGACAGAAAACTCTAGGTAGGGAGAGTGTAAGTTTCTTTCACTGTGCGATTCCTTGTTTCTAGGGACAGGGAAGGACAGTGAGTGAATTCTCCTTGTGCTATAGTGTGCTTTAAAAAAACATTTTTTCTAGGGACAGAAAACTCTAGGTAGGGAGAGTGTCAGTTTCTTTCACTGTGCGAATCCTTGTTTCTAGGGACAAAGAAGGAAAGTGAGGGGAATTCTCCTTGTGCTATAGTGTGCTTTAAAAAAAACATTTTTTCTAGGGACAGAAAACTCTAGGTAGGGAGAGTGTCAGTTTCTTTCACTGTGCGAATCCTTGTTTCTAGGGACATGGAAGGACAGTGAGTGAATTCTCCTTGTGCTATAGTGTGCTTTAAAAAAACATTTTTTCTAGGGACAGAAAACTCTAGGTAGGGAGAGTGTCAGTTTCTTTCACTGTGCGATTCCTTGTTTCTAGGGACAGGGAAGGACAGTGAGTGAATTCTCCTTGTGCTATAGTGTGCTTTAAAAAAACATTTTTTCCATGGACAGAAAACTCTAGGTAGGGAGAGTGTCAGTTTCTTTCACTGTGCGAATCCTTGTTTCTAGGGACAAAGAAGGAAAGTGAGGGGAATTCTCCTTGTGCTATAGTGTGCTTTAAAAAAACATTTTTTCTAGGGACAGAAAACTCTAGGTAGGGAGAGTGTCAGTTTCTTTCACTGTGCGATTCCTTGTTTCTAGGGACAGGGAAGGACAGTGAGTGAATTCTCCTTGTGCTATAGTGTGCTTTAAAAATACTTTTTTTCTAGGGACAGAAAACTCTAGGTAGGGAGAGTGTCAGTTTCTTTCACTGTGCGAATCCTTGTTTCTAGGGACAAAGAAGGAAAGTGAGAAGAATTCTCCTTGTGCTATAGTGTGCTTTAAAAAAAACATTTTTTCTAGGGACAGAAAACTCTAGGTAGGGAGAGTGTCGGTTTCTTTCACTGTGCGATTCCTTGTTTCTAGGGACAGGGAAGGACAGTGAGTGAATTCTCCTTGTGTTATAGTGTGCTTTAAAAAAACATTTTTTCTAGGGACAGAAAACTCTAGGTAGGGAGAGTGTCAGTTTCTTTCACTGTGCGAATCCTTGTTTCTAGGGACAAAGAAGGAAAGTGAGGGGAATTCTCCTTGTGCTATAGTGTGCTTTAAAAAAACATTTTTTTCTAGGGACAGAAAATTCTAGGTAGGGAGAGTGTCAGTTTCTTTCACTGTGCGAATCCTTGTTTCTAGGGACAGGGAAGGACAGCGAGTGAATTCTCCTTGTGCTATAGTGTGCTTTAAAAAAACTTTTTTTCTAGGGACAGAAAACTCTAGGTAGGGAGAGTGTCAGTTTCTTTCACTGTGCGAATCCTTGTTTCTAGGGACAAAGAAGGAAAGTGAGGGGAATTCTCCTTGTGCTATAGTGTGCTTTAAAAAAACATTTTTTCTAAGGACAGAAAACTCTAGGTAGGGAGAGTGTAAGTTTCTTTCACTGTGCGATTCCTTGTTTCTAGGGACAGGGAAGGACAGTGAGTGAATTCTCCTTGTGCTATAGTGTGCTTTAAAAAAACATTTTTTCTAGGGACAGAAAACTCTAGGTAGGGAGAGTGTCAGTTTCTTTCACTGTGCGAATCCTTGTTTCTAGGGACAAAGAAGGAAAGTGAGGGGAATTCTCCTTGTGCTATAGTGTGCTTTAAAAAAACATTTTTTCTAGGGACAGAAAACTCTAGGTAGGGAGAGTGTCAGTTTCTTTCACTGTGTGAATCCTTGTTTCTAGGGACAGGGAAGGACAGTGAGTGAATTCTCCTTGTGCTATAGTGTGCTTTAAAAAAACATTTTTTCTAGGGACAGAAAACTCTAGGTAGGGAGAGTGTCAGTTTCTTTCACTGTGCGAATCCTTGTTTCTAGGGACAAAGAAGGAAAGTGAGGGGAATTATCCTTGTGCTATAGTGTGCTTTAAAAAAACATTTTTTCTAGGGACAGAAAACTCTAGGTAGGGAGAGTGTCAGTTTCTTTCACTGTGCGAATCCTTGTTTCTAGGGACAGGGAAGGACAGTGAGTGAATTCTCCTTGTGCTATAGTGTGCTTTAAAAAAACATTTTTTCTAGGGACAGAAAACTCTAGGTAGGGAGAGTGTCAGTTTCTTTCACTGTGCGATTCCTTGTTTCTAGGGACAGGGAAGGACAGTGAGTGAATTCTCCTTGTTCTATAGTGTGCTTTAAAAAAACATTTTTTCTAGGGACAGAAAACTCTAGGTAGGGAGAGTGTCAGTTTCTTTCACTGTGCGAATCCTTGTTTCTAGGGACAAAGAAGGAAAGTGAGGGGAATTCTCCTTGTGCTATAGTGTGCTTTAAAAAAACATTTTTTCTAGGGACAGAAAACTCTAGGTAGGGAGAGTGTCAGTTTCTTTCACTGTGCGATTCCTTGTTTCTAGGGACAGGGAAGGACAGTGAGTGAATTCTCCTTGTGCTATAGTGTGCTTTAAAAAAACTTTTTTTCTAGGGACAGAAAACTCTAGGTAGGGAGAGTGTCAGTTTCTTTCACTGTGCGAATCCTTGTTTCTAGGGACAAAGAAGGAAAGTGAGGGGAATTCTCCTTGTGCTATAGTGTGCTTTAAAAAAAAACATTTTTTCTAGGGACAGAAAACTCTAGGTAGGGAGAGTGTCAGTTTCTTTCACTGTGCGATTCCTTGTTTCTAGGGACAGGGAAGGACAGTGAGTGAATTCTCCTTGTGCTATAGTGTGCTTTAAAAAAACATTTTTTCTTGGGACAGAAAACTCTAGGTAGGGAGAGTGTCAGTTTCTTTCACTGTGCGAATCCTTGTTTCTAGGGACAAAGAAGGAAAGTGAGGGGAATTCTCCTTGTGCTATAGTGTGCTTTAAAAAAACATTTTTTCTAGGGACAGAAAACTCTAGGTAGTGTGAGGGGGTTAACTCGGTAGCGGGTGTGTGTGACCCCCTGGTTGGGCTCCCCACACAAAAACAGGGCCAGCAGACGGAGGTTGTGGTTTTCAAAATCAAAAGGTGCGGTTTATTTCTCTATGTACAGTGACAAAAACACAGCAAAGCCAAAAAGAAACATAAACAAAATAAATCCTGGTCAGTTTGACCTCTGACTAAACATGCAGGTTTCCTAAACTAACAACTGGGATCAGCCTGGTGCTGTCCTAGTCCCTAAGTCCCTGGTTTAGTAAAAGTCCAAACAAATAGCCACACAGGCTTTGCCTCACCGCACAGGGGTTCACTCTCCCTAGACAGTCCACACAGGTCTGGTTCCAGGCATGAGCTAACATCTAATGAAGCTGGGAGTTCTTATAGAGGCCTAAATGAGCTGACAAGCTTCAGCTGGTCTCATCAACTCCCTGTCTGTACGACGCCCCACACTCTCCCTAGAGGTATGAGTCATCCATGAGCCCACTAGCCTTATACAACTCTCCACCTAGTTGTATAAGTCGGCGTAAAGCCTGAATCTGGGCGAAATATATCTACCCCCCTGGATGCAACCAGGTGACTTTACCTTCCTGCTGTCACATACCCCCCCCTCTTGTTTTAACCTCGGGGTTGGAACACCAGCAATCAGGCATTCATGTACTCGAGACAAAGCATCCACATTCCCCATTTGAACGCCAGGGCGATGCTTTACTGTGAAGTTGAATTCCTGGAGGGCCAGGAACCACCTATTCACTCTTCTATTTGTTTCCTTGTTTTGAGCCATCCACTTTAACGGAGCGTGATCCGTAACCATGTCAAAGTGCCTACCTAGCAGGTAGTACCGAAGGGAATCTAGAGCCCACTTCACCGCTAAACACTCCTTTTCAACGGTGGCGTAATTTACCTCATGGGACTTCAACTTCCTGCTGAGGTAAATGACTGGGTGCTCTTCCCCGTTCCAGACCTGGGACAATACTGCTCCTAACCCCACATCTGACGCATCACTTTGTACGACAAAGTCTTTAGAGAAGTCGGGTGAGTACAACACTGGCTGGCTACATAAGGCTTGTTTCAAGAATTGGAATGCTGCCTCAGCCTCGGGGGTCCATTTAATCATGACCGACCCTTTCCCCTTCGTCAGGTTGGTTAGGGGCACAGCCTTAGAAGCAAAGTGGGGAATGAATCGCCGATAATACCCAGCGATTCCCAGAAAGGCTCGTACCTGCTTCTTGCTGTTGGGACGTGGCCAACTCTGGATGGCCTCGACTTTGTTGAGTTGGGGTTTTATTACTCCCCTCCCAATGGTGTACCCAAGATATTTGGCCTCCTCCTGCCCAATGGTACACTTCTTGGGGTTAGCCGTAAACCCCGCTTCCCGAACAGAGTCCAGGACTGCTTGCACTTTTGGCAGATGTGAGGCCCAATCTGTGCTATGGACAATTATGTCATCCAGGTAAGCCGCAGCATACTTCCGATGGGGCCTCAGCATCTGGTCCATTTTCCGCTGGAATGTGGCCGGCGCATTCTGTAACCCGAACGGCATTCTTTTATATTGGAACGCCCCGTCTGGGGTTACAAATGCGGTTTTCTCTTTGGCCGACTTGGCCAGGGGGATTTGCCAATACCCTTTTGTGAGGTCAAGAGTCGTCATGTATCGGGCTGTTCCCAGCCGGTCGATCAACTCATCTATACGTGGCATGGGGTAGGTGTCAAATTTTGTAACTTTGTTCAACTGTCGAAAATCGTTACAAAATCGCCAGCTCCCATCCGGTTTAGGCACCAACACAATGGGACTAGACCAATCACTTTGGGACTCCTCTATCACCCCTAAGTTCAGCATTTTCTGTACTTCCTCCCGTATTGCCTCCCGTCGGGCCTCTGGGATCCGATAGGGTTTTAACTTCACCCTTTCACCGGGCGGGGTAATGATGTCATGCTCTACCCCAGATGTTTGTCCCGGCAGCTCAGAGAATACCTCCTTGTTGCGAAGCACAAACTCCTTAACCTCCTGTTGTTGGGGTTGTGACAAGGTGGCTGCTATTCCAACCTCCGGAATCACGCAACCAGTTTGAGCTGGTGACCAAGTGTCTGCGACTAGGGACTCTCTATCCCTCCAGGCTTTCAACAGATTAACGTGATAGATCTGTTCGGGCTTTCGCCTTCCTGGTTGTCTGACCTTGTAATTCACTTCGCTCACTTTTTCCATTATCTCGTAGGGGCCTTGCCATTTGGCAAGGAATTTACTTTCAACCGTAGGGACAAGTACCAGTATCCTATCCCCCGGGGAAAAGGTACGGGTCTTGGCTGCACGGTTGTACACTCTCTGCTGTGCTAACTGCGCTTGGGCCAAATGTTCCTTCACGATGGGCATTACCTGTGCAATTCGGTCTTGCATCAGGGCGACATGCTCAATCACACTCCTGTGGGGAGAACTCTCACTTTCCCAAGTTTCCTTGGCAATATCCAACAGCCCTCTTGGGTGTCTCCCATACAGTAACTCAAAGGGGGAGAATCCCGTAGAGGATTGGGGCACCTCCCTAATAGCAAACATCAGATAAGGAAGTAGACAGTCCCAATCCTTTCCATCTCTATCCACCACTTTCTTCAACATTTGTTTTAGGGTTTTGTTGAACCTTTCCACCAGCCCATCGGTTTGGGGGTGATACACAGATGTACGTAATTGCGTCACTTTGAACAATTTACACAGCTCCTTCATAACCCGGGACATAAAGGGTGTACCTTGGTCCGTAAGCAGTTCTTTACAAATACCCACCCGGCTAAACACAAGAGATAGCTCTTTGGCTATGGTTTTGGCCGAGGTATTTCGGAGAGGGATCGCTTCTGGATAACGGGTGGCATAGTCCATTATAACTAATATGTACTGGTGCCCCCTAGCGGACTTGATTATAGGACCTACCAAATCCATGGCGATCCTCTCAAACGGGACCTCAATGATGGGTAGAGGGACCAGCGGGCTACGGAAATGTGGCATCGGGGCCGACCTCTGACACACAGGGCAGGAGGAACAATAATTTTCTATGTCCTTCATGACCCCCGGCCAATAGAATCTCTGTAATACCCTCTCTCGGGTTTTCTCTGTCCCCAGATGACCTCCAAGAATGTGCCCATGGGCCAACTCCAACACCAACTTCCTGTAAGGTTTGGGCACCACAAGCTGCTCAACGGTTTCTTCTGCCCTTTTTGCCACCCGATACAGTAGGTCCTTCTCTACGCTGAAGTATGGGTAAGTGCAGGTATTATCTGGGTTCACTAACTCGCCATCTATTTTCACTACGTTTTCCCGTGCCTTTATTAGGGCGGGGTCTTTCAACTGTTCTGTGGCAAAGTTTTCCCTGTGAACCTCAAGATCAGAAAACTCCACAGACGGTAGGTTTTCGTCTGAGGAGGTGGGCTCCTCTCCAGTTTCTTGAGTCTCCCCTGCCAATACTGATAAGGGAAATTCCGGAGAGTCCTCACCACTCTCAGGGGAGTTCTGGCTATCACATTCCTGGTACATAGGGGCACCAGTGGGGGGCTCAGGATCATCCCACAGTTCCCAGAACTTCGGAAAATCCCTTCCCACAATGGCGTCATGCGGTAACTGAGATACTAAGCCCACTGGATGAGAGAGGGTACCTTTGGGGGTCTCAAAACACACTGTAGTCACTGGATACTCTCGGGTGTCCCCATGCACACAAATAACAGCTACCTTGCTATTCCCAGAGACCTCTGTTTTAACTAACTCAGCCTTTATCAGGGTCACAAGGCTACCTGAATCCAGCAATACCACAACATTTCTACCATTAACACACATTTTGCATAAGTGTTTCTCAGTTCCTCGAATGGCAGTGCATGCGACTGTCGCACACAGCGACTGACGTCTGCCCGTCAGAAAGTCACACTGCATGGGTTCCTCCACAACCGGGCAATTGGCTGCAATATGTCCCGCTTGCCGGCAGCGGTAGCAAACGATCCTTCTTGCGGCCTCTTGAGCCGCTGATTTCCCAGGCTGTTCTCGCCAAACTTGGGGTAGAGCTCCCACCCTCTCACTCTCTCCACCCTCACCCCTTGGAATCCTCTTATCCGCCCCTGGGGATGGTCTGGTCTTAGGGTGGAAAGTCCGAGAGTCTCTGGAAGAGGCCGTCAGGTTCTCTGTAGCCAAGTATTTCTCTACACGATCCACAAGACCACCGGCCGTCTCTGGGTCTCCATGGCTTACCCACTTTTGGATGGCAGTAGGAAGAGCTCTCAAAAACCGATCCATTACAACACGTTCCACAATCTCTGGTGCGGACAAAGTCTCTGGCTGTAGCCACTTCCTGCTCAGGTGAATGAGATCATACATTTGAGACCTGGGGGGTTTTCCAAGCTGGAAAGTCCAGTTATGCACACGCTGAGCCCGGACAGCCAGGGTGACACCCAGCCTTGCCAATATTTCAGCTTTTAGCATCACATAGTCTTTTGCTTGGTCAGGCTCTAGGTCATAGTAAGCCTTCTGCGATTCACCAGTTAACAGAGGAGACACCAGTCCAGCCCACTGCTCCTCAGGCCACTTTTCTCTTTCAGCAGTCCTTTCAAATGTGGTCAAAAATACCTCTGGATCATCCTCTCCAGTCATTTTTGTCAATAAACGACTCACCCCAAAGGACGCGGTATTAGTGGGACGGCTTTCCTCACTGGTCTGCGGACGTTGCTGCATTACTGCTTCCATTTGTTGTAGTCTCTGCTCTTGCTTCTGTAACAGGTCTATGAAGCGGGCCTCAGATTGCTGCTGGGCTTGTTGATGAGCTTGCTGCTGGGCTGCAAGGCTCCTTTGCAAACCTGCATTTGTCTGCTGTTGATTGGCATTTGCTAGAGCCAGCTGTTTCAGTATCTCCTCCATGCTGGCTTAAAAAAAACTGCCACTGGTTCTCCACCAACTGTGAGGGGGTTAACTCGGTAGCGGGTGTGTGTGACCCCCTGGTTGGGCTCCCCACACAAAAACAGGGCCAGCAGACGGAGGTTGTGGTTTTCAAAATCAAAAGGTGCGGTTTATTTCTCTATGTACAGTGACAAAAACACAGCAAAGCCAAAAAGAAACATAAACAAAATAAATCCTGGTCAGTTTGACCTCTGACTAAACATGCAGGTTTCCTAAACTAACAACTGGGATCAGCCTGGTGCTGTCCTAGTCCCTAAGTCCCTGGTTTAGTAAAAGTCCAAACAAATAGCCACTAGGGATGAGCTTCGTGTTCGAGTCGAACATACGTTCGACTCGAACATCGGCTGTTCGATCGTTCGACGAAGATCGAACGATTTGGGCCGTTCGCGCCAAATTCGAGTGACGCGAACGGCCCACAATGCACTACGCCATCGCAGTGTCATCCAGGCGCTGTGATTGGCCAAGCATGCACTGTGACCCCGCATGCTTGGCCAATCACAGCGCCGGCAGCGAGGAGAGCAATGATTGGCCACAGGCAGGATGCCTGTGGCCAATTATTGCTGAGGGTGTTTAGTACACGCCCCACACTATAAAAGGCCGCCAGCACGGCGGCCTAGTGTAGTGTGTTCCGGAGCAGGGATAGAGCAGCATAGGCAGGGACAGTGACTGTTATTTCTTTCTTGCTTAACCTGGATTCCTTTAGTTTAGGGAAAGAGAAGGATAGGTAGGGAGAGTGTCAGTGTGTTTTGTGCTTGTGCTATAGTGTGCTTAAAAAAAACATTTATTCTAGGGACAGAAAACTGTAGGTAGGGACAGTGTCAGTTTCTTTCACTCTGCAAGTCCTTGTTTCCAGGGACCTGTAAGGACAGTGAGTGAATTGTCCTTGTGCTATATTGTGCTTAAAAAAACATTTATTCTAGGGACAGAAAACTGTAGGTAGGGAGAGTGTCAGTTTATTTCACTCTGCAAGTCCTTGTTTCCAGGGACCTGTAAGGACAGTGAGTGAATTGTCCTTGTGCTATATTGTGATTAAAAAAAACATTTTTTCTAGGGACAGAAAACTGTAGGTAGGGAGAGTGTTTTTTTTCTTTCACTCTGCAAGTCCTTGTTTCCAGGGACCTGGAAGGACAGTGAGTGAATTGTCCTTGTGCTATATTGTGCTTAAAAAAAACATTTTTTCTAGGGACAGAAAACTGTAGGTAGGGAGAGTGTTTTTTTCTTTCACTCTGCAAGTCCTTGTTTCCAGGGACCTGGAAGGACAGTGAGTGAATTGTCCTTGTGCTATATTGTGCTTAAAAAAAAACATTTTTTCTAGGGACAGAAAACTGTAGGTAGGGAGAGTGTTTTTTTTCTTTCACTCTGCAAGTCCTTGTTTCCAGGGACCTCTAAGGACAGTGAGTGAATTGTCCTTGTGCTATATTGTGCTTAAAAAAAACATTTATTCTAGGGACAGAAAACTGTAGGTAGGGAGAGTGTCAGTTTATTTCACTCTGCAAGTCCTTGTTTCCAGGGACCTGGAAGGACAGTGAGTGAATTGTCCTTGTGCTATATTGTGATTAAAAAAAACATTTTTTCTAGGGACAGAAAACTGTAGGTAGGGAGAGTGTTTTTTTTCTTTCACTCTGCAAGTCCTTGTTTCCAGGGACCTGTAAGGACAGTGAGTGAATTGTCCTTGTGCTATATTGTGCTTAAAAAAAACATTTATTCTAGGGACAGAAAACTGTAGGTAGGGAGAGTGTCAGTTTATTTCACTCTGCAAGTCCTTGTTTCCAGGGACCTGTAAGGACAGTGAGTGAATTGTCCTTGTGCTATATTGTGATTAAAAAAAACATTTTTTCTAGGGACAGAAAACTGTAGGTAGGGAGAGTGTTTTTTTTCTTTCACTCTGCAAGTCCTTGTTTCCAGGGACCTGGAAGGACAGTGAGTGAATTGTCCTTGTGCTATATTGTGCTTAAAAAAACATTTATTCTAGGGACAGAAAACTGTAGGTAGGGAGAGTGTTTTTTTTCTTTCACTCTGCAAGTCCTTGTTTCCAGGGACCTGGAAGGACAGTGAGTGAATTGTCCTTGTGCTATATTGTGATTAAAAAAAACATTTTTTCTAGGGACAGAAAACTGTAGGTAGGGAGAGTGTTTTTTTTCTTTCACTCTGCAAGTCCTTATTTCCAGGGACCTGTAAGGACAGTGAGTGAATTGTCCTTGTGCTATATTGTGCTTAAAAAAAACATTTATTCTAGGGACAGAAAACTGTAGGTAGGGAGAGTGTTTTTTTTCTTTCACTCTGCAAGTCCTTGTTTCCAGGGACCTGTAAGGACAGTGAGTGAATTGTCCTTGTGCTATATTGTGATTAAAAAAAATATTTTTTCTAGGGACAGAAAACTGTAGGTAGGGAGAGTGTCAGTTTCTTTCACTGTGAAAGTCCTTGTTTCAAGGGACAGAGAAGGACACCTGAAGGTAGCCCTTATTGCTTTTTTCCCATCTCCCTGCAGGCCATCTATTAGAATGTCTGGAAGGCAAACAAGGAGAGGCAGACAGTCAGGAGGCAATAAAAGAGGGCAAGCAGGCTCTGTGTCTGGGGGCAACAGTGCTGGTCGTGGACGCGGTGCATTGTCATCAGCACATGGCCATGGGACACGCTTGTCCTTCTTTTCGGCAGCTGGACATGTTGAGCCACATCATGCCGAAGACTTGGTAGAGTGGATGACCAAGCCCTCCTCCTCCTCCTCATCCTCTCTCACCCAGGCTCAGGGTACTGGAAAAGCAGCTGCCAAAGCGTCGTCTTCCCTGGTATCAATGTCAGACAAATCATCAGTCACTCCTTCCCTAGACCCACCATGTCCTCCTCCTGAGGAGTCCCCCGAACTGTTTCAGCACAGTGTTGGGTACATGCTCCAGGAGGATGCCCAGCGTTTTGAAGGGTCTGATGATGAAACCCAGCTAGAGGAAGGCAGTAGCGTGAGAGCAGACAGAGGGGATGCTCAAGAAGGACACCAATCTGGCAGTCATGTTCCAGCAGCTGCAGCATACTGCCAGATTGGCTCCAGTGATGAGGAGGGAGGGGATGATGAGGTCACTGACTCCACGTGGGTGCCTAATAGGAGAGAGGAGGAGGAGGAGGATGAGGAGGAGGCACATCTCCAACGAGGCAGGATGCCCTTTGGTGGCCAGCGTAAGGGCAGTACACCAACGGAATCACACCGCAGAGCTCCGCCTGTGCAGGGCGCTGCCTCTGCCCGTCATTCAAAAAGTTCTTTGGTGTGGGCCTTTTTTGAGGCTAGTGCATCAGATCGCACAGCTGCTGTTTGCAACATATGTCTCAAGCGTATATCGCGTGGCCAAAACATCAGCCGCTTGGGTACCACATGCCTGACCAGACATATGTTGACCTGCCATGCAGCTCGTTGGCAAGCCTACCTCAAAGACCCACACCAAAGAACAAAGCGGACCTCTCCTTGCACCGCATCAGCTGGGATCTCCAACCCCACTATAACTTCAGTCCTCTCTGAAACATGCACTGAGAGGAATGAAGGTGTAGAATTAGGTGTGTCACAGCCAAGTACTTGCGCCCACTCTGCTAGCAGTACACCGACGTCCGATTCTAGCAGGCAAATTTCCCTGCCCCAGCTGCTGGACCGTCGAAAGAAGTTCACTCCCAGCCATCCACATGCCCAGCGGTTGAATGCTAGCTTGGCTAAATTGCTAGCGCTTCAACTGCTGCCTTTTCAGTTGGTAGACTCGGCCCCCTTCCGTGAGTTTGTGCAATGTGCGGTTCCTCAGTGGCAGGTTCCCAAACGCCACTTTTTCTCACGGAAGGCTATTCCGGCTCTCTACCGGCATGTGGAAGGCAATGTCTTGGCCTCGCTGGACAGGGCGGTCAGCGGTAAGGTGCATATTACCGCTGACTCATGGTCCAGCAGGCATGGACAGGGACGTTACCTTTCTTTCACGGCCCATTGGGTCACTCTTTTGGCAGCTGGGAAGGATTCAGGACAAGGTGCAGTAGTGTTGGAGGTTGTCCCACCGCCACGCCTCCAAAATGCTACTACTGGTTGTGACACACCTCTCTCCTCCACCCCCTCCTCTTCTTCTTCCTCCATGGCCTCTTCCTGTGGTTTGTCCTATGAACCAGCGGTGCTCCGTAGCCATTCACGGGGCTACGCAAGTACGCAGGCAAAAAGATGCCATGCCGTGCTTGCGCTGGTGTGTTTGGGGGACAGAAGCCACACTGGGGCAGAGGTCCTGTCTGCTCTGCAGGGCCAGGCCGAGAGGTGGTTGACGCCACGCCAGCTTAAGCCAGGAATGGTGGTTTGCGACAATGGCACCAACCTCCTCTCCGCCCTCCGACAGGGACAACTGACCCATGTGCCCTGTGTGGCTCACGTCCTTAACCTGGTGGTGCAGCGCTTCTTGGGCAGGTACCCGGGCTTACAGGATGTCCTGAGGCAGGCCAGGAAAGTCTGTGTGCATTTCCGCAGATCTTATAATGCCAGTGCTCGCCTGGCTGAGCTGCAAAAGGAGTTGAACCTGCCCAAGAACCGCCTTATATGTGACATGCCCACCAGGTGGAACTCAACGTTGGCCATGCTGCAGCGGCTGCACACGCAGCAGAGGGCCATCAATGAGTACCTGTGCGACTACGGCACCAGGACAGGGTCAGGGGAGCTTGTTTTTTTTTCTCCACGCCAGTGGGGCATGATCAGGGATGCATGCACTGTCCTGGCACCATTTGAGGAGGCCACGATAATGGTGAGCAGTGACAGTGCATGCATCAGTGACACTGTACCTCTTGTCCACCTGTTGGAGCACACGCTGCGTGGAATAATGGACAGGGCACTTGAGGCAGAACAGAGGCAGGAAGAGGAGGACTTCCTTGCCTCTCAAGGCCCCCTTTACCCAGACAGTGTTCCTTCTGTCCCACCCATCGCACAGGAAGAGGAGGAGGAGGAGGAGGAGGAGGAGGAGGATTGTGTCAGCATGGAGGTGGAGGCTGGCACTCAGCATCATCAGCAGCAGTCTTTTAGGGATGATTTACAGTCCCAAGAAACCAGTGGACTTGTACGTGGCTGGGAGGAGGTGGCTGCGGATCATGTCGTCCTTAGTGACCCAGAGGACTCCGGAGCGAATGCCTCAGCAAACCTACGCTGCATGGCCTCCCTGATCCTGCAAAGTCTGCGGAAGGATCCTCGTATTCTTCGGATCAAGGAGAGGGACCATTACTGGCTGGCCACTCTCCTTGATCCACGGTACAAGGGTAAGGTTGCGGACCTTATGTTACCGTCGCAGAGGGAGCAGAGGATGAGACAACTCCGGGAGGCCTTGCAGAAAGGTCTGTGCAACGCATTCCCAGAGACTGGGAGGTTGCAAACTCCTGGTCCTGGACAACGAGTTGCTGAGGCTTCGGCCAGTCAAAGAAGGAGCGGTGGGGAAGGTGGCCGTCTGACCGATGCGTTCAGACAATTCTTTAGTCCGCAGCCCCAAAGTATGATCGGTTCCAGCAACCATCGCCAGCGTCTGATAAACATGGTGCAGGAATATCTAGGGGCAAGGTCAGACTTGGACACCTTCCCCACCGAAAATCCTCTGGCTTACTGGGTCTTGAGGATGGATCACTGGCCAGAGCTTGCACAGTATGCAATTGAGCTACTGGCCTGTCCTGCATCCAGCGTTCTTTCAGAACGCACATTCAGTGCTGCTGGAGGATTTGTCACGGATCACAGGGTGCGCCTGTCCACCGACTCGGTTGATCGACTGACTTTCATCAAGATGAACCAGTCTTGGATCACCACCAGCTACCACACACCTGATGCTGATATAACAGACTAATTGATTTTAACATGTCACATCCCTTCAAGACTGATGCTGATGCTGAGTGCCTGTGCTGTTATGTTGACTGGCTATCCTCCTCCTCCGAGTCCTCAATGATACGATTGATGATGATAGCTTGTAAGATCATTTTTGTTTATGGGTGCCGCCACCAGTGCCTAACGCCCAATTTTTCAGCCCCTGTTTAACAGGGGCGTGTAATTACAATTTTTGAAGCAATACTTTGCAACAGGGCTCATTGCTGTGCTCCAAGTACAGTATCTGTGAGGAGTTGCAGTGTTGTGCCACCAGTGCCTAAGGCCCAATTTTTCAGCCCCTGTTTAACAGGGGCGTGTCATTACAATTTTTGAAGCAATACTTTGCAACAGGGCTCATTGCTGTGCTCCAAGTACAGTATCTGTGAGGAGTTGCAGTGTTGTGCCACCAGTGCCTAAGGCCCAATTTTTCAGCCCCTGTTTAACAGGGGCGTGTCATTACAATTTTTGAAGCAATACTTTGCAACAGGGCTCATTGCTGTGCTCCAAGTACAGTATCTGTGAGGGGTTGCAGTGTTGTGCCACCAGTGCCTAAGGCCCAATTTTTCAGCCCCTGTTCAACAGGGGCATGTAATTACAATTCTTGATCTAATAATTCACAGCAGGGCCCATTGCTGCACCCACCAAGAGTAACTGTCAGGGCTTACAGTGTTGTGGCACCAGCACCACCATCAAAGGCCCAATTTTTACTACCACTGTTCAACAATTATATGTAATTAAAATTCCTGATATAATAGTTGACAGCAGGGCGTTCCAGCACCAACCAAGAGTAACTGTGAGTGCTTACAGTGTTGTGCCAACACCAACAACTAAGGGGCCTATTTCTGCAGAGTATATACGGCAGGTCCCTACTTTCAAACATCCAACTTACAAACGACTCCTACTTGCAAACGCAAGAAGACAACAGGAAGTGAGAGGAAATCTACCACTAGGAAGGAAAATTCTCTCCTGTAAGAATAAATATGGGAGAAAGGTGTCTCCTCTGTACTGATGCTTTATCAGCAATCCTTGTTTCAAGAAAAACACCACATTTCAAAAACAGTTGTCATTGGGACGGAAAGTGAGGTGAAATGTTCTGAACAGGGGCACAGACAGCAAAACAAATGTTACAGGGGTGATAACCCTTACCTATGTTTTCCAAAAAGTTTAAAAATAGATTTTTGGTCTGGAGCTACACTTCAACAATGTACCTGTTCAAAATTACAAACAGATTCTACATAAGAACAAACCTACAGTCCCTGTCTTGTATGCACCGCCTGTATAGGGCTGTTCAGAGTATATAGGGCCTTTTTTATTTTATGTGCGGGGTTCCCCTTAATATCCATACAAGACCCAAAGGGGCTGGTAATGGGCTGGGGTAGGGGGGGGGGGTCATGGGGTAGCTATGCCATTTTTCTTAAAGAATTTCATCCATATTACCGGGACCAGACATTACATTAAAGCCGCAAGCAGTTTTAAATGGCTTTTTTTTCCTTTAGAAGTGTCATTTTGTGCAGGGACAGTTCTAAACACGGGAAACACGTGGCACTTCACAGGCATACTTTAGACACCCCCCAGGTACGATATTTAAAGGAATATTTGACTTTTTTTTTTTCACTTTATGCATCATTAAAATGACTGCTCCCGAAAAACGACCGTTTTTAAAACTTCTTTTTGCATTGATACATGTCCCCTGGTGCAGAACCCGGGTTCCCAAACCCTTTTTAGGACAATAACATGCATAATAGTTGTTATAATTAGCACTTTAGAATTCGAACGTTCGCATCCATTGTATTTAATAGGGTTCTAATGTTCGTTCGAACTTTCGGTCCGTTCGCGGGTTCTGGTGCGAACCGAACCCGGGGGTGTTCGGCTCATCACTAATAGCCACACAGGCTTTGCCTCACCGCACAGGGGTTCACTCTCCCTAGACAGTCCACACAGGTCTGGTTCCAGGCATGAGCTAACATCTAATGAAGCTGGGAGTTCTTATAGAGGCCTAAATGAGCTGACAAGCTTCAGCTGGTCTCATCAACTCCCTGTCTGTACGACGCCCCACACTCTCCCTAGAGGTATGAGTCATCCATGAGCCCACTAGCCTTATACAATTCTCCACCTAGTTGTATAAGTCGGCGTAAAGCCTGAATCTGGGCGAAATATATCTACCCCCCTGGATGCAACCAGGTGACTTTACCTTCCTGCTGTCACAGTAGGGAGAGTGTCAGTTTCTTTCACTGTGCGATTCCTTGTTTCTAGGGACAGGGAAGGACAGTGAGTGAATTCTCCTTGTGCTATAGTGTGCTTTAAAAAAACTTTTTTTCTAGGGACAGAAAACTCTAGGTAGGGAGAGTGTCAGTTTCTTTCACTGTGCGAATCCTTGTTTCTAGGGACAAAGAAGGAAAGTGAGGGGAATTCTCCTTGTGCTATAGTGTGCTTTAAAAAAACATTTTTTCTAAGGACAGAAAACTCTAGGTAGGGAGAGTGTAAGTTTCTTTCACTGTGTGATTCCTTGTTTCTAGGGACAGGGAAGGACAGTGAGTGAATTCTCCTTGTGCTATAGTGTGCTTTAAAAAAACATTTTTTCTAGGGACAGAAAACTCTAGGTAGGGAGAGTGTCAGTTTCTTTCACTGTGCGAATCCTTGTTTCTAGGGACAAAGAAGGAAAGTGAGGGGAATTCTCCTTGTGCTATAGTGTGCTTTAAAAAAACATTTTTTCTAGGGACAGAAAACTCTAGGTAGGGAGAGTGTCAGTTTCTTTCACTGTGCGATTCCTTGTTTCTAGGGACAGGGAAGGACAGTGAGTGAATTCTCCTTGTGCTATAGTGTGCTTTAAAAAAACTTTTTTTCTAGGGACAGAAAACTCTAGGTAGGGAGAGTGTCAGTTTCTTTCACTGTGCGAATCCTTGTTTCTAGGGACAAAGAAGGAAAGTGAGGGGAATTCTCCTTGTGCTATAGTGTGCTTTAAAAAAACATTTTTTCTAAGGACAGAAAACTCTAGGTAGGGAGAGTGTAAGTTTCTTTCACTGTGCGATTCCTTGTTTCTAGGGACAGGGAAGGACAGTGAGGGGAATTCTCCTTGTGCTATAGTGTGCTTTAAGAAAACATTTTTTCTAGGGACAGAAAACTCTAGGTAGGGAGAGTGTCAGTTTCTTTCACTGTGCAAATCCTTGTTTCTAGGGACAGGGAAGGACAGTGAGTGAATTCTCCTTGTGCTATAGTGTGCTTTAAAAAAACATTTTTTCTAGGGACAGAAAACTCTAGGTAGGGAGAGTGTCAGTTTCTTTCACTGTGCGAATCCTTGTTTCTAGGGACAAAGAAGGAAAGTGAGGGGAATTCTCCTTGTGCTATAGTGTGCTTTAAAAAAACATTTTTTCTAGGGACAGAAAACTCTAGGTAGGGAGATTAGGGACAGGGAAGGACAGTGAGTGAATTCTCCTTGCGCTATAGTGTGCTTTAAAAAAACATTTTTTCTAGGGACAGAAAACTCTAGGTAGGGAGAGTGTCAGTTTCTTTCACTGTGCGATTCCTTGTTTCTAGGGACAGGGAAGGACAGTGAGTGAATTCTCCTTGTGCTATAGTGTGCTTTAAAAAAACATTTTTTCTAGGGACAGAAAACTCTAGGTAGGGAGAGTGTCAGTTTATTTCACTGTGCGAATCCTTGTTTCTAGGGACAAAGAAGGAAAGTGAGGGGAATTCTCCTTGTGCTATAGTGTGCTTTAAAAAAACATTTTTTCTAGGGACAGAAAACTCTAGGTAGGGAGAGTGTCAGTTTCTTTCACTGTGCGATTCCTTGTTTCTAGGGACAGGGAAGGACAGTGAGTGAATTCTCCTTGTGCTATAGTGTGCTTTAAAAAAACATTTTTTCTAGGGACAGAAAACTCTAGGTAGGGAGAGTGTCAGTTTCTTTCACTGTGCGAATCCTTGTTTCTAGGGACAAAGAAGGAAAGTGAGGGAAATTCTCCTTGTGCTATAGTGTGCTTTAAAAAAACATTTTTTCTAGGGACAGAAAACTCTAGGTAGGGAGAGTGTCAGTTTCCTTCACTGTGCGAATCCTTGTTTCTAGGGACAAAGAAGGAAAGTGAGGGGAATTCTCCTTGTGCTATAGTGTGCTTTAAAAAAACATTTTTTCTAGGGACAGAAAACTCTAGGTAGGGAGAGTGTCAGTTTCTTTCACTGTGCGATTCCTTGTTTCTAGGGACAGGGAAGGACAGTGAGTGAATTCTCCTTGTGCTATAGTGTGCTTTAAAAAAACTTTTTTTCCAGGGACAGAAAACTCTAGGTAGGGAGAGTGTCAGTTTCTTTCACTGTGCGAATCCTTGTTTCTAGGGACAAAGAAGGAAAGTGAGGGGAATTCTCCTTGTGCTATAGTGTGCTTTAAAAAAACATTTTTTCTAAGGACAGAAAACTCTAGGTAGGGAGAGTGTAAGTTTCTTTCACTGTGCAATTCCTTGTTTCTAGGGACAGGGAAGGACAGTGAGTGAATTCTCCTTGTGCTATAGTGTGCTTTAAAAAAACATTTTTTCTAGGGACAGAAAACTCTAGGTAGGGAGAGTGTCAGTTTCTTTCACTGTGCGAATACTTGTTTCTAGGGACAAAGAAGGAAAGTGAGGGGAATTCTCCTTGTGCTATTGTGTGCTTTAAAAAAACATTTTTTCTAAGGACAGAAAACTCTAGGTAGGGAGAGTGTCAGTTTCTTTCACTGTGCGATTCCTTGTTTCTAGGGACAGGGAAGGACAGTGAGTGAATTCTCCTTGTGCTATAGTGTGCTTTAAAAAAACATTTTTTCTAGGGACAGAAAACTCTAGGTAGGGAGAGTGTCAGTTTCTTTCACTGTGCGAATCCTTGTTTCTAGGGACAAAGAAGGAAAGTGAGGGGAATTCTCCTTGTGCTATAGTGTGCTTTAAAAAAACATTTTTTCTAGGGACAGAAAACTCTAGGTAGGGAGAGTGTCAGTTTCTTTCACTGTGCGAATCCTTGTTTCTAGGGACAGGGAAGGACAGTGAGTGAATTCTCCTTGTGCTATAGTGTGCTTTAAAAAAACATTTTTTCTAGGGACAGAAAACTCTAGGTAGGGAGAGTGTCAGTTTCTTTCACTGTGCGAATCCTTCTTTCTAGGGACAAAGAAGGAAAGTGAGGGGAATTATCCTTGTGCTATAGTGTGCTTTAAAAAAACATTTTTTCTAGGGACAGAAAACTCTAGGTAGGGAGAGTGTCAGTTTCTTTCACTGTGCGAATCCTTGTTTCTAGGGACAGGGAAGGACAGTGAGTGAATTCTCCTTGTGCTATAGTGTGCTTTAAAAAAACATTTTTTCTAGGGACAGAAAACTCTAGGTAGGGAGAGTGTCAGTTTCTTTCACTGTGCGAATCCTTGTTTCTAGGGACAGGGAAGGACAGTGAGTGAATTCTCCTTGTGCTATAGTGTGCTTTAAAAAAACATTTTTTCTAGGGACAGAAAACTCTAGGTAGGGAGAGTGTCAGTTTCTTTCACTGTGCGAATCCTTCTTTCTAGGGACAAAGAAGGAAAGTGAGGGGAATTATCCTTGTGCTATAGTGTGCTTTAAAAAAACATTTTTTCTAGGGACAGAAAACTCTAGGTAGGGAGAGTGTCAGTTTCTTTCACTGTGCGAATCCTTGTTTCTAGGGACAGGGAAGGACAGTGAGTGAATTCTCCTTGTGCTATAGTGTGCTTTAAAAAAACATTTTTTCTAGGGACAGAAAACTCTAGGTAGGGAGAGTGTCAGTTTCTTTCACTGTGCGATTCCTTGTTTCTAGGGACAGGGAAGGACAGTGAGTGAATTCTCCTTGTGCTATAGTGTGCTTTAAAAAAACATTTTTTCTAGGGACAGAAAACTCTAGGTAGGGAGAGTGTCAGTTTCTTTCACTGTGCGAATCCTTGTTTCTAGGGACAAAGAAGGAAAGTGAGGGGAATTCTCCTTGTGCTATAGTGTGCTTTAAAAAAACATTTTTTCTAGGGACAGAAAACTCTAGGTAGGGAGAGTGTCAGTTTCTTTCACTGTGCGATTCCTTGTTTCTAGGGACAGGGAAGGACAGTGAGTGAATTCTCCTTGTGCTATAGTGTGCTTTAAAAAAACTTTTTTTCTAGGGACAGAAAACTCTAGGTAGGGAGAGTGTCAGTTTCTTTCACTGTGCGAATCCTTGTTTCTAGGGACAAAGAAGGAAAGTGAGGGGAATTCTCCTTGTGCTATAGTGTGCTTTAAAAAAACATTTTTTCTAGGGACAGAAAACTCTAGGTAGGGAGAGTGTCAGTTTCTTTCACTGTGCGATTCCTTGTTTCTAGGGACAGGGAAGGACAGTGAGTGAATTCTCCTTGTGCTATAGTGTGCTTTAAAAAAACTTTTTTTCTAGGGACAGAAAACTCTAGGTAGGGAGAGTGTCAGTTTCTTTCACTGTGCGAATCCTTGTTTCTAGGGACAAAGAAGGAAAGTGAGGGGAATTCTCCTTGTGCTATAGTGTGCTTTAAAAAAACATTTTTTCTAAGGACAGAAAACTCTAGGTAGGGAGAGTGTAAGTTTCTTTCACTGTGCGATTCCTTGTTTCTAGGGACAGGGAAGGACAGTGAGTGAATTCTCCTTGTGCTATAGTGTGCTTTAAAAAAACATTTTTTCTAGGGACAGAAAACTCTAGGTAGGGAGAGTGTCAGTTTCTTTCACTGTGCGAATCCTTGTTTCTAGGGACAAAGAAGGAAAGTGAGGGGAATTCTCCTTGTGCTATAGTGTGCTTTAAAAAAACATTTTTTCTAGGGACAGAAAACTCTAGGTAGGGAGAGTGTCAGTTTCTTTCACTGTGCGATTCCTTGTTTCTAGGGACAGGGAAGGACAGTGAGTGAATTCTCCTTGTGCTATAGTGTGCTTTAAAAAAACTTTTTTTCTAGGGACAGAAAACTCTAGGTAGGGAGAGTGTCAGTTTCTTTCACTGTGCGAATCCTTGTTTCTAGGGACAAAGAAGGAAAGTGAGGGGAATTCTCCTTGTGCTATAGTGTGCTTTAAAAAAACATTTTTTCTAGGGACAGAAAACTCTAGGTAGGGAGAGTGTCAGTTTCTTTCACTGTGCGATTCCTTGTTTCTAGGGACAGGGAAGGACAGTGAGTGAATTCTCCTTGTGCTATAGTGTGCTTTAAAAAAACATTTTTTCTAGGGACAGAAAACTCTAGGTAGGGAGAGTGTCAGTTTCTTTCACTGTGCGAATCCTTGTTTCTAGGGACAAAGAAGGAAAGTGAGGGGAATTCTCCTTGTGCTATAGTGTGCTTTAAAAAAACATTTTTTCTAGGGACAGAAAACTCTAGGTAGGGAGAGTGTCAGTTTCTTTCACTGTGCGATTCCTTGTTTCTAGGGACAGGGAAGGACAGTGAGTGAATTCTCCTTGTGCTATAGTGTGCTTTAAAAAAACTTTTTTTCTAGGGACAGAAAACTCTAGGTAGGGAGAGTGTCAGTTTCTTTCACTGTGCGAATCCTTGTTTCTAGGGACAAAGAAGGAAAGTGAGGGGAATTCTCCTTGTGCTATAGTGTGCTTTAAAAAAACATTTTTTCTAGGGACAGAAAACTCTAGGTAGGGAGAGTGTCAGTTTCTTTCACTGTGCGATTCCTTGTTTCTAGGGACAGGGAAGGACAGTGAGTGAATTCTCCTTGTGCTATAGTGTGCTTTAAAAAAACTTTTTTTCTAGGGACAGAAAACTCTAGGTAGGGAGAGTGTCAGTTTCTTTCACTGTGCGAATCCTTGTTTCTAGGGACAAAGAAGGAAAGTGAGGGGAATTCTCCTTGTGCTATAGTGTGCTTTAAAAAAACATTTTTTCTAGGGACAGAAAACTCTAGGTAGGGAGAGTGTCAGTTTCTTTCACTGTGCGAATCCTTGTTTCTAGGGACAGGGAAGGACAGTGAGTGAATTCTCCTTGTGCTATAGTGTGCTTTAAAAAAACATTTTTTCTAGGGACAGAAAACTCTAGGTAGGGAGAGTGTCAGTTTCTTTCACTGTGCGAATCCTTGTTTCTAGGGACAAAGAAGGAAAGTGAGGGGAATTCTCCTTGTGCTATAGTGTGCTTTAAAAAAACATTTTTTCTAGGGACAGAAAACTCTAGGTAGGGAGAGTGTCAGTTTCTTTCACTGTGCGATTCCTTGTTTCTAGGGACAGGGAAGGACAGTGAGTGAATTCTCCTTGTGCTATAGTGTGCTTTAAAAAAACTTTTTTTCTAGGGACAGAAAACTCTAGGTAGGGAGAGTGTCAGTTTCTTTCACTGTGCGAATCCTTGTTTCTAGGGACAAAGAAGGAAAGTGAGGGGAATTCTCCTTGTGCTATAGTGTGCTTTAAAAAAACATTTTTTCTAAGGACAGAAAACTCTAGGTAGGGAGAGTGTAAGCTTCTTTCACTGTGCGATTCCTTGTTTCTAGGGACAGGGAAGGACAGTGAGGGGAATTCTCCTTGTGCTATAGTGTGCTTTAAAAAAACATTTTTTCTAGGGACAGAAAACTCTAGGTAGGGAGAGTGTCAGTTTCTTTCACTGTGCGAATCCTTGTTTCTAGGGACAAAGAAGGAAAGTGAGGGGAATTCTCCTTGTGCTATAGTGTGCTTTAAGAAAACATTTTTTCTAGGGACAGAAAACTCTAGGTAGGGAGAGTGTCAGTTTCTTTCACTGTGCGAATCCTTGTTTCTAGGGACAGGGAAGGACAGTGAGTGAATTCTCCTTGTGCTATAGTGTGCTTTAAAAAAACATTTTTTCTAGGGACAGAAAACTCTAGGTAGGGAGAGTGTCAGTTTCTTTCACTGTGCGATTCCTTGTTTCTAGGGACAGGGAAGGACAGTGAGTGAATTCTCCTTGTGCTATAGTGTGCTTTAAAAAAACATTTTTTCTAGGGACAGAAAACTCTAGGTAGGGAGAGTGTCAGTTTCTTTCACTGTGCGAATCCTTGTTTCTAGGGACAAAGAAGGAAAGTGAGGGGAATTCTCCTTGTGCTATAGTGTGCTTTAAAAAAACATTTTTTCTAGGGACAGAAAACTCTAGGTAGGGAGAGTGTCAGTTTCTTTCACTGTGCGATTCCTTGTTTCTAGGGACAGGGAAGGACAGTGAGTGAATTCTCCTTGTGCTATAGTGTGCTTTAAAAAAACATTTTTTCTAGGGACAGAAAACTCTAGGTAGGGAGAGTGTCAGTTTCTTTCACTGTGCGAATCCTTGTTTCTAGGGACAAAGAAGGAAAGTGAGGGAAATTCTCCTTGTGCTATAGTGTGCTTTAAAAAAACATTTTTTCTAGGGACAGAAAACTCTAGGTAGGGAGAGTTTCAGTTTCTTTCACTGTGCGAATCCTTGTTTCTAGGGACAAAGAAGGAAAGTGAGGGGAATTCTCCTTGTGCTATAGTGTGCTTTAAAAAAACATTTTTTCTAGGGACAGAAAACTCTAGGTAGGGAGAGTGTCAGTTTCTTTCACTGTGCGAATCCTTGTTTCTAGGGACAGGGAAGGACAGTGAGTGAATTCTCCTTGTGCTATAGTGTGCTTTAAAAAAACATTTTTTCTAGGGACAGAAAACTCTAGGTAGGGAGAGTGTCAGTTTCTTTCACTGTGCGAATCCTTGTTTCTAGGGACAAAGAAGGAAAGTGAGGGGAATTCTCCTTGTGCTATAGTGTGCTTTAAAAAAACATTTTTTCTAGGGACAGAAAACTCTAGGTAGGGAGAGTGTCAGTTTCTTTCACTGTGCGATTCCTTGTTTCTAGGGACAGGGAAGGACAGTGAGTGAATTCTCCTTGTGCTATAGTGTGCTTTAAAAAAACTTTTTTTCTAGGGACAGAAAACTCTAGGTAGGGAGAGTGTCAGTTTCTTTCACTGTGCGAATCCTTGTTTCTAGGGACAAAGAAGGAAAGTGAGGGGAATTCTCCTTGTGCTATAGTGTGCTTTAAAAAAATATTTTTTCTAAGGACAGAAAACTCTAGGTAGGGAGAGTGTAAGTTTCTTTCACTGTGCGATTCCTTGTTTCTAGGGACAGGGAAGGACAGTGAGGGGAATTCTCCTTGTGCTATAGTGTGCTTTAAAAAAACATTTTTTCTAGGGACAGAAAACTCTAGGTAGGGAGAGTGTCAGTTTCTTTCACTGTGCGAATCCTTGTTTCTAGGGACAAAGAAGGAAAGTGAGGGGAATTCTCCTTGTGCTATAGTGTGCTTTAAGAAAACATTTTTTCTAGGGACAGAAAACTCTAGGTAGGGAGAGTGTCAGTTTCTTTCACTGTGCGAATCCTTGTTTCTAGGGACAGGGAAGGACAGTGAGTGAATTCTCCTTGTGCTATAGTGTGCTTTAAAAAAACATTTTTTCTAGGGACAGAAAACTCTAGGTAGGGAGAGTGTCAGTTTCTTTCACTGTGCGATTCCTTGTTTCTAGGGACAGGGAAGGACAGTGAGTGAATTCTCCTTGTGCTATAGTGTGCTTTAAAAATAGGATTTTTATAACAGCTTACCTGTAAAATCCTTTTCTTGGAGTACATCACGGGACACAGAGCGACATAGTCATTACTAATGGGTTATATAGTTACCGTCAGGTGCTGGCACTGGCAACTTCCAAAACCGGAAGTACCCTCCCCTATATAAGCCCCTCCCATCCGGGAGCACCTCAGTTTTGTAGCAAAGCAATAAGTGTCCCCAAAGAGGGGCGGGAGCTCTGTGTCCCGTGATGTACTCCAAGAAAAGGATTTTACAGGTAAGCTGTTATAAAAATCCTATTTTCTTTCTCGTACATCACGGGACACAGAGCGACATAGTCATTACTAATGGGATGTCCTAAAGCAATGCCAAATGAGGGGGGGGATACACCATATATAAGCTGAGCGCTATCAGACATGAGGATCTTTTGCGGCCTGCAACACACTGCGCCCAAAGGCGACATCCTCCTGACTTCTAACGTCCACCTGGTAGGACCTAGTAAACGTGTGTACCGAAGACCATGTTGCGGCCTTACAGATTTGAGCCAGGGAGGCCTGGTGATGCACTGCCCATGAAGTTCCAACTGCTCTCGTGGAGTGCGCTCTAACTTTGAACGGAGGCGGTCTCCTTCTCAAGCCATAAGCTTGCATAATGACCTGTCGAATCCACTTGGCTAAAGTAGACTTTGACGCTGCCTGACCCTTTCTGGGGCCTTCCGGCAGAATAAACAAAGTATCCGTTCTGCGAATCTGAGCAGTGGCTTTTAGATAAGCTTTAACTGCTCTTACTACATCCAAAGAATGCAATAACTTTTCCTCTACCGAAGTAGGTTTGGGGAAAAAAGAAGGAAGAACCACATCTTGGTTCAAATGAAACCTCGATACCACCTTAGGAAGAAAGGCTGGATGAGGACGTAACACTACTCTGTCCTTATGGATAACCAGATATGGCTCCTTACAGGACATAGCTGCTAATTCCGATACTCTTTTAGCCGAACAAATGGCTACTAGAAAAATCAATTTCCTGGTGAGAAGCACCAAGGAAATATGCTGTAATGGTTCAAATGGTTGTTTCTGTAGAACCGACAGAACCAAGTTTAGATCCCATGGACATATGGGAATATTAACCGGAGGACTAATACGCATCACTCCTTGTATAAAGGCTTTGACTAGTGAATGCGAAGCCAAGGGCCTTTGAAAAAATATTGACAAGGCCAAAATCTGACCCTTGATAGTACTCAAGGCAAGCTTCCTATCTACAGCCCACTGTAGGAAGTCCAGAATCCTACCTATTACGTACTTATGTGGATGCCATTTCTTGGCCTCACACCACGCGATGTACGCCTTCCAGATTCTATAGTAGATCTGCCTGGATACCGGCTTCCTGGCATTGATCATGGTAGATACCACAGCATTAGAGAGCCCTCTCTTTTTTAGAATGTGGGCTTCAATAGCCAGGCCGTCAAACCTAGGGCTGGTAAGGAAGGGTGGTATATCGGTCCTTGCGAAAGCCGGACGACGTGGGAGAGTCCAAGGACTCCCCACTGAAATTTTACAATCTCCGCGTACCACGCTCTTCGGGGCCACGCTGGAGCCACCGGAATCACCGGTTTCTTTTCTACCCTGATTCTGCGGAGTAATCGAGGTAACCATTGTGGCGGTGTGAATGCATATATCAGCTTGAACTGATCCCAAGGGAACACTAGGGCATCCGAGCCGCAAGCTAGGGGATCCCTTGTCCGAGAGACAAACCTGTCCCCCTTTGCGTTGAATCTGGATGCTAGAAGATCTACATCCGATGTTCCCCACCGCTGACATATTGTCCAGAAAACCTCGGGGTGAAGGGACCCTTCCTCTGGGCCTAATTGCTGGCGACTTAGAAAGTCCGCCTTCCAATTCTCCACTCCTGGAATGAATACCGCAGATATGGCTGGGACATATTTTTCTGCCCATTTCAGGATGTAATTTACTTCCCTCTGGGCTGCACGACTCCTGGTGCCCCCCTGATGATTGATATATGCCACTGCTGTGGTATTGTCTGATTGCATTCTGACAGGGGACCCTTGGAGTTTGGATGTCCATGCTACTAGGGCATACCGGGCTGCTCGTATCTCTAAGAGATTGATGGGCAGGGCCTTTTCTGCATCCGACCATCTGCCCTGGAGAGACTATTGCTCCAGTACTGCTCCCCAGCCTATAAGGCTGGCATCTGTAGTGACCACCTTCCAAGAAATCGGACTGAAGGATTTCCTTTTTTCCAGATTCTGGGGAACCAACCACCAACGGAGGCTCTTGCGAACGGAAGGGGACAAGGACATTGTAAGTCTAGGGCCTGAACTTTTTTGTTCCAGGCTGACAGTATGGCCCCTTGCAAATTCCTTGAATGGAATTGACCGTAGGGTACTGCCTCGAATGATGCCACCATTTTTCCCAGCAGCCTCATATACAGGCGTATGGACGGCTGTCTTTTTTGTACCCACTAAGTGGATCAAATCTTTCAAAGACAACACCTTTCCTCGAGGCAAGAATATTTTTCTCTGGCCTGAATCCAACCTTAGCCCCAAGTATTCCAGACTTTTGACTGTTTTTTTAGGGCTGACTTGTCTCGGTTGATAATCCAACCGTGAGATTCCAGATACTTGATCGTCTTGTGAACGACCACATCTAGTTTTTTCACTGAGTGGTCTATCAGCAACAAGTCATCCAGATATGCCATTATCATTACACCTTGTGTTCTTAGATTGGCCAATAAAGGGCCAGAATTTTTGTAAACACTCGTGGTGCTGTGGCCAAACCAAAGGGTAAGGCTCTGAACTGAAAATGGCGCCCTTCTACTGCAAAGCGTAGAAATTTTTGGTGGACTGGAAAGATGGGAATGTGCAAATAAGCATCTTTGATGTCGATCGTGGCTAACCAATCCTCCCCTTGTAGGGCAGTGGCCACCGATCGGATCGACTCCATCGGAAAGTCCTGATATACAGGAATTTGTATAGCCCTTTTAGAATTAATATGGGCCTCCCGTCCGCGTTTGCTTCGGGACTGTAAAGAGGTTTGAGTAAAACCCGAACCCTCATTCTTCCAGGGGAACCTCCATAATTACTCCTTGGAGCAATAGTTGTTCTAGTGCCAACAGGAGGGACTCTCTCTCTTGGCACGTTTGACCTCAAAATGGGAAGGAGGAGAGTCTTTTAACTCCAAACTGTATCCCAAACCTACTGCGGAGAGCACCTATCTGTCTTGATCGTGTCCCGCCAGGTCTCTTGCGAACAACTGGAGTCCTCCCCCCACCCGACTGAGTGGGGGCTTCATGAATTTAACTTTGGGGGAGGTTTTGTACCTCCCCTGACCCAGGGTTTCTCATTACCCTGCTACTGTCCCTGTTTTTTACCCCCGGGATTTGACCGAGGAGGCCGTCGGAACTGTTACACAGCCGATGCCCCAGGGACTGGAGAAGCAGGCCTCTTAAAGAGGGACCTCTAACTCTGTTTTTAACCGACAAGAGCGTATTTTTACCGCTGGAAATTTTCTGGATATATTTGTCCAGGTTTTCCCTGAATAAGCGTTCACCATGAAATGGGACGCTAACCAGCCATTCTTTACAGGGAGCTTCAGCAGACCAGTTTTTGAGCCATAGGAGCCTACGCATATGTACTATAGACAGCGTAAGGCGGGAGGCCTGATGGACTGAATCCTCTATGGCGTCAACCGCAAAGCCTAAGGCTCTAGGTAGATCAGCTAGGGCAAAGCCTGCTGATCTGTCAAGTCCCTCAAGACCTGTTTCAACTGATCCTTCACTGCTTAGCAGACCCCAATAGCTGCTACTGCTGGTTGTATCACCAAGCAGATTTTCATAAGGACTCCAATCTTTTATCTATTGGGTTCTTGAACATTTGGACATTATCCACTGGACATGTCAGTGATTTATACATACAAGAGATGGCTGCGTCCATTGTAGGGACCTTCCATTTTTTTTTTTTTTTTGATGAACTTATCCTCCATGGGATAGACCACCGGAAATCTCTTGGGGGAATAAATATTTTCTCAGGACGTTCCCAATCCTGGTAAATGAGCCCTTTCAGTAAAGGGTGAAGTGGAAAAGAACAAACAGTCTGGGGGCTTCTAGCGACCCCAACGAGGATACAGTAGTGATTGATGGTTCCGCAAGGTGCATTTTTAAATGCTGATCGGACCATGTTAGTCAGAGACTGAACCCATAATCTTTCAGCTTGAGATGCTGAGAAAAGGTTCCCCCACTGTTGATTCCTCTATAACAGAATCAACCTTATCCTGATCCCCTTCAGGCAGGTCGATCCCTGTATGGGACTGTTGCTCTGCTAACAGGCACTCTGAAGGAGGAGACGGAGATCGGGCGTGCTTTCCCTGACAGGGAGGCAGCGATAAATTTTGACAATCTCTCTCTAATCCTCCCAGAGCTGAGGAAAAAACCTCCTCTGTTACATACACAGGAGCAGGTGACTGAGGACAGCCACAGTACCAAGTACCCCTGCGGGGTCTCTACGGTCACTTACCTCTGAACTTCAGGGGAGACTGGTGCAGCAGGAGTATGCCCAAGATCCTCAGAGCCCGATGAGACCCCCTTCGCTTCCTGGAAGATTCAGTTCCGGAGCTACTGGACGGCATATTCCTAAGCCTAAAGCTGAGGTATTCCAGCCATAATACACCACTTTTACTGAGAATAGTCTAGCACAATTGCTGCTATATCACAGTTGGTGTCTACTAATGTGCCTTTCTAGGGGATGCCTGTATCAACCGCTTGCTGTATGCCTTTAAATGTTGCCAGCTCTGTCTCTGTACTTCATAGCCAGCTTACTGCAATAATGTGGCTTTTTAAAAACCTGCTGGGACGCCCGCACATGCGCAGAAGCGCTGCGGCGCGCACAGAGCGTCATCCCCCAGGCCCCGCCCCTTTTTCCGGCCACCTCTATATATAGAGGCGCGTGCACGCGCACGCGCGCGGCCACGTGCGCCTCGGCGCTAATTTTCAAACATGGAAACCAGGGACAGGAGCCAGGGCCCCCTTTGCCGCAGGCCGGGGGATAGACGAACACTGCAACATGGCAGAGGAAACAGTTTCCTGTAGGAGAACTCACCAGCTGCCTGGACTTTGTTCTCTGAGAAGAAACTAGTCCATATGACAAGAAAAACATTCCACAGCGGCCTCTAGTGGACAAACACAGGTACCGCAGTTTAATATACTAAACATATATAAAAAAACATTCTTTTTTTTTTTTTTTTCTTGACCACCATTAAAAATTATTACATTTTTTTTTTTAGTAGTTACAGGCATGCACAGATATTAGCGGGAATACCGTTAGGTAACAGACAGAAAGACAAATTAGGCTTGGGGGTCCCCCAATAGAACCAAGTTCCTGGGGGCCCCCACTTACCTGTTCCCCGCCGCAGGACTTTGTTTGGTCCACAAAAGCCCAAACTTCACCTATCACGGCAGGCATTGTAATCAAACCTTCAGGGACCGGGTTCCCAAGGATTCCACTCCCCTGGACCTGTATAGCACCCTGCACAGAAAACATCTTGGTCGTGGGTATGACCAGAGCTCTGGATCCCAGGGTCCAGCTCTCCTAAGAGAAGCATTACAGGCAGAACCTTGCTCTTCTCTGCAAGGCCCGGGTACCGACCGTTTAGCTATGAAGCTTTTTTGGTCGGATCCGGAATAGCTTACTGAGGCCCAAAAGAACCTGTACGCAAGCTCAGTGAAAAACACATGTTTCTTCTTGGCCAACACCTTAGACACTGGCAAAAAACTGAGGTGCTCCCGGATGGGAGGGGCTTATATAGGGGAGGGTACTTCCGGTTTTGGAAGTTGCCAGTGCCAGCACCTGACGGTAACTATATAACCCATTAGTAATGACTATGTCGCTCTGTGTCCCGTGATGTACGAGAAAGAAAAAACATTTTTTCTAGGGACAGAAAACTCTAGGTAGGGAGAGTGTCAGTTTCTTTCACTGTGCGAATCCTTGTTTCTAGGGACAAAGAAGGAAAGTGAGGGGAATTCTCCTTGTGCTATAGTGTGCTTTAAAAAAACATTTTTTCTAGGGTCAGAAAACTCTAGGTAGGGAGAGTGTCAGTTTCTTTCACTGTGCGATTCCTTGTTTCTAGGGACAGGGAAGGACAGTGAGTGAATTCTCCTTGTGCTATAGTGTGCTTTAAAAAAACATTTTTTCTAGGGACAGAAAACTCTAGGTAGGGAGAGTGTCAGTTTCTTTCACTGTGCGAATCCTTGTTTCTAGGGACAAAGAAGGAAAGTGAGGGAAATTCTCCTTGTGCTATAGTGTGCTTTAAAAAAACATTTTTTCTAGGGACAGAAAACTCTAGGTAGGGAGAGTGTCAGTTTCTTTCACTGTGCGAATCCTTGTTTCTAGGGACAAAGAAGGAAAGTGAGGGGAATTCTCCTTGTGCTATAGTGTGCTTTAAAAAAACATTTTTTCTAGGGACAGAAAACTCTAGGTAGGGAGAGTGTCAGTTTCTTTCACTGTGCGATTCCTTGTTTCTAGGGACAGGGAAGGACAGTGAGTGAATTCTCCTTGTGCTATAGTGTGCTTTAAAAAAACTTTTTTTCTAGGGACAGAAAACTCTAGGTAGGGAGAGTGTCAGTTTCTTTCACTGTGTGAATCCTTGTTTCTAGGGACAAAGAAGGAAAGTGAGGGGAATTCTCCTTGTGCTATAGTGTGCTTTAAAAAAACATTTTTTCTAAGGACAGAAAACTCTAGGTAGGGAGAGTGTAAGTTTCTTTCACTGTGCGATTCCTTGTTTCTAGGGACAGGGAAGGACAGTGAGTGAATTCTCCTTGTGCTATAGTGTGCTTTAAAAAAACATTTTTTCTAGGGACAGAAAACTCTAGGTAGGGAGAGTGTCAGTTTCTTTCACTGTGCGAATCCTTGTTTCTAGGGACAAAGAAGGAAAGTGAGGGGAATTCTCCTTGTGCTATAGTGTGCTTTAAAAAAACATTTTTTCTAGGGACAGAAAACTCTAGGTAGGGAGAGTGTCAGTTTCTTTCACTGTGCGAATCCTTGTTTCTAGGGACAGGGAAGGACAGTGAGTGAATTCTCCTTGTGCTATAGTGTGCTTTAAAAAAACATTTTTTTCTAGGGACAGAAAACTCTAGGTAGGGAGAGTGTCAGTTTCTTTCACTGTGCGAATCCTTGTTTCTAGGGACAAAGAAGGAAAGTGAGGGGAATTCTCCTTGTGCTATAGTGTGCTTTAAAAAAACATTTTTTCTAGGGACAGAAAACTCTAGGTAGGGAGAGTGTCAGTTTCTTTCACTGTGCGAATCCTTGTTTCTAGGGACAGGGAAGGACAGTGAGTGAATTCTCCTTGTGCTATAGTGTGCTTTAAAAAAACATTTTTTCTAGGGACAGAAAACTCTAGGTAGGGAGAGTGTCATTTTCTTTCACTGTGCGAATCCTTGTTTCTAGGGACAAAGAAGGAAAGTGAGGGGAATTCTCCTTGTGCTATAGTGTGCTTTAAAAAAACATTTTTTCTAGGGACAGAAAACTCTAGGTAGTGTGACAGCAGGAAGGTAAAGTCACCTGGTTGCATCCAGGGGGGTAGATATATTTCGCCCAGATTCAGGCTTTACTCCAACTTATACAACTAGGTGGAGAGTTGTATAAGCCCAGCTGAGGCTAGTGGGCTCATGGATGACTCATACCTCTAGGGAGAGTGTGGGGCGTCGTGCAGACAGGGAGTTGATGAGACCAGCTGAAGCTTGTCAGCTCATTTAGGCCTCTATAAGAACTCCCAGCTTCATTAGATGTTAGCTCATGCCTGGACCCAGACCTGTGTGGACTGTCTAGGGAGAGTGAACCCCTGTGCGGTGAGACAAAGCCTGTGTGGCTATTTGCTTGGACATTTAAAACCAGGGACTTAGGGACTAGGACAGCACTAGGCTGATCCCAGTTGTTAGTTAGGAAACCTGTATGTTTAGTCAGAGGTCAAGTTGACCAGGATTTATTTTGTTTATGTTTCTTTTGCTTTGCTGTGTTTTGTCACTGTAAATAGAAAATAAACCGCACCTTTTTGATTTTGAAAACCACAACCTCCGTTTGCTGGGCCTGTTTTTGTGTGGGGAGCCCATCTCGGGGGTCACACACACCCGCTGCCGAGCTAACCCCCTCACAGTTGGTGGAGAACCAGTGGCAGTTTTTTTTTAAGCCAGCATGGAGGAGATACTGAAGCAGCTGGCTCTAGCAAATGCCAATCAACAGCAGACAAATGCAGGTTTGCAAAAGAGCCTTGCAGCTCAACAACAGAACTTCGCAGCCCAGAAGCAAGCTCATCAACAGAGCCTTGCAGCCCAGCAGCAGACAAACGCAACTTTGCAACAGAGTCTGGAGGCTCAGCAACAAGCCCAGCAGCAATCTGAGGCCCGCTTCATAGACCTATTGCAGAAGCAAGAGCAGAGACTACAACAACAGATGGAAGCAGTAATGCAGCAACGTCCGCAGACCAGTGAGGAAAGCCGTCCCACTAATACCGCGTCCTTTGGGGTGAGTCGTTTATTGACAAAAATGACTGGAGAGGATGATCCAGAGGTATTTTTGACCACATTTGAAAGGACCGCTGAAAGAGAAAAGTGGCCTGAGGAGCAGTGGGCTGGACTGGTGGCTCCTCTGTTAACTGGTGAATCGCAGAAAGCTTACTATGACCTAGAGCCTAACCAAGCAAAAGACTATGTGATGCTAAAAGCTGAAATATTGGCAAGGCTGGGTGTCACCCAGGCTGTCCGGGCTCAGCGTGTGCATAACTGGACTTTCCAGCTTGGAAAACCCCCCAGGTCTCAAATGTATGATCTCATTCACCTGAGCAGAAAGTGGCTACAGCCAGAGACTTTGTCCGCACCAAAGATTGTGGAACGTGTTGTAATGGATCGGTTTTTGAGAGCTCTTCCTACTGCCATCCAAAAGTGGGTAAGCCATGGAGACCCAGAGACGGCCGATGGTCTTGTGGATCGTGTGGAGAAATACTTGGCTACAGAGAACCTGACGGCCTCTTCCAGAGACACTCGGACTTTCCACCCTAAGACCAGACCATCCCCAGGGGCGGATAAGAGGATTCCAAGGGGTGAGGGTGGAGAGAGTGAGAGGGTGGGAGCTCTACCCCAAGTTTGGCGAGAACAGCCTGGGAAATCAGCGGCTCAAGAGGCCGCAAGAAGGATCGTTTGCTACCGCTGCCGGCAAGCGGGACATATTGCAGCCAATTGCCCGGTTGTGGAGGAACCCATGCAGTGTGACTTTCTGACGGGCAGACGTCAGTCGCTGTGTGCGACAGTCGCATGCACTGCCATTCGAGGAACCGAGAAACATTTATGCAAAATGTGTGTTAATGGTAGAAATGTTGTGGTATTGCTGGATTCAGGTAGCCTTGTGACCCTGATAAAGGCTGAGTTAGTTAAAACAGAGGTCTCTGGGAATAGCAAGGTAGCTGTTATTTGTGTGCATGGGGACACCCGAGAGTATCCAGTGACTACAGTGTGTTTCGAGACCCCCAAAGGTACCCTCTCTCATCCAGTGGGCTTAGTATCTCAGTTACCGCATGACGCCATTGTGGGAAGGGATTTTCCGAAGTTCTGGGATTTGTGGGATGATCCTGAGCCCCCCACTGGTGCCCCTATGTACCAGGAATGTGATAGCCAGAACTCCCCTGAGAGTGGTGAGGACTCTCCGGAATTTCCCTTATCAGTATTGGCAGGGGAGACTCAAGAAACTGGAGAGGAGCCCACCTCCTCAGACGAAAACCTACCGTCTGTGGAGTTTTCTGATCTTGAGGTTCACAGGGAAAACTTTGCCACAGAACAGTTGAAAGACCCCGCCCTAATAAAGGCACGGGAAAACGTAGTGAAAATAGATGGCGAGTTAGTGAACCCAGATAATACCTGCACTTACCCATACTTCAGCGTAGAGAAGGACCTACTGTATCGGGTGGCAAAAAGGGCAGAAGAAACCGTTGAGCAGCTTGTGGTGCCCAAACCTTACAGGAAGTTGGTGTTGGAGTTGGCCCATGGGCACATTCTTGGAGGTCATCTGGGGACAGAGAAAACCCGAGAGAGGGTATTACAGAGATTCTATTGGCCGGGGGTGATGAAGGACATAGAAAATTATTGTTCCTCCTGCCCTGTGTGTCAGAGGTCGGCCCCGATGCCACATTTCCGTAGCCCGCTGGTCCCTCTACCCATCATTGAGGTCCCGTTTGAGAGGATCGCCATGGATTTGGTAGGTCCTATAATCAAGTCCGCTAGGGGGCACCAGTACATATTAGTTATAATGGACTATGCCACCCGTTATCCAGAAGCGATCCCTCTCCGAAATACCTCGGCCAAAACCATAGCCAAAGAGCTATCTCTTGTGTTTAGCCAGGTGGGTATTTGTAAAGAACTGCTTACGGACCAAGGTACACCCTTTATGTCCCGGGTTATGAAGGAGCTGTGTAAATTGTTCAAAGTGACGCAATTACGTACATCTGTGTATCACCCCCAAACCGATGGGCTGGTTGAAAGATTCAACAAAACCCTAAAACAAATGTTGAAGAAAGTGGTGGATAGAGATGGAAAGGATTGGGACTGTCTACTTCCTTATCTGATGTTTGCTATTAGGGAGGTGCCCCAATCCTCTACGGGATTCTCCCCCTTTGAGTTACTGTATGGGAGACACCCAAGAGGGCTGTTGGATATTGCCAAGGAAACTTGGGAAAGTGAGAGTTCTCCCCACAGGAGTGTGATTGAGCATGTCGCCCTGATGCAAGACCGAATTGCACAGGTAATGCCCATCGTGAAGGAACATTTGGCCCAAGCGCAGTTAGCACAGCAGAGAGTGTACAACCGTGGAGCCAAGACCCGTACCTTTTCCCCGGGGGATAGGATACTGGTACTTGTCCCTACGGTTGAAAGTAAATTCCTTGCCAAATGGCAAGGCCCCTACGAGATAATGGAAAAAGTGAGCAAAGTGAATTACAAGGTCAGACAACCAGGAAGGCGAAAGCCCGAACAGATCTATCACGTTAATCTGTTGAAAGCCTGGAGGGATAGAGAGTCCCTAGTCGCAGACACTTGGTCACCAGCTCAAACTGGTTGCGTGATTCCTGAGGTTGGAATAGCAGCCACCTTGTCACAACCCCAACAACAGGAGGTTAAGGAGTTTGTGCTTCGCAACAAGGAGGTATTCTCTGAGCTGCCGGGACAAACATCTGGGGTAGAGCATGACATCATTACCCCGCCCGGTGAAAGGGTGAAGTTAAAACCCTATCGGATCCCAGAGGCCCGACGGGAGGCAATACGGGAGGAAGTACAGAAAATGCTGAACTTAGGGGTGATAGAGGAGTCCCAAAGTGATTGGTCTAGTCCCATTGTGTTGGTGCCTAAACCGGATGGGAGCTGGCGATTTTGTAACGATTTTCGTCAGTTGAACAAAGTTACAAAATTTGACACCTACCCCATGCCACGTATAGATGAGTTGATCGACCGGCTGGGAACAGCCCGATACATGACGACTCTTGACCTCACAAAAGGGTATTGGCAAATCCCCCTGGCCAAGTCGGCCAAAGAGAAAACCGCATTTGTAACCCCAGACGGGGCGTTCCAATATAAAAGAATGCCGTTCGGGTTACAGAATGCGCCGGCCACATTCCAGCGGAAAATGGACCAGATGCTGAGGCCCCATCGGAAGTATGCTGCGGCTTACCTGGATGACATAATTGTCCATAGCACAGATTGGGCCTCACATCTGCCAAAAGTGCAAGCAGTCCTGGACTCTGTTCGGGAAGCGGGGTTTACGGCTAACCCCAAGAAGTGTACCATTGGGCAGGAGGAGGCCAAATATCTTGGGTACACCATTGGGAGGGGAGTAATAAAACCCCAACTCAACAAAGTCGAGGCCATCCAGAGTTGGCCACGTCCCAACAGCAAGAAGCAGGTACGAGCCTTTCTGGGAATCGCTGGGTATTATCGGCGATTCATTCCCCACTTTGCTTCTAAGGCTGTGCCCCTAACCAACCTGACGAAGGGGAAAGGGTCGGTCATGATTAAATGGACCCCCGAGGCTGAGGCAGCATTCCAATTCTTGAAACAAGCCTTATGTAGCCAGCCAGTGTTGTACTCACCCGACTTCTCTAAAGACTTTGTCGTACAAAGTGATGCGTCAGATGTGGGGTTAGGAGCAGTATTGTCCCAGGTCTGGAACGGGGAAGAGCACCCAGTCATTTACCTCAGCAGGAAGTTGAAGTCCCATGAGGTAAATTACGCCACCGTTGAAAAGGAGTGTTTAGCGGTGAAGTGGGCTCTAGATTCCCTTCGGTACTACCTGCTAGGTAGGCACTTTGACATGGTTACGGATCACGCTCCGTTAAAGTGGATGGCTCAAAACAAGGAAACAAATAGAAGAGTGAATAGGTGGTTCCTGGCCCTCCAGGAATTCAACTTCACAGTAAAGCATCGCCCTGGCGTTCAAATGGGGAATGTGGATGCTTTGTCTCGAGTACATGAATGCCTGATTGCTGGTGTTCCAACCCCGAGGTTAAAACAAGAGGGGGGGGTATGTGACAGCAGGAAGGTAAAGTCACCTGGTTGCATCCAGGGGGGTAGATATATTTCGCCCAGATTCAGGCTTTACGCCGACTTATACAACTAGGTGGAGAGTTGTATAAGCCCAGCTGAGGCTAGTGGGCTCATGGATGACTCATACCTCTAGGGAGAGTGTGGGGCGTCGTGCAGACAGGGAGTTGATGAGACCAGCTGAAGCTTGTCAGCTCATTTAGGCCTCTATAAGAACTCCCAGCTTCATTAGATGTTAGCTCATGCCTGGACCCAGACCTGTGTGGACTGTCTAGGGAGAGTGAACCCCTGTGCGGTGAGACAAAGCCTGTGTGGCTATTTGCTTGGACATTTAAAACCAGGGACTTAGGGACTAGGACAGCACTAGGCTGATCCCAGTTGTTAGTTAGGAAACCTGTATGTTTAGTCAGAGGTCAAGTTGACCAGGATTTATTTTGTTTATGTTTCTTTTGCTTTGCTGTGTTTTGTCACTGTAAATAGAAAATAAACCGCACCTTTTTGATTTTGAAAACCACAACCTCCGTTTGCTGGGCCTGTTTTTGTGTGGGGAGCCCATCTCGGGGGTCACACACACCCGCTGCCGAGCTAACCCCCTCACAGTAGGGAGAGTGTCAGTTTCTTTCACTGTGCGATTCCTTGTTTCTAGGGACAGGGAAGGACAGTGAGTGAATTCTCCTTGTGCTATAGTGTGCTTTAAAAAAACATTTTTTCTAGGGACAGAAAACTCTAGGTAGGGAGAGTGTCAGTTTCTTTCACTGTGCGAATCCTTGTTTCTAGGGACAAAGAAGGAAAGTGAGGGGAATTCTCCTTGTGCTATAGTGTGCTTTAAAAAAAACATTTTTTCTAGGGACAGAAAACTCTAGGTAGGGAGAGTGTCAGTTTCTTTCACTGTGCGAATGCTTGTTTCTAGGGACAGGGAAGGACAGTGAGTGAATTCTCCTTGTGCTATAGTGTGCTTTAAAAAAACATTTTTTCTAGGGACAGAAAACTCTAGGTAGGGAGAGTGTCAGTTTCTTTCACTGTGCGATTCCTTGTTTCTAGGGACAGGGAAGGACAGTGAGTGAATTCTCCTTGTGCTATAGTGTGCTTTAAAAAAACTTTTTTTCTAGGGACAGAAAACTCTAGGTAGGGAGAGTGTCAGTTTCTTTCACTGCGCGAATCCTTGTTTCTAGGGACAAAGAAGGAAAGTGAGGGGAATTCTCCTTGTGCTATAGTGTGCTTTAAAAAAACATTTTTTCTAGGGACAGAAAACTCTAGGTAGGGAGAGTGTCAGTTTCTTTCACTGTGCGAATGCTTGTTTCTAGGGACAGGGAAGGACAGTGAGTGAATTCTCCTTGTGCTATAGTGTGCTTTAAAAAAACATTTTTTCTAGGGACAGAAAACTCTAGGTAGGGAGAGTGTCAGTTTCTTTCACTGTGCGATTCCTTGTTTCTAGGGACAGGGAAGGACAGTGAGTGAATTCTCCTTGTGCTATAGTGTGCTTTAAAAAAACTTTTTTTCTAGGGACAGAAAACTCTAGGTAGGGAGAGTGTCAGTTTCTTTCACTGCGCGAATCCTTGTTTCTAGGGACAAAGAAGGAAAGTAAGGGGGAATTCTCCTTGTGCTATAGTGTGCTTTAAAAAAACATTTTTTCTAGGGACAGAAAACTCTAGGTAGGGAGAGTGTCAGTTTCTTTCACTGTGCGATTCCTTGTTTCTAGGGACAGGGAAGGACAGTGAGTGAATTCTCCTTGTGCTATAGTGTGCTTTAAAAAAACATTTTTTCTAGGGACAGAAAACTCTAGGTAGGGAGAGTGTCAGTTTCTTTCACTGTGCGAATCCTTGTTTCTAGGGACAAAGAAGGAAAGTGAGGGGAATTCTCCTTGTGCTATAGTGTGCTTTAAAAAAACATTTTTTCTAAGGACAGAAAACTCTAGGTAGGGAGAGTGTAAGTTTCTTTCACTGTGCGATTCCTTGTTTCTAGGGACAGGGAAGGACAGTGAGTGAATTCTCCTTGTGCTATAGTGTACTTTAAAAAAACATTTTTTCTAGGGACAGAAAACTCTAGGTAGGGAGAGTGTCAGTTTCTTTCACTGTGCGAATCCTTGTTTCTAGGGACAAAGAAGGAAAGTGAGGGGAATTCTCCTTGTGCTATAGTGTGCTTTAAAAAAACATTTTTTCTAAGGACAGAAAACTCTAGGTAGGGAGAGTGTCAGTTTCTTTCACTGTGCGAATCCTTGTTTCTAGGGACAAAGAAGGAAAGTGAGGGGAATTCTCCTTGTGCTATAGTGTGCTTTAAAAAAACATTTTTTCTAGGGACAGAAAACTCTAGGTAGGGAGAGTGTCAGTTTCTTTCACTGTGCGAATCCTTGTTTCTAGGGACAGGGAAGGACAGTGAGTGAATTCTCCTTGTGCTATAGTGTGCTTTAAAAAAACATTTTTTCTAGGGACAGAAAACTCTAGGTAGGGAGAGTGTCAGTTTCTTTCACTGTGCGAATCCTTGTTTCTAGGGACAAAGAAGGAAAGTGAGGGGAATTCTCCTTGTGCTATAGTGTGCTTTAAAAAAACATTTTTTCTAAGGACAGAAAACTCTAGGTAGGGAGAGTGTCAGTTTCTTTCACTGTGCGAATCCTTGTTTCTAGGGACAAAGAAGGAAAGTGAGGGGAATTCTCCTTGTGCTATAGTGTGCTTTAAAAAAACATTTTTTCTAGGGACAGAAAACTCTAGGTAGGGAGAGTGTCAGTTTCTTTCACTGTGCGAATCCTTGTTTCTAGGGACAGGGAAGGACAGTGAGTGAATTCTCCTTGTGCTATAGTGTGCTTTAAAAAAACATTTTTTCTAGGGACAGAAAACTCTAGGTAGGGAGAGTGTCAGTTTCTTTCACTGTGCGAATCCTTGTTTCTAGGGACAAAGAAGGAAAGTGAGGGGAATTCTCCTTGTGCTATAGTGTGCTTTAAAAAAACATTTTTTCTAAGGACAGAAAACTCTAGGTAGGGAGAGTGTCAGTTTCTTTCACTGTGCGAATCCTTGTTTCTAGGGACAAAGAAGGAAAGTGAGGGGAATTCTCCTTGTGCTATAGTGTGCTTTAAAAAAACATTTTTTCTAGGGACAGAAAACTCTAGGTAGGGAGAGTGTCAGTTTCTTTCACTGTGCGAATCCTTGTTTCTAGGGACAAAGAAGGAAAGTGAGGGGAATTCTCCTTGTGCTATAGTGTGCTTTAAAAAAACATTTTTTCTAGGGACAGAAAACTCTAGGTAGGGAGAGTGTCAGTTTCTTTCACTGTGCGAATCCTTGTTTCTAGGGACAGGGAAGGACAGTGAGTGAATTCTCCTTGTGCTATAGTGTGCTTTAAAAAAACATTTTTTCTAGGGACAGAAAACTCTAGGTAGGGAGAGTGTCAGTTTCTTTCACTGTGCGATTCCTTGTTTCTAGGGACAGGGAAGGACAGTGAGTGAATTCTCCTTGTGCTATAGTGTGCTTTAAAAAAACATTTTTTCTAGGGACAGAAAACTCTAGGTAGGGAGAGTGTCAGTTTCTTTCACTGTGCGAATCCTTGTTTCTAGGGACAAAGAAGGAAAGTGAGGGGAATTCTCCTTGTGCTATAGTGTGCTTTAAAAAAACATTTTTTCTAGGGACAGAAAACTCTAGGTAGGGAGAGTGTCAGTTTCTTTCACTGTGCGATTCCTTGTTTCTAGGGACAGGGAAGGACAGTGAGTGAATTCTCCTTGTGCTATAGTGTGCTTTAAAAAAACTTTTTTTCTAGGGACAGAAAACTCTAGGTAGGGAGAGTGTCAGATTCTTTCACTGTGCGAATCCTTGTTTCTAGGGACAAAGAAGGAAAGTGAGGGGAATTCTCCTTGTGCTATAGTGTGCTTTAAAAAAACATTTTTTCTAGGGACAGAAAACTCTAGGTAGGGAGAGTGTCAGTTTCTTTCACTGTGCGAATCCTTGTTTCTAGGGACAGGGAAGGACAGTGAGTGAATTCTCCTTGTGCTATAGTGTGCTTTAAAAAAAAAAATTTTCTAGGGACAGAAAACTCTAGGTAGGGAGAGTGTCAGTTTCTTTCACTGTGCGAATCCTTGTTTCTAGGGACAAAGAAGGAAAGTGAGGGGAATTCTCCTTGTGCTATAGTGTGCTTTAAAAAAACATTTTTTCTAGGGACAGAAAACTCTAGGTAGGGAGAGTGTCAGTTTCTTTCACTGTGCGAATCCTTGTTTCTAGGGACAGGGAAGGACAGTGAGTGAATTCTCCTTGTGCTATAGTGTGCTTTAAAAAAACATTTTTTCTAGGGACAGAAAACTCTAGGTAGGGAGAGTGTCAGTTTCTTTCACTGTGCGAATCCTTGTTTCTAGGGACAGGGAAGGACAGTGAGTGAATTCTCCTTGTGCTATAGTGTGCTTTAAAAAAACATTTTTTCTAGGGACAGAAAACTCTAGGTAGGGAGAGTGTCAGTTTCTTTCACTGTGCGAATCCTTGTTTCTAGGGACAGGGAAGGACAGTGAGTGAATTCTCCTTGTGCTATAGTGTGCTTTAAAAAAACATTTTTTCTAGGGACAGAAAACTCTAGGTAGGGAGAGTGTCAGTTTCTTTCACTGTGCGAATCCTTGTTTCTAGGGACAAAGAAGGAAAGTGAGGGGAATTCTCCTTGTGCTATAGTGTGCTTTAAAAAAACATTTTTTCTAGGGACAGAAAACTCTAGGTAGGGAGAGTGTCAGTTTCTTTCACTGTGCGATTCCTTGTTTCTAGGGACAGGGAAGGACAGTGAGTGAATTCTCCTTGTGCTATAGTGTGCTTTAAAAAAACTTTTTTTCTAGGGACAGAAAACTCTAGGTAGGGAGAGTGTCAGATTCTTTCACTGTGCGAATCCTTGTTTCTAGGGACAAAGAACGAAAGTGAGGGGAATTCTCCTTGTGCTATAGTGTGCTTTAAAAAAACATTTTTTCTAGGGACAGAAAACTCTAGGTAGGGAGAGTGTCAGTTTCTTTCACTGTGCGATTCCTTGTTTCTAGGGACAGGGAAGGACAGTGAGTGAATTCTCCTTGTGCTATAGTGTGCTTTAAAAAAACATTTTTTCTAGGGACAGAAAACTCTAGGTAGGGAGAGTGTCAGTTTCTTTCACTGTGCGAATCCTTGTTTCTAGGGACAAAGAAGGAAAGTGAGGGGAATTCTCCTTGTGCTATAGTGTGCTTTAAAAAAACATTTTTTCTAGGGACAGAAAACTCTAGGTAGGGAGAGTGTCAGATTCTTTCACTGTGCGAATCCTTGTTTCTAGGGACAAAGAAGAAAAGTGAGGGGAATTCTCCTTGTGCTATAGTGTGCTTTAAAAAAACATTTTTTCTAAGGACAGAAAACTCTAGGTAGGGAGAGTGTAAGTTTCTTTCACTGTGCGATTCCTTGTTTCTAGGGACAGGGAAGGACAGTGAGTGAATTCTCCTTGTGCTATAGTGTGCTTTAAAAAAACATTTTTTCTAGGGACAGAAAACTCTAGGTAGGGAGAGTGTCAGTTTCTTTCACTGTGCGAATCCTTGTTTCTAGGGACAAAGAAGGAAAGTGAGGGGAATTCTCCTTGTGCTATAGTGTGCTAAAGCATTCCTCATCAACCATCTTTGAAATCCTTGTTTTTTTGACAGTCAGGGAAATTGTCGTTGTGCTATTCTGTGCAAAAGCAATCATCCTCAACCATATTTAGAAATCCTTAAGTAAAGGGACAGAGAAGGACACCTGAAGGTAGCCCTTATTGCTTTTTTCCCATCTCCCTGCAGGCCATCTATTAGAATGTCTGGAAGGCAAACAAGGAGAGGCAGACAGTCAGGAGGCAATAAAAGAGGGCAAGCAGGCTCTGTGTCTGGGGGCAACAGTGCTGGTCGTGGACGTGGTGCATTGTCATCAGCACATGGCCATGGGACACGCTTGTCCTTCTTTTCGGCAGCTGGACATGTTGAGCCACATCATGCCAAAGACTTGGTAGAGTGGATGACCAAGCCCTCCTCCTCCTCCTCATCCTCTCTCACCCAGGCTCAGGGTACTGGCAAAGCAGCTGCCAAAGCGTCCTCTTCCCTGGTATCAATGTCAGACTCATCATCAGTCACTCCTTCCCTAGACCCACCATGTCCTCCTCCTGAGGAGTCCCCCGAACTGTTTGAGCACAGTGTTGGGTACATGCTCCAGGATGATGCCCAGCGTTTCGAAGGGTCTGATGATGAAACCCAGCTACAGGAAGGCAGTAGCGTGAGAGCAGACAGAGGGGATGCTCAAGAAGGACACCAATCTGGCAGTCATGTTCCAGCAGCTGCAGCATACTGCCAGATTGGCTCCAGTGATGAGGAGGGAGGGGATGATGAGGTCACTGACTCCACGTGGGTGCCTAATAGTAGAGAGGAGGAGGAGGAGGATGAGGAGGAGGCACATCTCCAACGAGGCAGGATGCCCTTTGGTGGCCAGCGTAAGGGCAGTACACCGACGGAATCACACCGCAGATCTCCGCCTGTGCAGGGCGCTGCCTCTGCCCGTCATTCAAAAAGTTCCTTGGTGTGGGCCTTTTTTGAGGCTAGTGCATCAGATCGCACAGCTGCTGTTTGCAACATATGTCTCAAGCGTATATCGCGTGGCCAAAACATCAGCCGCTTGGGTACCACATGCCTGACCAGACATATGTTGACCTGCCATGCAGCTCGTTGGCAAGCCTACCTCAAAGACCCACACCAAAGAACAAAGCGGACCTCTCCTTGCACCGCATCAGCTGGGATCTCCAACCCCACTATAACTTCAGTCCTCTCTGAAACATGCACTGAGAGGAATGAAGGTGTAGAATTAGGTGTGTCACAGCCAAGTACTTGCGGCCACTCTGCTAGCAGTACACCGACGTCCGATTCTAGCAGGCAAATTTCCCTGCCCCAGCTGCTGGACCGTCGAAAGAAGTTCACTCCCAGCCATCCACATGCCCAGCGGTTGAATGCTAGCTTGGCTAAATTGCTAGCGCTTCAACTGCTGCCTTTTCAGTTGGTAGACTCGGCCCCCTTCCGTGAGTTTGTGCAATGTGCGGTTCCTCAGTGGCAGGTTCCCAAACGCCACTTTTTCTCACGGAAGGCTATTCCGGCTCTCTACCGGCATGTGGAAGGCAATGTCTTGGCCTCGCTGGACAGGGCGGTCAGCGGTAAGGTGCATATTACCGCTGACTCATGGTCCAGCAGGCATGGACAGGGACGTTACCTTTCTTTCACGGCCCATTGGGTCACTCTTTTGGCAGCTGGGAAGGATGCAGGACAAGGTGCAGAAGTGTTGGAGGTTGTTCCACCGCCACGCCTCCAAAATGCTACTACTGGTTGTGACACACCTCTCTCCTCCACCCCCTCCTCTTCTTCCTCCTCCATGGCCTCTTCCTGTGGTTTGTCCTATGAACCAGCGGTGCTCCGTAGCCGTTCACGGGGCTACGCAAGTACGCAGGCAAAAAGATGCCATGCCGTGCTTGCGCTGGTGTGTTTGGGGGACAGAAGCCACACTGGGGCAGAGGTCCTGTCTGCTCTGCAGGGCCAGGCCGAGAGGTGGTTGACGCCACGCCAGCTTAAGCCAGGAATGGTGGTTTGCGACAATGGCACCAACCTCCTCTCCGCCCTCTGACAGGGACAACTGACCCATGTGCCCTGTGTGGCTCACGTCCTTAACCTGGTGGTGCAGCGGTTCTTGGGCAGGTACCCGGGCTTACAGGATGTCCTGAGGCAGGCCAGGAAAGTCTGTGTGCATTTCCGCAGATCTTATAATGCCAGTGCTCGCCTGGCTGAGCTGCAAAAGGAGTTGAACCTGCCCAAGAACCGCCTTATATGTGACATGCCCACCAGGTGGAACTCAACGTTGGCCATGCTGCAGCGGCTGCACACGCAGCAGAGGGCCATCAATGAGTACCTGTGTGACTACGGCACCAGGACAGGGTCAGGGGAGCTTGTTTTTTTTTCTCCACGCCAGTGGGGCATGATCAGGGATGCATGCACTGTCCTGGCACCATTTGAGGAGGCCACGAGGATGGTGAGCAGTGACAGTGCATGCATCAGTGACACTGTACCTCTTGTCCACCTGTTGGAGCACACGCTGCGTGGAATAATGGACAGGGCACTTGAGGCAGAACAGAGGCAGGAAGGGGAGGACTTCCTTGCCTCTCAAGGCCCCCTTTACCCAGACAGTGTTCCTTCTGTCCCACCCATCGCACAGGAAGAGGAGGAGGAGGAGGAGGAGGAGGATTGTGTCAGCATGGAGGTGGAGGCTGGCACTCAGCATCATCAGCAGCAGTCTTTTAGGGATGATTTACAGTCCCAAGAAACCAGTGGACTTGTACGTGGCTGGGAGGAGGTGGCTGCGGGTCATGTCGTCCTTAGTGACCCAGAGGACTCCGGAGCGAATGCCTCAGCAAACCTACGCTGCATGGCCTCCCTGATCCTGCAAAGTCTGCGGAAGGATCCTCGTATTCTTCGGATCAAGGAGAGGGACCATTACTGGCTGGCCACTCTCCTTGATCCACGGTACAAGGGTAAGGTTGCGGACCTTATGTTACCTTCGCAGAGGGAGCAGAGGATGAGACAACTCCGGGAGGCCTTGCAGAAAGGTCTGTGCAACGCGTTCCCAGAGACTGGGAGGTTACAAACTCCTGGTCCTGGACAACGAGTTGCTGAGGCTTCGGCCAGTCAAAGAAGGAGCGGTGGGGAAGGTGGCCGTCTGACCGATGCGTTCAGACAATTCTTTAGTCCGCAGCCCCAAAGTATGATCGGTTCCAGCAACCATCGCCAGCGTCTGATAAACATGGTGCAGGAATATCTAGGGGCAAGGTCAGACTTGGACACCTTCCCCACCGAAAATCCTCTGGCTTACTGGGTCTTGAGGATGGATCACTGGCCAGAGCTTGCACAGTATGCAATTGAGCTACTGGCCTGTCCTGCATCCAGCGTTCTTTCGGAACGCACATTCAGTGCTGCTGGAGGATTTGTCACGGATCACAGGGTGCGCCTGTCCACCGACTCGGTTGATCGACTGACTTTCATCAAGATGAACCAGTCTTGGATCACCACCAGCTACCACACACCTGATGCTGATATAACAGACTAATTGATTTTAACATGTCACATCCCTTCAAGACTGATGCTGATGCTGAGTGCCTGTGCTGTTAAGTTGACTGGCTATCCTCCTCCTCCGAGTCCTCAATGATACGATTGATGATGATAGCTTGGAAGATCATTTTTGTTTATGGGTGCCGCCACCAGTGGCTAAGGCCCAATTTTTCAGCCCCTGTTTTACAGGGGCGTGTAATTACAATTTTTTTAGCAATAATTTGCCATAGGGCTCATTGCTGTGCTCCAAGTACAGTATCTGTGAGGGGTTGTAGTGTTGTGCCACCAGTGCCTAAGGCCCAATTTTTCAGCCCCTGTTCAACAGGGGCATGCAATTACAATTCTTGATCTAATAATTCACAGCAGGGCCCATTGCTGCACCCACCAAGAGTAACTCTGAGGGCTTACAGTGTTGTGGCAACGCCACCACCACCACCACCACGAAAGGCCCAATTTTTCAGCCCCTGTTCAAAAGGGGCATGTAATTACAATTCTTGATCTAATAATTCACAGCAGGGCCCATTCCTGCACCCACCAAGAGTAACTCTGAGGGCTTACAGTGTTGTGGCAACGCCACCACCACCACGAAAGGCCCAATTTTTCAGCCCCTGTTCAAAAGGGGCATGTAATTGCAATTCTTGATCTAATAATTCACAGCAGGGCCCATTGCTGCACCCACCAAGAGTAACTCTGAGGGCTTACAGTGTTGTGGCAACGCCACCACCACCACGAAAGGCCCAATTTTTCAGCCCCTGTTCAAAAGGGGCATGTAATTACAATTCTTGATCTAATAATTCACAGCAGGGCCCATTGCTGCACCCACCAAGAGTAACTCTGAGGGCTTACAGTGTTGTGGCAACGCCACCACCACCACCACCACGAAAGGCCCAATTTTTCAGCCCCTGTTCAAAAGGGGCATGTAATTACAATTCTTGATCTAATAATTCACAGCAGGGCCCATTGCTGCACCCACCAAGAGTAACTCTGAGGGCTTACAGTGTTGTGGCAACACCACCACCACCACCACCACCACGAAAGGCCCAATTTTTCAGCCCCTGTTCAACAGGGGCATGCAATTACAATTCTTGATCTAATAATTCACAGCAGGGCCCATTGCTGCACCCACCAAGAGTAACTGTCAGGGCTTACAGTGTTGTGGCACCAGCACCACCATCAAAGGCCCAATTTTTACTACCACTGTTCAACAATTATATGTAATTAAAATTCCTGATATAATAGTTGACAGCAGGGCGTTCCAGCACCAACCAAGAGTAACTGTGAGTGCTTACAGTGTTGTGCCAACACCAACAACTAAGGGGCCTATTTCTGCAGAGTATATACGGCAGGTCCCTACTTTCAAACATCCAACTTACAAACGACTCCTACTTGCAAACGCAAGAAGACAACAGGAAGTGAGAGGAAATCTACCACTAGGAAGGAAAATTCTCTCCTGTAAGAATAAATATGGGAGAAAGGTGTCTCCTCTGTACTGATGCTTTATCAGCAATCCTTGTTTCAAGAAAAACACCACATTTCAAAAACAGTTGTCATTGGGACGGAAAGTGAGGTGAAATGTTCTGAACAGGGGCACAGACAGCAAAACAAATGTTACAGGGGTGATAACCCTTACCTATGTTTTCCAAAAAGTTTAAAAATAGATTTTTGGGCTGGAGCTACACTTCAACAATGTACCTGTTCAAAATTACAAACAGATTCTACATAAGAACAAACCTACAGTCCCTGTCTTGTATGCACCGCCTGTATACGGCTGTTCAGAGTATATAGGGCCTTTTTTATTTTATGTGCGGGGTTCCCCTTAATATCCATACAAGACCCAAAGGGGCTGGTAATGGGCTGGGGTAGGGGGGGGGTCATGGGGTAGCTATGCCATTTTTCTTAAAGAATTTCATCCATATTACCGGGACCAGACATTACATTAAAGCCGCAAGCAGTTTTAAATGGCTTTTTTTTCCTTTAGAAGTGTCATTTTGTGCAGGGACAGTTTTTAAACACGGGAAACACGTGGCACTTCACAGGCATACTTTAGACACCCCCCAGGTACGATATTTAAAGGAATATTTGACTTTTTTTTTCACTTTATGCATCATTAAAATGACTGCTCCCGAAAAACGACCGTTTTTAAAACTTCTTTTTGCATTGATACATGTCCCCTGGTGCAGAACCCGGGTTCCCAAACCCTTTTTAGGACAATAACATGCATAATAGTTGTTATAATTAGCACTTTAGAATTCGAACGTTCGCATCCATTGTATTTAATAGGGTTCTATTGTTCGTACGAACTTTCGGTCCATTCGCGGGTTCTGGTGCGAACCGAACCCGGGGGTGTTCGGCTCATCACTACTAGAGAAGAATTTAAGATTCTTTCTCAATCTAATAACCTGGTCTGGCCAACCTAGCGAGACCCTCTGTATCTATTCTAAATCTACCTTTCAATCTTAACAGAGTCCCAGAAAACTTGTAGTTTTCTCGAGAGTCTACTTTATGGTGAACCAATTGACAAGGCAAGACTGTTGTTCCCAATAATAATTAAAGGGGGTCTTACCTGTTCAATTGGATCACCCCACTTCTGGTACCACTGAAAGGTTCTGGTTCTGTTGGACCTTCTTGGCTCGAGCTGGACTCAGGATCTGTGGAAGTCTCTCTGACCGGTCGGATATTCAAGACACCAATAAACAGTGAATGGGTATACAAGAATATATTGTTTAATGGTTGCATGTCCTTTTTTATACACAGCGAGAAAAGTTGCCTCCCTCCTATGGACCTATCAGCAGTAAGCAAAAACCTCATGAGTTAGACAAAAATAAATTCTAACAGGTTTTTTGACTTCTGCAAAAGTGGTCAGTTAACATACGTCAATTGTGGTCAAACTAGACATGTTCTGACATTTGAAACAGGAAGATAAGAAACGCCAGATGTCAGTGCGGTCAACCTGTCAGTTAAAAAGCAGAAGTGAGATAAACTTTTTCCCGGAAAAGGCCTAACCACAAAGTCACATTTCAACCTAAATATACATGCCTGTTACACAGAAGAAAGATTAGCTTGACCACAAAAGTCACATCTTGTTCACACTCATGTCAGAGAAACATTATTGTAAAATATATATATATTTGAGGAGAACTCTAACCATGAATATTGGTTCATGATCTTCTTATACCTTACACCTTGCATGTGCAGCAGCGCATTACTGATGCGCAAGGAAGAAGAGAAAGAAAGCAAGTGCAGATACTGGGTCCATCATGTTAACCTTATTTATTTCAGAATTGTATTAGTTTTGTTTTGTTTAAATATTGTTTTGTTTATTAACAAAACAAATTTTTTCACAAATTCCAGATTTTCAGAACGATTTGAATTCGACTTGGTCGAAAAATGATCGACTGATTCTAATTCTGTGTGAAGAATAGCTGGTTGTTAAGGAGTGGGCCGGGAAGCTAGCCACCATGTCCTTAACACCCGATGACTCATCAGCTGTTTAAATGTAAAGAAAAGAATGTTGACAATAGAAAAGTCAGAAAATAAATGCGTGGGGTCCCCCCCAAAATCCATACCAGACCCTTATCCATGCAGGCAGCCCAACAAGTCCAAAAAAGGGGGGGCAAGCAAGCACCCACCCTCCTGAACCATACTAGGCCTTATGCCCCCAACATGGGGGGGTGCTTTGGGGCAGCACCTGTTGATGGGGACAAGTGCCTCTTCCCTACAACCCTAGGCTGTGGTTATGGGGGTTTGCGGGCAGGGAGCTTATCATAATCTGGAAGCCCCTTTAACAAGGGGCCCCAGATACCACCCTCCAATGTGAATGAGTATGGGGCACATAGTACCCCTACCCATTCACCAAAAAGTGAATAAAGACAGTACACAAGTTTTTGACAATTCCTTTATTAAAAAAAAAAAAAACAATGTTCCCCGATGTAGATCCACCCTTAATCATGCTGCCCTCTGCATCACCGGAACCTTCCAGCCTTGTCAAATGCTCCCGGCCGACTGCCTGCTCCTCCGTCTGAGCCCCCCTGCTCCAAAGCACCCCCTCATGTTAAGGGCATGAGGCCTAGTATGGTTCAGGAACAGGGGGGGGGGGTCTAGCAGAACAGGGCTGAGTAGAGGGAATCAATAATATTACCAAAAACTGCAAATTTAGGACAAGTAATTATAAAGGTGATATTCTGTTTTCATTATATTAAATACACACAGCAGCACACAATATAAGCAGTGGTTCTGATACTTTAATTTATTTTGGCATTATCAACTATAGCTATAGGAAATAAATTGAAAAACAAAATCTTTCATGGGGCCTTTTTTGTGAATTAGCACTCATTTTATCCCTGAATTCACATAACAAGTGGTTGGAGAAATATATGCTCATACCTAGTGCATAGTCCTAAAAATTACTGCTCTGCTCACGCATGGCCTATCTGTCAGCTCCGCTCATAAAGCCTGAGCAGGGAAAATATACTACTTAGTGTGCCAGCTGACAAGCAAAGTAAAAAGAGGAAAATATACAGTATACACAAACAGATTTTGCTGTTCTGCTATGATTACTATTATCTCACATCAACACGTTGATAAACTGTTGTCACTAAATTACCCTTACACTAATATGAGCTGTAGATCAAGCCGAGGAAAGTATGGAATCCATTAGTGTCCGTCAGGGTGCCGGTGTAATAGAAAGGAAGCGGTTATCTCTATTAGGGAATGAGGAGATGGTGTTATCAGTCTGATCCACGTCTTATAACTCTTTGTAAGGAGCTTCTGCAAAACGACAGATGACAATGTATCTCAGATGTGACATGAAAATTGTGAGATCCAAGATAAGACATTACCATGAACAGAAAACATGTATAATATCACAACCAAGTTATACTGCATCCTGTTATTTCTGCACTGTAAAATGAGCAATGCAACACTTCAGACCCCTCAAAATGGACAGATATTAGCAAAGGTATGTTCATCATAAGGTACAGTATATTATGTTGTAAATAGAACAGTACTTTATATAAAATATTTATATTGCTCAAGACTTCACGAACAAAATAAGAAAAACATAAAAAAATGCATATCAAAATAAATATTCAGATCCAATGGCGAACTGGCTGTATGAGCTGGAACAGAAAGGGCCCAGTCTGGTGTTCTTCATTCACATGTATACCACCAAAAGTCCCCAGACAGGTAATCACTATTGTTTTTTGATGTAGTAATGCCAGTGACTTAACAATAGCCATAGCAGCCCACACGGTTGTTACGGGGCCTGGGGTAGAAGGAAGCCATCATTAGGGAGGCTGTAAGAGAAACTAAACTGTTAAAACCAGCAGCTCTTACGGGGGGTAGTGCTACATGTATAAAAGGGGTGAAATCAAAACTCAAGATCATCGCTAATCACAGATTCCACTCTGTGCAGGAAGAAGCATTTTCTTTGCTGTCCTAGCAGTTAATATTTTTGCTTCTACAACTCCTGTATAACTTGTACCCACAGCACTGGTCCTTAGTAGTGTATTGATTGAGTAGTGTATGCTGACAACTCTATTGCTGACTGTACTTGAATTGGGCATATTGTACTGTATGTTAAGGGCCATTACATGTATAGTCACAGCTGATACTGAAAGCTGCTACAGAGCGAGTCACTTTCCCCATAAAACTTTTGCTATGGGGTCCCAAGATTTATAGTGATGTCCCTGAGTGTTTTTATGTCTCAGAGCAACTCTTCTCTACCTGCAGCTGCCATTTCCTGTCTTGTTCAGGCAGTGGTACTAAAGACTTTATGGGGACCACTACCGCATGACCATTTCCAGAAGCACAGATAAAGGCTGCTTTCTTGCCCTTGACCTAATGTTTCAGATGTAAAATTTCTATTGCCACTGCTTGTTCACCTCTGATCTCACAACATGCATTTTGGTTACAGTTATGTAAACCATTTAGGTGGATATTATTATACATTTAGGTGGATATTATTATACATATTTTGTTACCAGTGTTTACGAAAGGCAAATAGGTTTATTCACTTTCAAGTGAACCTGCACTTTGAAAGGGTATTTTCCCCAGAGCTTAGTAAATGTGACATTTTATATTGAAAATAATACCCAATCACATGCAAGGAAAACGTTAAAAAAAAAAGCATTTTTGCCTTAACATGGTTGGATAATGGAAGTATGCAGAGCTTCACCTCCTGCACTAAGTCCTGGAGAAAATTCCCTTGAAAAATGCAACTTCTTTTGCAAACTGAACAATGTATTTGCTTTTAGTAAATCAACCACTTTATATTCTCCCACCAATTGTTTACGTCTTTAGGTGCTTTGAATTCTACGCACAATCCAAAAACTGCTAGAATAATTTGGCTTCAACCTAATTGTTGCCCTATGACATTCATGTTGTGGTATGTTTTTATGCCTGCACCTGTGTGGATGCAGGAATCTGTGTACCCAGCTTAAGTGTAACCTAATTAAATTGTACTTTCTAACACTGCTACTTATCTTCCATCACCCCCAGGAGATCAGAATCAGCCAGACTATTCAAGCAATGTTTAAAATTGGGTCACAAATTAACATATATGGGTTCTTTTTTTGCACAATGAAGCATTTCATTTCTCTGCTCCGCACATGTCAATGTGGCCTGCCTGCTGAATACACATTGCATTTTAACATATACTAGGCTACAACCCTTACTAAACACATATGGCTCCATTTAGAATTTTGTAGAGGTATTCTTTAGAGATTTGTCACTCTAATCGCAGAGCCATAAGTACAACATCTTCTGCATGTATATTCAAGAAGTTGAGTTCATAATTATATATTATATCTCTAACTCAAGTTAGTTATGCTTCTCACATTTGATTATGATTATTAAAGTGATAAGTTCACCTTTTAAAAAATAAATAAGTCAATGCACATCTTTTTGCAGGTAAAAAAAATAGAATTTTTTTTTTTTTTTACTTGGACCCTGCAAAGCATTGCACCCACGATCAGCAGATCACAGATGCCATGCAGGACTCCTGCAGACTTGTCTGTGTATCTGTCTGCTTGTACCTCGTACGGGCAGGCAGATACACACTGGCAAGAAGAGAGAATAAACTACCAAAGTGCTCAACAGTGCCATGGTAGTTCATTAAAACTACAAGCTGACAGCCACAAAGGCTTCTGATTCACAGAGCACTATGACTGAATGACATGGCAAGACTGGTGAAGCCCCACACGGCCATGTTATTTTCAAACAGTGACAGCAGGCACCCGGAGAAGGCTCGCTGTTACTGGGGAGGAGGGGAAGAGACTGCAGCTGCTGAAACATGTTACATATTCCACCCTAAATACAGGTGGAACATGGAACATATTCCAAAGGGTGAACTTTTTGATCCTTTAAAACCATTGCAAGGGTATGTTTCTTTTCAGGAACTTGATCCTTATACTAAACTCAAATCTGGAATAAAAAAAACAGGTGAGGATCACAAACATATAAATAGGTACACAGTGATACGGTGTGTGGGCGGGGGCCAGTTGATTGGTACCTAAGGTAGAGTAAAGGTACACCAACATCAAGGAAGATGGCGCAATTATTACTTGGATAAGTAGAATTAATGTAGCATCCCTTTGGCACCCCAAATGCAGTATAGCACCTCCAAAGGCCAGGGTTGGGAAAGCATTTCACCCCAGGGCTGAGTCCATGGCTAAAATAGGGGGACCAAGAAAGGATATTGGGCACCAGTCACTTTTGTCTTTTTAAAGGTTTTTTTGCAGTACAGTTAAGGGGGGGTTAGGGGTCCCAGATACCTTAGCAGATCACTTACAGACTCTCAAGATCAATGTTCCGCTTCACAGTGTCAGAATCTTTAAGCCGGCCCAGCAACACTGTAAGCATGTTCCCAAATGTCAGTGCATCCTCCAAGTGAGTCACCAGACCCTTCTGAAAGACCAGCCTTCTTCCTGACTTTCTCCCCTGGGTCTCCTCCTTGACATAGCTTCCTCCAGACCAGGCAGGACAGCTTCAGGGTCAATTCAACAAACAACAGAGATCCATCCACCAGCACCATTCCAGGCCTCAGACCAGGGAAAGAAAGCAAGCACATGGCCTGATCAAAATAGCTATATCCTCCCCCAGAATACACCCATGGCATAAATCTACTAAATTGACTGAAGAAAATAAAAATATTTGTAACTTTGTTTGTAAAATCTCATACTATGACCAGTGATACCAGTGACATCTACTGATGACAGTGAAAAAAAATCACATGCCAATTTAAGCTTAGAGAAAAACCAGGTGAAAAACGATACAATCAGCCTGAGCTAACTACAGCCTAACCAAAAACGAAATTAACATAGTAGCCCCTATTTAGGACAAGGTGGCTACAGTAGCAAATAACACATGGAAGAGTTCACAGTTCCAGACAATATGGCAATGTAGCCTTAAAGTGGTTGTAAAACCACAAAAAAACTAAACAAAGGCATAATAGGTTAGTATTAGCTCATTATGAATTACTTACCTTAGATCGGAGCCCCCGCAGCGGTCCTCGTACACTGCTCCGGTCGGCGACATCGCTCCCGAAGTTACTTCTGGGTATCGCGGGCTCCGGCGCTGTGACTGGCCGTAGCCACGATGATGTCACTCCCACGTATGTGCGCGAGAGCCGCCGGTAACAGCATACTAGCTGAAGCAGCGGCTGTAGCAAAAAGTGGTTGTTTACAACCACTTTAATATCACATGCAACTCAGATACAATTGTGCTTAACAAGGTTGATGGTACTTCAATACAGTCTCTGCAGATGAGAGGACACTTTGATAGACTTATGTTACCAGCAAAAAAATAAATAAAGGTTTTGTACAGGTAGACGATTACAAGAATGTACTCTTGTTTACAGTTTACAATTTTGTTCTGTTTATCCATTGCATTTATAATTCTACTTTCTTTGAGCTCAGTTGTTTTTTTACACCTTTTTACACCTATATCAAAATCTAACTACAAGATGAAAATGTGTAAGGCAGTAATCTAAAATAATGAAATTGTGGTAGAAGGAACATTGAAGACGACATCTATAAAAAAGTTGTGAACCACTTTATCCTCTCCCTCGTAGAAGGTCCTACAAATGTCCAATACATGCCTGTTATAAAATTTAGCTACGCCAGAAATAGCTCAGAGTAAATAAGCAATTTTTTACAAAATATTTTTCTGCAAAAAATGGTCATTAGTCGGCATGCATTTTTCTCAATTCTTAAGATACTGTAAGTAAGACTTTTCATATTCATAGAAAAAATTGAGTACTGTCCGTGATACTTTTTTTATTTGCACTAACATACAATTTTTCAGGACAAGCTTTCGGGGTATGTCCCCTTCTTCAAGGTCCAAGCAATACTGAATCACAAATTTTTTAGCAGAATGTTAAAACAAACAAGAAAAAAAACAAAAGAAAATAAAAAATCTCAGAGGGAAAAAACAAAAAAAACAAAAAACAAACAAACACATACAAATCAATGGTAATAAAGATAGCAGCAGAGTTAGTGAGATAAGACAGCTTTAGTGAGATAAGACAGAGGGAGAGCTATAGACTTGAGGGGGGGGATGCTAGTCACAGAGGGGGTCATAAAACCTTAGTATAATGGGTAAGAAAAACAATATCTAAATTTAGGCCATTCGTTTTTGTGTCAAAAAGAGTTATCACTCTTAGTTCAAACGTTTTCCTTTCCTGGATAGTTCTGAAATTCCCTTTAAGAACTAAAACACTGAGGTCTTCTATAGTGTGGTCCGGTTGTGAGAAGTGATGTCCCACAGGTGTGCAGAAACTGTCTTCTTTATGTTCCTTGATGGTATGTCTGTGCAAATTCATCCTCGCTTGCAACTTCTGTCCTGTTTCACCAACATAAGATCCTTTGCCACACCTGTTGCATTGGATGAGGTACACAACATTACTGGAGGTACAGTTGTAAGATCCCATGATAGTGAAGGTCCCATTTGTGTGTGTGATACTTTTGGATAGATTGATCTGGTTGCACAGTTTGCAGTGTTTTTTATGGCAGGGTTTGCTTCCATTATTTGTGACTTCATAATCAGAGTGAAGTTTCCTGCTGATTAGTTTATGTCTGAGGTTGGGTGGTTGTCTGAAAGCCAATAATGCAGGTTGTTGGAATATTCCTTTCAGAGTTTCATCCTTTGTTATAATGGGCTGTAAATCTTTGATTATCTTTTTGATCCCTTCTAGTGTTGGGTTGTATGTGGTGACCAGAGGTACTCGGTTATTTGTTTTTTTCTCTTTGTATTGGAGGAGATTTTCTTTTCGGGTTTTCAAGGCTGTGTTTATGCTGTTTTTGTCTTTGTAACCTTTGTTATGGAAAAAGCCTGCCAGTGTTCTGAGATGTTTATCTCTGACTTCTGGGTCTGAACAAATTCGGTGGTATCTGATGGCCTGGCTGTGTATGATGGCTCGTTTAGTGTGTTGGGGGTGAAAACTGGAACTATGAAGAGTCGGTTTTCTGTATATCAAAGTGTGAAGCTTGTCATCCCTGATGTATACTGTAGTGTCTAGGAAGTTGACATGTGTGTTCGAATAATCTATTTTTAGCTTAATAGATGGGTGAAAAGTGTTGATCAATGAGAAGAATTGGTTTAGATTTTCTTCACCTTCAGTCCATATCATGAAGATATCATCAATATAGCGATATCTGTATGGCTTTTGTTGTATGCTGTTCAGGAATTTGTCCTCCAGGTCAGCCATAAATAAGTTTGCATATTGGGGTGCCATTTTGCTTCCCATAGCAGTACCCATACATTGGAGATAGATGTCATTGTTGAAAGTGAAGTAGTTGTGTGTAAGAATGAATTTGATGAGCTGTGTAACATCCTCAGCAGTGTATTTGTGGTTTGGTGAGGATGATAAGAATCTGTGACATGCTGTCAACCCATCCTTGTGAGGGATGTTACTGTACAGAGATTCTACATCCATAGTGACTAGAAGTGTATTTGGTGGTAATTGTTGTATATTGTTAAGCTTGTTCAGAAAATCAGTGGTGTCTTGCAGGAAACTAGTAGTGTTCATGACTAACGGTTTTAATATTCATAGAACATACAGCTGAAAATGTTAATTTTGGAGAGTCAGTTTGGAAACCAAAATAATATGTTTCTTTGTCTTTTGGATACATGTTTACATTTTTTTCTTTATGACTCCCCACATCTGATCCTGTCTCAGTGTCACAGTGATCTGGTGACAAACAATTTCCAAAACGTTTTAGTCTTCTGTCCTAGTAAATGTCCATCCCCTTAAAAAAATATTACATCTACTATCTGCACCAAAATAATAAAATTTTGCCTTACTGCAATCTATACTGAAAAATATGATCAAACATTTTCTTTTAATTATTTTTGTGGGTATACCGACAAAGCCGCTGTGTTCTATGTAAGATGGCACAATAATTATGTCTCCATGCTCCAGTGCTGCAGTCCCATTTGAGGAAAACATTGTCTATGAGTGGGTGAAGTCATCTACTTTAACAATTACAAGCCCATTTTAAACTGCTTTATAGGACCAACATTTAAACTGCTATATATTCAGGGAAAGTCACTGCTGAGTCTGATCTGTGCATTAAAGGGATCGTCTAAGGGGTCCCAGGTTGTTGCCCAATAGAGGAGTTTTCATTGCTGCAGGTAAGTCTGTATTCCTTTCCAAAGATTGCTCTATTTTATATGATAATATGGAATATATAGTACTGCCAAAGTAGAGTGAGCCAGCCTATCTGAAGATTTTGTACCTCAGGTTACAGTGAGACTGTCAGTTCCAGGTTTTTCAGATGTAGTTTACCAAACCAATCTAAAAGTAGATAGATTGAGTTTGCTAGGACGTCTGCACATATTATCTGTACTTCTGTGAAGTGTGTCACTGCCAGAATCTTCCCGTTTTATTATCCTTTTCTCAAATTGCTTTAAAAGCTGTCAGGAACACTAACATGACATTCTTGTGTGGAATGCCCCCTCCCCACAAACATACATGCACCTATCATTAAGTATCTAGTCATTCTTGGGGCATTTAATTTATGCTGTTTTCCAGTAGCCAGAAGGGAAATCTAATGGGTTACAAACATTTTACTTCAAACCCTACTGGTATTTAGCTATAACAGTGTGCTACAGCTAAAGCCACAGTGCTCAGTACTACTGTCTAATTGTAGTAGGGTACTGGTTAAAATCCCAATCAGGGCACAATCTGCATGTTCTCCTTGTGTTTGTATGCATTTTCTATAACAGTCCAAAGAGATGGTTAAAAGGTAAATTGGTTGCCTTCCAAACTGGCCATGTGTTTGATAGGGACCTTAGATTGTAAGCTCCTTGATGACAGGCACTGATTTGAATGTAAAATGCAGGATAAATTGTTGCTATATGCAAAAAAATAAAAAAAATAAGACTTACAACATATGGGGTTATACTTCTAACCCATTGTTTATCAGATATGGTTTAATGCTTTGTTCATAAAATGAAGAGGGACTGGTTAATTTTAAACTGTACTCCCCAAAGGGAATCTGAATAGGACTGCAGCCATTTGTGAAATAATTCTATACCATAAGAGCGAGACTTCCTTCTTATGCTTCAGTGATTTGGGGCAAGACTACAAAGTTCATTGGAAGATAGTACTTTAATCTGTGTTCACAATGAGCTGACACCTTTGTTTTAAAAAAACAAACTGGTCAATGAAGTATTTTTAACAAGCAATTTAAGACTTGTAAATAGTTAAAATAAATCACCTTACCTGTCACAGAAAGGACTTTGTAGCTCAGATCAGATTCCTACCTCTTCTAATAAGAAATTCTGATAACAAGGTTCATTTGCATTCTCATGTCAGACGGTATTACTGTCATTTTAGTGCGACATGCAAGTATAATTGCAACACACTGAACCAAATTGTTGTAACATATGATAAATATGTGTTACCAATATGCAAGGATGGGTTTGACATAAATATGTATTGAACTGTTATATAGGAATATGGTGAGTTTACCTTTAACATATCATTTGGCTTAAAACCATAGAGAATTTTAACGAGGTGGTGATTTAGGCACTATTTACACCTGTATTTACAATTTTTGTTTGGTTATTCCCCTATTAAAGCTAGAGTTACCAGTGAAATGTCAGGAGAAGGGTGAGAATGCTGTGGGACTCATGTGATTATCACCAAGCCACAAGGATATAAAATGTTACCAATTTAAAATCCTAAAAGATGATGCTGTTAAAGTGCTGTACTCAATATGCCAACAAATTTGGAAAACTCAACAATGGCCACAGGACTGGTAGAGGTCCGTTTACATTCCGATACCAAAGAAAGGCAACGCCAAAGAATGTTCAAACTACTGTACGATCGCATTCATCTCACAGGCTAGCAAGGTTATGCAGAAAATTCTACAAGCTAGGCTTCAGCAGCGTGTGAACCGAGAGCTACTACAAGTACAAGCTGGCTTTTGAAGAGGCAGAGGAACTAAAGTTCAAATTGCCAACATTTGCTGAATCCTGGAGAAAGCAAGGGAGTTCCAGAAGAATGTCTACTTCTGCTTTATTGACTACAGTAAAGCCTTTGGTTGTATTGATCACGACAAGATGTGGCAAATACTGAAAGAAATGAGAATACCAGACCACCTCACCTGTCTTCTGAAAAACCTGTATGCAAGTTAAGAAGCAACAGTTAGAACAGAACATGGAACAACTAACTGTTTCAAAATGAAGAAAGGAGTGCGGCAAGGATGTATATTGCCACTCTACTTATTTAACTTATATGCAGAGTACCTCATGCAAAATGGCAGGATCAACGAATCACAAGCCAGAATTAGGGTCGCAAGGGAGAAATATCAACAACCTGATATATGCAGACGTTACCAAACTAATGGCAGAAAGTGAAGAAGAACTGAAGGGTCTCTTAATGAAGCTGAAAGAGGAGAGCACAAAAGCTGGCCTGAAATCGAACATTAAGAAAACGAAGATCATGGCAACCGGTTCCATCACTCCTTGGCAAATAGAAAGAGAAGAAATGGAAACAGTGACAGATTTTATGTTCCTAGGCTCTAAGATCACAGCAGGCGGTGACTGTCACAATGAAATTAAGAGAGCAGTAGCTTCTTGGGAGGAAATAAATTGCAAACCTAGAAAACATTATAAAAAGCAGAGACATCACCCTACCAACAAAGTGCCGTATTGTCAAATCTATGGTATTCCCAGTAGTAACCTATGGCTGTGAAAGTTGGACCATAAGGAAGGCTGAACGCCGAAGAATTGATGCTTTTAAACTATGGTGTTGGAAAAGACTCTTGAAAGTCCCTTGGACTGCAAGAAGATCAAACCAGTCAATCCTGAAGGAAATCAACCCTGAATATTCACTGGAAGGACAGATCTTGAAGATGAAATTCTAATACTTTGGCCACCTAATGGGAAGAAAGGACTCATTGGAAAATACCCTGATGCCGGGAAACATGGAAGAAAAAAGGAGAAGAGGATGACCGAAAACAAGATGGATAGATAGAATCATTGAAACAAGGAACATGAAGTAAAGCAAGCTCAGGGAGGCAGTGGAGGACAAAAAAGCTTTGCACTCTATGGTCCATGAGGTCACAAAGAGTTGGACACGACTAAACAACTGAACAACAACATAGGCTCCTTAAAAGATTTAAGCTTACAGACTTGCTAGAAATATCTGCTAGGAATGGTTGAGACTACAGAACTTTTTTCAGGATTGGAAGACAGATGAACCTGTAAGAGAGGGATGAGGCACCTTGCCTGAAAAATGTGGTAAGTGGCCTCTCATGGGATTGAGGTGCAGCAAGGACACAGAAACACTTCCCTTTTAAAATGTCAATGTTGCATATTGCTGCACAATACCAACCATGAGAAAAAAGGCTTTTTAGCATTTACTAGTGTCACGTACCTGGTTGGAGGCCGAGATGCCGAGAGGGCTCCCCTTGCGGCTGAGTGCAGTACACCTCTGAGGTTGGGTACAGAGGGTGTAGTGCCCAGAGAAGCACAGGTTGCCAGATGGGTCCAGGAGAGCAGAGCTGGTGGGATCCTGAAGAACACCGGTGGATGCAGGACACCGCTCAAGGAGTAGTAGTGGCAGCCAGGCTGGGGGTCAAACCCAGTATATCCAGCAGGAGGAAGAAGCAGGTTGCAGGAACGGAGACAAGCCAATGGTCTGGTAACAGGAAACAGGCAGGAACAGAAGACTGTGGCAAAGTCCGTGGAACAAGCCAGGATCAGGTGAAGGAGAAGGCAACAGGTCAGTAAGGCAAGCCAGGGGGTCAAACCAGAAGAGCAGATCAGACAGGTCAGGAACAAGCCGGGTCACAACAGGGGATCCAAACAGCAGATTAACAGAGTCTCAGGAACACAGGAAGGCTGACGACCATCAAGCAATGAGATGGGCTCAGTGGCAGTCTTATATAGGCCAGCAAGTGGCTGCATCTGTTGTGTGCACCGATTGACGCGCCCGCGCATGCGCGTGCGCCCGTTGGTTCCATTGCGCATGTGCGTGCGCCCGTTGGTTCCATTGCGCATGTGCGTGTGCCTATTCACGCCGCTTGCGGAAATGCGCACAGGGATGTGCTGGAAGCGGCCATTACCAGTACTGGCACTATTGCCAGTTCTCCTTCGGCTGTTTCCCTGACAGTGCCCCCCCAAGGGGCAGCCTCCGGATGCCCCCACGGGAATAATGCTTCAGGGTGTCTATTGTGAAAGTCCCGTACCAGTCTGGGAGCGTGTACATTGTTTGCAGACTCCCAGGAATTGTCTTCGGGGGGATATCCCTTCCACTTGATGAGGTACTGGATCTGCCTACCTCTCCTCCAGCAATCCATAATGGCTTCAACCTCGAATTCCGTTTCCCCCTCTACTAAGACTGGGGGTGGAGGTGGCTCCTCTCTTCCAGGAAAAGGACTGGATACCGCTGGTTTGAGCAGGGAGGTGTGAAATACTGGGTGGATCTTGTAGGTATTGGGTAGTGCCAGCTCAAAAGCCACTGGATTTATTTCTCTTTTAATTTCAAAGGGACCGATGAACTTGGGTCCAAGCTTCCAGGAGGGACAAGAGAGCTTAAGGTTCACTGAAGAAAGCCATACCTTGTCCCCAACCTTAAAGACAGGATTCCCTCTTCTTTTCTTGTCATGAAACCTTTTATAATCCTCTTGAGCTTTTCGCATGACCTCCTGAAGTACCTTGTAGTTGGTTTGAATGGACCTTAATCGATCCTGGACAGCAGGAGTAGATGCTTCGGGTATAGTATTCGGAAGGAAGGAGGGGTGAAATCCATAATTTGCCCAGAAGGGAGACTGATTGATTGCTGCATGTAAAGAATTATTATATGCAAACTCTGCACAGGGAAGGAGGGAGATCCAGTCATCTTGTGAGCAGGTACAAAAGCATCGAAGGTACTGTTCTAAGGTCTGATTAGTCCTTTCTGTTTGACCATTGCTCTGGGGGTGGTAAGCTGAGGAAAGACATACTTCAATTGATAAGGACTTGCAAAGATCTCTCCAGAACTTGGAAGTAAATTGTACTCCTCTGTCGGAGACAATGCTATCCGGTAGTCCGTGTAACCTGACAATTTCTTTAATAAACATGTTTGCTGTATCCGAAGCGGAGGGTGTGCCAATTATCGGGAGAAAATGTGCCATTTTGGAAAGGCGGTCTACCACTACCATGATGGTGGTACATCCCCCAGAGGGGGGCAAGTCTCCTGTAAAATCCATGGATATTTCTTTCCAGGGTTGTTCAGGAATGGGTAGTGGCCTCAAAAGTCCCCATGGCTTGGTATTGGAACCTTTATTGCGCTGGCACGTGGTGCAAGAATTAACATATTCTTTGCAGTCCTGTCTTAGGCTGGCCCACCAAAAGGAGCGCTGAACAAGTTCCGTGGTTCTTCGTATTCCGAAATGTCCGGCAAGTTTATGGTCATGTGACATCTTTAGGACTTGGAGTCTAACTGGTTGGGGAACAAAAATCTTATCCTGATGCCACAAAAATCCATCTTGGTCTCTCAGTGAGGACACTTCTGGCTCAGAGCACTGGGCAGAGGCTTGTTTGATCATTGTCTTTAGATCAGGTTGGATGAGCAAAAAATTTTGAGAGGAAAGGATCGTACTTGGCTCTGTTGTTTCAGGGGTGTCTGGAAACATTCGGGAGAGTGCGTCCGCTTTCCCATTCTTGGAACCTGGCCGATATGTAAGGTGGAAATTGAACCTGGAGAAAAACAAAGCCCATCGGGCTTGCCGAGGTCTTAGATGTTTGGCTGTCCTGAGGTACTCCAGGTTCTTATGGTCCGTAAAAATCCTAATGGGATGAGCGGCACCCTCCAGTAAGTACCTCCACTCTTCTAAGGCAGATTTAATGGCCAGTAGCTCTCGATCTCCGACGTCGTAATTTCTTTCTGGTGGACTCATTTTTCGAGAGAAAAAGGCTACGGGGTAAAGAAGAGCCTTGGGACCACGCCGTTGAGACAGGATTGCCCCGGTCGCTATTTTGGAAGCATCTACTTCTAGTACATAAGGTAGGGTTGGATCTGGATGCTGTAAGATAGGTGCAGAAGTGAATAGACTCTTTAATTTGTCAAAGGCTGTCTGGGCTTCTGGGGACCACTGGAAACGGGCCTTCTGACGGGTCAACTGAGTGATGGGTGCTATGGTGGTGGAGAAACCCTTCACAAACTTCCTGTAAAAATTGGAATACCCTATGAAGCGCTGAACACCCTTCCTGTCCGAGGGAGTTGGCCAGTCGAGTATTGCCTCCACTTTCTTTGGGTCCATTGCAATTCCTTCTGTGGAGACGATGAGGCCTAGAAACTGAATAGATGTTTTCTCGAAATCACATTTGTCTACCTTGACATATAGTCCATGCTTTCTCAGGGCTAGGAGCACCTTCTTTATGTGGGTTCGGTGGAGTTCCAAAGAGGCAGAAAAGATGAGAATATCGTTGAGGTAAATGATTACAAAGTAGTCAAGGAATTCCCGAAAGATATCGTTCACTAGATGCTGGAACGTAGCTGGAGCATTGCATAATCCGAACGGCATCACAAGGTACTCAAAGTGGCTGAACCTCGTCCGGAATGCTGTCTTCCACTCATCTCCCTGACGGATGGGGACGAGGTTGTAGGCGCCCCTCAGATCTAGTTTGGTGAAAATCTGGGCGGTTCGGAATCTTTGAAAGAGTTCAGGAACCAGAGGGAGTGGGTATCGATTTTTTATGGTAATTTTGTTGATGTCTCTGTAGTCTACACATGGCCGTAATGTGCCATCCTTCTTCTCCACAAAGAATATGCCCGCCCCAGCAGGAGAAGAGGAGGGTCGGATAAACCCCTTTTCCAGGCTCTCATCAATATATAAACGTAGAGCCTCCAGCTCATTTTCAGATAGGGGAAAGATTCGACCGAACGGAATCTCAGCCCCCGGGAGCAGTTCTATCGGACAGTCATAAGGTCGGTGAGGTGGAAGGACATCAGCCTTTTTCTTGTCAAAAATGTCTATGAACTCATGATAAGCTGAGGGAACATGCTGGAGGTTGTCGAGAGCAGGTTGCACGGTCAGGCAGCTGGCAGGCTTACTGGGGTTGGGAGCAAAGCAATGCTGTAGGCAATACTCCGAAGAGAGGGAGATTTCCTTCTTGACCCAGTTGATTTGTGGGTTGTGCGCCAGTAGCCACGGCATCCCCAAGATGACGGGGAACATGGGAGAGTGTAAAATGTCAAAACGGACAAGTTCTTGGTGGCCGATATCCGTAGTAATAAAGAGGGGCATAGTTTCTCGAGTGACAAGTCCAGAACTGGGCAAAGAGCCATCGGCAAGCAGAACTTCTAGTCCTTGTTTCTTCTCATAAAGGGGCACGCCAAGTCTTTTAGCCAGGGATAAGTCCATAAAACAGCTGCAAGCTCCGGAGTCGATAATTGCTTGTAATTGGACCTCCCTTCCTGCCATTTGTAAGGAGATGGGGAGAGCAAGGTAGGAAATGGAGGATCTGTAAACTTAGAGATGTGTGGACCTCGGTGGGTAGACCTTACTGGGTCTTATGGGCAACTGCGTAGGAAATGTCCAGCCCCTCCGCAGTATAGGCCTGCCGCCGATGTTGTCTCTCGTCAAAGGTAAGGGGGGAACGGACCAAGCCAACTTGCTTTGGTCCTTGCTTCAGATTTGTAGAGAAGGTAGGCGTAGGTGAAGACTTAGGTAGTCCCTGAGTAGGCTGGAAATTTTGAGCATATTCCGCCCGCCGTTCCCGCAGGCGCCTGTCAAGCTGAATGGCTAAGAGAATAAGTTCGTCAAGGGTGTCGGGAACAGCAACTCGGCCAGCTCATGTTTAAGAGTCTCAGACAGTCCTTGGCAATACTGAAACCTGAGTGCTGCCCCATTCCAGCTTGTATCGGTGGACCATCTGCGGGAATTCTATGGTATAGTCCTGCACTGGGCGGTCTCCTTGCCGTAAGGCAGTTAAGGCTGATTCAGCGGAGGCCACACGCTGGGGGTCATCATACAATAGGGCCATAGCCTCCAAGAAGATGTCCATGGTATCCAAAGTTGGGCTCTTTTGTTCCAGCAGGTTGTGGGCCCAAGCTTGGGGTCCCTCGGATAGTAGGGAAATTATGAATCCTACTTTTACGAACTCGGAAGAAAAAGTTCTAGGCTGGAGGGCCAAGTACAGTAGGCATGCATTTTTAAAAGCCCTGAACTTCTTTCGATCTCCGAGGAATCGTTCGGGTGTTGGTACCCGTGGTTCAGGAGAAGACGCCATCACTGTATAGGTTGGAGAAGTAGCTTCTTGAGGCAGGGAAGCTGGTGCTGTGTCAGTGGAGGGCTGACTGGACTCCATCGAGGCTGGAACAGGTGAGTGCTGCAATCGATCTTCCAACTGAAGATAGCCCTCTTGGAGTCTCTGAATGGCTTGTGAAAGAAAGGTGACTTGTTGGCACATCAGCTCGAACGGGGAAGCACCTCTGTCGGCCTCGGACATGACTTGATGGTACTGTCACGTACCTGGTTGGAGGCAGAGATGTCGAGAGGGCTCCCCTTGCGGCTGAGTGAAGTACACCTCTGAGGTTGGGTACAGAGGGTGAAGTGCCCAGAGAAGCACAGGTTGCCAGATGGGTCCAGGAGAGCAGAGCTGGTGGGATGCAGGACACCGCTCAAGGAGTAGTAGTGGCAGCCAGGCTGGGGGTCAAACCCAGTATATCCAGCAGGAGGAAGAAGCAGGTTGCAAGAACGGAGACAAGCCAATGGTCTGGTAACAGGAAACAGGCAGGAACAGAAGACTGTGGCAAAGTCCGTGGAACAAGCCGGGATCAGGTGAAGGAGAAGGCAACAGGTCAGTCAGGCAAGCCAGGGGGTCAAACCAGAAGAGCAGATCAGACAGGTCAGGAACAAGCCGGGTCACAACAGGGAATCCAAACAGCAGATTAACAGAGTCTCAGGAACACAGGAAGGCTGACGACCATCAAGCAATGAGATGGGCTCAGTGGCAGTCTTATATAGGCCAGCAAGTGGCTGCATCTGTTGTGTGCGCCGATTGACGCGCCCGCGCATGCGCGTGCGCCCGTTGGTTCCATTGCGCATGTGCGCGCGCCCGGTGGTTCCATTGCGCATGTGCGTGCGCCCGTTGGTTCTGCGCATGTGCGTGCGCCTATTCACGCCGCTTGCGGCAATGCGCACAGGGATGTGCTGGAAGCGGCCATTACCAGTACTGGCACTATTGCCAGTTCTCCTACGGCCGTTTCCCTGACAACTAGTTACAGTAGGAACTATTATATTAATCTTGTTAATGATCATTTGACTTTACTTGGATGGTGCTATAATTATCAGATATACTGATTTACAAGAAAGGATGTTTAAAATACTCTGGGTCTCACACAATTTTATGAATGTTGTTTTTAAATTATTTTAATGTGCAATAAATAAATTGTGATTATTTTTATACAATAGGGAGGAGGCAATCACATTCTGGTTTAGTTTAAAATAAGCTCAATTGTACATAAACACAGTGTAATGTAACAATCTTATAAAAGCAAAGGAGAAGGCCTTTAAAAAATAGAAGGCTGAGGGATCATCATCAGCATTCAGACTTTACAAAGAATGCAACAAGAAATGTAAGGGTGCAATTAGGGTGGCTAAGATAGAACACAAAAGACACATAGAGGAGGAGAGCAAAGAAAAGCCCAATAAATTCTTTAAAGCGGAGTTCCACCCTTTTTTTATGTTTATTAAAAGTCAGCAGCTACAAAAAGTGTAGCTGCTGGCTTTTAAAAAACATACACTTACCTGCTCCACTGTCCAGCGACGCGCCGCCTGGAGCTCCGCTCCTCTCCCCCCTCCTCCGCCGGCGCGTCCATTCACAGTGTGGGCACCCGGCCGTGACAGCTTTCGGCTTCACGGCCGGGCACTCACTGCGCATGCGCGAACGGCGCAGCACTCTGTGAGTGGACAGGCGATCGCCTGGGACCTGTCACGTCCCAGGTGATCGCCTACAGGGAGGAGCCGCCACAAGGCGATATGACGTATCGCCTAGGCGGCTCCAGGGCAGAAGGAGGAAGTGGGACAGGAAGTCCCACTCCTACTGAAGCCCCCACTCCCCCCCAAAAAAATGACATGCCAAATGTGGCATGTAAGGGGGTGAGGAGTGGAATAAAAAAAGTAAAAAAAATGGGTGGAACTCCGCTTTAAGTATTGTAAGATTGGGGTGATCAGTATAAAGCAGTAGGTAAGTTTTCAATGAGTCCAAAACTGTATTTTTAAGGGCCTGGTAGCCCACTTTTATTTAAAAGCATGCAAATATTCACAATAACATCAGTAGCCCACGCAGGGGAGTTCCACCATTACTGTATCTTGCACACTCAATACTTTAGCCTCCTGGCTCACATTCTTGCCACACTGCTGCTTCAGGCCTTTAGCCTAGGCCTTAGGTCTGCTCCTCAGAAAAAAAAAAGTTTCTTAGAGTTAAGCTCTTTCCTAGCTTACTCCTGATCAGCACTTTGCTGCTCTGTCACAAAGTACATCTGCCTCCTGCAGACATGCATGCTCTGGCTGCACCCATGCAGCCTCTGACTCCTGCAGAGGAATGGGAGTCCACATGACTCCCATGCACAGACTTCCTGTCTGTTGGGTGGGACCCTGAGCCATTGTCAGGTCACAACTAAATAGCCCAGCACACAGCTGTGCAATCAGAGTGCCGTTCTCTCCAAAATCTGGCGTAAACTAGCAATCTTCCAGGTAGCACAGGGTCCCACTGTCATAGTATATAAACAGCAAAAAAGGGAGGACAGACCATATTGATCCCATTCAGAATGAGGAAGGAAATCTGGTTACAAGGGATAGGGAGATGGCAAAGGTATTGAATTTTTTCTTCTTCTCAGTCTTCACAAGGGAATCGGGGGGCTTCAGTAATAAAAGCTGCAGTGTTTATCCTCATGACACATCATAGGAAGCTACCTCATGGCTAACAGAGGACTGAATTAGAAATAGACTTGGAAAACTTAACATTAATAAGTCACTAGGACCAGATGGCTTGCACCGAGGGTACTTATTAATTAATTGCCAGACCATTGTTCCTAATTTTTACTGACAGTCTACTGACTGGAATGGAATCAGGTGATTGGAGAAAAGCCAATGTAGCTCCAATATTCAGAAAAGGGCCAAAATACATCCCTGGGAATAACAGACCAGTTAGCCTAACATCAATAGTATGTAAGCTCTTGGAAGGGATGATAAGGGACTATATACAAGATTTTAGTAATGAAAACTGTATCATTAGCAGTAATTAGCATTAATTCATGAAGAATCATTCTTGCCAAACCAATCTACTAACATTCTATGAGGAGGTGAACTGCCATCTTGATAAAGGAAGGCTCGTAGACGTGGTGTATCTGGATTTTGCAAAAGCATTTGACACAGTTCCCCATAAACAATTACAATACAAAGTAAGGTCCATTGGCATGGACCATAGGGTGAGTACATGGATTTAAAACTGGCTACAAGGGCGAGTTCAGAGGGTGGTGATAAATGGGGAGTACTCTGAATGGTCAGGGGTGGAAAGTGGGGCCCCCCAGGTTTCTGTGCTGGGACCAATCCTATTAAATGTGTTCATAAGCGACCTGGAGGATGGGGTAAACAGTTCAATCTCTGTATTTGCGGATGATACTAAGCTAAGCAGGGCAATAACTTCTCCACAAGGTGTGGAAACCTTGCAAGAAGATCTGAACAAATTAATGGGGTGGGCAACTACATGGGAAATGAGGTTTAATGTGGATAAATGTAAAATGATGCATTTGGGTGACAAAAATATGAATGCAATCTATACACTGGGGGGAAAACCTCTGGGGGAATCAAGGATGGAAAAGTACCAGGGGGTCCTAGTAGATGATAGGCTCAGAAAACTGGATCATCAAGCTGGTCATTGGGCATCGGATCATCAGGCTGGACATCGGGCACCAGAACAGCAGGCTGGGAAGCGGACACCGGAACAGGCTGACCAGTGGGCACAGGAACAGGCTGGTCAGTGCGCACTGGAACATCAGGCTGAACGGCAGGCACTGGAACATCAGGCACTGGAACATCAGGCTGAACAGCAGGCATTGGAAAATCAGGCTGAACGGCGGGTGCCGGAATATCAGGCTGGGCATCAGGAACCCGGATCATTAGGAACTAGATCAGGCTGGGTATCAGGAACTGGATCATCAAGCTGGGAGTTGGGCACCGGAGCAGCAGGCAGGGCAGCAGGCACTGGAACAAGCTGGACAGCGGGCACTGGAACATTAGACAGGACAATAGGGATGAGCTTCGAGTTCGAGTCGAACTCATGTTCGACTCGAAGATTGCCTGTTCGCCCGTTCGCCGAACAGCGAACAAATTGGGGTGTTCGCGGCAAATTCGAAAAATCTATGGGAGAAATCTAAAGTGCTAATTATAAAGGCTTATATGCAAGTTATTGTCCTAAAAAGTGTTTGGGGACCCGGGTCCTGCCCCAGGGGACATGTATCAATGCAAAAAGAAGTTTTAAAAACGGCCGTTTTTTCGGGAGCAGTGATTTTAATAATGCTTAAAATGAAAAAATAAAAGTGAAATATTCCTTTAAATTTCGTACCTGGGGGGTGTGTATGATATGCATGTGAAGTGGCGCATGTTTCCCGTGCTTAGAACTGTCCCTGCAAAAAGTGTCATTTTTGAAAGAAAAAAATGCATTTAAAACTCACTCGCGGCTATTAATGAATTGTCGGCTCCCGGCAATACATACAAAAGTCATTGATAAAAAAAAAAAAAAAAGCGTGGGGGTTCCCCAGAATTCAATTACCAGGCCCTTCAGGTCTGGAATGGATATTAAGGGGAACCCCGCCGCAAATAAAAAAAAAATTGACGTGGGGTTCCCCCAAATATCCATTCCAGGCCCTTCAGATCTGGCATGGATTTTAAGGGGAACTCCACCCCAAATTAAAAAAAAAATGGCGTGGAGTCCCCCTAAAAATCCATACCAGACCCCTTATCCGAGCATGCAACCTGGCCGGCCGCAGGGGAAAAGGGGGGGACGAGAGAGCGGCCCCCCCTCCCTCCTGAACCGTACCAAGCCACATGCCCTCAACATGGGGAGGATGTCCCCATGTTGATGGGGACAAGGGCCTCATCCCCACAACCCTTGCCCGGTGGTTGTGGGGGTCTGCGGGCGGGGGGCTTATCGGAATCTGGAAGACCCCTTTAACAAAGAGGACCCCCAGATCCCGCCCCCCCCTATGTGAATTGGTAAGGGGTACATTGTACCCCTACCATTTCACGAAGAAAGCGTAAAAAAATGTTTAAAAAAACACACAAACACCTTGAAAAAGTCCTTTATTTAAAAAAAAAAAAAAAAAAAAAACATTCCAGCGGTGAAATCCAGTGTCCCGCGGCGATCCCGATGTCCAGCGCTGTCCGTCATTGGTTGTGCCTGAGCGGACCTGATGGGGAACTCCCTCTCAGTATTTTAAATGTATAGACCCGCCCCTTCTAAAGTTCCCCATCAGGTCCGCTCAGCGGACCAGATGCGGAACATGAGAAGGGGCGGGTCTATACATGTATTACCAAAGTGAGAGCAGTTCCCCATCAGGTCCGCCTCCTCGGTATGTCAGACCCGCCTACGTCATTGGCTTGAGCGGGGAACTTCCTTCACTATGTAAATTTAAATTTACATAGTGAAGGAAGTTCCCCGCTCAAGCCAATGACGTAGGCGGGTCCGACATACCGAGGGGGCGGACCTGATGGGGAACTGCTCTCACTTTGGTAATACATGTATAGACCCGCCCCTTCTCATGTTCCGCATCTCGTCCGCTGAGCGGACCTGATGGGGAACTTTAGAAGGGGCGGGTCTATACATTTAAAATACTGAGAGGGAGTTCCCCATCAGGTCCGCTCAGGCACAACCAATGAAGGACAGCGCTGGACATCGGGATCGCCGCGGGACACTGGATTTCACCGCTGGAATGTTTTTTTTTTTTTTTTAAATAAAGGACTTTTTCAAGGTGTTTGTGCGTTTTTTTAAACATTTTTTTTACGCTTTCTTCGTGAAATGGTAGGGGTACAATGTACCCGTTACCAATTCACATAGGGGGGGGCGGGATCTGGGGGTCCCCTTTGTTAAAGGGGTCTTCCAGATTCCGATAAGCCCCCCGCCCGCAGACCCCCACAACCACCGGGCAAGGGTTGTGGGGATGAGGCCCTTGTCCCCATCAACATGGGGACATCCTCCCCATGTTGAGGGCATGTGGCTTGGTACGGTTCAGGAGGGAGGGGGGGCCGCTCTCTCGTCCCCCCCTTTTCCCCTGCGGCCGGCCAGGTTGCGTGCTCGGATAAGGGGTCTGGTATGGATTTTTAGGGGGACTCCACGCCATTTTTTTTTTAAACTTGGGGTGGAGTTCCCCTTAAAATCCATGCCAGATCTGAAGGGCCTGGTAATTGAATTCTGGGGAACCCCCACGCTTTTTTTTTTTTTTTTTTCTCAATGACTTTTGTATGTATTGCCGGGAGCCGACAATTCATTAATAGCCGCGAGTCAGTTTTAAATGCATTTTTTTTCTTTCAAAAATGACATTTTTTGCAGGGACAGTTCTAAGCACGGGAAACATGCGCCACTTCACATGCATATCATACACACCCCCCAGGTACGAAATTTAAAGGAATATTTCACTTTTATTTTTTCATTTTAAGCATTATTAAAATCACTGCTCCCGAAAAAACGGCCGTTTTTAAAACTTCTTTTTGCATTGATACATGTCCCCTGGGGCAGGACCCAGGTCCCCAAACACTTTTTAGGACAATAACTTGCATATTAGCCTTTATAATTAACACTTTAGATTTCGAACGTTCGAGTCCATTGTATTTAATAGGGTTCTAAAGTTTACACGAACATTTTGTCTGTTCGCAGGTTCTGGTGCGAACCGAACAGGGGGGTGTTCGGCTCATCCCTGCAGGACAGCATGCACTGGAACATCAGGTTGGACAGCGGGAAGAGGATTAGCAAAGTCAAGTGGGTCATTAGGTTCAGGAGTCAGGACCATCAGAGGCTAGCCTAACCCCATTGGAATTCATAGAGGCAGGCTGGAGCAGATTGGCTGGTGTGGAGGCAGGCTGGAGCAGATTGGCTGGTGTGGACGCAGGCTGGGATAATGGCAGGATTGTATGGGTTTCTTTTTAGGTTTAGCCACTGAAGTTCTGCAAGTGACTGCAGGGATGTAAGTAGGGGGTGCAGCTGATGGAAGAGAAGAGCTGGAGTACGGTAAAAAAGAGGGAGATTTTTGTGGGATTGTTTCAGGCATCAGAGAAGAGGCAGATGGGTGGGTTAAAGACAGGGTAGGTGCAGCAAGTGGAAACAGGATACTGATACTTAGTTGGCAGCAGGGTATATTGGGCTGTGACTGTGGTTGCTGTGGGCAATAGAGCGAAAGACCACTGAGCAGGCAGGTCTCTGGCAGCAGGAATGGGCTGTTGCAATCTGACTGAGGTTGAGTGTAATAGACCTGACCATGCCTGTAGTAAAGGTTGAACAAAATTCAGCTTACAGTACATACTGCCTGTTTAACCAGAGACTGCACTGCATTATTACACTCTACCAACACCTGCCGAGAACATGAGAAATAGTGCTCAAAGAAATAAACCGGGTCATCCTCCAATAACCACTCCAGAGATTCAACCTGATCCAAACTGAAGGAGGGAGAAAAATCATCACGGCCTTTCTGAGTACTGGACAAGGCTAGCTCTGCACACACCTGAATCAAAGGCTGAACATCTTCAAAACAGCATACTACCCTGATAAAATAGAGAATGAGCAAGTCGTATACATTTTAAAAGCTGATATCTGGCCCACTCCTTCAATATCTGACAGCAATACTCATTATCCTCTGTCACCAGTAAAGAAAACTAGACAACCTCTTCCGGATGCATTTTAGCACAAACAGCAGAACCAAGATGGCTCCTCTGTGCAGCCACTTCTGGTCAGGGATGGCCTTGGTATTATATCAGGAACCAGTGTGACCAGAAATATGTGATGAGTAAGCACGTCTGTGTGAAACGCGTCCACTGAGCACCTTTTTTGGATTGATGTTTGTCATGTTTGCTTGATTTTATGGACTTTCAATAAATTATTTTCATTATGCCATTGTTCTTTGTTTCCACCAGAAATATGTGGATTGTCACAGAAATGCCAAGCACAGGTTCAGTATAAGTAATATAATTTATTAAAAGATAAGTGAGTATCCAAAGTAAACGCACCACAAATATAGGAAACAGTATAATAACCAGCAACCAACACACAAAAATAGGCTACCTAAACCAAATGTATATACAGGTGTGGGATTCAATTGTAATCGTATCAAGCCAGGGTCATACATGAGAGATCAAGCAGATAGAGCTGGGAGCAGGATAGGATAGGTAGAGGACAACAGGAGACAGAGAGAACAGGCGGAAGGGATCAGGCTGCAGGGCAGGGGCCCAGAAACGGATACAGGGCTCAGAAACACAGGATTCAGAAACAAAGGGTACAAGGATAAAATACCAAGGCAAGGTGTTTTAGCATTTACCAGGTTTAAATACACTTCCTGCAATCAGTCTCATGTGATGCCTGATTGTAGGAGATGATGATATCAGCTCCTGACTGCAGAGAGACTCCTGCTGGTGGACACTGGAACTGCAGCCCAGAGATCTGGGAGCACAGCAGGTGAAACCTTTCCTGACACCACTTCTGTGTACTAGGAGGACCCACCTGAATAATCTATTCAATTTGTATCAAATCAGGCAGGCCCTACATAGTTTATGGTAGATCCAAGGGAGATTGTACAATAAAATTGTACAGTGTATGGGAAGAAGTAGAAAAGTGTGTGGAAATAAAAAAGAGGTAGTATAATAATGAGGGAGGTGTAGTCCAGAGAGGTAGTCACACCCTATTCTGTTATGCAGTAATGCAGTGCATGATGGGATATGACATTTCCTGAATGATTACATGAAGTTGGTGCTCAATTTTATTTATTTTTAATTTTGAACATAGAGTTGCAGATTGAAGGCTGGCATTGACTAGGTAAGTGAGAGATAAGCACATTGAGATGACTTAGGCAGAAAAGACATTAGAAATGTCTATTTATTTTGAAAAGTGAAATTATGGCTGAAAAGGTGAACTTAGCGTTTAAGGGTAAGCAGCAAGAAAAAAGTAGTTTAACCTAAAAAGGCTACCCAGTGTAAAATATATATTTCTTGTTCATACATCACGGGAGACAGAGACTTAGATAATTACCATCAGGTGATTGGACACTGGCAGCCCTAATTACAAGGCGAGTTCCTCCCCTATATAACTGTTCTGTCCAACAGACTTCTATTCTGATTATCTGCATTTGTGTTGATTAAAATGACATTTAAAGTTTGTAATTTAGATAGAAATCATATGCAGAGTGCAGGCGCCATCTAGCGTCCTTTTTTGGTATTGTTTCAGCTCTGTTTATTATTTCATGCATTGTGTGTGTAACCCAGGAAGTAGTTAGTAAACAAGGTATTCTGGGTAGAATCCTCACAGGAAGTGAAGCAGATTCACCATGCTTTGAGAAGACACTGCAGGAGGCAGGACATGTCTTGTTCAATCTATCACCATCACCCTTTAGGGAACTTAAAAATTTCACCTGGCTCGTTCTAATAAAGTTGAGACACAAAGAAATATGGTATCTGAAGTTTATGGGATGAGAAGGTTTAAGCTATATGTCCTTGAGACAGAACAGTGACATTTTTAAGCTGACCTCTGAAAGGAAGATAAGCTGACTTCGGAAGTCTGTACAGCCTGGGGCTATGCAGTAACCATACAGTCAGAAGCCTTAAAGAAACAGGCCTGCGGCAGGTGAAGCAAGCAGCCACGCTACACAGAGACACGCTCTGTCAAGCAGCATCAACACTAGAATGGTCTCTATACAGCAAGACAGCTTCTTCCCCGCAGCCATGTCTCACAGTGGGACATCTTCGTACAAAACACGTTCACAAGCAAGTTCATCTAAGTCATCTGTCGCAAATGCAGCAGCTATCGCCCGTTCAAAAGCTGAAGCAGCGAGGGCCAGAGCCACATTCGCAGACCAAGAGCTGCAGATGAAAAAGAAAAGACCCACCTTGAAACAGAAAGGGTGAGACAGGAAGCATCTCTAAAAGTGCAGCAAGCTATATTGGAAGCCAACATGGAGAAGCTGGCAGTGGACCGTGACGCTGCCGCCATCATTGCAGATGCAGAAGCTTTAGAAGCAGCCGTCTACGATGAGCCAAGAGCAGGTAGCAGCATACCGGGTCTAGAGGAAGACCACCAAGATTCCTCACAGCGCACGTCAGATTATGTCTACCAGCACTGTCACCCAAGCAGCATCCTACAACAAGAAATTAAACATGATGTCAGTGAGTCACAACAAATAAAGCATCAACAAGCCGACCTTGGACCCCAGTGCTACAAGCAAGAAAAATCTGACAGAGTTCCAGACGTTCCAGTCCCAACCAAACCTTCTACTCCACAAGGTACCCAGCCTTCATACAAACATCAAACACCTGTCTTCACACCAAAGGTGTATGCAATGAGCCGGTACGAACTGCCAACTTTACGCAAGTTTGAGCCCAGCGAGCCTAAAGAAGAGACTTCTACCAGGTATGCCTATATACCACACCACAATACACCAGCAGCCTACCCCAATGCCAATCAGGCAACTGTAGACTTTGCCAAGTTCCTTGCCAAACGTGAGTTAGTTACCCAAGGACTTGTCAAATTTAGTGATCGCCCTCAACACTACAGGGCGTGGCGATCCTCTTTCCAGAGAGTGTCATCCAAGGTCCAGATCTATCTTGCAGGCAACAGATAGAACTCCTCGTAAAGTGGCTTGGCAGTGATTCTGCTGAACATGCCAAAAGGATCAGAGACATTAATATAAACCACCCTGAGATAGGCCTTTCAAACATCTGGAACAGACTGGATAGGCTATAGAGAGTACACTGTTTAAAAGGATAGAGGACATCCCAAAAATACCTAGCAGAGGTTACCAAAGACTCAGAGAATTCAGTGACCTGTGTAATGGAATTACAAGTTGCTAAAGCAGAAGGGGACTTACCTGGCCTTTCTTATTTTGACTCTGCTAGAGGTATTAACTCCTTAGCACAAAAAATTTCCTTATGAGTTACACGAAACATAGATTGCTCATGGCTGTTACTACAAACGAAAACACAATGTGCCTTTTCCACCCTTTAGTGAGTTTGTAGACTTTGTAGACAGACAAGCAGGAATGAAAGATGACCCCAGCTTAATTTTTCCAGTGTCTTATACCCCTTCTTCTGGCCCTAAGCAACTCAGAGTTCCAGTAGCAGTGCACAAAAATAACATTTCTTCCCACAGATTTGCAGAGTCTCAGCCAGAGGATCAAGACAACGACCCTACTAAGTTCTGCCCTCTACATAAGATGCCACATCCTCTTCTGAAATGTAGAGCCTTTAGGACAAAGATCATCCAGGATCGCAAAGCTTTCCTCAAAGAGAACAACATCTGTTACAAGTGCTGCTCTTCGTCCACACACTTCGCCAAGGACTGTAAGGTCAGTGTCAAATGTACAGAGTGTGACAGCACAGAGCACAACACAGCTTTACACCCAAGGCCTACTTCAAGAACCTTCCCACCTGTCCATGGTGACAAGGAGCAAGGCAGGTAAACCAAAGACTCTAGTACAAATGCCACAGCGAAGTCTGCAAAGGAAGTACAGGTGGCAGATCCTGCTCTAAAAACTGTCTAGTGAAAGTTTAAGCAGAAGGACGCAGAGACAAAGCTCTACGTCATCTTGGATGATCAGAGTAATAAGTCACTAGCTAGATCTGTGTTTTTTGACATTCTAAACCTTAAAGGCCCCAGCAGCCCTTACTCCCTTAGGACCTGTGCAGGTACAGTGGACACTGCGGGGAGAAGAGCTTACGGCCCACAAATTGAATCTATGGATGGTAAGACATGCCTATCCTTACCGACCATAATAGAGTGCAACCGGATGCCAGACAACAGATCAGAGATTCCCACACCAGACGCAGCAGCTCCCTAGACTCACTTGAATCACATAGCACATCTCATACCAGAACTATATGATCAGGCTCAGATAATCTTACTCCTCAGGAGTGATATCTTGCAAGTCCACAAAGTAAGAAAACTGATCAACGGTCCTCAAAACGCACCATATGCCCAAAAACTGGATCTCGGGTGGGTCATTATAGGTGATGTTTGCCTGGGAGGTGAACACAAACCGGCATCTGTTTATAACCTGCTCACTAGTACCCTCGAGAATGGTCGCCCTTCTCCCTTCCAACCCTGTCAAAATCACATCATCATAAAGGAGCTACCACACAACAACCCTGTACCTCTTCCTTTCCTAAGTCCCCTCTGTGACAGCAATACCTATGACGATGACCAAAGCGACTTAGGACGCACAGTGTTCAGGAGAACAAAGGAAGACAACCAGGTAGCAATGTCCATTGAGGATAGGCTCTTCCTAGAGGTTATGGAAAGGAGTATGGAGAAAGACGTGACTAATAGCTGGGTTGCACCTCTTCCCTTTAGGCCACAAAGACAACGTTTGCCTAACAACAGTGAACTAGCATATAAACGCCTCACTTCCCTAAGACACAATCTTCAAAGGAAACCAAAGATGAGAGAACATTTCTTTTCCTTCATGGACAAAATATTTCAGAATGGTCATGCTGACCTGAACAACAGACTATTAGGAGTACTTCATCGCTTTCGCAAGGATTCAGTCGCATTCATGGCAGACATACAGCAAATGTTCTATTGCTTTCTTGTTAAAAAAGAACACCAAAACTTTCTGAGGTTTCTCTGGTTCAGAGACAACAACCCCTCTGGAGACATCACAGAATACAGCATGAGGGTACACATATTTGGCAACAGCCCTTCCCCTGCAGTTGCTATATATGGCCTCAGACACTCTGCTAGAGTGGAAGAGTCAGAGTTAGGGATGAGCCGAACACCCCCCGGTTCGGTTCGCACCAGAACCTTCGAACGGACTGAAAGTTTGCGCGATTGTCATAACCCTATTAAATACAATGGACGCGAACGTTCGAAATCTAAAGTGCTAATTATAACGACTAATATGCATGTTATTGTCCTAAAAAGGGTTTGGGGACCCGGGATCTGCCCCAGGGGACATGTATCAATTCAAAACGAAGTTTTAAAAACTGACGTTTTTCGGGAGCAGTCATTTTAATGATGCATAAAGTGAAAAAAAAAGTGAAATATTACTTTAAATATCGTACCTGGGGGTGTCTAAAGTATGCCTGTGAAGTGGCATGTGTTTCCCATGTTTAGAACTGTCCCTGCACAAAATGACATTTTAAAAGGAAAAAAAGCCATTTAAAACTGCTTGCGGCTTTAATGTCATCTCTGGTCCCAGTAATATGGATGAAAATCTTTGAGAAAAATTGCATGGCTACCCCACCAGCCCCCCCCCCCCCACCCCAGCCCATTACCAGCCCCTTTGGGTCTTGTATGCATATTAAGGGGAACCCCGCACACAAAATAAAAAAAACCCTATATACTCTGAACAGCAGTATACAGGCGGTGCAAACAAGACAGGGACTGTAGGTTTGTTCTTAAGTAGAATCTGTTTGTAATTTTGAACACATACATTGTTTAAGTGTAGCTCCAGCCAAAAAATCCATTTTTAAGCTTTTTGGAAAATATAGGGAAGGGTTATCACCCCTGTAACATTTGTTTTGCTGTCTGTGCCCCTTGTTCAGAACATTTCACCTCACTTTTCGTCCCAATGACAAAAGTTTTTGAAAAGTGGTGTTTTTATTGAAACAAGGATTGGTGATAAAGCATCAGTAGAGAGGAGACACCCTTTTACCATATTAACTCTTACAGGAGAGAATTTCCCTTCCTAGGGGTAGATTTCCTCTCACTTCCTGTTGTCTCCTTCCGTTTGCAAGTAGGAGTCGTTTGTAAGTTGGATGTTTGAAAGTAGGGGCCTGCCGTATATACTCTGCTGAAATTTGCCCCTTACATGTTGGTGTTGCCACAACACTGTGAGCCCTCACAGTTATTCTTGGTGGGCGCTGGAACGCCCTGCTGTGAACTATTATATCAGGAATTGTATTTACATGCCATTGTTGAACAGTGGTAGGAAAAATTGGGCCTTTGGTGGTGGTGCTAGTGCCACAACACTGTAAGCCCTCACAGTTACTCTTGGTGGGCGCATGAATGGGCACTGCTGTGAATTATTAGATAAAGAATTGTAATTGCATGGCCCTGTTGAACAGGGGCTGAAAAATTGGGCCTTTGGTGGTGGTGGTGGTGGTGTTGTCACAACACTGTAAGCCCTCACAGTTATTCTTGATGGGCGCATGAATAGGCCCTGCTCTGAATTATTAGATCAAGAATTGTAATTACATGCCCCTGTTAAACAGGGGCAGAAAAATTGGGCCTTAGGCACTGGTGCCACAACACTGCAACCCCTCACAGATACTGTACTTGGAGCACAGCAATGAGCCCTGTTGCAATGTATTGCATCAAAAATTTTAATTACACGCCCCTGTTAAACAGGGGCAGAAAAATTGGGCCTTAGGCACTGGTGCTGGTGCCACGACACTGCAACCTCTCCCAGATACTCTAGTTGGAGTGCAGGAATGAGCCCTGCTGCAAAGCATTGCATCAAAAATTGTAATTACATGCCCCTGTTAAAAAGGGGCTGAAAAATTGGGCCTTAGCCACTGGTGGCGGCACCCAGAAACAAAAAAGTTCTTCCAAGCTATCATCAAGAATCGAATCATTGAGGAGGAGGAGGATAGTCAGTCAACATAACAGAACAGTCACTCAGCATCAGCATCAGTGTTGAAGGGATGTGACATTTGAAAAAAAATTATTCTGTTATGTCAGCTTCAGGTGCTTGGTAACTGGTGGTGATCCAAGACTGGTTCATCTTTATGAAGGTCAGTCGATCAACCGAGTCGGTGGACAGGCGCACCCTGTGATCCGTGACAATGCCTCCAGCAGCACTGAATGTGCGTTCTGAAAGAACGCTGGATGCAGGACAGGCCAGTAGCTCAATTGCATACTGTGCAAGCTCTGTCCAGTGATCCATCCTCAATACCCAGTAAGCCAGAGGATTTTCGGTGGGAAAGGTGTCCAAGTCTGACCTTGCCCCTAGGTACTCCTGCACCATGTATATCAGACGCTGGCGATGATTGCTGGAACCGATCATACCTTGGGGCTGCGGACTAAAAAATTGTCTGAACGCATCGGTCAGACGGCCACCTTCTCCACCGCTCCTTCTGCTACTGACGCAACTCGTTGTCCAGGACCAGGAGTTTGTAACCTCCCAGTCTCTGGGAACGCGTTGCACAGACCTTTCTGCAAGGCCTCCGGGAGATGTCTCATCCTCTGCTCCCTCTGCGACGGCAAGATAAGGTCCGCAACCTTACCCTTGTACCGTGGATCAAGGAGAGTGGCCAGCCAGTAATGGTCCCTCTCCTTGATCCGAAGAATACGAGGATCCTTCCGCAGACTTTGCAGGATCAGGGAGGCCATGCAGCGTAGGTTAGCTGAGGCATTCGGTCCGGAGTCTTCTGGGTCACTATGGACGACATGATCCACAGCCACCTCCTCCCAGCCACGTACAAGTCCACGGGTTTGTTGGGACTGTAAATCATCCCTAAAAGACTGCTGCTGTTGATGCTGAGTGCCATGCTCCACCTCCATGCTGACACAATCCTCCTCCTCCTCCTCCTCCTCCTCTTCCTGTGTGATGGGTGGGACAGAAGGAACACTGTCTGGGTAAAGGGCGCCTTGAGAGGCAAGGAAGTCCTCCTCTTCCTGCCTCTGTTCTGCCTCAAGTGCCCTGTCCATTATTCCATGCAGCGTATGCTCCAACAGGTGGACAAGAGGTACAGTGTCACTGGTGCATGCACTGTCACTGCTCACCATCCTCATGGTTTCCTCAAATGGTGCCAGGATAGTGCATGCATCCCTGACCATGCCCCACTGGCGTGGTGAAAAAAAAACGAGCTCCCCTGACCCTGTCCTGGTGCCGTAGTCGCACAGGTACTCATTGATGGCCCTTTGCTGCGTGTGCAGCCACTGCAGCATGGCCAATGTCGAGTTCCACCTGGTGGGCATGTCACATATAAGGCGGTTCTTGGGCAGGTTCAACTCCTTTTACAGCTCAGCCAGCCGAGCACTGGCATTATATGATCTGCGGAAATGCACACAGACTTTCCTGGCCTGCCTCAGGACATCCTGTAAGCCCGGGTACCTGCCCAAGAACCGCTGCACCACCAGGTTAAGGACGTGAGCCACACAGGGCACATGTGTTAGTTGTCCCTGTCGGAGGGCGGAGAGGAGGTTGGTGCCATTGTCGCAAACCACCATTCCTGGCTTAAGCTGGCGTGGTGTCAACCACCTCTCGGCCTGCCCCTGCAGAGCAGACAGAACCTCTGCCCCAGTGTGGCTCCTGTCCCCCAAACACACCAGTGCAAGCACGGCATGGCATCTTTTTGCCTGCGTACTTGCATAGCCCCTTGAACGCCTACGGAGCACCACTGGTTCCGAGGACAAAGCACAGAAAGAGGCCATGGAGGAAGAAGAAGAGGAGGGGGTGGAGGAGAGAGGTGTGTCAGAAATCACCAGTAGTAACATTTTGGAGGCGTGGTGGCGGAACAACCTCCAACACTACTGCACCTTGTCCTGCATCCTTCCCAGCTGCCAAAAGAGTGACCCAATGGGCCGTGAAAGATAGGTAACGTCCCTGTCCATGCCTGCTGGACCATGAGTCAGCGGTAATATGCACCTTACCGCTGACCGCCCTGTCCAGCGAGGCTTGGACATTGCCTTCCACATGCCGGTAGAGAGCCGGAATCGCCTTCCGTGAGAAAAAGTGGCGTTTGGGAACCTGCCACTGAGGAACCGCACATTGCACAAACTCACAGAAGGGGGCCGAGTCTACCAACTGAAAAGGCAGCAGTTGAATTGCTAGCAATTTAGCCAAGCTAGCATTTAACCGCTGGGCATGTGGATGGCTGGGAGTGAACTTCTTTCGACGGTCCAGCAGCTGGGGCAGGGAAATTTGCCTGCTACAATCGGACGTCGGTGTACTGCTAGCAGAGTGCCCGCAAGTACTTGGCTGTGACACACCTAATTCTACACCTTCATTCCTCTCAGTGCAGGTTTCAGAGAGAACTGAAGGTATAGTGGGGTTGGAGATCCCAGCTTATGAGGAGCAAGGAGAGGTCCGCTTTGTTCTTTGGTGTGGGTCTTTAAGATACGCTTGCCAACGAGCTGCATGGCAGGTCAACATATGTCTGGTCAAGCATGTGGTGCCCAAGCGGCTGATGTTTTGGCCACGCGAGATACGCTTCAGACATATGTTGCAAACAGCAGCTGTGCGATCTGATGCACTCGACTCTAAAAAGGCCCACACCAAAGAACTTTTGGAATAACGGGCAGAGGCAGCGCCCTGCACAGGCGGAGATCTGCGGTGTGATTCAGTCGGTGTGCTGCCCTTACGCTGGCCCCCTGAGGGCATCCTGCCTCATTGAAGATGCGCCTCCTCCTCATCCTCCTCCTCCTCTCTCCTATCAGGCACCCACGTGGAGTCAGTGACCTCATCATCTCCTCCCTCCTCATCACTGGAGCCAATCTGGCAGTATGCTGCAACTGCTGGAACATGACTGCCAGATTGCTGTCCTTCTTGAGCATCCCCTCTCTCTGCTCTCACGCTACTGCCTTCCTCTAGCTGGGTATCATCATCAGACCCTTCAAAACGCTGGGCATCCTCCTGGAGCATGTACCCAACACTGTGCTCAAACAGTTCGGGGGACTCCTCAGGAGGACATGGTGGGTCTAGGGAAGGAGTGACTGATGATGACATTGATATGAGGGAAGAGGACGCTTTGGCAGCTCCTTTGCCAGTACCCTGAGCCTGGGTGAGAGAGGATGAGGAGGATGAGGAGGGCTTGGTCATCCACTCTACCAAGTCTTCGGCATGATGCGGCTCAACACGTCCAGCTGCCGAAAATAAGGACAAGCGTGTCCCATGGCCACGTGCTGATGACGATGCACCCCGTCCATGACCAGCACTGTTGTCTCTAGACACAGAGCCTGCTTGCCCTCTTTTATTGGCTCCTGACTGTCTGCCTCTCCTTGTTTGCCTTCCAGACATTGTAATGGCCTGCAGGGAGATGGGAAAACCAGCAATAAGGGGTAGCTTCAGGTGTATACTGTGCAGGAGGCACACTACGCCCGCTGTAAGTGCTGCAGATGCCTGCCTGTGTTACACAACAGGAAAACACAGCAATAAGGGCTAGCTTCAGGTGTATATTTTGCAGGAAGCACACTACGTCGGTGTAAGTGCTGAAGATGCCTGTTAGTGTAACACAAAAGAAAAAAAACACGAGCAATAAGGGCTAGCTTCAGGTGTATAATGTGTAGGAGGCACACTACGCCCGCTGTAAGTGCTGCAGATGCCTGCCTGTGTTACACAACAGGAAAACACAGCAATAAGGGCTAGCTTCGGGTGTATACTGTGCAGTGTGCAGGAGGCTTAGCAAAAATGACACTGACACTGTCCCCTGCCTATCCTTCTCTCTCCCTGCACAGAAGGTTTAGCAAAGAATATCACTGACACTGTCCCTGCCTAGCCTTCTCTCTCCCTGCACACAAGGTTTAGCAAAGAATATCACTGACACTGTCCCTGCCTATCCTTCTCTCTCCCTGCACACAAGTTAAATGAACAAATAGCACTGACTCTGTCCCTGCCTATCCTTCTCTCTCCCTGAACCGAAACACACTACACAAGGCCGCCGCGCTGGCGGCCTTTTATAGTGTGGGGTGTGTACTAAATCCCCCTGAGCTATAATTGGCCACAGGCATCCTGCCTGTGGCCAATTATGGCTATCCTCGCTGCCGGCGCTGTGATTGGCCAAGCATGCGGGGTCACAGTGCATGCTTGGCCAATCACAGCGCCTGGATTGCACTGCGATGGTGTAGTGCATTGTGGGCCATTCGCGTCACTCGAATTTGGCGCGAACGGCCCAAATTGTTCGATCTTCGTCGAACGATCGAACAGCCAATGTTCGATTCGAACGTATGTTCGACTTGAACACCGAGCTCATCCCTAGTCAGAGTATGGGTCAGATGTCAGACAATTTTTGGACAAGGATTTCTATGTAGACGATTGCTTGAAATCACTACCCACAAATGAAGCCGCAATCAGTCTCCTCAAAAGAACTCAGGCAATGCTTGCTTGTTCCAACTTAAGACTCCACAAGATTGCTTACAACAGTAGAGAAGTCCTAGAAGCCTTTCCTGTCCAAGATCATTCTAAGGAGTTAAAGAACTTAGATCTAGGCACAGATTCACTTCCCATGCAACGCAGCCTTGGTTTGCTTTGGGACTTAAGATCTGACACCTTTATTTTCCAAGTGAACACAGAAGAAAAACCCTTTACCCGTAGAGGTGTCCTGTCTACCATAAACAGCCTGTATCATCCTTTAGGCTTTGCAGCACCTGTCACCATCCAGGGTAAGGCACTACTCAGAGACTTAACCTGTGAGTCACTAGATTGGGACCACCCTCTCCCCACCGACAGGAAGAACCTATGGCTAGAGTGGAAGGACTCACTAACAGCTTTATCCAACCTTAAAATCCCATGCCCATATGCTCCTCTGTCATCTGCAGACGTTCAGATGCAAAGACTTTGTGTGTTTGCGGATGCTTCTGTTAAAGCAATTGCTGCTGTAGCTTACCTGAAAACCATAGACACTAAAGGACAATGTCACATAGGGTTTATAATGGGGAAAGAAAAACTTGCACCACTTCCCGAACACACCATACCCAGGCTGGAACTTTGTGCTGCAGTATTGGCTACAGAGCTGAACTAATTGCGACAGAGACAAACCTAGAAACTCAAAAAGCTGAGTCAATGGACACTTCAAGTTTCATTAATGCTCTTAGACGTTTCATTGCAATCAGAGGCCCAGTGAAACTTATTCGCTCTGACAGAGAGTCTAACTTTGTAGGAGCAGTAAAAGAACTGCAAATTCCTTCCAACTTGGACGTTCTCAGTGTAGAAAGATACTTAAAGCGGAGGTCCACCCGTGATTTTTATTTTTTTTAAGTCAGCAGCTACTAACAGTGTAGCTGCTGACTTTTTATAAGGACACTTACCTGTCCTACTCGCCCGCGATGTCGGTCCCCCGACAGCGATCGGATCGCTGCTGGCAGGTCCCGGCTCCTCCATCCTTACTAAGGGAAACAGGCGCCTTACGGCTTCACTGCCCGTTTCCTACTGCGCATGCGCCACTCGCACTGCGCTTTGTGAATGGGCGGCTTGCCTCCTGGGATACACACAGTTCCCAGAAGGCAGCGTGCCCCATTCACAAGAAGAGGAAGCGGAAGGACATTAGAAGCAGATTAGGGGACTTCGGCATAGCAACGGGCATTTTGGGGGAGTATAATTTTTTTTTTCTATTCATTTTTTTCTTTTTTTTATAGGATTTTTAAATGTAAATATGTTTTCTGGGTGAACCTCCGCTTTAAGAGAACAAGACTGCATGTGGATCTTCAACCCACCTCACTCTTCTCACATGGGAGGTGTTTGGGAGAGGATTATAGGCATAGCCCGCAGAATTCTTGACTCTATCTTCCTACAAGTAGGAACTGCAAGGCTTACTCACGAATGTTTAGTGACATTTATGGCAGAGGTTACAGCTATCATTAACCCCGGAACTTTGACTTCAATTTCAAGTGATTCTGAAGATCCAGTGGTTCTCACACCTGCCATGTTGCTCAGGCAAAAGACTGGTCTTGTAGGTACTCCAGCTAGAGAGTTTTGTGAGAAGGACCTTTACAAACATTAATGGAGACAAGTACAAACCCTTGCCAATACCTTCTGGAGTCGGTGGAAGGAACGATACACATCTACTCAACAACTAAGGAGGAAGTGGCACACTGAAAAACCTAATCTTAAACTTGGTGATGTTGTGCTCATGAAAGATTGCCAGACACTAAGGAATATGTGGCCTTTAGGTCTGGTCTCCAAAGTACTCCCAAACAAGGACAATCATGTCCGTAAGGTCAAGGTCAAGACCTTTCAACAGAATGAGGCCAATGTGTTCTTAAGACCAGTGACTGAACTTGTTCTGTTGCTTTCTACGGAGGACTCTGTTAGTGACGTCACTTGACGTCAGGCGGGGAGTGTTCTGTCCAACAGACTTCTATTTTGATTATCTGCATTTGTGTTGATTAAAATGACATTTAAAGTTTTTAATTTACATTGAAATCATACGCAGAGTGCAGGCGCCATCTAGCGTCCTTTTTTGGTATTGTTTCAGCTCTGTTTATTATTTCATACATTGTGTGTGTAACCCAGGAAGTAGTTCATAAGCAAGGTATTCTGGGTAGAATCTTCACAGGAAGTGAAGCAGATTCACCATGCTTTGAGAAGACATTGCAGGAGGCAGGACATGTCTTGTTCAATCTATCACCATCACCCCTTAGAGAACTTAAAAATTTCACCTGGCTCGTTCTAATAAAGTTGAGATCAAAGAAATATGGTATCTGAAGTTCATGGGACGAGAAGGTTTAAGCTATATGTCCTTGAGACAGAACAATAACCCCTCCCATATGGAGAGCACCTCAGTTTTTTCAACCGTGTCTAAGGTGGTTGGTCACGTTGAACATGTGCTAAGAAGAAAGCTCTGTTTGATTGTCTCTGCGGAGGCCTAGGAGCAATAGAACCATAACCATACCTCGGGCCAATACTAAACGCCTAAGATGGATGGTACCCGGGCCTCATTGAAAGAAGAAACAAGGTTTTGCCTGTAATGTCTCTCTTCGGAGGTCTGGGCTCTGGGATCCAGTCTTCGGTGTACTAATTTAAGTGGCACGAAAAGCTCCTGGCAGAGTCTTCTACAGGTCCAGGGAAGAGGTTCCTTTAAGTAGGGACCCAGAACCATGAAGGTTGGCACAACATTACCCGCTGTGATGGGTGAAGGCTGGATCTGTTGTTCTCAGCAGTTTTCCTGCGGCGGGGATAAGGTAAGTGAAGATAAATTTCTCTTTATCTTCTGTGAGTAGTTGCATGTCTTACCTGGTTTCCGCCACCAGAGGGAGTAAGTGACATACCTGATGTATACTTACATGCCGTCCAGGGACACGCTCAGTGAAGTTGGTCTGATATTAAAACCGCTCACCTCCTCCGCTGCAGGCTCTGCCACAATAAATATAACAGAGGGGACCCCACGCAGTCTACAGGTCCCAGGAAGTCTTCCAGCGGTCTTCTCTCCCCCCTCACTCCTGGCCACCGCCATGACAGTCGCGTGCGCACGCAGGGATGCGCTTTTGTTGACTGTACAGGTGACAGGGAAGGAAGGGGCAGGCGTGGTTGCGCGCGTGTGTGCACAGCGCATCAGTGTGCAGGCGCCAAAGCATCATGATTTAAAAGCCCAGCACGCCAGAGCCTTCTGTAAAGCGGTGGGACACAGAGCTGTGGGCTGTAAGCATCTCAGTGGATCGGATCCAGGCATACCTAAGACACCTACTCGGCATCAGGTTGTGCAGTGAGCTAATATATATATATATATATTGTAAGACTAAGAGCACAACAGTGGTGCACTTGTACTAGTACCTCTGCTTTACAGCTTAGGACTATGTCTCCCAGTAAGAGGAGTTCAGGGGCAGGTAAACGAGGCACTAAGAAATCCCCGCCTAGAGCTAGGGGTTCTAGACATGCCTGCAGATTACCATCTCCCCCTGACAGACTGGTAGCAGCCTCACAGGATGAGTCTATACCCCTGTCAGGCCTGGCAGCCTCACCTAATGTTGCAGCTCCTGTATATGTCACTGAAGACACTATGAAAGCTGCTTTGGATGGCTACATTAATCAAAACCTCCTTAAAAAGTGTCAGAAAGCGGGGTAGATCCCCTTCCTCTGCTCTGGGTTCCTTATCAGATGAACTCTCTGATGATGAGATATACCTATCTGGGGATGGGAATCAGAAGCAGTCTGAGGGTTCAGAGGATGAGGAGAAGATCTCTTCTACCTCTCAGGCGCTTAAGATGCAGGTGCAATATTATACAGAGATGGTGCGTACCATATGCAATTTGTCTTCTGCGGAGGCTGCCATGTCCTCTGTTTCCTCCTTGGGATCCCGGAAATCCCCACAGGCTGCATATACCTTCCCAATTCATCCCTTGTTGGAGAAATTGATGTATGTTGACTGGGTTCACCCAGATAAACTGTTTTCTCCTCCTAAAAGGTTTTCCCTCCTTTATCCAGTGGAGGAAGGATTCACCAAGAAATGGGGGGTGCCAGCTATAGACGCGGCTATTTCTTGTGTGAATAAAAGCCTGACCTGTCCCGTGGACAATGCTCAGGGCTTCAAAGATCCAACTGATAAAAAGCTGGAATCTTTGCTTCAAGTCTCCTTCTCTATGGCTGGTGCTGTGGTCCAACCTGCAGTTGCAGCAATTGGCATGTGCCAGTTCTACAAGGAACAAATGAAACAGGTGGTTAACCTCCTCCCTGCAGAGGAAGTTGAGTTTTATGCAGACCTTCCTAAGGCCCTGTGTTTTTCGGTTGATGCGATTATGGACTCTGTTCAGCAAGCATCCCGCCTAAACCTCCTGCTGGTACACATGCACAGGTCCCTTTGGCTAAAGCATTAGGAAGCCGAGGTTTCTTGCAAGAGATACTTGGCAGCGTTCCCATTTTATGGGGAATGCCTGTTTGGGGATGATTTGGACAAATATATCCAAAAGATAATCCACGATTACCGGTTAAGAAGAAGAGTAAACGTCCCTCATTTAAACGTTCTCTTTCTCCAGCACCTGGAGATTTGACTTCCAGGCAGTGGCGACGGCCTCCCCAGTCCAATACTGGGGGAAAGGCTCAGGGCCAAGCCCAAGGGCAGAAAAGATCTTGGGGTTCAAGATCTACTAAGCAGAACCCCAAAACGTCAATATCAAGGGGCTCCCCCACTCGGCCGAGTGGGGGAAAGGCTGCTGCGGTTTGCAGACGCCTGGTGGGAAGATATTCAGGACAAATGGGTCATCTCCACAGTATCTCTAGGCTACAAGCTAGAGTTCCGGGAACTTCCGCCATCCCGTTTTCTGATATCAAGAATCTCCAAGAACACAGAAAAGAGGAGGCCTTTACTTCTGGCCCTGGAGCGCCTGTTGGCCCAAGGGGTAATCATTAGGGATGAGTCGAACACCCCCCGGTTCGGTTCGCATCCAGAACATGCGAACAGTAGGGATGAGCCGAACACCCCCCGGTTCGGTTCGCAACAGAACCTGCGAACGGACTGAAAGTTCGCACGAACGTTAGAACCCTAATAAATAAAATTTTTGTAATTTTGAACAGGTACATTGTTTAAGTGTAGCTCCAGCCAAAAAATATATTTTTAAGCTTTTTGGAAAACATAGGGAAGGGTTATCACCCCTGTAACATTTGTTTTGCTGTCTGTGCACCTGTTCAGAACATTTCACCTCACTTTCCGTCCCAATGACAAATGTTTTTGAAAAAGTGGGGTTTTTATTGAAACAAGGATTGGTGATAAAGCATCAGTAGAGAGGAGACACCTTTTTCCCATATTAACTCTTACAGGAGAAAATTTCCCTTCCTAGGGGTAGATTTCCTCTCACTTCATGTTGTCTCCTTCCGTTTGCAAGTAGGAGTCGTTTGTAAGTTGGATGTTTGAAAGTAGGGGCCTGCCGTATATACTCTGCTGAAATTTTCCCCTTAGATGTTGGTGTTGCCACAACACTGTGAGCCCTCACAGTTAATCTTGGTGGGTGCTGGAACACCCTGCTGTGAACTATTATATCAGGAATTGTAATTACATGCCATTGTTGAACAGTGGTAGGAAAAATTGGGCCTTTGGTGGTGGTGCTACAACACTGTCAGCCCTCACAGTTACTCTTGGTGGGCGCATGAATGGGCCCTGCTGTAAATTATTAGATCAAGAATTGTAATTGCATGCCCCTGTTGAAGAGGGGCAGAAAAATTGGGCCTTTGGTGGTGGTGGTGGTGTTGCCACAACACTGTAAGCCCTCACAGTTACTCTTGGTGGGCGCAGGAATGGGCCCCGCTGTGAATTATTAGATCAAGAATTGTAATTACATGCCCCTGTTGAACAGGGGCAGAAAAATTGGGCCTTAGGCACTGGTGCCACAGCACTGCAACCCCTCACAGATACTCTACTTGGAGCACAGCAATTAGCCCTGTTGCAAAGTATTACATCAAACATTTTAATTACACGCCCCTGTTCAACAGGGGCTGAAAAATTGGGCCTTAGCCACTGGTGGAAGCACCCAGAAACAAAAATGTTCTTCCGAGCTATCATCAGGAATCGGATCATTGAGGAGGAAGAGGATAGTCAGTCAACATAACAGGACAGTCACTCAGCATCAGAATAGGCAGTCTTGAAGGGATGTGACATTTCAAAATAAATTATTCTGTTACATCAGCTTCAGGTGCTTGGTAGCTAGTGGTGATCCAATTGAAAAAATAGGGAAATATGGATTCACAACACGTTAATGGGTGTATAATATATATCACCAGATCTGTGATTCGTTCTTGATTAGGGACGGGATCCACCAGTGAGACCAGACGTGGTTACAAAGAAAATCAGAGAGGGGTGGGACATAGAAGGCCCACCAGATGGTCTATATGGTGATTCAACTACACATTAACTGGTGCAAAAAAATTTACTTTATTGATGAACACAAAGAGTAAAAGATCTCAAGGATGAAACAGTTCCCTTGGGGTGTTAAAGAATCTCCCAGAGGGGAACTGGTCCCTCCAAGTATCAGAACCAAAATATAAATACACATATAAAATGTACAACGTTGTGTAGCTAAAAAGATGTGGGAATATGGCCACCAATTAGACCTCGTGATATAGATTCTATTAATTAACCAGATTCCTCTGGATGCATATGTAGCATCTGCCGTGATGGAAAAAGATAGAAGTCAGTCCATCTGTTTAGAAAAAAAAGCTATTAGCTAGTGGTGATCCAAGACTGGTTTATCTTTATGAAGGTCAGTTGATCAACCGAGTCGTTAGACAGGCGCACCCTGTGATCTGTGACAGAGCCTCCAGCAGCACTGAATGTGCATTCCGAAAGAACGCTGGATGCAGGACAGGCCAGTAGCTCAATTGCATACTGTGCAAGCTCTGGCCAGTGATCCATCCTCAAGACCCAGTAAGCCAGAGGATTTTCGGTGGGAAAGGTGTCCAAGTCTGACCTTGCCCCTAGGTGTTCCTGCACCATGTATATCAGACGCTGGCGATGGATGCTGGAACCGATCATACCTTGGGGCTGCGGACTAAAAAATTGTCTGAACGCATCGGTCAGACGGCCACCTTCTCCAACGCGCCTTCTGCTACTGACCGAAGCCTCAGCAACTCGTTGTCCAGGACCAGGAGTTTGTAACCTCCCAGTCTCTGAGAACGCGTTGCACAGATCTTTCTGCAAGGCCTCCCAGAGATGTCTCATCCTCTTCTCCCTCGGCGATGGCAAGATAAGGTCCGCAACCTTACCCTTGTACCGTGGATCAAGGAGAGTGGCCAGCCAGTAATGGTCCCTCTCCTTGATCCGAAGAATACGAGGATCCTTCCGCAGACTTTGCAGGATCAGGGAGGCCATGCAGCGTAGGTTAGCTGAGGCATTCGGTCCGGAGTCCTCTGGGTCACTAAGGACGACATGATCCGCAGCCACCTCCTCCCAGCCACGTACAAGTTCACGGGTTTCTTGGGACTGTAAATCATCCCTAAAAGACTGCTGCTGTTGATGCTGAGTGCCATGCTCCACCTCCATGCTGACACAATCCTCCTCCTCTTCCTGTGTGGTGGGTGGGACAGAAGGAACACTGTCTGGGTAAAGGGCGCCTTGAGAGGCAAGGAAGTCCTCCTCTTCCTGCCTCTGTTCTGCCTCAAGTGCCCTGTCCATTATTCCACGCAGCGTATGCTCCAACAGGTGGACAAGAGGTACAGTGTCACTGATGCATGCACTGTCACTGCTCACCATCCTCGTGGCCTCCTCAAATGGTGCCAGGAGAGTGCATGCATCCCTGATCATGCCCCACTGGCGTGGTGAAAAAAACCCGAGCTCCCCTGACCCTGTCCTGGTGCTGTTGTCGCACAGATACTCGTTGATGGCCCTCTGCTGCGTGTGCAGCCACTGCAGCATGGCCAACGTTGAGTTCCACCTGGTGGGCATGTCACATATAAGGCGGTTCTTGGGCAGGTTCAACTCCTTTTGCAGCTCAGCCAGCCGAGCACTGGCATTATATGATCTGCGGAAATGCACACAGACATTCCTGGCCTGCCTCAGGACATCCTGTAAGCCTGGGTACCTGCCCAAGAACCGCTGCACCACCAGGTTAAGGACGTGAGCCACACAGGGCACATGTGTTAGTTGTCCCTGTCGGAGGGCGGAGAGGAGGTTGGTGCCATTGTCGCAAACCACCATTCCTGGCTTAAGCTGGCGTGGCGTCAACCACCTCTCGGCCTGCCCCTGCAGAGCTGACAGAACCTCTCTGCCCCATTGTGGCTCCTGTCCCCCAAACACACCAGCGCAAGCATGGCATGGCATCTTTTTGCCTGCGTTCTTGCGTAGCCCCTTGAATGCCTACAAAGCACCGCTGGTTCCGAGGACAAAGCACAGGAAGAGGCCATGGAGGAAGAAGAAGAGGAGGGGGTGGAGGAGAGAGGTGTGTCACAACCAGTAGTAGCATTTTGGAGGCGTGGTGGCGGAACAACCTCCAACACTACTGCACCTTGTCCTGCATCCTTCCCAGCTGCCAAAAGAGTGACCCAATGGGCCGTGAAAGAAAGGTAACGTCCCTGTCCATGCCTGCTGGACCATGAGTCAGCAGTAATATGCACCTTACCGCTGACCGCCCTGTCCAGTGAGTCATGGACATTGCCTTCCACATGCCGGTAGAGAGCCGGAATCGCCTTCCGTGAGAAAAAGTGGCGTTTGGGAACCTGCCACTGAGGAACTGCACATTGCACAAACTCACGGAAGGGGGCCGAGTCTACCAACTGAAAAGGCAGCAGTTGAAGTGCTAGCAATTTAGCCAAGCTAGCATTCAACCGCTGGGCATATGGATGGCTGGGAGTGAACTTCTTTCGACGGTCCAGCAGCTGGGGCAGGGAAATTTGCCTGCTACAATCGGACGTTGGTGTACTGCTAGCAGAGTGCCCACAAGTACTTGGCTGTGACACACCTAATTCTACACCTTCATTCCTCTCAGTGCAGGTTTCAGAGAGAACTGAAGGTATAGTGGGGTTGGAGATCCCAGCTGATGAGGAGAAAGGAGAGGTCCACTTTGTTCTTTGGTGTGGGTCTTTAAGGTACGCTTGCCAAGGAGCTGCATGGCAGGTCAACATATGTCTGGTCAAGCATGTGGTGCCCAAGCGGCTGATGTTTTGGCCACGCGAGATACGCTTGAGACATATGTTGCAAATAGCAGCGGTGTGATCTGATGCACTCGACTCAAAAAAGGCCCACACCAAAGAACTTTTGGAATAACGGCAGAGGCAGCGCCCTGCACAGGCGGAGCTCTGCGGTGTGATTCAGTCGGTGTGCTGCCCTTACGCTGGCCCCCGGAGGGCATCCTGCCTTGTTGGAGATGTGCCTCCTCCTCATCCTCCTCCTCTCTCCTATCAGGCACCCACGTGGAGTCAGTGACCTCATCATCCCCTCCATCCTCATCACTGGAGCCAATCTGGTGGTATGCTGCAGCTGCTGGAACATGACTGCCAGATTGCTGTCCTTCTTGAGCATCCCCTCTCTCTGCGCTCACGCTACTGCCTTCCTCTAGCTGGGTATCATCATCAGACCCTTCAAAACACTGGGCATCCTCCTGGAGCATGTACCCAACACTGTGCTCAAACAGTTCGGGGGACTCCTCAGGAGGACATGGTGGGTCTAGGGAAGGAGTGACTGATGATGACATTGATACGAGGGAAGAGGACGCTTTGGCAGCTGCTTCGCCAGTACCCTGAGCCTGGGTGAGAGAGGATGAGAAGGATGAGGAGGGCTTGGTCATCCACTCTACCAAGTCTTCGGCATGATGCGGCTCAACACGTCCAGCTGCCGAAAATAAGGACAAGCGTGTCCCATGGCCACGTGCTGATGACGATGCACCGCGTCCACGACCAGCACTGTTGTCTCTAGACACAGAGCCTGCTTGCCGTCTTTTATTGGCTCTTGACTGTCTGCCTCTCCTTGTTGGCCTTCCAGACATAGTAATGGCCTGCAGGGAGATGGGAAAACCAGCAATTGGGTAGTGTATATTGTGCTGGAGGCACACAACACCCACTAACTCCTGCAGATGCCTTTATTAGAGAACACCAGCAAAAAAGGGTAGATACAGGTGTATACTGTCCTGTGCTGGAGGCACACAACACCCACTAACTCCTGCAGATGCCTTTATTAGAGAACACCAGCAAAAAAGGGTAGATACAGGTGTATACTGTGCTGGAGGCACACAACACCCACTAACTCCTTCAGATGCCTGAGAAAAGAACACACTGCCCCTGCCTATCTAGCTTAGAGAACAGCAATAAAGGGTAAATACAGGTATATACTGTGCTGGAGGCACACAACACCCACTAACTCCTGCAGATGCCTGAGAAAAGAACACACTGTAGAACACACTGTCCCTGCCTATCTAGCTCTTTCCCTGCATGCCGGAACACACTACACAAGGCCGCCGCGCTGGTGGGCTTATATAGTGTGGGGCATGTACTAAACCCCCTGAGCTATAATTGGCCACAGGCACCCTGCCTGTGGCCAATTATGGCTCTCCTCGCTGCCGGTGCTGTGATTGGCCAAGCATGCAGGGTCACAGTGCATGCTTGGCCAATCACAGCGCCGGCAATGCAGTGCGATGACGCAGTGCATTGTGGGCCATTCGCGTCACATCAATTTGGCGCGAACGGCCCACAAAGTTCTGGTTTCGCCGCACAGGCGATGTTCGAGTCGAACATGCGTTCGAGTCGAACACCAAGCTCAACCCTAGCGAACAGGCAAAAAATTTGTTCGAACACGCAAACTCTGTTAAAGTCTATGGGACACGAAGATAAAAAATCAAAAGTGCTAATTTTAAAGGTTAATATGCAAGTTATTATCATAAAAAGTGTTTGGGAACCTGCCCCAGGGGACATGTATTAATGCAAAAAAAAGTTTTAAAAACTGCAGTTTTTTTCGGGAGCAGAGATTTTAATAATGCTTAAAGTGAAACAATAAAAGTGACATATTCCTTAAAATTTCGTACCTGGGGGGTGTCTATAGTATGCCTGTAAAGTGGCACGTGTTTCCCGTGTTTAGAACTGTCCCTGCACAAAATTTAATTTCTGAAGGAAAAAAGTAATTTAAAACTACTCGCGGCTATTAACCACTTAACGACCGCTCACTGTATATGTACGTCGGCAGAATGGCACCGAAAGGCACAATCACGTACAGTGTACGTGATTGCCTTTGTACAGTTGGGGGGTCCGATCGGACCCCCCTCCTATACAGTGAGCGGTCGGTATTCATTGGGGAGCGATCTGACATGAGGGGGCGGCCATTCGATTCCGGCCACCCCCCGCGCGATCGCTCCCGGCGAATGGAAATGCTCCCTCTGCTGTGTAATGTTTACACAGGCAGAGGAAGCAGGAGGAAGTGATGTCATCTCTCATGCGGCGCTCACATATACCGAGCGCCGTACAAGAAAAGACACACAGGTCAGTACACTAACACTACACTGACACCAGGACACATAGGCACACAAATCACCCCCCCAGGCCCCCCCAGATCACCCCCCAGCCCCCAGTCACAGTGTCACTGATTGCAGTGACCATTTATTTACTGATCACTGCAATCAGTGACATTTGTGACTGTAAAAGTGTCACTACATTTAGTTTTAGGTCCAGTGTAGCCCCCTAACCCCCCCCTAATAAAGGTTTAACCCCCTTATCACCCCCCAGATAACCCTTTACCCCCTAGCACCGCCGTCACTAAGCGATCATTTTTCTGATAGCTGTCTTAGCGTCGGTGATGCAGATCGGTAGCCAGTAATTTTTTTTAGGTTCGCCGCAGGTTTTTATAGCGTCGGGTACCCCCATAATTTATCTAATAAAGGTTTAACCCCCTTGATCGCCCCCCAGGTAACCCTTTCACCCCCTATCACCACTGTCGCTAAGCGATAATTTTTCTGATCGCTGTCTTAGCGTCGGTGATGCAGATCGGTAGCCAGTAATTTTTTTTAGGTTCGCCGCAGGTTTTTATAGCGTCGGGTACCCCCATAAATTATCTAATAAAGGTTTAACCCCCTTGATCGCCCCCCAGGTAACCCTTTTACCCCCTATCATCACTGTCGCTAAGCGATCATTTTTCTGATCGCTGTCTTAGCGTCGGTGATGCAGATAGGTAGCCAGTAATTTTTTTTAGGTTCGCCGCAGGTTTTTATAGCGTCAGGTACCCCCATATATTATCTAATAAAGGTTTTAACCCCCTAATTGCCCCTAGTTAACCCTTTCACCAGTGATCACCATATAAGTGTTAAGGGTGACGCTGGTTAGTTAGTTTGCTTTTTATAGTGTCAGGGCACCCGCCGTATATATAACCCAATAAAGGTTTAACCCCCTGATCGCCCGGCGGGTGATATCAATTAGGTTTTAGCGTCAGAGAGGGTCTGCGTCACACCCCAGGCAGCGTCAGGTTAGTGCCAGTAACGCTAACACCCACGCGTGAAGCATACACCCCCCTTAGTGGTATAGTATCTGAACAGATCAATATCTGATCTGATCAGATCTATACTAGCATCCCCAGCAGTTTAGGGTTCCCAAAAACGCAGTGTTAGCGGGATCAGCCCAGATACCTGCCAGCACCTGCGTTTTGCCCCTCCGTCCAGCCCAGGCCACCCAAGTGCAGTATCGATCGATCACTGTCACTTACAAAACACAACACACATAACTGCAGCGTTCGCAGAGACAGGCCTGATCCCTGCGACTCCAGTGCTGTAGGAGGTGATTTCACCACCACAGTTAAAAAAAAAGCATATATGCCGAAGCAGGGGCGGAGGAGCGATTTTGCTCCTAATGCCGCGTACATACGGTCGAAATTCCGACGGAGGCTTGCCAGTGGAAAAGTCCGACCATGTGTGTGCGGCATAACTTTTTTGCGGGAGGATGCCCCCATGCTTCGGCATATATAAATGGTGCATGTATGCCCATCATTAGAAGTGGGTGGATGAAGGGCGGTATTCTAATGGTGGGCATACCCACTGATCAATCTCTTTTTTCGTTCAGCCAACTGGCTGCATGAAAAAAAAAAAAGATTACAATACATGTCCAACAAGGACCAGCAACGTACTGGTATGTTGCTGGACTTTGAATGTTTATACCAGAATGATGCCTGCGGGTTTAGGTATCATCTTGGTATCATTCTTTTCAGCCAGCGGCCGGCTTTCATGTAAAAGCAATCCTAGTGGCTAATTAGCCTCTGAACTGCTTTTACAAGCAGTGGGAGGGAATGTCCCCCCCTGGATATAAAAAGCGCCATTGGGAAATTGGGAAAGCATTTTATCACACCGATCTTGGTGTGGTCAGATGCTTTGAGGGCAGAGGAAAGATCTAGGGTCTAGAAGACCCCAGTTTTTTCAAAAAAAGAGTACCTGTCACTACCTATTGCTATCATAGGGGATATTTACATTCCCTAAGATAACAATAAAAATGATAAAAAAAAATAAAATATGGAAGGAACAATTAAAAAAAAAAAAAAAAAAGCACCCCTGTCCTGCCCTGCTCTTGCCCAATGGCGAAAGCAAGCGTCGGTCTGGCGTCATATGTAAACAGCAATTGCACCATGCATGTGAGGTATCACCGCGAAGGTCAGATCGAGGGCAGTAATTTTAGCAGTAGACCTCCTCTGTAAATCTAACGGGGTAACCTGTAAAGGCTTTTAAAGGCTTTTAAAAATGTATGTAGTTTGTCGCCAATGCGCGTTTGTGCGAAATTTTAAAGCATGTCGTGTTTGGTATCTATGTACTCGGCCTAAGATCATCTTTTTTATTTCATCAAACATTTGGGCAATATAGTGTGTTTTAGTGCATTAAAATTAAAAAAAAGTGTATTTTTTCCCCAAAAAATGCGTTTGAAAAATCGCTGCGCAAATACTGTGTAGAAAAAAAAAATGCAACCCCCACCATTTTAATCTGCAGGGCCTTTGCTTTAAAAATATATATAATGTTTGGGGGTTCAACATAATTTTCTTGCAAAAAAAAAAAATGTTTTCATGTAAACAAAAAGTGTCAAAAAGGGCTTTGTCTTCAAGTGGTTAGAAGAGTGGATGTAAGCTTCCTAATGTTATGTATAAAATGCCAGAACAGTTCAAAAACCCCCCAAATGACCCCATTTTGGAAAGTAGACACCCCAAGCTATATACTGAGAGGCATGTCGAGTCCATGGAATATTTTATATGTTGACACAAGTTGCGGAAAAAAGAAAATTTATTTATTTATTTATTTTTTTTGCACAAAGTTGTCACTAAATGATATATTGCTCAAACATGCCATGGGCATATGTGGAATTACACCCCAAAATACATTCTGCTGCTTCTCCTGAGTACGGGGATACCACATGTGTGAGACTTTTTGGGAGCCTAACCGCGTACGGGACCCCAAAAACCAAGCTCCGCCTTCAGGCTTTCTAAGGGTGTAAATTTTTGATTTCACTTCTCACTGCCTATCACAGTTTCGGAGGCCATGGAATGCCCAGATGGCACAAAACCCCCCCAAATGACCCCATTTTGGAAAGTAGACACCCCAAGCTATTTGCTGAGAGGTATTGTGAGTATTTTGCAGATCTCGCTTTTTGTCACAAAGTTTTGAAAAAAAAAAATGTCTTTCTTAATTTTTAAAAACAAATGAGAGCTGTAAAATACTCACCATGCCTCTCAGCAAAAAGCTTGGGGTGTCTACTTTCCAAAATGGGGTCATTTGGGGGGGGTTGTGCTATTTTGGCATTTTATGGCCTTCGAAACTGTGATAGGTAGTGAGGAGTGAAATCAAAAATTTGTGCCTAGAAATCCTGAAGGCGGTGCTTGGTTTTTGGGGTCCCGTACGCGGCTAGGCTCCTAAAAAGTCCCACACATGTGGTATTCCCGTACTCAGGAGAAGCAGCAAAATGTATTTTGGGGTGTAATTCCACATATAACCATGGCATGTGTGAGCAATATATCATTTAGTGACAACTTTTTGTAATTTTTTTTTTGTCATTATTCAATCACTTGGGACAAAAAAAAAAAATATTCAATGGGCTCAACAGGCCTCTCAGCAATTTCCTTGGGGTGTCTACTTTCTAAAATGGGGTCATTTGGGGGGGTTTTGTGCTAATTTGGCATTTTATGGCCTTCAAAACTGTGATAGGTAGTGAGGAGTGAAATCAAAAATTTGCGCCCTTAGAAATCCTGAAGGCGGTGCTTGGTTTCCGGGGGCCCGTACGCGGCTAGGCTCCCAAAAAGTCCTACACATGTGGTATCCCCGTACTCAGGAGAAGCAGCAAAATGTATTTTGGGGTGCAATTCCACATATAAACATGGCATGTGTGAGCAATATATCATTTAGTGACAACTTTTTGTAATTTTTTTTTTTTTTTTAGTCATTATTCAATCACTTGAGACAAAAAAAAAAATATTCAATGGGCTCAACATGCCTCTCAGCAATTTCCTTGGGATGTCTACTTTCCAAAATGGGGTCATTTGGGGGGGTTTTGTACTGCCCTGCCATTTTAGCACCTCAAGAAATGAGATAGGCAGTCATAAACTAAAAGCTGTGTAAATTCCAGAAAATGTACCCTAGTTTGTAGACGCTATAACTTTTGCGCAAACCAATAAATATACGCTTATTGACATTTTTTTTACTAAAGACATGTGGCTGAATACATTTTGGGCTAAATGTATGACTAAAATTGAGTTTATTCGATTTTTCTTATAACAAAAATTAGAAAATATATTTTTTTTTCAAAATTTTCGGTCTATTTCCGTTTATATCGCAAAAAATAAAAATCGCAGAGGCAATCAAATGCCATTAAAAGAAAGCTCTATTTGTGGGAAGAAAAGGACGCAAATTTAGTTTGGGTACAACATTGCATGTCCGCACAATTTACAGTTAAAGCAGCGCAGTGCAAAATTATGAAATCACCTCTGGTCCTCTAGCTACCAAATGGTTCGGGGCTTAAGTGGTTAAATGAATTGTCAGGTCCCGGCAATACAGATAAAAGTCATTAAAAAAAGGCATGGATTCCACCCCAGTCCATTACCAGGCCCTTTGGGTCTGGTATGAATATTAAGGGGAACCCCGAACCAAAATAAATAAAAAAAAAGCGTGGGGGTCCCCCCGAATTCCATTACCAGGCCCCTCAGGTCTGGTATGCATATTAAGTGGAACCCTGCACATTTTTTATTTGAAAATGGCATATGGGGTCCCCTAAAAATCCATACCAGACCCTTTAGGTCTGGTATGGATTTTAAGGAGAACCCCGCACCAAAATTAAAAAAAAATGGCGTGGGTTCCCCCCAAAAATCCATATCAGACCCTTCTCTGAGCTTATCAAAATCTGGAAGCCCCCTTTAACAAAAGGGGACCCCCCAGATTCCACCCCCCTATGTGAATTGGTAATGGGGTACATTGTACCCCTACCATTTCACAAAAGAAAGTGTCAAAAATGTTAAAAACCACACAGACACAGTTGGGATATGTTCTTTATTAAAAAGAAAAAAAAAAGAAAGAAAAAATTCCAACGATACAGAGAAAAAAAAAAAAAGCCGACTCGATCCTCTCTCCATGGGAGGTACCCATGGAATGACGCTCTCCCTCCGTGACATATCTTTTATAGCTAGGGTGGGGCCACCCGTCATGTGTGCAGTTGACCCCACCCCCTCTGACACAACAGGGAAATGCAGGGTTATCCAGTGACATGTACGGGTGACCCCGCCCCCTCTAACGCAACGCGGGTTTCCCGTGACGTGGGTACCTCCCATGGAGAGAGGATCGAGTCGGCTTTTTTTTTTTTTTTTTTTTTTACGTATCGCTCAGAGGATTACATCGTTGGGATTTTTTCTTTCTTTTCTTTTTTTTTTTAATAAAGGACTTATCCCAACTGTGTCTGTATGGTTTTTAACATTTTTGACACTTTCTTTTGTGAAATGGTAGGGGTACAATGTACCCCATTACAAATTCACATAGGGGGGTGGAATCTGGGGGTCCCCTTTGTTAAAGGGGGCTTCCAGATTCCGATAAGCCCCCCGCCCGCAGACCCCCACAACCACCGGGCAAGGGTTGTGGGGATGAGGCCCTTGTCCCCATCAACATGGGGATATCCTCCCCAGGTTGAGGGCATGTGGCCTGGTACGGTTCGCCCCCCTCTTTTCCTGTGGCCTGCCAGGTTGCGTGCTCGGATAAGGGTCTGGTATGGATTTTTGGGGGGGAATCCCGCCTAATTTTTTTTTTTTGCTGCGGGGTTCCCCTTAAAATCCATACCATCCCTAAAGGGTCTGGTATGGATTTTTAGGGGGACCCCTACGCCATTTTTTTAAAAAATTGGTGCAGGGTTCCCCTTAATATCCATACCAGACCTGAAGGGCCTGGTAATGGAATTTGGGGGGACCCCTATGCTTTTTTTTGGGGGGGTTTGGGGTTCCCCTTATTATTCATACCAAACCCAAAGGGCCTGATAATGGACTGGGGGGGAACCCATGCCATTTTTTTCAATGACTTTTACCTGTATTACCGGGACCCAAAAATTCATTTATAGCCGCGAGTAGTTTTAAATGACTTTTTTTCCTTCAGAAATGACAGTTTAAGGCCCTACCGTTCGGTCTGGCTACCGCACCTTGAGTGTTCACAAAGGTGCTAGCCCCGCCCCTGTCGATGCTAAGAGCACGGGGCATAGCAGTAACAGCTTATCTGGATGATCTGCTGCTCATAGATCAGTCCGTAGCACGCCTAGACCGCAATGTGCGCAGCACAGTGGAGTATTTAGAGTACATAGGCTGGGTCCTCAATCTAGAAAAATCCTCCTTACAGCCCCAAAGAAGGCTGGAGTATTTGGGAATGGTCATAGACACAATTCAAATCAGGCTATTCTTACCCAGATCAAAGGCCAAAGCCATAAAGGATTTTGTCTGTGTGATCAAAGCAAGGAAAAATCCTTCCATTCATCTATGCATGAGGTTATTAGAGAAAATGGTGGCCTCATTCGAGGCCATTCCTTACGCCCAGTTTCACTCAAGGCTTTGCAGAACAACATCCTGTCTGCCTGGAACAGAAAAGTTTAAGCCTTGGACCTTCCAATGCACCTGTCACCGCGGGTTCAACAGAGCCTCAATCGGTGGTTGCTCCCTCAGAATCTGCTAAAGGGAAAATTCTTTATTCCAGTTACTTGGAAAAACGTAACCACAGATGCCAGCCTTATAGGCTGGGGGGCAGTTCTGGAAGAAGCTTCTGCCCAGGGAAAATGGTCTAGAGCCGAAGAGCTCTTGCTCATCAACATTCTGGAGATTCGGGCAATTCATCTGGTCCTCAGGGTCTGGACTTACAGGTTTCAGGGTTGTCCTGTCCAGATACAGTCCGACAGTGCCACAGCAGTAGCTTATATCAATCACCAAGGGGGCACCAGGAGTCTGGATTCCCAAAAAGAGGTGAATCACATTTTTTCTTGGGCAGAAAGGCATGTTCCCTGTCTGTCTGCGGTCTTCATTACAGGGGTAGAAAATTGGCAGGCGAGTTTTCTAAGCCGCCAGCAGCTGAGTCCAGGAGAATGGTCTCTACACGCCAACATTTTTCAGACTATATGTCGGAAATGGGGTACCCCAGATGTAGACCTGTTGGCCTCCAGGTTTAACACAAAGCTGGACAACTTTGTGTAAAGGACAAGAGATCCACTGGCACAAGGGTCGGATGCCTTAACAATTCCATGGGATCAGTATTCTCTGATTTATGCATTCCCTCCAGTTCCGCTTCTCCCGCGATTCCTCCGCAGAGTCAAGAGAGAAGGAAATCCGGTGATTCTGGTAACCCCAGCTGGGCCCAGGCGATCCTGGTATGCGGAGATCGTGAAGATGGCAGAGGGGAACCCTTGGGTTCTTCTGCTCCGCTCAGATCTACTCTCACAGGGTCCAATATTCCATCCTGCCTTACAAAGTCTGAATTTGACGGTTTGGCTGTTGAGACCCACATTCTGAAGAGTCGTGGCTTGTCTGGCCCAGTCCTATCCACTCTGGTTAATGCCAGAAAGCTGGACTCCTGGCTCATCTACTATAGAATCTGGAAGTCATGTTTCCTGGTGTGAATCCAGGAGGTGGCATCCTAGAAGGTATGCCATTAGCAGGATTCTTACCTTTCTTCAATTAGGCGTTGAAATTAAGCTGGCCTTGAGCACTATCAAGGGCCAGATCTCGGCCTTGTCGGTATTTTTTCAAAGGCAGATTGCCTCTCATTCCCTGATCTGGGCATTTGTCCAAGGAGCACTGTGCCTGAATCTGCCGGTTAAGCCTCCTGTGTGCCCATGGGCCTTAAATTTACCTTTTGAACCATTACACCATGCTTCTTTAGTTCTTTTGACAAAGAAACAGTTTTTTCTTGTAGCCATATCCTCAGCAAGGAGGGTATCGGAGTTGGCAGCTCTTTCTTGTAAAGAGACATATTTGATCATTCATGAAGACAGGGTGGTGTTGCGTCCTCACCCAGCCTTTTTACCTAAAGTGGTTTCAGGGTTCCATCTGAATCAAGATGTAGTCCTACCGTCCTTTTTTCCAGATCCGTAGTCCGCGGAAGAAGAGAAGCTACACTCTTTAGATGTTGTAAGAGTGGTAAAAATGTATCTGCACGCTATGGCTCAGATACGAAAGACTGATTGTGTATTTATTCTGCCAGAGGGCCCGAGGAAAGGCCAGGCAGTGTCAAAGTCCACTATTTCAAGGTGGATTTGACAAGTCATTATTCAGGTCTATGGTTTGGAAAAGAAGATTCCTCCTTTTCAGGTTAAAGCGCACTCGACTAGAGCAGTTCGTGCTTCATGGGCAGTGCATCACCAGGCCTCCATGGCTCAGATCTGCAAGGCTGCTACTTGGTCTTCGGTCCATACATTCACCAGATTTTACCAAGTGGATGTGAGAGGGCATGAGGATGCCGCCTTTGAGCGCAGTGTACTGCAGGCAGCAGTGTAGGTCCTCTTGTCCGATGGCGGTCTGTGTTTTTTGATCTGTGTCTCCCTCCCCTCAATTTGGGCATTGCTATGGGACATCCCACTAAGTAATTATCTAAGTCTCTGTGTCCCGTGATGTATGAACAAGAAAATAGGATTTTTTAAAACAGCTTACCTGTAAAATCCCTTTCTTGAAAGTACATCACGGGACACAGAGCTCCAGTCCCTCTTCGAGATTATACGTTGGGACACTTATTGCTTTGCTACAAAACTGAGGTGCTCTCCATATGGGAGAGGTTATATAGGGGAGGAACTCGCCTTGTAATTAGGGTTGCCAGTGTCCAATCACCTGATGGTGACTATCTAACTCACTAAGTAATTATCTAAGTCTCTGTGTCCCGTGATGTACTCTCAAGAAAAGGATTTTACAGGTAAGCTGTTTTAAAAAAATCCTATATTTTTCCCCAAAATACTGCCCCCCTGAAACAAAAGGAGGTCTTTCAGCAAACAATATGTTTTCTATGGACAGGACAAGAGGTACATGTGACTGGAGACCTTAAATCAACCACAAAATAAAATGAAATACAAATAAGCCATTATTATAAGTAGTAGTATTATTACCATGATTAATAATAATAATAATAATAATAATGATAATAATAATAATGCACCAAAGGTTTTTTTTTTTTTTACCCTAAGCAGTTTGATATCTTTGTAAAAGTAGAAAAAGCAAAAAATACTGCGCCAACCTCGCAAAGAATTTATATGTTAGCAGCCAACATAACAATCTGACAAAAATGTAAAAAATATAAGAGTATATAAATGTGGCGCTATGTGAAATTCAAAAGTGAATTCAAATATATATTGGGACTCAATAGAGAACCAAATGGCCTATAGGAGACCAAATAATAAACGTTGTGACAAACACATGTGACATATATACATGAATGAATAATAAATCTATTCAAACAATATTTGCAGTGATGTATCACCAAAATCTAGGAGAACCACTGACACCCATAGAAATGAACACAAAAAAATATATAAAAATATATATAAAAATTATAATGACTCTCTTCAGTGAACACTTATAAGAATCATAAAAAATCTATAACACCTATAATTGGTGCATAAATCGTACACATAACCGTGAATCTCCTGTAAGGAACAAAACTATGTGACTTATATATAAATATCCACAGAGTTCAGTGCAAACAAGATTTTGAAATGTCTCTTAGTACAGGCGAGAACCAATATCCAAAAATTGTCATCTGTGGATAGGCAAGTCCTGTTTCAAATGGTTCCTTGAAGTGGATGGTTTGTATGCCAATAAGATGTAACACCCGGGAGTGCCTTCACCATTGGGTCAGGGACAGAAAATAAGAAATGACTACTCTTACCGAGTGTTGTAGATCCAGCTCACCATATAGCGGTGGATCTATCAGGCTTATGTCCACGTCAGGGACCAGCAAATGGGAATCCAAGTTTGTCCTCTCCTGTTGATGGCGTCTTTCAACGTTTCAAACTGTGACTCTCTCCAAATGTGGGTGATCAGCGTGTGAACCCGAAGCCCTCCATAAGGATCGTGTCACCAAAAAAACAGGAAAGAGCACTTCCACATAGTGTAAATCCAAAATAGGAATTTATTAAAAAGCAACCATAAAATTCCAATAAAACAGCAAACAAGCAGTTCAATCCCCAAAATTTCAAAAGAAAGGGGGCAATCCACACAAAAAATATGCAAACAAACCCAGAGATAAACTTCAGAGGTGGTAAGCTCCAAATATCAAGGATGCGTGAGATGGGCAGTAAGAACTGGCACGAGAAACCCGACGCCTTTTAGTCTAATAAGACATCAACTGGGGTACACGCCATCTCAATGCCCCCCACGCTATATATAGGAAGAGAATTGTACCTTAATTACATGCTCGTACGTCCCATTGAATGTTTCACTTCCGGGATTGGTAAGTCACATGGCTGACTCTGCGTCACATGACCTTTGTCATGTGCGCTTCCCGGCCAATCGGAACAGAGCAAAGAAGCGTGCTACGCCATCGACGTGGCTAACGCCGTCCACGTGTCATCGGCATACACTAGATTGGATCCCTCATAGACGGCGCGACCGTGCGCAAAGCACACTGGGATATGTAGTCGGAACGCAATAAAGCGTAGCGGCTAACTACATGTAGTGTATCCTCACTGTGTGCTTGCAGGTCATACGTCGTCTTCAGAGGGCGGATCACCACGTATTGGGATATGGAACTCAGAAATATGTCTGCCAGACTCAACCTCAAAGCACCAATTCCCCAATATGATGTAATAGTAGGATTTTTAAAACAGCTTACCTGTAAAATCCTTTTCTTGGAGTACATCACGGGACACAGAGCAGCATAGTCATTACTATGTGGGTTATATAGAATTACCTTCAGGTGCTGGCACTGGCAACTTCCAAAACAGGAAGTACCCTCCCCTATATAAGCCCCTCCCATCCGGGAGTACCTCAGTTTTGTAGCAAAGCAATACGTGTCCCCAAAAGAGGGGTGGGAGCTCTGTGTCCCGTGATGTACTCCAAAAAAAGGATTTTACAGGTAAGCTGTTTTAAAAATCCTACTTTCTTGTTCATACATCACGGGACACAGAGCAGCATAGTCATTACTATGTGGGACGTCCCAAAGCAATGCCAAATGAGGGGGGGGATACACCATACATAAGCTGGGCGCCATCAGGCATGAGGATCTTTTGCGGCCTGCAACACACTGCGCCCAAAGGCGACATCCTCCTGACTTCTAACGTCCACCTGGTAGAACCTAGTAAACGTGTGTACTGAAGACCATGTTGCGGCCTTACAAATTTGAGCCAGGGAGGCCTGGTGATGCACTGCCCATGAAGTTCCAACTGCTCTCGTGGAGTGCGCCCTAACTTTGAACGGAGGCGGTCTACTTCTCAAGCCATAGGCTTGTATTATGACCTGTCAAATCCACTTGGCTAAAGTAGATTTTGATGCTGCCTGACCCTTTCTGGGGCCTTCCGGCAGAACAAACAAAGAATCCGTTCTACGAATCTGAGCAGTGGCTTTTAGATAAGCTTTAACTGCTCTTACTACATCCAAAGAATGCAATAACTTTTCCTCTACCGAGCTAGGTTTGGGGAAAAAAGAAGGAAGAACCACATCCTGGTTCAAGTGAAACCTCGATACCACCTTAGGAAGAAAGGCTGGGTGAGGGCGTAATACTACTCTGTCCTTATGGATAACCAGATATGGCTCTTTACAGGACATGGCGGCTAATTCCGACACTCTTCTAGCCGAGCATATGGCTACTAAAAATATCAATTTTCTGGTGAGTAGAACCAAGGAAATGTGCCGCAAAGGTTCAAACGGCTGCTTCTGCAGAACCGACAGAACCAAATTTAGATCCCATGGGCATATGGGAGCTTTAATCGGTGGAATAATACGAGTCACCCCTTGCATAAAGGATTTGACAAGTGAATGCATAGCCAGGGGCCTTTGAAATAGTATTGATAAGGCCGAAACCTGGCCCTTGATAGTACTTAAGGCAAACTTCCTGTCTACAGCCCACTGCAGGAAGTCCAGAATTCTGCCTATAACGTACTTACGTGGATGCCATTTTCTGGCCTCGCACCAAGTGATGTACGCCTTCCAAACTCTATAGTAGATCTGCCTGGATACAGGCTTCCTGGCATTGATTATAGTCGATACCACAGAGTTAGAGAGACCTCTCTTCTTTAGGATGTGGGATTCAATAGCCAGGCCGTTAAACTTAGAGTTAGTAAGGAAGGGTGGTATATCGGCCCTTGCGAAAGCAGGTCCGGACGACGTGGAAGGGTCCAAGGACTCCCCACAGACACTTTGATGATCTCCGCGTACCAGGCCCTTCGGGGCCACGCTGGAGCCACCAGGATCACCGGCTTCTTCTCCAACCTGACTCTGCGAAGGAGTCGAGGCAACAATTGTAGCGGAGGGAATGCATATATCAGTCTGAACTGATCCCAAGGGAACACCAGAGCATCCGAGCCGCAAGCGAGGGGATCCCTTGTCCGGGAGACAAATCTGTCCACCTTTGCGTTGAATCTGGATGCTAGCAGATCTACATCCGGTGTTCCCCACCGCTGACATATTGCTCGGAAGACCTCGGGATGAAGGGACCATTCCCCTGGGCATAACTGTTGGCGACTCAGAAAGTCCGCCTTCCAATTCTCCACCCCTGGAATGAAGACAGCTGATATACATGGGACATGCTTTTCTGCCCATTCCAGGATGTGACTTACTTCCCTCTGGGCTGCACGACTCCTGGTGCCTCCCTGATGATTGATATATGCCACTGCTGTGGCATTGTCTGATTGAATTCTGACAGGGGACCCTTGGAGTCTGGATGTCCAGGCTACTAGGGCATACCGGGCTGCTCGTATCTCTAAGAGATTGATGGGCAGGGTTTTTACTACATTTGACCATCTGCCCTGGAGAGACCATTGCTCCAGTTCTGCCCCCCAGCCTATAAGGCTGGCATCTGTAGTGACCACCTTCCAAGATATCGGACTGAAGGGTTTTCCCTTCTGGAGATTCTGGGGGATCAACCACCAGCAGAGACTCTTCCGAACGGAAGGGGACAAAGCCATCGGGAAGTCTAGAGCCTGAACTTTTCCGTTCCAGGCTGACAATATGGCCCTCTGTAAATTCCTTGAGTGGAATTGGGCGTATGGCACAGCTTCGAATGATGCTACCATCTTTCCTAGCAGCCTCATGCACAGGCGTATGGACGGCTGTCTTTTTGCACAAAGCAGACGGACCAAGCCCCTCAAAGAGGATACCTTGTCTAGAGGTAAGAAAATCTTCCTCTGGTCTGAATCCAGCCGTAGCCCTAGATATACCAGGTTTTTCACTGGCTGTAGGGCCGACTTGTCCAGGTTGATGACCCAACCGTGAGATTCTAGATACTTGATTGTATCGACAATTACCACTTCTAGCTTGGCAACTGAGTGGTCCATCAACAACAGGTCGTCTAGGTATGCCATTATCGTTACACCTCGTGTTCTTAGATCGGCCAACAGTGGGGCCAGAATTTTTGTGAACACTCGTGGTGCTGTGGCCAGACCGAATGGTAAGGCTCTGAACTGAAAATGGCGCCCTTCTACTGCAAAGCGTAGAAATTTTTTGATGACCTGGAAAGATGGGAACATGCAAGTAAGCATCTTTGATGTCGATCGAGGCTAACCATTCCTCCCCTTGTAGGGCAGCGGTGACCGATCGGATCGACTCCATCCGGAAAGACCGGACGTTTAGAAATTTGTTTAGACTCTTTAGGTCCAATATGGGTCTTATGTCCCCGTTTGGCTTCGGGACTGTGAAAAGGTTTGAGTAGAAACCCAACCCCCACTCTTCCATAGGAACCTCCATAATTACTCCTTGGAGCAATAGTTGTTCTAACGCCAATAGGAGAGACCCTCTTTTCAGAGGGTCTCTTGGCATGCCTGACCACATAAACTGGGAAGGAGGAGACTCTTTTAACTCCAACTTGTATCCCAGAGTTACTGCGGAGAGCACCCATCTGTCTTTGATCGTCTCCCGCCAGGTCTCTGCGAACAACTGAAGTCTTCCCCCCACCCGTTTGAGTGGGGGCAGCCCTTCATAGGCTTGACTTGGAGGCTGGTTTAGTACCCCTTCGGATCCAGGGTTTCTTATTACCCTGTGACTGTCCCTGATTTTTACCCCCTGAGTTTGACCGAGGAGGCCGTCGGAACTGCTTAGTAGCAGACGTCGCAGGGATAGGAGAGGTAGTCCTCTTAAAAGATGGACCCCTAGACCTCTTCTTACTCGGTAAAAGAGTACTTTTACCACTGGAAATCTTCTGGATATACTTATCCAGGTCCTCGCCAAAAAGGCGTTCCCCATGAAATGGGAAGCTAACTAAGAGCTTCTTACAGGGAGCTTCAGCAGACCAGTTTTTGAGCCACAGAAGCCTACGCATATGTACCAAAGACAGCGTGAGGTGGGAGGCCTGATGGATAGAATCCTTGATGGCGTCAACCGCAAAGCATAATGCTCTAGGCAGATCAGCCAGAGCCTGGGCCTGCTGGTCTGGCAAATCCCTCAGGACCATTTTCATTTGATCCTTTAAAGCTTGGCAGACCCCAATAGCTGCCACTGCTGGCTGTGTAACAGCCCCTGCTGTGGAAAAAGCAGATTTTAATAAAGATTCCAATTTTTTATCTACTGGATCTTTGAACATTTGAACATTATCTACTGGACATGTCAGTGATTTGTTCACAGAAGAGATGGCTGCATCCACCGTAGGAACATTCCATCTCTGGGTGAACTTTTCCTCCATGGGATAGATCACCGGAAATTTTTTAGGCGGAACAAATTGTTTATCAGGATGTTCCCAGTCCTGGTATATAAGTCCTTCCAATAATGGATGTATTGGAAAGGAGCAATTAACCTGGGGAGCTTTTAGCGACCCCAATGAGGAGACAGCAGTAGTTGATGGTTCAACAAGAGGCATTTTAAATGCAGATCGAACCATGTCAGTTAGGGTCTGGACCCACAATCTTTCAGTCTGTGATGCTGAAAATGGTTCATCTACTGTCGATTCCTCAAAAACAGAGTTAACCTCCTCCTGATCCCCTTCAGGTAGGTCGGTCCCTTCCTGGGACTGTTGCTCTGCTAACAGGCACTCTAATGGAGGGGATGGAGATCTGGCGCGCTTTCTTTCCTGTAGAGAAGAAGCGATCAATGCTGCCAATCTCTGCTCCAATCCCTCCAGAGTTGAGGAAAAAACCTCCTCTGTTATATATGCAGGAGCAGGTGGACTGAGGACAGCCGCAGTACCTGGCACTCCCGGGGGTTCCTTATGGGTATTAACCTCTGATTTCTCAGGGGAGGAGGGTGCAGATGACTGCTCCAGATCCTCAGAGCCCGATGGAGACCCCCTACACTTCCTGAGAGGTATATCTCGGAGTTTTTTAGGCGGCATATTCCTTAGTTCAAAGCTGAGGTATTCCAGCCGCAATACACCCCTTACTGAAATAGTCTAATGCAATTTTGCTGCTATGTATATCAGTGGGTGTCTACTAATGCGTCTTTCTGGGGATGCCTGTATCAACCGCCCGCTGTAAGCCCCTATACCATGCTACCAGCTCCTTTTCATGCTCTGTGTCCATAGCAAGCAGCGTGGACTGAGTCCTTTTATCTTGCTGGGACGCCCGCACATGCGCAGAAGCGCTGGGCGCACAGAGCGCGTCATCCGCCAGGCTCCGCCCCCCTTTTTGAAGCTAAATCTTATAAAAAGAAAGCGTGTGTGCGCGCGCGTGCGCGTGCACGTGTGCGCTCTTGGCGCCATGTAGGGAGAGGAGCCAGGGTCCCTGTCTCACCAGGACTCGGGGATGGAAGGAAACTACTTGGCAGCATGACAGAGAAATGCAGCTTCCCTGATAGAGAGCTCACTCATCTGCCTGGACTTTCACCATGGAAGGAATAGTCCCAAGAAAAAAAGACGTTCCACAGCGGCCTCTAGTGGACAAACACAGGTACCACACTTTTGTCTTTTTTTTTTAAAACCTCCTTTATGAAAAACATTTCCAGGTTTACAGTTTTTAAAACTTCCTTTATGAAAAAACATTTCTAGGATTTCTTAGGCATATACAGCTATTAGCGGGAATACCTTTTAGGTAACAGGCAGAAAGACATATTAGGCTTGGGGGTCCCCTCAATAGAACCAAGTTCCTGAGGGGCCCCCACTTACCTTTTCCCCGCCGCAGGACTTTGTTTGGTCCACAGAAGCCCAAACTTCACCTTTCACGGCAGGCATTGTACTAGACCTTCAGGGACGGGGTTCCCAAGGATTCCACTCCCCTGGACCTGTATAGCACCCTGCACAGATAGCCTCTTGGTTTTGGGTATGACCAGAGCTCTGGATCCCAGGGTCCAGCCCTCCTAAGAGAGGCATTACAGGCAAAACCTTGCTCTTCTCTGCAAGGCCCGGGTACCGACCGTTTAGCTATGAAGCTTTTTTGGTCGGATCCGGAATAGCTTGCTAAGGCCCAGAGAACCTGTACACAAGTCCAGATGAATACATGTTAACCTTGGCCAACACCTTAGACACTGGCAAAAAAACTGAGGTACTCCCGGATGGGAGGGGCTTATATAGGGGAGGGTACTTCCTGTTTTGGAAGTTGCCAGTGCCAGCACCTGAAGGTAATTCTATATAACCCACATAGTAATGACTATGCTGCTCTGTGTCCCGTGATGTATGAACAAGAAAAACATCCCGCTGATGATCCAAAACCGAATAATGCAATTTAAATATAACCAAATGTTAATGTATAAAATAAGTATATATAGAAAGTACATATATGCACATCCCGGAGGGTAAACATATTATAAACAATGGGGCCACATATGGATATATGTTAATGAAACCATCGGTCTCATCTATATAAACGTATAAACATAAACTATATGATAACACATATAGAACCGTATGACAAATGTATGACTAATTGCCACAGTACCAATGTAACCCTAGATATGAATAATGTATCAATGGATAAATAAAAAATTTAAAAATTAAAAATTGCATAAAATGTAAACAATTTGGAGCAAATGGCGAAATGTGTAACCACAAATGGGAAAATATCATAATATTAGGATTGATTAATAAAAGCATTAATATCCCAATCGATGTTAAGTCCGTGGGGCCTGTAACTCTTTAACTGGTATATCCAGTAGGTCTCTAGTCTCGAGACCCCTCTTAGGCAGGACTCCCCCCTCCAATGGGGAACAAATTTGTCTATGATCACAAACTTAGTACCCCTTGGATCTTTGTTGTGAGACTCCAGATAGTGTCTTGGAAGACTATGGTTGGTTTTTCCTTTATGAATACTAGTAAGGTGTTCGCCCACCCTAATGGCAAACGTGCGGATGGTACGCCCTACGTACTGCTTCCCGCATGGGCAAGTATGTAGGTAAACAATGAATCTAGTTGCACAGGTGGTAAAATGCTTCATTTTATAATTTGTTCCCGTGGATGTGGAACAAAAAGTATCTGTTTTGCGTTTCCCACATAAATTAACCTGGCATACCTTACATTTTCTGCATGGATAGTATGCTTTTAGGTGTGGAAAAAAGACGGGAATGATGGGTGGATTACTCACGTTTGGAGCTATCTGACTTTTGAGTGAGGAAGCCCCTCTGTAAGTCACTCCAGCTCTATCTGGGAGTGAAGGACCAAGGACCTGATCATTTTTAAGGACATTCCAATGCCTCTGAAAAATTTCCCTAATTTGTTTATGTTGAATAGAAAATGTAGTGTAAAAAGACCATTTAAATTTGGAGTCCTGAATTGATTTACTTCTTTCTGTTAATAATGAATCCCTACTTGTAATAGAAATACGTTGAATTTCTTCATCTATCTGAGAAGGACTGTAGCCCTTATCAACAAACCTAGATTTTAGAATATTTGCTTGGTATTGAAAATCTGAGAGATGGGAACAATTACGTCGAATCCTCAATAGTTGACTCCGTGGGACCGATTTTAACCATGCTGAGTGGTGACAACTATCAACCGGAATGTATCCATTCCGGTCGGTGGATTTGAAAAACGTTTTAGTATGTAATTGACCCCCACTCGAAAATATTTCTAAGTCTAAGAAATGGATCTGAGTATAACTCATTTCATATGACAAACTAATGCCAATATTGTTGTCATTAAGGATAGACATGAAACTCCTAAGGGAATCCTGATCTCCCCTCCATAGGAGGAGGATGTCGTCGATGTATCGTACCCAGAGTACAATCTCGGGACGGTTTAGAGCATAGACGACATCCTCCTCCCATTTGGCCATAAAGATATTAGCCAAACTGGGAGCAAACTTTGCTCCCATTGCAACTCCCTTTCGTTGCAGGAAAAAATCCCCATCATACCAGAAATAGTTATGAGTTGTGGCAAATTGTAGGAGATCCATGATGTACCTCCTTTGTGTTCCTGACAACCTGTTATTTCTAGATAGAAACAGACCAACTGCAGATAAACCCAATGTGTGAGAAATACATGTATAAAGTGAGGCTACATCAGCCGTAACCAGCAAGATGTCTTCACTGTATTCTATCTGTTGTAATATTGAAATGGTATGTCTAGTGTCTTTAAGATATGATGGAAATTGTTCGAACAATCGGCTCATTGACAAAGAGATTAAAGATATTAGGGATAAACTCCTACCACACAAATCCACTTCAGAATATGGTATGCTGTCCACAAGTTTAAAAACACATTTAGAAAAGGAAGAGAAAGAACAAAAATAAATAAATAAATAAAGAAGCAAAAGAAGTACACTCGGGATGTTAACGACTATAAAAGCGGTTGTGTGTTTAGTTGGCAATCCAAAGACAGTGTGATAAGAACTATTGAAGGCAATTCCAATAATATGGACATTTCTGCCCCAATAATGGGAGAATTAAGATCACGACAATCTACCTCTGTTCAACCTCCGAATTGTACAAGCGGCCCCAGGGATCTTAATCCCAGGCAGACTGGTGCGCGTACCCCTACTGCTCAACCAAAAGGCCCTTATCAAGTTCAGGGCGGGAAGGGCAAGGGATCTCGCGGTAATAATAGAGGTAGAGGGGACCATTCCCGTGATCATTGGAGACACGATTCTCCACGAGGTAGAAGTGGACAAGGTCATTATGATTATAATTACTATCACCCCTACCAGTCTCAAAGAACGCCGGTAGAAACTCATAATAGATTTTTTCCTCTGGGGGATGAATATGGAATGCATCAATCCCAACACAACTATAGGGACAATGATGACAGTCACCAATTTAATAGGTCCCCATATAGTTATAACCAGAACCACCCAGGGCCTTCATACTCAGGGGGTTTTTATCAGGAGCAGAGGGGATACAATCGAAACCCCGATCCAAACGTGGATGCAGAGGCGGATGGCGCGCCAAGAAAAAGAAAATGTGTATAACCACTGAGGGAATTTTCAACTTGAGCTCAGCTACATTCACTGAAGCGGAACAAATAGTTTTAAGTAAAGGATTGAAATATGTCCCTCCCAGACCATTGAATAAATTTAGCACATTTATAGATGTGCACAAATATGTGCGGAAATTAAACATTCAGAGATATTTTATCTCCAACCCGGTTAGACCAAGTTTACCTGAAATTACTTCACTCACTGTTCACTCAGGGTTTTCAAATCCCTCGCTCTTTAATCCTCCGGGCGTCACGGCGCCCTCCATTCAAGTATTTAGAGATCTAGTATTAAAAGATTTGGAGGCATTACCCAAGAAAAAAATGTACAGTGACCCTAGAATCAAGATCGGTCTTAGGACACTGTGTGAGCGCAAAGATCTCACTATACGCCCTGCTGATAAGGGCGGGGGCATAGTAGTACTTGATAAAGAAGCCTACCATGCTGAGATGATCAAGATCCTGAGCGATGGTGATACATACGTACGTCTACCTAAAAACCCTACACAGAGTTTTAAGAAAATATTGATTGATCTTGTGGATACTGGGGCCCAGCTTGGTATTTTAGATAAAAAAGAGAAAAGTTATTTAGTGCCAGTTGCTCCACGGATTCCTATTATTTATTACCTCCCTAAGGTACATAAAGATGCCAATCATCCTCCTGGCCGCCCAATTATTAGCGGCATAGATTCTGTGACCTCCCGCATAGGGAGATACATAGATTTCCATTTACAACCGATTGTTCGAACAATTTCCATCATATCTTAAAGACACTAGACATACCATTTCAATATTACAACAGATAGAATACAGTGAAGACATCTTGCTGGTTACGGCTGATGTAGCCTCACTTTATACATGTATTTCTCACACATTGGGTTTATCTGCAGTTGGTCTGTTTCTATCTAGAAATAACAGGTTGTCAGGAACACAAAGGAGGTACATCATGGATCTCCTACAATTTGCCACAACTCATAACTATTTCTGGTATGATGGGGATTTTTTCCTGCAACGAAAGGGAGTTGCAATGGGAGCAAAGTTTGCTCCCAGTTTGGCTAATATCTTTATGGCCAAATGGGAGGAGGATGTCGTCTATGCTCTAAACCGTCCCGAGATTGTACTCTGGGTACGATACATCGACGACATCCTCCTCCTATGGAGGGGAGATCAGGATTCCCTTAGGAGTTTCATGTCTATCCTTAATGACAACAATATTGGCATTAGTTTGTCATATGAAATGAGTTATACTCAGATCCATTTCTTAGACTTAGAAATATTTTCGAGTGGGGGTCAATTACATACTAAAACGTTTTTCAAATCCACCGACTGGAATGGATACATTCCGGTTGATAGTTGTCACCACTCAGCATGGTTAAAATCGGTCCCACGGAGTCAACTATTGAGGATTCGACGTAATTGTTCCCATCTCTCAGATTTTCAATACCAAGCAAATATTCTAAAATCTAGGTTTGTTGATAAGGGCTACAGTCCTTCTCAGATAGATGAAGAAATTCAACGTATTTCTATTACAAGTAGGGATTCATTATTAACAGAAAGAAGTAAATCAATTCAGGACTCCAAATTTAAATGGTCTTTTTACACTACATTTTCTATTCAACATAAACAAATTAGGGAAATTTTTCAGAGGCATTGGAATGTCCTTAAAAATGATCAGGTCCTTGGTCCTTCACTCCCAGATAGAGCTGGAGTGACTTACAGAGGGGCTTCCTCACTCAAAAGTCAGATAGCTCCAAACGTGAGTAATCCACCCATCATTCCCGTCTTTTTTCCACACCTAAAAGCATACTATCCATGCAGAAAATGTAAGGTATGCCAGGTTAATTTATGTGGGAAACGCAAAACAGATACTTTTTGTTCCACATCCACGGGAACAAATTATAAAATGAAGCATTTTACCACCTGTGCAACTAGATTCATTGTTTACCTACTTACTTGCCCATGCGGGAAGCAGTACGTAGGGCGTACCATCCGCACGTTTGCCATTAGGGTGGGCGAACACCTTACTAGTATTCGTAAAGGAAAAACCAACCATAGTGTTCCAAGACACTATCTGGAGTCTAACAACAAAGATCCAAGGGGTACTAAGTTTGTGATCATAGACAAATTTGTTCCCCATTGGAGGGGGGAGTCCTGCCTAAGAGGGGTCTCGAGACTAGAGACCTACTGGATATACCAGTTAAAGAGTTACAGGCCCCACGGACTTAACATCGATTGGGATATTAATGCTTTTATTAATCAATCCTAATATTATGATATTTTCCCATTTGTGGTTACACATTTCGCCATTTGCTCCAAATTGTTTACATTTTATGCAATTTTAAATTTTTTAATTTTTTATTTATCCATTGATACATTATTCATATCTAGGGTTACATTGGTACTGTGGCAATTAGTCATACATTTGTCATACGGTTCTATATGTGTTATCACATAGTTTATGTTTATACGTTTATATAGATGAGACCGATGGTTTCATTAACATATATCCATATGTGGCCCCATTGTTTATAATATGTTTACCCTCCGGGATGTGCATATATGTACTTTCTATATATACTTATTTTATACATTAACATTTGGTTATATTTAAATTGCATTATTCGGTTTTGGATCATCAGCGGGATGTTTATTACATCATATTGGGGAATTAGTGCTTTGAGGTTGAGTCTGGCAGACATATTTCTGAGTTCCATATCCCAATACGTGGTGATCCGCACTCTGAAGACGACGTATGACCTGCAAGCACACAGTGAGGATACACTACATGTAGTTAGCCGCTACGCTTTATTGCGTTCCGACTACATATCCCAGTGTGCTTTGCGCACGGTCACGCCGTCTATGAGGGATCCAATCTAGTGTATGCCGATGACACGTGGACGGCGTCAGCCACGTTGATGGCGTAGCACGCTTCTTTGCTCTGTTCCGATTGGCCGGGAAGCGCACATGACAAAGGTCATGTGACGCAGAGTCAGCCATGTGACTTACCAATCCCGGAAGTGAAACATTCAATGGGACGTACGAGCATGTAATTAAGGTACAATTCTCTTCCTATATATAGCGTGGGGGGCATTGAGATGGCGTGTACCCCAGTTGATGTCTTATTAGACTAAAAGGCGTCGGGTTTCTCGTGCCAGTTCTTACTGCCCATCTCACGCATCCTTGATATTTGGAGCTTACCACCTCTGAAGTTTATCTCTGGGTTTGTTTGCATATTTTTTGTGTGGATTGCCCCCTTTCTTTTGAAATTTTGGGGATTGAACTGCTTGTTTGCTGTTTTATTGGAATTTTATGGTTGCTTTTTAATAAATTCCTATTTTGGATTTACACTATGTGGAAGTGCTCTTTCCTGTTTTTTTGGTGACACGATCCTTATGGAGGGCTTCGGGTTCACACGCTGATCACCCACATTTGGAGAGAGTCACAGTTTGAAACGTTGAAAGACGCCATCAACAGGAGAGGACAAACTTGGATTCCCATTTGCTGGTCCCTGACGTGGACATAAGCCTGATAGATCCACCGCTATATGGTGAGCTGGATCTACAACACTCGGTAAGAGTAGTCATTTCTTATTTTCTGTCCCTGACCCAATGGTGAAGGCACTCCCGGGTGTTACATCTTATTGGCATACAAACCATCCACTTCAAGGAACCATTTGAAACAGGACTTGCATATCCACAGATGACAATTTTTGGATATTGGTTCTCGCCTGTACTAAGAGACATTTCAAAATCTTGTTTGCACTGAACTCTGTGGATATTTATATATAAGTCACATAGTTTTGTTCCTTACAGGAGATTCACGGTTATGTGTACGATTTATGCACCAATTATAGGTGTTATAGATTTTTTATGATTCTTATAAGTGTTCACTGAAGAGAGTCATTATAATTTTTATATATATTTTTATATATTTTTTTGTGTTCATTTCTATGGGTGTCAGTGGTTCTCCTAGATTTTGGTGATACATCACTGCAAATATTGTTTGAATAGATTTATTATTCATTCATGTATATATGTCACATGTGTTTGTCACAACGTTTATTATTTGGTCTCCTATAGGCCATTTGGTTCTCTATTGAGTCCCAATATATATTTGAATTCACTTTTGAATTTCACATAGCGCCACATTTATATACTCTTATAGTTTGATATCTTTCCCTATCTTTTCCCTTCAATGGATTCCAAAACACTGACACTATAGCTGCTTTGTACCCCCTCTTTTACAGGCCTTATTATTGACATTTCTATGCTAGCTGGCCTAAGTTCAAATTCCTTTGCAGTTCATTATTATTACCATGAATTTTAGGCGGCCAAATTACTGCGTTGTTTCACCAGAACTGCAAAGCTAAAACTGACTAGGTTTGCCTCTTGCCCACGGTAGACTTTAGGGGTTGATTTACTAAAACCGGAGAGTGCAAAATCTGGTGCAGCTAAGCATGGTAGCCAATCAGCTTCTAGCTTCAGCTTGTTCACTTAAGCTTTGACAAATAAAACCTGCAGAGCTGCACCAGATTTTGCACTCTCAAGTTTTAGTAAATCAACCCTTAACTTTACTTTCACTTTTGAAGCCAAATTAGAGAAAACCCCAATAGATGTTTGTTATGTGTTTCCATTTACCCAGCATTAGGGATGAGCTTCGTGTTCGAGTCGAACCCATGTTCGACTCGAACATCGTCTGTTTGGCCGGTCGCCGAATTGCAAACATTTTGGGCCGTTCGTGTCAAATTCGAGTGGCGCGTCACGGCCCATAATTCACTGCGGCATCGCAGTGCATTGCTGGCTGATGATTGGCCAAGCATGCACTATGACCCGCATGCTTTGGCCAATCACAGCGTGCAAAAAATGGAGAGCCATAATTGGCCAAAGCCAAGGTTGCTTTGGCCAATTATGTCTCAGGGGGTTGAGTACACGCCCCACCCTATATAAGGCCGCCTCTGTGGCGGCCTTGTGTAGTGTGTTACTATGTTGGTTATAGAGAGAGCTTACAGAGAGAGAGAGAGAGAGAGAGAGAGAGAGAGAGAGAGAGAGAGACAGACAGACAGACAGTGTAATTTATATTGAGTTAGATAGAGCAGGCAGGCGAGTCAGTTAGCTGCAGTTACAGTATGTAGAGGATATATATGCATCCTAGGTGTTGTATATATATTTATTCAGTTTAGCTAGATCCGTTCCTGTTATTCTCTATACTGTGACAGGCAGGCAGGTGATTGTGCTAGCTGCAGTGTTTCACTTAGTGTACTGTGTGCTTTGCATAGCATTCACCTAAAGCTTACCTGAATACAATTAGTGGTGTTCTCATAATAAAACCACAGGCAGGGAGCTGCATTAATTTCATTTAGTGTACTGCAATACTTCTTTCCTTTGCACAGCGTTCACTTAAAGGAACCTGAATACAATTTGTGGTGTTCTCATAATAAAACCACAGGCAGAAAGCTGCAAGTATTTTCAGTTAGTGTACTGTGTCCTCTGCACAGTGTTCACCTAAAACTAACTGAAGACAATTGCTGCTTTTCTCATACTAATACCACAGCAGATAGTTGATTCTGATAGCTGCATTATAATCAGTACAGATTATATATATATATATATATATATATATATATATATATATATATATATATATATATACATCCCACCTTTGTGCAGCTACATCTCACTGCAGGCCATTAGTATGTCTGGAAGGCAAACAAGGAGAGGCAGACAGTCACAAGGCAATAAAAGAGGGCAAGCAGGCTCTGTGTCTAGAGGCAACAGTGCTGGTCATGGACACGGTGCATCCTCATCAGCACGTGGCCGTGGGACACGCTTGTCCTTCTTTTCGGCAGCTGACCATGTTGAGCCGCAACATGCCCAAGACTTGGTAGAGTGGATGACCAAGCCGTCCTCATCCTCCTCCTCCTCTCTCACCCAGGCTCAGGGTACTTTGTCTGGCAAAGCAGCTGCCAAAGCGGCCTCTTCCCTCGGCTCAATGGCATCAGTCACTCCTTCCCTAGCCCCACCATGTCCTCCTGAGGAGTCCCCCGAACTGTTTGACCACAGTGTTGGGTACATGTTCCAGGAGGATGCCCAGCGTTTTGAAGGCTCCCATGATGGAACCCAGCTAGAGGAAGGCAGTAACGTGAGCCCAGAGAGAGGGGGTAGTAACGTGAGCCCAGAGAGAGGGGGTGCCCAACAAGGACAGCTATCTGGCAGTCATGTTCCCCCAGCTGCAGCATACTGCCAGATTTGCTCCAGTGATGAGGATGGAGGGGATGATGAGGTCACTGACTCCACGTGGGTGCCTGATAGGAGAGAGGAGGTGGAAGAGGAGGCACATCTCCAACGAGGCAGGATGCCCTCCAAGGGCCAGCTTAAGGGCAGCACACTGACTGCATCACACTGCAGAGCTCCGCATGTACAGGGCGCTGCTGTCTCTGCGCCTTATTCCAAAAGTTCTTTGGTGTGGGCCATTTTTCAGATGTGTTCAGCAGATCGCACCGTTGCCATTTGCAACATATGTCTGAAGCGTATCTCGCGTGGCCAAAACATCAGCCGCTTGGGCACCACGTGCTTGACCAGACATATGTCGACCTGCCATGCAGTTCATTGGCAAGCGTACCTAAAAGACCCACAGGCAAAAAATATGCTATGCGGTGCTTGAGCTGGTGTGCTTGGGGGACAGGAGCCACACTGGGGCAGAGATTCTGTCAGCTCTGCAGGGGCAGGCTCAGAGGTGGTTGATGCCACGCCAGCTTAAGCCAGGAATGGTGGTTTGCGACAATGGCACCAACCTCCTTTCCACCCTCCAACAGGGACAACTGGCTCACGTCCTTAACTTGGTGGTGCAGCAGTTCTTGGGCAGGTACCCGGGCTTACAGGAGGTCCTGAAGCAGGCCAGGAAACTCTGTAGGCATTTCTGCCGGTCATATAATGCCAGTGCTCGGCTGGCTGACCTGCAAAAGGATTACAAGCTGCCCAAGAACCGCCTAATCTGTGACATGCCCACCAGGTGGAACTCTACGTTGGCCATGCTGCAGCGGCTGCACATGCAGCAGAGGGCCATCAATGAGTATCTGTTGCAATATGGCACCAGGACAGGGTCAGGGGAGCTTGGATTTTTTCCCCACGCCAGTGGGCCATGATCAGGGATGCATGCACTGTCCTGGCACCATTTGAGGAGGCCACGAGGATGCATGCATTAGTGACACTGTCCCTCTTGTCCACCTGTTGGAGCACACGCTGCATGGAATAATGGACAGGGAAATTGAGGTAGAACAGAGGCAGGAAGAGGAGGACTTCCTTACCTCTCAAGGCCCCCTTTATCCAGACAGTGTTCCTGCTGGCCCGCCTATCACACAGGAAGAGGAGGAGGAGGAGGAGGAGGAGGAGGAGGAGGATTGTATCAGCATGGAGGTGAAGCCTAGCACTCAGCATCATCAGCAGTCTTCAAGGGATCAATTACAGTCTGAAGACACACCCCATGGACTTGTACGTGGCTAGGAGGAGGTGGCTGTGGATCATGTCGTTCTGAGTGACCCAGAGGACTCCGGAACAAATGCCTCAGCAAACCTACCCTGCATGGCCTCCCTGATCCTGCAAACCTGCGGAAGGATCCTCGTATTTGTGCGATCAAGGGGAGGGATCATTACTGTCTGGCAACCCTCCTTGATCCACGCTACAAGGGTAAGGTTGCGGACCTTATCTTGCCGGAGCAGAGGGAGCAGAGGATGAAGCATCTTCGGGAGGCCTTGCAGAAAGGTCTGTGCAATGCGTTCCCAGAGACTGGGAGGTTACAAAATACTGGTCCTGGACAACGTGTTGCTGAGGCTTCGGTCAGTCAAAGAAGGAGCGGTGGAGAAGGTGGCCGTCTGACCGATGCGTTCAGACAATTTTTTAGTCCGCAGCCCCAAGGTATGATCGGTTCCAGCAACCATCGCTAGCGTCTGGTTTACATGGTGCAGGAATACCTAGGGGCAAGATCAGACTTGGACACCTTTCCCACCAAAAATCCTCTGGGTTACTGGGTCTTGAGGATGGATCACTGGCCAAAACTTGCACAGTATGCAATTGAGGTGCTGGCCTGTCCTGCATCCAGCGTTCTTTCGGAACGCACATTCAGTGCTGCTGGAGGCTTTGTAACCGATCACAGGGTGCGCCTGTCCACCGACTCGGTCGATCGACTGACCTTCATAAAAATGAATCAGTCTTGGATCACCACCAGCTACCAAGCACCCAATGCTGATGTAACCGAATATTTTTTTTTTAAATGTCAGATCCCTTCAAGACTGCCTATGCTGATGCTGAGTGACTATCCTGTTATGCTGAGTGACTATCCTCTTCCTCCTCAATAATCATGCCGATAGCTTGTAAGAACATTTTTGGTTCTGGGCACCGCCACCAGTGGCTAAGGCCCAATTTTTCAGCCCCTGTTTAACAGTGGCGTGTATTTACAATTTTTGATGCACTACTTTGCAGCAAGGCTCATTGCTGCGCTCCTAACAGAGTATCTGTGAGGGGTTGCAGTGTTATGGCACCAGTGCCTAAGGCCCAAATTTTCAGCCCCTGTTTAACAGGGGCATGTAATTACAATTTTTGATGCAATACTTTGCAGCAAGGCTCATTGCTGCGCTCCAAGTACAGTATCTGTGAGGGGTTGCAGTGTTGTGGCACCTGTGCCTAAGGCCCAATTTTTATGCTACTGTTCAACAGGGGCATGTAATTACAATTCTTGATCTAATAATTCACAGCTGGGCTCATTCCTGCACCACCACCAAAGGCCCAATTTTTCCTATCACTGTTCAACAATGGCATGTAATTACAATTCTTGATATAATAGTTCACAGCAGGGCGTTCCAGCGCCCTCCAAGAGTAACTGTGAGGGCTTACAGTGTTGTGGCAACACCAACACCTAAGGGCCAAATTTCTGCTGAGTATATACGGCAAGCCCCTACTTTCAAACATACAACTTACAAACGACTCCTACTTGCAAACAGAAGGAGACAACAGGAAATGAGATGAAATCTACCCCTAGGAAGGGAAATTCTCTCCTGTAAGAGTTAATATGGGAAAAAGGTGTCTCCTCTGCACTGATGCTTTATCACCAATCCTTGTTTCAATAAAAACACCAAATTTTCAAAAAAACATTAGTCATTGGGACGGAAAGTGAGGTGAATGTACTGAACAGGTGCCCACTGCACAGACAGCAATACAAATGTTACAGGGGTGATAACCCTTCCTTATGTTTTCCAAAAAGCTTAACCACTTTAGCCCCGGACCATTTGGTAGCTAAAGGACCAGAGGTGATTTCAGAATTTTGCACTGCGCTGCTTTAACTGTAAATTGTGCGGACATGCAATGTTGTACCCAAACGAAATTTGCGTCCTTTTCTTCCCACAAATAGAGCTTTCTTTTAAATTTTTAAATTTTTTGCGATATAAAACGGAAAAAGAAAAATCGAATAAACTCAATTTTAGTCATACATTTAGGCCAAAATGTATTCAGCCACATGTCTTTAGTAAAAAAAATGTCAATAAGCGTATATTTATTGGTTTGCGCAAAAGTTATAGCGTATACAAACTAGGGTACATTTTCTGGAATTTACACAGCTTTAAATTTATGACTGCCTATCTCATTTCTTGAGGTGCTAAAATGGCAGGGCAGTACAAAACCCCCCCAAATGACCCCATTTTGGAAAGTAGACACCCCAAGGAAATTGCTGAGAGGCATGTTGAGCCCATTGAATATTTTTTTTTTGTCCCAAGTGATTGAATAATGACAAAAAAAAATAAAAAAAAATTACAAAAAGTTGTCACTAAATGATATATTGCTCACACATGCCATGGTCATATGTGGAATTGCACCCCAAAATACATTCTGCTGCTTCTCCTGAGTACGGGGATACCACATGTATGGGACTTTTTGGAAGCCTAGCCACGTACGGGACCCCGGAAACCAAGCACCGCCTTCAGGATTTCTAAGGGCGCAAATTTTTGATTTCACTCCTCACTACCTATCACAGTTTTGAAGGCCATAAAATGCCAAAATAGCACAAAACCCCCCCAAATGACCCCATTTTGGAAAGTAGACACCCCAAGCTATTTGCTGAGAGGCATGGTGAGTATTTTACAGCTCTCATTTGTTTTTGAAAATGAAGAAAGTCATTTTTTTTTTCTTTTTTTTCTTTTTTCAATTTTCAAAACTTTGTGACAAAAAGCGAGATCTGCAAAATACTCACAATACCTCTCAGCAAATAGCTTGGGGTGTCTACTTTCCAAAATGGGGTCATTTGGGGGGGGGGTTTGTGCCATCTGGGCATTCCATGGCCTCCGAAACTGTGATAGGCAGTGAGGAGTGAAATCAAAAATTTACACCCATAGAAATCCTGAAGGTGGTGCTTGGTTTTCCGGGTCCTGTACGCGGCTAGGCTCCCAAAATGTCTCACACATGTGGTATCCCCGTACTCAGGAGAAGAATTTTGGGGTGCAATTCCACATATAACCATGGCATGTTTGAGCAATATATAATTTAGTAACAACTTTTTGTACATTTTTTCTTTTGTTTCTTTTTGTCATTATTCAATCACTTGGGACAAAAAAATAAAATATTCAATGGGCTCAACATGCCTCTCAGCAAATAGCTTGAGGTGTCTACTTTCCAAAATGGGGTCATTTGGGGGGGTTTTGAACTGTCCTGGCATTTTATGCACAACATTAGGAAGCTTATGTCACACATCATCCACTCTTCTAACCACTTGAAGACAAAGCCCTTTCTGACACTTTTTGTTTACAGGAAAACATTATTTTTTTTGCAAGAAAATTATGTTGAACCCCCAAACATTATATATTTTTTTAAAGCAAAGGCCCTACAGATTAAAATAGTGGGCGTTGCATTTTTTTTTTCCCACACAGTATTTGCGCAGCGATTTTTCAAACGCATTTTTTGGGGGAAAAACACACTTTTTTTTTAATGCACTAAAAAACACTATATTGCCCGCATGTTTGATGAAATAAAAAAGATGATCTTAGGCCGAGTACATGGATACCAAACACGACATGCTTTAAAATTGCACACAAACGCGCAGCGGCGACAAACTACATTCATTTTTAAAAGCATTTAAAAGCCTTTACAGGTTACCACGTTAGATTTACAGAGGAGGTCTACTGCTAAAATTACTGCCCTCAATCTGACCTTCGCAGTGATACCTCACATGCATGATGCAATTGCTGTTTACATATGATGCTAGACCGACGCTTGCGTTCGCCTTTGCACAAGAGCAGGGGGGGACAGCGGTGCTTTTTTTTATTTTTATTTATTTTGCTTTTTTATTTTATTTTTAAACTGTTCCTTCCATCATTATTTTTTTTTACCATTTTTATTGTTATCTCAGGGAATGTAAATATCCCCTATGATAGCAATAAGTAGTGACAGGTACTCTTTTTTTGAAAAAAATTGGGGGGTTAGACCCTAGATCTTTCCTCTGCCCTCAAAGCATCTGACCACACCAAGATCAGTGTGATAAAATGCTTTCCCAATTTCCTAATGGCGCTGTTTATATCCGGGGGGCGGGGCATTCCCTCCCACTGCTTGTAAAAGCAGTCTAGAGGCTAATTATCTGCTAGAATTGCTTTTACATGAAAGGCGGCCACTGGCTGAAAAGAATGATACCAAGATGATACCTAAACCTGCAGGCATCATTCTGGTATAAATATTCAAAGTCCAGCAACATACCAGTACATTGCTGGTCCTTGTTGGACATGTATTGTAATCTTTTTTTTCATGCAGCCTGTTGGCTGAACAAAAAAAAGAGATTGATCGGTGGGTATGCCCACCATTAGAATGCCTCCCTTCATCCACCCACTTCTAATGATGGGCATACATGTACCATTTATATATGCCGAAGCATGGGGGCATCCTCCCGCAAAAAAGTTATGCCGCGTACACACGGTCGGACTTTTCCACGGGCAAGCCTCCGTCGGAATTTCGACCGTATATACGCGGCATTAGGAGCAAAATCGCTCCTCTGCCCCTGCTGCCCCCATGCTTCGGCATATATGCTCTTTTTTTTAACTGTGGTGGTGAAATCACCTCCTACAGCGTTGGAGTCACGGCTTTATGTATCGTAGGAGCAAACGCTGTTGCTGTCAAGATAAATAGATCCGCTCTGCAACTGAATGGTGTACCTGCTAAGCAAATGATGGTTAACATTAAAACAAAGTAACATTACAGTACAACAGTAAGACCTTACCATACCATACCTGCAAAGCAAATACCAAAACAAAACCTAGTAAAAAATAAAACATTTTTTTAACGCAACCTGTGCCTAAAATATATATATGCCGAAGCATGGGGGCATCCTCCCGCAAAAAAGTTATGCCGCGTACACTCGGTCGGACTTTTCCACGGGCAAGCCTCCGTCGGAATTTCATGTACGCGGCATTAGGAGCAAAATCGCTCCTCCGCCCCTGCTGCCCCCATGCTTCGGCATATACAGTATGCTCTTTTTTTTTAACTGTGGTGGTGAAATCACCTCCTATAGCACTGGAGTCACGGCTTTATGTATCGTGGGAGCAAACGCTGTTGCTGTCAAGATAAATAATTCCACGCTGCAGTTGAATGGCGCACCTGAAAACAAAAAATTACATACCTGAAAAGCAAGCATGATAAAACATTGCAGAATAGAATACAGTAAAAAAGAGCAGAACAATAGAGAGAAAATAGAACGACAACTATTTTTGTTTTTTTTATTTTATATTTTTTTTTGTGTTTTGTTTTTTACGTTTTATTTTTTATTTTTTACACTTTTTTTTGTAACTTTAACAACTGTAATGGTTCGGGTCTCTCAAAATGTAATGGCATCTTGGGAGACCCTGTGTAAGTGTGTCCTAGTCTGTGAAATGCTGTACCCTACATTTAAAACATTCACCAAGGCAAAGACCAGGTTTGTCAGGACAGAGTGGACAAAAAACACGGGTGTCACACCTAAATCCGTGCTTGCCTCAGACACAACATCTTTTTTGGGGGGTTCGTTGGGTAGGGGTACTCTCGAGGGCATACGGATAATGCCTCTCATGCAGCCGGCTTACTGCATTTGGTTGGGGATGGTGAGGTGCAGAACCGCCTGGATACAGGAGTTCTGTGACTATCTCATTCTGGAATTTTAGAAGAGATAACGTCCCGCCTGAAGCTCTGTATAGCACATGAGCGTTCAGCAAAGCCAATTGGAATAAGGATAGAGACACTTTTTTGTACCAGTGTCTCGCCTTACGGTCAATTAGATACGGCGCCAACAACTGGTCGTTGAGGTCCACCCCTCCCATATTTTTGTTATATTTGTGGACACAGAGGGGTTTCTCCACAACAACAGTCGCCGTACGAATTTGGACTGTCGTGTCTGCATGAAGGGAGGTAAGAAGGAAAACATTCTTATTGTCCCTCCACTTCATAGCGAGCAAGTTATTACACTTCAAGTAGGCTCTCTCCCCCAGCCTAAGACGGGCATCTACAAGCCGCTGGGGAAAGCCCCCCAGCGATTAGGTCGCACGGTGCCACATGCTCCAATCTGATGATCAAACAAGTGACTAAACAGTGGCACGCTCGTGTAATAATTGTCCACATACAAGTGGTACCCCTTTCCGAATAAGGGTGACACCAAGTTCCACACTATCTTGCCAGCGCTCCCTATGTAATCCGGGCAGTTGACCGGCTCAACCTGACTGTCTTTTCCCTCATAAACCGTAAAGCTCCATACATAGCCTGTTGCCCTGTCACAGAACTTATAGAGCTTGACCCCGTATCTGGCACGCTTGCTGGGAAGGTACTGCTTGAAAGCCAAGCGGCCAGAAAATTTAATCAGGGACTCATCAACGCAGACAACTTGATCGGGAATAAACAAGGCTGCAAAACGTTCGTTGAAGTGGTTTATGAGGGGCCGAATTTTATAGAGCCGGTCGTATTCAGGGTCTCCACGTGGACGACAAAGTTCATTATCGTTGAAGTGCATGAACCGCAAAATCTGCTCGTATCGTTTCCTGGGCATGGAGGCAGAGAACACGGGCATGTGGTCAATTGGGTGCGTGGACCAATAAGCACGCAATGACGGGAATTTATGTGTGCCCATGTTGAGGGAAAGGCCCAGAAAGGTCTTAATTTCGGAAACCGTAATTGGTTTCCAATCTTTGGCAATGGAAGGCAACTGGGGGTTAGCGGCGATAAATTGACCAGCATATAAATTACTCTGGTCCACAATAGATCTATAGAGATCTTCCGTGAAAAACAGCGAATAAAAATCAATTGGCATAAAATCAGCTGTTTCCACCTGAATACCGGGTTGGGCAGTGAATGGGGGAAGTACAGGTTCTGCAGAAGTGGTGGGGACCCAATCAGGATAGGCGAATTCTGCAGGAAGGGCACTATGGGCAAGACGGGCCTGCCTTTGTCTTCTTGGTGGCAGCGGGACACTACTTGTGCTTGCCACCTCGCCAGCTTGAACTGCACTTATGGAACTCGCCACGTCACCACGTGATACTGCAGTGCTGGATGTACGCCCAGGCTGTACTAGGCCGCTGGTGCTTGCCAATTCACCAGAAGGAATAGCAACGCTAGTACTACTCTGCTCCATGATACGAGAGCCCTGAGGTTCTTGCTCCTCAACAACCTCAGAAGATCGAGATCGGGTACGCCTGACCTTAGCAGGGACCTCAACTTCGTCGTCAGAGCTATCTTACGAGGAGCTGCTGACTTCACTGTCTTCTACGGGAAGGTATTCTGAGCCTGAATCTGACAGATGCGTGACCTCCTCCTCACTATCTGTCATGCTCAGAATCTCGTAGGCCTCTTTACTAGTGTACCTTCGTCTTGCCATTTTGGGCTCTAAATTTAGGGGTACACTAATAAGATTCACAGGAAAAAAAAGCACCTGACTGTCAGCAAATGTATCAAACGCTACCAAAAAAACTGTTAGCGATCGCAGGGATCAGGACTGTCTCTGCGAACGCTGCAGTTATGTGTGTTGTGTTTGGTAAGTGACAGTGATCGATCGATACTGCACTTGGGTGGGCTGGGCTGGGCGGGGCGGGGCGGAGGGGCTAAACGCAGGTGCTAGCAGGTATCTGGGCTGATCCCGCTAACACTGCGTTTTTGGGAACCCTAAACCGCTGGGGACGCTAGTATAGATCTGTTCAGATACTATACCACTAAGGGAGGTGTATGCTTTGCGCGTGGGTGTTGGCATTACTGGCACTAACCTGACGCTGCCTGGGGCGACGCAGACCCTCTCTGGCGCTAAAATCTAATTGATATCAGCCGCTGGGCGATCAGGGGGTTAAACCTTTATTGGGTTATATACGGCGGATGCCCTGATGCTATAAAAAGCAAACTAACCAACCAGCGTCACCCGTAAAACTTATATGGTGATCACTGGTGAAAGGGTTAACTAGGGGCAATCAGGGGGTTAAAACCTTTATTAGGTTATATATGGGGGTACCCGACGCTATATAAAAACCTGACGGGTAACCTAAATAACTAAATAACAAACCGCGTATCCAGTGTCACCAGTAAAACTTATACGGTGATCACTGGTGAAAGGGTTAACTCTAGGGGCAATCAGGGGGTTAAAATAATATTTGGGGGTACCTGACGCTATAAAAACCTGCGGCGAAACTAAAAATAAATAACTGGCTATCTAGGGCACCACCGGCACTAAATACAGCGATCGGAAATACGATCGCTTAGTGACGCTGGCGTTAGGGGGTGAAAGGGTTACCTGGGGGGTGATCAAGGGGTTAAACCTTTATTAGGGGGGTTAGGGGGCTACCCTGGACCTAAAGGGGCCTAAACCTAACTGCCCTGCAACTTTTTACTGTCACAAATGACACTGATTGCAGTGATCAGTAAAAAAAAATGACCACTGCAAACGGTGCACTGTGACTGGGGGTACTGGTTAGAGTGAGTCTGTCCCAAGTCTGCCCTCATTACCATACAATGCAAAAAAGCACGTCTCTACATTATTTACCCTTTGTTAGGACAGGCAGTGATCAAATCTCATTACAATTGATAATGAAGTTCTTTCTGCAAAGTACAGGAAAGGTTAATTATGTCAAACAGAGCTGTCCAGCCCGGTCATAATCAAAAGAAGTACCTAGGATTTTTCCTTACTGGAAAGTCTCAAATACAGCATGTAAAAGTGGAAATACATTTTAATATCAAACCTCATCTACATACAGTATAACCATTATAATGTGGACAATTTTAAGGATTAACAATAAATAGGGATGAGCTTCGAGTTTGAGTCAAACTCATGTTCGACTCAAACATTGCCTGTTCGCCCGTTCGCCGAACAACGAACAATTTTGGGTGTTCGCGGCAAATTCGAAAAGTCTATGGGAGAAATCTAAAGTGCTAATTAGTGATGAGCCGAACACCCCCGGGTTCGGTTCGCACCAGAACCCGCGAACGGATCGAAAGTTCGCACGAACATTAGAACCCTATTAAATACAATGGATGCGAACGTTCGGATTCTAAAGTGCTAATTATAACGACTATTATCCATGTTATTGTCCGAAACAGAGTTTGGGAACCCGGGTTCTGCACCAGGGGACATGTATCAATGCAAAAAGAAGTTTTAAAAACGGACGTTTTCCGGGAGCAGTCATTTTAATGATGCATAAAGTGAAAAAAAAAAAGTCAAATATTCCTTTAAATATTGTACCTGGGGGGTGTCTAAAGTATGCCTGTGAAGTGCCACGTGTTTCCCGTGTTTAGAACTGTCCCTGCACAAAATAACATTTCTAAAGGAAAAAAAGCCATTTAAAACTGCTTGCGGCTTTAATGCAATGTCTGGTCCCGGTAATATGGATGAAAATCTTTATGAAAAATGGCATAGCTACCCCATCAACCCACCCCCCCCCCTACCCCAGCCCATTACCAGCCCCTTTGGGTCTTGTATGGATATTAAGGGGAACCCCGCACACAAAATAAAAAAGCCCCTATATACTCTGAACAGCCGTATACAGGCGGTGCATACAAGACAGGGACTGTAGGTTTGTTCTTATGTAGAATCTGTTTGTAATTTTGAACAGCTGCATTGTTTAAGTGTAGCTCCATGCCAAATTCCTTTTTTTTAGCTTTTTGGAAAACATAGGGAACGGTTATCACCCCTGTCACATTTTTTTTGCTGTCTGTGCCCCTGTTCAGAACAATTTACCTCACTTTGCGTCCCAATGACAACTGTTTTTGAAATGTGGTGTTTTTATTGAAACAAGGATTGTTGATAAAGCATCAGTAGAGAGGAGACACCTTTCTCCCATATTAATTCTTACAGGAGAGAATTTTCCTTCCAAGGGGTAGATTTCCTCTCACTTCCTGTTGTCTTCTTCCGTTTGCAAGTAGCAGTAGTTTGTAAGTTGGATGTTTGAAAGTAGGGACCTGCCGTATATACTCTGCAGAAATTGGCCCCTTAGGTGTTGGTGTTGGCTAGGGATGAGCTTCGAGTTCGAGTCGAACTCATGTTCGACTCGAACATTGCCTGTTCGCCCGTTCGCCGAACAACGAACAAATTGGGGTGTTCGCGGCAAATTCGAAAAATCTATGGGAGAAATCTAAAGTGCTAATTATAAAGGCTTATATGCAAGTTATTGTCCTAAAAAGTGTTTGGGGACCCGGGTCCTGCCCCAGGGGACATGTATCAATGCAAAAAGAAGTTTTAAAAACGGCCGTTTTTTCGGGAGCAGTGATTTTAATAATGCTTAAAATGAAAAAATAAAAGTGAAATATTCCTTTAAATTTCGTACCTGGGGGGTGTGTATGATGTGCATGTAAAGTGGCGCATGTTTCCCGTGCTTAGAACTGTCCCTGCAAAAAGTGTCATTTTTGAAAGAAAAAAATGCATTTAAAACTGACTCGCGGCTATTAATGAATTGTCGGCTCCCGGCAATACATACAAAAGTCATTGAGAAAAAAAAAAAAAAAAAGCGTGGAGGTTCCCCAGAATTCAATTACCAGGCCCTTCAGGTCTGGAATGGATATTAAGGGGAACCCCGCCGCAAATAAAAAAAAAATTGACGTGGGGTTCCCCCAAATATCCATTCCAGGCCCTTCAGATCTGGCATGGATTTTAAGGGGAACTCCACCCCAAATTAAAAAAAAAATGGCGTGGAGTCCCCCTAAAAATCCATACCAGACCCCTTATCCGAGCATGCAACCTGGCCGGCTGCAGGGGAAAAGGGGGGGACGAGAGAGCGGCCCCCCCTCCCTCCTGAACCGTACCAAGCCACATGCCCTCAACATGGGGAGGATGTCCCCATGTTGATGGGGACAAGGGCCTCATCCCCACAACCCTTGCCCGGTGGTTGTGGGGGTCTGCGGGCGGGGGGCTTATCGGAATCTGGAAGACCCCTTTAACAAAGAGGACCCCCAGATCCCGGCCCCCCCCCTATGTGAATTGGTAAGGGGTACATTGTACCCCTACCATTTCACGAAGAAAGCGTAAAAAAATGTTTAAAAAAACACACAAACACCTTGAAAAAGTCCTTTATTTAAAAAAATAAAAAAAAAACATTCCAGCGGTGAAATCCAGTGTCCCGCGGCGATCCCGATGTCCAGCGCTGTCCGTCATTGGTTGTGCCTGAGCGGACCTGATGGGGAACTCCCTCTCAGTATTTTAAATGTATAGACCCGCCCCTTCTAAAGTTCCCCATCAGGTCCGCTCAGCGGACCAGATGCGGAACATGAGAAGGGGCGGGTCTATACATGTATTACCAAAGTGAGAGCAGTTCCCCATCAGGTCCGCCTCCTCGGTATGTCGGACCGGCTACGTCATTGGCTTGAGCGGGGAACTTCCTTCACTATGTAAATTTAAATTTACATAGTGAAGGAAGTTCCCCGCTCAAGCCAATGACGTAGGCGGGTCCGACATACCGAGGGGGCGGACCTGATGGGGAACTGCTCTCACTTTGGTAATACATGTATAGACCCGCCCCTTCTCATGTTCCGCATCTCGTCCGCTGAGCGGACCTGATGGGGAACTTTAGAAGGGGCGGGTCTATACATTTAAAATACTGAGAGGGAGTTCCCCATCAGGTCCGCTCAGGCACAACCAATGAAGGACAGCGCTGGACATCGGGATCGCCGCGGGACACTGGATTTCACCGCTGGAATGTTTATTTATTTATTTTTTTAAATAAAGGACTTTTTCAAGGTGTTTGTGTGTTTTTTTAAACTTTTTTTTACGCTTTCTTCGTGAAATGGTAGGGGTACAATGTACCCCTTACCAATTCACATGGGGGGGGGCGGGATCTGGGGGTCCCCTTTGTTAAAGGGGTCTTCCAGATTCCGATAAGCCCCCCGCCCGCAGACCCCCACAACCACCGGGCAAGGGTTGTGGGGATGAGGCCCTTGTCCCCATCAACATGGGGACATCCTCCCCATGTTGAGGGCATGTGGCTTGGTACGGTTCAGGAGGGAGGGGGGGCCGCTCTCTCGTCCCCCCCTTTTCCCCTGCGGCCGGCCAGGTTGCGTGCTCGGATAAGGGGTCTGGTATGGATTTTTAGGGGGACTCCACGCCATTTTTTTTTTAAACTTGGGGTGGAGTTCCCCTTAAAATCCATGCCAGATCTGAAGGGCCTGGTAATTGAATTCTGGGGAACCCCCACGCTTTTTTTTTTTTTTTTCTCAATGACTTTTGTATGTATTGCCGGGAGCCGACAATTCATTAATAGCCGCGAGTCAGTTTTAAATGCATTTTTTTTCTTTCAAAAATGACATTTTTTGCAGGGACAGTTCTAAGCACGGGAAACATGCGCCACTTTACATGCATATCATACACACCCCCCAGGTACGAAATTTAAAGGAATATTTCACTTTTATTTTTTCATTTTAAGCATTATTAAAATCACTGCTCCCGAAAAAACGGCCGTTTTTAAAACTTCTTTTTGCATTGATACATGTCCCCTGGGGCAGGACCCGGGTCCCCAAACACTTTTTAGGACAATAACTTGCATATTAGCCTTTATAATTAACACTTTAGATTTCGAACGTTCGAGTCCATTGTATTTAATAGGGTTCTAAAGTTCACACGAACATTTTGTCTGTTCGCAGGTTCTGGTGCGAACCGAACAGGGGGGTGTTCGGCTCATCCCTGGTGTTGGCACAACACTGAAAACACTCACAGTTATTCTTGGTGGGTGCTGGAACGCCCTGCTGTCAACTATTATATCAGGAATTGTAATAACATATAATTGTTGATCAGTGGTAGTAAAAATTGTGCCTTTGATGGTGGTGCTGGTGCCACAACACTGTAAGGCCTGACAGTTACTCTTGGTGGGTGCAGCAATGGGCCCTGCTGTGAATTATTAGATCAATAATTATAATTGCATGCCCCTGTTGAATAGGGGCTGAAAAATTGGGCCTTTGGTGGTGGTGGTGGTGGTGATGGTGGTGCTGGTGCCACAACACTGTAAGGCCTGACAGTTACTCTTGGTGGGCGCAGCAATGGGTCCTGCTGTGAATTATTAGATCAATAATTATAATTGCATGCCCCTGTTGAACAGGGGCTGAAAAATTGGGCCTTAGGCACTGGTGGCACAACACTGCAACCCCTCACAGATACTATACTTGGAGCACAGCAATGAGGCCTGTTGCAAAGTATTGCATCAAAAATTTTAATTACACGCCCCTGTTAAACAGGGGCTGAAAAATTGGGCCTTAGCCACTGGTGGCGTCACCCATAAACCAAAATGATCTTCCAAGCTATCATCATTAATCGTATCATTGAGGAGGAGGAGGAGGATAGCCAGTCAACATAACAGCACAGGCACTCAGCATCAGCATCAGTCTTGAAGGGATGTGACATTTTAAAATCAATTAGTCTGTTATATCAGCATCTGGTGTGTGGTAGCTGGTGGTGATCCAAGACTGGTTCATCTTGATGAAAGTCAGTCGATCAACTGAGTCGGTGGACAGGCGCACCCTGTGATCCGTGACAAATCCTCCAGCAGCACTGAATGTGCGTTCTGAAAGAACGCTGGATGCAGGACAGGCCAGTAGCTCAATTGCATACTGTGCAAGCTCTGGACAGTGATCCATCCTCAAGACCCAGTAAGCCAGAGGATTTTCGGTGGGGAAGGTGTCCAAGTCTGACCTTGCCCTAGGTATTCCTGGACCATGTATATCAGACGCTGGCGATGGTTGCTGGAACCGATCATACTTTGGGGCTGCAGACTAAAGAATTGTCTGAACGCATCGGTCAGACGGCCACCTTCCCCACCGCTCCTTCTTTGACTGCCCGAAGCCTCAGCAACTCGTTGTCCAGGACCAGGAGTTTGTAACCTCCCAGTCTCTGGGAACGCATTGCACAGACCTTTCTGCAAGGCCTACCAGAGTTGTCTCATCCTCTGCTCCCTCTGCGACGGTACGATAAGGTCCGCAACCTTACCCTTGTACCGTGGATCAAGGAGAGTGGCCAGCCAGTAATGGTCCCTCTCCTTGATCCGAAGAATACGAGGATCCTTCCGCAGACTTTGCAGGATCAGGGAGGCCATGCAGCGTAGGTTAGCTGAGGCATTCAGTCCAGAGTCCTCTGGGTCACTAAGGACGACATGATCCGCAGCCACCTCCTCCCAGCCACGTACAAGTCCACTGGTTTCTTGGGACTGTAAATCATCCCTAAAAGACTGCTGCTGATGATGCTGAGTGCCAGCCTCCACCTCCATGCTGACACAATCCTCCTCCTCCTCCTCCTCCTCCTCTTCCTGTGCGATGGGTGGGACAGAAGGAACACTGTCTGGGTAAAGGGGGCCTTGAGAGGCAAGGAAGTCCTCCTCTTCCTGCCTCTGTTCTGCCTCAAGTGCCCTGTCCATTATTCCACGCAGCGTGTGCTCCAACAGGTGGACAAGAGGTACAGTGTCACTGATGCATGCACTGTCACTGCTCACCATCCTCGTGGCCTCCTCAAATGGTGCCAGGACAGTGCATGCATCCCTGATCATGCCCCACTGGCGTGGTTAAAAAAACCCGAGCTCCCCTGACCCTGTAATGGTGCCGTAGTCGCACAGGTACTCATTGATGGCCCTCTGCTGCGTGTGCAGCCGCTGCAGCATGGCTGCAACGTTGAGTTCCACCTGGTGGGCATGTCACATATAAGGCGGTTCTTGGGCAGGTTCAACTCCTTTTGCAGCTCAGCCAGGCGAGCACTGGCATTATAAGATCTGCGGAAATGCACACAGACTTTCCTGGCCTGCCTCAGGACATCCTGTAAGCCCGGGTACCTGCCCAAGAACCGCTGCACCACCAGGTTAAGGACGTGAGCCATACAGGGCACATGGGTCAGTTGTCCCTGTCGGAGGGCGGAGAGGAGGTTGGTGCCATTGTCGCAAACCACCATTCCTGGCTTAAGCTGGCGTGGCGTCAACCACCTCTCGGCCTGCCCCTGCAGAGCAGACAGGACCTCTGCCCCAGTGTGGCTCCTGTCCCCCAAACACACCAGCGCAAGCACGGCATGGCATCTTTTTGCCTGCGCACTTGCGTAGCCCCTTGAACGCCTACGGAGCACCGCTGGTTCCGAGGACAAACCACAGGAAGAGGCCATGGAGGAAGAAGAGGAGGGGTGGAGGAGAGAGGTGTGTCACAACCAGTAGTAGCATTTTGGAGGCGTGGCGGTGGAACAACCTCCAACACTACTGCACCTTGTCCTGCATCCTTCCCAGCTGCCAAAAGAGTGACCCAATGGGCCGTGAAAGAAAGGTAACGTCCCTGTCCATGCCTGCTGGACCATGAGTCAGCGGTAATATGCACCTTACCGCTGACCGCCCTGTCCAGGGAGGCCAAGACATTGCCTTCCACATGCCTGTAGAGAGCCGGAATCGCCTTCCGCGCAAAAAAGTGGCGTTTGGGAACCTGCCACTGAGGAACTGCACATTGCACAAACTCACGGAAGGGGGCCGAGTCTACCAACTGAAAAGGCAGCAGTTGAAGCGCTAGCAATTTAGCCAAGCTAGCATTCAACCGCTGGGCATGTGGATGGCTGGGAGTGAACTTCTTTCGACGGTCCAGCAGCTGGGGCAGGGAAATTTGCCTGCTAGAATCGGACGTTGGTGTACTGCTAGCAGAGTGCCCGCAAGTACTTGCCTGTGACACACCTAATTCTACAACTTCATTCCTCTCAGAGCAGGTTTCAGAGAGGAGTGAAGGTATACTGGGGTTGGAGATCCCAGCTGATGCGGTGCAAGAAGAGGTCAGCTTTGTTCTTTGGTGTCGGTCTTTAAGGTAGGCTTGCCAACGAGCTGCATGGCAGGTCAACATATGTCTGATCAAGCATGTGGTGCCCAAGCGGCTGATGTTTTGCCCACGCGATATACGCTTGAGACATATGTTGCAAACAGCAGCTGTGCGATCTGATGCACTCGCCTCAAAAAAGGCCCACACCAAAGAACTTTTTGAATGACGGGCAGAGGCAGCGCCCTGCACAGGCGGAGCTCTGCGGTGTGATTCCGTCGGTGTGCTGCCCATACGCTGGCCACTCAAGGGCATCCTGCCTCGTTGGAGATGTGCCTCCTCCTCCTCCTCCTCCTCTCTCCTATTAGGCACCCACGTGGAGTCAGTGACCTCATCATCCCCTCCCTCCTCATCACTGGAGCCAATCTGGCAGTATGCTGCAGCTGCTGGAGCATGACTGCCAGATTGGTGTCCTTTTTGAGCATCCCCTCTCTCTGCTCTCACGCTGCTGCCTTCCTGTAGCTGGGTATCATCATCAGATCCTTCGAAACGCTGGGCATCCTCCTGGAGCATGTACCCAACACTGTGCTCAAACAGTTCGGGGGACTCCTCAGGAGGAGGACATGGTGGGTCTAGGGAAGGATTGACTAATGAAGATAATGATACCAGAGAAGAGGACGCTTTGGCAGCTGCTTTGCCAGTACCCTGAGCCTGGGTGAGAGAGGATGAGGAGGATGAGGTGGGCTTGGTCATCCACTCTACCAAGTCTTCGGCATGATGTGGCTCAACATGTCCAGCTGCCGAAAAGAAGGACAAGCGTGTCCCATGGCCATGTGCTGATGACAATGCACCGCGTCCACGACCAGCACTGTTGCCCCCAGACACAGAGCCTGCTTGCCCTCTTTTTTTGCCTCCTGACTGTCTGCCTATCCTTGTTTGCCTTCCAGACATTTTAATGGATGGCCTGCAGGGAGATGGGAAAAATAGCAATAAGGGCTACCTTCAGGTGTATACTGTGCAGGAGGCTTAGCAACAATGACACTGACACTGTCCCCTGCCTATCCTTCTCTGTCCCTAAACTCAAGGATTTGAAATATGGAACAGCAAAATTGGTTTAGAACAGAATAGCACACTGTCAGTTTCACTCACTGTACCTCTCTGTCCCTAAACTCAAGGATTGAAAATATGGTTCAGCAAAATTGGTTTAGAACAGAATAGGACACTTTCCCTCACTGTCCTACTCTGTCCCTCCCTACAAACAAGATTTAGCACAGAATAGCACACTGATAATTTCCAAGAGTGTCCTTCTCTGTCCCTAAACTCAAGGATTGAAAATATGGAACAGCAAAATTGGATTAGAACAGAATAGCACACTGACACTTTCCCTCACTGTCCTACTCTGTCACTCCCTACAAACAAGATTTAGCACAGAATAGCACACTGAAAATTGCCATGAGTGTCCTTCTCTGTCCCTAAACTCAAGGATTGAAAATATGGAACAGCAAAATTGGTTTAGAACAGAATAGCACACTGACACTTCCCCTCACTGTCCTACTCTGTCCCTCCCTACAAACAAGATTTAGCACAGAATAGCACACTGATAATTGCCACAAGTGTCCTTCTCTGTCCCTAAACTCAAGGATTGAAAATATGGAACAGCAAAATTGGTTTAGAACAGAATAGCACACTGACACTTTCCCTCACTGTCCTACTCTGTCCCTCCCTACAAACAAGATTTAGCACAGAATAGCACACTGATAATTTCCAAGAGTGTCCTTCTCTGTCCCTAAACTCAAGGATTGAAAATATGGAACAGCAAAATTGGTTTAGAACAGAATAGCACACTGACACTTTCCCTCACTGTCCTACTCTGTCCCTCCCTACAAACAAGATTTAGCACAGAATAGCACACTGATAATTTCCACGAGTGTCCTTCTCTGTCCCTAAACTCAAGGATTGAAAATATGGAACAGCAAAATTGGTTTAGAACAGAATAGCACACTGACACTTTCCCTCACTGTCCTACTCTGTCCCTCCCTACAAACAAGATTTAGCACAGAATAGCACACTGATAATTTCCACGAGTGTCCTTCTCTGTCCCTAAACTCAAGGATTGAAAATATGGAACAGCAAAATTGGTTTAGAACAGAATAGGACACTTTCCCTCACTGTCCTACTCTGTCCCTCCCTACAAACAAGATTTAGCACAGAATAGCACACTGATAATTTCCACGAGTGTCCTTCTCTGTCCCTAAACTCAAGGATTGAAAATATGGAACAGAAAAATTGGTTTAGAACAGAATAGCACACTGACACTTTCCCTCACTGTCCTACTCTGTCCCTCCCTACAAACAAGATTTAGCACAGAATAGCACACTGAAAAGTTCCACGAGTGTCTTTCTCTGTCCCTAAACTCAAGGATTGAAAATATGGAACAGCAAAATTGGTTTAGAACAGAATAGCACACTGACACTTTCCCTCACTGTCCTACTCTGTCCCTCCCTACAAACAAGATTTAGCACAGAATAGCACACTGATAATTTCCACGAGTGTCCTTCTCTGTCCCTAAACTCAAGGATTGAAAATATGGAACAGAAAAATTGGTTTAGAACAGAATAGCACACTGACACTTTCCCTCACTGTCCTACTCTGTCCCTCCCTACAAACAAGATTTAGCACAAAATAGCACACTGACACTTTCCCTCACTGTACCTCTCTGTCCCTAAACTCAAGGATTGAAAATATGGTTCAGCAAGATTGGTTTAGAACAGAATAGCACACTGACACTTTCCCTCACTGTACCTCTCTGTCCCTACAAACAAGGATTAGCACAGAATAGCACACTGTCACTGACACTCTCCCTACCTATCCTTATTTGTCCCTAAACACAAGGAATCCAGGATTAGTAAAGGAAAAATAATGACACTGTCCCTGCCTATGCTTCTCTTTCCCTGCTCCGGAACACACTACACAAGGCCGCCGCGCTGGTGGCCTTTTATAGTGTGGGGCGTGTACTAAACCCCCTCAGCAATAATTGGCCACAGGCATCCTGCCTGTGGCCAATCATTGCTCTCCTCGCTGCCGGCGCTGTGATTGGCCAAGCATGCGGGGTCACAGTGCATGCTTGGCCAATCACAGCGCCTGGATGACACTGCGATGGCGTAGTGCATTGTGGGCCGTTCGCGTCACTCGAATTTGGCGCGAACGGCCCAAATCGTTCGATCTTCGTCGAACGATCGAACAGCCGATGTTCGAGTCGAACGTATGTTCGACTCGAACACGAAGCTCATCCCTAGTGCTAATTATAAAGGCTTATATGCAAGTTATTGTCCTAAAAAGTGTTTGGGGCCCTGGGTCCTGCCCCAGGGGACATGTATCAATGCAAAAAAAAAGTTTTAAAAACGGACGTGATGGGGAACGAGAGAAGGGGTGGGTCTATTTATGTATTACACAGCGAACAAAGTTCCCCATCAGGTCCGCCCCCTCGGTATGTCAGACCCCGCCTACGTCATTGGCCTGAGTGGGAAACTTCCTTCATTGTGTAAATTTAAATTACACAGTGAAGGAAGTTCCCCGCTCAGGCCAATGACGTAGGCAGGGTCGGACATACCGAGGGGGCGGACCTGATGGGGAACATCATTCGCTGTGTAATACATGTATAGACCCGCCCCTTCTCATGTTCCACATCTGGTCCGCTGAGCGGACCTGATGGGGAACTTTAGAAGGGGCGGGTCTATACATTTAAAACACAGCAGAGGAAGTTCCCCATCAGGTCCGCACAGGCATATCCATTCCAGACCTAAAGGGCCTGGTAATTGAATTTGGGGGAACCCCCACGCTTTTTTTTTTTTTTTTATCAATGACTTTTCTATGTATTGATAAAAGCCGACAATTCTTTAATAGCCACGAGTGAGTTTTAAATGACTTTTTTCCTTTAAAAATTACACTTTGTACAGGGACAGTTCTAAGCACGGGAAACATGCGTCACTTTACATGCATATCATACACACCCCCCAGGTACGAAATTTAAAGGAATATTTCACTTTTATTTTTTCATTTGAAGCATTTTTAAAATCACCGCTCCCGTAAAAACGTCTATTTTTTAAACCTTTTTTTGCATTGATACATGTCCCCTTGGGCAGGACCCGGGTCCCCAAACACTTTTTAGGACAATAAATTGCATATTAGCCTTTATAATTAGCACTTTAGATTTCGAACGTTCGAGTCCATTGTATTTAATAGGGTTCTAAAGTTCACACGAACATTCTGTCTGTTCGCAGGTTCTGGTGCGAACCGAACAGGGGGGTGTTCGGCTCATCCCTGACAATAAACTCAAGGATTAATACCCTCATAATGTGAACACTAAATATCCATGTCAATTTCTTGCCTGCAGTTTTATACAGTTTACATTTCCCTTAAAAATATGCAGAAATGCAAAGGAAGAATGCATTGGCCATTTAGGACGTATGTTATGCCTTTGATTCATATTTCTGTCACTGATCCACTAATTATGTTTGATTTGAAACATTAAAATATGTATCCAGATATTCATGATGCTAAAACCCTACAATATTCACAAATGAGGCAAAGTTTTACAGTTGAAAAAGTGTATAAGCACTCACCGGAGAGGTATAATCACAATAAATCAGACAGCTATAATGATTACACAGCTGAGAAAATAGTTTTAGTTTTTTTTTTCAATATAATTAACCCTTTCCTCACTGTTTCTTGAAGCACTTTGAGTTTTATTTACAACACATACCATAAGCAGCTAAACGAAGCAGCAAATAAGACCAGGAAGCAAAGGGGTCTATCTTTTCAGTGATGATAGACATTCAAGCACATCTAGAATATAAAGAAACAAGTTACTCCAATTAAAACTTAATAGTTTCTACATTTCAACTAATTTGCTCTTACCGCTTTGCACATAAAGCTTTGAATAGAGCCATTACCAATCTAGATTTTACATTGTAGCCTGCTGAGCGATTGCAATTAGAGTACAATTAGATAAACAATAAATTTTACTGTTTTTTGTTTTTTTTTTTCAAAATAAACAGAATACTGCCCGGCTAAACTGCTCATAATAAAGCCTGCATATAATAGCAGCTATAAATCAGCTACTGCAGATAAGACAGACTAGGCAAGAGATTTCTGTCTGCTGTGACATAAAGTTTACAGTAGATAGACCTTTCCAAATATATACAACACATTCCAATAAAAGCTTAGTGTCTTTTGTGAACCAAATTTTGCTTTGTTACATGATATGCAGAGGGTGATTATACAATATTTGTCACCAATTAAAAAAATATCTTTTGAGGAAATACATCACGTTGCGCCTTGTTGTTTTTCTAGCTCTTTTCAAATATGCAAGTTTTTGCTAATTGCCTTGGATTTTGCATGGCCAGTATATTCCAAGAATACCCAGAAATGAAGGTGACATTGCTTGCAGGAGAACAGTAGAAGATGAAAGCCTGATGTGCAAGAAAAGTCAATGAGGATTGCAGGACAAGGAGCAACCTGAAAAGCAGCAACAGGTGAATAATCAGCACTGACAGGAGGAACAGAAGCAGAGGAATAACAAGAGGAGCAGCAGAAGGACATAGCAAGGGGAACTCCTCCCCACACAAGCGATTGGCTAAGCCACAGATAGGAAAAATGGTTGTACAAAAACAAATGCACAGTGGGTAAGTTCCTGCATGCTTACTGAGGTTTTTTTTTTTTTTAACAACATTTTGGATTTTCACTTTAACTGTTAGAATTGGTATTTTATCATCAGTGCTCAAATATTTAACTTGAATTTAGAGTTTTTTCTTAACCACTTCAATACCATGCACTTATACACCTTCCTGCCCAAGCCAATTTTGAGCTTTCAGCGCTGTCGCAATTTGAATGACAATTGCGCGGTCATGCAACACTGTACCCAAACAATTTTTTTATTATTTTGTTCCCACAAATAGAGCTCTCTTTCGGTGGTATTTGATCGCCTCTGCGATTAAAATTTTTTGCATAACAAATAAAAAAGTGCGAAAATTTTGAAAAAAACTAAGTTTTTCTTTGTTTCTGTAAAAAATTTTTTGTAAATAAGTACCTTTTCTACTTCAATGATGGGCACTGATAAGGCGGCACTAACAGGCACTAATAAGGCGACACTGATGGGCACCGATGATGTGGCACCAATGAGGTGGCACCGATGAGGTGGCACTGATAGGCGGCACTGATGGGCACTGATAGGCGGCACTGATGGGCACTGATATGTGGCACTGGTATGCGGCACTGATGGGCACTCATAGGTGGCACTGATGGGCACTCATAGGCGGCACTGATGGGCACTTAAAGGCAGCACTGATGGATACTTATGGGTGGCACTGATAGGTGGCATGGACGGGCACTGATAGATGGGCACTTAAGGGCACAGATGGGCACGGATGGGCACTGATAGGTGGCACTGATGGACACTGGTAGGTGGCACTGATGACACTGGTGGCTGGCATTGCTGGGCATCCTACATTTTGGCTGTGCCATGATGGTGCCAGTCAGTGCCCATTGTGGGCACTGATTGGCATATGTTTTTTATGTATTTGTGCATGTGGATGGCCATGGGGGACTTACCTGGCCATCCACATGCTTGGGGCTTCCCTGGTGGTCCTGGGGGGCTTCCCTGGTGGTCCAGTGTGGGTATCCGAGGGGGGGCTGCACTGATAAACAATCAGCGCAAACCCCCCTGTCAGGAGAGCCGCCGATCGGCTCTCCTCTACTCGCATCTGTCAGACGCGAGTGAGGAAGAGCCGATCAACGGCTCTTCCTGTTTACATCGTGATCAGCCGTGATTGGACACGGCTGATCACGTGGTAAAAAGCCTCCGCCGGAGGCTCTTTACCGAGATCAGTGCAGCGGTGTGTCAGATTGACACACCGCTCCACCGATCGCCGCGATGCACGCCCCCCCCTGTGCGCGCGGCGGCTGTTATCCTGCAGGACGTCAATAGACGTCCAGTGTGGATAACAGAACCACTTCCCGGACGTCAATCTCCTATTGACTGGGCGGGAAGTGGTTAAGTACGTTTTGTAAAAAGAGACGTGAAGCCAGCAGGATGACATAGATTTATTGTACTGAAGAAATAATAATCAGAACAGAGAACTGTTATAGCAGCCACATAGTGGTTGTCTGGATAATGTGTGCTAATAAAACAAATGCCCTTGTCTGTTTTGGTCAGCATCTGGTACACATTGACTGTAACTAGCAATCTCAGCTTGCAACACAGAGCCCCCCTTGGAAGTTATCTACCAACTTGACCTCATGACCTCAGCTTCTCACTGGGAAAACACTCTCAAAATGCTAAATTCTACAAAACTCCAAATGCCTGCTGAAAAATTCTACTGTGGGATTACCGATGTCCCTTTTAACCACTTAAGGACTGCCGCATGACAATGTACGTCGACAGAATGTCACGGACAGGCACAAGGACGTACAGGTATGTCCCCTTTAAGAACCTGTCCGTGGGTGGCGTGCGCCCCCGGCGGCGCACTCGCGACCCGGTCCGAAAGCTCCATGACCGCGCCCGCGGGACTCGATCGTCGCCGGTGTCCCGCGATCGAGTCACAGAGCTGAAGAACGGGGAGAGGTAAGTGTAAACAAACCTTTCCCCGTTCTTCCTAGTGGCAGTGTCACTGATCATCTGCTCCCTGTCATAGGGAACGACGATCAGTGATGTCACACGCCAAGCCACACCCCCCCTTCAATTAGAATCACTCATTAGGTCACACTTAACCCATACAGCGCCACCTAGAGGTTAAACCCTTCACTGCAAGTGTCATTTTCACAGTAATCAGTGCATTTTTATAGCACTGATCGCTGTAAAAATGACAATGGTCCCAAAAATGTGTCAAAAGTGTCCGATGTGTCCGCCATAATGTCGCAGTCACGATAAAAATTGCTGATTGCAGCCATTACTAATAAAACAAAAAAAATATTAATAAAAATGCCATAAAACTATCCCCTATTTTGTAGATACTATAACTTTTGCGCAAACCAATCAATAAACGCTTATTGCAATTTTTTTATCAAAAATATGTAGAAGAATACGTATCGGCCTAAACTGAGGAAAAAAAAAAGTGTTTTTATATATTTTTTGGGGATATTTATTATAGCAAAAAGTTAAAAATATGTAATTTTTTTTAAAATTGTCGCTCTATTTTTGTTTATAGCGCAAAAAATAAAAACTGCAGAGGTGATCAAATACCACCAAAAGAAAGTTCTATTTGTGGGGAAAAAAGGACATCAATTTTGTTTGAAAGCCACGTTGCACGACCGTGCAATTGTCAGTTAAAGCGACGCAGTGCCGAATCACAAAAAGGGGCCTGGTCTTTAACCAGCCAAAATGGTCCGGGGCAGAAGTGGTTACAGAATCCCTGGATATCCTTGAAACATACTATGTTGACCTCTACTGCTAAGCCAGTGACAGTCTTTGCTTCTTGATTTGGACTGCTCACACAATCATATCTCTAGTCTTGTCACAAAGGTAAACCAATTACCCTTGGTGCACATCCATATTGGTAAATTTTATTCAGATGGAGTTAATCTAGGTTTCCTGACAGACTCCATGGCAGACTACGTGTGGGTTAACCCCGCCTCCTCTCCACAGCTATAGGACCCCTTACCCATAAATTTGAGCTCACCTCCACAGACAGGTGTTCCTTTTCTATCCTCCTCACATCATGCAATTCAGGTGCAGTCCAGGATGTCCGTCGGATCAGGTACAAGTTGTGCGGTGCACCCAGGGCCCAGCTATGAGCGGGCAGTTAATACCCCTATGGTGGAAGGGATGTGGCCCAGTGTACCAGGATGGACGAAGGATTGGCTGGCAAGGTCTGAAGACTTCTTCATCATTTACATGGCAGACCGTTTTTGTATGTTATCTTGTCTGTTCCCCTTTTGTGTATCATTGTCTTGTCAGATTTCATGATTGCGCCGTGTGTGGAACGCTTCTGCGTTCCAGGACGCCACTCTACTTCCTGCCTCCCGATCCGCCGTACGTCTGCGCATGTGCAGAGCGCGGCGAAACCGAGGCTTGGTTTTCGCGCATGCGCGGTACGGCTGCGGGGTCAGAGGCCGCACAGGCACAGTGAGCCGGTCCCCTCGGCGCATGCACGCAGCGGGATCGGCCGTGACGTCACTACAGCAGGGAATTTAAACGCTGAGGAGCCCTGTACAGGTGGGATAACCTGTGGGCTTTGACGGCAGCATCCCGGAGCTCGGTTCTGCTGGGACAAGGTAAGCAACATCCTTTAGGTAGTCATGCAAGTGTCTCTTAAAGAGACAGTAAAAAGAAAAAAAAAAATGTTTTCCTTTTTGTGTTGCTTACTCTTGTCCTAGGTGGTCTCTGAGTTTTTGCGTTTGTCTTGCCCCATCATGGACTCTCCTTCACCGCCATGTGGCCAGCCCTCCCGCACAAGGTATGTGCAGAGTGGGTAAGGGGTTGGTGTCTTTTGTGCATGTCTGGTGGTTGCTAACGGTTACAACCTACCCACCCCCCCTTCTCTATCTGTATTATCTCTTACAGCCCGGATACTTTGCTTCATCAGTCTGAAGACAGGGACCTTGCCAGGCCGCATCATCACTCATCATCCAGATCTAGACGCGACACTACGTCTAGGACCCATCATCATAGGGGACGCTCACATACCCCCTCTAGACATAGGAGATGTTCCCATTCCTCCTCTAGTCACCGCCACCACCGCCGCAATGATCGCTCTGACCACAGAGCCTGTTGGGGATGCAAGACCAGAATCCCGGAGGGCAAATCGCTATGCGACCCATGTTATGCCCGGGCGGTTGGTGAGAAAGAGACTGAAAATCAAAACCTTGAGTCTCTTGTGAAACGTGTGGTACAGCAATCTATGAAAGAAATAGTTGCCCCCCACACAAGGAGCCAGTCCACCACCTTGTCTGGCTCCTTGGCTGACGAGGCCCAGGAGGATCCCGGCCAATTCCAGCCCCATGATTCCTCCCATTATTCCTCGCAAGACGAGATGGAGGGAGATGATTCTATGGTGGGATTCGACTACGCTTTAGTCTCTCCGCTGATCAAGGCAGTGAAGGAAACTTTGAAGTTGGAGGATACCACTGCCTCCCCAGAAAAACAAAGAAAACTGTTTAAGCAACTGGGGAAGGAACGCTCCAATTTCCCACTTCCCTCTGAGCTGAAAGGAGTGTTTGAGGAAGAATGGAGCAAGGGAGATAAGAAGGTTTCCATGCTAAGCAAAACCTTTAGACTGTATCCCTTTAAATCGGGGGATGTCAAGCATCTGGAGAATGCTCCCCTCGTAGATGCAGCAGTAATGCGCCTGGCGAAGCATGTCACCCTCCCGTTAGATGACACTGTATCATTCAAAGATGGTCTGGATCGGAAGATCGACCAGGACCTCAAAAGAATATATAGCCTGACCGGAAACGGCCTGCAAACCAGCTTTAGCCCTTGCAGTGACCTCCAAAGCAATGGAGGCCTGGGTAGAAAGTGTAGACTCCGTTCTCAAAGGTGTCTCGGAAGAACTGGCTCAAAGTTCAGCAGTGCAAGAACTTAAAATGGCAGTCGCCTTTTTGGGGGAAGCTTCAATTGACCTCATCCGTTTACTGGCCAGATCAATGTTGTCCTCGGTCACGACCAAACGAGCACTGTGGTTACGTCCCTGGCTCGCTGATCCAGCCTCCAAGCAGGCGTGGTGCAAAATTCCCTTTGAAGGGACTTCACTGTTTGGAAACAAACTTGATAATGCCATTTCAAAGGCTACAGGCGGGAAGTCGGGTTTTCTTCCCCAGGACAGGCGCCAGTTTAACCAGAGAAAACCTCAACAGAGACGCAGTACTGAGCACTCGAGAGAGGCATGCTCCTATAAGCCCGGACGGGATTTTAGGAGAAGCTGGAATTGGAATAGAGGCCAATCTTCTTTTCAAAAGTCTGGCAAGAAACAGACGCCCGGTGGGCGTGAACCAACTAAGTATTTTTGAGATTGGGCCCGCCCAGGCGGGTCAGGTAGGGGCTCGCCTACGTCTCTTCCGGCACGTCTGGGTGGCCTCGATCTCGGACTATTGGACCATCAAGACGGTCTCAACAGGTCACACATGGTCCTTCACCAAGATCCCTCCATGCAGACCAATGCAAACCTCACTTCCTCGGTCAGAGGAGAAACAACAAGTTCTTCTCTCATACGTAAATGTCCTGAAAGATCAAGGAGCAGTGGTGCCCGTCCCAAAGGACGAGGAATTCCAGGGGGTATACTCCCCCCTCTTCCTAGTACAAAAGAAGAACGGCTCTTGGCGTCCAGTCATAGATCTCACTTTCCTGAACAAGTACATAAAGCACGAGAAGTTCAAAATGGAGTCACTCTCAACCATCCAAAAAATAGTTCAACCAGGCGACTCAATAGATCTAAAAGACGCATACTTTCATGTTCCGGTGGCAGAAAACTTTCACAAATATCTGCGGTTCCAGGTCGAACAAGAGCACTTACAATTTATTTGCCTTCCATTCGGGCTAACGACTTCTCCAAGAGTCTTTTCCAAGGTGCTGTTAGCAGTTGTGTCCCTTATCAGAGTACAGGGTGTGCGCCTGTATCATTATCTGGACGATCTACTAGTACTGTCCCAAGACAAGCAGCAGCTACTAGTCCACAAAGATCAGGTGATTTCTACACTGTTGGAGTTCGGATGGCTCCTAAACCGGGAGAAGAGTCAGCTAGAACCGACCCAGCGCTTGGTCTATCTAGGAGCCCAGTTCGACACCATAGAGAACACCATCTCTCTTCCAGAAGAAAAAATACAGATCATTCGGGAAAGAATCTCCTTAGCCCTAGACTACTCTCACCTAAGGGCATCACAGTGCCTGAAGATAATCGGCACGATGGTGGCCACATCCCCCATGGTCAAGTGGGCGATGTGGAGGCTTCGTCCTTTTCAATCCGGATTCCTCCAGCAATGGAAGACAGACGATCTCAATCAGCGGATCCGGATAACACAGTCAATGAGCAACAGTCTCCTATGGTGGCTTCAAACCAAGAACTTGTTAACTTGCCACTCCCTTGCCCCCATCCATTGGGTGACTGTTACATCCGATGCCAGCAATGTGGGCTGGGGGGCACATTGTGGGGCAGAACTGGCTCAGGGCAAATGGGATGCCCGTCTCCACTCTCCAGGTTCGAACATTTTGGAACTGCGCGCGGCATGGTTCAAGCCTTCTCCCACCTTCTGAAAGGGAAGTCGGTCCTACTCAAAATGGACAATACCACCGCTGTGGCATATGTGAAGAGACAAGGGGGCACTCGGACCCCCACCCTTCTCCAAGAGGTCGAGCCCATTATGACCTGGGCTCAGAGGAATCTGCTCAACTTAACAGCAGTCTTCATTCCAGGGGAGCAGAACATTCAAGTGGACTTCCTGTCACGCAGCATACTGGACAACAACGAATGGTCACTGCATCCACAAACCTTCAAGTGGATCCTATCGTTGGATTTCGATCCAGAAGTGGATCTGTTTGCATCCCCCTGCAATTACAAGATCAACAGATACTACACCCGAGCTCGGTACAGTCAAGCCTTCGGAGTAGATGCATTAACGAGTCAATGGGACTTCAACAGGGCATATGCCTTCCCTCCTCTTCCGATCATGCTAAAATTACTACAGCGGCTTCAGTTGGAGAAAGTCGAGGTGGTAACAATAGCACCATACTGGCCGAGCAGACCTTGGTTTCCTCTCCTGAATCTAATGAGCTTCAGGGACCCGCTGCCTCTTCCTCTCAGGCCGGACCTTCTTTCTCAGGGGACGACCCTGCACCCCTGTCCAGCAATGCTGAGACTGATGGTCTGGTTTTTGAGAGGGAGAGGCTAGAGTCTCTTGGGTGTGCTTCAGGGGTAATTTCTACCCTTATGAGCTCCAGAAAGTCCAACACAAATAAAACTTACAATAGAATCTGGGCCAGATTTGTCAGCTTCACGACTTCTGCAGGAAAGTCATCTAGAAACCCTAGTGTTCAAGACATCTTGAGTTTTCTCCAATCAGGCTTAGACCTGCCTCTATCGATTAGTTCCCTCAGGGTACAAGTATCAGCCTTATCAGCTTTTTCGGGAACGTCATGGGCAACTCATCTCCTGGTTCAACAGTTCTTTCGGGGGGCATCGAGAATCAGGCCTCAGAGGAAACCTAGATTCCCCAAATGGGATCTTCCACTCGTCCTTGATGCTCTTTCAGCACTCAATAAAAAGGATCTTTCTGTTAAGGACTAGTGTTGAGCGAACCCGAACTGTAAAGTTTGGGTCCGTACCGAACTTTAGCTTTTTCCCGAACCCGAACCCGGACTTTGCCCAAAAGTCCGGGTTCGGGTTCGGGTTCGGCAATCTAATAACGCATTTAGAAATGCTTCAGGGGCCAGCCAATCACCTTTTGATTAGCTGGTGTGCCCTTAGAAGCCATCATAGCCATGCCTACTAATGGCATGGCTGTGATTGGTCAGTGCAACATGTGACCCAGCTTCTATATAAGCTAGAGGCACACAGCACACATGACACTCTGCTTCAGAATAGATAGGGAGAGGATCTAGTCTGCTGCTGCTTTTAGGGAGAGATAGAAAGATAGAAGAGGTAGTCCTGATTCTACAATCTGAGGGAAAAGATAGAGAGTGAGGCCTCGTACACACGGCCGAGACTCTCGTTGAAAAAAACATGTCGTTTTTTTTGACGAGATTCTTGGACAAGAAACTTGTCCCGGCTGAGTGTACACACGCTCGTTTCAAAGAACCCGCGGTTCTTTGAATGGAGCGTACGCGGTGACGTCATCGACTACGACGAGCATGCGCTCGTCACATTCGATGCCGTCGCCGCCATCTTGGTATACCCTACGTATGCCTAGGAAGCTACCGCGCATGCGTCGAATTCATTTCGAACATGCGTGGGCTTCCGGGAGGACAGGTAAGTGTACACACACTCACTTTTCTCGTCGAGAAACGTGCCGAGGAGAATCTCGACGAGAAAATAGAGAGCAGGTTCTCTATTTTCTCGTCGAGGTTTCTTGTCGGTTTTCTCGACGAGAAACCCGATAGCCGCGTACACACGACCGATTTACTCGGCAAGACCTCTCTGCCAGCAAGTTTCTTGCTGGTTCTTGCCGAGAAAATCAGTCGTGTGTACGAGGCCATAGTGTAGTGTAGGGCCAGGTTCCTGTGTTGGTGCTTTCAGGGAGAGAGAATATTATATAGGAGTCCAGATTCAGAGATTAAAATCAGCGATCTGCATAGGTCTACCTATTTGTGTTGCAGTGCAGTCTTTTTACACTGCCATCAGCCCAGTGTCAGAGAAAATCTAACTTTTAGGGGGAAAAAAAAGGCACTTTATTGTTCTCTTTTCCAAAAGACCCATAGGGCAAAAAAAAAAAAAAAAAAAAAGCATTTTATTTTGCTCGTGCAAAAAAAGACCCATTTAGGGCCAAAAAAAATAAAAAAATTTGCACTTTAATGTACGCTTGCAAAAAACGCCGTTTAGGGGCACAAAAAAAAGTTTGCAGTGTGTTATACATATTTTGAGGTGTGTGAAATAAACAATTTCTATATAGTTTTCTCCTACTGTGCTATACTAAAAAAACAACATTTTTTTTGAATAGCATTTTCTGCAGTTCTGTAGTTGTGCGATTCAGTGGTTACGTACTGTGGGTGTGTTCTGCTCTTCCAAAAAACGCCGTTTAGTGGCACCAAAAAAAGTTTGCAGTGTGTTATACATATTTTGAGGTGTTTGAAATAAACAATTTCTTTATAGTTTTCTCCTACGTTGCTATACTAAAAAAACAAATTTTTTTTTTGAATAGCATTTTCTGCAGTTCTGTAGCTGTGCGATTCAGCGGTTACGTACTGTGGGTGTGTTCTGCTCTTCCAAAAAATGCCGTTTAGTGGCACCAAAAAAAGTTTGCAGTGTGTTATACATATTTTGAGGTGTTTGAAATAAACAATTTCTTTATAGTTTTCTCCTACGTTGCTATACTAAAAAAACAACATTTTTTTTGAATAGCATCTTCTGCAGTTCTGTAGCTGTGCGATTCAGCGGTTACGTACTGTGGGTGTGTACTGCTCTTCCAAAAAAGGCCGTTTAGTGGCACCAAAAAAAGGTTGCAGTGTGTTATACATATTTTGAGGTGTGTGAAATAAACAATTTCTATATAGTTTTCTCCTACTGTGCTATACTAAAAAAAACAACATTTTTTTTTAATAGCATTTTCTGCAGTTCTGTAGCTGTGCGATTCAGCGGTTACGTACTGTGGGTGTGTTCTGCTCTTCCAAAAAACGCCGTTTAGTGGCACCAAAAAAAGGTTGCAATGTGTTATACATATTTTGAGGTGTGTGAAATAAACAATTTCTTTATAGTTTTCTCCTACTGTGCTATACTAAAAAAAAAACATTTTTTTTGAATAGCATTTTCTGCAGTTCTGTAGCTGTGCGCGTCAGCGGTTACGTACAGTGGGTGTGTTCTGCGCTTCCAAAAACACCCATTTAGGGCAAGATCCTAAATTTTGAAAATATGAGGAGAAGGTCAAAGGGACGTGGTGGCCCCGGTCGTGGTGCTGCTGGTGGAGCTCCTGTTGCAGGGAGAGGACGTGGTGGATCTGTGCCAGATACATGCACAAGTGAAACACCTTCCTCAGGTGCGAGTAGGCGACCGAGCCTGCGGCGGTATTTTGTCGCGCCTAATGAGGCTGTACGAATGTTTAGGCCAGGACAAGTACAGGCGATAGTAGATTGGGTTGCTGACAGTGCCTCGGGTTCCTTCACATTGTCTCCCACCCACTCTTCTGATGAAAGAACAGAGTTGGCACCTGAAACCCATGTCCATCAGTCTTTCACCTCATCCCCTTGCAAATCAGCCAAGCAGTCTGAGCCCCAAATCATGCAGCAGTCTCTTCTGCTTTTCGATGACTCTGTTAGCAGGGTTTCCCAGGGCCATCCACCTAGCCCTGCCCCAGAAGTGGAAGAGATTGAGTGCACCGATGCCCAACCACTTATGTTTCATGATGAGTACATGGGAGGACCATCGCAGTACGTCTCGGATGATGACGAAACACAGGTGCCAACTGCTGCTGCTTTCGCAATTGTGCAGACAGACAAGGAGGGCAGGGGTGAAGACTGGGTGGAAGATGATGTGGAGGACGATGAGGTCCTCGACCCCACATGGAATCAACGTTATGCAGGTGACCAGTGTAGTTTGGAGGAAGAGGCGGTGGTCACACACAGCCACCAGCACAGCAGAAGAGGGAGCAAGGTGCAAAAGCGGAGCGTCTGTCAGCTAGACAGTATGTCTGCTACTGCCCAACGCAGCAAGGGACCGAGCACACCAAAGCCAGGTCAAAGGAGTTCCCCAGCGTGGCAGTTCTTCACACAATGTGCTGATGACAAGACACGAGTGGTTTGCACGCTGTGCAATCAGAGCCTGAAGCGAGGCATAAACGTTCCCAACCTGAGCACAACCTGCATGACCAGGCATCTAAGTTCAAAGCATGAGCTGCAGTGGAGTAGACACCTCAAAAACCAAGAAAGGTCTCTGGCTCCTCCTGCTTCCTCTTCTGCTGCAGTCTCAGCCTCTTCATCCACCTCTGTAGTGACAGTGGCACCTGTAACCCCGCAAACAGAGCATCTGCCAGCAATACTACCACCTGGGTCACCAACCATCTCCACAATGTCCCATGGAAGCGTTCAGCTCTCTATCTCCCAAACATTGGAGCGGAAGAGGAAGTACCCCCCTAGCCACCCGCGATCCCTGGCCCTGAATGCCAGCATTTCAAAACTCCTGGCCTTTGAAATGCTGTCATTCCGTCTGGTGGAGACGCAGAGTTTTAAAAGCCTGATGGCATTGGCTGTCCCACAGTACGTCGTGCCCAGCCGCCACTATTTTTCCAGGCGAGCCATCCCTTCCCTGCACAACCAAGTGGGGGACAAAATCAGGTGTGCACTGCGCAATGCCATTTGTGGCAAGGTCCACCTAACTACGGATGCGTGCACCAGTAAGCACGGTCAGGGACGTTATATCTCCCTAACAGCACACTGGGTAAATGCAGTGGCGGCTGGGCCTGAGGCAGATAGCAGTTTGGCGCATGTCCTTCCACCACCGAGGATTGCAGGGCGCTTCAGTTTGCCTCCTGTTGCTAACTCCTCCTACTCCGCTTCCTCATCCTCTACCGCCTCCTCATCCGGTCAGCGTAACACCTTCACCACCAACTTCAGCACAGCCAGGGGTAAACAACAGCAGGCAGTTTTAAAACTTTCCTGTTTGGGGGAAAAACCCCACACCGCACAGGAGTTGTGGAGGGACAGGGAACAACAGACCAATGAGTGGTTGCTGTCAGTGAGCCTCAAGCCTGGCCTGGTGGTGTGCGATAATGGGCGAAATCTCGTAGCAGCTCTGGGCCTAGCCGGTTTGACGCACATCCCTTGCCTGGCGCATGTGCTGAACTTGGTGGTCCAGAGGTTCCTTAAAAATTACCCCAATATGCCAGAGCTGCTGCAGAAAGTGCGGGCTGTGTGTGCGCACTTTCGGCGTTCTCACCCTGCTGCTGCTCGCCTGTCAGCGCTGCAGCGTAACTTCGGCCTTCCCGCTCACCGCCTCATATGTGACGTGCCCACAAGGTGGAACTCCACCTTGCACATGCTGGCCAGACTGTGCGAGCAGCAGCAGGCGATAGTGGAGTTTCAGCTGCAGCAATCACGCGTGAGTCGCTCTGCGGAACAGCACCACTTCACCACCAATAACTGGGCCTCCATGCGAGACCTGTGTGCCTTGTTGCGCTGTTTCGAGTACTCCACCAACATGTCCAGTGCCAATGACGCCGTTCTTAGCGTTACTATCCCAGTTCTATGCCTCCTTGAAAAAACGCTTCGGGCAATGATGGAAGAGGATGTGGCACAGGAGGATGAGGAGGAGGAGGAGGAAGCGGGATCATTTCAAAGGCTTTCAGGGCAGTCTTTCACAAGTGGCTACGAGGGTGGGTTCCTGCACCAACAAACGCCAGGTACACAATTGTCCGGCGGAAAGGGAACAGTTCTGGAGGATGACGAGGTGGAGGAGGAGATGGAGGAGGAGGAGGAGGAGGAGGCATTTTCACAGCAGGGTGGCACACAGACCAGCTCGTGGCCATCACTGGTGCGTGGCTGGGGGGATACAGAGGACACAGACGATACACCTCCCACAGAGGACAGCTTTTCTTTGCCTCTGGGCAGCCTGGCACACATGAGCGATTACATGCTGCAGTGTTTCCGCAATGACCGCCGAGTTGCCCACATTTTAACTGGTGCTGATTACTGGGTGGCCACCCTGCTGGATCCCCGTTACAAGGACAACGTACCGTCCTTAATTCCCTCACTGGAGCGGGATCGTAAGATGCGCGAGTACAAGCGCACGCTGGTAGACGCGCTGCTGGTGGCATTCCCACCTGACAGCGGGCGTACGGTGGAAGCACAAGGCGAAGGCAGAGGAGGAGGAAGAGGTCGCCAACGCAGCCGGGGCACCGGCAGCACCTCAGAAGGCAGGGTTAGCATGGCTGAAATGTGGAAAAGCTTTGTCAGCACGCCACAACAACCAGCACCACCAGCTGAGATGGAACGTCTTAGCAGGAGGCAGCATTTCACCAACATGGTTGAGCAGTATGTGTCCACAGGCCTACACGTACTGGATGACGGGTCTGCCCCCTTTAACTTCTGGGTCTCCAAATTGGGCACATGGCCTGAGCTTGCCCTTTATGCCTTGGAGGTGCTGGCCTGCCCTGCAGCCAGTGTATTATCTGAACGTGTATTTAGCACGGCAGGGGGCGTTATCACAGACAAGCGCAGCCGCCTGTCCAGAGCCAATGTGGACAAGCTCACGTTCATTAAAATGAACCAGGCATGGATCCCACAGGACTTGTCCGTACCTTGTGCAGAATAGACATGTATACCGGTGTTGTGACAAAAACTGTCCGGCCATCGGATTGTGTCCGGCCCATACTGCGAAGGCGCAGCGCTTGCGCAGTACAGAGGACAAGGAGATTCACAAAATCTCCGAAGATGAACGGCGCCTGCGCTGTGAGTGCAGGTTCAAGCCCCACCATCCAAGTGGACATACGGTAGCACATAGTAACAGGGCCCCTCACGGGCTCTGTTCGATCGCCACGCTTCGGGCACGGCCTCACTTGGCTCGTCTTGAACCATGGATGGTGTGGCCTTCACCTGAACTCACCACGCAGGCGCCGTTCGTCTTGGGAGATTTTAGAAATCCCCTTGTCCTACATACTGAACAAGCGCAGTACAGGGTGGACACTATTTGACGGGGGACAGAATTCGACACATCACCGGCATTACACAGCCATTGTTGTATTTTTGAATCAGTGTTGGCTACCTCGTCCTCCTCCACCGCCGCTTCCACCTACACAGCCACATCCACCGCCACTTCAACCTCCTACTCCATATGGACCTCGTCCTCCTAGGTCAAGATTATTATTTATTTTTTTTATGTTATTTTAAGTTATTTCCCTATCCACATTTGTTTGCAGAGCACTTGCCATGCTCTTAACAACATTTTGCTGCCATTTGCAGCCCTCTAGCCCTTTCCATTACCTTTTTAGAGCCTTTTTAGTCCTTAGAAGTCCGGGTCCCCATTGACTTCAATAGGGTTCGGGTTCGGGTCCGGGTTCAGGTTAAAGTTCGGTCCCGAACCCGAACTTTTTTCCGAAGTTCGGCCGAACCCGTCAAACCCGAACATCCAGGTGTCCGCTCAACTCTATTAAGGACTTATCAATCAAACTGGCCTTTCTAGTGGCCATTACTTCAGCCAAAAGGGTTTCAGAAATAAGTTTCCTGGGTTGTCAAGAACCCTTTTTGACTTTCTTCCCGGACCGAGTGGTCCTTATTCCCATGCTTGGGTCAAAACCAAAGGTCACATCAGTTTTTCACGAAAATCAAGAAATAGTCCTTCCTACTTTCGATTCTCCAGATTCAGCAGATGTTCATCCCTTGGATGTAGGTGAGACTCTGAAAGAATACTTGCGAGTTACTCCATCTTTTAGAAGTTTGAACTACCTGTTCTTGTTACACACCGGTAGCAACAAAGGGAAGAGGGCTTCTTCCAGAACAATAGCAGCCTGGATCGTCCAATCTATTCAACAGGCTTAAAGGGCAAAGGGCTTGGCTCCTCCAGAGGCGGTGGCAGCTCATTCCACCAGAGGCATGGCAGCCTCATGGGCAGCAGCTCGACACGTGGCTCCTGAAGTGATATGCAAGGCAACCTCGTGGTCTTCTATTCATACATTTATGTCTCATTATTGTATTGAGCCTGCTTCCCTTTCCTCTGTTACTTTTGGTCGAAAAATCCTGTCAGTTGACGGGAAAGATTAAAATATTTTTGTTCAGCATACCCTCCCGTGTGGATTGGCTAGTTATTTCCCACACGGAGTCTGCCATGGAGTCTGTCAGGAAAACTGAAAATTTATTGCCAAATACTTACCGTAATTTTCCTTTCCTGATAGACTCCATGGCAGACGGAGTTCCCACCCATGAATTAAAAATATGAAAGTTGAAATTTGAGTCGGCTAGTTACGGAACACCTGTCTGTGGAGGTGAGCTCAAATTTATGGGTAAGGGGTCCTATAGCTGTGGAGAGGAGGCGGGGTTAACCCACACGTAGTCTGCCATGGAGTCTATCAGGAAAGGAAAATGAGAGAAAGTTTACTCATGATTAGGGATGAGCCGAACACCCCCCTATTCGGTTCGCACCAGAACCTGCGAACAGACCTAAAGTTCGCGTGAACTTCAGAACCCTATTAAATACAATGGACTCAAACGTTCGAAATCTAAAGTGCTAATTATAAAGGCTAATATGCAAGTTATTGTCCTAAAAAGGGTTTGGGGACCCGGGTCCTGCCCCAGGGGACATGTATCAATGCAAAAAAAAGTTTTAAAAACTGCAGTTTTTTCGGGAGCAGTGATTTTAATAATACATAAAGTGAAACAATAGAAAGTGAAATATTGGGGGTGTACAGTATGCCTGTAAAGCAGCGCTTGTTTCCCTTGCTTAGAACTGTCCCTGCACAAAATGTCATTTCTGAAGGAAAAAAAGCCATTTAAAACCACACGCGGCTATAATGAATTGTCGGCTCCCGGCAATACAGAGAAAAGTCATTGATAAAAAAAATTAAAAATGCGTGGGGGTCCCCGCAAATTCTATTTCCAGGCCCTTCAGGTCTGGTATGGATATTAAGGGGAACCCTGCATCAAATAAAAAAAACTGACATGGGGTTCCCCCCAAATATCCATACTAGACCCTTTAGGTCTGGTATGGATTTTAAGGTGAACTCCACCCCAAATAAAAAAAAAATGGCTTGGAGTTCCCCCAAAAATCCATACCAGACCCTTTATCTGAGCACGCAACCTGGCAGGCCGCAGGAAAAGAGGGGGGGACGAGAGAGCGCCCCCCCTGAACCGTACCAGGCCACATGCCCTCAACATGGGGAGGATGTCCCCATGTTGATGGGGACAAGGGCCTCATCCCCACAACCCTTGCCCGGTGGTTGTGGGGGTCTGCAGGCAGGAGGCTTATTGGAATCTGGAAGACCCCTTTAACACGTTCCTCCTGGTGGGGAACGTGAGAAGGGGCGAGTCTATTCATTTATTTACACTGAAGAGGACGTTCCCCATCAGGTCCGCATAGCCAATTACGTAGGCGGGGTCTGAGATACGAGGGCGCCCCCACCCCCTCGTACCTCAGACCCCGCCTACGTCATTGGCTGAGCAGACCTGATGGAGAACTTCCTCCGCAGTGTAGGTCCGCTCAGTCAATGGCGTTTCGAGTGGAGACTGCAGCGCTGGACATCGGATCGCCGCGGGACATTGGATTACATCGCTGGAATATGTTTTATTTTTTTATTTTTAATAAAGGACTTTTCCAAGGTGTCTGTGTGTTTTTTTTACATTTTTTTTACACTTTCTTCGTGAAATGGTAGGGGTACAATGTACCCCTTACCAATTCACATGGGGGGGCCAGGATCTGCCCGCAGACCCCCACAACCACCGGGCAAGGGTTGTGGGGATGAGGCCCTTGTCCCCATCAACATGGGGACATCCTCCCCATGTTGAGGGCATGTGGCCTGGTATGGTTCAGGAGGGGGGGGGCGCTCTCTCGTCCCCCCCCCTCTTTTCCTGTGGCCTGCCAGGTTGCGTGCTCGGATAAAGGGTCTGGTATGGATATTTGGGTGAAATCCACGCCATTTTTTTTTACATTTGGGGTGGAGTTCCCCTTAAAATCCATACCAATCCTGAAGGGCCTGGTATGGATATTTGGGGGGAACCAGACGCATTTTTTTAAAATTTGCCGACAATTCATTATAGCCACGAGTGAGTTTTAAATTACTTTTTTTCCTTCAGAAATGACACTTTGTGCAGGGACAGTTCTAAGCATGGGAAACAAGCGCGACTTTACAGGCATACTATACACACACCCTAGGTACCAGGCCACATGCCCTCAACATGGGGAGAATGTCCCCATGTTGATGGGGACAAGGACCTCATCCCCACAACCCTTGCCCGGTGGTTGTGGGGGTCTGCGGGCGGGGGGGCTTATCGGAATCTGGAAGACCCCTTTAACAAAGGGGACCCCCAGATCCCGCCCCCCTATGTGAATTGGTAAGGGGTACATTGTACGGCCATTTAAAAAAAAATTGGGGTGGAGTTCCCCTTAAAATCCATGCCAGATCTGAAGGGCCTGGTATGGATATTTGGGGGGAACCCCACGCATTTTTTTTTAAATTTGCGGCAGGGTTCCCCTTAATATCCATACCAGACCTGAAGGGCCTGGTAATTGAATTTGGGGGACCCCCGCGCATTTTTTTTTTCATCAATGACTTTTCTATGTATTGCCGGGAGCCGACAATTCATTATAGCCACGAGTGAGTTTTAAATGACTTTTTTTCCTTCAGAAATGACACTTTGTGCAGGGACAGTTCTAAGCATGGGAAACAAGCACGACTTTACAGGCATACTATACACACACCCTAGGTACCTGTACGAAATTTAAAGGAATATTTCACTTTTATTGTTTCACTTTAAGCATTATTAAAATCACTGCTCCCGAAAAAACTGCAGTTTTTAAAACTTTGTTTGCATTGATACATGTCCCCTGGGGCAGGACCCGGGTCCCCAAACACTTTTTATGACAATAACTTGCATATAAGCCTTTAAAATTAGCACTTTAGATTTCTCCCATATACTTTTACAGGGTGTTCCGCGGCTTTTCGAATTTGCCGCGAACACCCCAAATTGTTCCCTGTTCGGCAAACATGCGAACAGGCAATGTTCGAGTCGAACATGAGTTTGACTCGAACTCGAAGCTCATCCCTACTCATGATCATCTAGGTAACTCCATATGGTAACTTCAGAGTCAGCAATGAAAACAAGACAGCTCCACATTGTGGACAAACCTTACATCCACCTCTACTAAAGGGCTTTTGAAATGCAATTCCAATGCAAGTTATCATACAAGTAGCTGCCCTGATGCTACAAAACCACAAATTATATAGCCTCAGCCCCATATGTGAGGTAATTTACCTTTTTGAATTTACCTTTTTAATAGGTTCCTATGCTGCATCTTTAAAAGATGGAGACAGATCTTCTAGATAGGTTGTTTTGTTGGAATGAATATGGCTTGCTGACATTAGGCTTTCTTGACAAATTATTCTGCAGTCCACCTGTTTTTTTCCTTTGATGATGGTATAAAAAATATGTAAAAAATAGACTAGTCAAATGAAGAGTTTAACTATACAGCAACATTAGCTTGAGCACCTAAGCAGTCAACCATTACTCCTCCTGTTGCAGTGCTCTCATTGGGTGCTTGAGTGTCTAGATCAGGGGTCCTCAAACTTTTTAAACAGGGGGCCAGTTTTTGAAAAAAATATAAACAAATTCCTTTGCACACTGCACATATTTTTTTTGTAGTGCACAAAAAACTGTTTTAATCAACATAAACTTATTAGTATTTCACAGAATCCCTTCATCACAGACTCCCCCCTTCCCCATCACAGATCCCTCAATCAGACTCCTCTCCATCACAGATCCCCCATCACAGACTCCTCTCCATCACAGATCCCTCCTTTAGACTCATCTCTATCACAGATCTCTCCATCACAGATCCCCCACATCACAGACTTCTCTCCATCACAGATCCCTCCATTAGACTCCTCCCCATCACAGACTCCCCCATCACAGACTCCCCATCACAGACTCCTCTCCATCACAGACTCCTCTTCACCACAGACTCCTCTCCACCACAGACTCCTCTCCACCACAGACTCCTCTCCATCACAGACTCCTCTCCATCACAGACTCCTCTCCATCACAGACTCCTATCCTCTCCATCACAGACTCCTCTCCTCTCCATCACAGACTCCTCTCCTCTCCATCACAGACTCCTCTCCATCACAAAGCTCCCCCAATCACAGACTCTCCCCAATCACAAAGCTCCCCATCACAGAGCCCCCATCACAGATCCCTCCCACCACAGACTCCCCCATTACAAAGCCCCCCAATCACAGACTCCCCCTAATCACAAAGCTCCCCATCACAGAGCCCCCGTCACAGATCCCTCCCACCACAGACTCCCCCATTACAAAGCCCTCCCATCACAGACCCCCCCAATCATAAAGCCCCATCACAAAGCCACCCATCACAGATCCCCCCCATCACAGATCCCCCCCATATCACAGAGTCCCCCATCACAGATCCCTCCAGCGATATTACACTGTCCCTTCCATAAGATGTTATTCACACTAGACGCGAAGCATGACAGGTCCGGACAAAGCGCGGGACTTTTCAAGTGAAAGGCAGATGATTGATTGCTGGGACCGCCCCACTGCCTAGGACACCAATTACCCTCTTCTTAACTCAAAGTCCCGCCCTTAGTCTGGATCTGTCATGCTTCGTGTCTTGTGTGAATAATGTATCAGAGGGGAGGGGAAGTGTTGCGGAGGGGAAGTGCTGCGATCTTATGAAAGGGGCAGTCCGTGCCGTGGGCCGGGTAAATCACCTTGGCGGGCCATATGCGGCCCGTGGGCCGTAGTTTGAGGACCCCTGTTCTAGATAAAGCATTTGTAGCACTGACTCCATAAGGGACTGCTGAGATGTTGGGTCCTCCTGCTGCTCCCAGTGGTAAACTGCCTTGAACTGAACCTGACACTCATCACAACAGACAACTAAATATTACTCCACAAATATAAATAAATAAAGTGAGCTTAAAACATAACATGAATAAAAAAAATAATAATACATCTGAGTAAACAAAACTCAATAAAAGTGCATATCCCTTTAAATGTGAAGAAAATTCTTAAATAAGAGGAAAACACACTTGTTCTAAAAAAAAGTGAAGTGACCAAAACACACTGCACACAGGGATGGACTGGCAATAGGGACTACTGGGAGATTCTCGGTGGGCCGATCCCTCAATGGGCTGATTTTCAGTGACAGCCCAGAGTCTCTGTGCTCCGCTGACCGATGCTTATGAGAATACTGTGTATAAGCGAGGACTTGCTCTGCTCCTCCCACACATCCACAGCCAGTCAGCAGGCAGTGTAACCCTCCCCCTCTCCAGCCCGCCACATTTGACTACTCGGGTGCTGGCTGGGTGAATGGGGGCACGAGGAAGGAGAAACACAATGCCGACGAGATACAAGAAGGTATGACCACAGCTACAGGATAGCTAGTCCTGCAGCACACAGATCGTCAGGACTCGGAAGAAATGTCACTTCATGATCTCACATGTACACTGGCTGCAGTGTCTTCCAGAAACCTAGGCAGTGTGCAGGTCAGTCCCCTCTCCCCCTCTCTCTCCCTCCCTCTCTTCTCGCTCCATACTTTTATTTATTTTTATAGCTGCTTATCCTGCACACTGATAAGATCTGCTCATTCTGTGTCCAGTAACAGTGTGACACATGGCTGGCTGTTAACCATTTCAGTTATTTAGCCAGAGCTCTGTGTGTGCTGCATGGTTTGTGTGATGTTTTTTGGAAGGATTAACTGCTAGTTCAGGCTAGAACTTCACTGACCAATTAACTGTTTACTGTCCTCCACTAATCCTGATCAGATCACTGTTTGTAAGACAATTTGTATTTTGGAAATTGGATGAGCTGTTGTCTCCTGTCACATGGGTGTACTTTCAAAGGAAGATTACCAACTTGTTCTTTGCAGAGCTGGTTTAAATGGAGTGGAGCAACCCTGCTATACTATATACTGTTACACTGGGTTCAGCTATAAACGCAGTCTCTGACCATCACCTGTAGTATGTCCGCAGTCTCTGATCATCTCCTGTAGTATGTCCTCAGTCTCTGATCATCTCCTGTAGTATGTCCGCAGTCTCTGACCATCTCCTGTAATGTGTCCACAATCTCTGACCATCTCCTGTAGTATGTCCACAGTCTCTGACCATCTCCTGTAATGTGTCCGCAGTCTCTTACCATCTCCTGTAGTATGTCTGAAGTCTCTGACCATCTCCTGTAGTATGTCTGCAGTCTCTAACCATCTCCTGTAGTATGTCCGCAGTCTCTGACCATCTCCTGTAATGTGTCCGCAGTCTCTGACCATCTCCTGTAGTATGTCCGCAGTCTCTGACCATCTCCTGTAGTATTTCCTCAGTCTCTGACCATCTCCTGTAGTATGTCCGCAGTCTCTGACCATCTCCTGTAGTATGCCGCAGTCCCTGACCATCTCCTGTACCATGTCTAGTTTATATACTGTTTTTGTTTGTGTTTGCAAAATTAAAGTGGGCCAGTCTGGATGAAGTCCAGGGCCAAAGTTTTGTCCCAGTCCAGCCCTGACTGCACATGGGTGTCAGCTTCAATGTGTCCCATGAGGATAGCTCTCAAACTCTTTACCAACACTTTTGATTTCTAAATTATAGGAAATCAATGTATCACCTCAGGTCCTCCAATACCAAAATCCATTAAAGGCTCCATTATCAAACATAGGGTAAAGGCAGATCTAATAGCATAATGCTGTATAGACTGATGAGTTTATTAAATGTTCGTTAAGAGACCAGGCATGTAAACACAAAAAGCACCAGCCCCAAAACTGCTGTAAAGCCTAATGACGAGCATAATGACGAGCCTAATGACGTCACAAACTAGGCCCGGCCAACGCATTTCGTCACAGAATGGAGATCATCAGGGGAGGAAGGCTGGTCAGCAATGTCTAACAATCCAAATATATAGCAATCGGGACAGATTTAAACCTGCCAGTGGATTTGCGGCAATTCTCCATGTATTTACATGCCTGGTCTCTTAATGAGCATTGTGAGTGATTTTTTTTAAATAAATATATTGGTCTATACAATTTTATGCAAAGAGGCCTGCATTTTGTTTCCTCTATGTTTGAAATGACAGCCATTTCTGGATTCTTGTATTGGAGGGCGTGAGGTGATTCAAGTGTGGGATTTATATTTCCAATTTGCCAATGGTCTACTAAAATTTAGAGATCAATAGTATCCAGTAAGTAGATTGAGAACTATCCTGGTAGGACACTGAAGCTGACACCTGCTGGGACACACTGAATCTTATTCCAGAATTGTATTTGCATTTAAAGAGATATACACTTTCGTGGACCCTTGTACATGGAGATGTATTCTTGTTTTTTATTTATTTTTCCACCTATATATTATGTTTTAAGCTCACTTTTTTTACGAGGGGTCTTCAAAAAGTTTCCACACTTTATATTTAATAGAGTTTTAAAAAAGTTTTTGAAGAACCATTGTATTTATATTTGTGGAGTAATATTTATTTGTCTGTTGTGGTGAATTAAAAAAATAATAATTTAAAGGGATAGCACACCTATGTATTTGTTTTTTTGTGCTGATTTTCCTCTACGAGTACATTGAGCACAAGATTTTTTTTGTTTGTTTTATGCCAGTAACAATGCGATGGAGGTTGTTAGGACCTGGACAAGTCCCCGAAAAGGAGAAAATCTGTATAAAAACAGCAACAAAAGGGTCAACCCAATATTAAATACAGAATAAAAAAATAATGAGAAAGGGTCTTAATTTGGTTGAATGGCTTTCATTCCTTCCTATCACTCGTAAAAGGTCAAATGCACTGGGCAGATAAGGGGAGAATGACATCGCTGATAACAATATAATAAAACACAGTAGAGAATACCTCTAAAGAGAACACCAGGAGATAAATCAATGATATGGTATGATCTAATAAATTATAGGTCCTAGCTACACCACTAGCCAGTGGAAGAACAGGTTTACAGTCTGCCCATGGTGGTTCAGCATCAGGGGAAACCGCAGAAAACCCCTGTGGTGTCAGAGGGGGGGCGGGGTCAGCCATATACGTCACTGGGTGGCCCCGCCCTCAGCTATATAAGAGCTGTCACGGCGGGAGTAGCATCACTCGATGGGAGTCTTCTATGGAGGTGCATCAGTAGTGCCTTTTTTTTTCAGTATCGTCGGAGCGAGATGGATCTACATCGCTGGACTTTTTTCTTTTTTAATAAAGGACTTGTCCCAAGCTGGCTCTTGTTTTTTTTCCTCCATTTTTGACACTTTTTTGGGTGAAATGGTAGGGGTACAATGTACCCTGTTACCAATTCACATGGGGGGCCGGGATCTGGGGGTCCCCTTGTTAAAGGGGGCTTCCAGATTCCGATAATCCCCCTACCCGCAGACCCCCACAACCACCTGGGAAGGGTTGTGAGGATGAGGCCTTTGTCCCCATCAACATTGTGGTCCAGACCCCAAAGCATCCTCCCCATTTCGAGGGCATGTGACCTGGTACGATTCAGGAGGGGAGGCGCTCTCTCATCCCCCCTCTTTTCCTGCGGCCTGCCAGGTTGCGTGCTCAGATAAGGGTCTGGTATGGATTTTTGGGGGACCCCTACACCATATTTTTTTCATTTTGGCACAGGGTTCTCCTTAATATCCATACCAGACCTGAAGGGCCTGGTATGGAATTTGAGGGGACCCCCCACGCAATTTTTTTTTTACATTTTGGTTTGGGGTTCTGCTTAATATCCATACCAGACCTGAAGGGTCTGGTATGGAATTTGAGGGGGCCCCCCACGCAATTTTTTTTTTTAAATTTTGGTTCGGGGTTCCCCTTAATATTTATACCAGACCCAAAGGGCCTGGTAATGGACTGGGGGGAACCCATGCCATTTTTTTCAATGAATTCAATGAATTTTAGCTGTATTGCCAGAACCAGACAATTCATTACAGCCGCAATCAGTTTTAAATTACTTTTTTTCCTTTAGAAATGTCATTTTGCTGCAGGGACTGTTCTAAATACCAAAAAAATGTGCCACTTTACAGGCATACTATAGACACCCCCCAGGTATGAAATTGAAAGGAATATTTCACTTTTATTGTTTCACTTTAATCTTTATTAAAAATCACTGCTCCCGAAAAAACTGCTGTTTTTAAAACTTTTTTTTGCATTGATACAGTACATGTCCCCTGGGGCAGGATCCAGGCCCCCAAAAACTTTTTATGACAATACCATGCATATAAGCCTTTAAAATTAGCACTTTTGATTTTTCATGTTCGTGTTCTATAGACTTTAACGGTGTACAAACACATTTTTTGCCTGTTCGCAAGTTCTGGTGCGAACCGAACCGAGGGGTGTTCTGCTCATCCTTACTGGTGACCAGAGAGGTTTTGTACCCACTCTGTAGCCTGCTTCCTTTCCACTCTGCTGCTCTCTGCAGCTCGTCAGCTTCATCACACAGCAGGACCTGTGCAGCTCCCTTGTTGTCTGCACAGCACACCTCATGGCTCCTGTCTTGTGCCGCTTTCCAGTTTGAATGGCAACTTTCTCCTGTGTCACAATCACCCAGTGTTAAAGGGGGAGGGAAAATAGCTGCAATGGGGCAGCCTCAGGTATTCCTGGGCTGTATGGCCTAAGGGGGCTGTCAGTCAGAACTATGCATTCTTCACACTGAAAGTGTTTGGTCCCCAAAGAAACAGTCAATTGAAATTCATACATTATCCACACACATTGCATATATTTTTTAACTAGACTTATTTTGTAAATATTTCTAGCACGAGATGCAGGCCAAGCCCATTCCTATCGTGGTGTGTCAAACACCCCCTACCCCCGGTTCGGTTCACACCAGAACTCCCGAACATTGAAAAATTTCAGACCCAAGCCACGAACCCTATTAAAGTCGATGGGACCTGAACTTGATCAAAAGTCCCCATATTAAAGGCTTATTTGAAAGTTATTGGTCATAAAAAGGGTATGGGGCCTGGGTACTGCCCTGGAGGACATGTATCAATGCAAACATTTTTTTAAATATTGTTTTTAAAAGAGCAGTGATTTTAATGATACTTAAAGTGAAACAATAAAAATTTAAAATTCCTTTAAATATAGTGTCTGGGGGTATCCCCTTAGTCTGCCTGGAAAGTGGCACATCTGTACCGTGTATAGAACCTGTTGCAGCAAAACTGACATATGTAAAGAAAAATAATAACATTTAAATATATTTTCCCGGCTGCAAACCATTGCCGGCAATACAAAAATGTAAAAAAAAAAACGGGGTTGGCCTGTATAAAATAATTTTATCAGAGAAGAGTAGATTTGAATGGAAATTCAATGACTACATCATTGAGGCCCTCAAATTTATTTTACACCACAATTATTTTGTTTTCAATGGTTCCCACTTCCTCCAGGTACAGGGTGCGGCCATGGGCACTTGTTGTGCCCTGTCCTACGCCAATTTGTACCTGGGGGAATGGGAACGGATGATCAACACCTCAGATAACCTGGCTCCTTTTTTGGAACATCTGGTCGTGTGGTTTTGTTATATCGACAACATTCTATTTATTTTCTCTGCTACAGACTCTTGTGCAACAACTTAATATCAATACCTTTAACCTCCTTACCTTCACCATGACGTCCAACTCCAATCAAATAGAATTTTTGGATATATAAATCCATAAAGACATAAATGGCACACTAACCAGCAGTCTATATAGAAAGCCGACTGCTGGAAATGGCATTCTACATGCCACTAGTTTCCATCCAAACAATTTAGTGAGGTCAATACCCTTCGGGCAATATTTGCGTGTTAGACGCAATTGCTACGATGAGGTTTCTTCTAAGAAAGACACTGACAAACTCAGGTCAAGACTCCTTGCATGAGGATACTCAAAAAAATGTCTTAAAAAGGCATTTAGGAAAGCCACTTCTAAAACCAGACAAGAATTGCTATATGGAATAAAAACCCAGAAAAAGGATGGCAGCTAAATACAGATTATCACATGTTTTTCGAACCAACAGGAACGCTTTAAAAATATTATACATAAGTACTGGCATGTTCTGGCATTGGACCCTATAGCTGGACCTTTATTGCCGGAGCGTCCAGTATTTACTTTTCGTGGAGCAAGATCCTTATGAGACAAACTTGTCTCTAGCGAGTATAGGGGGGCCCTAGAGATCCATGTAAGAGATGTGGTACGTTCAAATGTGGAGGATGTGGCTATTGCCAATATATAAACATTGCTACTCGCAAATTATTCCCAAATAAAGTCAACTTTACCCCAAGGCATTTTGCTAATTGCAAGACCTCTGGAGGGATATATCTCTTGCAATGCGAGTGTCAATGTTTCTATGTTGGCAAAACTAAAAATTCATTGTGGTGTAGAGCTTACCGGCACATTCAAAGTATCAAAACGTGCAACCCAGATTTACCACTGGGATGGCATATAATACATTTTCACAATGGTAACTTTCCGCAAATCTAATTTTTGGCATTAGACATGGTACATCCAGGCATCAGGGGGGTGGTTGGAATAAAACCATGCTACAGCGAGAACAACGCTGGATTTTTAAACTAAATGCAACATCATTCCCGGGGCTCAACGAGATGATCTCCTTCAAACCGTTTTTGGAGGGTTTCGTCTCGGGTGGCCCGGAGTTGAACTAGGCTCCAGTAAAATACAGTATTCAATCGTTCTTGGATAAGGTAACACCCCACATGCTCCCTCTGTTTCTCTTTTTCTCCCCCCTTGCCCCTATATTCCCTGAGATATAGAAAAATGCTCAGTTGTAGGCCATTATATGAACTTGTTCATTATGGTTACTCAAGGATTATACTATATATACACAGATACAGCTTATGTATACGCCTTTGATATTGACTCTTTTTGCTACAGAGAAAGTTTTTCATCCATTGCATATTATCATGATATTCCAGTTTGTACATTACTGTCATTTAGGCATTTTCACAATCATCTTTTGACATTCTGTTAACCTGTTTCGAAGTATCTTAAAAAGTACAAGATGAGTGTCTGCACAACCACATTCTAGTATTATTGCAGTTAGGTTGAAATGTTCCATCTGTTCAGTGCATGCGGCAGGTCTATGGGTTGCTGGTCCCACTTAGTTCTCAATGTCTTCTCCAATGTGAGCTCCATTGGATTTTTAAACTGGATACCAAGATGTGCCCATTATCCACCCTTTTTGCTTTTTATAAGTGGCCACTAGGGGTCCTCGAGATGCATTGATTCACAATGCAATCACGTTGGACCAAGAGAGGTGCTGACGTTATGTGCTATCTTACATGCTGATGTTGCTACATCACTCAACGCTGTCGCATGATTATGTCAGTACGCGCGACGGCGCGCTTACGTGATGTCACAAACAAGCGTTGATGGCACTGCCAGGATACACATTTGGCGATCCTACAGACAGTGGTCGAATTAGTTGACCCAGGTGTCTATAATCTAATCATATCTAATAACACAGCAGGTATTTATAGGATCTTTGCTCTATTCGCCAGTCTCTTTCATCCGACGGACGATAGGAGCCACACTATTCCTCCATATGCATAAGGTCAGTCCTCTTTGGAGACAGAGTGATGTGTTTGCTTTTAGGCTATGATACCAGTGCCGCCACTCATGCGGTATTGTCAGGGATCACAGAGTATACCAACACAAGCCTTTTTATAATTTTTGATAATTTTTGATGTACAAGTCATTAAGATAACCTAGTTTCTCTATGCTGCTACTTTGTAGAATATATGAGGACTTGGATTACAGGACAGACCTGTTCCCGCCTGCATGTTTTTGGCGATCCTTGGACAGACAAAGACTGCTATATTTTGTGCTCAAAACTTATGCAACATATCCTTGGATTAATACACTCTTCACGCCGTAAGAACCCATGCAACTGTGAGGTATGGATACCATTTTTGATTAGTATAGACTGCGCCCATACATTTTCTTTAATATATGCCTGTAAACTATTTAGAACATTTTATGGAAATTTATGGCTTAATTAAAATATGTTTATATCCATCTAGACACGCTGTAGCTCAACCTAGTGGCCAAGCATACAGCTTACAAAATGCTCACTTTGACATATGAGAACTATCTCGGTCCATGACACCCTGGCCGGCGTGTGCGTGTGATTGACAGACCACATATTCTCTATTTTTTTAATTATCATTTACTGGTCAGTGAAACGTTTACATTGGGGGTCAGTATCATCAGCTGTTACATTTTCTAGCTATGGTATGATATGCATGCTCGTTTGCTATGTATAAAATTGTTGTTTAACAATATGTACATTGATGCATTGTATATATTCCTGATGACATATACGTTATCATCATAGATTTAAGTCACAGCTTTGAAAGTTCCAAGCCCGTTTAGACCCTGAAGAAGATTGTAACCATGTGTATTTGAAACGCGTTGGAGGCTCTGTCATTTGACAGCTTCTGGGCTTTCCTCCTAGTTGGGTTTATATCTGGCCCCAACTTTACGTGTCTGTTTTTATCCAACCCCCCCTTTTTTTGTGATTGATTCTGTGTTATACATTATTCATATATGTTAATAAATTTGTAACTTTTAAATCACTGCCCGTGGTCCATTTAAAATCCCAATTTGAGGAAAAAATAAATCTTCTTAATCCGTGACATCGGCATTAGGAAATTGATAGCTGCTGCTAATCCAGGAATAATTAATTTTAATAAATGTCAGCCGGTCAACAGGGTCTGTGGATAGATGTGCTCTTTTATCTATCAGAAAACCTCTGGCAGCACTGAATGCTTTAAGTTCTGGCCAGTGGTCTATTCTCATGGCCCATTAACCCAGTGGATCATCGAGTGGAAAGCTCTCCATGTCAGTTTTTGCCCCTAGAAAAACTGCCACCATATGATGCAGACGTTGCCGATGGGATGTGGAAGCTGACAGTCCTGGGCGCCGAGGACTAAAAACATTTTAAAAGGCATCACTGAGGTGGCCCTCTTCTCCACCGCTCCTCCTTTGATCAACAGAAGCCTCAAAACTAGCTTTTCCATGAAACTGTAACAGCAGAGTCTGGAAAGGCATACCATAAACTCCTCTTTAGGGGGCCTTAAGAGACTTCATCCTCAGCTCCCTCTGTGGGAACGGAATGAGTTCTGAGACTTTGCCCTTGTAATGGTGGTCAAGGAGAGTTGCCAACCAATAATGATCCTATGCCTTGATGCCGCAAATTCTTAGGTCTTTTTGCAGGCTTTAAAGCATAAGGGAGCCCATGCACCGCAAGTTTGAGGAGTCATTAGAAGCAGAGTCCTCAGGGTCACTGAGGAATACAGTATCTGGAACTGCCTCTTCCCAGCCACTTACTACTCCTAATGGTTCTGGGGACAGAAAACCATCTCTTAAGGTTTGACATACTGTATATCTTCCTTTGCTTCAATGCCTCCAAAACTGCCAGAATCCTCCTCCTTCTCCTCCTCCCTCTCTTCTTGTGTGTTCTGTGGCGACGCAAGAATGGTGTCTGCATAAAGCAGGCCTTGAGAGGAAAATAAGTCCTCCTCTTCCTCCCGCTGCTCTGCCTCAAGTGCTCTCTCCATAATGCCACACAAAGTCTGCTCCAGCAGGAACACAACAGGGATTGTGTAACTGTTGCATGCATTGTCAAAACTCACCATGCTTGTCGCCTCCTCAAATGGTGACAGTACAGTGCATGCATCCTTTTTTAGCAGTCATTGGCATGGGGAAAAATAGCTGAGCTGCCCTGAGCCTGTCAATGTGCCATACTCAACAAGGTACTCGTTGATGGCCCTCTGATGCATGTGCAGCTGCTGCAGCATTTACAAAGTTTAATAAAAAAGGGGAAAAAAAGAAGGGTTTTTTTGGGACTTTAAATGAGGTTCAGGGGCCGTTCAGATCCCCTCCTCCATCCCGGGTTTAGTATTCAAAAAGGAAAGTAGAGGGCGGGACTTTGTATGAGGCACACGGACACAAAGAGATAACTTTGATGGAGGACAGCTTTTAATTGGTTCAAATCGCAATACAATTTCATATTTAAATTGTATGCATTTTGCTATATATCAATACTTTTTTATATTTCATCTGAACCAAATATTGCACAATAGTAAATAGTTAATAAATATTCCATCAAGGATATTTCATATATTTGCAGATACACAGTACATATCTTCCAGACATTGCAGTCGCTACCTATGCAACTTGGTAATCCACTAAAACATTTTTTTTTAAAAAGGAGACATAAGCAGGGGGGGATTTGGTATATATTGGAAGGAACGTCCATAAAGGTTGATGGGTATATACACTTATCGGTAGATATTAGCTCTATGCATTTCGGGCCTTGCGGGCCGCTCATCAGGAGCAAAAACCGAAGTGATCATCTGGGGATGAAAAAGACAGATACATTTTAATGATCTAAAAGAATGCTACAGAGCTGGTGGGCAAACATAGAATAGGAGAAAAATCCCCCACCCATACATTTAACCCACAGAACTTACGGATGCATCTGCATGGGGGTGGTGCATCCACGAGAGTCACGGACCAGCCAGAGGGCGTCACAACCGGGAGCTGGGGAGGCATGGCAGGGCGACAATGACCCATACTGACAACGCCCCGTGAGGGTGGAAAAATTTAATTCAAAGTGGTTGTAAGCTAAGTAGGGTAACCCCAAATGTGGGGACCTCTGTGAAAAAAGAAAAAAATTAAAACTGTCACACTGAAAAAATGTTGTAACACTAAAAGCTGTGTGTATCTGTATGTGAAAAAGTGGTGTGTATCAGGGTGTGGGGGAGGGTAGTGTGAGGTGAGAGGACATTAATTAGGCAGGGAAAGAAAAGAAAAAGGGAGAAAAAGAAACAGAGAAAAGGCTGAGAAAAAATAAAAATAAAAAAAGGGAGCAATAAAAGGGATTAAAGATAGGAAAGCCAAATAGTGAGTGAATATTGGGAAGAGAAGAAGATACCTGTTGCAAAGTGGAAAAGACATACAGATAAAAAAGCCAGATAGTGTGTGAATATTGAGGAGAAAAGAAAATACCTGTTGCAAAGTGAATAGAGCAAGTTATGCAGTAGGAGTGCTGTTCCAAACTGAGAAGTGATGTGTGTGATCCTAAGTGTAGGGCCCAACAAAGGGAGAGGCCTATATGGGAAGTGCCGCCATAACCACGCCCCCAACGTCACACTGACACATGCAAGTGGGGGAGAGAGGAGGGAAGGCGCCATCAACCAGGCCGTAAGACCAGGCGAGATGCGCCCAACCAACCAATCATTCCCCACTGCGCGCCAGCTATGGAACACACTAACGTCGGTGGTGCAGTGCCCGAAGGACACCGCACGCCCGGTGTGCTATGCGTGACGTCGACGTGCAGTGGCGGAACCCCCCCTCTCCCTTCGCCTTGTTGTGGCCTGGGGTGAGTGGGGGTTCCGCCACTGCACGTCGACGTCACGCATAGCACACCGGGCGTGCGGTGTCCTTCGGGCACTGCACCACCGACGTTAGTGTGTTCCATAGCTGGCACGCAGGGGGGAATGATTGGTTGGTTGGGCGCATCTCGCCTGGTCTTACGGCCTGGTTGATGGCGCCTTCCCTCCTCTCTCCCCCACTTGCATGTGTCAGTGTGACGTTGGGGGCGTGGTTATGGCGGCACTTCCCATATAGGCCTCTCCCTTTGCTGGGCCCTACACTCAGGATCACACACATCACTTCTCAGTTTGGAACAGCACTCGCACTGCATAACTTGCTCTCTTCACTTTGCAACAGGTATTTTCTTTTCTCCTCAATATTCACACACTATCTGGCTTTTTTATCTGTATGTCTTTTCCACTTTGCAACAGGTATCTTCTTCTCTTCCCAATATTCACTCACTATTTGGCTTTCCTATCTTTAATCCCTTTTATCGCTCCCTTTTTTTATTTTTATTTTTTCTCAGCCTTTTCTATGTTTCTTTTTCTCCCTTTTTCTTTTCTTTCCCTGCCTAATTAATGTCCTCTCACCTCACACTACCCTCCCCCACACCCTGATACACACCACTTTTTCACATACAGATACACACAGCTTTTAGTGTTATAACATTTTTTCAGTGTGACAGTTTTAATTTTTTTCTTTTTTCACAGAGGTCCCCACATTTGGGGTTACCCTACATAGCTTACAACCACTTTGAATTTTATTTTTCCACCCTCACGGGGCGTTGTCAGTATGGGTCATTGTCGCCCTGCCATGCCTCCCCAGCTCCCGGTTGTGACGCCCTCTGGCTGGTCCGTGACTCTCGTGGACGCACCACCCCCATGCAGACGCATCCGTAAGTTCTGTGGGTTAAATGTATGGGTGGGGGATTTTTCTCCTATTCTATGTTTGCCCACCAGCTCTGTAGCATTCTTTTAGATCATTAAAATGTATCTGTCTTTTTCATCCCCAGATGATCACTTCGGTTTTTGCTCCTGATGAGCGGCCCGCAAGGCCCGAAATGCATAGAGCTAATATCTACCGATAAGTGTATATACCCATCAACCTTTATGGACATTCCTTCCAATATATACCAAATCCCCCCCTGCTTATGTCTCCTTTTTAAAAAAAAAATGTTTTAGTGGATTACCAAGTTGCATAGGTAGCGACTGCAATGTCTGGAAGATATGTACTGTGTATCTGCAAATATATGAAATATCCTTGATGGAATATTTATTAACTATTTACTATTGTGCAATATTTGGTTCGGATGAAATATAAAAAAGTATTGATATATAGAAAAATGCATAAAATTTAAATATGAAATTGTATTGCGATTTGAACCAATTAAAAGCTGTCCTCCATCAAAGTTATCTCTTTGTGTCCGTGTGCCTCATACAAAGTCCCGCCCTCTACTTTCCTTTTTGATTTACAAAGTTTAGTTTCAACCTTATGGCCATGTCACAAATCGGTTTACACGCAGGTGGAATTCCAGCTGAATTTTCAGCCAACCGAACACTGGCTGTGTTTGACCGCCTGGAATGGCTACAGACTGGGAACCTGCCAGTGTGGTACAGCACATGCTGCAAATTCACATAAGGGGGCAGAATCCCACCATGTGGGTGACAGGGACTGTATTTTTTTTGGTTGCAGCAGCTGGGGCAGATAAATTTGGCTGCTATACTCTAGTGCTGGTGGTGTGCTGCTGGCAGATGTGCTGCAAGAACCTGTGGCACCCTTCGCTAATCTATCATCCCTGTCAGTGGAGGCTGCTGAGAGGTCATGATATATATTGGGGGTAGACCTAAAAGGCGAAGAGTGAGGAGAAGGATTGCAAACCTTTTGTGTGGCGTTCTGGTGCACTTGCCAACAGGCTGAGTGGTGAGAGGTTAAATGCTTTGTCAAGCATGTGGTACACAAAAGGCTAATGTTTTGCCACGCTTGATCTGCTTAAGGCAAAATTTGCAAGTTGCAATAGAGTGAGCTAACAAAAGCCCAGATAGCTGAGCTGTGGGAAGTGGGCCGGGAAATAACAGCTCCACTATGTGATGGAATAGGGTGGCTGCTCTCTACTCTTCCATGATGGCTGCCTCTGGAGGACATCCTGCCTCATTGGGGTTTTGCCTCACCCTTACTTTCCTCCTCTGCTCTATCCAGCACCCAAGTCATGTCAGTGACCTCATCATCACCACTGGAGCCAACTTGGCATTATATTGTGGCTGGGAGAACATGACTGCCAATTTCTTGTTTATCCGTGTTCTCCCCTCTCTGTAGGCTCATGTTCTTACCTTCCTCAACCTCAGAGTCAGAACCAACATCTTAATCAAGTAATGTCTGTGCATTTTCAAGAAGCAAGTGACTGACTCCTTCATGCCTGATGCTGGGGCTATGGCAGGAGTAGCTGTGGACAAGGAGGCAAAAAAAAGCCCTTCTGGCAGCTGAGGTGGACTGTGCAATAGTCTCTGCTTGGGTGATAGAGGATGAGGATAGTTAAGTAAGCCATGTCCACCTTTTCCTGTGGACCCAGATGCTGCTGGCCCCCTCACAATTGCACAGGAACGTTTGCCTTTCCTTGTTGGCCTCCCAGACATGATGGGGGGTTATTACCGAAATGTAATAGAGACAGGCAAATATGTAATTGTATGCACTTTATTCAATGGAAAGTGGTGTTTAGTGCATTTTATCTTTAGGACTGACAGATAACACGCAGCAACTGGAAAAAAAAAGGAGGATGTACAGTGTGATGGAAGCAGGTATCAGATACCTGCCCTCCTCATCAACTCGTGACAAAGTACTGCCCAATCTTACACCACGTTGTCATTTGCCTAACAATGCCACTCTCAGCTGCACCCTGCACAAATATTTTCCAGCAACCTGGAAGCGATTTTCACCGGGTTAATTAAGCAATTAACCCTTTAACTGCCACCACCGACTTTCCTGAATAGTTGGAACAAATTTAGCATTACAATTATGATTTTAAAATAAACATCCATACACACTGAGGGAGATTTACTAAAACTGGTGCACACAAAATCTGGTGCAGCTCTGCATAGTAACTAATCAGCTTGCAGGTTTTATTGTCAAAGCTTTACTGAGCAAGCTGAAGTTGGAAGCTGATTGGTTTCTATGCACAGCTGCACCAGATTCTGTGTGCTCCAATTTTACCCACTGTCACCACAGGCAGGTATGTTCAGAGATTTATACTACAGTAGCACTCTTCAAGAGACAGGGATTCGTTTTTAGCTTGCATTAAAAGCATAAGGAACATGGTTACCGCTTTTCAAAATAAGGTTTTAATAATCAAAAGGTCAAATTGGTGCAAATTAAATATTTACAGCAAAAAAAGGTCTTTCAAAGAAATAAAGACATAATACAGCAACAGAGAAATAAAACGTAGTTGTGAAGGAGAATACTTGCAATTTCCTTGGGTGCACCAGAGTTCAGTCGATGATCCAGGTATTATTGGTTCTCAAACTTGACAATGTTCATGATTTGATGATACATAAGAACTGTCCCAATGTGGATGCATTACACGTTTCTTCACATCAAGGGGGTTGTTGACAGAGACCATCTGACCAATCTTCTGGTCATCTGGTCTAAGGGGTAAGTGCTGGAAGGTCACCATGTTATGACCATGTCTCAGATACCATTTTCAATAATTTTTCATATTTCTGATTACCTATAGTTTACAATTTGCTAACCAGCAGATTATTGTCCAGCATGAAATTTGCTACAAAATAAATATGACAGGTTTCAGATGTTTCCTTTATGTTTACTTTACCTAGGAGGGATAAACGGGGCCGGAGGTTCCCCAAATTATCTGACATAGGAGTGTCTTGACTTGATACTTTATAAATTAACTGAGGAAAGTAAATATGTCTAAATTTTGGCTGTACTATTATTATTTTGGAAGTTATGGAATCTACTAGAATGATGAATTCTACCGAGAGACAGAATGTGTATTGTACAGATTCCACTATGCTATTTCCAACCCAAGTATGCTAACTTTCTACTCACTGAGCGGCTAAATGAGACACTTTTACAGGCCCTAGGATGAGTATTGGGAAATTCATAAGAGGTGTCTGGCATGAGGAGGTTGTGGATTGTATAAGCTGAAGGAGAAGGTGGGGGGTGGTTGCTGCAGCTGCGTCTTCTTATGACAAGATGGCATGGAAGACTTGAGACCTGAACAAAATGGCTGCAACGCACACAGCTATTCGTGAGCCCAGTATGCAGGACCATTACATATAGCACTGTCTACAGCACTAAATGTTATGTAATGCGGTGTAAAACACTGCACTACACAGACACACTCCACTGACACACTACAATATACTGCAGTAAAAGTGCAATGACGTACTGCAATATACTGCAGTAAAAGTGCACTGATGCACTAAAATATACTGTAGTAAACCTGCAATGACGCACTACAATATAATCCGGTAAAAGTGCAGTGACTCACTACAATATCATGCATTAAAAGTGCACTGACACACTACAATATACTGCAGTAAAAGTACACTGACGCACTATAATATAATGCAGTAAAAGTGCACTGACGCACTACAATATACTGCAGTAAAAGTGCACTGACGTACTGCAATATACTGCAGTAAAAGTGCACTGATGCACTAAAATATACTGTAGTAAACGTGCACTGACGCACTACAATATACTGCTATAAAAGTGCACTGACGCAATACAATATACTATTTTCACTAAAGGAATTTTTTCACAGTTTTTATTTATATATATATATTGATTGTAAGGCTTCATGCCCACTGACGTTTTTACAGCTGCGTTTTTTACAGCTTAAAAACGCCTGTCCATGTTATTGTAAAAAATTCTATTTTTTTTTTAAAAGAAAAAAAAAAAATGTCGGAGCTAAAAAACGCGACCGCGCGTTAGTGCGCGTTTTTGAGCGTTTTTTGACGCTCGCGTTTTTTTCTGCCTAACTCCGACGCTGAGGAACGCACTGGTCCTGGGTTTTTTTTACAGCTTAAAATCGTCTATGCTATTTGCAGCTCAAAAACGTCTAGGTGGGCATGAAGCTATAGACTAACATGGACAGACGTTTTTAAGCTGTTAAAAACGCTCAAAAACGCAGCTGTAAAAACGTCCGTGGGCATGAGGCCTTATTCATTTCATCCATTTATTTAGTTGATTCACAATAATTCATATTTTATCATTTTTTGTGCAGCTCCTTCCCTCCCTCCCTCTGGTTCTATTGAATGTATGGTCTTACATTTTGAGCTGCTGCACATTGCTAGTTTATGTTTAGGTAGCGCGGTATATTTCCTTTCAATATACTCCTGTAAAAGTGTACTGATGTACCACAATATACTGCTGTAAAACCACCCTGACACACTTCAATATACATCACACTTGAAGGTTTTTAAGAATGTGTTACCTAAACCTCATAGATGCATTTATAGGAAAGGTGACAATTTATCAATTTCGGGGTTGATATACATTTTTTAAATGTACATACTGACCCAGTATAAATATGTAGCGATTGAGCAGCTTTGCTTACTATTTTTTTTTAAGATATTTATAAGAATTAGAATATCTAGCATTATGGTGTATAAATATATATATATACTGTATATAGAGGGCTCAACATATCAAGTCCTGGGCTACTAGCCAGACCTCAAGGGTTACTCGCCACCAGTTGTCCCCACCCAACACCGCCTCTGCCTCACCCCTAATTCTGCCCCCAATTCTGCCCCCTAAACATTGCCTCATAAATTATGTCATGAAATGACACTTAAATGTTTTATGCAGTATTAAGTTATAAAAATAAATATTAACCACTTCCTTACTGGGCACTTAAACCCCCTTCGTACCCGGACCAATTTTCAGCTTTCAGCGCTGACGCACTTTGAATGACAATTGCGTGGTCATACAATGCTGTACCCAAATGATATTTTTATCATTTTTTTCCCACAAATAGAGCTTTCTTTTGGTTGTATTTGATCACCTCTGCAGTTTTTCTTTTTTGCGCTATAAACAAAAAAAGACAGAAAATTTTGAAAAAAAACACAATATTTTTTTACTTTTTGTTATAATAATATCCCAATTTTTAAAAAAAAAAATATTTTTTTTCTCAGTTTAGGCCGATACGTATTCTTCTATTTATTTTTGGTAAAAAAATTTGCAATAAGCGTATAGTGATTGGTTTGCGCAAAAGTTATAGCGCCTACAAAATAGAGGATAGAATTATGAATTTTTTTTTGTTTACAAACGATTTTTATTATAGAAAAGGTCAAGGTATAAAAACAAATCACAATGATAGTACAGGTATATATATATATATATATTTTTTAAGTCAGGTATAGGAATGTATATTGTTCAAATGAAGTCAACCAGGAGCATTGTATTGGAGAGAGGGCTAAATGACAATTGCATATATTTTAAGAGTGGGAGGTAAAAAAAACGGGAAGGTACTAGACCAGAGAGGTGGTATCCCAGAGAGTCCATTTTTTTTGGTAAAGGGGCATAGAATCATATAATGTGTGGTGAATTCTTTCTGAAAGCTTAATGTTCGACATGCGGTTAAGAATTTGTGGCCAAGGTACCGTAGTGGAGCGCCAATTAAATGCTATGGCCCAGTGGATGGAACTGAGGAGTGTATGGATTAACCTTGTACTAGTCATTGGAATATCCTGTATAGGGGTGAATAAAAGGCCTATTTGGGGTGTAAGAGAGATCTTTCTACTGGATATTTTTTCTATTATAATACTTGCCTTATGCCAAGTGTCTTTAATGTGGGGGCAATCCCAAAATATATGTAAAAGTGTTCCCTGGGTGGGGCAACCCCTAAAGCAGAGTGGGGATACTGAGGGATAAAATGAATTGAGTTTAGCGGGGGTAAGATACCATCTATAGAGTAGTTTGATGGCCGATTCTCTAATCGAGGTTGTTCTGGTACATTTGTGGAGATTTGTAAAAATTGTATCCCATTGATCAAGAGTAAATGAGGTATTTAAATCTGATTCCCATTGTAACATGGGATGTGATTTATCAGGCATGTTGGTCTCATTTAAATTTTTATATATTCTGGAGATTAAACCCCGGTCACGAGGGGAGGAGATACAAATTTGCTCAAATTGTGTATAAGGGGGGTGGAGTGTAAGTGAGTAATATTTCTCATAGAATTGTCTTATTTTCGCATAGATCTCTAGTTCGGTAGGAGAGATATTGTATTTTGTTTGTAGTCTGGTGAAAGTAAGAAATGCATTGTCTTGGGAGAGCGATTTTAAATGTATTAGATTATGTGACTTCCAATACGTTAGCGAATTTTCATCTTGAGCTCTATCTGGGGGGGAAAACGTGGGTCACCCATAAAGGAAGCCAAGGGGGGAACATCCGAGGATAACTTAAAATTAGAGATTTGTCTGTTCCATAGGTGAAGAGTGTGAGTGACGATGAGGTTTAAGGGCCTTATTTTTTGTGGTGGGATGACATTGGATCAGAGAAGTCCTTGTAAATTGTAGGGTAGGATAGATTCTTCTTCGAACAGGAGCCAAGGGATTTGGGATGAATGGGCATACCATTGGGCTAATTGGGTGAATCTGGCCGACAAGTAATATAGCCAAAGGTTTGGAATGCTGAGGCCTCCTTTTAAGTGGGGTCTAAACATAAGGGAATAACTAAATCTGGGTTTCTTGTTTTGCCATATAAATTTGTTGATTTCTCTCTGTAAAGATTCTAGTGTTTTTTTGGGTAGAATAAGTGGAAGGGTTCTAAAAAAGAATAGAAGTTTGGGTAATATCATCATTTTTGTGGCTACTATCCTGCCCGAGAAAGAAATCTGGTATGATGACCATAGTTTAAGTAGGTTTTTAATATTGTTAAATAAAGGAGGGTAGTTTGCTTGATATAACGTTTTATATGAAGGTGTAATCTGAATACCTAGGTATCTAAACGAATCTACGTGCCAATTGAATGAGAATTTGTCTTTAAGTGAAGATATTAAGGCTGGGGGAATGTTGATTGGTAAAGCCGAGCACTTAGATAGGTTTACTCCCAGACCTGTCAAATCATGGAAGACGTCCAGGGTTTTAGTTAGATTAGGTAGGGAAATAAGAGGGTCAGTTATGAATAGAAGGACGTCATCCGCATAAAGACTCAGTTTGTATTCTTTGGATCCCTTAAGATATCCTTTAATATTTGTATTGTTTCTGATTGCACAGGCGAGGGGTTCTATTGCGAGGGCAAAGTGTAGGGGGGAGAGTGGACAACCTTGTCTGGTACCTTTAGTCAGGGGAAAAAAGTCAGAATTGTTACCTGGGAGTTTGATACGTGTTTGTGGGTTGTGATAGAGAGCCTTAAAGCCATGTAGAAATTCATTGTTGATGCCATATTTGGGGAGAAGAGTGTCAAGATATGACCATCAAACGCTGTCGAAAGCTTTGTGTATATCAAGACCAAGAAGCAGTGTGGATTTGGAATGAATGTTGGAGTATTGAATGATATTTGTGGTAAGTCGTATGTTGTCTGTTATTTGTCTGTTGGGAATGAAGCCTGTTTGATCAGGATCAACTAATGGGGAGATAACGGCTGATAATCTGTCTGCTAATACACGGCCGAATATTTTTAGGTCGTTGTTAATAACTGATATTGGGCGGTAGTTTTGAGGGGTGGAGTGATCTTTATTTGGTTTGGGAAGTAAGGACATATTAGCCAAAATCATCTCGGGTGGGAATTGGCCACCCTGTAAGATATTATTATAAAGTTTAGTAAGGTGTGGTGTGAATTATGAAATTTTTATTATATATTTTTTTTTTTACTAGTAATGGCGGCGATCTGCGATTTTTGTCAGGCCTGTGATATTGCGGCGGACATATCGGACACTTTTGACACTATTTTGGGACCATTCACATTTATACAGCGAACAGTGCTATAAAAATGCATTGATTACTGTATAAATGTGACTGGCAGGGAAGGGGTTAACACTAGGGGCGATCAAAGGGTTAAATATGTTCCCTATTAGTGTTTCTTACTGTGGGGGGGAGGGTACTGACTGGGGGAGGAGACCGATTTGTGTCCTTATGTACAAGGGACACAGCATTGGTCTCCTCTCTCCCTGACAAGACGTGGATCTCTGTGTGTAACACAGAGATCCACGTCCTGCCTCTGTCACAGCCGATCGCATGTACCTGGCAGACATCGCGGCCGCCAGGCATGCGCATCGGCATCACGTGATGCGGAGCGCACAGCTGTTCCCGCCGCGCGCCGCCAAGGGCGCGCGGTGGGATGTAAACAGAGAAGGACGTCCTGGGGACGTCCACTCGGCACTTGAGAGCCGCGCTGCAGCCGTCTTTCGGTTATAGCGCGGATCTCAAGTGGTTAAAAATAGCTTAATCCGTGCCCAACAATGCAGCTTACCTGTGTCCATAAATGCTGCTTCACCTGTGTGCATCAATGCTTCCTCACCCGTGCCAAACAATGCAGCCTCACCCATTTCCATCAATGTAGCCAGCCCGTGTCCATCAATGCAGCCTGCCCATGCCCACCAATGCAGCCTGCCCGTGCCCACCAATGCAGCCTGTCTGTGTCCACCAATGCAGCCTGCCCGTGCCCACCAATGCAGCCTGTGTCCACCAGTGCAGCCTGTGCCCACCAATGCAGCCTGTGCCCACCAATGCAGCCGGTGTCCACCAATGCAGCCTCTTCCCACCTATGCAGCATCTTCCCACCTATGCAGCATGTTCCCACCATTGCAGCATGTTCCCACCATTGCAGCCTGTGTCCACAAATGCAGCCTGTGCCCACCAATGCAGCATGTGTCCACCAATGCAGCCTCTGTCCACCAATGCAGCCTGTGTCCACTAATGCAGCCTGTGCCCACCAATGCAGCCTGTGTCCACCAATGCAGCCTGCCTGTGCAGGAGAAGAGAGAAGAGAAACAGGAGAGCCATCTGGATAATCAGAGCACAGAGAACACAACAATAACAGCTTTCATTTCAATTGTTGTATGTTCCCGCTGTTCGCAGTGACATACAGCCCCACCTCCTGGCCGGGAAACTTTGATATACAGATCACCCGTCCTGGGATTGGATGGGTGATCTGTCTATCACATTTCTTGTCCAGGGGGTGGGACTGAGTGTGACAGTGACTGCGGGGAATATAGAGCAAATGAAATTAAAGCTGTTATCACTGTGGTCCCCGAGCTCTGATCATCCGGGCGGCTCTCTCCTCTCTCTTCCCCACCATGACCGCTGGGAGAAGGACTCCCATTAAATCCCACCAACCGTCGGTGCTCGCTCCCCCTTCCCGCTCCCAGGCAGCCCTTCCTCGCCAGCCCTCAAATTCGTAAAATGCGAGCAGGCTAATGGAATTTTTGGGGGCTGTATAAATATATATATAGTCCCCAAAACCATCTCCTGATAGAACAGAGCATTGGGCACAAGCTGCACATGCTCAGTTTGGTGTGTATTGCTAGTAAGTTTTTTTTTCTTGGGAGAGTGCATGTGATCAGCACAGGGCCAATTGGCACTGTCCAGACAGAGGGTCAGGGGTCCTGCAGCCTATTATAACAGCCAGAGTAGAATGAAAACTCCTCCTACAAGCTTCAACCAGACACTGATAGAAGTCATAAGACTGTTCTAAGGTCTAAACTATTGTATTTCCATTTTTTGGGAACTGTGGGAGACCAGATATAGTGAATGCATGGTCCTGGCTTTAGTAACGCTTTAAGGTTTCAGTATATCGAGTGAAATGTGTGTGACTTCAGATACTCCTGATAAAGACACATTGTTGAAAAGTGTAGGGAGGGACCATAACATCATCACGCACACTACACTAGTCACACTGTATGCGTCCACTGGTGCTTTTCATCATGATGTGTTACCATATGACATTTATTAAATTTTTGATGTCTTTATTAGAATGATACACATACATGCTTGGTTGTGTCAGAACTTTGATTATCATATTTTTTGCTATAATTCATCAGTTTTTTTTGATATATGAGTTTGAAGTGTGAGATGTTTGAAGCGCAGCATGTTTTTCTCATATTGTTATTTTCTTTATTTATGCATGCAGCTTATGTCTTCTGGTGCACATTTTTATTATTATAAAAACGGTATATTGGAATATATTGGAGGAGGTGATATGAGTTCCAGTTTACCAATTTAAGAACAATGCTCTTTTTTTGCTTGCACAATGTTAATAAATGTTTGTCTTTTGTATTATATTTATTGTGTGTATTGTTGTTTTGGTAGCACCGTTGGAGGTATTGAGTGCACAGTGTTTTTTCTGTGTTGTATTTAAGTATGTGTATGTAGCACTTACCCCCATTTAAGGGACCGGCTGGTTTTGTTTTGGGTCTGCGGCAATTACCTCTCTCGAGTGGATCCCTTAGCTCCGTTGTCTAGGCAAAAATCCTTGGAATAAGGCCAATGTCCACACATGAGTAAAACCTAATCAGCAAGGCTTTATTCTTTTTTTTCTTTGAATCAACTTGAAGAGAGAGAGTAGGAAGTTGAGAGAAGTAGGGAGAAGGTTCAGGCACGCAACACTTAAGGTTCAGGATCTATACTCGTCGCCACACAAGCCTGAATGGGCATTCCTCACCCGGATAGTCCCTATGAGAGCAGTCCTAGCAGCTGGGATGGAGCACGGATGTCAGAGACGATGAATCCCTCTTTGGCGAGTTTCCAGGCCTCTCCCCGAGATAGCAGTACCGTCGCTAATCTCCTGGGACTGATCCTCCCCTGGACTCCTTTCCTAAAGATGGGCCCCCTACAAGCGGGCAGCCTGGGATCCTTCTCTGAAGCGTAGGCCCCTGTCAGCAGAGCTGGGCCCACGATGCAGCAACAGGACCTCGGGCTGAAGGTGCCCGAGGCCTAAACTCACTCGTGCACCTCGTGCCATGCGTGCCACGAGGCACACTCACTGGACCAGAGGTCCCCCCTTGCGCCTTGGGATCCCCCTGGAATCTCCTCACGACTAATGGCGTCTGCTCCTTATGTACCCTCTCCCAGCATGCACAGCGGGTAGACCACGCCCCCTGCACAGCTGCCAAGAGGGAACACTAAAGGTGCTGTGATACCCCCCGTAGGTTAACCTATGCTGGCGGTGACAGTGCCACCTACAGGCATCGGAGAACACTACTGCCAGGCAGTACCACACCCAGAGCAGAAGCAATATTAAATCATTAATTGGTCCAAGCCCAACTACCAGCTCAGACTACCCCTAAATTTCCACATAGCGCCCCCAAATATTGGGGGCGCTACCTGTATACCTCTAATAACTCTGCAGTTTCCTCTACCTATTATTACTGGGTTGAGAGGAAGGCCTTATAAAATGCTCTACAAATGTTTCCACATTGGTAAAGAAGAGGCATGAGGATATCTCAGGGGTATTGGTGTAGAAATGCTGGAGGATGGTTCCATATTCCTGGCTTGGGTTGCACTGTCTGCCACTCTGTGAGGATGGCCAGAAGGATGCCCCTATGTGTAGCAATGACTCCCTAAAGATAATTGGCACAGATGTTGGGTCATCCAGCAGCTCCCAGTGGTGACCAGCACTGAACTGAACCCCACACTCTCCAAAACATCAGTAGCAATTAAAGGGAAGGTTTTAGGGGTGGGCAAGAGAAAATATGTTATATTAACAACAAGGTCAACTCAATTATGAATACAGAAATAAACAGTAGGTAAGACAGGGTCTATGGCTTTTGTTTCCTCCTATCACCTGTAATATGCCTTGCCAAACACACAGAGTGGATGAGAGCAGGACAACAAGGCTGACAACTCTCTTTACTATGTGCAGTTCAGCTCTTTCCAGGTTCTGGGTCTCTGCAGCTCACTCTCCCAAAATGCATTCTCTCTCTAAAAGATGTCTCTAGATGGGCTGTTTGCTACTACTCTCTCTGCTGGCTCTGGCTCTGGTTCAGTGGATCTTCCTGGCACCTAGTGGGTTTCAGTCCTCGCGCTGCATCCTGGCTGCTTGTGATTTAGCTGTTGTCTCTACAGGCCTGGAAGCTCCAGCACACAGTAGAACAGCAGTCCCTGTTCAGCTCTCTGGATTTTCTCCTATGCATTTCCTCCTACTCAAAGTACATCCTGTGGCTCCTGCCCTGTTTCTCTCCTTGCCTGATTTCCAGGGTTCTGCCGCTCAGCACACAGTGGTTTCCCAGAACTATAGGTCTCTCATGTGCTCCACTCCCCAGGCCACACTTCCTTTCTGAGTTCATGCTGGCTCTAGTAGGTTGGCCTCACAGTCCAGCTAAAGCAGCCAGACATGTTCCTCCTCTCTCTTTTCTTTTCCACAGAGTCTTATCATGGTAGGGGAAAGAGAATAGCTGCTGTTGTCAGACACAGGTGTACCAGGACTGAGCAGCTGAACGTGGTCACCAGCCAGGGCTACACATTCCCAAATACTTTTCTGCCAAGGTTATTATAGGGTGATGTAAGAGTCCTGGGTTATGAATAGCTTGCACAGCTTGTACTTTTCCTCTTCTAAAGCAGGCTCCCTAATTTGAATAGAACTGAAATTTGCAGTCATAGGGTTGGAAACATTCTTCATATATAATCTTCACATAGTGTGCCCTGTCTTTCTTACCCTGGGTCTGAAAATTCTGTGAAGTGTTTCACAATGGCCAGCACATGTTCAAAACCATTGGCTAAAAAACATTCTTGACTTGAGTTATCCTTTGATTACTCAGAACAGCTGCTGACCCCATCTTTCATTTTCATTTCCCCTTGTATTCCATTCTCTGACATAGCTCTTTACCAAATGTACTAGGCCATTTATTTACTACTATTATACAAGTGAAATCCTGTGTGTACAGGATGTAAATGATTCAACCGTGCTAATAAATTGCAGGTAAAATACACATATTTGTAGGGGCTATATTGTGGTTAGCACTCTTGCATGGCAGTGCTGGGTCCTGATTTAATTTCCCACTGGGGACAAAACCTGAATGGCATTAGTACTTGTATGTTCCCAGTGCATTTAGAAAGTTTTCTACAGCTTTCTGTGTGCTTTCCTGTGAGGGGGAGCTGAACTACCTGGGTTCAGTTTGAAGCACATTACAGAAGTTTAGATGCTGAATATGAACCCCATTAATGTCAATACAAGTTGAATGTTAAAAATTAGTTCGGACAATTTTTAGGCCATTAGCCAAGGGATTTTCAAACAAATGACAATGGCGGTGGGCATAGCCCCGGGAAACATGTGCCAAGGAAAAATAAATAAATACAATTCCATTTAACAGAGGACAATAATTTTAATAATGCAAGTGAAGGATGCCTTTAACATGCCTGTGAAGTGGCATACTGTATCTATACAATTTATAAATCCTACTGTAGCAAAACTGACATTTACTATTTTTGTAATTCCAGATGTTAATTTGGGACCCGACACAAAAAAAGCAGCCTGGGGCTCCTTCATAATTCATACTAGGCCATTTAGGTCTGGTTTGGATTTATAAGGGAAACTACACTCAAGGAAAAAAAAGGTTGGGTCCTCCAAAAGTTTCACACCAGACTCTTATCTGGCCTGAACCTTTGTTCAGACCAAACCAGAAGCTCGTCCCTACCAGGGATGAGCCGAACACCCCCCTGTTCGGTTCGCACCAGAACCTGCGAACAGACAGAATATTCGCATGAAATTTAGAACCCTATTAAATACAATGGACTCGAACGTTCAAAATCTAAAGTGCTAATTATAAAGGCTTATATGCAAGTGTAGTGGGGTCTCTAAATTTATGTGGGACACCCAGGTGTGGAAGTATAGGGATAGTGGACCACTTGTGTTCGTGGAGGATTTGGATGGTGTAATAATCTCCTTAGCCTCTGGGTGGCGGGGTACCTGGAGGCTCAAGGTAGATTTGCCATTACAGTGCTAGCCTTTTTGTCCCTCTCCGGAGATGGTACGGCAAGGGCGGGGAACCCGCTGTGGTGTTGATGGGAAGAGAAAAAAGGGGTAGACGCCCTAACCAAGAGGTTCTTCCGGAGGATCTTCTTCACGCGCCCAGGCACCTTAGGCCTGGGTGTAGGCGGTTCTGGATTCCGGCTCAGGTGCCCTAGGCCTGACCGGAATGGAGTCGGAGTCCATCCCAGGCACCTTCAGCCTGGGGAGAGGTACTGAACTAGGAGGCCTGGGGTCCAGTGACTTCGACTGGATCCCGCGAGGGTGGAGACGTCCGAGGGTCCCTGAGGTGGATGGTGCCCATGTCTGAGGTGAGGAGGCCGGGGAGGTTACCCGTCCGGAGAGTCTGGAGCAGCATCAACCCAGTGACGGATGGGCCTCTGGTAACTCCCTTGGAGGGACATCTTCCCCTGATAGGGGCCGCAACGCAGCGAAGGTACTCCTATCTACGTTCTCTTGAGTCGCTGGTAGAGACTCTCAGATTCTAAGTCCTTTCTAGCTGAATGCTATAGTAACCGCTGGCGAGATCGCAGTGGTTTAGTTAATAACCAGGATAGTGCCTCGACCTGCTCACCCCAGTATCAAAATGTTATCAAGTCGCAACCAGTTGGCTACTGAAGCACTGTTTATTGTGAGATGTACAATAAAGCAAGAGTTGGACTGTGATCGGTGTGTGGAACTCTGGTTAATGGGAGCAGAGGGAAGTGTGAGCACAGCAGGACTGTATTCTAGAACAAAACACATAGGCCCGAGGAAGTATCTGGTGCTGGCCTTCACCTCACCCACAGCTATGGGGAGGACATGGGCCGTAGCGCATCTCACCCTGTCGTGTGACATACCCCTAGACAAAGGAGATGGGGTGAGGCCGCTACACAAGTTATTGTCCTAAAAAGTGTTTGGGGACCCGGGTTCTGCCCCGAGAACATGTATCAATGCAAAAAGAAGTTTTAAAAACGGCCGTTTTTTCGGGAGCAGTGATTTTAATAATGCTTAAAATGAAAAAATAAAAGTGAAATATTCCTTTAAAATTCATACCTGGGGGGTGTGTATGATATGCATGTAAAGTGGCGCTTGTTTCCCATGCTTAGAACTGTCCCTGCATAAAATGTCATTTTTGAAGGAAAAAAAGTCATTTAAAACTCACTCACGGCTATTAATGAATTGTCGGCTCCCGGCAATACATAGAAAAGTCATTGATAAAAAAAATTTAAAAAAAAAGCATGGGGGTCCCCCAGAATTCAATTACCAGGCCCTTCAGGTCTGGTATAGATATTAAGGGGAACCCCGCCGCATATTAAAAAAAAAATGCGTGCGGTTCCCCCAAATATCCATACCAGGCCCTTCAGATCTGGCATGGATTTTAAGGGGAACTCCACCCCAAATTTAAAAAAAAATGGCGTGGAGTCCCCCCAAAAATCCATACCAGACCCTTATCCGAGCACGCAACCTGGCAGGCCACAGGAAAAGAGGGGGGGGACGAGAGAGCGCCCCCCCTCCTAAACCGTACCAGGCCACATGCCCTCAACATGGGGAGGATGTCCCCATGTTGATGGGGACAAGGGCCTCATCCCCACAACCCTTGCCCGGTGGTTGTGGGGGTCTGCGGGCGGGGGGCTTATCGGAATCTGGAAGACCCCTTTAACAAAGGGGACCCCCAGATCCCGGCCCCCCCTATGTGAATTGGTAAGGGGTACATTGCACCCCTACCATTTCACGAAGAAAGTGTCAAAAATTTAAAAAAATAACACACCAACACCTTGGAAAAGTCTTTTATTAAAAAAAAAAAAATAACATTCCAGCTGTGAAATCCAGTGTCCCGCGGCGATCCGATGTCCAGCGCTGTCCGTCATTGGCTGAGCCTGAGTGGACCTGATTGGGGAACTTCCTCTGCAGTCTATTACATGTAAAGACCCGCCCCTTCTAAAGTAATTTACACAGTGAAGGAAGTTCCCCATCAAGTCCGCTCAGGCCAATGGCGTAGGCGGGGTCTGGCGGGGTCTGACATACCGAGGGGGCGGACCTGATGGGAAACTTCCTTCACTGTGTAATTCATGAATATACCCGCCCCTTCTCATGTTCCGCATGGGGAACTTTAGAAGGGGCGGGTCTATACATGTAATAGACTGCGGAGGAAGTTCCCCATCAGGTCCGCTCAGGCTCAGCCAATGACGGACAGCGCTGGACATCGGATCACCGCGGGACACTGGATTTCACCGCTGGAATGTTTTTTGTTTGTTTTTTAATAAAGGACTTTTCCAAGGAGTTTGTGTGTTTTTTTTTACATTATTTGACACTTTCTTCGTGAAATGGTAGGGGTACAATGTAGCCCTTACCAATTCACATGGGGGGGGGCGGGATCTGGGGGTCCCCTTTGTTAAAGGGGTCTTCCAGATACCGATAAGCCCCCCGCCCGCAGACCCCCACAACTACCGGGCAAGGGTTGTGGGGATGAGGCCCTTGTCCCCATCAACATGGGGACATCCTCCCCATGTTGAGGGCATGTGGCCTGGTACGGTTCAGGAGGGGGGGCACTCTCTCATCCCCCCCTCTTTTCCTGCGACCTGCCAGGTTTCATGCTCGGATAAGGGTCTGGTATGGATTTTTGGGGGGACTCCACGCCATTTTTTTTTAAATTTGGGGTGGAGTTCCCCTTAATATCCATGCCAGATCTGAAGGGCCTGGTATGGATATTTGGGGGAACCGCACGCATTTTTTTTTTAATTTGCGGCGGGGTTCCCCTTAATATCTATACCAGACCTGAAGGGCCTGGTAATTGAATTCTGGGGGATCCTCACGCTTTTTTTTTTTTATCAATGACTTTTCTATGTAGAGGGTCAGGACGAGTGTCTGCCATCTTGAGAGTGGCAAAATGTCTACTGTATAATGATAAAGTGTATACCCCCTGTATTAACCACACCCCTTCCTCCCCCCTCCCTTTTTGATGATTGGTTTATGATAATGACTATATAATGTTCACCCCAGCAAAAAGATAAACAGATTTCATTTTGAGCGCAATGCTGTCTTGTCTTTTTTCATGCGTTTGAAGAAATCTCTCAGTACTGATTCCGTATCTTTTGGGTGTGGCAATTGGGTTATTTTAAGCTGGTCTGTGGGGGTAGGAGGGACTACCTGTTCAAATTTCCCTACAGTTAATGGAGGCACTCGCTGAGATTCTGGATTCGGACTGGTAAACACGGGAGGATCTGCATCGATTACTGCTGATGCTGACTAATTGTTTAGTTGCCGCGGTGTTGATGGGAGACCTTTATGTTGTTTTAAAAATTTTAGTTTAAGAAGGGAAAGCCCAGACCAGGCTGTTTTAAAGAGGCTGTGGGAGCCTGCTGTGGCTTGCCGTGGGCAAGGCCGTTTTGAAAAGTAGCTACAATGGTACAGAGATACCTAAAATAGACAGTTGCCACCGAGAACGGGGAAAAACTTTTCGCTAATCTTGCTACTTCTGTCTGTCGCATTCTGCTTAGCAGTATTTAAGACAATTTGTTATGTGGGATGCAGTCCTCTTTCCACTGTGTTTTGTTGTTCAGGAAAAGGGACAAAATAAATTAGAGTAAAGTAAATGTCCAGGTATTTGGTGAGTATTTATGCATATTCATTATAAGTTTGCTAAAGGTTTCTTTGAAGAGAAAATGGTATAGTATGTGAATATGATATAATGTCTCCCCTTTGCCAGTATTTTGTTTATAGAACTGTAATTATAAATGCTTGATTTTTGCTTGAAGAAATGTATAGATTGGTTTGGTAACGTATGAGAGTTACAGGCAGGGGAGATTAAGAAGTTTGATAACGAATGTGTTTAGGTGGCAGGGGGATGTTATGTAAAGTAATGGAGTGTTCGGACAATGCCCCATGGTGCGATGAGAATAGTAAGTGAGAGGTAAAGCTGTTTTAAATAAAACATTTTACCTGTAGAGGGTTAAGTAAGTGATGTTTAGAAGGTAAAGAGATTTGAGTTAAAGAGGGTGTGCATTTTTTACGGAGTCTTTTTTCAATGCATTTTTTGTTTTCACGGAGAAACTGACACAAAGAAAGGAAAAAAAAAAGTGAAGGAAAGTACATTTGAAAAGAGGAAGTTGGTTCGGCAGTAAGAGGTTTTTTTTTGCTTTTGTTTTTTTTTTAATGTTTAAAGGGGAACCGTCTGCAGAGGCACGGCTTTACCAGGCGTGGACAATTAGACTTTTTGATCAATTGTTTTGATTAATTTGTGTTTTTTTTCATGACTTGCTGTAGCGAGTGCAAAGATATTCTCGTTGTCATTTTATTGATTATGAGGTATCTTTGAGGAAGTTTAAGGGACAGCCGAGATAGGAGGTTTTGAGCAGTTAAACGCAGAAAGAGTTTTTGTTTAAGAAACGGAAGGTAAAGTGTCATGGGCCAGGGTTTAAAGTTTGGATTATCAGTATGTTGTTAAAATAAGGACTTTTGTGTAAACGTATCATTTATTTGTTTTGTTGTTTGTTGATGTTTTTGAGGTTACAATGGGTTTGGTACAGATGGGAAGATTAGCATCCCACCTCCTGCAAGGAACGGCCCCTGGTGCTGGGGTCTCGTGAGATTTTGCGAGATTACGGTACCAGAGATTCACGGAGATACTGAGATGTCGGTTTATTGGGCGGTGATAAAATTGTCGCTGCTGGGTACACTGACGGGGGGGGGGGGATGACGTGGTGACTGGTGTGGGGGGTCTGGATGGGATGGAGGGAAGTCAAGAAATCTTCCTCCTTCCCCCTCGGATCCCCCCCCCCCGGGATTCCCTCTTAGCTCCCTGATTCTCCACCTCTGAGCTGGTGAGTCTGGGGGTGTGAGTTCTGACACAGATTGCCAGTGGAGCACTGAGATCGCAGCTTCATGGACTGGCCGTTTCTATGTCGGGTCATTGAGGGTTCTCAGTGTGTGGAGGTCGTCGGTGGGAGAACGTGTTTAAACGCTTCTGCCCCGATTGTCTCTGTTTTGTACACTGTGATTGGTGGCGATCCTTGGGGTCGTTGCTGTGGCGTAGTTTTATAGACGGACACCTAGGTAAGGGAAAGTTGTCGTTAATAGAGAGAAATGTTTAAATTTTATGTGTATGTCAATGTTTGTCTTGTCTTGGAATTCCAATTTAGAGTATAAGTTGTTTTTTTATTCTGAATACAGATGGATTGTTGGTTGGTTAATATGTGTCCTATGATCCTGCCAAGGAGGATTTTAAAAAGGTGGGCAGGTGAGGGGGACAGAGTGGGGTACTCATCTGTGTGTGGTGCTTTAAGAGGAAGGACTCGCAGATTTGGACAAGCACAAGGTACTCCTATCCAAAGTATTGTTCAGCACAATACACAGAGGTACATGTCCACTTGCTGTTTTGCTTCGGGTGGAAGAGGGGATAAAACCACCAACCAGGTGTTCACCAACGTTTTTGCGCAGAGCATATATTTGTATTCCATATTCAGCAAGTCAGAGAGATTTGCTGGACTGGAGATTTTAAGGAGGATTTTAATTGAGAAAAGTTATCTATATAGATTTAAAATATGTTATATATGTTGTTTGTAAAATGTTGCAACTATTTGTCAGTCTATTCATAAAATGTGTTGGGCACATAGGCCCATGCCCACTGCATAAGTTAAATGGGAACATTAAAGGGGGAGTGTGACACGTCACAGGTGAATTACATGTATGCGCTGGTACCAAATGTGTTTTTTTTTTTGGGAAATCTGATCAGATACAAATTTTTAAGAGAAGCATTATCAATGTATACATGGGGTGTTTTTGATTTTTTCAGTTGGGCTCTGTTTTCCACTGTTGCAGTCCCAGGGTCGCGCGATTTGCAGGGCAATTTTGCGGTGCGCTTTCGTGCGACTAGTGAAAACCGTGTGGGGATGGGTCGCACTGAGGTCGGAACAGAGTGGTGCAAGAGCCTTTTTCCGGAATCACTGCGAGTTGGGTCACACCGGTTAGAACGGGGAGCCTTGAGGTCTGGTTTTAGGGACTGTTTTAGTTGTGTAAGGTGTTTGTTCTTGTATTATTGAAATTAAAAGGTTTTAACGGTATTCAAGATGAAAGTATGGAAAATGATGAATGGCATGGCCAGTTGAATGTGGAGTGAGAGGATGGTTGTATTATGTTTAATGAACGCACAGGGTATTATTTTGATTAGTAGAGTATTTTAAGTGTGTGTTTAGAATGTACACAACGGGTTGTCTCATATTGTGTTCAGGCCCATGTTATATGTTTTTTCCTAAAAAAGTTTGGGGTTAGATTAAAAATTGATAATGGGGATTTTGGTAACAGAAGGGTGAAATTTGGGAAAAATGTTTGAAGAGTTACTGAAATTAATTAACCGGGATCAGGATACATTGCTGCATATATTGAGTCCATGAGGTACTGAAATGTGATGGGAAAGTTTGTTTGAATAACAGTCGGAATGACCATTCTGGATATTTACCTTTTGAATTTCCAGGGTGTCAGTCGTGAAGTGTTAATGATGTTATGTTGTTTATCCATAAATGTTTTGTTTGTTGCTGATGATCAGATATATTTGCAAAGGTGGGAGGCCTTTGGGTTTGGGTCAAATGTTCTATTCTGAGTTTCTCTGGTCCATTTGAGTCCCGGGGATAGAAGAAACTAAAGGTGTTTAAGTTTTGTTGAAGTTCTGCTATAAATACTGGATTTAAAAAAGGTGTTTAGTTAAATATGTTGAATCTATATAATGAAGACCTTTGCTGAGAAACATTTTTTATTCCTGCATGTTTTACTTATGTGTGAGTCAATGAAGAATATTATTCTTAATACCCCCAATGGTTAAGGCCCGAATTGATCGGGTAGGTTCTGTGATTGTTCATGTCGGATGAGGAGTATCCGCCTCAGCCAGCCAGCATCCACCCACAGCCCCATGCACCTGAAGAAATCCCCCACCCTATTCATCCCCTGCCCCATTCATACCCTGTCCCATACCCTATCCGGATGAAGAGATGACTACAGCTTTTATATGGAAATTTTCTTTGTTCATCTTTGTTGTTCAAGCACCATGGAAGGTGCTCAGATGACTACAGGCAGACTCCTGTTGGAAAGTGTTCCTGGTAAAGACACCTTGAGGCTAGCCAGATGACGCACGCCCAAGGTCTACAAAATTCCAGTGAGCATCACAAGAGAGATCCAGATGAGCCAGCCCGAAGACCCAAGTCTAGCCCAATGCATCAGTTCCAGTTTGTGGATATCAAGTTCTGTCCCTACAAAGAGGCAGTGTCTGGGGTAGATAGTTCATGTCTGTACATATGAATGATCACAGAACCGAACCAAAGGTTTTGGGAAAGGTTGAGGAGAATGAGAATTATAATGTGGACATTTCCTTTGCATTTTCTTTTCCCTCCTTCCTACAATTTAATGGACATTCGGAAGCCATACAAGATACTTTCTTTTTTTAATGTATTTTATTGGGACTATTTTTTGTTTTTGGCCTAAAGGCTGTCATGCCCCTCCCACTTGCTTTTATAGACTGTCATGCCCCTGTCACGCCCAATCCCGTTCCCCCTTTGTATTTCATGGACAATTGCTATGCAGCTGAGATTATGTTTGTTTTCTGTTTTTACATTTCTACATGCTCAATGTGGTGGTAAATGTTTAGTGTGGTGGTCCGGGTGAGGGTCGGGGTCATAGTGGGATTGTTGTTGTGGTATGCCCAGGCCTCTGACCCCCATACTAAGATGGCGAGGCTACTGTCACAGCTTGCCCTTTCAGGATTCTCTGATGGTACCCAGCGGGTCCTTGGTGGACAGCCACTAGCCTTGGGCAACAGCACATACATTTGTTGTGGAAGGACATGCCATTCATGGATTCCGAGTGATCCTAAGGTATGGTGTTGCTTGGCCTCACTGGTTCCGATAATGAAAATTCTCGGGGACAGTGAGGGATGTCACTTGCTCAGGGCTGGTGTTCGTCCTAGGTGCCCCCTCAAGCACCATTATGCCGGGTCATTGTTTTTGGAAAAGGACATGGCCTGGGCATGGTTCCCCTCAGGAACTAGAGGGGGTATTGATATGATGAAAAGGCTAAGTGATTGCTTGGGAACCCCCTGGGCAATGTGGAATGGTTTGGTTTCAAATGGTATTTTCCTGGTTCAAAGATGTCGCTATGTGTATTGTAATGATTTTGCTTCTGGCATTAACCCTATACGCCTGCTTCAAGTTTATTATGTGTATGATTTCCCGAGGTACTCTGGCCCCCAGTTCTGACCCAGCTGCAGCAAATAGAATGTATCTTAGCTCTTACCATGATGCCCAGGAGTATGTCCCAATGCGGAGATATCAGTCACGGCCGTGATTGTCGTAACTGAAAGAGGGGGTTGTGGTAATTGGCATGGCATAAGGACCCCCACTATAGTGAGATGGGGTCATATATTCTAGCTTGGACATACGGGTTAAGGAAATTGACTAGTATTTGTATGTTTTTCTCAAGTATTATGAAATAGGTTAAGACCTTGTATTTTGTATCTTGTATTTTGTATGGAGACAGAAACAGTGTTGCAAGAGCATGCATAATGTGCAATGACAGCATAATTGCAGAAATGCCAGGTTATTTTTAAAGTGTTTTCGTCTGGCAAAATGTCTAGTAAATGTTTGTACAGGGAAATGAAACTTTATGAAACCTTGTGATTACATTTGTGGTGACACCCATGACTGAGTCTTATACTGTAAATAACAAAACTGTCAGCCATTTTGAGAGGGTCAGGACGAGTGTCTGCCATCTTGAGAGTGGCAAAATGTCTACTGTATAATAATAAAGTGTATACCCCCTGTATTAATCACACCCCTTCCTCCCCCCTCCCTTTTTGATGAATGGTTTATGATAATGACTATATAATGTTCACCCCATCAAAAAGATAAACAGATTTCATTTTGAGCGCAATGCTGTCTTGTCTTTTTTCATGCGTTTGAAGAAATCTCTCAGTACTGATTCCGTATCTTTTGGGTGTGGCAATTGGGTTATTTTAAGCTGGTCTGTGGGGGTAGGAGGGACTACCTGTTCAAATTTCCCTACAATAATGGTGCAATCTAAATGTGGGGGTAATAATAATAACAGCTGTAAAATATATTAGCATGCTAATGTAGCGGGGTCTCCATTGAGGCCCCATGGACTATGTTACCCAGAATCCCGTTTGGCACCCAGGGTGCATTAGGCTGCTGCAGAGACTCATGGGTGGTGTATAAAAGGGGAGGGCGAGGCTGAGCCCAGCCTCTTTGGACACCGTGCGGCTGGCAAGAGGACTTCCTGTGCGGACCTGCTGCGAGTGTAAGGCCCGAGGCCTGGGCCTTGCGCACTTCCAGAGAGCCTTCCACCTCGCTGCGGAGCCTGGGCGGCTGCAGACATCTACCTGCTTCGCGGACATCAGTGGACTGGAGATCAGGCGGTGGCAGATCCTGTGTGTGTGGACACAGCGGTGGGAGACCCGGACTGGGATCGAGTCCGGAGGGGTGAGAGAGCACCTGCTCACAACCATAACCGAGTACTTTATTAGGCCTATTGACTGCCTTGGCCGTCGGGTTACACTTTCCCTTTTCTCCTGTCAGGAGACTAGTTGGAGGACTGAGTTACATAGTCTCCGGGGAGTTGTTTCCATTACCTTAGACCTTGTTGGATTACAAATATTGTTCCTGTATGTGCACCACCGATCATCTGGCATGCGAAGATTCCTTCTCTAGAGACTGAGCTTTAACTGAGTCAGGCCTGACTGGGAGTTGATAGTACTGTTGGGCACCATATTGCTAACGGGGACTCAAGCTATATGTTAGTGTGTGTTAGAACTAATTGCGCACTATAGTTAACTAGTGTTAGTATTACTGCAGGGCTCTGCATGCATGTGTTATATGTGATATTGGTTGTTAACCCCTTTGATAAAATGTAAAAGGTTTACTTGTAGATAAATCTGGTATTGGAGTCTATATATATATATATATACATATATCTTATCACTAGAAGAAAGGTATTGTGGGATTGTGCATAAACTGGTATAGAGCTATATAGAAATACCACCCCTAGACTAGCTGTGCCAGAGAAGGGCTGAGTAGATTGCCGGGGGTTGGCTGTGCTGTGTACAGGGCCCAAAAAGAGAACCAGCGGCTCCCTTAGTTTGGGGGTATCGCTACACGTGGGGGCTCGTCCGGGATCCTTTATATGGCAAGCAGACACGCAAAAAGTACCGGCATGGACCCGCTAGAAGTGAAAGCGTGGTGCGAAGCAGCCAGGACAAACCCAGACACGTCAGTGGTCATTAGTCTCCCGGGAGAAGAATGGTCAGTGAGCACGGCAGAGCGACTTGCAGTGTCACTATTCCCCAAATCATACACCATGGGTGATAGACCTGAAATCAGCCCCAGACACCTTGTTTCAGTATGCACTTATAGAGTGGATGGATGGAGTACCGGGGAACTTTAAAGGGCAAAGTGTGCAGGCGCTGGATAACAAAACTTATGGTCTGGCGCACGCAATAACTGTGAAGATGGAGTCACCTCCGCCATCCCCAACGGGATCACCGCCAGGGATACCCCATACAGCAGAGAAGGATGACACCTCCGGTGACACCCATTACAGCCATAGGGCCAGAGCTTTTAAATGCTTTGGGAGATCTGCTCAAAAAGTGTCAGCAAACAAATACGGTACACGTAGAGCAGGGGCGGATCCAGGGGAGGGGCAACAGGGCAATTGCCCCCCCCGAGACCATCTGTCACACTCGCTTGCTCTGTTTTTTTTTTTTTTGCGCCTGATCTCCCGGATTTTGGGGACCCGGTACCGGCCGGCCATAGGTTCCCTGGACCCCAAAGGTGGCACACATGTAGCCCCATGTCTCCTCTACAAGTGTGCAAAGCTTGGTGTCTTGGAGACCTACGGCCGGGGAGCACAGATTTTTTTAAAGTCGGGCACCCCTTCTATAGACTCCAATGTTAAACTGTAATTTCTCTGGTGACTTTGCGGACCGGGTACCGGCCGGTCGTAGGTTCCCTGGACCCCAAAATTGGCACACATGTAGCACCATGTCTCCTCTACAAGTGTGCAAAGCTTGGTGTCTTGGAGACCTACGGCCGGGGAGAACCGATTTTTCAAAGCCGGGCACTCCTTCTATAGACTCCAATGTTAAACATCAGTCTAGTCATGGGCACAGTGAAGCATGGGCACAGTGAGGCATGGGCACAGTGAGGCATGCAGATGGACACCCTAGGCTTATACTCGAGTCAATACGTTTTCCCAGTTTTTTGGGGTAAAATTAGGTGCCTCGGCTTATATTCGGGTCGGCTTATACTCGAGTATATACAGTACTTGTTCTGCAGCTGCTGCTGCCTCTCTGAGTCTCTCTCTCAGTTTCTCACATCAGCCGATCAGCGGCGCCATGAGAGAGACTCGTCTAATGTAGTTACGCGGCGCACTGACACGATACCAGGAGCGGAGGAGGAGGTGTGTGGAGCCTCTTCCCTGCACTTGTTGCTAACGACTGGGCCGCTTGGCGTCTAGCAACGAGTGACGTCAGTGAGTCACATCGGGCCACTCTGCAGGCAGGTGCGATAGCGTGCGGCTCCACAGACGGGTAAGAAAGTGGGCGGCTCCGCTTGCGGGGCGGTTTGTGGGCGGGTGGTGCGGTTCGTGGGCAGACCGTGCTGCTCAGTGTGTTGGCAGCGCAGGTGAGAGTGAGAGAGCAGGCTCAGTGTGGCAGCTGACCAATCAGCTAGCCGGGAGCGGGGGAGCAGAGAGATGAGATCATCTCTCACCGCCCGTGCCTGCCCTGCATTCCTGCAGTGACTTCCGCCCTCACTGTGCAGGCAGCAGAGAGATTACATTATCTCTCTGCTGCCTGACTCTGGGAGTCTGGGACACAGCAAGAGACAACCAAAACTACACCTTAGCAGGCAAGTTAGTGACAATCCGCAAGGTGTGGCAGGGGACGTGGCAAGTGACAATCCGCAAATTGTGTCAGGTGACGTGGCAAATGACAATCTGCAAGGTGTGGCAGGTGACGTGGCAAGTGACAATCCGCAAGGTGTGGCAGGTGATGTGGCAAGTGAAAATCCACAAGATGTGGCAGGTGACGTGGCAAGTGACAATCCACAAGATGTGGCAGGTGACGTGGCAAGTGACAATCCGCAACGTGTGGCAAGTGACACGCTCAGGGCTCCCACTAATTGCAGGTGACGGTAGCAAGTGACACACTCGGGGCTCCCACTGATTCTGCATTTAACTATTTAATTTTATATTACAATGTAATAATAGAAATGATGCGCTTCAATCATCCTGACACCATAACAAACTTGGTGCCGGGATGATTGAAGCGCCAACACCAGCCATTTCCCTGATAAATTTCCCACAAAAAAACATATTTTTTGGCAGTGCCCCTCCCGAGAAAAGGCTCTGGATCCGCCCCTGACGTAGAGGCCAGTTTCCGGAAGCTGGGAACATTTTCAGGGAGGCTGCCCGTCCCTGTAGGGGAGGAAGACTTCGATACCTGGATCGAACAGGCCTTGTCAGCAATAGAGGCATGGGAGGTGCCTGAAGCGCAGAAGAAGCAGCGCGTGATGGAAAGTCTGAAAGGTGCGGCTGCGGAAGCTGTAAAAAGTCTCCGGTTTGGAAATGCTGCCTGCATGGCTTATGACTGTTTAGACATGCTACAAGAAGAGTTCGGTCAGTTGGAGAAAGTAATGGAACTGGTGTATCAGTTCAAACACACCTTTCATCAGCCAGGAGAAAAGCTGTCAGAGTATGTTAGAAGACTGAACAAGATGCTTAGTCAAATCGTGCTAAAAAAAGGGATGGTACCCCAAGCCATAGATGTGGCAAGGATGAAGCAGATCTTAAAGGGAGCGTTACGCTCGGATCCAGTCTGGCTCCACTTGAAAACCTCTGGAGGAGGCATGTCACTGAATTACCCTGATCTGGTAAAGATCATTAGAGATGAAGAAGCCCTGCAAAAGGATCAGCAAATGATCAAGGCGCATACCCCTTCTATACCGGTAATGATCAGATCAGCCATGACCCCTGAAAGAGATTCAGAAGTATATACCCTGAAGTCACAGATGTCTCAGGTGTTGGAGATGCTAACCTCTTTGATGGCAAAGGATCCAAGGGTCGTAGAAAATAGTGGACCGAAGAAGGAGTTGTTCCCAGATACCTCAGCACCCACTTTCCTACAAGACTGGGGGCATGTGGTCTGTTTTAACTGTGGAGGAGTTGGCCATATTGCGAAAGTATGTTCTAGTCCCAAGAAAAAGAAGATAAATAATCGCAAGCCGGCGGAAAAACTTCAGAGGGCCCCGGTGAAGGAGTCAACCGGGTGCCCATCATCTCCAGTGAGCTCCACTGTACTCAAACTAAATGAGAAGCCCAGAAGAAAAAAAGGTAGGCCCCCTCAGAAGAAGAGCAGTGCTCCTCAACGAGAATACACACTTAAAAAGAGAAATAATGTCCCTCAGCGGGAATATACACATAAACAGAGGAGGGAGATCAATGCATACGGGGCCCAAGAGGGACTAAAGCCAACAGCCTAACATAAGAAGGAAAGGACCAAAGGAAAATGTAGGGATCAACAGAAAGAGACCCCTTTTGAAGTCTTATCCAGAAGAACTGATAGGCCCCTCCCCTGTAGTGCCTATTCAAGTGGAGGGAGTCTACACGAGAGCCATCTTAGATACTGGAGCACAGGTGACTCTGTTATACCGGGACTTTTATGATAGACATCTGAGCCACCTGCCCATCCAGAGAATTGCAGATCTGAAACAATGGGGAATCGGAACACAGAGTTTCCCCTACGATGGTTAATTGCCCATTAAACTGACCTTCGACCCCTCAGTAGCCGGGAAGGCTGAAGTGTTCGATACCCTGGCAGTGGTGTGCCCCCGACCGCCTGGAGCCAGCAAGAACTCCTAATAATAGGGACAAATACGGACCTGGTCCGGAGGCTTCTGGCCCCTCTGGCAGGAGGAAAGAACCCAACAGTCACCAGAATACACCCAATGTTGAAGATAGCCTATCAGCGACTGGTCTTAGAACACAAGGCCCCAGAAGAGGGGGTGGGTAAAGTCTGGAGAAGAAGGGAATAGTGTTGCAGCCCGGTGAGGTAACCTGTCTCAGAGCCACTGTGAAGCTTACTTGGGAGCAACCTGGCCCCTTTGTCATGTTGGAACTAGACCCTCTGGAAGAATACTCAGGCTTAGAAGTGATCCCAGAAATGGTTCCAGTGAGAGCTCTGAAGAAGGCACACTGTAAGGTGCCGGTGAGCGTCAGGAATACCACGGGTGTTCCCATGGAGATCCCCGCCAGGATGCTGCTGGGCCTGGTGAGCCCTGCTGCCCCAATTGTCTTATCAGATGTGGAGAAGACAGAGGGAGACAGGACTGTTTGGGAGAAGCTCTGCATGGAGAACCCGAACCTGCCAAAGGCCTGGAAAGAGAGGGCAAAGGCCCAGTTGACCAGATGGAGGAAGATTTTCTCTAAAGATGAGTTCGACGTAGGGTGTGCAAAGAGTGCCACCCATCGAATCCGCCTCCAGGAAGACAAGCCTTTCAGGGAGAGGGTCAGGCGAGTTCCTCTAGCCGACCTTGAAGACCCGAGAGAACAGCTCGCCGAGCTCAAGCAAACCGGTGTTATCCGGGAATATAGGAGCCCCTATGCCTCTCCAATAGTGGTGGTCCGGAAGAAGAATGGGTCGTTGAGGTTGTGTATAGACTACAGGACTCTCAACCGGAGGACGATACCCAACCAGTATACCACCCCGAGGATAGAGGATGCCCTACAGAGTTTGTCTGGAGCCAAGTGGTTCAGCGTTATGGACCTGAAGAGTGGATACTATCAGATCCCTATGCACCTGGAAGACAAGGAGAAGACAGCCTTCATAACCCCTGTGGGATTCTTTGAATTTGACCGGATGCCCCAAGGTCTGTCTGGAGCCCCTGCCACCATTCAACGCCTCATGGAGAAAACCGTAGGAGACATGAACCTCATTGAAGTTCTCGTGTACTTGGATGACATCATTGTCTTTGGGAAGACTCTATAAGAACATGAGGAAAGACTGGAAAAAGTCCTGAGAAGGCTCAGCGAAGAGGGTCTCAAGCTTTCGCCAGAGAAATGTCAGTTCTACCAGTCATCAGTCAACTATCTAGGGCACATAGTGTCTGAAGAAGGGGTAGCCACAGACCACGGGAAGCTGGAGGCAGTTACCTCCTGGCCCCGGCCCACCACTGTGACAGAACTCAGGTCCTTTTTGGGGTTCTGCTCCTACTATAGGAGATTCGTAGGGTGTTTGCACGGATTGCCAGACCCCTGAATGAACTCTTGAAGACAGAAGGGGAAGAGGATGACTCGGGTCCCAGGAAGCCGGGAGAGTCAGTCGAAGATCAGTGGAATGGAAAATGCGAAGAGGCCTTCCACATGCTGAACAAGAGCTTAACCACTGCCCCTGTCTTGGCCTATGCAGACCCAAGGAAACCTTATAAGCTCCATGTAGATGTCAGTCATGACGGTCTGGGAGGAGTGCTCTACCAGGAGCATGAAGGGCAACTGCGACCTATCGCATATGTGTGCAGAAGTTTGACCCCATCTGAAAAAAACTACCCCACTCACAAGTTGGAGTTCCTGGCTCTCAAGTGGGCTGTAGTTGATAAGCTTAAGGACTATCTGTATGGGGCAAAATTCACAGTGAAAACAGACAACAATCCCCTTACTTATCTTTTCACCACAGAAAAAACTGGATGCCACGGGCCATCGATGGCTGGCTGCACTGTCTGGATTCAATTTCAGCCTGAAATACAGACCTGGGGCTGGAAATCGAGATGCGGATGCCCTGTCCAGAAGGTCTTATGCTCCCACTAGCCGCACAGAAGACTGGACCCAGGTGGCACCGGACGGGGTGAGGGCCCTCTGTCAAGGGGCTGAACTCCAAGCCAGTGGGGGGTCCAGAGCAGAAGAGATAGGGGTCACAGTAGTGGGGGTCCCCAAGCAATACTGTGGAGTAACTCACATAGAGGAAGATGATTTACCCAAGCTGTCAAAAAAAGAATTGCGGTATGATCAATTGGAAGACCCTTTGGGAAAATTGGCCCTCGAGGCCCTGGAGAATCAGGATCCAGATAGGCTCTTGCATCACCCTTTAAAGGAAGCTCGTCTGCTGCGGAAGGAGTGGGACAGGTTGCAGGTGCATCAAGGGGTGGTCTACCGAAGGGGCCCCTCTGATGACCTGGAAGATAAATGGCAATTGTTCTTGCCTGAGAAGTACAGAGGGACTGTCTTGGCCGCTTTACATGACCATCATGGTCATTTAGGATCTGAAAGGACCTTCCAACTTGTCAGAAGTCGGTTCTATTGGCCCTGTATGAGGGCTGAAGTAGAGGAATACTGCCATTCATGCGCACGCTGCATCCAGCTGAAAACTCTACCCCATCAAGCTGCCCCAATGGGCCACCTACAGAGTCAAGGCCCAATGGATTTGGTATGCATTGATTTCCTCTGCCTCGAACCCGACTTGAGTGGACTAGAAAATGTTCTGGTGATAACCGACCATTTCACCCGGTATGCCCAGGCCTTCCCAACCAAAGACCAGAAGGCTTCCACAGTGGCCAAAGTATTAATGGAAAAATATTTTGTGCATTATGGGCTACCACAGCGACTCCACTCCGATCAAGGGAGGGACTTTGAAAGTCGGCTGATCCGGAAGCTCTTGGACTCCTTAGGGATCAAGAAGACCTGAACCACTTCCTACCATCCGCAAGGGAATGCCCAGCCGGAGAGGTTCAACCGAACCCTCTCAACATGCAGGGAACTCTAGAAAGTGAAAAGAAGCAGCATTTGAGCAGGCACATAGCAGCAATTGTGCATGCTTACAACAGTACAACAAGTGATGCTACAGGGTACTCCCCCTATCGACTCATGTTCGGGAGAAAATCAAGACTACCCGTAGACCTGGCCTTTGGCACCTCCATAGACCATTCCTCGGCCACTTCCCACAAAGGCTATGTGGACCGGCTGAGGCACAGTTTACAGTTGGCCTATGAGCAAAGGGGAGCTCGCAACAAGAGAAACTTTGTCCTGAAGGTCCGAATTCAGGATCTGCAACCAGGGGACAGAGTGTTGTTATGAAACTTGGGAGTCCCTGGGAGGCACAATCTTGCAGACAGATGGAGACCGGAGCCATATGTTATTTGCAAGAAGTTACCCGGTCTACCAGTCTACCAGCTGAAGCTAGAGGGAAAGGTGGGGCCTTTGAAGACTTGGCACCAGAACCACATACTTCCACTTGCCGAAGCAGTCCGGATAAACCCTGTGAAGGATTCCTCTGCGCCAATGTCCATCCTGGATACTCCAAGGCCAAATACCCGGTCTCAGGCATCTCGGTCTGAAGAAACAGGTGTCTCGGAACCTAGTGAGGATGAAAGGGAAGAGCTGGAATGGCTATGGCCTCCCCAGGCCCCAGTGACTTCTGCTATAGATCTCCCACCTTTGGAAGATACCATAGACAGTACACTGAATGCAGAAGCTACTGATTTTATCCTGTCCAGCCCTCTATCAGACTCATGGGAAGATGCTCTTGACTCGCTCCCAGAGGAGGATCCAAGATGTTCTGTGAATCCTCCTGCTCCTGAGTTAAATGTTTCAGAAACAGTGGAAGCTGCCATGTCTGTTCCGGAAGAGGAACCTACAGTGTTGGAGCCAGAAATCCCAAGAAAGCGGAGGGTGAAAAGGGCCATAAGACCTCCCCGAAGGCTGACTTACCCACAAATGGGGAGGAGCTTGGAGGACACTGTGGCAACTGCCAGGAGGAGTGCAGAAAGCCCTGATCCCTCCACTGTTCATTTGGTGGAGGGCAACCCCAACTCACCCCCTGGCACAGTTAGGCAGGCAACTTATGATAGTGTGACCTGTGGGCGAGGAATTTCACCCTCTCATTTTTGGTGGGAACTTCCTCTGCCAGCATCATACGCAACTTTGTCTAATGTTGTGCGTAGTGTTTGTTGACAATTATCTTTGGGGACCAAAGAGTTTAAGTGGAGGGAGTGTGTAGCGGGGTCTCCGTTGAGGCCCATGGACTACGTTACCCAGAATTCCATTTGGCACCCAGGGTGCATTGGGCTCCTGCAGAGACTCATGGGTGGGGTATAAAAGGGGAGGACGAGACTGAGCCCAGCCTCTTTGGACACCGCGCGGCTGGCAAGAGGACTTCCTGTGCGGACCTGCTGCGACTGTAAGGCCTGAGGCCTGGGCCTTGCGCACTTCCAGAGAGCCTTCCACCTCGCTGCGGAGCCTGGGCGGCTGCAGACATCTACCTGCTTTGCGGATGTCAGTGGACCAAAGATCAGGCAGTGGCAGATCCTGTGTGTGTGGACACAGCGGTGGGAGTCCCGGACTGGGATCGAGTCCGGAGGGGTGAGAGAGCACCTGCTCACAACCATAACCGAGTACTTTATTAGGCCTATTGACTGCCTTGGCCGTCGGGTTACACTTTCCCTTTTCTCCTGTCAGGAGACTAGTTGGAGGACTGAGTTACATAGTCTACGGGGAGTTGTTTCCATTACCTTAGACCTTGTTGGATTACAAATATTGTTCCTGTATGTGCACCACCGATCATCTGGCATGCGAAGATTCCTTCTCTAGAGACTGAGCTTTAACTGAGTCAGGCCTGACTGGGAGTTGATAGTACTGTTGGGCGCCATATTGCTAACGGGGACTCAAGCTATATGTTAGTGTGTGTTAGAACTAATTGCGCACTATAGTTAACTAGTGTTAGTATTAATGCAGGGCTCTGCATGCATGTGTTAAATGTGATATTGATTGTTAACCCCTTTTATCTACAAGTGAACCTTTTACATTTTATCAATCTGGTATTGGAGTCTATATATTGTGAGGGGGTTAGCTCGGCAGCGGGTGTGTGTGACCCCCGGGATGGGCTCCCCACACAAAAACAGGCCCAGCAGACGGAGGTTGGGGTTTTCAAAATCAAAAAGGTGCGGTTTATTTTCTATTTACAGTGACAAAAACACAGCAAAGCAAAAGAAACATAAACAAAATAAATCCTGGTCAATTTGACCTCTGACTAAACATACAGGTTTCCTAACTAACAACTGGGATCAGCCTAGTGCTGTCCTAGTCCCTAAGTCCCTGGTTTTAAATGTCCAAGCAAATAGCCACACAGGCTTTGTCTCACCGCACAGGGGTTCACTCTCCCTAGACAGTCCACACAGGTCTGGGTCCAGGCATGAGCTAACACCTAATGAATCTGGGAGTTTTTATAGAGGCCTAAATGAGCTGACAAGCTTCAGCTGGTCTCATCAACTCCCTGTCTGCACGACGCCCCACACTCTCCCTAGAGGTATGAGTCATCCATGAGCCCACTAGCCTCAGCTGGGCTTATACAACTCTCCACCTAGTTGTATAAGTCGGCGTAAAGCCTGAATCTGGGCGAAATATATCTACCCCCCTGGATGCAACCAGGTGACTTTACCTTCCTGCTGTCACATACCCCCCCCTCTTGTTTTAACCTCGGGGTTGGAACACCAGCAATCAGGCATTCATGTACTCGAGACAAAGCATCCACATTCCCCATTTGAACGCCAGGGCGATGCTTTACTGTGAAGTTGAATTCCTGGAGGGCCAGGAACCACCTATTCACTCTTCTATTTGTTTCCTTGTTTTGAGCCATCCACTTTAACGGAGCGTGATCCGTAACCATGTCAAAGTGCCTACCTAGCAGGTAGTACCGAAGGGAATCTAGAGCCCACTTCACCGCTAAACACTCCTTTTCAACGGTGGCGTAATTTACCTCATGGGACTTCAACTTCCTGCTGAGGTAAATGACTGGGTGCTCTTCCCCGTTCCAGACCTGGGACAATACTGCTCCTAACCCCACATCTGACGCATCACTTTGTACGACAAAGTCTTTAGAGAAGTCGGGTGAGTACAACACTGGCTGGCTACATAAGGCTTGTTTCAAGAATTGGAATGCTGCCTCAGCCTCGGGGGTCCATTTAATCATGACCGACCCTTTCCCCTTCGTCAGGTTGGTTAGGGGCACAGCCTTAGAAGCAAAGTGGGGAATGAATCGCCGATAATACCCAGCGATTCCCAGAAAGGCTCGTACCTGCTTCTTGCTGTTGGGACGTGGCCAACTCTGGATGGCCTCGACTTTGTTGAGTTGGGGTTTTATTACTCCCCTCCCAATGGTGTACCCAAGATATTTGGCCTCCTCCTGCCCAATGGTACACTTCTTGGGGTTAGCCGTAAACCCCGCTTCCCGAACAGAGTCCAGGACTGCTTGCACTTTTGGCAGATGTGAGGCCCAATCTGTGCTATGGACAATTACGTCATCCAGGTAAGCCGCAGCATACTTCCGATGGGGCCTCAGCATCTGGTCCATTTTCCGCTGGAATGTGGCCGGCGCATTCTGTAACCCGAACGGCATTCTTTTATATTGGAACGCCCCGTCTGGGGTTACAAATGCGGTTTTCTCTTTGGCCGACTTGGCCAGGGGGATTTGCCAATACCCTTTTGTGAGGTCAAGAGTCGTCATGTATCGGGCTGTTCCCAGCCGGTCGATCAACTCATCTATACGTGGCATGGGGTAGGTGTCAAATTTTGTAACTTTGTTCAACTGACGAAAATCGTTACAAAATCGCCAGCTCCCATCCGGTTTAGGCACCAACACAATGGGACTAGACCAATCACTTTGGGACTCCTCTATCACCCCTAAGTTCAGCATTTTCTGTACTTCCTCCCGTATTGCCTCCCGTCGGGCCTCTGGGATCCGATAGGGTTTTAACTTCACCCTTTCACCGGGCGGGGTAATAATGTCATGCTCTACCCCAGATGTTTGTCCCGGCAGCTCAGAGAATACCTCCTTGTTGCGAAGCACAAACTCCTTAACCTCCTGTTGTTGGGGTTGTGACAAGGTGGCTGCGATTCCAACCTCAGGAATCACGCAACCAGTTTGAGCTGGTGACCAAGTGTCTGCGACTAGGGACTCTCTATCCCTCCAGGCTTTCAACAGATTAACGTGATAGATCTGTTCGGGCTTTCGCCTTCCTGGTTGTCTGACCTTGTAATTCACTTCGCTCACTTTTTCCATTATCTCGTAGGGGCCTTGCCATTTGGCAAGGAATTTACTTTCAACCGTAGGGACCAGTACCAGTATCCTATCCCCCGGGGAAAAGGTACGGGTCTTGGCTCCACGGTTGTACACTCTCTGCTGTGCTAACTGCGCTTGGGCCAAATGTTCCTTCACGATGGGCATTACCTGTGCAATTCGGTCTTGCATCAGGGCGACATGCTCAATCACACTCCTGTGGGGAGAACTCTCACTTTCCCAAGTTTCCTTGGCAATATCCAACAGCCCTCTTGGGTGTCTCCCATACAGTAACTCAAAGGGGGAGAATCCCGTAGAGGATTGGGGCACCTCCCTAATAGCAAACATCAGATAAGGAAGTAGACAGTCCCAATCCTTTCCATCTCTATCCACCACTTTCTTCAACATTTGTTTTAGGGTTTTGTTGAATCTTTCAACCAGCCCATCGGTTTGGGGGTGATACACAGATGTACGTAATTGCGTCACTTTGAACAATTTACATAGCTCCTTCATAACCCGGGACATAAAGGGTGTACCTTGGTCCGTAAGCAGTTCTTTACAAATACCCACCCGGCTAAACACAAGAGATAGCTCTTTGGCTATGGTTTTGGCCGAGGTATTTCGGAGAGGGATCGCTTCTGGATAACGGGTGGCATAGTCCATTATAACTAATATGTACTGGTGCCCCCTAGCGGACTTGATTATAGGACCTACCAAATCCATGGCGATCCTCTCAAACGGGACCTCAATGATGGGTAGAGGGACCAGCGGGCTACGGAAATGTGGCATCGGGGCCGACCTCTGACACACAGGGCAGGAGGAACAATAATTTTCTATGTCCTTCATCACCCCCGGCCAATAGAATCTCTGTAATACCCTCTCTCGGGTTTTCTCTGTCCCCAGATGACCTCCAAGAATGTGCCCATGGGCCAACTCCAACACCAACTTCCTGTACGGTTTGGGCACCACAAGCTGCTCAACGGTTTCTTCTGCCCTTTTTGCCACCCGATACAGTAGGTCCTTCTCTACGCTGAAGTATGGGTAAGTGCAGGTATTATCTGGGTTCACTAACTCGCCATCTATTTTCACTACGTTTTCCCGTGCCTTTATTAGGGCGGGGTCTTTCAACTGTTCTGTGGCAAAGTTTTCCCTGTGAACCTCAAGATCAGAAAACTCCACAGACGGTAGGTTTTCGTCTGAGGAGGTGGGCTCCTCTCCAGTTTCTTGAGTCTCCCCTGCCAATACTGACAAAGGAAATTCCGGAGAGTCCTCACCACTCTCAGGGGAGTTCTGGCTATCACATTCCTGGTACATAGGGGCACCAGTGGGGGGCTCAGGATCATCCCACAGTTCCCAGAACTTCGGAAAATCCCTTCCCACAATGGCGTCATGCGGTAACTGAGATACTAAGCCCACTGGATGAGAGAGGGTACCTTTGGGGGTCTCGAAACACACTGTAGTCACTGGATACTCTCGGGTGTCCCCATGCACACAAATAACAGCTACCTTGCTATTCCCAGAGACCTCTGTTTTAACTAACTCAGCCTTTATCAGGGTCACAAGGCTACCTGAATCCAGCAATACCACAACATTTCTACCATTAACACACATTTTGCATAAATGTTTCTCAGTTCCTCGAATGGCAGTGCATGCGACTGTCGCACACAGCGACTGACGTCTGCCCGTCAGAAAGTCACACTGCATGGGTTCCTCCACAACCGGGCAATTTGCTGCAATATGTCCCGCTTGCCGGCAGCGGTAGCAAACGATCCTTCTTGCCGCCTCTTGAGCCGCTGATTTCCCAGGCTGTTCTCGCCAAACTTGGGGTAGAGCTCCCACCCTCTCACTCTCTCCACCCTTACCCCTTGGAATCATCTTATCCGCCCCTGGGGATGGTCTGGTCTTAGGGTGGAAAGTCCGAGTGTCTCTGGAAGAGACCGTCAGGTTCTCTGTAGCCAAGTATTTCTCCACACGATCCACAAGACCATCGGCCGTCTCTGGGTCTCCATGGCTTACCCACTTTTGGATGGCAGTAGGAAGAGCTCTCAAAAACCGATCCATTACAACACGTTCCACAATCTTTGGTGCGGACAAAGTCTCTGGCTGTAGCCACTTTCTGCTCAGGTGAATGAGATCATACATTTGAGACCTGGGGGGTTTTCCAAGCTGGAAAGTCCAGTTATGCACACGCTGAGCCCGGACAGCCAGGGTGACACCCAGCCTTGCCAATATTTCAGCTTTTAGCATCACATAGTCTTTTGCTTGGTTAGGCTCTAGGTCATAGTAAGCTTTCTGCGATTCACCAGTTAACAGAGGAGCCACTAGTCCAGCCCACTGCTCCTCAGGCCACTTTTCTCTTTCAGCGGTCCTTTCAAATGTGGTCAAAAATACCTCTGGATCATCCTCTCCAGTCATTTTTGTCAATAAACGACTCACCCCAAAGGACGCGGTATTAGTGGGACGGCTTTCCTCACTGGTCTGCGGACGTTGCTGCATTACTGCTTCCATCTGTTGTTGTAGTCTCTGCTCTTGCTTCTGCAACAGGTCTATGAAGCGGGCCTCAGATTGCTGCTGGGCTTGTTGCTGAGCCTCCAGACTCTGTTGCAAAGTTGCGTTTGTCTGCTGCTGGGCTGCAAGGCTCTGTTGATGAGCTTGCTGCTGGGCTGCGAAGTTCTGTTGTTGAGCTGCAAGGCTCTGTTGATGAGCTGCAAGGCTCTTTTGCAAACCTGCATTTGTCTGCTGTTGATTGGCATTTGCTAGAGCCAGCTGTTTCAGTATCTCCTCCATGCTGGCTTAAAAAAAACTGCCACTGGTTCTCCACCAACTGTGAGGGGGTTAGCTCGGCAGCGGGTGTGTGTGACCCCCGGGATGGGCTCCCCACACAAAAACAGGCCCAGCAGACGGAGGTTGGGGTTTTCAAAATCAAAAAGGTGCGGTTTATTTTCTATTTACAGTGACAAAAACACAGCAAAGCAAAAGAAACATAAACAAAATAAATCCTGGTCAATTTGACCTCTGACTAAACATACAGGTTTCCTAACTAACAACTGGGATCAGCCTAGTGCTGTCCTAGTCCCTAAGTCCCTGGTTTTAAATGTCCAAGCAAATAGCCACACAGGCTTTGTCTCACCGCACAGGGGTTCACTCTCCCTAGACAGTCCACACAGGTCTGGGTCCAGGCATGAGCTAACACCTAATGAATCTGGGAGTTTTTATAGAGGCCTAAATGAGCTGACAAGCTTCAGCTGGTCTCATCAACTCCCTGTCTGCACGACGCCCCACACTCTCCCTAGAGGTATGAGTCATCCATGAGCCCACTAGCCTCAGCTGGGCTTATACAACTCTCCACCTAGTTGTATAAGTCGGCGTAAAGCCTGAATCTGGGCGAAATATATCTACCCCCCTGGATGCAACCAGGTGACTTTACCTTCCTGCTGTCACAATATATATACATATATCTTATCACTAGAAGAAAGGTATTGTGGGATTGTGCATAAACTGGTATAGAGCTATATAGAAATACCACCCCTAGACTAGCTGTGCCAGAGAAGGGCTGAGTAGATTGCCGGGGGTTGGCTGTGCTGTGTATAGGGCCCAAAAAGAGAACAAGCGGCTCCCTTAGTTTGGGGGTATCGCTACACTAAGAAATATTTGCTGAGACATATTTTGTTCACAAGACCTAGTTTATTTAATTTAGGTTATTGGATTTGCAATTCAAAGCCAATATAGGCACTAGTGATGAGCCGAACACCCCCGGGTTCGGTTCGCACCAGAACCCGCGAACGGACCGAAAGTTCGTACGAACATTAGAACCCTATTAAATACAATGGATGCGAACGTTCGAATTCTAAAGTGCTAATTATAACAACTATTATGCATGTTATTGTCCTAAAAAGGGTTTGGGAACCCGGGTTCTGCACCAGGGGACATGTATCAATGCAAAAAGAAGTTTTAAAAACGGTCGTTTTTCGGGAGCAGTCATTTTAATGATGCATAAAGTGAAAAAAAAAAGTCAAATATTCCTTTAAATATCGTACCTGGGGGGTGTCTAAAGTATGCCTGTGAAGTGCCACGTGTTTCCCGTGTTTAGAACTGTCCCTGCACAAAATGACACTTCTAAAGGAAAAAAAAGCCATTTAAAACTTCTTGCGGCTTTAATGTAATGTCTGGTCCCGGTAATATGGATGAAAATCTTTAAGAAAAATGGCATAGCTACCCCATGACCCCCCCCCCCCCACCCCAGCCCATTACCAGCCCCTTTGGGTCTTGTATGGATATTAAGGGGAACCCCGCACATAAAATAAAAAAGGCCCTATATACTCTGAACAGCCGTATACAGGCGGTGCATACAAGACAGGGACTGTAGGTTTGTTCTTATGTAGAATGTGTTTGTAATTTTGAACAGGTACATTGTTGAAGTGTAGCTCCAGCCCAAAAATCTATTTTTAAACTTTTTGGGAAACATAGGTAAGGGTTATCACCCCTGTAACATTTGTTTTGCTGTCTGTGCCCCTGTTCAGAACATTTCACCTCACTTTCCGTCCCAATGACAACTGTTTTTGAAATGTGGTGTTTTTCTTGAAACAAGGATTGCTGATAAAGCATCAGTACAGAGGAGACACCTTTCTCCCATATTTATTCTTACAGGAGAGAATTTTCCTTCCTAGGGGTAGATTTCCTCTCACTTCCTGTTGTCTTCTTTCGTTTGCAAGTAGGAGTCGTTTGTAAGTTGGATGTTTGAAAGTAGGGACCTGCCGTATATACTCTGCAGAAATAGGCCCCTTAGTTGTTGGTGTTGGCACAACACTGTAAGCACTCACAGTTACTCTTGGTTGGTGCTGGAACGCCCTGATGTCAACTATTATATCAGGAATTTTAATTACATATAATTGTTGAACAGTGGTAGTAAAAATTGGGGCTTTGATGGTGGTGCTGGTGCCACAACACTGTAAGCCCTGACAGTTACTCTTGGTGGGTGCAGCAATGGGCCCTGCTGTGAATTATTAGATCAAGAATTGTAATTGCATGCCCCTGTTGAACAGGGGCTGAAAAATTGGGCTTTTCGTGGTGGTGGTGGTGGTGGTGGTGTTGCCACAACACTGTAAGCCCTCAGAGTTACTCTTGGTGGGTGCAGGAATGGGCCCTGCTGTGAATTATTACATCAAGAATTGTAATTGCATGCCCCTGTTGAACAGGGGCTGAAAAATTGGGCCTTAGGCACTGGTGGCACAACACTACAACCCCTTACAGATACTGTACTTGGAGCACAGCAATGAGCCCTGTTGCAAAGTATTGCTTCAAAAATTGTAATGACACGCCCCTGTTAAATAGGGGCTGAAAAATTGGGCCTTAGGCACTGGTGGCACAACACTACAACCCCTCACAGATACTGTACTTGGAGCACAGCAATGAGCCCTATGGCAAATTATTGCTAAAAAAATTGTAAGTACACGCCCCTGTAAAACAGGGGCTGAAAAATTGGGCCTTAGCCACTGGTGGCGGCACCCATAAACAAAAATGATCTTCCAAGCTATCATCATCAATCGTATCATTGAGGACTCGGAGGAGGAGAATAGCCAGTCAACATAACAGCACAGGCACTCAGCATCAGCATCAGTCTTGAAGGGACGTGACATGTTAAAATCAATTAGTCTGTTATATCAGCATCAGGTGTGTGGTAGCTGGTGGTGATCCAAGACTGGTTCATCTTGATGAAAGTCAGTCGATCAACCGAGTCGGTGGACAGGCGCACCCTGTGATCCGTGACAAATCCTCCAGCAGCACTGAATGTGCGTTCCGAAAGAACGCTGGATGCAGGACAGGCCAGTAGCTCAATTGCATACTGTGCAAGCTCTGGCCAGTGATCCATCCTCAAGACCCAGTAAGCCAGAGGATTTTCGGTGGGGAAGGTGTCCAAGTCTGACCTTGCCCCTAGATATTCCTGCACCATGTTTATCAGACGCTGGCGATGGTTGCTGGAACCAATCATACTTTGGGGCTGCTGACTAAAGAATTGTCTGAACGCATCGGTCAGACGGCCACCTTCCCCACCGCTCCTTCTTTGACTGGCCGAAGCCTCAGCAACTCGTTGTCCTGGACCAGGAGTTTGTAACCTCCCAGTCTCTGGGAACGCGTTGCACAGACCTTTCTGCAAGGCCTCCCGGAGTTGTCTCATCCTCTGCTCCCTCTGCGACGGTAACATAAGGTCCGCAACCTTACCCTTGTACCGTGGATCAAGGAGAGTGGCCAGCCAGTAATGGTCCCTCTCCTTGATCCGAAGAATACGAGGATCCTTCCGCAGACTTTGCAGGATCAGGGAGGCCATGCAGCGTAGGTTTGCTGAGGCATTCGCTCCGGAGTCCTCTGGGTCACTAAGGACGACATGATCCGCAGTCACCTCCTCCCAGCCACGTACAAGTCCACTGGTTTCTTGGGACTGTAAATCATCCCTAAAAGACTGCTGCTGATGATGCTGAGTGCCAGCCTCCACCTCCATGCTGACACAATCCTCCTCCTCCTCCTCCTCCTCCTCCTCTTCCTCTTCCTGTGCGATGGGTGGGACAGAAGGAACACTGTCTGGGTAAAGGGGGCCTTGAGAGGCAAGGAAGTCCTCCTCTTCCTGCCTCTGTTCTGCCTCAAGTGCCCTGTCCATTATTCCACGCAGCGTGTGCTCCAACAGGTGGACAAGAGGTACAGTGTCACTGATGCATGCACTGTCACTGCTCACCATCCTCGTGGCCTCCTCAAATGGTGCCAGGACAGTGCATGCATCCCTGATCATGCCCCACTGGCGTGGAGAAAAAAAACCAAGCTCCCCTGACCCTGTCCTGGTGCCGTAGTCGCACAGGTACTCATTGATGGCCCTCTGCTGCGTGTGCAGCCGCTGCAGCATGGCCAACGTTGAGTTCCACCTGGTGGGCATGTCACATATAAGGCGGTTCTTGGGCAGGTTCAACTCCTTTTGCAGCTCAGCCAGGCGAGCACTGGCATTATAAGATCTGCGGAAATGCACACAGACTTTCCTGGCCTGCCTCAGGACATCCTGTAAGCCCGGGTACCTGCCCAAGAACCGCTGCACCACCAGGTTAAGGACGTGAGCCACACAGGGCACATGGGTCAGTTGTCCCTGTCGGAGGGCGGAGAGGAGGTTGGTGCCATTGTCGCAAACCACCATTCCTGGCTTAAGCTGGCGTGGCGTCAACCACCTCTCGGCCTGGCCCTGCAGAGCAGACAGGACCTCTGCCCCAGTGTGGCTTCTGTCCCCCAAACACACCAGCGCAAGCACGGCATGGCATCTTTTTGCCTGCGTACTTGCGTAGCCCCGTGAACGGCTACGGAGCACCGCTGGTTCATAGGACAAACCACAGGAAGAGGCCATGGAGGAAGAAGAAGAGGAGGGGGTGGAGGAGAGAGGTGTGTCACAACCAGTAGTAGCATTTTGGAGGCGTGGCGGTGGGACAACCTCCAACACTACTGCACCTTGTCCTGCATCCTTCCCAGCTGCCAAAAGAGTGACCCAATGGGCCGTGAAAGAAAGGTAACGTCCCTGTCCATGCCTGCTGGACCATGAGTCAGCGGTAATATGCACCTTACCGCTGACCGCCCTGTCCAGCGAGGCCAAGACATTGCCTTCCACATGCCGGTAGAGAGCCGGAATAGCCTTCCGTGAGAAAAAGTGGCGTTTGGGAACCTGCCACTGAGGAACCGCACATTGCACAAACTCACGGAAGGGGGCCGAGTCTACTAACTGAAAAGGCAGCAGTTGAAGCGCTAGCAATTTAGCCAAGCTAGCATTCAACCGCTGGGCATGTGGATGGCTGGGAGTGAACTTCTTTCGACGGTCCAGCAGCTGGGGCAGGGAAATTTGCCTGCTAGAATCGGACGTCGGTGTACTGCTAGCAGAGTGGCCGCAAGTACTTGGCTGTGACACACCTAATTCTACACCTTCATTCCTCTCAGTGCATGTTTCTGAGAGGACTGAAGTTATAGTGGGGTTGGAGATCCCAGCTGATGCGGTGCAAGGAGAGGTCCGCTTTGTTCTTTGGTGTGGGTCTTTGAGGTAGGCTTGCCAACGAGCTGCATGGCAGGTCAACATATGTCTGGTCAGGCATGTGGTACCCAAGCGGCTGATGTTTTGGCCACGCGATATACGCTTGAGACATATGTTGCAAACAGCAGCTGTGCGATCTGATGCACTAGCCTCAAAAAAGGCCCACACCAAGGAACTTTTTGAATGACGGGCAGAGGCAGCGCCCTGCACAGGCGGAGCTCTGCGGTGTGATTCCGTCGGTGTACTGCCCTTACGCTGGCCACCAAAGGGCATCCTGTCTCGTTGGAGATGTGCCTCCTCCTCATCCTCCTCCTCCTCTCTCCTATTAGGCACCCACGTGGAGTCAGTGACCTCATCATCCCCTCCCTCCTCATCACTGGAGCCAATCTGGCAGTATGCTGCAGCTGCTGGAACATGACTGCCAGATTGGTGTCCTTCTTGAGCATCCCCTCTGTCTGCTCTCACCCTACTGCCTTCCTGTAGCTGGGTTTCATCATCAGACCCTTCGAAACGCTGGGCATCCTCCTGGAGCATGTACCCAACACTGTGCTCAAACAGTTCGGGGGACTCCTCAGGAGGAGGACATGGTGGGTCTAGGGAAGGAGTGACTGATGATGAGTCTGACATTGATACCAGGGAAGAGGACGCTTTGGCAGCTGCTTTGCCAGAACCCTGAGCCTGGGTGAGAGAGGATGAGGAGGAGGAGGAGGGCTTGGTCATCCACTCTACCAAGTCTTCGGCATGATGTGGCTCAACATGTCCAGCTGCCGAAAAGAAGGACAAGCGTGTCCCATGGCCATGTGCTGATGACAATGCACCGCGTCCACGACCAGCACTGTTGCCCCCAGACACAGAGCCTGCTTGCCCTCTTTTATTGCCTCCTGACTGTCTGCCTCTCCTTGTTTGCCTTCCAGACATTCTAATAGATGGCCTGCAGGGAGATGGGAAAAAAGCAATAAGGGCTACCTTCAGGTGTCCTTCTCTGTCCCTTGAAACAAGGACTTGCACAGTGAAAGAAACTGACACTCTCCCTACCTACAGTTTTCTGTCCCTAGAAAAAATGTTTTTTTTAAGCACAATATAGCACAAGGAGAATTCACTCACTGTCCTTCCAGGTCCCTGGAAACAAGGGCTTGCACAGTGAAAGAAACTGACACTCTCCCTACCTACAGTTTTCTGTCCCTAGAAAAAATGTTTTTTTTAAGCACAATATAGCACAAGGAGAATTCACTCACTGTCCTTCCAGGTCCCTGGAAACAAGGACTTGCACAGTGAAAGAAACTGACACTCTCCCTACCTACAGTTTTCTGTCCCTAGAAAAAATGTTTTTTTTAAGCACAATATAGCACAAGGAGAATTCACTCACTGTCCTTCCAGGTCCCTGGAAACAAGGACTTGCACAGTGAAAGAAACTGACACTCTCCCTACCTACAGTTTTCTGTCCCTAGAAAAAATGTTTTTTTTAAGCACAATATAGCACAAGGAGAATTCACTCACTGTCCTTCCAGGTCCCTGGAAACAAGGACTTGCACAGTGAAAGAAACTGACACTCTCCCTACCTACAGTTTTCTGTCCCTAGAAAAAATGTTTTTTTTAAGCACAATATAGCACAAGGAGAATTCACTCACTGTCCTTCCAGGTCCCTGGAAACAAGGACTTGCACAGTGAAAGAAACTGACATTCTCCCTACCTACAGTTTTCTGTCCCTAGAACTTTTTTTTTTTTAAGCACAATATAGCACAAGGAGAATTCACTCACTGTCCTTCCAGGTCCCTGGAAACAAGGACTTGCACAGTGAAAGAAACTGACACTCTCCCTACCTACAGTTTTCTGTCCCTAGAAAAAATGTTTTTTTTAAGCACAATATAGCACAAGGAGAATTCACTCACTGTCCTTCCAGGTCCCTGGAAACAAGGACTTGCACAGTGAAAGAAACTGACACTCTCCCTGCCTACAGTTTTCTGTCCCTAGAAAAAATGTTTTTTTTAAGCACAATATAGCACAAGGAGAATTCACTCACTGTCCTTCCAGGTCCCTGGAAACAAGGACTTGCACAGTGAAAGAAACTGACACTCTCCCTACCTACAGTTTTCTGTCCCTAGAAAAAATGTTTTTTTTAAGCACAATATAGCACAAGGAGAATTCACTCACTGTCCTTCCAGGTCCCTGGAAACAAGGACTTGCACAGTGAAAGAAACTGACACTCTCCCTACCTACAGTTTTCTGTCCCTAGAAAAAATGTTTTTTTTTAAGCACAATATAGCACAAGGAGAATTCACTCACTGTCCTTCCAGGTCCCTGGAAACAAGGACTTGCACAGTGAAAGAAACTGACACTCTCCCTACCTACAGTTTTCTGTCCCTAGAAAAAATGTTTTTTTTAAGCACAATATAGCACAAGGAGAATTCACTCACTGTCCTTCCAGGTCCCTGGAAACAAGGACTTGCACAGTGAAAGAAACTGACACTCTCCCTACCTACAGTTTTCTGTCCCTAGAAAAAATGTTTTTTTTAAGCACAATATAGCACAAGGAGAATTCACTCACTGTCCTTCCAGGTCCCTGGAAACAAGGACTTGCACAGTGAAAGAAACTGACACTCTCCCTACCTACAGTTTTCTGTCCCTAGAAAAAATGTTTTTTTTAAGCACAATATAGCACAAGGAGAATTCACTCACTGTCCTTCCAGGTCCCTGGAAACAAGGACTTGCACAGTGAAAGAAACTGACACTCTCCCTACCTACAGTTTTCTGTCCCTAGAAAAAATGTTTTTTTTAAGCACAATATAGCACAAGGAGAAGTCACTCACTGTCCTTCCAGGTCCCTGGAAACAAGGACTTGCACAGTGAAAGAAACTGACACTCTCCCTACCTACAGTTTTCTGTCCCTAGAAAAAATGTTTTTTTTAAGCACAATATAGCACAAGGAGAATTCACTCACTGTCCTTCCAGGTCCCTGGAAACAAGGACTTGCACAGTGAAAGAAACTGACACTCTCCCTACCTACAGTTTTCTGTCCCTAGAAAAAATGTTTTTTTTAAGCACAATATAGCACAAGGAGAATTCACTCACTGTCCTTCCAGGTCCCTGGAAAGTAGGATTTTTAAAACAGCTTACCTGTAAAATCCTTTTCTTGGAGTACATCACGGGACACAGAGCAGCATAGTCATTACTATGTGGGTTATATAGAATTACCTTCAGGTGCTGGCACTGGCAACTTCCAAAACAGGAAGTACCCTCCCCTATATAAGCCCCTCCCATCCGGGAGTACCTCAGTTTTGTAGCAAAGCAATACGTGTCCCCAAAAGAGGGGTGGGAGCTCTGTGTCCCGTGATGTACTCCAAGAAAAGGATTTTACAGGTAAGCTGTTTTAAAAATCCTACTTTCTTGTTCATACATCACGGGACACAGAGCAGCATAGTCATTACTATGTGGGACGTCCCAAAGCAATGCCACATGAGGGGGGGGATACACCATACATAAGCTGGGCGCCATCAGGCATGAGGATCTTTTGCGGCCTGCAACACACTGCGCCCAAAGGCGACATCCTCCTGACTTCTAACGTCCACCTGGTAGAACCTAGTAAACGTGTGTACTGAAGACCATGTTGCGGCCTTACAAATTTGCGCCAGGGAGGCCTGGTGATGCACTGCCCATGAAGTTCCAACTGCTCTCGTGGAGTGCGCCCTAACTTTGAACGGAGGTGGTCTACTTCTCAAGCCATAGGCTTGTATTATGACCTGTCGAATCCACTTGGCTAAAGTAGATTTTGATGCTGCCTGACCCTTTCTGGGGCCTTCCGGCAGAACAAACAAAGAATCCGTTCTACGAATCTGAGCAGTGGCTTTTAGATAAGCTTTAACTGCTCTTACTACATCCAAAGAATGCAATAACTTTTCCTCTACCGAGCTTGGTTTGGGGAAAAAAGAAGGAAGAACCACATCCTGGTTCAAGTGAAACCTCGATACCACCTTAGGAAGAAAGGCTGGGTGAGGACGTAATACTACTCTGTCCTTATGGATAACCAGATATGGCTCTTTACAGGACATGGCGGCTAATTCCGACACTCTTCTAGCCGAGCATATGGCTACTAAAAATATCAATTTCCTGGTGAGTAGAACCAAGGAAATGTGCCGCAAAGGTTCAAATGGCTGCTTCTGCAGAACCGACAGAACCAAATTTAGATCCCATGGGCATATGGGAGCCTTAATCGGTGGAATAATACGAGTCACACCTTGCATAAAGGATTTGACAAGTGAATGCATAGCCAGGGGCCTTTGAAATAGTATTGACAAGGCCGAAACCTGGCCCTTGATAGTACTTAAGGCAAACTTCCTGTCTACAGCCCACTGCAGGAAGTCCAGAATTCTGCCTATAACGTACTTACGTGGATGCCATTTTCTGGCCTCGCACCAAGTGATGTACGCCTTCCAAACTCTATAGTAGATCTGCCTGGATACAGGCTTCCTGGCATTGATTATAGTTGATACCACAGAGTTAGAGAGACCTCTCTTCTTTAGGATGTGGGATTCAATAGCCAGGCCGTTAAACTTAGAGTTAGTAAGGAAGGGTGGTATATCGGTCCTTGCGAAAGCAGGTCCGGACGACGTGGAAGGGTCCAAGGACTCCCCACAGACATTTTGATGATCTCCGCGTACCAGGCCCTTCGGGGCCACGCTGGAGCCACCAGGATCACCGGCTTCTTCTCCAACCTGACTCTGCGAAGGAGTCGAGGCAACAATTGTAGCGGAGGGAATGCATATATCAGTCTGAACTGATCCCAAGGGAACACCAGAGCATCCGAGCCGCAAGCGAGGGGATCCCTTGTCCGGGAGACAAATCTGTCCACCTTTGCGTTGAATCTGGATGCTAGCAGATCTACATCCGGTGTTCCCCACCGCTGACATATTGCTCGGAAGACCTCGGGATGAAGGGACCATTCCCCTGGGCATAACTGTTGGCGACTCAGAAAGTCCGCCTTCCAATTCTCCACCCCTGGAATGAAGACAGCTGATATACATGGGACATGCTTTTCTGCCCATTCCAGGATGTGACTTACTTCCCTCTGGGCTGCACGACTCCTGGTGCCTCCCTGATGATTGATATATGCCACTGCTGTGGCATTGTCTGATTGAATTCTGACAGGGGACCCTTGGAGTCTGGATGTCCAGGCTACTAGAGCGTACCGGGCTGCTCGTATCTCTAAGAGATTGATGGGCAGGGTTTTTACTACATTTGACCATCTGCCCTGGAGAGACCATTGCTCCAGTACTGCCCCCCAGCCTATAAGGCTGGCATCTGTAGTGACCACCTTCCAAGATATCGGGCTGAAGGGTTTTCCCTTCTGGAGATTCTGGGGGATCAACCACCAGCAGAGACTCTTCCGAACGGAAGGGGACAAAGCCATCGGGAAGTCTAGAGCCTGAACTTTTCCGTTCCAGGCTGACAATATGGCCCTTTGTAAATTCCTTGAGTGGAATTGGGCGTATGGCACAGCTTCGAATGATGCTACCATCTTTCCTAGCAGCCTCATGCACAGGCGTATGGACGGCTGTCTTTTTGCACAAAGCAGACGGACCAAGGCCCTCAAAGAGGATACCTTGTCTAGAGGTAAGAAAATCTTCCTCTGGTCTGAATCCAGCCGTAGTCCTAGATATACCAGGTTTTTCACTGGCTGTAGGGCTGACTTGTCCAGGTTGATGACCCAACCGTGAGATTCTAGATACTTGATTGTATCGACAATTACCACTTCTAGCTTGGCAACTGAGTGGTCCATCAACAACAGGTCGTCTAGGTATGCCATTATCGTTAAACCCCGTGTTCTTAGATCGGCCAACAGTGGGGCCAGAATTTTTGTGAACACTCGTGGTGCTGTGGCCAGACCGAATGGTAAGGCTCTGAACTGAAAATGGCGCCCTTCTACTGCAAAGCGTAGGAATTTTTGATGACCTGGAAAGATGGGAACATGCAAGTAAGCATCTTTGATGTCGATCGAGGCTAACCATTCCTCCCCTTGTAGGGCAGCGGTGACCGATCGGATCGACTCCATCCGGAAAGACCGGACGTTTAGAAATTTGTTTAGACTCTTTAGGTCCAATATGGGTCTTATGTCCCCGTTTGGCTTCGGGACTGTGAAAAGGTTTGAGTAGAAACCCAACCCCCACTCTTCCATAGGAACCTCCATAATTACTCCTTGGAGCAATAGTTGTTCTAACGCCAATAGGAGAGACCCTCTTTTCAGAGGGTCTCTTGGCATGCCTGACCACATAAAATGGGACGGAGGAGACTCTTTTAACTCCAACTTGTATCCCAGAGTTACTGCGGAGAGCACCCATCTGTCTTTGATCGTCTCCCGCCAGGTCTCTGCGAACAACTGAAGTCTTCCCCCCACCCGTTTGAGTGGGGGCAGCCCTTCATAGGCTTGACTTGGAGGCTGGTTTAGTACCTCTTCGGATCCAGGGCTTTTTATTACCCTGTGGCTGTCCCTGATTTTTACCTCCTGAGTTTGACCGAGGAGGCCGTCGGAACTGCTTAGTAGCAGACGTCGCAGGGATAGGAGAGGTAGTCCTCTTAAAAGATGGACCCCTAGACCTGTTTTTACTCGGTAACAGAGTACTTTTACCACTGGAAATCTTCTGGATATACTTATCCAGGTCTTCGCCAAAAAGGCGTTCCCCATGAAATGGGAAGCTAACTAAGAGCTTCTTACAGGGAGCTTCAGCAGACCAGTTTTTGAGCCACAGAAGCCTACGCATATGTACCAAAGACAGCGTGAGGCGGGAGGCCTGATGGATAGAATCCTTGATGGCGTCAACCGCAAAGCATAATGCTCTAGGCAGATCAGCCAGAGCCTGGGCCTGCTGGTCTGGCAAATCCCTCAGGACCATTTTCATTTGATCCTTTAAAGCTTGGCAGACCCCAATAGCTGCCACTGCTGGCTGTGTAACAGCCCCTGCTGTGGAAAAAGCAGATTTTAATAAAGATTCCAATTTTTTATCCACTGGATCTTTGAACATTTGAACATTATCTACTGGACATGTCAGTGATTTGTTCACAGAAGAGATGGCTGCATCCACCGTAGGAACATTCCATCTCTGGGTGAACTTTCCCTCCATGGGATAGATCACCGGAAACCTTTTAGGCGGAACAAATAGTTTATCAGGATGTTCCCAGTCCTGGTATATAAGTCCTTCCAATAATGGATGTATTGGAAAGGAGCAATTAACCTGGGGAGCTTTTAGCGACCCCAATGAGGAGACAGCAGTAGTTGATGGTTCAACAAGAGGCATTTTAAATGCAGATCGAACCATGTCAGTTAGGGTCTGGACCCACAATCTTTCAGTCTGTGATGCTGAAAATGGTTCATCTACTGTCGATTCCTCAAAAACAGAGCTAACCTCCTCCTGATCCCCTTCAGGTAGGTCGGTCCCTTCCTGGGACTGTTGCTCTGCCAACAGGCACTCTAATGGAGGTGATGGAGATCTGGCGCGCTTTCTTTCCTGTAGAGAAGAAGCGATCAATGCAGCCAATCTCTGCTCCAATCCCTCCAGAGTTGAGGAAAAAACCTCCTCTGTTATATATGCAGGAGCAGGTGGACTGAGGACAGCCGCAGTACCTGGCACTCCCGGGGGTTCCTTATGGGTATTAACCTCTGATTTCTCAGGGGAGGAGGGTGCAGATGACTGCTCCAGATCCTCAGAGCCCGATGGAGACCCCCTACACTTCCTGAGAGGTATATCTCGGAGTTTTTTAGGCGGCATATTCCTTAGTTCAAAGCTGAGGTATTCCAGCCGCAATACACCCCTTACTGAAATAGTCTAATGCAATTTGCTGCTATGTACATCAGTGGGTGTCTACTAATGCGTCTTTCTGGGGATGCCTGTATCAACCGCCCGCTGTAAGCCCCTATACCATGCTACCAGCTCCTTTTCATGCTCTGTGTCCATAGCAAGCAGCGTGGACTGAGTCCTTTTATCTTGCTGGGACGCCCGCACATGCGCAGAAGCGCTGGGCGCACAGAGCGCGTCATCCGCCAGGCTCCGCCCCCTTTTTTGAAGCTAAACCTTATAAAAGGAAAGCATGTGTGCGCGCGCGCGTGCACGTGTGCGCTCTTGGCGCCATGTAGGGAGAGGAGCCAGGGTCCCTGTTTCACCAGGACTCAGGGATGGAAGGAAACTACTTGGCAGCATGACAGAGGAATGCAGCTTCCCTGATAGAGAGCTCACTCATCTGCCTGGACTTTCACCATGGAAGGAATAGTCCCAAGAAAAAAGACGTTCCACAGCGGCCTCTAGTGGACAAACACAGGTACCGCACCTTTGTCTTTTTTTTTTTTTTTTTTTTTTAAACCTCCTTTATGAAAAAACATTTCCAGGTTTACAGTTTTTTTAAAATTTCCCTTATGAAAAAACATTTCTAGGATTTCTTAGGCATATACAGCTATTAGCGGGAATACCCTTTAGGTAACAGGCAGAAAGACATATTAGGCTTGGGGGTCCCCTCAATAGAACCAAGTTCCTGAGGGGCCCCCACTTACCTTTTCCCCGCCGCAGGACTTTGTTTGGTCCACAGAAGCCCAAACTTCACCTCTCACGGCAGGCATTGTACTAGACCTTCAGGGACCGGGTTCCCAAGGATTCCACTCCCCTGGACCTGTATAGCACCCTGCACAGATAGCCTCTTGGTTTTGGGTATGACCAGAGCTCTGGATCCCAGGGTCCAGCCCTCCTAAGAGAGGCATTACAGGCAAAACCCTGCTCTTCTCTGCAAGGCCCGGGTACCGACCGTTTAGCTATGAAGCTTTTTTTGGTCGGATCCGGAATAGCTTGCTAAGGCCCAGAGAACCTGTACACAAGCCCAGATGAATACATGTTAACCTTGGCCAACACCTTAGACACTGGCAAAAAACTGAGGTACTCCCGGATGGGAGGGGCTTATATAGGGGAGGGTACTTCCTGTTTTGGAAGTTGCCAGTGCCAGCACCTGAAGGTAATTCTATATAACCCACATAGTAATGACTATGCTGCTCTGTGTCCCGTGATGTATGAACAAGAAACAAGGACTTGCACAGTGAAAGAAACTGACACTCTCCCTACCTACAGTTTTCTGTCCCTAGAAAAAATGTTTTTTTTAAGCACAATATAGCACAAGGAGAATTCACTCACTGTCCTTCCAGGTCCCTGGAAACAAGGACTTGCACAGTGAAAGAAACTGACACTCTCCCTACCTACAGTTTTCTGTCCCTAGAAAAAATGTTTTTTTTAAGCACAATATAGCACAAGGAGAATTCACTCACTGTCCTTCCAGGTCCCTGGAAACAAGGACTTGCACAGTGAAAGAAACTGACACTCTCCCTACCTACAGTTTTCTGTCCCTAGAAAAAATGTTTTTTTTAAGCACAATATAGCACAAGGAGAATTCACTCACTGTCCTTCCAGGTCCCTAGAAACAAGGACTTGCACAGTGAAAGAAACTGACACTCTCCCTACCTACAGTTTTCTGTCCCTAGAAAAAATGTTTTTTTTAAGCACACTATAGCACAAGCACAAAACACACTGACACTCTCCCTACCTATCCTTCTCTTTCCCTAAACTAAAGGAATCCAGGTTAAGCAAGAAAGAAATAAAAGTCACTGTCCCTGCCTATGCTGCTCTATCCCTGCTCCGGAACACACTACACTAGGCCGCCGTGCTGGCGGCCTTTTATAGTGAGGGGCGTGTACTAAACACCCTCAGCAATAATTGGCCACAGGCATCCTGCCTGTGGCCAATCATTGCTCTCCTCGCTGCCGGTGCTGTGATTGGCCAAGCATGCGGGGTCACAGTGCATGCTTGGCCAATCACAGCGCCTGGATGACACTGCGATGGCGTAGTGCATTGTGGGCCGTTCGCGTCACTCGAATTTGGCGCGAACGGCCCAAATCGTTCGATCTTCGTCGAACGATCGAACAGCCGATGTTCGAGTCGAACGTATGTTCGACTCGAACACGAAGCTCATCCCTAATAGGCACCAAGTGTAAAGAAAAGAGTTAAGGATGTTTCTCAAATGACACGTTTTTAGAAGAGGTATTAGTAATTAGAGACACCAGGCTCATCAAGAAAAGTAATTAGCAAGATTGCACACAGTTTACAAAAGGCTGTTCAATTAAAGAGAATAACATTTTTTCACGTTAACAAAAGGCAGGCTTACACATTCCTGGGCGTGTAAATAAAACTATAATCAGCGTGATTAATTTGGAATCTGGGAAAGGGATGGATTAGATTGATGTGTTAAAAGCCTAATGGCTCCCTAAGGAAGGTTCTAGAACTGATTTTACAGAGGAAGCTGTTGTTCATTAATTGCAAACAACTTGAAATATGCAGCTGACAATTGTTTGCTTCAAATACTCAGGCTCATTTGCTTTTGTATTGTTTAATAAAGGAAACTGGGCTACTAATTCTGTAAATAAATCAAGCTTTTGTTGGCTGTCCCAGTGTGTTGTGGCAACAGAGATCCATATAAAAGTGTAGCGGTCCTCCCCCAGCTTCTCCCCTCTCTTCACGGCTGGTTCTACTCATCTAGGGGTATCTGGGAGAAGGGGGAAAGATGCACACCACCAGCTCGGCTCTCTGATGTAGGATGCAGAGATATGAGCTAAACCATTTACCCTCGGGTCTGCGTTTTAGGCCGGAACCTCAGCTTCTCCTATGGAGGATGATTGCCACTGTCACTGACAGGGACACTTAGCTTCCAGTAACACTAGTTCCACACCAAGAAAAGTCCAACACAGTTTTATTGACTCGAAATTGGTTGACTTTTAAAAGAACAGACAAGGTGTAGGGAAGAGTATGTCCAGGCACAACTGATGAATTAAAGTTCCTCCTGTTCCGTTTAGTGCAAACAGGCTTGGCGCACAGTCGCTGCCACCGACCGCGAATTTGGTCACTGCCACTGACCTGGGTGAACGTTGAGGCCCCTGCCACAGGCCTTGAATGAGGCCTGCCACTGACCTGAGAAAGATGGGTCCCTGCCACAGACCATGAGAAACATGAAGTACCTTCTTTAGAACAAACGGCCCCTGTCAGAGGAAGACATCCATCCGGACGGTCACCAGAGGCCTCCACCGGCACCAGCAAATGCTGCACTGGCTCTACGGGGAGGTCACGTCTCCAGTCCCTTACGCCCAGGATTCAGGCACCCAATACCGGGAGCACCTTAGGAATGCTTCGCCCTTGCGGGACCCAGTCGAAGGTACTGGGCCCCAGGCCTCCTGGTATAGTACCTCACCCCAGGCCGAAGGTGCCTGGGATGGAACTCGACTCCACGCGCCCAGGCCAAGGGCGCCTGGGCACAGACGAACCGCAGCAGCCCCCAGGCTGAAGGTGCCTGGGGAATGGACCTTGTGCGCAAGATGTCCGCCCCCCCCTATATCCTATACCAGCAGGCACAGTGGGTTCCCCGCCCCGCTGTACTACTGCCGCGAGAGGACAAAAAGGGCATGGCTCTAGAATGGTAGTTCAACCCAGGTCCCAGGTGACAGCGCCACCCAGGGACCGCAGGGAACATGACACCATTCATACCTCCCACACTCCAAAGTGTCATAAAATACCTAAAATCAATGTATCTGCGCCATCTATTGCCCAGATACACCCCACTAAATTTGACACCCGCTACAAAAGCATTTCCAAAGGACAGGCTTGTGCATTCGACTTTAAATGGAATTTATTAATTGTAAGATTAGACAAGTGTAAAAATATAACAGTGGTGGATTATGCACAGCTAGATATTTACTGTATAAACATGTTTAGACCACATGAATCTAAATTTTTACCTTAAAAATTCTTGGGATTTCAGTGCAGCAGAGGAATTGTGTTGTCAACTCAAACACAAAGTTAGGAGCACATGAATTTTAGGCAGATCAATTACCCTGTATAATGCCCCATACACATGATCGTTTTTCATGCCGTTAAAAATGCCATAAAAAAAATGGCTATTAAAAATGATCGTGTGTAGGCTCCAGAGCATTTTTAACGACGTGAAAAACGGCCATTAAAAATTTCGAACATGCTCTCTTTTTTCACGTCGTTTTTCATGTCGTTTTTTTTAACGACGTGAAAAACGATAGTGTGTATGCTTTAACGACGTGAAAAAAAACGTGCATGCTCAGAATCAAGTATGAGACAGGAGCGCTCGTTCTGGTAAAACTAGCGTTCGTAATGGAGATAGCACATTCGTCACGCAGTCACGGACTGAAAAGCACGAGACTGAAAAGAGCGAATCGTCGCTCAACAAACTTTACTAACATGAAGGGTGGCGCCATTCGAACGGATCTTCCCCTTTATAGTGCCGTCGTACGTGTTGTACGTCACTGCGCTTTGCTTGATCGTTTTTTTAAATGATCGTGTGTACGCAAGACAGGCTTGAGAGGAAACATGAAAAAAAACTACGTGAAAAACGGCAAGAAAAAAAATGGCAAGAAAAACGATCGTGTGTATGGGGCATAAGAAGTGATCCTAGCAGATAGGTTTTACTTAGGGTGGAAAATGTGGTGTATCTATAGGCTCCAGTGATGGAAATCTGTCTGTCCACTATACAAGATAACTATTGATTTTAATTTATTTTCTTCACAGGTTTACATTCATAGATTGAAACAAAACTGTGTTTTTGCTACCAATTGCTGTCCTAAGATTTCAGGGGGTACCCCTGCTATACGCCTTAAAAAATAAATATATGCTGGGATAAAAGGAATGGAATTAATCACAAGTAGTGACAAGCTTTGACAGCTGTCATTGCCAGCTTCTTTGTCTTAAAAAAACAGCACACAGACCACAGAAGGGGAGACGATAGTTGTGACATCATTGCCCAAATATGGTAATGCCACTCATTAACCACTTGCTTACTGGGCACTTAAACCCCCTTCCTGCCCAGGCCAATTTTCAGCTTTCAGCGCTGTCACGCTTTGAATGACAATTGTGCGGTCGTGCAATGTGGCTCCCAAACAAAATTGACGTCTTTTTTTCCCCCACAAATAGAGCTTTCTTTTGGTGGTATTTGATCATCTTTGCGGTTTTTATTTTTTGCGCTATAAACAAAAAAAGAGCGACAATTTTGAAAAAAACACAATATTTTTTACTTTTTTGCTATAATAAATATCCCAATTTTTAAAAAAATATATATTTTTTTCCTCAGTTTAAGCCGATACGTATTCTTCTACATATTTTTGGTAAAAAAAATCTCAATAAGCGTTTATTGATTGGTTTGCGCAAAAGTTATAGCGTCTACAAAATAGGGGATAGTTTTATAGCATTTTTATTAATATTTTTTTTTTTTACTAGTAATGGTGGCGATCAGCAATTTTTATTGTGACTGCGACATTATAGCGGACACATCGGACATTTTTGACACCATTTTGGGACCACTGTCATTTTTACAGCGATCAGTGTTATAAAAAATGCACTGGTTACTGACAAAAAGGACACTGGCAGTGAAGGGGTTAACCACTAGGGGCACTGAAGGGGTTACGTGTACCTAAGGGAGTGATTCTTACTGTGGGGGGAGGGGACTGACTGGGGGAGGTGACCGATGGGTGACCCTATGTACAAGGGACACACCATCGGTCTCCTCTCCATGACAGGACGTGGATCTCTGTGTTTACACACAGAGATCCACGTCCCTGTCTCTGTAAATGGCAATTGCGGGTACCTGGCGGACATTGCGGCCGCCAGGCACGCGCATCGGCACCCGCTTGACGCGGCGGACACGGAAGTTCCCCGATGCATGCTCGGGAGCGCGCGCCGGGGACGAGGAAAGGGGCGGACGTCAATTGACGTCCTCCCGGCATTCTAGGTCCGCACTGTAGCCGCCATTCGGCTATAGCGTGGACCCCTAGTGGTTAATAAAAAAAATACTGTGTGTAACCTAACAATAAAGACACCTAAACATTTGACAAGTCCTATATTAAAAATAAAAATCCCCAAAAAATATCCCTCATAAATCCATTTAAAAGAAATGAACAATTGGGACTTTAAATGAGGCAGTGACCTGGCAAGGTCCAATGCCTTCATCCCTATCTAATTGAAAAAGGGGGATGGTTTCAGCATCCATGGTCACTCACGACTATCTCTACTTTTTGGCAATTTGTCCTCCCTGGATGTTGTCCTTGTGGGGTTCTAGGCCACCCACACCACCTCAGCTTCCGATTGTGATGCCCTTAAGAGGTCTCCAGATCTTCAGTGCCATACCGTTACCATATAGCCACAATTGTAAGTACTTCAGAGAGTGGGGGGTTTTATAGGCTATTTTTTTTATTTCTATTTATTTTTTTATTTTTCCTTGATAGAATCAGACCTTAGAGAAATCATTTTATCAAATTACAATTTAGATTCCATCCACATGGATCAATCTACGAAATACAATACGAAATACAATTCTTTGTGTGTATCAGATATTTTCAAAATTTGTATTATGTGATTATTGTTTGCAACCACGTGATTCAGTTTGCCTTCACTTTATGTATATGTATAAATGAATTTAAATGGACAATCTATCTTACCTTTTTTTACATTGAATCATGACCTGCATTATGTATTATACTATTGACATACGTGCTTCATTTAAAGTCCCATTTCCCTTTCCCCCCTCTCTCGTAAATACATTGTCAAGCAAGATGCCCATCTCCCTCTCAATTACCGAAATTAAAAACCCCGACCGAGTACACACGTCTAATCCTGACAGTGTTCATCACCGAATGAAGGCTCTCCGATCTGTTATTGGTTATATAAGATAATGTGCTGGGATAATATTTTGGTCAGTGATGTCACTGTTATCCAGCCCTTTTGCATACATGGCCAGAGATTCCTGGCCATGTAAGCAATATGCCCATAAGAGTGGCGGTTGCTAAGGATACAGCATGTACCAGCACCTGCTGCTTCCTTAGGAACCATTGACAGCTAGATGCTGTCATACAGAGAAGTGGATTGAAACACACTCATCCCTATTTACAAAACCTCCCACACTGTTGTCAGTGGCAGCACCATTAACATACACACACATTGTTGGTAAGTGGCAGTGTTAATTAACACTTTTCCTCCAGCATTGGTGATCAGTGGCAGTGCTTTTAACCCCTTCTGGTGATCAGTGGTGAAATGTATTAGAACACTACAAACTGCCCTTCACATGGCGGTCAGTATAGCAACCCCTTCAGTGTTGTTCCTGCTCATGGTGTTTGGTCAGTAGTATATACTGCAGAAATTGCTGGCAGTAGAGTTTTATTTTTGTGCTTTGTGAAGTACTTCAGCGTCTATCGACTTTTTAGCAGTTTAGAGAGTAAGGCCTCGTACACACGACCGAGTTTCTCGGCAAGAACCAGCAAGGAACTTGCTGGCAGAGATGTCTTGCCGAGAAATTCGTTCGTGTGTATGGTTTCTCGTCAAGAAAACCGACAAGTAATCTCGACGAGAAAATAGAGAACCTGCTCTCTATTTTCTCGTCGAGATTCTCATCAGCCTGTTTCTCGACGAGAAAAGTGAGTGTGTGTACACTTACCTGTCCTCCGGGAAGCCCGCGCATGTTCGAAATGAATTCGACGCATGCGCTGTAGCTTCCTAGGCATAGGTAGGGTATACCAAGATGGCGGCGACGGCATCGAATGTGACAAGCGCATGCTCGTCGTAGTCGATGATGTCACTGCGTACGCTCCATTCAAAGAACCGCGGGTTCTTTGAATCGAGCGTGTGTACACTCGGCCGGGACAAGTTTCTTGTCCAAGAATCTCGTCGAAAAAAACGACATGTTTTTTTCCACGAGAATCTCGGCCGTGTGTACGAGGCTTAACAGTGAGTGAGTGATGGTCTTGATGGTTTCAACTTGTTTAAAGAAAGCACATATTCCTAGAGTGCAAAGAAATATCAAACAATTTGGTTCCAGTGGCATCACTATAGGGGTGCAGGGATGCAGACGATACCAGAGTGACACCCACCAGAGGAGTGACACCAGGGGTGGACTGGCCATTCAGTGACAGCGTGGGAAGCGAAGCAAGAGGCGGCAGCCTCCTTTCCTGAAAGTAGCTTACTTAGATAGGTAGGTGGTAGAGTGGGTCAGAGTCCCGGGCTGTGATCGTGCCTCGCAAAACACAGTTGGTGATGGAGCTGGCGTGTTTTTGAGGGATGATCTCCCGGTGTAGTTTTGTGGGGTGGGGTTGGGAAGTCTCCTTGTGTAGTATGGGGGATAGAGGAACCCCCCTCACCTCACTCTTTCTCTAACTTCCCCCTCTCTCTCTCACCCGCCTCTCTCTCTTTCTTTGTCTCTTTCTCACCCCCTCTCTCTCTGACTTCCTCCTCTCTCTTTCTCACCCCCTCTCTCTCCCCCTCCTCTCTCTCTCACCTCCTCTCTCTTACCCCCACCCCATCTCTATAACCTCCCTCTTTCTCACCCTCCTCTCTCTCTCTCTCACCCACTCTCTCTCTCTCTCTTACCCCCTCTCTCTCTCTCTTACCCCCTCTCTCTCACCCCCCTCTCACACCCTTCTCTATCATCTCATCTTTTTTCATTTCTCTCATGTTCCATCTCCCCATTTTCTCTCTCCTTCCTATTCCTATCTCTCCTCCCCCTCCATCCCTACCCCCTTCTGTCTCTATTCCTCCATCCCCTCTTCTCCTCTTAGTTTATCATAGGATCTTCTGTCATATTTCAGATTCTCAGTAAAAAAAATGCTGTCAGTAGATTTTCCAAGTTTTCTCTGTGTAAAAAAAAAAAGTTGTGGGAAGTTGGCAACCCTGTAAGGAAGGAGCTGAGTGGGAGCTGAATGGCTGCACAAGGCATTTATCCCCTCAATCATCAGGCATCTTTACTGTACTATGTAAGCAGCAGGAGCCATCTAGAGCCCCTGAAAACAACACCCAATTTTTGCCTCTCTGGAATTAGGACCCAAATTCTAATCTTGCACAAAGGCCCACTGCTTTCATAAAATACCACTGATTGTGTCATAAAGATGGCTGCCCTGTGGCACCCAGATTTTAACCTGGAAGAGCCCAGGGGATTCTAGGGAAAGAAACTGGGAACTTCCATGCAGGCTATGCTTCAGTAGATTTTTAAATGCCCCCTCTCTGCAGCTTAGCTAAAATATGTAGGTGGGGATTTGTGTGGGTGTGGCTTTGGTGTAGGTAGGGACACAGGGGGCCCCATAATCTCCTTTTTCCCAGGGGCCCCACTGTGGCAGGCTAGCAGGGGGGTGACACTATGTTTTACCGCACCAGATGACACCAGCCACTGTTTGTTTCTCTTTGACAGATAAGAGAGCAGCATATGTTACTCAGTTTACATTATATAAATTCACTATTGAGTTTTACATCACGTTGCATACAGAGGTGTATTTAGGTCATCTAAGGCAACGTTGCCTTTTAACCAGCAGCTTAACATGTGAAGATCGTGCACACATACTGTATAGCCAACTCGGAAACAAGTCAAGATATCTTCTCATGATCAGAAGATCCCATTTCCAAGTAAAGGTACTTGCAAGCAAATATTTATTTACCACATAGTATTTTGGTGCCAGAAAAACATTAAGTTAAAAATGTTTTGAAGAATTTGCATCTATTTTTTTTTTGATAACCAAAGACCCATCAGTAAAATTAAAAAATATTATGCATGACTGTGTGTATGTAAAATCTGGCCATGATTTTTTCGCACCTAAAATATACCTAGGCTATCGGGAATCAATGCATAATCAATGCATAATTCACTTTTATTATACTTTTAGAGCACCGGTAATTAAGACAGGGTTTCTAAACTGTGAAATCACTCTCCAACAGATGTAAATGCCAAAGTTTAGTCACAGGTTACTGAGCTTATGTGTCACCAGCAAGGTGCAGGGAACTCTCATTGAGGCAAAACACCAAAAAGTAAGGTGGGATGTGAAACCGCACCACAAAGGGATCACTACTGGTGTCAACCTGCCACCACAGACGTAGTAGTGATAGTGATAGTAATTTTGCTAATATTGCTTATCCACTAACTCTTTCATGTGCTTGTTTAATTTAAGCAGATCTTGAAGTTTAAAATGGTATTCTTCCTACACATCATTTGCCCATGTTTCCATATTTGACAATCTAGACACTTGTCAAAGGTTGTAATAGTTACGCATCTGGCTGTAAACCATGTGATGACTTGACATCACCTTTGCAATCTCTACTTCACATCTGAAGGGAAGGCTCTCCTTTCAGATATATACATACAGTATTCAGTATATTATTCTCTATGATCATGATATGATAGGTATATCTATTTATATTACATTTAAAAAACAATTAATAATAACAGAAGGGAGAAAGTTCTGTCTAAATGAAGCCAGAACAGATTTAGCCTAACAGACCATTAAACATGTGTTTTACTTTATGTAGTATAAAATTAATAAGCAGATGGTTCTTCCTCCAAAAGAAAAACAATTTTCGCTCAGTTGCAGCAGATTTGCCTTTAATTTGGATGGTTAAAAAAAAAAAGACAAATGATGATATGTATCCCTTGATATCTTAAATATTAATAACTTTTATATTGTGGAAATGTTAGATAGAAAGAGAAATGGTAAAAATGCTTAAAGCGTAACTCCACTTTTGTGGAAAAAATATAGCAAATAAAAAAAAAATATATATATAACATATACAATTGCTACAGAAGCCATATTGTAATTTAATGTTAGTAAAAATTACCTTTCCTGTGTGGGGCTACCGCCGAAGCTGATGGAAGCCTGAGCTGAGAGCGCTCCAAGAGAATCAGGGATTGCCGCAGATCTACACATGTCCGGACCCATCCATCTATTTAGCCAACTGCCTAACTGTCTGCTGTCCCTGCTGTCATGCCTTGGAGAAGCAACAGAGACACCCCAGAGCTGCGTAAAGTCACCGGGTTCTTCCCGGACACGTCTTCTGGACTCCACCAAAATGGCTCCCGCACCAATACAGCCACCCCCACCGCTGGTGCTCTAGAGGCCGGAGCATTCCTGGCTTCTGCCCGGGCCTAAGCAATGTGCAAACCGTGGGATCGGGCCCTCTACACCCTCCACGAGAAGCCCAGCAAAATCCAAGCCGGGTGGGAGGATCTGAGGACCAAGACAATGTTGCTGAAATGCCTGAGGTGAGTGAAGCATGCTCAAAGCATAATACAGACGCTGACCTGGCTGACCCTATAGCCTCCTTCCCCACTAGTGGACAGCCCATATCCGACACTACTTTAAAGGATATGTTGTGGTCCCTTAGAGCTTCTTTACAGACTGATCTGCTGGCTGGTCCATGCCACTGCAGAGCTGAAGTACAGGAGCTGGGAGATAGAGTAGATCAAGTAGAAGAACACATGTCTGAATTTGCCTCCTCCTTTAATACAATGGTGGATGCTCATGAATCCCACTCTGAGGAATTACATTGGATCAAATCTAAACTTACACATTTAGAGGACAGGTCAAGACAAAAAAACCTTAATGTGCATGGAGTCCCAGAACCCAATCTCAGCTACCGTACTTTATGCGTGATGTTTTTCTTACTACTGTTCCTAACCTTTCATCTACAGATCCTACAATTGATCGGATCCATCGAATCCCAAAGCCACCTCACCTACCAGTGGAGGTCCCCCATGATGTACTTCTTAAGCCGTGTACACACGATCGGTTTTACCGATGAAAACAGTCCGATGGACTTTTTTCATCAGATAAACCGATCGTGTATGGACCCCATCTGCCTTTTTTCCATCGGTAAGAAAAAATAGAACATGTTTTAAATGTATCCGATGGTAAAAAAAACAATAGCAAATTCTGATAGTCTATGTGGAACTCCATCGGATAAAAAAACCCACGCATGCTCAGACTGAATTAGGAGACGGGAGCGCTCGTTCTGGTAAAACTAGCATTCGTAAACTAGCGAGCACATTAGTCATTTTGCTAATTATTGCCTTGTTTAATGCAGCGCATTGTTTTCTTCTTTCTAATGGTTTTATAATTGTTTTTTTTGCTGCTGATATTTATACCGAGTTCTGTCAAACTTATTTCTTTATTGTTTCTTGTGATCTCGTGAATAATTTTATATTTTTTTAAAGCCAGATCTCCCTAAGTTTATTTTGAATCAAGATCTACATTTTTTTTCCTCATTTTTTTTTCTTGTGGCCTTCTTTTTTTTTGGGTCAAGTTCTCACAACAACATATTTTTATTTTTTTTCCCCTCGAGGAGGTTGTTGTCCCTTATTAATTACACATTGTATTTATGAAATGTTATGGCTACTCACAATACAAACACATAGGCAAGTATTTAACTTAAATCAAAGATCCATTTATTCTGGAAAAACAAAATAAACAGGAAGGGCAACAATAGAAAAACTAGTTGCATTTATGAAGACTTTGGACCCCAAAGGCAGACATGAATATGATGAACAATAAAATTAACAACATGAGGAAATCAGGAGCAGCAGCCGAAGACATACATGTCCCCAAGCTGTGGTACTCCAACAAACTGCATCTTCAGGCAGAGCCGCTTGAAGCCAGGGAATCACTTTCTGGTCTTCCTTGTAGCCTTCCCTCCACGATTCCCTGCAGCATTCCTTCCACGGCTCCGTCCACGCCCCCTTGCAGGCTGTGGCTCTGTTGGTGGTAATGTGGCAGGAGGAGGAGGAGAAGGAGGAGAAGGATGGGCCAGATTGCACAGATGTGTTGCCTGTGTCAGCTGGCCCCTCCCCGCCGTGTGAAGGACAGTATAAATAAGGTGCTCAGAGAGGGCACGTTGTCCCTCCTCAAGTTTCTGCAGCTTATCAGCCAGGTAGGCGCTAAAGCCCTCAACAGGGTTGAGGGGGGCCCTCATTATGGCAGCAGCGTCCTTGATAATTTGTAGTGACTCCTCCTCCACCTGTGTCATCCTGTGACTTTTTTTGGGTCTGACGTGGAGGGGAGGCACTTGGGACTGGGTGCTGCCACTTGGCCTGGGGACCTGCTGAGTGCCACTTGGCTGGCCTCCTCCTGGCTGCCACTCACCCCTGCCTCCTCCTGCCTGCCACATTCCGGAGCCTCTTCCTCCTGGCTGAACTCATCCTGTGTATTAAAAAGGGACATAGTTCGTTTTTGGTTCATCAATCACACACAATTTTCATCTCATGACTGTTGCAATTTAAATGTTAAATAAAGATCAAAGACTCTCATTCTGACCCCAGCAATTCAATACTGTACCAATCATTTCTGGCCACTTATTTTTTTTATATATATTATTTTAATTATTTCATTTGTGAATAATAACATCTAGTTCACAATAATAATTATAGGCCAAGAAATATTTTTTACAATACTATACCTGGCTAAAGATGCGCAGATCCGGCTCTTCAAGCTCAGGTTGCTCCTCTTCCCCCTCTGCAGGGGTGGAGGGAAGGGTGGAAGGAATGCTGGAGGGAAGGGTGGAAGGAAGGGTGGAAGGAAGGCTAGAAAATGATTCCCTGGCTTCAATCTGGTCAGCAAGAAATTGCAGATGTTTGTAGTACCACAGCTTGGGCTGAAGTACTTAGTCTGCTGCTGCTCCTGATCTCTTTGAAGCTCGGACCTCTTTGTACCGTTTTTTGTACGAATTCCTCATGTTGTTAATTTTATTGTTCATCATGCTATAGTCTGCCTCTGGGATCCAGGTCTTCATATATGCGGCTAATTTTTCTATTGTTGCCATTCGTATCACAGTGTTGTGGTACAAACTGTTTTTTATCTCCCACAAGTTGTGCATTTCTCTGTATTTTTCTATGAAGGCAAGCATTATATCTGGCTCTCTTAATTTATGCATATTAATTTCTGCAAGATAAAACACAATACAAAAACAGTAGGTCAGCTTAAATTGTCCTAATCTTATCCCAATATAGGCCTTTCCAATCATGAACCAGTATAGGCCACTGATGCCCCAAGTTTCATTCTTACCTTCGTTGGATTCGTTCTGCACTTCCGGTCGTCCTTACTGCGCACACCCACAACCTTGTTTACCATTTATATACCCTGCGCATGCGTGAAACTCCGCCCGCGTCGCCCATGACGGTCTTTTTCTGAATTTCCCCGCCCCTTCTCGTTCGGCGCACAGTGGGAGACGAGGACATAGCGGTGACACAGGTGCGTGTTTTATTAAGTACCGACGAGGAAAGCCCGGAGGCGGGAACGTCCCGATCCAGGAATAAAAGATACAAGGCGTCTAATATGTAATTTGCTGAGATGGCGGAGATGGTGGACATCTTGCAGAGGAAAGATTATGATGGGAAGCATGGGCCATATGACACCCCTAATCTCAGGAAGTCAAAAATAATGGACAAAGTGGCGAGGAGTCTCTATAATAACTTTGGGGTCAGGAGATCCAAGGAGCAGCTCCGTAAAAGGTGGTCTGACCTGAAGCTGAGTGAGCCGGAGCAGTTAAGGAAGATTTAAAAAATCCTGCAAAAAAGTAAGTTTTTTTCCTGTGTTATTTCAAATTGTAATATTTATTCTTGGATGTTTTGCTCCATGTGCTTGGATTGACTGGTTTCACATTGTAAAATGGCAACTTTCATGTTAGTTTAGTGGGCAAATTTTGGAATGGTTTTAGTAAACAGCGATCGTCTTTAAATCACATGTTTTGCACAGATACACGTAAACCACATGTGGTCAGGCCTATTTGTGCTAAAACAACGTTTATAAACATTGTTGTCTAGATGATGTGTTTGTAAGTAGAATGTGAAATGCTAAACTAGATTCAGTGTAAAGGAGAGGACACTCAGCAGCTGGTTACACATCTGCACTCAGGAGCATTATAGTGTGGGCCACCAGAACAACCTTTTTAGGGTGTCCCACACAGGTGCTCCAGTGGATACTTTGGGGTGTCTCCATGTGTGTTACTTTGGACCAAATATGAAAGTATTCTTGCTTTGTGGAAGTCCAAAAATCTCATGAGTTCATCTTGGAACTCTGCCAAAACAAACAATTGTACCCCACTTCCAAGCAATGTTTCCAATTTATGCCCTCAAATATCTGTGTGGTAAGGATACATTTTTTTTTCATTCCCATAGGGGAGAGAAGACTGGGAGGACACCAATCTGAGGAGCCTAGGAAGCACAGAGCACAGAAAGAACCACAAGTTCAGAAAGACCCCCAAGATCAGCATGTGGAGGAAACAGAGGTGGAGGAAGCAGAGGTGGAGGAAGGAGAGATGGAGGAAGGAGAGGTGGAGCTTATCACCACAACAGGTCAGTCAGTGTCTGTCACCACAGCTTCAGGTAAAGAGATGTAGGCCTGCATCTTTCTAATACGTTTTTTTTTTTTTTTTAGGGGATGAACATGGTGGTGTGTCAGAAAATCCTACTACTCCTTTCTCAAGTGCTAGTGCCCAAATCATAATTCAAGAAATAATGGAATGTAGTAGCGAAATGGACATTATGAGGAATAGGATGAATGTGATTGAGCAAAAATATAAAAACATCATTGATATTTTGGGGCGAATAGTCTGACCCCCCTTTTTTATTTTTTTGCTCTTGTTGTTTTACCACAAGCCAAAATTTGAAGATGCACACAGTGTGTCAACATGTGCTATCTGCCGTCACAGGATATCTATGTCTGAGTTTTGGGGGTGCAACCCCTTCCTTGCTACTCAAGTAGGTGAGAGGAAGGGTTTGCACCCCCAAAACACGTCCATTAATCCCCCATGCTGGCAGATAGCACATGTTGACTTTAGCCATGGGATCAGGATGAAAATACCCATTTGGCACACAAGAACTGTGTGCATCTTCAAATTTTTGATGGTTCAGGGGTGACATCACCCCATCTCATGTTTTTCTTTAAGGTTGAAATTTGTAAGTTCCATTGTTTTTATATGTTTTCTTTATTGAACCATGCATGTTTATGCAAACCAAAAAAAAATAATAGCCAAAATTTGGACACAAAAATTTGAATATTTTATATTCCAAATCAAACTAACGCGCATGTTGTGCACAGAGTCAATAAATGTTTTTGGACTCAACAATGTGTGGCTTGTTCTTTCTATGCTCAATAGCAGTTTTTAGAAAATGTCAAAGTTCTTGTTTACTGTGACAATTGTGGCTATTTACTAAAGACAAATCAACTTGGCACTACAACAAGTGTACTATGAGAACCTGGGAGACACATAAATAAAAAAAAACACAAGCAATAATGACCAAGCAACTTTTTCAAAGATAAATTATTATTACGGTTTATTTTTAAAATAATTTTTCAGATATTGTCTGGCATAGCGATGGCCCCCCGACCTGTGAAGTACTTATTTATCATGTACTTCACGGGCGCTTTGGGGGGCCAAGCCAGTATGGCCAGTGTCCAGGCTTGTCAACAAGGTCGGTTCAGAAAGTCCGGGCTCAGGCCCAACATTTGATAGATACGTAGTGGAATTTTTCCTCAAAAAATTGTGGAGTATGCAGCAGCTGAAGACAATATGGTTAAGTTTGTATTCCGCCATGTGGATGGCTGTCTGAAACAGGCGGAACCGGCTGGCCATTATCCCAAAGACATTCTCAAAACCCTTCGGGCTCCTGCCAGCCGGTAATTAAAAACCCTCCTCTCCGGGGTGAGGGTCCTCTGGGGAAACGGCCGCATCAGGTGGGGTCCCAGTCCAAAGGCTTCATCTGCAATAAACACAAATGGTAGTCCATCCACATTGTTTGCATCAGGTGGCAGTGCCAGGCTCCACCATCGGACATCCGGCCATTCTTCCCCACGTCCACATACAAGAACTCATAGCGTGCCGACACCACCGCCATTAACACAATACTATTAAAACCCTTGTAGTTTAAATAGTATGACCCCGAACGGGGTGGTGGCACTATGTGGACGTGTTTCCCATCAATTGCCCCTCCGCAGTTAGGGAAGTCCCACCGCTGGGCAAATTGGGAGGCCACGGTCTGCCATTCCTGTGGCGATGAAGGGAACTGAAAAAAAAAATCAGTACTTTTGCACATAACATTGCAAGCAGATTCCACAAATACATTCTTGGCCAATGTCAGTATAACATTTATTTGAAGGAGTATTTAAACACAAAAATAGAAGGCCCACTTATCAGATGACTCTCCCCCTCTGATGGCCCATTGGAAAAAATTAAGGGGGGGGGGGTAAGCTGATTTTGGGCCCCCCAAAACAAGCCTCTACCACTCTTCTGAAATTGAATGTTCAATAAAACATTTGGACACATTTTAGGGGGGGGGAGGGGTTTAGAACTACAATGGAGCTGACCAAAAACATTGTTAACAGACTAGGCTAGGTGTGTATGGGCCCAGGATAGCATGCTGGAGAGGTTAGTGAAGGTAAATATGCATGTAGGCCAAAAAAGGAGCATTTAAAATTAACAGCATGCATGGGGACAAAGGGGACATTCACAGCATATTACAATCATGGTAATTTGGGAAGGATGAAAGAAATACAAGTCATTAGCAAACATTCAAAACATACTGTAGAATGTGATGTTAAAGGAGAAAACTTACCTTAATATAGTCCTTCTGCATGACTTGTATGATGGCAGAACACGTTTCAGGGATAATGATCCCAAGAGCCTGGGGGGAGATGCCTGACCTGAACTTGAGATCCTGCAAGCTTCTCCCAGTCGCCAGGTATCTCAACGTGGCAATAAGCCTCTGCTTGGCAGTGATGGCCTGGCGCATTACAGTATCCTGCCTCGTGATATAGGGGGACAGCAAATCCAACAGACGGTGAAAAACGGGGTCCGTCATCCGGAGATAATTCCTGAAGTCATGAGGATTATTCTCCTGGATTTCCCGCAGCAGAGGCATATGAGAGAATTGGTCCCGCTGGGGCAACCAATTCTTGGTTCATGAACTCCTCCTCGCCCTGTTCATGGACTGAACTCGGGTTACAGTATTAACCGCAACACCAAGCGCATACGCAGCACGAGCTCTACGATCAGTACGTACTTCCAACATGGCTTTAAACCAGTCGGCTGGTCAGAACGAACTTAAACAGAACGCACTGAGGAACAGCAAGGCCTGTGAAGAACGACCTGAAAAACAGAAACGAGCGGCCAAGAAGGCACTGCAAAACAGAACCAACCTGACTGCACGCACTGAAAATGGAAAATTGTATACTCACCTTTCCGTAATTTTCCTTTCCTGATGCATTTCTCATGGCAGCACACACACTGGGTTGTGACTCCGCCCCCACAACCTGATAGGACTGATTAACTATAAGTGTTGAAGAGGAGCCCCCCGCCACATTCTCAGTATATATTACCTCATATGGGTGGGTATCTGTGTGCTGCCATGAGATGCGTCAGAAAAGGAAAATTACGGAAAGGTGAGTATACAATTTTCCATTTTCCTGACGCATCATGGCAGTACACACACTGGGAAATAACTCGCAACAAGGGTGGGTGCTTTTGAACGCGTATATTATTATTATTTATTTTTTTTAATCCACAAGATATGGAAGAATTCGTTTCGATGACCGCTCTTCCAAATTCCACCATCGTTAACCGTGCCGGGTCTATTCTGTAGTGGGACATGAACGTGGTTCTAGAAGACCAAATTGCTGCCTTACATATCATTTCTGGTGACACTCTACAATATGCTGCCCAAGATGTCGCCACTGCCCTGGTCGAGTGAGCCTTTAAATCGTTGTGTATTGGAAGGAGTTGAATTGCATATGCTCTTTTGATGATTTTAATCAGCCAAGATGCTATTGTCCTGGAAGAGGCTGCTTGGCCTTTCTTAGGGCCGTTTGGTATGACAAACAGGCTCTCCGATTTTCTAAATGGGTTAGTAAACTCCAGATATGAGGATATAATGGACTTGATATCCAATGGATGCAAATCTACCTGGCTAGTGAGAAAAACTGGTAGATTGATTTCTGGATTGAAACGGAAGGTAGAGGCTACCTTTGGTATGAATTGTTCGGACGGTCTTAGAACGACTCTGTTGGGATAGAAGATTAAATGAGACTCTTTCATAGACAGTGCTTGCAGTTCAGATACTCTCTTTGTGGAGGTTATTGCTATCAAAAATGCCAATTTAAGTGTTAAGTCCCCTAAAGATATCTCCTCTAAAGGGAAAAAAGATTGTTTGGACAAGGCTTCTAGAACTATTGACAGGTCCCAAGTTGGGAAGGTCGGTTTCCTTGGTGGTCTTATCTTTAGGCATGCTCTTTGAAACTGAATTATGAGAGGGTTAAATGCCCATTTGATTCCCGTCATGGCTGACAAAGCAGATGTCTGAACTTTTAAGGTGCTCAAACTTAGGCCTCTATCCAGGCCTAGTTGAAGGAATTCAAGAACTTGTGCCATCGTAGGAGAAAGTGGGTCACATGACTGCTGCGCTAATGCAGTGAATCTTTCCCAAACCCTGCTATAAATGCTGTTAGTTGATTTTTTCCTGGCCTGTTGCAGTGTAGCCACTACTTTTAGGGAACATCCTTGATCTAATGGCCTCCCCCTCTAAATTTCCAAGCCATTTGGTGGAGCCTTTCTGAAGCTGGGTGCAGGAACTGGCCTTGTGAAAGTAGATTCGAAGTTACTGGAAGAATCAGTGGATCTTCTATACTCAGCTGTAGGATGGTCGTGAACCACGGCCTCCTTGGCCAAAAAGGTATCACTGCTATCACTGTAGACGTTGAGTTCCTCAGTCTGGCCAGGAACCTGGCTATTAAGGGAATGGGAGGAAATATATAACCCAGACGAAACCTCCAAGGGTAAACGAGACAGTCGACGCCCTCTGCCATTGGGTAAGCAGCTTGCGCTAAAAACTTGGGACATCGGTGTTGCTGCCAAATCGATGTCGGGAGTTCCCCATCTCTGGGTTATAAGGGAGAATGCTCTGTGACTCAGTGACTATTTGTTGTTTGAGATGTATATCCTGCTTAGATCGTCCGCAAGCTGGTTCTGAGCCGCTGGAACGTATACCGCCTTCAAGTCTTGCAGGTGAACTTGGGCCCACTTGAGAATCGGGCGCACCTCTTGTATAAGAGAGTTGCTTCACGCTCCGCCCTGTCTGCGGATGTAGTTCACTGCTACAGTATTGTCCATGCGTAATATAACGCTCTTCCCCGTGAGAAATGGTCTGAACGCTAGTAGTGCTTGAAAAGTGGCCATGAGTTCCAGGATGTTCGAGACTACTCCCTGAGAACGGAAGGACCATCGACCCTGTGCTGCCAGATCTTGGTAATGTGCACCCCAGCCCTGGAGGCTAGCATCTGATGTAACTATTTCTGCCCGAGGAGGTACGATGTGTCGATGACGCTTTAGGTTGCTGATTCTTGTCCACCACCATACTGACTGCTTCACCGATCTGCTGATGAGGATCCGTTGTGTTAGTGATGTTCCATTCCATTGCCTCAGAAACGAGACCTGGAAGTGTTGTAAGGTGGATATTAGTATCTCTCGATGTTGGAGTAATAGTTGTTGGCTGACGGCCAGGAGGAGAATATCGTCGAGATAGTGGTGGACTCTGAGTCCTTTCTCTCTCAGATAAGCTATCACCGGAAGTAGAACCTTCATAAACGTCCTGGGGGCCGTCGATATTTCAAACGGAAGACTCCGAAATTGGAAGTGTTGCTGTCCTATCGCGAAGCGTAGGTACTTTTGGAAATCTTGGTGTATAGGGATATGGAGATAAGCGTCGGATAAATCTATTGATAACATCTAATCTTTTGTATTGATCACTAGTAGTATGGGTTGGAGACTCTCCATTTTGAAGGATTCCACTCGTATCGATCTGTTGAGGTTCTTTAGATCTAGAACCGGTCTCAGATCACCCGTCTTTTTCTTTACAAAAAAGAGAGGGGAATAAAAACCTTTGGTTTTTTGGTTTTGGGGTACCTCCACCACTGCTTGCTTCTGCGTTAACTCCAATACTTATTTGATTAGAAGCTTTCTTTTTAATAGGGATGATGGAATCCGTGTAACTTGAAAATGATCTTTGGGGGTTCTGCTTTTGAAACCCCATCTGTGTCCTTCTCTGATCGTGGATATTGTCCATGGGTCCTTTATATGGTCTGCCCATACCCATGTAAATAGTTTGAGCCTTGCTCCCACTGGTACGGGTTGGGTGACCGATCCATCAAAACGACTTCTGTTGCTCTCCTGTAATGGCAAGCTTGGGTTTTTGTGTTCTTAAGTAAGACGATTGGGTATTTCTCCAATTTCGCTTGAAGTCTTATGATCTTGTTTCCCTGTACCTTTCCGGGAAGTTTCTTCTAAAGGTAGGAGGCTTTTGCTGTTTTGGCCTTCTATCTGACGGGATCAGGCCCAATTTCCCCCCTGTGACCTTTGATATAGCCAGGTCTAATTTGGGACCGAATAAGTTGGTTCCATCGTAAGGGATCTTGCACCAGTTTGACTTGGATGTTCCGTCTGCGACCCACGGTTTTAGCCAAAGGGCTCTTCTGGACGTGACTGACGCTAGCATCGCTCTCGCTGATGATCTAATAACGTCCACCGATGCTTTGGCTACGAAGTCCCCTGCCAGACTAAGCTCTTGTAGTGCAGAGATTATTCTGTCCTGATCCGCTGCTTCCAATAGTAGTTTCTCGACATTTGATGTCCAGCTGGTAATTGCTCTGCCTACTGCAGCTAGGGCGATAGCTCCTGCAAATGTATAGGCCTTTTTTAGTTCAAGGTCAATCTTCCTGTCCAGGACGTCTCTGAAAGTTACTGCATCTTCTATTGGTAAGGTCACGTGTCTAGCCAATCTCATTAGGGAAGAGTCTACTACAGGAGCTGAGATGAGGGGATTTACTGCTGGCTCTTTTAAAGGATATAGCTTTGCTATTCTATTGTTAAGGCTGGCTTTTTTGTCAGGTTTTTCCCACTCATCCTTGATTAGTTCCTCGAGTTCGTCAATGAACGGGAAGGTTTCGGGGTCATTCTTTAGGTTAGGGAAATACTTCCTGCGCTTACGAGGTGTTTCTTTAGATTAATCCCAGCCAATAGCTTCTTTTACTGATTTTGTAAAAGGATCTATTAGGGCAAAATCGAAACCAACCGATACTGGAGAATCCTCTTCAGCTACGGACTCGTCTGATCCTTGCGGGTCGTAAGAGGTTGATGCTGGTGTTGCCTGGGCCAACCTCACCGGTTCTGTGACAGTGGCTTCCAAAATTGATTCTTTCACAGAATCTCTAATAATATTTGAAACTTCCATTGCACCAGAATCCCTGTCTCTGGTAGCTTCGTCAGCACAGGATTGGCAGGCCAATTTATTGGGAAGAGCCTGTGCTCCGCACACCCAGCAGGCATTATCCGCAGGTCGGGTCTGATGGCTATTTTTTTTTGTGGGAGGATGATGATTTGTGGTGGTGGGAGGATGCTCTTGATCTGCTTCTTCTGGCGTGCGAGCGTCTCAAGGGAGATCGTTCCCTACGTCTGGAATGAGACGATCTTGAGGATCTGCCAGGGCTATCAGAGAAGTATTAGTGGCTTGGCTCTCTTTTGTCTCCTCTTCACTACTTACCATACCTTAGCTGCCTCTTACCTTACTGGCTGTGGATGGTCTGCTGGGGCAGTGGCCTCCATGAGTGATATAAAGAGTGTACCTAAAAGAAAGGAAGAGTGGAGATAAAAGGGATCCCGGTAAAGGAGAAAAATCTATTCAAAGGTTCCCCCTGCATAAGTAGTAGGAAATGTCAGCAGCGCTTACCAGGTTAGGAGAGGCAAAAAGCCTATGGCAGCGTGTATTTGCAGAGTGCGGCGTGAGCGGTCAGCTGTGCGGCAAAACATTGTAATAGCAGTTTTTTAAATAGGCCGCCGTCGCCGCGAGAGTGACGCAGCGCCGCGCATGCGCACTAGCGGCTTGTTGCACCAACGCCATCTTTGAAACTGCCAAAGTGAGAAAAAGGCATTGACATCACTTCCGGTCGCGACGGCGATCCGGCCACACCGTTCTGATGGAAGAGGCACAGGAGCCTGAGGAACTAGAGAGCCCAGCAAACGCTGAAAGGGGAAAAGAGAGATTATGGAAGAAAAGGTAGTGAATGGAATGGAGGCCACGCCAGGTGGTTTAAAGCCTGTTTAAGGCTTGTGACAAAAAAAAGATATACTTACAGCTCCCCTGAGACCATCAGAGTGGGGTCCCTGCATAAAGCTCATTTAGAGACTGTACAGTCAGGGCTTCCAACTAGGAGAGGCTGAACCTAGCTGGGGCGAAAGCGGTAAGAGGTCTTGTGCTTCATGCTGTCAGTCCTGGCAGATGAGGAAAAAAAAGAGAATGTGGCGGGGGGCTCCTCTTCAACACTTATAGTTAATCAGTCCTATCAGGTTGTGGGGGCGGAGTCACAACCCAGTGTGTATGCTGCCATGATGCGTCAGGAAAGACAAATACGAACCCACAAGCACAAACTGAAACGCAGAAAACAATCTGAAAAGCACGGAGACTGAAAAGCGCAAATCGGCTCTCACCAAACTTTTATTAACACGCGGTAACACAAAATCAGCAAAAGCAGCCCAAAGGGTGGCGCCATTGGATTTGAGCTTCCTCTTTATAGTGCCGTCGTACGTGTTGTACGTCACGGCGTTTTGGACGGTCGGATTTTTGACTGATGGTGTGTAGGCAAGACTGATGGAAGTCATCTTCATCGGATTTCCGATGCAAAAATCCATTGGATTAGAATCCATAGGAAATCTGATTGTGTGTACAGGGCTTTAGGGTACACTTTTTTCAAGTTAAAGAAAAACTGCTAGACACATTCCGGTGGGTGGATTCACTACCGCAGAAGATTAGGAATCTCCAGATCTTCCCAGATTTCTTCCAATACACCATGCAATGGCATAACAACCTGCTTACTCTCACCAAGGCCTTGCGCAACAATATTATTGCATACAAATGGAAATACCCAGCCATCCTAATGATTACCTATGCTGGTTCATCTAAGATTGTCCACTCTTTAGAAGAAGACATTGCTTCAGCAGTTGGAGTATCCTCCTGCCACCACCGCCGCACTCTGGCACATCGCCTAATCGTAAGATTTTCAACTCCTGGTCAAAGGTCCCACAGAAGAATAAGTCCTTGGTTCCGGAGACATCATGATACCACTATTAATATATCCACTGAAGGCAATCCCTGGCTCTCCTTACGAGTACAATCCACCGTAATATTTTCCCCACATTTGCTGCAGCTGACGCTGCCCAAAGACCTGCACTAGGTTCTTCCCTTTTTATGCCCCTTCATGGAGGCTACCTTTGTTTTCTTTTACTGTTGGAACTCCAATAGCTTGTATGCCAATATGTATAAAGAGGGGGGTGGTGCTGCGCTGTTTAGTGAAATAAATTAAGTGAAATTCTTCTAAAACTTTGTGTAAGATAATAAAACAAATGCAAATAAACAATTATTGCAAAACGCACATAAAATAGCAAGATCTTCCAAGATCTTCTAAGATGTGAAAAACGCACAATAAATAATCTTCAAATGGTGACCATAAAATACTATCTTCTAAAATAGTAAACAATGTGCAACAGGTCTAAACCCCAGACGATACAAGGTATTGCGAAACGCGTCGGGAGTCTCTACTGCTGCCACTGAGTGTTTTGCAAAGCGCTATTTCTACAGATTAAATGTAAGTGTATGTACCTACATTTAATAAATATTATCGACTGTATTACGATATGTGCCCTCTCCTTCTTTCTTCTACTATGGTCCCACTGTGAGCTATTCCACCATTCCATCGGGCTTGGAGATTTGGTGACATCATTTGATCCTGGATCTTGGATATAGATGTGTGCAATGCCAGCTGGGACCCCATATCCATAGATTTACATATATCAAGCCTAGTTGACCCTATAGACGTACGTCCATTGGGTTCACTTCATCTGGTAAGCCTCCTTTCGAGTGGTGGTGGTCACGTTACAGTCACTTGTTTTTTTGAAAGTCACCATTATATCTTGGAAGCTTCAACACTATCCACTTTTTGAATGGTCATCAGACTTTTTCAGCCCTTTTTTGGATTTATTTGTACAGACTCTTCAAGACTCATTCACTTTGAGCACTACACTTGGGTGTTTATTTTCTATGTATAGCGCTACATTTTTGTATATTATAAGGTCTAAACACTGTGACAAGAAATCAGAATTGTGCAAATCGCTAAATAAATAATGAACTGTGACAGTAAATCATAGACAATGAAATCAAGCATGTTACAATTCACCTGGTTATCCTAGCTCGTGAGGATATTCAGAGACCTGTCGCACCATGCACTTTTTAAAGTGCAACATCCCCTCGGATTGATTTATGCGTTTATGCATCTTTTGCACTGGTTGCACTTATGCTTTGCATTTCACATTTTTGATTTCATTGTCTATGATTTACTGTCACAGTTCATTATTTATTTTGCGATTTGCACAATTTTGATTTCTTGTCACAGTGTTTAGACCTGTTGCACATTGTTTACTATTTTAGAAGATAGTATTTTATGGTCACCACTTGAAGATTATTTATTGTGCGTTTTTCACATCTTGGAAGATCTTGCTATTTTATGTGCGTTTTGCAATAATTGTTTATTTGCATTTGTTTTATTATCTTACACAAAGTTTTAGAAGAATTTCACTTAATTTATTTCACAGCGCAGCACCACCCCCCTCTTTATACACTTAATTTCCATGGGTATGATCTGACCCCCCCTGGTGCTTGCAGCAGTTTTATATCACTAGCTAGCCCTCTCGATAGTAGCACAGGAATACACCTAATTTTGTATGCCAATATGTTTCTACCCTTCCTTTGATTTTTCTCTTTTCCTCTGTTTGGAATCACACCACCAGTTGCCGACTTCTACTCAGAGCCTACCATTTCATATGTAAGTTGATGACAATTCCCCAATGACAGACACTGTATTGGTGTCCCTTTTATTTCTACCTCACTGGCCCCTGTTGTCCCTCAAGTGATACTCATCTAACACATTTAGATCTCACATGCTTCACTTTTACACATGGGACTGAAAATCCTATTCCTTAATGTTTTATTTTTTTATAATAATTTTTATTTGGTTATCAAAGACATAACATATGCAAATACAAGTGCGGATGCAGCCGCATTAGGAAATATGCGTATAATGAGATGTATACGTATAATAAAAAAGAGGTTACATATGACAAAACTTTTCATTGTACGACACTAGTCCACTGGTCGTTTAGGTTGTTCAGTTCATGTTTAGCTTCTAGTAGTGTCTGGAGTAGCTTCTCTTTGTAGTTGTGCTGCTCAACTAACTGCAAAAACTCTATTTCATTTGTTTTTTCAGAGACTGTCTGGTTGTGTTTAGTACGTTAAATGATGAACATGCAAATGTACTAGGTTTGGAGTACAGGTTTCCGAAACCTGTGGTTATTAATGTGAAGGTGAGGATAACAGGAGGTGGCTATAGGTATTTCGGAGGACTGGGGAGAGCGGAAGGTCACGCATCTCTGGGAGTAGGGCAGTAGGGAGGGGGGAATGGGGTCTCAGAGTTCTATAATCTTTCCTCACTCACCCATCACAACTTTGTGTTTGTTACAGGCCTTCATTTGCGAGTATTCATCTGTCGTGATGTATTGTCGCCAACATATTTTCCCAAATTTGGAGGGGGTGTCTCTCGCTTGGTGTATGAGTTCCTCCATTTCCGCATTTTTTTTAATTAGTGCAAACCATTTGGTCACGGATGGTGGCTCTGGAGAGCGTCATTTCGCTGGGATGCACATCTTTGCTGCATTTACCATGTGCATGGCAAGTGAGCAAAGGTACGCACTTTTTGGCACCGAGGAATGGTGTAACACAAATTGCGCTGGAGAGAATTCAAGAATGTAAGTGGTAATTTGGTTTGGTCGGTGTACTTCCTTCCAGAAGGGTTGTATTTAAGGGCAGTTCAACCAGATATGCAGAAGTGAACCCGGCTCCTCCTCACATCTCCAGCATTGAGGGGAAAGTGATGGGAATATTCTCTGTAACCTGAGGGGGGTTTTGTACCATCTTGAAAATATTTTGAAAGCATTCTCTTTTGTATAAATGTTTACTGTCCCCTTGTGGATACATGTGTAGATATTTTCCCATTCTTGCTCTGATAAATCCACGGAGAGTTCTTGTTCCCAGTTGTGACTAGCTAAGTTTGATTTGGGGTTATGATCGGCAAATAGTAGGGCGTATGTGTCAGAGATTAGATGTGATTGGGGTTCTGCCTTCAGGCATAGGGACTCTGTCTCGACCAGTCAAGTCGGGGGTTAGGTTGTTCAAGGAAGTGTCGTATCTGCATATATGTCCAGAACGGGAATGTGTGGTTAGTCATTCGGATGGCTAGCTGGGTATGAGTGAGAAGGTTCCCTTTCTCGTAGAATTGTTCTACTCGCAAGGTGTTGTGTAGCCAAGAGTCAGAGAGGAAGGAGGTGGAAGTTCCTGGGGGGAAGTCCGGGTTGTGGCAAAATGGGGTCATTGGGCCTAAAATCGAGGAGATTTAGTGTTTGCGGCAAGTTTCTCAGAAGGAGGTTAGAGTTGGAAATATAAGCAGGTTTTTTTTGCATGTCGGAGGAGTATGTTTGGGGGCTATCCAAGGGATTTGGAATAGTGAAGAAGGGGACATGGCATGTTCTAATTGACAGTACTACAGATGGTTTTCAACATCAAAGAAATAATGTCCCATTTGCAACAGTGGTTGTAATATAGAAGGAAGGGGAAAAAAAAAAAAATGCTTTAAAATAAAATAAAAGTCACCCAACATCCAACTTCTAGGACCAATAATGTTCGGTGAAATTCAACAGTTGGCTCAATAGCAGCAGAGATCAGAGGACCATGTGGGGAATAAAAAGAAAAAGCAACTTGTGAAGTACCGCTTAGGAACAGATTAACAATACGCTGTTATTGGGAAAACTCACAAGCCTTCAATGATAACCGAGCGTCAGTGTGTTCCGGGTTCACAACGGCGTGCGTTCCACAAGAACCGGAAGCAGCGTCACTGGTTCTTAGTGTTGACCGGAAATTTTGACAAATTTTCGGTCAACACTAAGAACCAGTGACGCTGCTTCCGGTTCTTGTGGAACGCACGCCGTTGTGAACCCGGAACACACTGACGCTCGGTTATCATTGAAGGCTTGTGAGTTTTCCCAATAACAGCGTATTGTTAATCTGTTCCTAAGCGGTACTTCACAAGTTGCTTTTTCTTTTTATTCCCCACATGGTCCTCTGATCTCTGCTGCTAATGAGCCAACTGTTGAATTTCACCGAACATTATTGGTCCTAGAAGTTGGATGTTGGGTGACTTTTATTTTATTTTAAAGCATTTTTTTTTTTTTTTTTTCCCCTTCCTTCTATATTACAACCACTGTTGCAAATGGGACATTATTTCTTTGATGTTGAAAACCATCTGTAGTACTGTGAATTACTCCTAGAGCTATTTGCCTGGTTGTTCAGTTCATTTAATGTTTTGCACAGTATATTTTCTGGTTTTACTTAGTTGATCACTTTTTAGTGGTAACATTTAGTATTACACCCACTGCATTTCTGGTGACACCAATCATTGGTGCATAATCTTTTCACTAATAGTGTGTACCATCATCCCGAAAGGTTTAGATGGTTGACATTCACACATACGTTTGTATTGAGCACATTTATATTCGCTAGCGCTGCATTTTATAATTTTTTATCTCTCAAGGTGTTAGTGCCTTATGCTGTAGCAGCTGCGCATATAATAATTTCTTTTCACTTGTCATTTATTTTTGTATGTCTCCATAAGCGCGAGTTTTAGTTTTTGTTTATTTATGTTCTAATTGAACCCATTCTTTAACCTTAGAATTGATATTCCAGTCTATGATCCTGGCCAAAAGGCAGGCTTTATGGTATTTCTGGAGGTCTGGTAGACCTATGCCTCCTTTAAGTTTAGGGATTGTCAGTCTGGAGTAGCTAAATCTTGGGCATTTGGTGCCCCATATGAAGTCTGTACAAGCCTTCTGATACATTGAAAAGAAGGTGGGAGGAAGTTTTAATGGGATGGTTTGCTCAGGTACAATATTCTGGGTAGGATGTTCATTTTAATAATAGCAGCCCTGCCAAAACATGAAAAGAGACCAGAGGACCAAGACTTCAAATCACTTGTTATGTTTTTCAGTATTGGTACATAATTTTTGGAATATAGGTCTGCAAGGGATGAGGGTGTTTGGATGCCTAGGTATGTAATCATGTGTTTGTTCCATTTAAATGGGAAATTTGATTGGCTTTGCCTAAGGGAAGTGAGACATTTAGTGCGTTAGATTTAGAAAAGTTGATTTGTAAGTTAGTTAGGCATTTGAAAGTGTTCAAATCTTTGAGTAGGTTCAGGATTGTTATATGTGGGTCTGTGAGAAAGAGGAAGATATCATCCGCAAATGCGGCTAGCTTATAGGTGTGGTCAGATATTGTAATCCCTCTGATATCGGGGTTCGCTCTGAGAAGTTGGAGTAGTGGTTCGAGGGTGAGGATGAATATCGGGCAGGAAAGAGGGCACCCTTGACGCATTCCATTAGAGATCGAGAAGGTATCCGATAGGTGGCCGTTTACGAAGACTCTTGCTGTGGGGTTTGAGTATAGCGTCAGAATAAAGTTTAGCATTTTAAGGGGAAGACCAATGAACTTTAGTATTTCTGTCATGTAGTCCCATGCCACACTATCAAATGCCTTCTCTGCGTCAAGTGAGAGGAAAAAATCTGGGGTTTGGTTGGCTGTGAGCCAAAGGTGGATATTGATCGCCTTTATTGTGTTGTCCCTCACCTGGTACAAAACCGACTTGATCAAGAGAGATTAGCTGAGCAAGCAAGGGGAGAAGGCGGTTGGCTAGTATCTTGGCATACCACTTTAGGTCTGCGTTTAATAACGAGATCGGTCTATAATTGGTGACTAGGGAGGCGTCTTTCCCTGGTTTAGGGATTACCGTAATGTGAGCTGTCAATAAGTCACAACGAGGTATCGATGGGGAAGCAAAAGAGTTGTAAGCAGATAGAAAAGAAGGGAGGAGGAGTTCTGTATAGGTTTTGTAATACCCTACTGTTAGTCCATCTGGTCCCGGGCTCTTGCCTGGATTCATTTGTTTGAGTGCGAGTTTGGCTTCCACTTGAGCCATGGTGTTTGAGACTGGGGATGGGCTATATTGTTGCAGAAAATCTGTTATAAGTTGTTTTCTTGATGTGTTTGTTGTGGCTGAGTCTGCTGGGGGTAAGTTGTATAGTTTTGTGTAGTAATCGGCTAATTGTTTGCCAATGTCAGGGTTCGATGTAAGTTTGCGACCTGATTGATATGTTAGGGAATGTATTGTTGAGATCGCCTTCTTAGCTTGAAGAGCCCTCGCTAGCATTTTCCTGGCCTTGTTGCTGAATTTGTAAAAGTGTTTTTGGGATAAAATTTATTTGCGTTTTATTTTTTTGTCTAATACCACCAAGAGTTCAGTTCTAGCTTGTATCAGGGTTTGGAACGCGTCCAGGGCTTGCGTCTGTTTGTGAGTGCACTGTAGCTTCCGGACTCGGGGTGGTCTGCGACTTGTCTCTGTCTTTCCCGTTTACGTTTGGCAGCAGCTGCAAGGAAGACACCCCTAATTACATATTTGTGAGCTTCCCATGTAATTACCTGGGAAGTGTCTGTGGGTTTGTTTGTGAACTATTGTTGTATGTGTGTCTTGACTTCTTCCGTGATTGAAGGGTCCGAGAGTAGGGAGGAATCTAGTCTCCAGGTCGGAGGGTGGTTGTGTATCTCTGGGATCAATAAGGACATAGATATAGGGTGATGGTCTGAGAGGAACATGGGCTCTATGGATGTTTGATGGAGGAGGGGTAGATCATTCTGAGAAATAAATAGGTAGTTAATCCGTGAATACCGTTGGTGATGGTTTGAGAAAAAGGTGAAATCTCTACCATTAGGGTTCAATGTGCGCCAGGAATCATGTAGTAGAAGTTCCTGTAGTTGTGACTTAATAGAGCGTAATGCCCCATACACACAATCGTTTTTCATGCCGTTAAAAATGCCATTTTTAAAAATGGGCATTAAAACTGATCGTGTGTATGCTCCAGAGCATTTTTAACGGCGTGAAAAACGGCCATTTAAAATTTCGAACATGCTCTATTTTTTCACGTCGTTTTTCATGTCGTTTTTTTTAAAGACGTGAAAAACGATAGTGTGTATGCTTTTACGAGGTGAAAAAAACGCGCATGCTCAGAATCAAGTATGAGACGAGAGCGCTCGTTCTGGTAAAACTAGCGTTCATAATGGAGATAGCACATTCGTCACGCTGTAACCGACTGAAAAGCACGAGGCTGAAAAGCGCGAATCGTCGCTCAACAAACTTTACTAACATGAAGGGTGGCGCCATCCGAACGGAACTTCCCCTTTATAGTGCCGTCGTACGTGTTGTACGCCACTGCGCTTTGCTTGAACGTTTTTTTTAAATGATCGTGTGTACGCAAGACAGGAAACATGAAAAAAACGACGAGAAAAACGTTGGTTTAAAAAATGGCATGAAAAACGATCGTGTGTACGCCGCAATAGGCTTTGTATGGTAGTGAAGAAGCACCATTCGAGGTGTCCTGGAGGGGGTTCAGGGAGACATTAAAGTCGCCTCCTAGAATCAGGGTGCCTTCCTGGAACGAGGTGAGTGTTTTGGCTATTTTGCGGAAGAAGGTGACCTGTTGGTTGTTCGGGGCGTAGATGTTCGCCAGGGTTATCAGTTTGCCATGGCATATCCCTTTCAGAAAGAGGAATCTGCCTTCCTCATCAGTGAATGTGTCTGTGATTTTGAGAGGGCAGCATTCTGAACAGCAGAAAACTATCTGAAAGCACGAAGACTGAAAAGCGCGAATCGTCTCTCACCAAACTTTTACTAACATGAGGATCAGCAAAAGCAGCCCAAAGGGTGGCGCCATTTGAATGGAACTTCCCCTTTAGAGTCCCGTCGTACGCGTTGTACGTCACCGCGCTTTGGTCGAGCGTTTTTTTGCATGAACGTGTGTATGCAAGGCAGGCTTGAGAGGAATAACGTCGGGAAAAACTTTGGTTTTTGGCATGTCAGGAAAACCGATGGTGTGTACAAGGCATAAGATTGCTTGCTAGGTGTATTACCACTGTGTGGGAGTTGGTTCGTTGAGGGAGAAGGAGTATTCCAAATACCCCATCAGACAGAATGCCACTATTGGGCTTGTTTATAAATGGGTAAGGAGGATGTGCTAAGGGGGTGCAAGTCTGTGATGTAGTTGGCGTGGGATTGGGTCGCATGGGGGATGAGTGGGTGTTGAGAGTAGGTGGCTCCTAGAAAGGAGAGTGAGTTGGATTGCAAATATTAGCAGAAGTAGGATAATCTATTGGCGTCTAGATAGCGTGTGTCAGTCTTACAGCGTACGTCTGTGGGCTGAACATAGTATTTTATACTTATTTCCGGGTGAGGGCACTCCTTCGGTTACAACAAAATGTGTGAGGACCATGTGGAGACAGTGTGTCAGAAAACATAACAATATAAAAGAGGCAAGGCCTAATATTAACAATAACTCAAGTTTCAGTTATAAAAGGTATCAACTGTATAAAAAGTAGAGAATGCCCTGATGAGACCCTTAGCCTTTGAGTGTCGCATTATCAGAATCCTGGCACTGCAAGCTGCCTTTATTGTGGCTCTGATTTTTAGAAACCTGGTAAGTGATTGTTCCTTAGTCAGGGGATAAGTTAAGCAGAGGGGTGTAGGAGCATATTGGGAAGGAGGGCTCCCAGAGTGAGTAGTCGGGGTGAGGATGTTAGTATAAGTATAACCTTTTACCCATTAGGGGCAAGTTATCTGTATTTGTTTATGGTGAACGTGGTAGCTCCTTACCTTAATCCTTCCGCCTGTGGCGTAGCCTCTGTTACAAAGTTTTTGCTGGCCCGTGTTCTGATATTGCGATTCAGTGTGGTGAGCTGTACTCTGGTTTTTCAGAGGCCTGCTCAATACACTTGTCAAAAGGGGAAAGGCTTATAACATGGATGATAAGAAAGGCCTCGTACACACGGCCGAGATTCTCGTTGAAAAAAACATGTCGTTTTTTTCGACGAGATTCTTGGACAAGAAACTTGTCCCGGCCGAGTGTACACACGCTCGTTTCAAAGAACCCGCGGTTCTTTGAAAGGAGTGTACGCGGTGACGTCATCGACTACGTCGAGCATGCGCTCGTCACATTCGATGCCGTCGCCGCCATCTTGGTCTACCCTACGTATGCCTAGGAAGCTACCGCGCATGCGTCAAATTCATTTCGAACATGCGCGGGCTTCCGGGAGGACAGGTAAGTGTACACACACTCACTTTTCTCGTCGAGAAACATGCCGAGGAGAATCTCGACGAGAAAATAGAGAGCAGGTTCTCTATTTTCTCGTCGAGGTTTCTTGTCGGTTTTCTCGACGAGAAACCCGATAGCAGCGTACACATGACCGATTTACTCGGCAAGACCTCTCTGCCAGCAAGTTTCTTGCTGGTTCTTGCCGAGAAAATCGGTCGTGTGTACGAGGCCAAAGCGTTAGCATCTAATAAGACAATATGAACAAGAGTGGGTAAATAGTGAATTTTCTCATTGAGGTTATCTTGCTCTGATAGGTATGTTCTTTGCTAGAGAAATAATGCAGGTTATCATCTCTTGGAGGTATGGTATTTTTAACCTTTAGCAGCTCAGATGTATGTTGCTCATAGTTGGCTAGCCATCACCTTGTTGATATAAAATGTTGTGGCTATTAAAACCAGCAGGGGTGCAGGACTCAATGTGACAGCGGATGGCATCACCTGATTGCCCCTTCTGGTCAATGTGCATGTGTAGCTGAGTGGGAGTGTATGAGAGCATAATCAGCTATACTGGCCTGGTGGGGCACGCTTTGTTGAGGTTGTTGTAGCCCAAATATAAACCAAAACATCTGAGTGCCAATTTCTGTAATCCCATTAGGGAAGGAATATCATGCAATTGAAAACCTGTGCTGTGTACATTCTCATCTATTGATCCGCGTGTGCGAGTAAAAGGTTAGACTTTAGGAGGGGCAGGTTTTTTTACCATGCTTTAATTTCACTCTAGGTTGTCAGGCTGATTCACAGGGCTTTGATGATGGGCTTAGGCTCCTATTCCTTAATGTTAATTGACTTAAAGTGATTTTAAAGTCTAGTTTTATGGGATTTCTGTAATCCCATTAGGGAAGGAATATCATGCAATTGAAAACCTGTGCTGTGTACATTCTCATCTATTGATCCGTGTGTGCGAGTAAAAGGGTAGACTTTAGGAGGGGCAGGTTTACTTACCATGCTTTAATTTCACTCTAGGTTGTCAGGCTGATTCGCAGGGCTTTGATGATGGGCTTAGGCTCCTATTCCTTTATGTTAACTGAATTAAAGTGATTTTAAAGTCTCGTTTTATAAAAAAAAATAAAAAAAACATGTTATACTTACCTGCTTTGTTCATTTGGATTTGAGCAAGCAGACCCGATCCTCCTTTTCTTGGGTCCCTCTTTGCTGCTCCTGGCCCCTCCCTCCTATCGAGTGCCCTCACAGTCAGAAGCTTCCTATGGGGGCACTGGAGCCCGAGTCACAGCTCTGTGTGTCCATTCAGACACAGAGCCCTGACCCGGCCCCGTCTCCTCTCTTGCCTGATTGGCTAACTGACGTTGATTGACAGTCAATGGTGCCGCTGCTGTGTGTCAGTCAATCAAGAGGAGTGTTCCGGACAGCTTAGACATTCATGCACATCGCTGGAGAAAGATGGGGCTCATGTAAGTAATTAGGGGGTGCTGGGGTGGCTGTTACACACAAAAGTTTTATTTTTTTTTTATCTTAATGCATAGAATGTATTAAGATTAAAAACCTTCTGCCTTTACAACCACTTTAACCATTCAGCCAAATGCAGATCTATGTGGAAGGAAGCTTTATACCACGAAGCAGACATAATTTATATTCAAGAAATGCCCTTTTAGAAAGAAGCTACCCCCATCTACCAACATCAGAGTTTCTCCCATATCTTTCTTTCTTCTGCACCAGTCAAGTAGGGATGAGCCGAACACCCCCCGGTTCGGTTCGCACCAGAACTTGCGAACGGACCCAAAGTTCGCGCAAACTTTAGAACTTTTTTTAAATACAATGGATGCGAACGTTCGAAATCAAAAGTGCTAATAATAACAGCTAATATGCAAGTCATTGTCCTAAAAAGGGTTTGGGGACCCGGGTTCTGCCCCAGGGGACACATATCAATGCAAAAAAAAGTTTTAAAAACTGCCGTTTTTTTGGGAGCAGTCATTTTAATGATGCATAAAGTGAAAAAAAAAATGAAATATTCCTTTAAATATCATACCTGGGGGGTGTCTAAAGTATGCCTGTGAAGTGCCACGTGTTTCCCGTGTTTAGAACTGTCCCTGCACAAAATTACATTTCTAAAGGAAAAAAAGCCATTTAAAATTGCTTGCGGCTTTAATGTCATGTCTTGTCCTGGCAATATGGATGAAAATCTTTGAGAAAAATGGCATGGCTACCCCATCACCCCCCCCCCCCCTACCCCAGCCCATTACCAGTCCCTTTGGGTCTTGTATGGATATTAAGGGGAACCCCGCACCCAAAATAAAAAAAGGCTCTATATACTCTGAACAGCAGTATACAGGCGGTGCAAACAAGACAGGAACTGTAGGTTTCTTCTTAAGTAGAACCTGTTTGTAATTTTGAACAGGTACACTGTTTAAGTGTAGCTCCAGCCCAAAAATATATTTTTAAGCTTTTTGGAAAACATAGGGAAGGGTTATCACCCCTGTAACATTTGTTTTGCTGTCTGTGCACCTGTTCAGAACATTTCACCTCACTTTCTGTAATTACATGCCATTTTTGAACAGTGGTAGGAAAAATTGGGGCTTTGGTGGTGGTGCTGGTGCTACAACACTGTCAGCCCTCACAGTTACTCTTGGTGGGTGCATGAATGGGCCCTACTGTAAATTATTAGATCAAGAATTGTAATTACATGCCCCTGTTGAACAGGGGAAGAAAAATTGGGCCTTAGGCACTGGTGCCACAACACTGCAACCCCTCACAGATACTGTACTTGGAGCACAGCAATGAGCCCTGTTGCAAAGTATTGCATCAAAAATTGTAATTACACGCCCCTGTTAAACAAGGGCTGAAAAATTGGGCCTTAGGCACAGGTGCTGGTGCCACGACACTGCAACCTCTCCCAGATACTCTAGTTGGAGTGCAGGAATGAGCCCTGCTGCAAAGCATTGCATCAAAAATTGTAATTACATGCCCCTGTTAAACAGGGGATGAAAAATTGGGCCTTAGCCACTGGCGGCGGCACCCAGAAACAAAAAAGTTCTTCCAAGCTATCATCAAGAATCGGATCATTGAGGAGGAGGAGGATAGTCAGTCAACATAACAGGACAGTCACTCAGCATCAGCATCAGTCTTGAAGGGATGTGACATTTGAAAATAAATTATTCTGTTATATCAGCTTCAGGTGCTTGGTAGCTGGTGGTGATCCAAGACTAGTTTATCTTTATGAAGGTCAGTTGATCAACCGACAGGCGCACCCTGTGATCCGTGACAAAGTCTCCAGCAGCACTGAATGTGCGTTCCGAAAGAACGCTGGATACAGGACAGGCCAGTAGCTCAATTGCATACTGTGCAAGCTCTGGCCAGTGATCCATCCTCAAGACCCAGTAAGCCAGAGGATTTTTGGTGGGAAAGGTGTCCAAGTCTGACCTTGCCCCTAGGTATTCCTGCACCATGTATATCAGACACTGTCGATGGTTGCTGGAACCGATCATACCTTGGGGCTGCGGACTAAAAATTGTCTGAACGCATCGGTCAGACGGCCATCTTCTCCACCGCTCCTTCTGCTACTGACCGAAGCCTCAGCAACTCGTTGTCCAGGACCAGGAGTTTGTAACATCCCAGTCTCTGGGAACGCGTTGCACAGACCTTTCTGCAAGGCCTTCCGGAGTTGTCTCATCCTCTGCTCCCTCTGCGACGGCAAGATAAGGTCTGCAACCTTACCCTTGTACCGTGGATCAAGGAGAGTGGCCAGCCAGTAATGGTCCCTCTCCTTGATCCGAAGAATACGAGGATCCTTCCGCAGACTTTGCAGGATCAGGGAGGCCATGCAGCGTAGGTTAGCTGAGGCATTCGGTCCAGAGTCCTCTGGGTCACTAAGGACGACATGATCCGCTGCCACCTCCTCCCAGCCACGTACAAGTCCATGGGTTTGTTGGGACTGTAAATGATCCCTAAAAGACTGCTGCTGTTGATGCTGAGTGCCATGCTCCACCTCCATGCTGACACAATCCTCCTCCTCCTCGTCCTCTTCCTGTGTGATGGGTGGGACACAAGGAACACTGTCTGGGTAAAGGGGGCCTTGAGAGGCAAGGAAGTCCTCCTCTTCCTGCCTCTGTTCTGCCTCAAGAGCCCTGTCCATTATTCCACACACCGTATGCTCCAACAGGTGGACAAGAGGTACGGTGTCACTGATGCATGCACTGTCACTGCTCACCATCCTCGTGGCCTCCTCAAATGGTGCCAGGACAGTGCATGCATCCCTGATCATGCCCCACTGGCGTGGTGAAAAAAACCAGAGCTCCCCTGACACTGTCCTGGTGCCGTAGTCGCACAGGTACTCATTGATGGCCCTCTGCTGCGTGTGCAGCCGCTGCAGCATGGCCAACGTTGAGTTCCACCTGGTGGGCATGTCACATATAAGGCGGTTCTTGGGCAGGTTCAACTCCTTTTGCAGCTCAGCCAGCCGAGCACTGGCATTATATGATCTGCGGAAATACACACAGACTTTCCTGGCCTGCCTCAGGACATCCTGTAAGCCCGGGTACCTGCCCAAGAACCACTGTACCACTAGGTTAAGGACGTGAGCCACACAGGGCACATGGGTCAGTTGTCCCTTTCGGAGGGCGGAGAGGAGGTTGGAGCAATTGTCGCAAACCACCATTCCTGGCTTAAGCTGGCGTGGCGTCAACCACCTCTCGGCCTGCCCGTGCAGAGCAGACAGAACCTCTGCCCCAGTGTGGCTCCTGTCCCCCAAACACACCAGCGCAAGCACAGCATGGCATCTTTTTGCCTGCGTACGTGCGTAGGCCCTTGAACGCCTACAGAGCACTTTTGGTTCCGGAGACAAAGCACAGGAAGAGGCCATGGAGGAAGAAGAAGAGGAGGGGGTGGAGGAGAGAGGTGTGTCACAACCAGAAGAAGCATTTTGGAGGCGTGGCGGCGGAACAACCTCCAACACTACTGCACCTTGTCCTGCATCCTTCCCAGCTGCCAAAAGAGTGACCCAATGGGCCGTGAAAGAAAGGTAACATCCCTGTCTATGCCTGCTGGACCATGAGTCAGCGGTAATATGCACCTTACCGCTGACTGCCCTGTCCAGCGAGGCATGGACATTGCCTTCCACATGCGGGTAGAGAGCCGGAATCACCTTCCGTGAGAAAAAGTGGCGTTTGGGAACCTGCCACTGAGGAACCACACATTGCATAAACTCACGGAAGGGGACCGAGTCTACCAACTGAAAAGGCAGCAGTTGAATTGCTAGCAATTTAGCCAAGCTAGCATTCAACCGCTGGGCATGTGGATGGCTGGGAATGAACTTCTTTTGACGGTCCAGCAGCTGGGGCAGGGAAATTTGCCTGCTACAATCGGACGTCGGTGTACTGCTAGCAGAGTGCCCGCAAGTACTTGGCCGTGACACACCTAATTCTACACCTTCATTCCTCTCAGTGCAGCTTTCAGAGAGGACTGAAGGTATAGTGGGGTTGGAGATCCCAGCTGATGAGGAGCAAGGAGAGGTCCGCTTTGTTCTTTGGTGTGGGTCTTTAAGGTACGCTTGCCAACGAGCTGAATGGCAGGTCAACATACTGTATGTCTGGTTAAACAAGTGGTGCCCGAGCAGCTGATGTTTTGGCCATGCGAGATATGCTTGAGACATATGTTGCAAATAGCAGCGGTGCGATCTGATGCACTCGACTCAAAAAAGGCCCACACCAAAGAACTTTTTGAATAACGGGCAGAGGCAGCGCCCTGCACAGGCGTAGCTCTGCGGTTTGATTCAGTCGGTGTGCTGCCCTTACGCTGGCCCCCGGAGGGCATCCTGCCTCGTTGGAGACGTGCCTCCTCCTCATCCTCCTCCTCCTCCTCCTCTCTCCTATCAGGCACCCACGTGGAGTCAGTGACCTCATCATCCCCTCCCAGGGAAGAGGACGCTTTGGCAGCTGCTTTGCCAGTACCCTGAGCCTGGGTGAGAGAGGATGAGGAGGATGAGGAGGGCTTGGTCATCCACTCTACCAAGTCTTCGGCATGATGCGGCTCAACATGTCCAGCTGCTGAAAATAAGGACAAGCGTGTCCCATGGCCACGTGCTGATGACAATGCACCGCGTCCACGACCAGCACTGTTGTCCCCAGACACAGAGCCTGCTTGCCCTCTTTTATTGGCTCGTTACTGTCTTCCTCTCTTTGTTGGCCTTCCAGACATAGTAATGGCCTGCAGGGAGATGGGAAAACCAGCAATTGGGTAGTGTATATTGTGCTGGAGGCACACAACACCCACTAACTCCAGCAGATGCCTTTATTAGAGAACAGCAATGACGGGTATATACAGGTGTATACTGTGCCACTAACTCCTGCAGATGCCTGTATTAGAGAACAGCAATGATGGCTATATACAGGTGTATACTGTGCCACTAACTCCTGCAGATGCCTGTATTAGAGAACAGCAATGACGGGTATATACAGGTGGACACTGTGCCACTAACTCCTGCAGATGCCTGTATTAGAGAACAGCAATGACGGGTATATACAGGTGTACACCGTGCCACTAACTCCTGCAGATGCCTGTATTAGAGAACAGCAATGACGGGTATATACAGGTGTATACTGTGCCACTAACTCCTGCAGATGCCTGTATTAGAGAACAGCAATGACGGGTATATACAGGTGTACACTGTGCCACTAACTCCTGCAGATGCCTGTCTTAGAGAACAGCAATGACGGGTATATACAGGTGTACACTGTGCCACTAACTCCTGCAGATGCCTGTCTTAAGCCCTGTACACACGATCGGATAACCTATGGATTTTCGTCCGATGGATTTGACCATCGGAAATCCGATGAAACTGTTTTTCATCAGTCTTGGCCACACACCATCAGTCAAAAAACCGACCGTTCCAAACGTGGTGACATAAAACACTCCGATGAGCCTGAGAAAAATGAAGTTTAATGCTTCTGAGCATGCGTCGACTTGATTCTGAGCATGCGTGGGTTTTTTAACCGATGGACTTGCCCATAGACGATCGCAAATTACCATCGGTTCTTGATCCATCGGAAAATTTTAAAACAAGTTCTATTTTTTCCATCCGATGGAAAAAAGACCGATGGGTACCATACACGATCGGTTTGTCTGATGAAAACCATCCATCGGACGGTTTTCATCATTTAAACCGATCGTGTGTACGGGGCTTTAGAGAACAGCAATGACGGGTATATACAGGTGTATACTGTGCCACTAACTCCTGCAGATGCCTGTGTTATAGAACAGCAATGACGGGTATATACAGGTGTACACTGTGCCACTAACTCCTGCAGATGCCTGTATTAGAGAACAGCAATGACGGGTATATACAGGTGTACACTGTGCCACTAACTCCTGCAGATGCCTGTATTAGAGAACAGCAATGACGGGTATATACAGGTGTACACTGTGCCACTAACTCCTGCAGATGCCTGTATTAGAGAACAGCAATGACGGGTATATACAGGTGTACACTGTGCCACTAACTCCTGCAGATGCCTGTCTTAGAGAACAGCAATGACGGGTATATACAGGTGTACACTGTGCCACTAACTCCTGCAGATGCCTGTCTTAGAGAACAGCAATGACGGGTATATACAGGTGTATACTGTGCCACTAACTCCTGCAGATGCCTGTGTTATAGAACAGCAATGACGGGTATATACAGGTGTACACTGTGCCACTAACTCCTGCAGATGCCTGTATTAGAGAACAGCAATGACGGGTATATACAGGTGTACACTGTGCCACTAACTCTTGCAGATGCCTGTATTAGAGAACAGCAATGACGGGTATATACAGGTGTATACTGTGCCACTAACTCCTGCAGATGCCTGTATTAGAGAACAGCAATGATGGGTATATACAGGTGTACACTGTGCCGCTAACTCCTGCAGATGCCTGTATTAGAGAACAGCAATGACGGGTATATACAGGTGTACACTGTGCCGCTAACTCTTGCAGATGCCTGTATTAGAGAACAGCAATGACGGGTATATACAGGTGTATACTGTGCCACTAACTCCTGCAGATGCCTGTATTAGAGAACAGCAATGACGGGTATATACAGGTGTACACTGTGCCACTAACTCCTGCAGATGCCTGTATTAGAGAACAGCAATGACGGGTATATACAGGTGTACACTGTGCCACTAACTCCTGCAGATGCCTGTATTAGAGAACAGCAATGACGGGTATATACAGGTGTATACTGTGCCACTAACTCCTGCAGATGCCTGTCTTAGAGAACAGCAATGATGGGTATATACAGGTGTACACTGTGCCACTAACTCCTGCAGATGCCTGTCTTAGAGAACAGCAATGACGGGTATATACAGGTGTATACTGTGCCACTAACTCCTGCAGATGCCTGTATTATAGAACAGCAATGACGGGTATATACAGGTGTACACTGTGCCACTAACTCCTGCAGATGCCTGTATTAGAGAACAGCAATGACGGGTATATACAGGTGTATACTGTGCCACTAACTCCTGCAGATGCCTGTATTAGAGAACAGCAATGACGGCTATATACAGGTGTATACTTTGCCACTAACTCCTGCAGATGCCTGTATTAGAGAACAGCAATGACGGCTATATACAGGTGTATACTGTGCTGGGGGCACACAACACCCACTAACTCCTGCAGATGCCTGAGAAAAGAATAGAACATAGAGCACACTGTCCCTGCCTATGTATCTCTTTCCCTGCCTGCCTATCTAGCTTAGAGAACAGCAATGACGGATATATACAGGTGTATACTGTGCTGGGGGCACACAACACCCACTAACTCCTGCAGATGCCTGAGAAAAGAATAGAACATAGAACACACTGTCCCTGCCTATGTATCTCTTTCCCTGCCTGCCTATCTAGCTAAGAGAACAGCAATAAAGTGTAGATCCAGGTGTATACTGTGCTGGAGGCACACAACACCCACTAACTCCTGCAGATGCCTGAGAAATTAATAGAACATAGAACACACTGTCCCTGCCTATGTATCTCTTTCCCTGCACGCCGGAACACACTGCTGGCGGCCTTTTATAGTGTGGGGCGTGTACTTAACCCCCCTGAGCTATGATTGGCCACAGGCATCCTGCCTGTGACCAATTATGGCTCTCCTCGCTGCCGGCGCTGTGATTGGCCAAGCATGCGGGGTCACAGTGCATGCTTGGCCAATCACAGCGCCTGAAATGCAGTACGATAGTGCAGTGCATTGTGGGCCGTTCGCGTCACACGAATTTGGCGCGAACGGCCCATAATGTTCGCAATTCGGCGAACAGGCGATGTTCGAGTCCCTACTGTCAAGAAAAGAATCTTGGTGGTGATCAGAGACACTATCTCCTTCCAACTACATGACCCTTACTTTGATTCTGAGGGTAGATTTATTATTTTATTATGTGCAATTAATACTAAATTGTTAATGCTGGTTTCTCTCTATGCTCCCAGTTCACATCAATTGAGATTTTTACGTAAACTATTCAAACAAATCTCGATGATGTGAAAAGGTAATTTATTAGTTTGTGGTGATTTCAATATGGTTCCCGAACCCTCCCTTGATTCTTCTTCACCGAGTAGAGGCTGAGTGCTTTCTTTGAATGGCCTTATACGCAGCGAAGAACTATACGACTCCTGGCAATGTTTCCATGCAAACGAAAGAGATTTTACCTTTTTTTATGCTAGACATAATTGATATTCATGGATAGATCTGTTCCTAGTAGACAAGTGGCTGCTTCAACGGACAATTTTCTACTTGGCATTCCAATAATGCTATAGTCCAATCTCCCGACCACAGACACCTACTGACTAGTCACCTCCAATCCTTTTTCTCTGATAATGACATGCCAGATATCTCTGCTACCACACCATTAGGTGTTCAAAAAGCATGTATGAGGGGTATTTTATTCCAACTAGGAACTAGGACCGAAAAAAAAGCACCAGGCTTCCCTCTCCAACATATTACATGACTATGACTAATATCTGCGATCTCTTAAACTAAAATATTACTTACAACACAATAAAGCAGGCAAATTTTTAGCTTTACTAAATCAAAACTCCTTATCCTGAAGGACATCGCTGATGCTTTTGCAGATTATTATGCATCATTATACAATTTGCAGGCAGACTCTTCCACTCACTGACCAAGCTATCCATTCCTTTTTGGACAAGTTGCGCCTACCAAATCTATCACCCGCACATATATCCTTCCTCAACTCCTCGTTCACCAAGACAATAGACACTCTACCTGGTGATAAATCCCCTGGGCCAGATGGCTTTACTAATACATATTAAGGCCTTTAAATCCATCCTATCCCTCTATCTTAAAATTATTCCAAAAAATGTCCTCCTCCACATCCAAACCCTTCTCTATCACCAAGGGAACCAGACAGGAGTGCCCCTTGTTGCCATCCATTTTCAATCTCATGATAGAGCCCCTCACAGAGTCCATCCACTCACATCCACACATCTCGTTTTTCCGGTTGCGTGGGGAGTCTCACACTGTGAGCCTGTTTGCAGGTGATGTCATTTTATGCCTGACAAATCCTTCATAACCAACTCCCTTTCGTCCACCAAGTCTTCAGCAATGTGTCCTATTACAAGGTTAATTTTACTAAATCACTAATATTGGACTGCATATTGGAGTGCATAAACACTATCTATACTCCCATATACTTGGACATCGGAGGGTATCCCCTACCTAGGTTTAATCCCATCTGTTTTATCGCTGGCAAAGAGTAATTATCAACCCTTAATTAAGACACTTTGACAGGATATTGCACAGTCATTTTACAAGGAATTATCCTGGGCAGGCAGATTAGCTGCATTAAAAATGATTATCCTTACCAAGATCCTACACCTCTTTCTCACATTGTCCATCCCAGTCCCTTCTACCTACCTAATGGCTCTTCACAAACTTCTTAAGCATTATATCTGGCAGGGCAAACATCGGAGATGTGCATGGTCACACTTAATCAAACACAAATTAGATGGGGGCTTTGGCATGGTGGAACTAAAAGATTACTACTGTTAAATCCGATTTGGGGGTCTTAATCAAGACATTCAAATGAGATAGTAGATCTAGATCTTAAGATAAGACAAGTAGGTGCTTTATTGTATACACTGCAGTGGAGAGACACAACACAGACTGACTTCCATCTTTGCCTTGCGGAATGAAGCAGGAAATGTCTCTGACTTAAAAACATCAAGTTTAACAATATATACTCTATGAATATGCATAAGCACTAGGTGTGTTATAGGTGTGATCGTATAGTTTAGTCCAATCAATGTCCATATCTTCTTAGTAGCAAGGGAACAGTTAAATGGGTGGTTACAACATGTGACTGATAGAAAGTGAAAGAAAACATGGGCGCTGCCATGACAGTACCGGATCAATCCAGCTAGATAAGACTGTCCATTTCTCTGAGCAAAAAGGGAGTAAGCTGCTTTCTCTTATCTGGCGGTGAAGATCATCGTAGATTGAAAACTTCTGTGTCTAGAGAAAACAGCAAGAAAGTGTATTTACAAATTCTTAAAGTGATAGACTTATATATATATATATATATATATATATATATATATATAGACTCAACATTATCAGACCCCTATAATTCTACTCACTAGAAAACTTATTAAAAGGTGGATCTCAAACTACTGCTAATTTTTGGGCATAAAGAGAAAATTGTCCCTTTTTATTTTTGATATAATTCTACTCACTACCTAGCTACTCAGTTAGCACACATCAGACACTGGTTAATCCCTTCCCCTGACACTCGCTGGGTCCAAGCTGAAGCAGCGTTGGCAAAGACACATAAATTATCATCCTTACTTATGGCTGATTGTTGCAAACTGCTTCAGTTAAGCACCCTCTTGATCACAGTACAAGCTTCTGTCCAAGCATGGAGGACCTTACATTTGTATCCTGGGGATCCCTCTAAAGCACAACAGCTACATATGCATTAGAAACCCTTATCCCATACATCTCTGTATGTAACATCCACTGGGTAGATGCCACCCTGGTTAATGGGGAGCCCAGACCCTTCTCTGGGTTATATGTCCTTTATGGTCTTCCTGCTTCTGAACTGTTTTCATATATTCGCATGACTAAATTCTTAAAAAAAACTACCCTGTCCCAGTAATCAAGATCCAATCTCTGGTATTACAACTCTCTCTTTCCTGGCCCTGGAGGCATCTCTCTCTTTTATAATGTCCTTTAGAATAAGACTACTTTATCTAAGTGTATTAGCCTCCTACGCTGGAAAAAGGACCTGCAGAAAGTTTACACCCATGAAAAGTGGCTTTTGAGTTATTTTAATCATTGGGAACTGTCTCAGAAAGTAATTTTACAATAGTACCTCACACCTTACTGAATTGCACAACACTACCCATCTCAATCCTTGCTATGTTGGCGCCACTGTGGTCAGGTAGGCAATCTTTAACACATATTATGGTCCTGCAAAGGCCTAACGAGCTTCTGGAAATTAGTATTTTCTCTTATCTCTTTGTTCACTAGTATCTTAATCCCACCTAACCCAGCTTTGGCTTTACTGAATCTTGAGACTGACAATTTCCCGTCTCCGTTTAGATTAGTAGTTGCCCATATTCTGCTGGCAGCTAAACAAAACATTACTAAATATAGGAAATCGGATGCAGCTACTAATCTATCTGACGTGGTTATCTCTGTTAATCTTAAATGTCAGTATGAAAAAACATTGTCAATACGCTTTGGTAAATCTATTAAATTTGAGAAAATTTGGCAACCTTGGTTACCCTGTATTAAATCCTGATGTTTGTTCTTTTGCTATTGTCCATTATTGATTCATTTTAGGCTCTGTTCTAGTATAATACTGTGCTCACCTTGTTCTGTTACCTTGTTTAGGGTTCTTTGTGTTTGCTGTACTTCGTCTGTTTGATCTTGTACCACAAATTGTACTTTGTAAAACTCAATAAAAATATATATATATAAAAAAAAAAAAGATCTTTCCTTTTAATCTGCAGCTGTTGTAATTTTCTATACATTTAATGCAATATTGCAACCTGGAAATGTTCTGAACATAGCTGGTATGCAGAACTCCCCCAGAAATGTAATTTTGTGCTTGTGTTACTGCTGCACTAAAATACAAATCGGGTTTTAGGCATCGTCCGCAACAAATTTTTTATTTTTGATGAGCTACTCCCTAAAGGTTAATAACTTCTAAAGGGATGCAAACACTGCAACTTTTCTCATAAGAACCCTGAAAGTGTATCAGCTGCTTGTAATGAATTGGTCAGTTCCATTCAGAAACAGTCTTGCACAAGACATGATCTATATTCTCAGAGGGGAACATTTTGTTTCTCAACAAAAGTAAAGTTACTCTTTAAACTTTGTAATAAGTTGTTGCATTTTGCGAACTCTTAGTCAGGGTCTGGTATGGATTTGGAGGGGAATCCCAGACCAAAAAAAATGTGTCAACCCCCCCCCCCCCCCCAAATTCATATTAAAAACCATATCCAGGCAGCTTGGCTGGCAAAGAAAGGAGGGCAGCAAGCATGATGTCCCCTTCTTCTAAACCTTTCCATGCTACATGCACTCAACATTGAGAGAGTAGCTTGTAGGTTCAAAACACAGCTATCTGTACCCCCATGCGAACATAATATCAATTCTTACTTTTTCACTACTTTTTCAGGCGTACATGTACTGTTTCCATTCTTCCAATGCAGGTTTAAGACATCTATCAAGAATGTTGTTTAACCACTTCAGCCCCAGAAGGATTTGTCCCCTTAATAAACCGGCCATTTTTTCGCTACGGCACTGCGTCACTTTAACTGACAATTGCGCGGTCGTGCAACGCTGTACCCAAACAAATTTCCCACACATAGATTTTTCATTTGGTGGTATTTGATCACCTCTGCAGTTTTATTTTTTTGCACTATAAAACATAAAAGAGCAACAATTTAGAAAAAAAACTATATTTTTTAGTTTTTGCTATAATAAATACCCCCAATTTAAAAAAAAATATATGTATTCATCAGTTTAGGCCAATATGTATTCTTCTACATATAAAAAAAAAAAAAATCACAATAAGCGTATATTGATTGGTTTGCACAAAAGTTATAGCGTCCACAAAATAGGGGATAGATTTATGGCATTTTTATTATTTAGTTTTTCTTTACTAGTAATGTCGGTGATCTGATTTTTAGCTGGACTGCAACATTGTGGCGGACAGATCGGACACTTTTTTGGGACCAATGGTATTTATACAGCGATTAGAGCTAAAAATAGCCACTGATTACTGTATAAATGTCACTGGCAGGGAAGGGGTTAACACTTGGGGGCAATTAAGGGGCTAAGTGTGTCCTAGGGAGGTGTTTCTAACTGTACAGGCAGTGTAGTGACTGGAAGTAGAGAGACATCGCTTTTTCTAATCACTAGAAACAGCAGATCTCTCTCCTCTCCCTGACAGAACGGGGGATCTCTCTCTCTCAGGAGTGATCGCGGATAGCGCGGCCACCGGGCACGTGCGTCAACACCTACGTACGCGCCTGTTAAGGCCATTTAAAGGGCCAACATACAACTATGGCAATTTTCTGCCGCAGTATAACCACTTCCGGACCGGCTTGTGCCGATATACGTTGGTACTTTGAAGAGGAATATCATTGTTATGGCAGCAGCTAGCTACCATAACCCCGATATCCTCTTCTTCAGTGAGCGGTCTGGTTTCCGATAAAAGTAGTCTCTGTGGCGGATTCGCCGCAAGATCAATTTTATCAGCGGCAGGAGAGGGCCCCTCTCCCTCTGCTCTCCGGTGCCCTCCGCCACTTACCGGAGCAGCAGCAGCGAGGCGATCGGATCGTTTTCCCTGTTAGGTATGGAGATGAGTAAGTAAAGATGGCCCCCACCCACCTCCATACCATTGCAGGGCAGAAGCAATGTCATAACATTTCATTGTAGTGTAAATATAAGATCTGACATCTTTTTGACCCCAGATCTCATATTTAAGAGGTCCTGTCATGCTTTTTTTCTATTTTTACATTCCTTGTAATAGGAATAAAAGTGACATATTTTTTTTTTTTTAATTAAAGAACAGTGTAAAAATAAAAATTAAAAAAAATAAAAAAAATATATATATTTTTTTTAACGTGCCCGTTCCACCGAGTTTGCGCACAGAAGTGAACGCATACGTAAGGTATAGTAGGGACAGACTGAGGTGAATAAGGAGGAGGGACATATTTTTGCCCCATTTGTGCCCCGTTTGTGTAGCTTTTAGGTGTTCTTGCCAACGGGCTGAGTGATGGGAGGTTAAATGCCTTGTCAAGCATGTAGTACCCAAATGGCTGGTGTTTTTGCCACGCTTGACGTGCTTGAGACAAAGTTTGCAAATAGAAACAGTTTGATCGGCTGCACATGTACTAAAAAGGGCCCAGACAGCTGAGCTGCGGGAAGTGGGCCGGGAGATAACAGCTCCACAATGTGACAGAATAGGGTGGCTGCTCTCTGCTCTTCCATGATGGCTGCCTCGTTGGGATTGTGCCTTACCCTCACTTTCCTCCTTTCCTCTATCTGGCACCCAAGTTGAGTCAGTGACCTCATCATCATCATCTCCTCCATCTTTATTACTACTGGAGACAACTTGGCAATATGCTGCGGCTGGGGAACATGAATGACAATTTGTGTACCAGTGTTCTCCCCTCTCTGTAGGCTCACGTACCTGCCTTCCTCAACCTCTGAACCAATATCTGAATTGAGTAATGGCTGTGCATTGTCGAAGAGCAAGTGGCTGACGATGTCTTTAACCTCCCTGGCGGTATGATTCTGTCTGGAATTATGTACCAAAAGCGGTACAATTATTTTGCATGGAAATTTGGCGTTATGTACTGTAGGCCTGCAATTCTTAGTAATTACTTACTTAAACCTGACCAAACAAGACTCTAGTAGACATCCCAGATGTGATAAATTTGAAACGCAAAATCATGAATTATAATCTAATAAGTAATATAATTTTATTCAATAATGCAGAAGAAAATAATGACATTTGTCAAACAAAGAAAATTCAATACACATCCTGAGTGTGATACATTTTAAAGCATGGAACTAGACAAAGTCCAACGTCGCAATCTGGACAATGGTATCTTGTTTCTTTTCTGACTTTTTTACCATTGCCATCTCTCTTGGAACAGCAGACTACGCACATCCTGGTAGGTGCTTGCTTTTTTGCGGTTGGCGGTATATAGTCCAAAAAATGACGTCCAGTCAGGCGTTCTGGGTTGACAACGCCAACAGCACGTCGTCCGGGTCTGTTCACAGCTACTGATGGCATCTGGTGGTTTACAAAAATCTGCTCAGCCACCTTCCAGATAAAGTTGAAATGAACAAGAGGCATGCCACTCTTTGCTTTGTATAGGATATACGCATTCCAAAGGCATTGTTCCAAAAGATGCCTGAAAATCTTTTTATAATATTTTTTCTGCTGTTTGCGCATAGCCGGGTAAAATGTCATTGCCTGATCGGCTCTGTCGACACCTCCCATGGTGTTATTATAGTCCATCACAACTTGCGGCTTCAACAGATCTTTCCCACCTCTTGTGTGGACCATGGCAGTGGCGGTATTGTGCACAGTACTCATGAGACACACGTCCTTCTTGTCTCGCCATCGCATTGCCATCATCTTACCCTTCTGCCAGGCAACCATTTCTCCTGTTTTTAGTTTTTTCTTGCCAAACATAGATGGCATGCCACGTCGGTTAGGCCTAACGGTACCATACCCATCAGTTTTATTTTGTAGCAAAACCTCAAAAAGTTCCGGAGATGTATAGAAGTTGTCCGTGGTCACACAATATCCCTGGTTCAGCAATGGCTCCAGCAGCGTAAGGACAGATGATGTGGCCATCCCATAGCCGCTGTACCTTGGGTTGAACTTCGTGCCTTTACCGGTGTAAATGACCGAATTCCATATGTATCCGGTGGATGACTCGCAGAGCATAAAGAATTTGATGCCAAACCGCGCTCTTTTGGATGCGATGTACTGTATCCAGCTTAGGCGTCCCTTGTAGGCCATCAGACTTTCATCCACACTGACGTCCCTGTCTGGCACATAGGTCCGCTGGAAATTTGCCAGGATCATTTGGCATACCTCCCAGATTTTCTTTAGCTTGGGCGCAGGATGCGTGGCCTCATCAAACTCCTCATTGTTCGTGAAGTGGAAATACTTCATGATGAGGGAAAAACGATATTCAGACATCACGGTGCTAAAAAACGGAGTGACCAGTAGCTTATTGGTGGTCCAGTACCATTTCTGGAGCGGTTTCCCCACCACCCCCTGGAGAATAATGAGTCCCAGAAAGTGCCAGATGTCCTCTTCCGTCACCGGTTCCCACTTTCTGCTTCGGGAAAATCTGACATGCAGTGTAGCGGATTGCTGATCGTGGTAACGATTTGTCTCTGTGACAATTTTTTCAATTACCTCTTCAGTGAGAAATAATTTCAGGTATGCCAGAGGGTTGTCACACTCCACATCTACCTTCATCCCAGGTGATCCAGTGAAGGGAAATCTTGGGGGCGCTACCTGGTCCGTATTGGTGTCTATAGGGCACCAAGTGCGCACATCGCTGAGGTCGCTGAGGTCAGCTGCAGGATCATCGCCGTTGTCACTTGAGGACTGATCACGTCCACCTTTGCCTGTGAACACATATACGCTGCTGGCCCCCTTACAGTGCCATGGGAACATCTGCATCTCTTTATTGTCCTCCCAGACATGATGGGGGCGGGGGGTGCTTAATACCAAATGTAATAAAGATGTGTAAATGTGTACGTGGATGCAATATAAAGTGGTGTTTGGTACACTTTAATTTGCGTATTCACTACACAGACACACACCACCATCAAACGTGCAGTAAAGCAAATAAATATATGGCGTTAAACTTGCAGTAATGCACAGAGCTATATGGCATTAAACTTGCAGTAATGCAATGAACTATATGGCGTTAAACTTTCAGTAACACGATTAAATATATGGCCCTAAACTTGCAGTAACGCACAGGACTATACAGCGTTAAATTTGCAGTAACGCACAGAACTATATGGAGTTAGACTTGCAGTAACGCAATGAAGTATATGGCGTTAAACTTGCAGTAACGCACAGAACTATATGGCGTTAAACTTGCAGTAATGCACCAAACTGTGCAGCGTTAAGCTTGCAGTAACGCAACTGAAATATACTGCGTTAAGCCTGCAATAACACCCAGAAATGTACTACGTTAAACGGCACGTAACGCACTGAAATATACGGCGTTAAACTTGCAGTAACGCAACTGAAATGTACTGCGTTATGCGTGCACTAACGCACAGAAATGTACTGCTTTAAATGGCGCCGTAACGCACTGAAATATACAGCGTTAAACTTGCATTAACGCAATAAAATATACTGTGATAAGCGGTCACTACACTCACACTGAACTATCCCTACATTCAAACTAATGTAAAGATAAATGGTGGTCGCACTACACTCACACTGACTGAACTATCCCTACATTCACACTAATGTAAAGATGAATGGTCGCACTACACTCACACTGACTGAACTATTCCTACATTCACACTCACTCTAAACTATCCCTAAATGCACACTAAACTGATATTCTACACTGACAATAGAATTAGAATAGCACACTATAGCACACTAACTGTCTAATAGCACTGAACAGAGCCCTGTTCTATCTCTCTCCATGCCGCTATCACACTAATAATGACCGCTAAGGAAAGAATACTATTATAGTGTGGGGCGGGATTAAGAGCAATGAGCCATGATTGGATACAGTCATCATGACAGCATCCAATCATGGCTCTGACAGTGCTCTGTGCCCTGATTGGGCGAGACTTTCATTGCTTCAGCCAATCAGGGCTTTCAATGCACTGGGCGGCAACCCAGTGCATTGTGGTTGTTCGGCGGGTCGAACAACCGCTCAAATGACCCGATAATTTGCTTGTTCAGGGAACGGCCAATAGCCAAAGTTCGGCCCAAACTCATGCTCAGGCCAAACCATTCACCTATCCCTATTCCCCATCATTGGTATCAGTGGGAGGAATAGTGTCCTGTCAATGGTATCAGGAGAGGGAATAGTGTCTCATCAGTGGCAGGATTTATGACCCACTGTTGGTGTCAGTGAGAGGAATAGTGCTTCATAGCATAAGGAGGAATAATGCCCCAAGGGCCAAATAAAGGCAAGCAAAGGGCCACATCTGGCCCATGGGCTGCGGTTTGGAGATCACTGCTCTAAGGCATTAATTAAGTAAAAGATACACAAGTGGGGTGATCTCCCCACCTTGGTTCCAAAGTCTATCCAAAGGTCATGGCTTTTATAAAAAAATCAACAGAAGCAATGAGAATCTACAATGCTGAAGGCACCAGAGGTCAAGTAGAAGAACTGTAATCTCCAGTGGAGAGATTGGACCTCAACACCGTACACAACATTTTAAACTAGTCCACCAGCATCAACCTATAATTAAAGACTAAAATTATGAACTTGTAAAAAGAACCTGAATGAATTAAAATACAATTGTTTTGTAATCATGTTGTTATATTGTTGGGGCTAAGAAATAGTATTAGAAAGATGACTGATATGCATTTCTTACATCATAAAAATCATATTTGACGTTATAAATCATGTTTAACAGGTTTCCTGAAGAACTAAGAAGCAAGCCTGCAATTGGATTTGAGTTGCTTTAGCACTGTTATGCCGCGTACACACGATCGTTTTTTCTGATGAAAAAAGACCGATGGACTTTTTTCATCGGACAAACTGATCGTGTGTGGGCCCCATCGGTCTTTTTTCCATCGGTATAAACAAATACAACCTGTTGTAAATTTTACCGATGGAAAAAAAAACTATAGCAAATTATGATCGTCTGTGTGGAACTCCAAAAAACCCACGCATTCTCAGAATCAGGTCGCCGCATGCTCAGAAGCATTGAACTTAATTTTTCACGGCTTGTCAGAGTGTTTTATGTCACGGCGTTTTGGAATTTTGACTGATGGTGTGTAGGCAAGACTGATGAAAGTCAGCTTCATCGGATTTCCGATGGAAAAATCCATTGGATTTTATTCCATCGGAAATCCGATCGTGTGTACAGGGCATTAGAGATTTTTTTAACTGTTGAAAAAAATAATCTTGTTGCCCATAGCAAAACTACATCCTTTCTTGTTCTCTTGCAAGCTGAACTTGGAGAATAAAAAGAACAGTCTGATTTCTTCATGTGTTCAATCAATGCTTGCATTAGACATTTACCGTAGATAAGTAAGGCACTCCCACCCATATGCAACCACATGTACAGGACCTGAAAATACACAACATGCCACCCAATGCTTTCTCTACATTTATACAGTAGTTTATGGTATAGGAGTATTCCTCCTCAATTTTAGTTCTACATCGTCAGGTTCATTTTTTGCTCTGCACCTGAAGCAGGATTAGATGGTGAAACACAGAACTCATTGTTCATGCTAATCCCTGTGCTTCGCCCTATACCATTTTCCCCTTGGGCTTACTGTTAATAAAATCCCCCTTCTTTGCAACCAAAATCTATCGTAGGGGGTTTATTATTCATGAATCTGATGAGTGACAGGATTTGAGGCATTGTGCTCTCATACAGGACCTATGGCCTCGGTTTAAATGACAAGGTTAATCAGCTTCCAGATTTTTTTTCTACCCTAGCACACTAATCATTTATGTTGACATTGTTACATGTGGCTCTTCGGAAATATGAGCTTTTGATCTTGGTCCTCTGTCCTGTTTAACCTGAGCTGCTCTGCTAATGAGGGCACAAGCACTGCTCGATGTCTGGGAACTGCACAAGGGAAGGGAAATGCAGGAAGAGATTACTTCTGATGCTGGCACACTGAGGACACAGCAATGAATTACAATAGAAAGCGCAGGAATATCATGTAGAGTGTGCAGATCTAGTTCTTTCCTGCTAGACAAGTGGCCCAGACTTTGTCTCACAGAAGTGACTGCCTATGTATACTGGTACCAGCGTGTGTGCAATCATAGCTGAGCCATCCTTGTATGCAATACGCTATATCAAAAGCACAAACAGAACAAAAAATGCACTCAGTTGGATACCGTGGGGTCATTAGAATTAAAAAAAAAAGTCTATGACATGATTCATTTTGTTCTTTCAACTCTTTTGTAGGATATATAAAAAGTTTTATCTTGAAAAAAGTTGAAAGCCTCAATTTCACGGTGAGCTCAATAATTTTTTATGCCACTAAATGTTTCTAGGTTATTTATGGTGTTGGCATATGCACTACATATATTAGTTAAAAGCAAAATATGCAGCTAATCCTTGCTTCCCTGTTTCCAGTGATGTGGTACATTAAAGTAGAACTCCAGCCCCCCAAAAAATAAACTTTTTGCTACTTGGGCCCCATTGGGGGCATTTCAACATACTTCCTGTCTTAGAGTCAGATGTGAGAAAAATCTCCCAAAGAGGGAGGGGGGAAGATAAACTTTTATGCCCCATACACACGATCGTTTTTCATGCCATTTTTAAAACTGACGTTTTTCTCGTCATTTTTTTTCTTGTTTCCTCTCAAGCCTGTCTTGCGTACACACCATCATTTAAAAAAATGTTCAAGCAAAGCGCAGTGACGTACAACACGTACGACGGCACTATAAAGGGGAAGTTCCATTCTAATGACGCCACCCTTCATGTTAGTAAAGTTTGTTGAGCGACGATTCGCGCTTTTCAGCCTTGTGCTTTTCAGTCCGTTACAGCGTGACGAATGTGCTATCTCCATTACGAACGCTAGTTTTACCAGAACGAGCGCTCCCGTCTCATACTTGATTCTGAGCATGCGCGTTTTTTTTCACGTCGTTAAAGCATACACACTATCGTTTTTCACGTCGTTAAAAAAAACGACATGAAAAACGACGTGAAAAAAGAGAGCATGTTCGAAATTTTTAATGGCCGTTTTTCACGCCGTTAAAAATGCTCTGGAGCATACACACGATCAGTTTTAATGGCCATTTTTAAAAATGGCATTTTTAATGGCATGAAAAACGATCGTGTGTATGGGGCATTAGAGTTTTCCATAATCCAAAAATGGAAAAAAAATGTGACAGGAGGTCTGATTTCTTTATTGAGTTTGCTGTTACCACATTAGTGCATTACTTTAGGTGTGTTAAACAATTACCATGATTTCTAAGAATCTAATTGATGCCCTATGCAGACAAGCACTGTTCCACCATAACCTTGCCCATTTGGCAGTGTGACATCTCTACAGTAAAATAATATTTCAATACAGGATAACATACCCAAATACATAATAAATTCAATGTCAATAAATTAAATGTAATGCAAAGAAATATGCTCAGCTATTGACTGCAAGTAAAAAATTCCCCAATTTATAATTTACAGTGCCTTGAAAAAGTATTTGTACCCCTTGAAATGTTCCACATTTTGTCATATTACAACCAAAAATGTAAGTGTATGTTATTGGTATTGTATGTGATAAACCAACACGAAGTGGCACATAATTGCGAAGTGGAGGGAAAATGATAAATGAGTTTCATTTTTTTTTACAAATAAATATTTTAAAAGGGTGGCGTGCATTTGTATTCAGCCCCCTTTACTCTGATGCCCCTAACTAAAATCTAGCGGAACCAATTGCTTTCAGAAGTCACCTGATTAGTAAAAATAGTCCATCTGTGTGTAATTTAATCTCAGTATAAATACAGCTGTTCTGTGATGCCCTCAGAGATTTGTTAGAGAACCTTAGTGAACAAACAGCATCATGAAGGCCAAGGAACACACCAGACAGGTCAGTGATAAAGTTGTGGAGAAATTTAAAGCAGGGTTAGGTTATAAAAAATATCCCAAGCTTTGAACATATCACGAAGCACTGTTCAATCCATCATCCGAAAATGGAAAGAGTATGGCACAACTGCAAACCTACCAAGACATGGACATCCACCTAAACTGACAGGCCGGGCAAGAAAAGCATTAATCACAAAAGTATCCAAGAGGCCCATGGTAACTCTGGAGGAGCTGCAGAGACCCACAGCTCAGCTGGGAGAATCTTCCCACATGAAAACTATCAGTCGAGCCCGTCACAAATCTGGCCTTTATGGAAGAGTGGCAAGAAGAAAACCATTGTTGAAAGAAAGCCATACAAAGTCCCATTTGCAGTTTGTGAGAAGCATGTGGAAGAAGGTGCTCTGATCAGATGAGACCAAAATTTAACCTTTTGGTCTAAAAGCAAAACGCTATGTGTGGTGAAAAACTAACACTGCACATCACCCTAAACACACCATCTCCACCGTGAAACTTGGTGGTGGCAGCATCATGTTGTGGGATGCTTTTCTTCATCAGGGACAGGGAAGCTGGTCAAAGTGAATGGGAAGATGGATGGAGCCAAATACAGGGCAATCTTAGAAGAAAACCTGTTGGAGCCTGCATAAGACTTGAGACTGGGGCGGAGGTTCACCTTCCAGCAGGACAACGACCCTAAACATACAGCCAGAGCTACAATGGTTTAGATCAAAGCATACTCATGTGTAAGAATGGCCCAGTCAAAGTCCAGACCTAAATCCAATTAAGAAACTGTGGCAAGACTTGAAAATTGCTGTTCACAGACACTCTCTATCCAATCTGACAGAGCTTGAGCTATTTTTCCAAAGAAGAATGGGCAAAAATGTTACTCTCTAGATATGCAAAGCTGGTGGAGACATACCCAAAAAGACTTGCACCTGTAATTGCAGTGAAAGGTGGTTCTACTTAGTATTGACTCAGGGGGCTGAATACAAATACACACCTCATTTTTCACATATTTATTTGTAAACAAAATTAAAAGCATTTACCATTTTCCTTCCACTTCACAATTATGTGCCACTTTGTGCTGGTCTATCACATAAAATCCCAATAAAATACATTCACGGTTTTTGGTTGTAACATGACAAAATGTGGAAAATTTCAAGGCACTGTAGAACCTGTGTCGACGGCTTTTCCTTTTGTTCTCCTCAGAACTGCTTCTCCCCCATACATGCCTATGAGAATGCAAAATGAGCTTGAAGCATGTTAGAAGGAGGTCAAATGAAGGCCAAATAGAGGTCAACTGCAGGTCAAATGCACCTCTCAGTTAACACTGAATCACCTTAAAAGCATCCCCAATAATCTCAAATGCAAAAGGAATTGTCCTTTAATCACATCCATGGGTTTTTTTCTCCCTAAATGGACTCTAGTCCATTTAGGTGATGTCTCAGTTCCCCGCGTTATATCCTTTAGCTTTTATAACATACAAACGACAAGGTTATATGGCGCACTCTGGATATGGTTATGCACTAATCATAGGTGTGCGCAGCCTATTGCATTAGGGTGTGCACCCTTAAGCTCAAAAACACATGCGTGTGTATGTTTCTACATATATATGACCCCGGCACATTGTACTCCCTGCCGGCACAGTGAAAGAGAAGACCATAAACACTTCTCTTATGGCATAGTCAGTAAGAGGGAGATCTTTCCCATGTACTTGCTGCTACACAGAGTGATAACACTAATGGCATGGGGTGATTAGGGTGTGCCTGGTCACACCCGCCACACCCTGTGCGCACGCCTATGGCACTAATATATAAAAAATGGTTTAAAAGGCTGTTAAAATGTAATGATTTTTAATGAGGTCACTGAGCGGGTTAATAATTCAAGTCTATTAACATAAGTCCATGTAAGGATGACAATATTGCTGTCCTTAGAGGCTGTTATGCTTTGCGTCTATCTAGCAAGGTTACTCTGTGGTATGACAAGGAAGCTGAGACTTCTGCAGTGTGTAAATGTGCTTTTACTATACAAAGATGCTGTACATACAACTATTACAATATTAGGACTAAAATACAAGACTGACAGATCTCTATAACAAGCAAAATGCCTAGCAAATAGAACAGCCTATGGTCTATAACAGTACAAATACATTTAAAGGTTACTTAACTTCTGTTACTCGTGATCTCCATTGGCAATAGACATGTACGATTAGTTTCGTACGAATCGAAAATTCGTACGAATTTTTTGAAATTCGTACATTTGTACGAATCCGAATTACGAATTTTTACGGGACTAAATGAATTTATCGACGGCTCCCATGTCTAATTGGCAATGATTCTTCTTGGAGACCAGGTTCTGTTCTTCTATCATGAGTGGCTTCTTCTGATGTTACAGCAACATGATGTGTGTGTGTCCTAGCTTATGCCTGCTTTTATGTGTGTCAGGCTGAGTTACCAAACAACAGAAAACATACCTGTTTACTGTAGCTGTATTTCAACAATAGCATTGAATACAACAATGCTATCTACCTATTGTCTACTCAAAACAAAACCTGTAATCTAAACTGTAATTCTTTTCAGTTTGAGAGCTGAAAGAAATCTCTAACAAGTAATGTCTTACTTGTTTACTAAATACAACAATGGTATCTCTAACCCCATTGTATGAAAAAGCATTTGTTTGAGAAATCTACTCAAACCAAAAGACTGACAGGTAATCTCACTATTGTAAAATTGTCCCATGTATCCTATGTCTGATTAATATAATAAAAATCATATTTTTAACAAACGCAACACAAAGGCTGCCAGCTATTACAAGTTAGAAGAGACTCTGAAAGGTAAAAGGGGACAAAAAAGCAGCGCCTTCTAAGTGTAGCAAGTTATGTACTTTAATGGATAAAGAATATAGATAACACTCACAAACAAGCAAAATAATCCAGCATTATATTTGAAGCATCCACTCTGTCCCGGGGTGATGCCGAGTGTAGATGGCTTGCTATAACTGGCTTGTAGCTGTGTGCAATCCGGCCACACTAGTGGCTCCCAGCGTTTCCGGAAAGCTTGGATGGAAAACTGCGGTACTCGGATGACGTCATTTCCGGGTTCGGGGTCAGCGGGCGGTGCCGGAAGCGCACAGCGAGCTGCTGAGATAGCCTCTCCCATCCCTCCACAGCTTAGTGCTCCAATGAGCATGGAGAATCAGAGAGGAGTGACGCTGACTGACAGGAAGAACCGAGCCATCGGCGATGTTCAGTGGCTCGGTTCTCAGTGCAGAGACGGCGGGGGAGAGATACAGCATCGGTCTGATGCTGCATCCACATAGGTAAGCATGGAACTAAAAAAAAAAAAAAAAACATACTTCTCTTTTAAATGTCATTGTGGGAGCAGTTCTCTCTCAACAACCCCCCTCTTCAAACTAGTTACATCTATGTAGTATGTAAAAAAAAAAAAGCTTACTTACCAGCTAGCCTGCAACAAACCAAATTAACCCTGTTTAACAGTTTACATTAAAAAAAAAGAAGTTTAGTTTGCACACATCTGCACATATATGCGTAAGCTGCAGAGGCCACGTCACATACTGCAGTCCTAACTCTATAAATTTTAAGAATCTCAGCTGGTGATGCTGGTTGTTGTGGCGTGCTGACAAAGCTTTTCCACATTTCGGCCATGCTAACCCTGCCTTCTGAGGTGCTGCCGGTGCCCCGGCTGCGTTGGCGACCTCTTCCTCCTCCTCTGCCTTCGCCTTGTGCTTCCACCGTACGCCCGCTGTCAGGTGGGAATGCCACCAGCAGCGCGTCTACCAGCGTGTGCTTGTACTCGCGCATCTTACGATCCCGCTCCAGTGAGGAAATTAAGGACGGTACGTTGTCCTTGTAACGGGGATCCAGCAGGGTGGCCACCCAGTAATCAGCACCAGTTAAAATGTGGGCAACTCGGCGGTCATTGCGGAAACACTGCAGCATGTAATCGCTCATGTGTGCCAGGCTGCCCAGAGGCAAAGAAAAGCTGTCCTCTGTGGGAGGTGTATCGTCTGTGTCCTCTGTATCCCCCCAGCCACCCACCAGTGATGGCCATGAGCTGGTCTGGGTGCCACCCTGCTGTGAACATGGCTCCTCCTCCTCCTCCATCTCCTCCTCCACCTCGTCATCCTCCAGAACTGTGCCCTTTCTGCCGGACAATTGTGTGCCTGGCGTTTGTTGGTGCAGGAACCCACCCTCGTAGCCACTTGTGAAAGACTGCCCTGAAAGCCTTTGAAATGATCCCGCTTCCTCCTCCTCCTCCTCATCCTCCTGTGCCACATCCTCTTCCATCATCGCCCGAAGCGTTTTTTCAAGGAGGCATAGAACTGGGATAGTAACGCTGAGAACGGCGTCATTGGCACTGGCCATGTTGGTGGAGTACTCGAAACAGCGCAACAAGGCATACAGGTCTCGCATGGAGGCCCAATTATTGGTGGTGAAGTGGTGCTGTTCCGCAGAGTGACTCACGCGTGATTGCTGCAGCTGAAACTCCACTATCGCCTGCTGCTGCTCGCACAGTCTGGCCAGCATGTGCAAGGTGGAGTTCCAACTTGTGGGCACGTCACATATGAGGCGGTGAGCGGGAAGGCCGAAGTTATGCTGCAGCGCTGACAGGCGAGCAGCAGCACGGTGAGAACGCCGAAAGTGCGCACAGACAGCCCGCACTTTCTGCAGCAGCTCTGGCATATTGGGGTAATTTTTAAGGAACCGCTGGACCACCAAGTTCAGCACATGCGCCAGGCAAGGGATGTGCATCAAACCGGCTAGGCCCAGAGCTGCTACGAGATTTCGCCCATTATCGCACACCACCAGGCCGGGCTTGAGGCTCACTGACAGCAACCACTCATTGGTCTGTTGTTCCATGTCCCTCCACAACTCCTGCGTGGTGTGGGTTTTTTTCCCCAAACAGGAAAGTTTTAAAACTGCCTGCTGTTGTTTACCCCTGGCTGTGCTGAAGTTGGTGGTGAAGGTGTTACGCTGACCGGATGAGGAGGCGGTAGAGGATGAGGAAGCGGAGTAGGAGGAGTTAGCAACAGGAGGCAAACTGAAGCGCCCTGCAATCCTCGGTGGTGGAAGGACATGCGCCAAACTGCTATCTGCCTCAGGCCCAGCCGCCACTGCATTTACCCAGTGTGCTGTTAGGGAGATATAACGTCCCTGACCGTGCTTACTGGTCCACGCATCCGTAGTTAGGTGGACCTTGCCACAGATGGCGTTGCGCAGTGCACACCTGATTTTGTCCCCCACTTGGTAGTGCAGGGAAGGGATGGCTCGCCTGGAAAAGTAGTGGCGGCTGGGCACGACGTACTGTGGGACAGCCAATGCCATCAGGCTTTTAAAACTCTGCGTCTCCACCAGACGGAATGACAGCATTTCAAAGGCCAGGAGTTTTGAAATGCTGGCATTCAGGGCCAGGGATCGCGGGTGGCTAGGGGGGTACTTCCTCTTCCCCTCCAATGTTTGGGAGATAGAGAGCTGAACGCTTCCATGGGACATTGTGGAGATGGTTGGTGACCCAGGTGGAAGTGTTGCTGGCAGATCCTCTGTTTGCGGGGTGGCAGGTGCCACTGTCACTACAGAGGTGGATGAAGAGGCCGAGACTGCAGCAGAAGAGGAAGCAGGAGGAGCCAGAGACCTTTCTTGGTTTTTGAGGTGTCTACTCCACTGCAGCTCGTGCTTTGCACTTAGATGCCTAGTCATGCAGGTTGTGCTCAGGTTGAGAACGTTTATGCCTCGCTTCAGGCTCTGATTGCACAGCGTGCAAACCACTCGTGTCTTGTCATCAGCACATTGTGTGAAGAACTGCCATGCTAGGGAACTCCTTGGACCTGGCTTTGGTGTGCTCGGTCCCTTGCTGCGTTGGGCAGTAGCAGACATACTGTCTAGGGGACGGACGCTCCGCTTTTGCACCTTGCTCCCTCTTCTGCTGTGCTGGTGGCTCTGTGCGACCACCGCCTCTTCCTCCAAACTACACTGGTCACCTGCATAACGTTGATTCCATGTGGGGTCGAGGACCTCATCGTCCTTCACATCATCTTCCACCCAGTCTTCACCCCTGCCCTCCTTGTCTGTCTGCACAGTTGCGAAAGCAGCAGCAGTTGGCACCTGTGTTTCGTCATCATCCGAGACGTGCTGCGATGGTCCTCCCATGTACTCATCATGAAACATAAGTGGTTGGGCATCGGTGCACTCTATCTCTTCCACTTCTGGGGCAGGGCTAGGTGGATGGCCCTGGGAAACCCTGCTAACAGAGTCATCGAAAAGCAGAAGAGACTGCTGCATGATTTGGGGCTCAGACTGCTTGGCTGATTTGCAAGGGGGTGAGGTGAAAGACTGATGGACATGGGTTTCAGGTGCCAACTCTGATCTTTCATCAGAAGAGTGGGTGGGAGACAATGTGAAGGAACCCGAGACACTGTCAGCAACCCAATCTACTATCGCCTGCACTTGTCCTGGCCTAAACATTCGTACAGCCTCATTAGGCACGACAAAATACCGCCGCAGGCTCGGTCGCCTACTCGCACCTGAGGAAGGTGTTTCACTTGTGCGTGTATCTGGCACAGATCCACAACCTCCTTTGACCTTCTCCTCATATTTTCCAAATTTAGGATGTTGCCCTAAATGGGTGTTTTTGGAGCAGAACACACCCACAGTACGTAACCGCTGAATCGCACAGCTACAGAACTGCAGAAAATGCTATTCAAAAAAAAAAATTGTTTTTTTAGTATAGCACAGTAGAAGAAAACTATTTAGAAATTGTTTATTTCACACACCTCCACATATGTATAACACACTGCAAAATATTTTTTGTGGCCCTAAATGGCGTTTTTTGGAACACCACAATACACCCACAGTACGTAACCGCTGAATCGCACAGCTACAGAACTGCAGAAAATGCTATTCAAAAAAAATTTAGTTTTTTTAGTATAGCACAGTAGAAGAAAACTATTTAGAAATTGTTTATTTCCCACACCTCCACATATGTATAACACACTGCAAAATATTTTTGTGGCCCTAAATGGCGTTTTTTGGAAGACCACAATACACCCACAGTACATAACCACTGAATCGCACAGCTACAGAACTGCAGAAAATGCTATTCAAAAAAAAAATTGTTTTTTTAGTATAGCACAGTAGAAGAAAACTATTTAGAAATTGTTTATTTCACACACCTCCACATATGTATAACACACTGCAAAATATTTTTTGTGGCCCTAAATGGCTCTTTTTGCAAGCGTACATTCAAGTGCAATTTTTTTTTTTTTTTTTTTTTTTGCCCTAAACGGATCTTTTTTTGCACGAGCAAAATAAAATGGAATTTTTTATTTTTTTTTGCCCAATGGGTCTTTTGGAAAAGAGCACAATAAAGTGCCTTTTTTTTTTTGTCCTAAATGGATCTTTTTCCAAGAGCAGAATACACCCACAGTATGGAAACTGTGTATCTCTCAACGTAATATATGCAGTGCTGGTGCACTGAGCTTGCAGATAAAAGGTAGATTTTCTCTGACACTGGGCTCATAGCAGTGTAAAAAGACTGCACTGCAACACAAACAGGTAAACCTATGCAGATCGCTGAGTTATATCTCTGAATCTGGACTCCTATTCCTATATAATATATCTCTCTCCCTAAAAGAAAAAAAACAGGAACCTGGCCCTACACTACACTGTCTCTCTATCTTTTCCCTCAGATTCCAGAATCAGGACTAACTCATGTATTTTTCTATCTCTCCCTAAAAGCAGCAGCAGCAGACTAGATCCTCTCCCTATCTATTCTGAAGCAGAGTGACGTGTGTGCTGTGTGCCTCTAGCTTATATAGAAGCTGGGTCACATGTTGCACTGACCAATCACAGCCATGCCATTAGTAGGCATGGCTATGATGGCTTCTAAGGGCACACCAGCTAATCAAAAGGTGATTGGCTGGCCCCTGAAGCATTTCTAACTGCGTAATTAGATTCCCAAACCCGAACCCGAACCCGGACTTTTGCGCAAAGTCCGGGTTCGGGAAAAAGCTAAAGTTCGGTACGGACCCGAACTTTACAGTTCGGGTTCGCTCAACACTAATCACAGGTCATGACACCAATTTAACTGGACACCCTGATAGCACTAAAAACCTTTCCTTGGTTTCTTCTTCAAACCATCTAGTTCCAGTTTCTAAGTGTCCTTGGATCCACTTGGTGATGGACATCATTGTAGAACTTCCTTCCTCAAACAGGCGCACAATTATTTGGTCACTGCGGATTGCTTTAGTAAGATGGCACAATTTGTGCCTTTGCTTGAGCTTCCTTTTTCTAAACCACTGGATATTTTATTTCTTCAGGAGATACTCCATGGTGTGCCCTAGAACACTGTAACAGACAGAGGCAAGCAATTTGTATCTAGGTTTTCTGCTTTCTTGTTGGCACCAGTCTGTTATTCTTGTTGTTGATATTCAGGATTCCAACAATACAATTAAGACATTATCACTAATTTTGAGTAAAATCCAAACTAGACGTTTTTAGTCTCTCAGTAATGCTTTAATTCCCATGATTAAGGTTGGAGGTCAGGTTTGGTTTTCCACAAAGAATTTAACCTTCAAGGTCCCTACTCAAAATCTGAGCTTGACCTTGGGTTGTTTAGTGGACTACACATGCTTGCTACCTGCCCTACCCCTGGAACAGTCTATTGGATTAAACCTGTTTGCAGCCTTCTCTGACCTTGGAACAGTTTCCAGAGTATGTTTTCTTGCTACATGCCCTGACCTTGGACTGTTTCACTATTCTGCTACCAGATGTTGTCAACTGCCTGACCAGCCTCAGCACTGCAGGTTTCTTCCTTGTCTCAGTCGCTCAATACCAGTGTCATCTGGCCAGGGACTATAGCATTGTGTTCTAAGACCTGGGGGCAATCAAGTACTGGTAGGCCTCTTGCCTTAGGGGAACTGGGGCTGCTATGGGCAGAAGATTCACCAGCCAGCTATAATTCTTGACCTAGGCATTGGTGCAAGACAATCAGTTGTCCTCTGCAACATGGCAGCAAATGACATACGTGTGCAATGTTAGCATTTTTTGTCAGAATCTTGGAAATGCTTGTGTTCAAGCCACCATAAAAGAGAGAAAGAAAACCAGTAAAAATGTACAGTGGAAGTAGACTGAGAATTGTGGATACAGTGGATTGTAAGAAATTTTCTTGTTCCTGCGGCTGAATGATGTTTTTAGAAAAACATATAAAAATTGCAGTAGAAGCAAGTAGTTTTTATGTTTAAGGCCTTTTTGGTTTACAACATATAATTTCTACTTTAAGTGAAGTATGGATTATGGATTCCACTGGACAACAAGATGAGATTTTATAGTATGCTTGATCATAATTCTGTTGGTTTCTTCTCTAACTGTGAGTACAGTATGGAAGAACTTGGCCAGAGAAACAGCATGCAAGTAGATGATTAGTCTATTTATTTCCATTTTGCCACCCACACTTTCCCATTAACACTCAGATTCTGACTGCAAATGGTACCAGAAGACTACATTTCAGGTACAAATGGGGTTGCAAAAAGAGGGAGGGAGCATGTGATTAATTATTTCAAGAATCTTGTAAGCTTGCTAGTGCTTGCTTTAGGGCTGTCATTTTTATCTTGGTTTCACTGCTTACAAAGTCAATGACCGAAAACAAGCATGTGAATATAAGTGTCCCAGAACCTGCATACACATATTTTAGGAGGGGTCAGAATGACAATTCTATTGCACACACATTCTGCAGTATCAACTCTCCTTCTCTTTATAAAGCGGTATTAAACCCAAAAGCAAACATTTATTTTATTGCAACTTTTACATTCTTAGATGTGATGACTGCTTTCAATTTATTTTTTAGGCTTTTTTCTTTTATTTATACTTGGTGATCTGGCCAATAAGTCTGTTGTTTTTCAACAGACTTATTTCAACACGTTCTCCTACAGATGTATCTATTAAGAGTGTTGAGACAAACCATTTACCACTGACAAGGGTGCTTACAATAATCAGCTTTTATTTATTCATGTAAAACCTTTATAAAAATCGAATTTAAAAATCCCAAAAGAAAAAAAAACTGTTATAAAAGAAATCGAATGCAGCCACCACATCTAATGATTGGTAAACTGAAATATATTAAAAAAATGTTTTGGGTTTAATACCACTTTAAGTTAAGTCTATTTATTTTTTTGCTATTAAAGGAGATCTAAACCAGAGACCAAACATGTAATATTTTACAACTTTCCAGTCCTTAGATGTGGGTGCATTAGTTTTTATTTTTCTTAAAGTAGTTGTAATGGCTGAAGGTTTTTTACTTTCACGCATTCTATGCACCCCCAGCCCTTCCTTATATTTACCTGAGCCAAATCTTGTTTCAGCAATATGCACGAGAGCAGCAGTTTTCCTGGCTCTCTGTCTCCTCGCTGGTTTAAATACAGCAGCCGAAGCCTTTGGCTTATGCTGTTGTCAATCACAGCCAGTGAGGAGGGGGCGGGGCAGGGCGAAGCTGAGCGAAGCTGAGCTGTGCTCTGAGTGTCTTATCCAAACGCACCAAAAAGTATGGTAAAAAAAAAGTCCCACACTCCGCTATAAAAAAAAGTTCTGGCGCTTCTTTGGGGTGATTGTTGAGTGTAGGGCTGTCCATTCACATGAATGAGCTGCCCTATGTGCGACAATCAGAAACGCACCAAAAGCCCCCCCCCCAAAGAAAAAAACACAAAAAAAAGTGTGAAGATGTGAACGGGGCCTAACCGCTGAGTGTCTCCATTCACTCCCTTCTATGTACTTGCATAAAGTTGGCCATACACTATGCAATCTGATTGTACAGTTTATGTACACTTTGCTTTCAGATTTACTAGAACTATGGAAGAGGTGTATCAAATCAGACAGGGCCTTGCACTACATAGCTGATGGGAGGTCTAAAGGAGAGTGTACAATCAGATTGTAATGTGCATGGTCACCTTAAGGGAAGAAGTAGGTGGTGGTATTGCAGTGAGGGCAATGTGGTCCAGACTGGTAAATTCACTGGTAGTGAATGATGGGAGCTGACCTACAGGAAGTGATATAACCATAAAGAAGGTTTTAAACAGAAGACAGAAACATGACATTTCAAAACTTTTGTGGATGAGGTAAGTGAGAGATATAAAGATTGGGATTGCTGGGCCAGACAATATATTGCAAAACGATTCTATTTATTATGAAAAGTGAACTTAGCCTTTAAAATCAGGGGTACAGCCTGATACAGTGGTTGGGTGAGAGTAGCAAACCAAAGACAGGAAGAATTTTATTCAAAGAATTACAAGGTGAAAAAAAAGCCTTAAAAAAAATAAAAATAAAAATTAATGCAGTGCTTACATATAAGGACTAGTAAAGTGTAATATATAAAATGTTTGTTTCTTTTTGGTTTAGATTATCTTTAAATTTAATGTCATATAATCTATTAGCAAGAACATACAGTAGGCATACGCACAGGGTGTGCCTGGGCACACCCTAATAACCCTATGTGGCGCAGATCCCCCCCCCTGTTTAAACCGCTGATATTTCACCAAAGCTTCCTAATGGAGCTCCTAAAAATATTGTAAACAAATAATAAAAAATAAAAAAAAACTGTAAAAAATAATAAAAAAAAAAAAAATACAGACACGGTCCACTGCCCTACTGACATCAATCTCTGCCCTACTGACACTGTCCACTGCTCTATGGACACTGTCAGTATATACACACTCGGGGGCGTGGCGACCGAACTCCAAGATGGACGCTTAATCTGGGAGCTCCGCTCGTCAGCCAGAGATAATATACAACCACCAGAGCCCACCGGCGATCTATATGGCTACACACACCGCCATCCAGCCAGTGAACCCCCGCTGACTGGATCGAGGATGACGAGAAACCGTAAGAAGCCACAACGACTGCAAAAACTGGAAAGATTCTTCGGAGCGGCTGCGCGTGGGCTTCAACAAAATGGCGGTGGCGTGCGAGACTCACCTCAAACCTCCAGGCCTGGAGCGCAGCGCGGAAATTGCGGCCCACCATCCACCGCCACCCGCCCAGCCATATCGCTCAGCGAGTCCTCCTATGGGACATCCAGCCCTACAACAAGGAGCCTGGCCAAATCCAAGCCAAGGAGAGACTCCCCGACCAGGCCACTGACAGACCTCAGTATGGAGGTAAGCGGGCCCCATCCTGCCACCGCAAGCCAGCACACTCAGGGAGGGGATACAATAGCAGATTTCCCGACAGCAGACAGACCAGTGTCCGACACTATGTTGAAAGACATGCTACTTTCCCTGAGAACCTCCCTACAAACAGACATATTCAGGGGGATAACTGAATGCCAGAGGGAAGTGCAAGCCATGGGGCACAGAGTTAACCAAGTAGAGTCCAAAATGAAAGAATACACTTCCTCATACAATATGATGGTGGAGGCCCACACAGCTCAGGGAGAAGATATAGCTTGGATAAAGGACAAAATGGAGGACCTCGAGAACGGGTCCAGGAGGAACAACCTCAAACTAAGAGGCATACCTGAGTCAGTTCCCCCTACCCAGCTCCTGCAATCTGCCCAGACCCTGTTCTCTACCTTGCTGCCAGGGGAGACGGCACAGGATCTCCTCTTCGACAGGATCCACAGAGTCCCCAAACCCTCATTCCTCCCTGATGATATTCCTAGAGATGTTCTGATGAGGGTACATTTCTACCACATCAAGGACCAAATCCTGCAAGCCTCACGTAAACCAGGAAACATCCCCCCACAATTTGCCAAAATCAGGATGCTGCCCGACTTATCCAGACACACTCTGCAATGCCGGCGCAACTTGCTGACGATTACCAAAGCTCTGAGGAACCATAATATCCTCCACAAATGGAAGTACCCAGCCACCCTTTCCATTACCCACAACGGGGTCACCCTTTCAGTATCCAAGCTGGAAGAAGGGATGGGAGCCCTACATCAATGGGGTATACTTCCCGATCAAACTACTCAACCACAGCAACTCGCGGGATTGCAACCTATGCAAAATAAATGGCAGGTGGTATCCCACAAGCGTTCTGCTAAGAAAAAAACTGGTGGAGCTCAATAGATAATATCCACTACCACTCACAATTATCTCTGGAGTAGATATATCACTGTTCGATACTCTTTTACACCCCTATACTCTCAATAGCAGCTACGACTGCTTTTAGATCCATTTCTTATGCTAAACGAGTTGACTTTTTTTTTTTGTTCTTTTTGTTCTTTCTGTTATTTATTTTTTATATACACAGCTACACACGAAGCAACATGTACGCTATCGCTGAAGATGTCAAACAACAGATGCCATCACCTCACAATGAGGAAGCATCTAAGAGAGAATCCCTCTGGAAAAGTAAGTACCTACACCGTGCCTCCATACGCCATACCCCACCTTTACTACAATGACAATTAAATTCTTATCACTTCACGCCCGGGGACTGAATCACCCTGCGAAGTGATTCTCCATGTGGAAGGAAGCCTGCACACAAGGAGCTGACATTCTTTGCGTGCAGGAAACACATTTCCAACTGAATAATGCCCCACAATGTTGACATAAAGACTTTCCATTTGTATACATGGCATGCACGCCTAACAGCAAAAAAGGGGGTGTCCTACTGGCCATTAAGAACTCCCTTTCCTTCCACCCCAAGGACACTATTCTTGATGAAGGAGGCAGATTCATAATTGTTACAGGAGACATTAATTCCAGACCATACACGATTGTCTCGGTGTATGCTCCAAACTCTCATCAACGCTGTTTCATAAAGAAAGTTCTTAACAAGGCACACTCCATGAAGTATGGAAACCTTCTGATTTGCGGAGACTTTAACATAACATCGGACCCGTTGCTGGATACTTCATCAGGTAAAACTAAAGGCTCCCTGTCCCATCAGTCACTGCTCCACAATGAGGAACTATTCGACGTGTGGAGGTGTCTCCACGCAAACGAAAAAGAGACTATACCTTTTTCTCAAACAGACACGGCTCCTACTCTCGTATAGACATGTTCTTAATGGACAAATGGCTCCTACAAAACGTAGAAAAAACAAGCATACACGACATCACATGGTCAGATCATGCTGCCATATCTGTCTGTTGCGGAAAAGGGAATCTCCTCTTCAACCCCCATCTGGCGATGTAACACCAAAATTCTACAAGAACCGCACCTTCAAAAATCTCTTTCCCAGCATCTAACAAACAATTTTTCAGAAAACACAGAATCAGTTATAGACTCATATATTCTATGGAATGCACACAAGGCCTTCATGAGAGGTATACTGATACAATTTGGTGCTAGAGAAAAAAAGAGGCAGGCTCAAAAACTTAATACGGTTCTCAAGGAAATACACAACCTAGAATTCCAGAATAAAAAATCACCGTCAGCGCCCTTAACTAACAAACTAAACTCCCTTAGGGAAAAAGTCAGAGAACTCCTGACACAACAATATGATAAGCATCTCAGGCGCCTAAGACTAAACTATTACGCCAATGCTAATAGAGCAGCCAAATATTTGGAGAACAGACTCAAGGCGACACACACCAAAACCAGAATAGCGTACTTAAAGCACCCCTCTTCATCACACAAAATTACCAACCCCAAAGACATAGCCAACCAATTTGACGAATACTATGGTTCACTATACAACCTTCATAATGACCCCAATACACCTCAACCAAAGGCAGAAAAAATACAACCGTTTCTACAAAAACTAAACCTCCCATCTCTACCCCAACAGCAGCTAGATGAACTAAATGCCCCGATCACAGCACAAGAAGTGGAAAAAAATCATACAATCTCTACCAAACGGAAAATCACCTGGCCCCGATGGATTTTCCAACGAATACTTTAAACGTTCAAAAACATACTATCACCCCACATATCAAAAGTCTTTACCAAACCTCCTGATTCTGCGACACTCCCCCAGGAGATGCTGAAAGCACACATAGTTACGCTGCCAAAATCGGGTAAAGATCCCAATACAACGGCTAATTTTAGGCCCATATCCATTATAAACACGGACACCAAAGTATATGCAAAATTACTATCTAAAAGACTAATGAATATAATTCCCTTAATCATCAAACACGACCAGATGGGCTTTGTGAAGGGGAGACAAACCAGGAGAATTATTAATGTGATAAATCATGCTGAACGAACTCGAACGCCTTCTCTGCTGCTTTCTATTGACGCAGAGGAGACAGAGTCCATTGGACTTATATTGAAATGGTTTTAGCCAAGTTTGGTTTCAAGGGATTGATATTGAGGGCTATTATGTCCCTTTATTCATGCCCGTCTGCTCAGGTGTATTCCGCAGGTTTTCTTATCCACACCCTTTAATATTTCAAATGGGACCAGACAGGGTTGCCCCCTGTCTCCGACCATTTTTAACTTAATGATAGAACCCCTGGCCGAAGCCATCAGAACGCAACCCTCGATCACTGGCTTCCAGTTTGGCTCCGACATGCACACCATAAATCTCTTTGTGGATGATGTAATCCTGCTCCTAACCAACCCGCTCATGTCCTTAAAAGAAGCACATGCAATCCTCACTGCATTTGGGGACATATCATTTTATGAGGTCAATTTTACAAAATCCTTAAACCTAGACTTGGGAGTACAGCCCCACACACAAAAAAATCTACAAGAAAATCTACCGTACACTTGGAGTAAAGGAGGCATCACCTACTTAGGAATTTCACTTACCAGTAAAATATCCGCTCTTGCTAAAGCCAACATGTCTCCGCTGGTGGCCAGACTGATAGCTCAGTTCAGGGCTATATCAAAGAAGGAAATATCATGGCAGGGTAGAATATCTGCATATAAAATGTTAATACTACCGCAAATATTATATATGTTCCGCACCCTGTCAATACACATACCTCATCATTACCTCAAGAGCATTACAAATCTTAGCTGGAAATACATTTGGAACGGAAAAAAAGCTAGGTGCTCGAGAAATAACCTAACTTTTCACAGGAAGGCAGGGGGGTGCAGGACTAGTAGACATTTTTGACTACCTCTGAGCGGTACGCCTAGACCAGATCAAATACTGGTTTCAAAAGTCTATCACACCTCTATGGGTAGACATAGAAAAAACTATCTCACCAACAAAAGATCTTACCCTACTTCTTATGGGAGACAGATGGGTGCCATGGAACATGACCGTTTTATCACCCCCAATGCAGACCTCACTGAGGGCATGGAGATTCCTACTAGGACAAACTCACCAGGACATGCAGAACATAGACTTCAAACTTCCATTGACCCTGTTAGAATCCATGATTCCAATGATGAACGTCAAAGACTTGACCGACCAGGGCATTTCCCACATCTCAGACCTTTATGTGGGATCACGACACAAATCTGCGGACCAAATTCTGGTACAATATCATCTCACGAACGACAAACTATTCAAATGCTTGAGGATTGTACACTTCCTTGATATCACAATCCCACAATTGTGGTCTTGCAGAGTAAAGTTTTTAACCCGAGACAAACTAACGTTCACAAAAACAGCAGCAATGCAAAAATGGGAAGTAGACCTGGGTACCACCTTCTCAGAGGAACAATGGCAACACACCTTCACAGAAACACATAAATCCTCTCACTGTGTAAAACATTGTGAATTAATGATCAAAATGGCGAACAGATGGCATTACACTTCATACAGAATAGCCACATACTTTCCAGGAGTGTCACCAAAATGCTGGAGGGAGTGTGGACACATAGGGAACTTATTACATATGTTCTGGCACTGCCCAAACATAAAAAGTCTATGGAACGAGGTTTTCCAATTGATCTCCTCTCTAACAGGCACGATCATATATCCTGATCCGGCCTTAGCACTATTACACTTGAACATTAGGGATGAGCCGAACACCCCCTGGTTCGGTTCGCACCAGAACCTGCGAATGGACCGAAAGTTCGCGCGAACTTTAGAACCCTATTAAATTCTATGGGACTCGAACGTTCGAAATCAAAAGTGCTAATTATGAAGGCTAATATGTAATTTATTGTCCAAAAAAGGGTTTGGGGACCCGGGTCCTGCCCCAGGGGACATGTATCAATGCAAAAAAAAGTTTTAAAAACTGAAGTTTTTTCGGGAGCAGTGTTTTGATGATGCTTAAACTGAAAAAAAAAAAAGGTGAAATATTTCTTTAAATATCATACCTGGGGGGTGTCTATAGTATGCCTGTGAGGTGGCACGTGTTTTATCATGTTTAGAACTGTCCCTGCACAAAATGACATTTCTAAAGGAAAAAAAGTAATTTAACCACTTAACCAGTTAACGTCCCCTTCACGCCGATATACGTGGCCCTTTAACTGCCGATGTCGGGGTCGCGTGCGCGTCGCCGGCAGCGCGCTCGCAAACCCCCTGCCTTCCCCGTGCCTTCCCCGTGAGTGGGACCGCGGGTCCCGCGGACTCGATCGCCGCGGGGATCCCCACGATCGTTTCATGGAGGCTCGGAGCGGGGAGATGTGTGTGTAAACACAACATCTCCATGCTTCTCTACTGACAATGTCAGCGATCTCCGCTCTGTGTAATCAGAGCGGAGATCGGTGACGTGTCAGTCGTAGCCACGCCTCCCCTCAGTTAGTAACACGCCCCTAGGCACACTTAACCCTTCCAGCGCCCCTAGTGGTTAACCCCTTCACTGCCAGTGTCATTTTCACAGTAACCATTGCATTTTTATTGTACTGTTCCCTGTGAAAATGACAATGGTCCCAAAAATGTGTCAAAAGTGTCCGATGTGTCCGCCATAATGTCGCAGTCGTGAAAAAAATCGCTGATCGCCGCCATTACTAGTAAAAAATTTTTTTTTATAAAAATGCCTTAAAACTATACCCTATTTGGTAAACACTATAATTTTGGCGCAAACCAATCAATAAACGCCGATTGCGATTTTTTATACCAAAAATATGTAGAAGAATACGTATCGGCCTAAACTGAGGAAAAAAATGTTTTTATATATTATTTGGGGATATTTATTATAGCAAAAAGTAAAAAATATGTCATTTTTTTCAAAATTTTCGCTCTATTTTTGTTTATAGCGCAAAAAATAAAAACCGCAGAGGTGATCAAATACCACCAAAAGAAAGCTCTATTTGTGGGAAAAAAAGGACGCCAATTTTGTTTGGGAGCCACGTCGCACGACTGCGCAATTGTCAGTTAAAGCGACGCAGTGCCGAATCGCAAAAAGGGGCCTGGTCATAATGGCCCGTATTGGTCCGGGGCTTAAGTGGTTAAGGTCCGCTCACTGTATATATGCGTCATTTTTTTAAAGATGGATATCTCGGTAACGCCAGCAGCTGCTGCCACAGCCGAGATATCCATCTCTTCAGTGAGCGGTCCTGTTTACGATAATGGTGGTCTCTGTGGCGGATTCACCGCGAGATCACCATTATCAGCAGCGGGAGAGGGCCCCTCCCGCCGCTCTCCTGCGCCCTCCACTGCTTACCGGAGCCGTCGGTAGCGGCGAAGGCGATCGGGTCCTTCTCCCTCCGTAGTATGGATAAGAATGAGGGGAAGATGGCCCCCACTCATCTCCATACCATAGCAGGGCGGCGCATACGTCTTAAAGGGACATTTTTTTTTTGTAATTTTTTCAAATTACATTTTTTTTATATTGCATTTTAGTGTAAAAATTAGATCTGAGGTCTTTTTGACCCCAGATCTCATATTTAAGAGGACCTGTCATGCTTTTTTCTATTACAAGGGATGTTTACATTCCTTGTAATAGGAATAAAAGTGATTCATTATTTTTTTTTAAAACAGTGTACAAATAAATAGAATCAAGTAAAATAAATCAGAAAACAAACAAAAAAATGTTTTAAAGCTCCCCGTGTTGACGAGCTCGCGCACAGAAGCGAACGCATACGTGAGTAGCGCCCGCATATGAAAACGGTGTTCAAACCACACATGTGAGGTATCCCCGCAATCGTTAGAGCGAGAGCAATAATTCTAGCCCTAGACCTCCTCTGTAACTCAAAAGATGCAACCTGTAGAATTTTTTAAACGTCGCCTATGGAGATTTTTAAGGGTAAAAGTTTGATGCCATTCCACGAGCGGGCGCAATTCTGAAGTGTGACATGTTGGGTATCAATTTACTCGGCGTAACATTATCTTTCACAATATAAAAAAAATTGGGCAAACTTTACTGTTGTCTTATTTTTTAATTCAAAAAAAGTAAATTTTTTCCAAAAAAAGTGCGCTTGTAAGACCGCTGCGCAAATACGATGTGACAAAACGTATTGCAATTACTGCTAATCTATTCTCTAGGATGTTAGAAAAAAAACAATATATAATGCCGCACACAGCCCTGCACCACGAGCTTCATCTGCATTTTTTTTTTTTTTTATCTTTTTCCCATGTCTTCTTTTCCTCCTTCACTCATTTATATATTCATATAATTTTTTATTGTATATTTTTCACCACACTCATTCTTGCACACTCACTTACGTCACACATATTACATATAATCACAGTACACATATTTAATTTTTTCCTCTTTTTTTCTTTTCCCCTTCTCTTTTCTTTTCTTTTTTCTCTTTTTTTCACATCTCTCATCTTTATTTGATTTGTTTCCCGTTTTTCTTTTCTTCTGTCACTCAGTTTTTCACTTTTTATTTCTTTCACTTTGTCTCTTTTCTTTTTCACTTCCTCCCTTTCCTTTTCCCATCACCCCTTCCCCCGCCCTCCATTTTTATCCTTCACCACACCTTCTAGGCCCGTCCCATTCACCATTCTCCTCTTTAAGCACTCATCAGTTTCATTGTTCACATATGCACCCTATCACGGTCTTAATACCTTCAATAGAATTTAATTAAATTGAAATTAATTCATGTTGATATACAATGCAAATAATCCCTGCAAAAATCTTGTCCATCATCATATGTATATATTCTTTTTAGATTTGTGTGTCCGATTTGGCCCTGTCTTCTTGGCTCCTGCTTCTATCCATGGGCTCTCCTCCGCGCCCCCCCCCCCCCTCGTTATCATGTGTGGGGTACCAGTGCGACCCCTCGTGAGTCTGGGGTTCTGGTTCTCTTGCCTCTTGCTGGGCGTTCTCCATCCCCGCCCCCCCGCCCTTGTGTGGGCCATGGGAGGCATCGGCTGCGGCCAGAGGGTCCTTGGTTGGTGCACAGGGACAACACAGGGGAAGTTTTCTCCCTTCAACGAATCATGGGTAAATATATTCACCTACATTAATATGTATAACTAAGGTTGATGTTTTATTGTTTAGAGTTTTTCTTTTGTCTTATACTGTATAGATAAAATTGCACATATTCTCTTTTAGAGCATCTCCATTACACCCCCTGAAGAGACCACCATTGACAAGGTCGAAACGCGTTGGGGTGATTATTTGAATACAACAATATTATGCTATGTCATTTATATATTTGCCCATATTATTGTATCATCATGTGTATGTTCTCCTATTGTCAGTACCCGGCATTGATGTGTTACATGCTTCTAAAAAATATTTTTCTAATAAATATTAGTTTTTGACACTTCCAATATCCATATTTATTGCTGCAGTAGAAAGCCCCTGGGGTATCTTTCCTTTCCAATATATAATGTTTGGGGGTTCTTAGTAATTTTCTAGCAAAAAAAACTGTTTTAAACTTGTAAACTCCAAATCTGAAAAACAGGCAAGGTCCTTAAGTGGTTAAAACTGCTTGCAGCTTTAATGTAATGTCTGGTCCCGGCAATATGGATGAAAATCATTGAGAAAAATTGCATGGGTACCCCCCACCCCCCAGCCCCTTACCAGACCCTTTGGGTCTTGTATGGATATTAAGGGGAACCCCGCACCCAAATAAAAAAAGGCCCTATATACTCTGAACAGCAGTATATAGGCGGTGCAAACAAGACAGGGACTAGTAGAACCTGTTTGTAATTTGGAACAGGTACATTTTTAAAGTGTAGCTCCAGCCAAAAAATCTTTTTTTAAGCTTTTTGGAAAACATAGGGAAGGGTTATCACAACTGTAACATTTGTTTTGCTGTCTGTGCACCTGTTCAGAACATTTCACCTCACTTTCCGTACCAATGACAAATGTTTTTTGAAAATTTGGGGATTTTATTGAAACAAGGATTGGTGATAAAGCATCAGTGGAGAGGAGACATATTTTTCCCATATTAACTCTTACAGGAGAGAATTTCCCTTCCTAGGGATAGATTTCCTCTCACTTCCTGTTGTCTCCTTCCGTTTGCAAGTAGGAGTCGTTTGTATGTTGGATGATTGAAAGTAGGGGCCTGCCGTATGTACTCTTCAGAAATTTGGTCCTTAGGTGTTGGTGTTGCCACAACACTGTAAGCCCTCACAGTTACTCTTGGTGGGCGCTGGAACGCCCTGCTGTGAACCATTATATCAAAAATTGTAATTACATGCCATTGTTGAACAGTGGTAGGAAAAATTGGGCCTTTGGTGGTGGTGCTGGTGCCACAACACTGTAAGTCCTCACAGTTACTCTTGGTGGGCGCAGGAATGGGCCCTGCTGTGAAATATTAGATCAAGAATTGTAATTACATGCCCCTGTTGAACAGGGGCATAAAAATTGGGCCTTTGGTGGTGGTGGTGTTGCCACAACACTGTAAGCCCTCACAGTTACTCTTGGTGGGCGCAGGAATGGGCCCTGCTGTGAATTATTAGATCAAGAATTGTAATTACATGCCCCTGTTAAACAGGGGCAGAAAAATTGGGCTTAAGGCACTGGTGCTGGTGCCACAACACTGCAACCCCTCACAGATACTGTAGTTGGAGCGCAGCAATGAGCCCTGCTGCAAAGTATTGCATCAAAAATTGTAATTACACGCCCCTGTTAAACAGGGGCAGAAAAATTGGGCCTTAGGCACTGGTGCTGGTGCCACAACAATGCAACCCCTCACAGATACTCTAGTTGGAGTGCAGGAATGAGCCCTGCTGCAAAGTATTGCATTAAAAATTGTAATTACACGCCCCTGTTAAACAGGGGCTGAAAAATTGAGCCTTAGCCACTAGTGGCGGTGCCCAGAAACAAAAAATTTCTTACATGCTATCAGCATGATCATTGAGGAGGAAGAGGATAGTCACTCAGCATAACAGGATAGTCACTCTGCATCAGCATAGGCAGTCTTGAAGGGATCTGACATTTCAAAGAAAATATATCAGCATCAGGTGCTTGGTAGCTGGTGGTGATCCAAGACTGATTCATTTTTATGAAGGTCAGTCGATCGACCGAGTCGGTGGACAGGTGCACCCTGTGATCGGTTACAAAGCCTCCAGCAGCACTGAATGTGCTTTCCGAAAGAACGCTGGATGCAGGACAGGCCAGTAGCTCAATTGCATACTGTGCAAGCTCTGGCCAGTGATCAATCCTCAAGACCCAGTAACCCAGAGGATTTTCGGTGGGAAAGGTGTCCAGGTCTGATCTTGCCTCTAGGTATTCCTGCACCATGTAAACCAGACGCTGGTGATGGTTGCTGGAACCGATCATACCTTGGGACTGCGGACTAAAAAATTGTCTGAACGCATCGGTCAGACGGCCACCTTCTCCACCGCTCCTTCTTTGACTGACCGAAGCCTCAGCAACACGTTGTTCAGGACCAGGAATTTTTAACCTCCCAGTCTCTGGGAACGCGTTGCACAGACCTTTCTGCAAGGCCTCCCGAAGATGCTTCATCCTCTGCTCCCTCTGCGATGGCAAGATAAGGTCCGCAACCTTACCCTTGTATCGTTGATCAAGGAGGGTTGCCAGCCAGTAATGATCCCTCTCCTTGATAGCCCGAATATGAGGATCCTTCCGCAGGCTTTGCAGGATCAGAGAGGCCATGCAGCGTAGTTTTTCTGAGGCATTCGGTCCAGAGTCCTCTGGGTCACTCAGGACGACATGATCCGCAGCCACCTTCTCCCAGCCACGTACAAGTCCATGGGTGTCTTGGGACTGTAATTGATCCCTTGAAGACTGCTGCTGATGCTGAGTGCTAGGCTCCACCTCCATGCTGACACAATCCTCCTCCTCCTCTTCCTGTGTGATAGGCGGGCCAGCAGGAACACTGTCTGGATAAAGGGGGCCTTGAGAGGTAAGGAAGTCCTCCTCTTCCTCCCTCTGTTCTGCCTCAAGTGCCCTGTCCATTATTCCACGCAGCGTGTGCTCCAACAGGTGGACAAGAGGGACAGTGTCACTGATGCATGCACTGTCATTGCTCACCATCCTCGTGGCCTCCTCAAATGGTGCCAGGACAGTGCATGCATCCCTGATCATGGCCCACTGGCGTGGGAAAAAAATCCAAGCTCCCCTGACTCTCTCCTGGTGCCATATTGCAACAGATACTCATTGATGGCCCTCTGCTGCGTGTGCAGCTGCTGCAGCATGGCCAACGTAGAGTTTCACCTGGCGGGCATGTCACAGATTAGGCGGTTCTTGGGCAGGTTGTATTCCTTTTGCAGGTCAGCCAGCTGAGCACTGGCATAATATGACCGGCGGAAATGCCCACAGAGTTTCCTGGCCTGCTTCAGGACCTCCTGTAAGCCCGTGTACCTGCCCAAGAACCTCTGCACCACCAAGTTAAGGACGTGAGCCAAACAGGGCACATGGGTCAGTTGTCCCTGTCGGAGGGCGGAGAGGAGGTTGGTGCCATTGTCGCAAACCACCATTCCTGGCTTAAGCTGGCGTGGCGTCAACCACCTCTGAGCCTGCCCCCGCAGAGCTGACAGAATCTCTGCCCCAGTGTGGCTCCTGTCCCCCAAGCACACCAGCTCAAGCACCGCATGGCATCTTTTTGCCTGCGTACTTGCGTAGCCCCTTGAACGCCTACGGAGCACCGCTGGTTCCGAGGACAAAGCACAGGAAGAGGCCATGGAGGAAGAAGAAGAGGAGGGGGTGGAGGAGAAAGGTGTGTCTGAATCACCAGTAGTAGCATTTTGGAGGCGTAGTGGCGGAACAACCTCCAACACTACTGCACCTTGTACTGCATCCTTCCCAGCTGCCAGCAGAGTCACCCAATGTGCCGTGAAAGATAGGTAACGTCCCTGTCCATGCATGCTGGACCATGAGTCAGCGGTAATATGCACCTTACCGCTGACCGCCCTGTCCAGCGAGGCCAAGACATTGCCTTCCACATGCCGGTAGAGAGCCGGAATCGCCTTCCGTGAGAAAAAGTGGCGTTTGGGAACCTGCCACTGAGGAACCGCACATTCAACAAACTCACGGAAGGGGGCAGAGTCTACCAACTGAAAAGGCAGCAGTTGAAGTGCTAGCAATTTAGCCAAGCTAGCATTCAACCGCTGGGCATGTGGATGGCTGGGAGCGAACTTCTTTCGGCTGTGCAGCAGCTGGGGCAGGGAAATTTGCCTGGTACAATCTGACGTCGGTGTACCAATAGCAGATTGCCAGCAAGTACTTGGCTTAATGACTTGACCTAATTCTATACCTTCATTCCTCTCAGTGCAGGTTTCAGAGAGGACTGAAGGTATAGTGGGGTTGGAGATTCCAGCTGATGAGGAGCAAGGAGAGGTCCGCTCTGTTCTTTGGTGTGTGTCTTTTTTGTATGCTTGCCAACGGACTGCATGGCAGGTCGACATATGTCTGGTCAAGCATGAGGTGCCCAAGCGGCTTATGTTTTGGCCATGCGAGATACACTTCAGACATATATTGCAAATAGCAACGGTGCGATCTGCTGCACACGTCTCAAAAAAGGCCCACACCAAAGAACTTTTGGAATAACGCGCAGAGACAGCAACGCCCTGAACATGCGGAACACTGCGGTGTGATGCAGTCGGTTGGCTGCCCTTAAGCTGGCCCCTGGAGGGCATCCTGCCTCATTGGAGATGTGCCTCCTCCTCCTCCTCCTCTCTCCTATCAGGCACCCACGTTGAGTCAGTGACCTCATCATCCCCTTCTTCCTCATCACTGGAGCAAATCTGGCAGTATGCTGCACCTGGGGGAACATGACTGCCAGATTGCTGTCCTTGTTGGGCACCCCCTCTCTCTGGGCTCAAGTTACTGCCTTCCTCTAGCTGGGTACCATCATCGGAGCCTTCAAAATGCTGGGCATCCTCCTGGAGCATGTACCCAACACTGTGGTCAAACAGTTCGGGGGACTCCTTAGGAGGACATGGTGGGGCTAGGGAAGAAGTGACTGATGCCATTGAGCCGAGGGAAGAGGCAGCTTTGGCAGCTGCTTTGCCAGACAAAGTACCCTGAGCCTGGTGAGAAAGGATGAGGAGGATAAGGATGGCTTGGTCATCCACTCTACCAAGTCTTCGGCATGTTGCGGCTCAACATGGCCAGCTGCCGAAAAGAAGGATAAGCGTGTCCCACGGCCATGTGCTGATGAGGATGCACCGTGTCCACAACCAGCACTGTTGCCTCTAGACACAGAGCCTGCTTGCCCTCTTTTATTGGCTTGTGACTGTCTGCCTCTCCTTGTTTGCCTTCCAGACATAATAATGGCCTGCAGGGAGATGTAGCTGCACAAAGCTGGGATGTATGTATATACTGATTATACTGCAGCTAGCAGAATCAACTGCCTGCCTGTAGTATTATTAGTATGAGAACACTAGCAATTGTCTTCATTTAGCTTTAGTTGCACACTGTGCAGAGGACACAGTACACTAACTGAAAATACTGCAGCTTCCTGCCTGTGGTATTTGTATGAGAACACCAGCAATTGTATTGAGGTAAGCTTTAGGTGCACACTGTGCAAAGGACACTAAAGGCCAATACTGCAGCTCCCTGCCTGTATTTGTATCAGAACAGCAGCAATAGTAGAGGTAAGCTTTAGGTGCACACTGTACAAAGAACACTAAAGCAAAATACTGCAGATCCCTGCCTGTATTTGTATGAGAACACCAGCAATAATAGAGGTAAGCTTTAGGTGCACACTGTGCGAAGGACACTAAAGCAAAATACTGCAGATCCCTGCCTGTATTTGTATCAGAGTACCAGCAATAGTAGAGGTAAGCTTTAGGTGCACACTGTGAAAAGGACACTAAAGCAAAATACTGCAGATCCCTGCCTGTATTTGTATCAGAACACCAGCAATAATAGAGGTAAGCTTTAGGTGCACACTGTGCGAAGGACACTAAAGCAAAATACTGCAGATCCCTGCCTGTATTTGTATCAGAATACCAGCAATAGTAGAGGTAAGCTTTAGGTGCACACTGTGCAAAGGAAACTAAAGCAAAATACTGTAGATCCCTGCCTGTATTTGAATCAGAACAGCAGCAATAGTAGAGGTAAGCTTTAGGTGTACACTGTGCAAAGGACACTAAAGCAAAATAATGCAGATCCCTGCCTGTATTTGTATCAGAACACCAGCAATTGTAGAGGTAAGCTTTAGGTGCACACTGTGCAAAGGACACTAAAGCTAAATACTGCAGATGCCTGCCTGTATTTGTATCAGAACACCAGCAATTATATTCAGGTAAGCTTTTGGTGCACACTGTGCAAAGGACACTAAAGCAAAATACTGCAGCTCCTTGCATGTATTTGTATCAGAACACCAGCAATTGTATTGAGGTAAGCTTTAGGTCCACACTGTGCAAAGGACACTAAAGCAAAATACTGCAGCACCCTGCCTGTATTTGTATCAAAACACCAGCAAATGTATTCAGGTAAGCTTTTGGTGCACACTGTGCAAAGGACACAGTACACTAAGTGAAACACTGCAGCTAGCACAATTACCTGCCTCCTGTCAGTATAGAGAATAACAGGAACGGATCTAGCTTAACTGAATACAGTGTATAAATATATATACAGCACCTAGGATGCATATATATCCTCTACATACTGTAACTGCAGCTAACTGACTCACCTGCCTGCTCTATCTAACTCAAATCTAATTACACTGTCTCTTTCTCTCTTTAACATCTCTCTTTAACCACTGCAACACACTACACAAGGCCGCCACGGAGGCGGCCTTATAAGGTGTGGGGCGTGTACTAAACCCCCTGAGACATAATTGGCCAAAGCCACCCTGGCTTTGGCCAATTATGCCTCTCCGTTTTTTGCGCGCTGTGATTAACCAAAGCATGCGGGTCAATCATCAGCCAGCAATGCACTGCGATGCCGCAGTGAATTATGGGCCGTAACACACATACTCTTAGAGACACGTCTACTGATTCTGCGTAACTGGAAATCCAATAATGCCACAAACATCTCTGACATCACTACAGCGGTGCATAGAAACTATACTTTTGAACGTCTCATAGCTATTAACTCTTTAAATTGTACGAAGTTTGACAAATGTTGGTCTATTTTGCCCAAAAAAATTTGACCAGTCACTATATTGCTTCACTCTTCAGAAACCTTATATCTATGAAATCTTATTGCTAAAGGAAAATGTAAATGTATATTGGTTACTGTGTATATCACTTATCCTGTAATTTTTGTTTAACCACTTCAATACCAGGCACTTATGCACCTTCCCGCCCAGACCAATTTTCAGCTTTCAGCACTCTCACACTTTGAATGACAATTACTCAGTCATGCTACACTGTATCCAAACAAAAATTTTATAATTTTCTTCTCAGAAATAGAGCTTTCTTTTGGTGGTATTTAATCGCCACTGGGTTTTTTATTTTTTGCGATATAAGCAAAAAAACAGCAATTTTCTTTTAAAAAACACTCTTTTTTTTAGTTTCTATTGTAAAATTTTGCAAATAAGTAATTTTTCTTCATAAATTTGTGCCAAAATGTATACTGCTACATATCTTTGGTAAAAATAACCCACATTAGTGTATATTATTTGGTCTTTGTGAAAGTTATAGAGTCTATCTGATCACGCCTGATGTACTGAAGGCATATCTCATTTCTTGAGACACTAACAAGCCAGGAAAGTACAAATACCCCAAAATTACCCCTTTTTGGAAAGTAGACAGTCCAAGTTATTTACTAAGAGGCATGGTGAGTTTTTTGAAGTTGTATTTTTTCCCCACGATTCTTGGGAAAATTTGGATTTTTCTTTTTTTTTTTTTTTTTACACAAACTGGTCATATTAACATTTTTTTCTCTCACACAGCCTATGCATAATTGCAACTATACCCCAAAATACATTCTGCTACTCCTCCTGAGTGTAGCGATACCACATGTGAGACTTTTACACAGCCTGGCCATATACAGAGGCCCAACATTGAAGTAGCACTTTCAGGCGTTCTACAAGCATAAGTTGCACATATCCTTTCTCAACCACCTATTACACTTTTGAAGGTCCTGGAGCACCAGTACAATGGAATTGTCCACAAAATGACCCCATTTTGGAAAGCACACACCCCAACGTATAATCTATGAAGAATTATGAGTCTTTTGAACGGTTCATTTTTTTTACACAAAGTTGTCCATTTATAAGATATTTCTAACGCATAGCATATACATAGCAAAAATTCACCCCAAAATGCATTCCGCTACTCCTCCTGAGTATAGCGATACCACATGTGTGAGACTTTTACACAGCCTGGCCATATACAGATGCCCAACATTGAAGTAGCACTTTCAGACGTTCTACAAGCATAAATCGCACATATCCTTTCTCAACCACCTATTACACTTTTGAAGGAACTGGAGCACCAGGACAATGGAAATGTCCACAAAATGACCCCATTTTGGAAAGTACACACCCCAACGTATAATCTATGAGGCATAATGAGCCTTTTGAACGGTTCATTTTTTTCCAGAAGGTTTTGGAAAATGTGGGAAAAAATTAAAATGCATTTTTTTTTACACAAAGTTGTCCATTTATAAGATATTTCTAACACATAGCATATACATAGAAAAAAATGACACCCCAAAATGCATTCTGCTACTCCTTCTGAGTATGGCGATACCACATGTTTGAGACTTTTACACAGCCTGGCCACATACAGAGGCCCAACATGCAAGTAGCACCCCCAGGCATTCTAGCAGCATTAATTGCACATATCATTTTCTGACTACCGATCACATTTTTGAAGGCCCTGGAGCACCAGGACAATGGAATTGTTCACAAAATGACCCCATTTTGGAAAGCACACACCCCAATGTATAATCTATAAGGCATAATGAGCCTTTTGAACGGTTCATTTTTTTCCAGAAGGTTTTGGAAAATATGGGAAAATATTAAAAAAAAAAATAATTTTACACAAAGTTGTCCATTTATAAGATGTTTCTAACACATAGCATGTACATAGGAAAAAAAATACACCCCAAAATACATTCTGCTACTCCTCCTGAGTATGGAGATAGCACATGTTTGAGACTTTTATACAGCCTGGCCACATACAGGGGCCCAACATCCAAGTAGCACCTCCAGGCATTCTAGCAGTATTAATTGCACATATCATTTTCTGACTACCGATCACATTTTTGAAGGCCCTTCATATATCTAACACATAGCAGGCAGGTGCATACCAAATAACAAAAGATTACCTGTGGTTTTAGAAGTGCAGTGGTCCACAGAGGAGAGCATTGGTCCAGGCAGCAGGCAGGGATAAGGTCAGTGACAGCAAAAGCAATCATCCAGGCAGCAGGCAGGAATACTGTCCATAGTTTGTACGGGCAGAGATACTGTCAGCACAGCCAAAGCACAGGTCCAGGTAGCAGGCAGAGGTGTCCCAGCAGAAATACTGTCCAAAGTCAGTAGAGGCAGCAGGTAGGCAGGTCAACACAGCCAAAGTATTGGTCCAAGCAGCAGGAAGAAACATGGTCCATAATGTCATGGGTCATTACAGGCAGTAATATGGTCAGCACAGCCAAAGTATTGGTCCAAGCAGCAGGAAGGACCATCAAGCTTTGGGCCAGGGGGACAGGGGTAGAGGCTTCTCCCACCCAAATCGCTTTGAAGCCTCCGGGCAACCAGACCCTGTTCTTGGAGCACAGAAAACAAAAAACTGGTTTTCTCTACTCAGAATGCTATTCTGAAGCCCCTCACATATGTGAGACCCCTGTGTACTAAAAGTAGATGGCCAAAAGATCAGTCCAAGTGGCAGGCAAAAACATGGTCGATTAACAGGCCAAGGTCGGTACACGTGGAAGTCATAAACGTGGTTTAAATCGTCAGGCAGAGGTATCGTCGGTAAACAGGCTGAGGTTGGTGCACATGGAGGTCGGAAACGTGGTTTAAATCGGCAAGCAAAGACATCGTAGGTAAACAGGCCAGGGTCAGTTAATTAACATGGAAGGTAGTTCGTAACATGGTAGCAGGCAAATGGGGAAATGGCAGTCTGTTAATAATAAGGGGAATTAATGGATGTATGATAATTTTTGAAGCAATTTCCGATGCACAGGCCAGGTTGGGAGGGACAATCGGGACAATAATAGGTGGTGTCTCTTCTTACTTCTACTCTGCTGCATACACGGCATTTCTTTTGGCATCTTCTTCCAGATTCTGTGGGGGGGATGCTAAAGGGATAGAGTCGCTCGTGAAGCCGACTCACACTATCAGAGTGAATGCTTCCTGGGGCGGGATCTTGTTGGTAAATGAGGGCATCGATGATATCTTCGATATAATGGAGGTAAGGGAGTTGTTGATTTTGAGTTGCTTTTTGGTAGCAGACAAACAAATTAAAAAGGGCCATGTGAAACAGGTGAAACGCAACTTTCTTGTGCCAATAACGGGACTTTCTGGTTGATAAGTAGGGCTGTAGCATCTGGTCGTTTAAATCCACCCCCCCCATGTACAATTTGTAGTCGTGGACACATTCAGGCTTTACAATGGGACAGCGTCTTCTTTGGATCTCCACCACGGTGTCATTGTGGATTGTAGACAGGATGTGGACATCTTTCTTGTCCCTCCACTTCATGGCCAACACCTCCTCGTTCCTCATGAATGCCGATTCTCCAGGTCGCAATTTTTTGGTCAATAAATTTTGTGGGAATCCCTTCCGTTTTTTTTTAAGGTACCGCAGGCCGGGGTTTGTTTACTGTAAAGGTGGCGAAAAAGGGGCAGGCTGGTATAGTAATTGTCAACATATAAATGGTAACCTTTTCCGAACAGGGGGTATGCCAACTCCCAGACAATTTTCCCACTGGTTCCAATATATGTGGGGCAATCACGGGGCTGGAGCTGAGAGTCTTTGCCTTCATAGATCCTGAATGTGAAGACGTATCCAGTGGCTCGATCACATAATTTATTTAATTTTAACCCATACCTGGCTCTCTTGCTTGGTATATACTGCTTGAACTGCAGTCGGCCAGTGAAATGTATGAGGGACTCGTCCACACAAATTTTTTGGTCTGGGATGAAAACTTCTTGAAATCGCTGGGAAAAGGCATTGATTAGGGGGCTTATCTTGTACAATTTGTCGTAGTTGGGATGATCTTGGGGAGGGCAGTGTGAATTGTCATTGAAGTGGAGAAAACGCATGATCATGTCGTATCTTTTCCTGGACATGACAGCGGAATATATGGGCATGTGTTGGATGGGGCGTTTGGACCAATATGCATGGACTTCGTTCTTTTTTGTAAGCCCCATATTGAACATAAGGCCCAAAAACAATTTAAATTCGTCCAATGTTAGACGCCGCCACTGGAACATGCGGGCGTAGGAAGAATTGGGGTTGGCAGCAATAAATTGGGATGCATACAGATTAGTTTGATCCACTATATTCTGCAGCAAATCTTGTGGGAAAAATAAACAAAAATAATAAAATTTAGAAAAATTTGTAGTGTCGGGCTGCACACCTGGCTGTGTGGTGAAAGGGGAGATGATAGCGGATCCTGAGTTGGCAGGCAACCATAAGGGGTTTGCCAGGGCATTGGGAAGGTAGGACTGGGGCTGGATTCTTCTGGTTGGGCGTGTATTTCCATTACTTGTACTGGGCTCCTCTTCCTGGGGTATGGCGCTTCTGGTGGTGGGCAGTTCTCCTGATCTTGGTCCTGATCTTGGTCCTGATTGCATTCTTTTGGGAGAGACGGCTTCCTCCGGGGACTGGGACTCTGAGCCACTATCCTCCACTGGTTCGTATTCCGAACCAGAATCGGATAATGGGAGCTCCCCGCTGCTCTCCTCATCCGACATGGCAATAATGGCATATGCCTCCTCAGGTGTGTAAACCCTTTGGGACATTATGGCAGTGCTTATTGGTTGGCCTGTGTAATGGTACTGCTGGTGGTAGTGGTGGCGGTCTGTGTGGTGGTACCGATGGAGGTATTAGTGGTGGGCCTGTGTGGTGGTACCGATGGCGGTATGGGTGGTGGTGGTACCAATGGCGGTACAGGTGGTGGTGGTACTGATGGCGGTACGGGTGGTGGTGGTACTGATGGCGGTACGGGTGGTGGTGGTGGCGGTACCGATGGCGGTACAGGTGGCGGTACAGGTGGTGGTGGTACCAATGGTGGTACGGGTGGTGGCGGGTACCGATGGCGGTACAGGTGGCGGTACGGGTGGTGGTGGTACCGATGGCGGTACAGGTGGTGGTGGTACGGGTGGTGGTGGTGGCGGTACCAATGGCGGTACAGCTGGTGGTGGTACCGATAGCAGTACGGGTGGTGGTGGTACCGATAGCGGTACGGGTGGTGGTGGTACCGATGGCGGTACAGGTGGTGGTACAGGTGGGGGTGGCACTACCGACGGTGGTACGGGTGGTGGTACCGATGGCGGCACTAGTGGCGTTACTGGTAGCAGGCCTGGAAGTACCTGATGGCGGTACTAGTGGCGGTACTGGTAGTGGTACCGATGGTGGTACTGGTAGCCTGTGTGGCGGTACCAATGGCGGTACCGATGGAGGTGGGCCTGTGACAGATGGGCTGATTGATTTCTTGACAGATGGGCTGATTGATTGACAGATGGGCTGATTGACAGATGGGCTGATTGGCTGGGCTGATTGACAGATGGGCTGATTTATGTGCTGGGCTGTGTGACAGGTCCTCTTTATTGCGCGGGGGCGCGCGCAAGGCATTATCCTGCAGGACGTCAATAGACGTCCAGTGTGGATAATGCAACCACTTCCCGGACGTCAATCTCCTATTGACGGGGCGGGAAGTGGTTAACTATGAAAATTTTTCAATAAAAAACATATAAATAAAAAAGTATATACACACTCACATATGTATTTGAGCTTTGGGGTGCACACCCTAATGCAAAAGATTGTGCACACCTATGAGCAAAAAGCAACACTATGGTTAATATCACCATGTTGTAAGTTATTTTTCTTTTACAGATCACACAAGTCATGATATTATGATCGAAACATAATTCCTAATAATATGCATGTCTGAATAAAAAATATTATTTTTGAAGACAGTGATATGAAATGTTAAGTTGATTTTTATTAAAAGAATGAATACATTTTTACCAGGCATAAGTGCCACTTACAGCTTGTTGTAAAAGTCTTTGTTTGTGCTCTAACTTTTGATTCTGGCTTATGTAGTCAGTATTATTTTAGAAAAACATATTAAAAGCTCTAACAGCTGCTACATAGACTGCAACGGCTTATATACTTTGTGTATATAAAAAGTACTCTAATTTGTTCATGTACCCGCATTGAGACAAGTGTTTATTTATTGTACAAGTGATCCAGATATTTATCTGTATGCATGTATAAGGGAATAAGCTATCAAAGCCATTAAGAAAAAAAGACATCTACAATTTTGCATTTGACAAACTTTCTGAACCTATTTACAATAACTGATTTTTACAATAATGATGAGAAAACATTTTTTGTTCCACTAATTAATGGGCCTGAAGTGTAGAAATAGTATTTGTCATTTCCCAGTGATCCTGCCAACCTGTCCCTGAATCACAACAGGGTCCTGTGTCAGAATCGGCAAACATCCCTATAGAAGCACCATCTGGGTCTTGGCTTCCACCCAGCCATACTCTTTGATAGCTTTTGGCAGGACCAAAATAGCTCAAAGCCTTTTTCCCTAGCTGAATCCTCTCTCTCTCTCTCCCTTTCAAAATGTTGTTTTTTGCAGGTTTCTGCTTAAATATTTATGTAGTCCTCTGAAAGAGGTCAGGATGGAGATCATGAATATTTTAAACTGTGTGAGTTGTGGGCCGGAGTCTGGGGATAAGCAATGTATTGATATGCTCCGACCTAGCAGTCAAGACAGCCATGATATGTTGAAAATATTTTAACGACAGTCCCACTGTGATTTGTTTTATGTAATTACACTCTATATATTAATAACACATTACAGCTTTTAATGATTCTGTATCTAACACTTTCCCAAGCAAAAATGAATAGCACATAATGCTTATACATTTATTTATATTCTTTTTGATAATCGATGAGGGTTTAGGTCTTACCACTCAAATCTAGGTAGAGATAAAAATGATCTTGTTATTACACCGCAGGAAGGCTGTTGAATTCCTTTAGGAATTATAAGTACATAAAGATCACTTGCCCTACCTGCTAATATGTGATGCATTCTATATATTCTATTTTATTAAATCATATGATGATACCTGAATTACCAACGAGTCCTGTAGATAATCTAAAAATTTCACAGCAAGGAGCTCTTTGCCCAGCAAATGTAGTAATCTTTATGCCTGAGGAATCTTTTCTAATCCTGGTTCCTGTAAAGATAAGATAGCTCAGTCAGTATACTTTATACATTTCACTATTGCCATAGAGATTAGAGAAGGTTAAATTACAAGGTAAAGGATTCTGGGTACTAGTGCGCAAATACTTATACTGAGCTGCTGGCTGGTAGAGTCTTAAGAGAAATGTGGTGCAACAATGGTTAGTAGTTGAGATGCTACTAATTGTGGATTTACAACCAAGATTTTCATATTAATACTATGCTCATTTCATCAGCTGTTTTCATTGACATTTTAAGCTTGCTTAGTTACATTGTTCATATAATTTTTGACTTTCAAAATATTTATAGCCTTTGATTATTCAAGAATATGTGGAGGTCTGGGGCAATGCTGGGAGAAGTCCATCCAGCGTCAAGGGCAAAGATGCCAAACTGCTCCCCCCCTTCCCTTAGGGTTAGGGTCAAGGCACCTACATCCCTGCAATAAACGATTACACCCAAGACAGCCACCCCTCCTGCCCACCCCTGATCCCAGCCCTGGGTGATGTAGGTTTTGAAATGGGGATGATGTCTGGTCGGTCCCTCTATACTACTGTACCTTGAAGCTTTCCCAGTTTCTGCTATACCTTTAATACCTGTATGCAAGCCAATCATAATTTGTTATATAACGACTAGGCAAAGCCCCAGTGCCCTTTAAAATTCGATATTTTTTTTAACTCACGTTTTATATTTTATATTTGTATCAAATCTTTATTGTACAACAAAACATTTAACACAGTGTGCCCCTATCACATAGAGGCCAAAAGAATATCATGTTGTTACCTTTCTTTCTCTTAGGATTTTTTCAGACATGTGGTACTGCTTGCTTCTCTCTGAAAAGTGATCTGGGGTTAATCACTTTTTTGATGGTGGTATACCACGGTTGACAGGCATTCAGAAGACACTACTTCTGCCTCGTGAATGCATATTTTTTTTTTACTTTTATTTTTAAATGAATGAATATGAAAATGCTGCCATGTTACCTTATATACTCATATGAATTATGAGATAACAAACAAAACTATTTACCATTATACGTGCATAACATGAAGTTAAAATCATGACGTGAGATCATTAACACAAATGTCCATACGTGAATCTGTGATTAGGCCACACAATTATTACATCCCATGAGAAAGATGTGCAGCAGTAGAAACCTCCACCATTGTTCCCATTTTGGGGACACTGTTACGTACCTGGTGGGATGAGCCTGATTAGCGGAGGGAGGCTTCTCTTACTCCTCTGATTCGGGGCCCCTGATAGAGCAAACAGGTGGCACAGGAGTGCAGAGTCGCACGAGGGCCGGTAGTCGTGCTATCTGCTGAGCTTCTAGTTGAATGGTGTGCCAGATGACAGTGGATGACAGAATGCAGGAGATGCAGGTCAGCGGTACCAGAACTCCACGGACTGGAAGGCAGAGGCAGGGTCAGGCAAGCCGGGTCACACACAGGACAGTCAGATAAGGTACAGGTTCAGAGGCTGGAGAATAGTCCAGGTTCAGGCCGGGGTCGATGCAGGCGGAGAGCAGGTGTAGTCAGAGCAGGCCGGGTAGGTAACAGGAATCAGATGCAGGTTCAGGAAACAGGAATCTCATGGGAAAGCTGTAGACAAGGCAGCACCGGGTCTGTGCACTAATCCGGTTTAAATAGGCACTTCATTGATCACATGGTGCGCCGTGCACGCTGATGCGCCGGTGCACCGTGCACGCTGATGCGCCGATGCGCCATGCACGCTGATGCACCAAATGCGCTGATGCGCATGCGCTAATCTACGTTAGCACACGTCAATGCAGCTTCTTTGACACAAGTTCGGGGAGCAGGAGTTAGTCTGCGGGGAACATTCCTTCCTCTAGCCAGCCTTTCCTGACAGACACCCTCACTTTATGAAATAATCTGTATGACAAAGGTCATATTGTGCCTCTGTATATATCAACAAATCGACCCAGCTGGATGCTCCTCAGGGCACTCACTATCTTCCTCAGTCCTTCCACTTGGTTTATCCAGCAGTCATCAATAGATCAGGTGGTGCAAGATAAAGCAATACGTCATGGGGGCACACAAGGTGTGTCTTGGGTTCATATTACTGGTACATAGAGTCACTTTACATATATTTATTTTTAAATTGTGGAACAGCAATTATATATTTGCAGGACCACACTGCAACTGCGAGCTGAGTGTTTTACTCTCAGTTGGGGTGCGACCCCAACTTAATAAGTGAATTTGACAGGCAGTGTTCCCTGTCAAGCTCTGCACCCTGATTTAAAAATGCTGTGGCTGCAGCTGTCCGGCTGTATTGTTTCAATGTGGGTGGGCAGCTAGGGGAGGAGGTACAACCCATTCTTACCACACCCCTGCCACTCATTTAAAAGAGCTTTAATTGAAAGCTTGTACAAAACTCTGCAGAAAGTAGAAAGAAAGAGAGATGGGTCATTTCATTTCTTGTCCTGTAGACTCAGCAAGAAGCAAAAATATATATTCTCTTTCCGTCCATGGACTGACACAGCATCTTCATTCTTGACAAAGTGGGTTAGGTTCCTACTCATAGGAGAAGACTAGGCAGAATGTTAGATGTTTTAACATACATTCCATTACCAGAGCTGAACAGCCCCGCCCAGGGGGCGGTCCCTCCGAACATAACTCTCCTACCTGCAGCTAGCTGCCTCAGTTTTTTTCTGCCTAGAATTTGGTGTTCTCGGTTCTTCAAGGACCTCCTTTCACAGATATCAGAGAGATTCCTCTTGTGACTCTATCTCAGAAGGTGGCTTTTCTAGTCGCCATTACTTCTGTCAGAAGGGTTTCTGAGTTGGTGGCCTTGTCTTGCAAGCCGCCATGCTTGGTCCTCCATAGGAATAAGGCGGTGCTACGCCCACAGCCTTCTTTTCTCCCGAAGGTGGTCTCAGCATTCCACCTTCATGAGGACATTGTGCTTCCATCTTCATGTCCTTGTCCTGCGCATCCCAGACGGTTTGCGCCTCATTCTTTAGACCTGGTACGTGCTTTGAGGGTGTACCTGTCTACTACGGCTTTGTTTCAAAAGTCTGACTCGCTGTTTTTTGCCTGTGTCTGATCCGACACAGGGCCTAGCGGTTTCTCGGTGGATCAGGCAGGCCTTTATTCAGGCCTCTGCTCTTAAGGGGCGGGCACCTCCCTTTCCTGTTACGGTGCATTCAACCAGGGCAATCTGTGCTTCCTGGGCTTTCCGACGTCAAGCGTCTGTTGCACAAGTGTGCAAGGCAGTGACCTGGTCATCCGCACATGCCTTTTCAAAGTTCTATATGGTTGATGTAGCTGCATCTTCCAATGCTTCCTTCAGCCACAAGTTTGCAGGCGGCTGTTTAATGTTGCAACTCCTCCCTTGCGGAGCTTTGCTTGTTTGGGGTGAAGTTTGGGTTTTCTCCTTGATACTGTTCCCACCCCTCGTTTTTGACACTGCTTTGGGACGTCCCACTTTGTCAAGAATGAAGATGCTGTGTCAGTCCATGGACGGAAAGAGAAAATAGGATTTTTTTGTACTCACCGTAAAATCATTTTCTCTGACGTCCATGGACTGACACAGCACCCACCCCTCCTTTCTTAGGTTTGTACTGCTTTACTACGAACTGAGGCAGCTAGCTGCAGGTAGGAGGGTTATGTCCGGAGGGACTTCCCCCTGGGCGGGGCTGTTCAGCTCTGGTAATGGAATGTATGCTAAAACATCTAACATTCTGCATAGTCTTCTCCTATGAGCAGTAACATAACCCACTTTGTCAAGAATGACGATGCTGTGTCAGTCCATAGACGTCAGAGAAAAGCATTTTACGGTGAGTACAAAAAAATCCTATTTTTTCCAATGTGGGTGATATCCACTTTTTGACAGTTGTTACAGGAACAAGTGACCCCCGTTGGATTTGCTCTCACTTTATTTTCCACTGACACTGGTTATCAGGACAAATAAAGTTAATCTCCCTAACAGGGACACAATAACATACATAATAGTGGTTCTAATTCCTCACCACTCCATCCAAACCTAAAAAATTGCTTTTAGCAGATACAAAATATTTTATAGCATGGTAACTAGAGCAGGTATAAAGCATACTATTTTCAATAATAAGTTGCGCTAGACTTTCATCAAAGTGAACCTGTGCAGTAACATAACCCACTTTGTCAAGAATGACGATGCTGTGTCAGTCCATAGACGTCAGAGAAAAGCATTTTACGGTGAGTACAAAAAAATCCTATTTTTTCCAATGTGGGTGATATCCACTTTTTGACAGTTGTTACAGGAACAAGTGACCCCCGTTGGATTTGCTCTCACTTTATTTTCCACTGACACTGGTTATCAGGACAAATAAAGTTAATCTCCCTAACAGGGACACAATAACATACATAATAGTGGTTCTAATTCCTCACCACTCCATCCAAACCTAAAAAATTGCTTTTAGCAGATACAAAATATTTTATAGCATGGTAACTAGAGCAGGTATAAAGCATACTATTTTCAATAATAAGTTGCGCTAGACTTTCATCAAAGTGAACCTGTGCAAGAAACTTGATATTGCTAAACATACATATAAAGTGACTCTATGCAAACGAAAATTAATAATGCTATAGAACTGAATTAAATATCACATTGTGTCACATTGTAATTAGTCCATTTATGATGTAGGTAGATATCAATTGTAAGACTGACACACAATGGCACACGATGCACCCAAGAAGAAGTGGTGAAGAAAGGGTGTAACGGGAGATCACACGTGCTTTTGACTTAATACCCAGCCCGGGCCTTTATGATGCAAAGCAGTGGTCCCAGCGTCTTCCCAGATAATATCCCTCAATCTTATGTATTGCCAGTTGGTCCCCATGAAGAGATAGAGGCTTCCATAGTATAAAATCTTTGGTGGTATTATTAGATAAAAAACAATATTGCACTTACAATTTAGACGAACAAGAAATACAGTAAAAAACTCTGAGCCGGCCGGCTCTTAATTGCAGCTTATCCCTCCGGGACCTGCGTGAACGCGGTGACGTCAGCACGTCGCTCCACCCTATTTGTTTCGTCACAACTGGCGTCGTCCTGGGGCACGGGCGGCGTGCTGACTCACCGCCTTATATTCATCTAAACCTCCAGAAGCCTCACCCGGATTTGAGCTTTGAGTGATACTTTCACTGGATCCGCCATCTTACAAAAGGGCAAATGCCCATGCTCTACGGCGTTGACTTTATTAAAAGCATATTAAAACCAGTTGCCTACCTTGTGTGTCTTAAAAACGTCCATAAAACCCCCTCTGCACACAGGACGTGTCTTGTATGCCCTGCATCTAATCTAATCTAATCTTTTTTTATCTCCTTCTACTCAGCTACTGTGCACAGCCCGTAAAAATCCTATGACTGGGAGCTAGTCAGAAGTCTTCTTCACTGAATGATCACTCTAACAGACAATCACAGTGAGAATTCAATGTAACATTTTAAGCCAAAACAACAACAAGCAAGTAACATAGTAGCTATCTTATCTCCTGCATTGTCAGACAGATTTGTGAGTGAGAGATCTTCAGCTGACAGAGGAAAGTTTTTATTGTGTGTGCAGGGAGTTAACTGATAATTACCCAGGACATGCTTTTTTACTACTTAACCCTTTCATTTCAACCTGTATAATCACTATTTAACAGTTTCATGTTTCTATTTTAAATTATTTGCTGGAAACATTTTTTTTATAAAGCACATATATACATTGTTATCTATAAGGATTTACTGTTAAAAATGTGTGGTTTAGGGTATATCTGTTTTATTTTAAATCAGTAAGAACTATAAATTACTGTTGCATTATGAGAAAAATTAAATGTATGCAAAAAAATAAACGTTATTTCTTTTGTAAACCAAAAATCTAATTTTAATGTTGCAGTAAAATAGAACAAGCAGCAGAAATTAGTTTAGATGTTTTCCTCACATTAAGGCCTGGTTCACACTGGGGCGACAAACGCTCCGACATTGGGAGCTCATGTCGCATGACGTGTGAAAATCAATGTTTCCCTATGGGAGCCGTCTTAACTGGTCCGACGCATGTCGGTCCGACTTTGAATATGCTGCCTGTACTACTTTGGTCCGACTTTGATCCGACTTCAGCCCATTGACTATCATTGAAGTCGGATCAAAGTCGGACCACAGTCTTGCATGGTCCGACTTTGGCATGCGACTTGTGCTGTACTGCTCTTGAGGGGGAACTCCAGGCCAAATTTTAAATAAAAAACCGGCGTGGGTTCCCCTCCAGGGGCATACCAGGCCCTTGGGTCTGGTCTGGATTTGAACGGGCGCCCCTACGCCGAAAAAACGGCGTGGGGGTCCCCCCAAAATCCAAACCAGACCCTTATCCGAGCACACAACCTGGCCGGCCGCAGGGGAAGAGGGGGGAAGGAGAGAGCGGCCCCCTCCCTCCTGAACCGTACCAGGCCGCATGCCCTCAACATGGGGGGTTTGGTGCTCTGGGGCAGGGGGGCGACCTGCGGCCCCCCCACCCCAGAGCATCCTGCCCCCATGTTAATGAGGACAGGGCCTCTTCCCGACAACCCTGGCCGTTGGTTGTCGGGGTCTGCAGGGGGCTTATCGGAATCCGGGAGCCCCCTTCAATAAGGGGGCCCCCGGATCCCGGCCCCCCCACCCTATGTGAATGAGTATGGGGTACATCGTACCCCTACCCATTCACCTGGTGGACAAAAAATTGCAATAAAAAAACACTACACGGGTTTTCAAAGTAATTTATTGCACAGCTCCGGGGGTCTTCTTCCGACTTCCGGGGGTCTTCTTCCGACTTCCGGGGGTCTTTTCTGACTTCGAGGGTCTCCGGTGTCGTCTCCCGCTCTCCGGTTCTTTCTTCCGCCGGGCCTCCGCTAACTTCTTTTTAGCTCTCTTGCTAACAGAGGCCCGGTCTTCCCCGTTGTCTCGTCCGGCTCTCCGTTGTCCTTCTGCCGGCCTCTCCACTAACTTCTTTTTAGCTCTTTCGCTAGTGGAGGAGCCGGGCTTCCCGTCGCCGTCGGCTTCTTCTTCCCTCTTCTCCTCCTCGATGTTGACGCGTCGCTTCCTCTCGCTGTAATACTGGCTCTCCGCTCCGCTCCGCATTAATATAGGCTTCTCATGACGTCACAGTCACATGTTCCAGGGCACATGGCCCCGGAGCATGTGACTGTGACGTCATGGGAACATGTGACTGTGACGTCATGAGAAGCCTATATTAATGCGGAGCGGAGCGGAGAGCCAGTATTACAGCGAGAGGAAGCGATGCGTCAACATCGAGGAGGAGAAGAGGGAAGAAGAAGCCGACGGCGACAGCGACGGGAAGCCTGGCTCCTCCACTAGCGAAAGAGCTAAAAAGAAGTTAGTGGAGGGGCCGGCAGAAGGACAACGGAGAGCCGGACGAGACAACGGGGAAGACCGGGCCTCTGTTAGCAAGAGAGCTAAAAAGAAGTTAGCGGAGGCCCGGCGGAAGAAAGAACCGGAGAGCGGGAGACGACACGGGAGACCCTCGAAGTCGGAAAAGACCCCCGGAAGTCGGAAGAAGACCCCCGGAAGTCGGAAGAAGACCCCCGGAGCTGTGCAATAAATTACTTTGAAAACCTGTGTAGTGTTTTTTTATTGCAATTTTTTTGTCCACCAGGTGAATGGGTAGGGGTACGATGTACCCCATACTCTTTCACATAGGGTGGGGGGGGCCGGGATCCGGGGGCCCCCTTATTGAAGGGGGCTCCCGGATTCCGATAAGCCCCCCGCCCGCAGACCCCGACAACCAACGGCCAGGGTTGTCGGGAAGAGGCCCTGTCCTCATCAACATGGGGACAGGGTGCTCTGGGGTGGGGGGCCGCAGGTCGCCCCCCTGCCCCAGAGCACCAAACCCCCCATGTTGAGGGCATGCGGCCTGGTACGGTTCAGGAGGGAGGGGGGCCGCTCTCTCGTCCCCCCCTCTTCCCCTGCGGCCGGCCAGGTTGTGTGCTCGGATAAGGGTCTGGTTTGGATTTTGGGGGGCCCCCACGCCGTTTTTTCGGCGTAGGGGCGCCTGTTCAAATCCAGACCAGACCCAAGGGCCTGGTATGCCTCTGGAGGGGAACCCACGCCATTTTTTTAATTTAAAATTTGGCCTGGAGTTCCCCTTCAAGATTCATACCAAACACAGTGCCTGATATTGGCGGGGATCCAAGTCGGATCCCCGTTCATTGAAAGTCGGACATATGTCGGCTTCATGTCGCAGGGCAAAGTCGGATCCAAAGTAGGACAGATGTCATGTCGCACTAGTGTGAACCCAGCCTAAGACCCCTTTCACACACTTTAATGCTAAAAATAGCACCTGTAAAGCACCTGAAAAAAGCCTCATCTGCAATCCCAGTGTGAAAGCCAGAGTGCTTTCACACTGGGGTGCTGCGCACTGGCAGGACATCAAAAAAAGTCCTGCAAGCAGCTTCTTTGAGGTGCTCCTAAAGCACTCCTAAAGCGCACCTGCCCATTGAAATCAATGGGCAGCGCCGCCAAAGCACCTGCAAAGTACCTTGGCAGCGGCGCATTTCAGACACTTTTAACCCTTTATTCGACCACTAGTGGAGGTTAAAATTGCCCCTCTAGTGCATGAGAAGTGCTGCAAAAACAATGGTAAAGCGCTGGTAAAACTAGCGGCGCTTTACCTCCGATGCCCGTGTGCTGGCAGTGTAAAAGGGCTATAATGGTTCAAAATATTACTGATCAAACTTGAAAAAATGCATTTGTTTTTCCCCTTAAAATGCAAATAAATGTTAAAAATTCTCAGAGGACTTTAGGGTCACGAGAAAGCCCCGTTTGTCCCCAAAAAAACAATATATGTATCAATTCTTTATCATAAGTAATTACAAAGTTAGAGACTTATAGACAGACACATAGCAGAAATGTGAAATATGGCCAGGTCCATAGGGGGGTAAACAGGTGTGAAAGCCAAAGTTGTTAAATCATTTTAGAGAAACAGAAATTGCTCTTCTTCTTTGTTCTGGGTTCATAATAGGCATTACGTTTCAACAGAGAACAAACAACCTCCCCTTGTTTTACATTACCACCAGCTTTGTCAGTAGGTAGAAGTATAATTGTTTTTTTTATTTTTATTTTAGTCATACAGTACGTGTTTACCAGTTATATTTAGTTGGAAAGCAGGTTATAGTGTAAAGAGTTAGCTTTTTTTCACACTGGGTAGTTGACATCTCTAAGCATAATGAAGTTTTGACTTCTGGGTGTGCTTCTTGTGTATGTTTATGCCTTCAAAATTCTCTGGACTGAAATAAAATTTAGATAGAATAGCATTGTATTACACAAATCAGTTGAAAGTTTCCTATGGTATGTTATACCCTGTCAAAAGGCATTTACTTGTCTATCTTACAGCTGGTTATTCTATCCAACCCACCCCAGCAGTCCTCCACATCTAGAAGGCTGAAGGCCTTTTGCTGTGCATGTACAACATGCAGTAAAAATGTTTTTCCTTCACTTTTATCATCACCCATTCTACCCAGTCAAAGATCTTGATGGTCTTACAACTAGCTTATGCCATAAAGAGATGCTTAATATATGACCTATGGGTTTAATGATGAAACTAGGCTATAAATAAGCCCTGTCTATTTTTTTATCAAAACTTAAATTTTATTGATTTTCAACATTTTCCAACAGAGAAATAAGAGGAAAAAAAAAGGAGTAAAAAGACATAAAATATTGTAGAGAGCAAGTACCTGGCAGGACATACAATAATGCCGGCTATAAAAATTGAGTGAAATATGCAGGACAAATAACCAAAGATAGTACAGAGCAAGATCCAGTCGGTTGAGTGTGATGTAAAGTTTCTGTATCACAACAAAGTCCAGACTGCCAGAATGCGCGTTAGCGAATAAAGGAAAAGGGAGATATAGTGAAGAGGTTAGGAAAAGTCGAGAAAATGAGAGAGAGCAGAAATGGAGAGATAGATAGTAGTGAGGGGGAAAAGAAAGGAGAGGACAGCCACCCGCCCCAGAACCTCCCCGCTGCCTGGGGACCCCAACCACGTGACGCCTCCCCAGATCGGAGGTTCATCAGGCGATCGGGGCTTCTAGCACATCCCACAGCTCCCATACCCGGTTGTGAGTATCGAGAGAATTATTTAGGGAAGCTGTCAGATACTCCATCCTTTTGACATCCCTGATTCTGGAGTGTAGTTCAAACAGAGAAGGGGGTTCCCTCCTTTTCCATTTCAGGGCTACCAAACATCGTGCCACTGTTAGCACCTGGGCCAAGAGTTTTTTAGAGAATTTAGAGAAAGAGGGAGTTGGGAGGCCCAGGAGGAAAAATTTAGGGCTAAACGGCACCCAGGAACCGAAGATGGAATGTAGTAGGGAGTGCACTGTCTGCCAGTAGGGAACGATCAGAGAACAGGTCCAATAGATATGATATAACATCCCCACCTCGTTACAACAGCGCCAACAGCAGAAGGGTATATGGAGTGGAGCAGGTCTGGGGTTTGGTACCAGTGGAATAAAATCTTGTATTGGTTTTCTTTATAGAGCATACAGATAGAGCTCTTGGAGGCCTGCGACCATATATGCTGCGATGCCTTTAGGGGTATATCCTCACCCAAGGCCTACTCCCACTTGCTCATGTAGGCATTCCGGGGTCCGGTTGGCAACATATCCATGATCAGGAGCTGGTAGGTGCGCAAGATCATACCTTTAGGGGACAAGCCTTCTAAGCAGATTTTCTCAAACTCGGTTAGAGGGGAGAATTGGAGGTTCGTTAATAGAGATTGTGCATAATGACGGATTTGTAGGTAGCTAAAAAAAAGCCTGTCCGGGTAAGTCAAAGGCATCTTTCAAATCCTGAAAGGACCGCAAGGTTCTGGTTCTGGTATCCACCAATTGACCGTAGTGAAATAAGGCCCGGAAGTGGGACATCTGCGAGGTCAAGCTGTCCGGGACATTAGGCATAAACAAGAATGAGGTGACCAGGGAGGCAGTGGAGGTGAGGGGGTGTTGCAATTTAGCGCGTCGCCATAGAGTTCGCAATAGTGCCATTGGACCCAGCATTCGTGACGGACTGAGGGGTATGTCAGTACTCCACAGCATGGAGTCTGGATGGGTGGGGGCCAACCACAACTTCTCAATTTGTGTCCATCAATTATAGGAATGGAGGGTACACCAAGAGGCTACAGGGTGCAGCTGGGCAGCTAAGTAATATTTGGTGACGTTGGGGAACCCAAGGCCACCTTGGCCACGGGGGGCATATAGGATTGGTCTAGCGATCCGGTGTCTCTTATAATTCCAGAATTTTTTTATCAAATCGACCTGAAGGGCTCTAAAGTAGACTTGTGCACAACAGAAAAATTTGTTTAGTTTCGGTTTGTTTCTTTTCAGTCCTGTTGAATCGTAATCATTCGTAATTTTGCTAGACAGGATTTTTCGTGTTCGGACTAATTCGTATTTTCGCAAGCGACATTTTTCGTAGAATTTTTCGTTGATTTATAATTCGTACTTTCGGTAGAGTACATTGTTTTTCGTTGATTCTGGACACAACTCCTACATTCGTAACTTTTTTTGGGTTCGTTGATTCGTAATTTTCTGTGTATCTCTCACAACGACGCTGCCTATTATGCCTAATGTGCTTCGAATGGATTTGTACTTTTCTAAATACATAGCGGTTATTTGTAACGATTCGAAATCTCGTATTTTACTTTCGTTTTTTTTTTTTTGAAATCATTCTTTATTGAAAAAAAAAATTTCTTTCATATAGTACAAGAACACTTAACAATGTTCGTCATGCAACGACGGTAGGATACGATAAAATATAGAAGAGTACAAGAAACGAGATTTAGCACAGTGATACTAAGAGTGCATGAGAAAACAGCAGTACAAGGTCCTCTCTCCTCCGAGGCCACCCGGATTGGAGCACTTCTGTGTCCCAGGAGGAGAGACGGCCTCAGTCGCCCTAGTAATAGAGGATAAGTCCAAACATGTATAGTTCCAAAAATACTATATAGGTGATATTCACATGGTATAGTAGGGTGTAACCTACATATTGCTCAGTCAAGAAAATGTATAACTAAACAGGGTGCTTTATGAGATAGGCACAGCTCCGGACCAATTGGTCCACGGGACCCAGGCCTTCCGGGTCTTTTCGGCCTGACCATTGCTGCCTGCCATAACAGATTCGTAGCTAAAGTGTAGATTCACAAGGTCAATGATTTTGGAAGTAGCCGGGACCCTCTCTGATCTCCACAGTCTTGTGATACATAGCCTGGATGCTAGGAGAATGTGGGTTGTAACATACCTATGGGCATAGGGGATCTTCTCTATCTTTATGTTTAGGATCGCCAGCTCTGGGGAAGGGAGTATTTCACAGTGAGTGACTCGAGACAAGAGTTTAAATATGTCTTCCCAAAATGGTTGTATGAGGGGGCAAGACCAGAGTGTATGTAGTATGTCACCTTTAAGGGATTTGCACCGCCAGCAAGTGTCAGAGGATTGGGGAGAAAAGTACGCTAATCTGGCAGGTGTCAGATACCAACGCAGGGTGATTTTTTGGGTAAGTTCCCATAAGGCAGAGCATTTGGTGGAGGAATATATGGATTTCAGTGCTGAGGTCCATTGATCTGTGGAGAAGCAGCAATTTAAATCCGCTTCCCAACGCAAGTGCGAGGATGTTTTAAATAAGTGTTGTTTGCAGTGGAGGCGGTTATAAAAATGAGATATGCCTTTTGTTTTGGAGAGAGCATTTGTAAGGAAATCCCAGGTTTTGGGCGGAATGGCGTATAGGGGAGTGGGTACTGCATTTAGACAATGGCTTATTCTTAGGTGGGTATAATGCTCCCTGGAGGGGAGGTCAAACTATTTTTGTATGTCAGCGAATGGCTTGATGTGAGGCCCCAGGAGAAGAGATTGCAGGAAGCGTATGCCTTTACTAGACCAGTGTGTTAGTGACAGGTCTGGAGATAGATAGCAGAGAGATTCCAGAGGTATTTGGAATGGTGGCTTGGGGGGAATGTAGCCTGAGTGTATGATCATTTTTTTTCATGCATGCGCAGATGCTTTCATGGTAGGGCGGAAAGCTGATGGGATAGTTGTCCCGAAAGGGGTACTCATTAACCAAGATTTCAGATCTGAGCGAGGGAGGAAGGAGTTTTCTATTTGTCCCCATAGTGTGGTGGGGTGGGTACGAAACCAATCTTGTAATTGGGCTAGTATGGCAGCGAAATAATAGTCCTCAAAATCTATAGAACCCACCCCGCCCGCTAATTTGTTTTTGATCAGTTTAGTGTGGGCACATCTGGGTTTTTTACCTTTCCATAGGTGGGTATTCAGGACATGTTGAAGGGATCTGAAAAAAGAGGGGGGGACAGGGATGGGAAGTGTCCTAAAGTAGTATAAAATTTGCGGGAGGCAGATCATTTTGAAGGCCGCTAACCTGCCCGACCAGGATAATTCATGTTTCGCTATGTTCTGGGATTCACCTTGTATCTTGAGAAGCAGGGGTAAGAAGTTGGTGGAGAATAGGAGTGTAGTTGATCTGGTCAATTTAATCCCTAGGTAGGAGATTTCTGTCTCTGCCCATTTGAATTTGTGTTGCATTTGTAGTAAGTTTTTTGTGGTAGCATCTAGATTAATGTCGAGTATAAACGACTTTGTTGTATTGACCTTGTAGTAAGAGATCTCGCTAAACCAGGTAAGTATTTTTTGCACCTCTGCCAGGGAAGAAGCCAGGTTTGTAAGGATTAGTATCACATCATCCGCGAATAGGCTTATTTTATGTGAGATCTGGCCTATTTGTATACCCGAGATGCAGTTGTGTTCTCGTATGCGTGATGCCAGAGGTTCCATAAGAAGGTTGAAAATAAGGGGTGACAAGGGGCAACCTTGTCGGGTGCCATTGGTTATGGGGAATGGGTGGGAGGTCATATCTTCCGTAAAGACTGTGGCCGAGGGGGATGAATATAGTGCCATGATAGCGTTAAGAATATATCCATCAAAACCAAATTTCTGTAGTACCGATCTGAGGTAGGCCCAGTGTACTCTGTCGAACGCCTTCTCCGCGTCCCAAGAGAGGAGCAGAGAAGGCGTTCCAGTAATTTCCGCTTGATGTATGATGTTTATCATTCTCCTCGTGGCATCCGATGCCTGTCTGCCTTTCGTGAAGCCTGATTGATCATTGTGGATCAGTGTGGGCATTATGTCGATCATTCTCGCTGCTATTGTTTTAGCGTATAGCTTGATATCCAGATTTAGCAGGGATATCGGGCGGAAATTCTGGGGACTGGTTGGCTCCTTCCCTGGTTTGGGTATCGTTATTGTAAGAGCATTTAACATGTCATTTGGAAACTGAGAAGAGGAGGCAGCGTTATTAAATATCTCAACCAAGTGTGGGATTAATTGGTCAGAGAATTGTCTATAATATTCTCCCGATAGTCCGTCGGGACCTGGGGCTTTGTCAGTGGGGATAGAGCGAATTGTTTTCCGTAGTTCATGTTCCGAGAACGGAGCATTCAGATGTTTGAGTTGGTCAGGTGTCAAAACAGGCAGATTCAAGTCATTAAGAAAGTGGTTAATGTCGTCTTGAGAGGGTTGGGGGGTGTTCGGATCTGCTTTCAAATTGTACAGGTCTTTATAATAGTCGCTAAATGCGTTGGCGATGTCCTGCGGGTTCGTCAAGGGGGTGTGAGTATGGGGGTGGTACAGGTGTTGTATTTTGGACTTGGCGTGTCTACCTTTAAGGCGCTGTGCCATGCGTTTCCCAGCCTTGTTGGAAGTTGAGTAAGTGGTGGCTTTTAATTTCCGTTGGATACGGTCAAGGGAATGTAGTAGTAAAGAGAGAAGCTCCTGTCTTAGGGACGTTAGCTGGTCAGGTAAAGGGGTGTGGGGGTTTGTTTTGTGGTGCGTTTCTAGGTCTGCTATCTGGGAAGAAAGTTCATCTATACGCTGCGTTCTCTTCTTCCTATGTACCGCATTAATTTTCATCAGGATTCCCCTCATATAAGCCTTGTGCGCACTCCACACCACGTTAGGGTCAGACACTGAGCCGTCGTTTAATTAAAAAAATTCAGTAATGTGGGCTGCTATCTCTGGAGCGTAGTCCTTGTGTTGTAGAATGTAGTTATTAACTCTCCAGATAAATGAGTTGTGGGTGCGTTTAGAATCGTCAATGGAAAGTGAGATTGGGGCATGGTCTGACCATGTGGTGGTGTGGATTGCGGAGGCAACAATTTTTTGTAGTACCCATTTGTCGGACAGAAACAAATCAATTCTGGAGTAAGATTTTTGGCTATGTGAGAAGTAAGTATAGTCTTTTTCTGTGCCGTGGTGGCACCTCCATACGTCAAGCAAGTCATGTGCTGTTAGTAGCCCATTCAAAGGGGAAGGTCTCCTTTTCGCAGCAGAAGTGGAGTCCAAGTGAATATCTGGGACTATGTTGAAGTCCCCGCAAATTATGAGGTGGCCCTTCTTTACAGATTTAATGAGTCTGAAGATCTTGCGGATGAATTTAATCTGGTGAGCATTTGGGGCATAGAGATTGACGATGGTGTAGACCAGGATTATGTAGCGCCCCTCTGGGTCAAGGGTTACAGAGGATAGGTGGAAATCAACCTTGTCTCTAATTGCTATCAGAACACCTCTAGCTTTAGAGGCGTAGTGTGCATGGAAGACGTGGGGAAACAGCCGGTTGGTACACAGTCGTATGTCGGCTTGTAGGAGGTGTGTCTCTTGAATGCAAACAACGTCGCTGTGAAGAGCTTGGACAGTTTTCCACAGGGAGTGGCGTTTAGCTGGGTGGTTAAGCCCGTTAACATTTAAGGACAGAAAGTTGATAGGCATTGTGTAAGTGTGGGCAAGGCTATGGTGTTAGGTCTGCACTTACAGTTAGTTGGTTGGTATCCGGTATGTTGTCAGGCGGGTCCAGGTAGTTGTGGCTGGAGAAGAAAGGATCCGGGTCTTCCCACGAAGTGGATGCTAGAGCCGTGAATAGAGCAATATGTCAAAATGGAAACAAGACAAGAAAAAATAAAAAAAAAACTTTAAAGGAAACAAAAATCTGGACACAGTCAGCATGTTGCAAAGTAAAGGCGCGACTCTGAGGAGCATGCACTATGTTAGCTCGAAGTAGCAACTGTAGAAAAAGTCCACTAGAACTGTGGTGCTCAACTAAGGTGGTATATAGAGGTAGAGAGTATCTCCGCTGCGACCTCTGAAAGGGGGTAAAAAACAGTCTGAACAAAGAGAACTGAAGTCTTCAGAAATCTACTCTGACATCCCAGAGGCGTATGAGAAAAAAAGGTTGCTCGACTCACCGTAGTGGTGGAGCTAGTGGTCTCCTAGGTGAAGTTTTGGTCCAGGTTTCGGCGTGCTTGGGTGTTGCTGTTGCGTGGTGGAAGAGGAGCGGGTGGTTCCGGCAGTATACCCCAGGCGTGGAGCAGATTCAGCCCTGCAGTAAGGTCGCTGACCACATGCGATTTGCCATTTTTTGTGATAAGGAGTGTGGCTGGGTGTCTCCATTTATATTGGATTTTGTGGTTTTGGAGCCCCTTAGTGATTGGGTTTAGTTGTCTTCTGAGTTGGAGTGTGAATTTGGACAGATCCGGGAACATTTGCACATCAGTAAAGGGAGCAGGAAGGGGGGATTTTGTTCTAACCCCAAGCATGAGATTCTCCTTAATGTGAAAAAAATACACTCTCATAAGTACATCTCTTGGGACAGTGGCAGCGAGATGGGATGGTTTAGCAATCCTGTGTATTCTGTCAATTATTAAATCTCTGGGTGACGCTTCAGGGAGTATGATGTGCATGAGCTCTTTAGCGTATTTGGGTAGGTCAGCTGGTGGTATTGTTTCAGGGACCCCATGCAGTTTAACGTTGTTTCTGTGAGATCTGTCTTCTAAATCGGACAGCTTGGTGCGCCGCCATGCTTGTTCTTCTTTAATGTCTTCATATGCATCTATGACCCCATTCACCGTGGAGGCACATTCAGTCATACCCCTTTCTATGGTCGACACTCTTTCATCTAGTGAGTGTATGTCAGATGTAACTTTTGTGAAGAGTGAGGAGAGGTCAGTAATTAGAGAGGATTGTAGTGATAATAGCATATCCTTCAGGGTCGAATCTAGTACAGGCTGCCCTGAGGTGGGGAAGGACGCCATAGAGGAGTGCAGGGCCTGGTTTGAGGAGAAGGGGTTGAAAGCCGGGGCCTCAATTAGTGCCTGTGGCGTCTGGTGCGGCAGCGTGTCAAGACGCATTTTAGCCTTTGCGGGGCTGCTGGTGAGGGGATCACACTCGGGGAGGTGATCGGAGCTGCCTGGGGGCTCAGGGAGGTGTGGATTGTCCGGATCAGCGTCCGGAAGGTCAGTGTAAGAGGCCCGCTGTTCTCTCGGCGCGGCAGAGCCGGCGCCATCTTTGAACTCACTGACCTTCTCCGCAGGTTTAAAGGCAAACTCGGTCAGTTTCTGCGGCTTGTAGTCCATGTATCTTTTCCTGGACATGATTCCTGTATGCAGGAGAGCTTCTGCAGCTAGGATGGCCGTGGATGGTGTAGCTGTGTGGGCCGTAGTCGCTCCGATGTCGTTTCTGGGATGAGGAGCTCTCAACTTAAGCAGCCATCTTCAGCTCTGGTCAGCCACGCCCCCCTACTTTCGTTTTTTTACATGCGGCTATAGCCTCCGCCCCTGTACACCATTTTGAGAGGGTTCAGCACGGTGAGGGAGAAGCAGAGAGCAGAGCAGAGTGTTATTGTGCTTCGAATGGATTAGAAATCTCGTATTTTACTTTCGTTTTTTACATGCGGCTATAGCCTCCGCCCCTGTACACCATTTTGAGAGGGAGTTCAGCACGGTGAGGGAGAAGCAGAGAGCAGAGCAGAGTAAGTGTTATTGTGCTTCGTATGGATTTGTACAATTGTAACTTTTTTCGAACTATGCCGAAGACATTCGGGCATTCGCTATTTGCAGTATAATTTATTTCGGATTCGGTTTTATTCGTAATTGCTTTGTTCGGAAATTCGAATGCTTCCGAATGTCCGAAAGTTGCTAAATTCGGACGAATTCCGATTTGTTACGAAACAAATTGCACAAGCCTACTCTAAAGTGTGCGGCTGGAATAGGGATGGGGAGCGTCTCAAAAAGGTAAAGAAGCTTAGGTAGGATTGCCATCTTGATGGTTGCCAAGCGACCAATTAGGGACAGCTTTAGAGTTTTCCATTTGGCCAGGGAGGCCCTAATGGAGGTGTACAAATGGGGAAAGTTAGCCTTATAAAGAGTGTCGTAGGAGGGCGTGAGGTAGACACTGAGGTACTTTAAGGTAGAAGTCTTTCACGTATAATTGAAGGATTGGGAGAGGGCGGACATTGTCTGATGTGGTTTATTGAGGGGGAGGGCTTCCGTGTTAGAATTATTAATTTTGTAACCGGAGAGAGCACTATAGCGGTCTAACTCTATGTGTAGATTCGGGAGAGAGAAATGAGGTTGTGTAAGAGTAAGCAGGACATCGTCCGCAAATAGAGAAATCTTAAAGTCCCTAATGCGGACTGGGATGCCGTGGAAGTTTGGGTTCTGCCTGATATGTGCTGCTAGGGGCTCAATACATAGGGCATAAAGGAGAGGGGACAATGGGCAGCCCTGTCGGGTCCCGTTGGTAATAGGAAAGGTGGGAGAGGAGGCAAACTGGGTCCTAACTAGTGCCGAGGGGGACGAGTATAGATGAGCAATAGCTTGTAGAAAGGGGCCCTTTATACCGACACGATGGAGGGTCGCCAACAGGAAAGGCCAGCCCAGCCTATCAAAGGCCTTTTCCGCATCTAGGCTGAGAAGCAGTGCCTCAGTCCTATTCCTGTTTGCCACATCAACAAGGTCGATAACTCGCCTGGTGTTGTCCCCTGCCTGGTGGAGGGGGATAAACCCAACTTGGATGAGTGACGGCATGAAGTTGTTTAACCTATTCGCCAATAGTTTGGTAAAAAAAATTAGGTCTGTATTAAGGAGCGCAATTGGCCTGTAATTAGAACACAGGGTATGGTCCTTTCCAGGTTTGGGGATCAACGTAAGAAAGGAAGTCTGCATGTCTCTCGGGATAGGTGTGTTAGTCATGAAGGCATTAAACAGAGGGGTGATGTGGGGGGAGAAGAAGTGGCAGAAAGGTCTTGTAGTAAAGGTATGATAGGCCATCAGGCCCAGGGGCTTTGTTGTTCGGGAGAGATTTAATCGTGTCAGTTACTTCCTCCTCAGTAATAGAGGAGTTGAGGCTAGTTAGGGCAGAAGGGGAGAGAATAGGGAGATCACAGTCCGCTAAGTATTAGTGGATGGCCTGGGATAGGTTGGGAGATGGAGGATTATGTGGCACACTCGGGTCGTTATAAAGAACCGAATAATATTTGTGAAAGAGCTGCGCAATTTTGGAGGGGTGGGATTGGAGGGTGCCAGTCATGTCTTTGAGAGCGGTAGGTGAGGCAGCAGCCGCCCGCTCTTGGAGTTGTCTTGCCAGGAGGGTATGTGGTTTGTTGGCCTTGTCATAGTAAGTTTGTCGTAGTCGAAGGAGGACTTTCTCTGTCTTCCCCAGGTCAATGTCCCGTAGCCCAGCCCTTGTGCTTACCAGTGTCCTAAGAGTGGTCAGGGAAGGGGAGGACAATAGGTGTGACTCTAATTTTTCGGAGCTTATCTAGCAGCAGCCGACGGGCTGCATTAGCATTGCGTTTCAGGGCAGTGGAGAGTGATATGCACTGACCCCGGAAAAACGCTTTATGGCCTTCCCAGAGGGAAGCAGAGGAGACTTCAGGAGAACTGTTTTCAACAAAGTAGTTTTTTAGGGTTTGCTCCAGCTCCGTTTTGGAGGGATCATGTTTAAGCAAGAATTAGTTTAAGTGCCAATGACAGGCTCTAAAGGATCCCGGGGAAAGTGCTAGGGAGAGTTTAATCGGGGCATGATCAGACCATGATATTGCTTGGATATCTGAGCCGGTGCAGGCTCTCAGGGTTGGGGCATTAACAAAAAAGTAGTCTAGACATGAATGGGACTTGTGGGGATGGGAGTAGAAGGTGAATTGTTTAGCAGATGGATATGTGGTGCGCCAGGCATCAAACAGGGCATACTTTCTGGTTAGCTGGCGGAAGAGTGCAGATTTCCTATCGGCAACTGGGGGGGATTTTCCACGTCCTACGGAGAGCTTATCTAGGCCTGGGGAGTAGGTCAGGTTAAAGTCTCCTCCAATGACCAGATATTGGTGAGGAGCTGCAAACACATGATTATATACCTTGGATAGAAAGGAGTTCTGATTGACGTTCGGGGCATAAATGTTACATAGAGTAAGGTTAGATCCCTTCCAAGTGCCTCGGAGGATGAGGTAATGGCCCAGAGGGTCTGTATACAGGGATTGCAATTGGAAGGGAGAGCCCTGCCTAAAGAGGATTGCTACCCCCGCTGGTTTTCGTGGGTTAGAAGCGAGATATATTTGGGGTAAGTGTTTGAGAGCGAAAGCCATGTTGCCAGACTTGGCAAGGTGTGTCTCCTGGACAAAGATAATGTCCTCTGCAGACCGTTTGAACTTGCGTAGGGCCAGGCTTTGCTTAACATTAGAGTTAAAACTGGGAAAAGAGACTATTCCCCCCCCCTTTTTTTTTGTAGCTGATATAAGTTCTGTATCGTGTTCCACACGCATATACATTTCTTCCTCGAGACAGTGAATAGGAGAAAATAAAGGGAAAGGGAGAAGGAAAGTGGTAACCTAGACCCCATAATGTCAACACAACGGACCACAAAAGCAAGCATAGCAGCAAGCCAAGCGGCAGCCAAACTAGGAAAATACTCACATAACCCAGAACAGCCCTCAACCCAGACCCCTCCAAAAAATAGCCAGCAGCCTAAATTACAGCTTGGGACAACCAGGGTAAGAAAAAGCCAGGGACAAACCCAGGTACAAACCCAGACATCCCTAGACGGGTGTGATATGAAGAGAAGACTCTCAGGAGTTAACGGAACAAGAGGGGCATCCGGAACTCTAGTCGAGGGGGGAAGAGAGGGGCAAAGTGAGCCAACATTAAAAGAAGTGTTTGCAGCAATTAACTTTTGTAAATTCTCCGTGAGTGAAGTAACTACCCAACTCAGAACAATACAGGAAGAACTGACTTTGGTTAGACATGATCTGCAAAAAGTCAATGAAAGAACAGCAGCTCTGGAGGAGAGGGTCAGCTCTGTGGAGGACGTATTGACCCCCCTTAGAAAAGAAATAAAAGATATGAGAGACCAAATGGTTAAATATGAGCTAAATATGGATGAAGTTGAAAATAGAATGAGGAGGAAAAACATCAGGATTGTGGGACTTCCAGAACATAGTGAAGGGGCAGACCCAGTAGCTTTTTTTGAAAAATGGATCAGAGAGACATTTGGCCAGGAACCTTTTTCACAGTTCTTAGCGGTGGAAAGGGCGCACAGGGTCCCTGCCAGACGCCTTAGACCAGATGGTCCCTCCCGACCTCTCCTGGTCAAGATGTTTTACTATAAAGATAAAATGTTAATAATTCAGAAAGCCCGAGAGATGGGGAATATTCTACACAATGGAACTAGGATATCCATTTACCAAGACTTTTCACCAGAATTGCAGAAAAAAGAGCTAGGTTTGGTGAAGTAAAACGAAAATTACAGCAATCAAAACTTACATACGCATTGCTATATCCAGCAAGATTGAGGGTGAACACACTAGATGGGACAAAGTTTTTTGATACACCTGAGGGGGTGACAGAGTGGTTGCTATCGTATAAGGAAACACCATAAAAACCATAGTCATGGACTGATGCCTTTCACATTTTTTCACACTTTCCCTTTCTTGAGAAAGTTTTTCTTTTTTTTTCTTTTACTCCTCACGGGGTGAAACCCAACAGAGGAGGGGAAAGGGATAAGTAGATATATTTATATAACGGGAAACACGAAACACAGAATTTGAAATGTATTGGATCCTTCATATATTCTTTTTTGGGGATGATAGGAGGGAGACACAAAGAGGATACGAGGGGGGGATATAGGGGGCTTGAATAGAAAGGAATGAGATGCACACTGTCCCCCTTTATAAGGGGGTGGTGTGAACAATCTCTTAAGTATGAGGGTAAAATTTGCAGGGGGAACGGGGGTATGAGGAATTGGGTAGATGTAACATGGTTTAGGAGGGGGGGAAGGGAGAAGGGAGGGGGAGGGAATAAGGGGGATTTAAAATATTGGATGCATCAGAAGGGTGAATGCTTGAAGAAGGATGTAAGTGGGGGTCACAGTATGAAGCCTCAACCCAAGCCAAGGAAGGCGGAGAATAGGGTACACGGGATAGGAAGCAGGTACGCATGTAGTGAATGGAGAGAAAGATTTGAGGTGATAGACACACAAACACGTTTTAATAATCAAAGGTTTCACTAAAAGATATGGACACTTACACTTGCAGTAAAAATTAATGGTTAGTAGAGTACAAGCGAAAATTTTTATAATATGTTCATGGAATGTCCGAGGGTTGGGAGATCCAGGGAAAAGGGCAGCAGTAATGTCATTGATGAGAACATATGGATCTTCAATAATATGCCTCCAGGAGACCCACCTTACGAACATCTCTGCATCCCAATTGGGATGGAAAGAATTTCAAATGCAGTTCCACTCGGTCCACAACTCATATTCTAGAGGAGTAAGCATACTTATTAAAGGTGGCATAATGTTTAAATGTATCCAGAGTAAGATTGACGATTTAGGGCGTTATGTCTTCTTACACTGTAGAATACACAATAAAGCTTATATATTGGTCAACTTGTATATTCCACCCCCCTTTAATACTACAGTGTTAACTAGCTTGATGGAGTTCGTTCTGGAGAGACCGGATATACCGGTGATTGTCATGGGAGATTTTAATATGGTCTTAGACTGGGGTAAGGACAGATTCCCTAGTATGATACACCAGAATAGAATAAGAGATGCCAGACTATCTAATTTTTTGGATGAAATAGGCTTGAGGGACGTGTGGAGATTACATAATCCAGAGACTCGGCAGTATTCCTGTCTCTCCAGAACACACTCCACACTTTCAAGAATAGGTCTAATCTTGGGCAACGAGGAGGCAATATCAATAAAAAAAAGAGAAATATATGCCAAGAAGTCTCTCGGACCACTCCCCAATGCTGGCTGTGCTGGATACAGGAGAAGTAATATATCAAAGGGAGGGGAAAATAAGCCCACACTGGATGGAATTAATAAAGGAACCACAAGAGATACTAGGGGAGATCAGAGAATTTATCAAAATAAATCAAGGTACCGCTTCAGAACAAGTGGCATGGGACACACTAAAAGCCTTTTTTAGAGGTATAATGATACAAAAAATCTCTAGGATAAAAAACAATCCAGTGAAAATGAGCGAATAGCTAGTAAGTTGGTTACTAAAAAGGAAGCACAATTCATTAGGGATCCAACATCTAATAACTCACGAGTAGAAAAAGGGGGGAAGTTTGGGACTTTGAATGAGATGCTTGTAGGCAAAAACCAATGGATTAAACGAACATGATACATAGCAAGTATGACGAGCTGATAGGCATATAGTAGACATATAAAAATTCTATTATTTAACAATCTATGACTATTTTTAAAGCTGTGAAGTAAGTAATTTGGGATGTTTTGGTTTTTTCCTTCCCCTGCTTCCTTATTTAATTCATTGGAGTAATTTTGGATATACTGTATATTCTCACAGACATGAATTCTGCAAATTGCTTCTGATGAAGTGGAATTGAGTCCATGAAACGCATCAAGCCTACCATGCAGTTTATTTCAATCATGTCTGTATATTATACTTTTCCATTGATTTTATTTAGTATGTGCAATAATATAATTTTTATATGTCTACTATATGCCTATCAGCTCGTCATACTTGCTATGTATCATGTCCTATGTATTTATGAATAAACCTCCTTTGTTCGTTTAATCCATTGGTTTTTGCCTACACGCATCTCATTCAAAGTCCCAAACTTCCCCCCTTTTTCTAATGTACAACAGGGATGGAAGTGTGTGCTCATTAAGACCACACACTTCATTCAAAGTCCCAATTTCTCCCCTTTTTACCATAACTCACGAGTATGGATACAAGCACAGCAGAATTATCGTCTACTAATCCTTAAAAAAGCAGAAAATAAACAAATCTTCCAAAGACAAGTAGCATTTGCAGAAGGAGAAAGTGCAGGCAGAATTGTGGCCCACCTAATTAAAACAAACTTGCCCAGCTCAATGGTATCAGCGATAAAGGTAAGCGGGGATAGAAAAACCTCCCAAAAATCAGAAATAACAGATAGTGTCACGTACCTGGCGGTGACGAGCCCGGACTTGCAGAGGAGGGCCTCCCTTACGGCTCCCACCAGCGGCCCCTGGTAACGTAACAGCAGGCGCGGAGGTAGGAGGGGTACGAGTGCCTGGCAGGATCAACCAAGGTGAAGGTAGTTACGCAGACTTGGTAGGCAAACTGGAACACAGTAGGTAGAACTGGAATCAGGAACATTCAGCAAACTGGAATCGTTCAGCAGACTGGACCCGAATCAGGAGCACAGGAACTCAGCAAACTGGATCAGCTTAGCAGACTGGACGGGAACCAGGAACACAGGATTTCAGCAAACTGGATCAGCTTAGCAGACTGGACCGGAACCAGGAACACAGGAACTCAGCAAACTGGATCAGCTTAGCAGACTGGACCGGAACCAGGAACACAGGAACTCAGCAAACTGGATCAGCTTAGCAGACTGGATGGGAACCAGGAACAGTGAGATTGGTCGGACAAGCCGGGTCGGTTAACTGGCTGGCAGCAAGGTACAGAGGGATCAGACAGAGGAGAGGTCACAACAAGCCAGGGGTCGGATGCAGGCAGAAAACTGGAGAAGTCACAGGCAGGCCTGGTCAAACACAGGTAAGTCTTCAGATCAGGTTTTCAGGTACTCGACGCTGTAGAGCAGACAGCAGGGACTGTCTGCGATTGACAGGTTTAAATAGCCCCTCTGGCGCCACCTGCAGGGCACGCGCGCAACCGGGAACCAGGAAGACCGGGACGCCTGTTTCTGGCAGGATCTCCATGACATTGCCCCCCCCCCCAAGGGGCAGCCTCCGGATGCCCATCCGGGCAAACTTCTCAGGGTGAGATCTCTTGAAGGACTGCACCAGGCTTCTAGCATGGATGTCCTCCTCAGGCTCCCAAGAGGTTTCTTCGGGTCCGTAGCCCTTCCACTTAATCAGGAATTGGTTCTGGTTATTCCTTCTTCTAAAATCCATAATGGCTTCCACTTCGAATTCCTCCTCCCCGTCTACAATGACAGGATCAGGGAGAGCCGGACTTCGGCCTGGAAATGGGTTGGGAACCGAAGGCTTCAGCAGAGATACATGGAAGACCGGATGGATCTTGAGGGAGTCAGGGAGCTCCAGTTCATAAGCCACTTCATTGATTTTCCTTTTGACAGGAAATGGCCCTAAGAATTTGGGGCCCAGTTTCTTAGAGGGGCATACCATCCTCAAGTTTAAAGTGGATAACCATACTTGGTCGCCGGGTGCCAGCATTAATTCACCCCGTCTCTTCCTGTCAAAAATCGTCTTGTTGTATTCCTGAGTCTTGGTCATGGTTTCCTGCAGAAGTTGGTTGTTGGAAGAAAAGAAGTTCAACTTTTCCTGGACTGCGGGCACCGTACATTCAGGAAGGGAATTGGGCAGGAATGTAGGATGGAAACTGTAATTTGCGAAGAATGGGGACTGCTTGGTAGCGGAATGCATAGAGTTGTTATAGGCAAATTCGGCCAATGGGAGCAGGGAAACCCAGTCATTCTGAGCGAATGAAGAGAAGCAGCGCAGGTACTGCTCAAGGGTCTGGTTAGTCCTCTCAGTCTTTCCGTTGGTCTGGGGATGGTAAGCAGAGGAAAGTGACAATTATATCTCCAGAGCCTTGCAGAGGGATCTCCAAAAACGGGAGGTAAATTGTACCCCTCGGTCGGAGACAATATTGGCTGGTACCCCGTGGAGTCTGACGACCTCTCTGATGAACACCTGTGCAGTTTCGGGAGCTGAGGGAGTCCCCTTCATGGGAATGAAATGTGCCATCTTGGATAGACGATCTACTATCACGAAGATAGTGGTGTGACTCTCAGCCGGAGGCAACTCGACGATAAAGTTGATGGACAGCATTTTCCAGGGTCTGTCTGGGATGGGTAGGGGTCTCAGTAGTCCCCAGGCCTTGGATTTGTAACCCTTGTTTCGGGTACAAACTGTACAAGACTCCACAAGCTTCCTACAGTTCTCGCGGAGCCGAGGCCACCAGAAGGTATGCTGTACCAAGTCGGTGGTCTTGGCAACGTCAAAGTGCCCGGCAAGGGCATGGTCGTGGCAGAGTTCCAGTACGGTTATTCTCAGCTCTTCAGGTACGTAGATCCTGTTCTGGTACCAAAACAGCCCATCTTTGGCCTGCAATTCCAGTTCGGAGGGGGGTCTCTGCCCAGTGGAGGCTTGCTTGGTGGGAGAGTAGGTCTTCCTGAAGCAGAAAGAAGTTTCCAGGAGCAAGAATGGTGTCTGGAGGAGAGGTTTCCCTAGACTTATGGAACATCCGAGAGAGGGCATCGGGCTTAATGTTCTTGGAACCGGGATGGTAAGTGACATGGAAGGAGAACCGGGAGAAGAAAAGCGCCCACCTGGCTTGTCGTGGTTTTAGTCTTTTCGCGGCCTTCAGGTACTCCAGGTTCTTGTGGTCGGTGAATATCAGAATCGGGTGGGCAGCCCCCTCCAACAGATAACGCCACTCCTCTAATGCGGACCTGATCGCCAGCAATTCCCGATCCCCCACGTCGTAGTTCCTCTCTGCCGCAGATAACTTGCGAGAGAAAAAAGCTACTGGGTGGAGCAAGGCCCTGGTCCCCTGTCTTTGGGTCAGTATTGCTCCTACCGCAATTTCCGAGGTGTCTACCTCCAGAACGAAAGGTAATGAGGAATCTGGGTGCTTCAAGATAGAGGCAGAGGTAAAGAGACCCTTCAGGGCCTCAAAGGCCCTTTGGGCCTCAGGGAACCAGTGGAAACGGATCTCTTGTTTGGTCAGCTGGGTGATGGGTTCGATGATGGCTGAGAACCCTGTGATAAATTTGCGGTAGACGTTGGCGAATCCAACGAAACGTTGGATCCCCTTCTTGTCCGCCGGGACTGGCCAGTCCAGGATTGCAGCAATCTTTTGAGGGTCCATTTTGATGCCCTCGCTGGAGATAATTAGTCCCAAGAACGATATACTTTCCAGCTCGAATTCATACTTCTCGGCCTTTGCATACTGGCCGTGCTGGCGAAGCCGAGCCAACACACTTCTGACGTGCCTGCGGTGGGAATCAAGGGAGGAAGAAAAAATTTGTATATCATCCAGGTAGACAATGACAAAGAGATCTAGGAAGTCCCGGAGTTCATCGTTAATGAAATACTGGAAAGTGGCAGGGGCGTTGCACAACCTGAAGGGCATTACACGGTACTCAAAATGTCCGAATCGGGTGCGGAAAGCGGTCTTCCACTCATCCCCCTCCTTGATGCGGACCAAATTGTAGGCTCCGCGGAGATCAAGTTTGGTAAAAATGATGGCTGTTCCCAGTCTCTGAAATAGTTCCGGTACCAAGGGGAGAGGGTAGCGGTTTTTGACTGTGATTTTATTTAATTCACGATAGTCCACACAGGGTCGAAGGGTATGATCCTTCTTTTCTATGAAAAAGATGCCTGCGCCGGCTGGAGATGTAGACGGACGAATGAACCCTTTCTGTAGGTTTTCATTGATATAGTCTTTTAGTGCCCCCTGTTCTACCTCTGTTAACGGGAAGATCCTGCCAAACGGAATTGCCGCTCCGGGAAGTAGGTCAATGGGGCAATCATAGGGCCGATGAAGTGGTAGAGTCTCTGCCCCTTGTTTGCTAAACACATCAAGAAAGTCATGGTAGACCTCAGGGATGGATTGCCGTAATCCAGCCTCCGTATTGATACATAAGAGGGTGGCCGGCCCAGGGGTCTTGAGTGACCCGCAGGATTGCTGGCAGCAAGGAGAAGAAAAGGTCACCAACCCCGTGGCCCAGTTGATGGTAGGGTTGTGGACCTGTAGCCAAGGTATACCGAGGATCACAGGGAACAATGGGGAAGAGATAATGTCCAGGCGTAAGTATTCTTGGTGGGTTCCGGAGATGGTGGAGATGGTAGCGGGTAAAGGGGCGGTCTCTTGGACCACTGGTCCAGACTTAATGATTCACCCATCAGCCAGATGCACACATAGTCCATGGGTCTTGGTGACAAGAGGGATCTGGTGCTTGATGGCAAAGGCTGAGTCCATAAAGCAGCTGCAAGCCCCGGAATCAATAATGGCGGGCACTTGCAGAGTCCTTCCTGGGAGCTGTAACGAGACAGAGAGAGCAAGGTGAGATGTGGACTTGGCCTGTGGGTTGGTAGTGTCAGAAGATACTGAAAGACACTTACGAAGTTTCAGGGGACAATTTCTAACAAAGTGTCCGGGTTCCCCGCAGTACAGGCACAAATTGTTCACTCGGCGACGTTGGCGTTCCTCTTGGGTGAGGGAAGGACAAAGCACTCCGAGCTGCATGGGCTTGGGTATGTCAGATGTAGCAGCTGGAGGTGCAACAGGTGCTGGGTGCAGATGGCTGGGAGCCCGGGGAAGCATCCAGGTCGGGCGGGAGAAGCCTGTGGACCTCTCAGCTCTTTGTTCCCTGAGACGTCGGTCGATCTGGATTGTTAAGTCAATAAGTGAATTCAGGGTTGGTGGTGTGCCAACCCTAGCGAGCTCGTCCTTCAGAGGGTCGGAAAGACCTATGCCGTACTGATGGCGGAGGGCAGCGTCGTTCCAACTGGTATCTGCGCTCCACCATCTAAATTCCGCTACGTAGTCCTCTGCTGCTCTGTGCCCCTGCTGAAGGGTGCGCAAGGCGGTCTCTGCGGTTACTGAGAGCTGGGAATCTTCATATAGCTGAGCCATGGCGTCAAAGAAGGCAGTAAGGTTGTTTAATGCCATATCTTTGCATTCCAAGAGACGGTGGGCCCAGCTCTGAGGGTCTCCGGAAAGCAAGGACATCACAAAGCCCACCTTGGTGGCTTCCAAGGAGAAGGTGCGCGGCTGCAGGGCGAAGTAGAGTTTGCACGAAAAGCCCTAAACTTGCTTCGATCGCTGGAGAATTTTTCGGGTGTAGGGACCCTGGGTTCCGGAGGAAGCATGACAACTGTGGGTGAGGATCTTGCCCCAGCAGTGGAGGTGGAGGTATGGAACCCCCCTTGGGCTCCAGAGGGGTTGGAGAGGACCCGCACTTGTTCTTCCAGATGGGTGTAGCCTTGCTGGAGGTTCTTGACCACTTCAGCCAATCCTGCCAGGTGCCGACATAGTTCCTCCATAGGTGAGGCTCCCTGCTCGGGCTCAGACATGGCTGTCTGCTACTGTCATGTACCTGGTGGTGACAAGCCCGGACTTGCAGAGGAAGGCCTCCCTTACGGCTGCCACCAGCGGCCCCTGGTAAGGTAACAGCAGGCGCGGAGGTAGGAGGGGTACGAGTGCCTGGCAGGATCAACCAAGGTGAAGGTAGTTCCGCAGACTTGGTAGGCACACTGGAACACAGCAGGTAGAACTGGAATCAGGAACACTCAGCAAACTGGAATCGTTCAGCAGACTGGACCGGAATCAGGAGCACAGGAACTCAGCAAACTGGATCAGCTTAGCAGACTGGACCGGAACCAGGAACACAGGAACTCAGCAAACTGGATCAGCTTAGCAGACTGGACCGGAACCAGGAACACAGGAACTCAGCAAACTGGATCAGCTTAGCAGACTGGACTGGAACCAGGAACACAGGAACTCAGCAAACTGGATCAGCTTAGCAGACTGGACCGGAACCAGGAACAGTGAGATTGGTCGGACAAGCCGGGTCGGTTAACTGTCTGGCAGCAAGGTACAGAGGGATCAGACAGAGGAGAGGTCACAACAAACCAGGGGTCGGATGCAGGCAGAAAACTGGAGAAGTCACAGGCAGGCCGGGTCAAACACAGGTAAGTCTTCAGATCAGGTTTTCAGGTACTCAACGCTGTAGAGCAGACAGCAGGGACTGTCTGCGATTGACAGGTTTAAATAGCCCCTCTGGCGCCACCTGCAGGGCGCGCGCGCAACCGAGAACCAGGAAGACCGGGACGCCTGTTTCTGGCAGGATCTTCATGACAGATAGATTCCGGGACTTTTCTGTAGACTTGTACAGTTCAAAGCAAGAGGAAAGGAGAGAAGAAATGGATGCTTTTTTTGGAAGGTAGATGATTCCTTCGCTCTCGGAGCTGGATAGAGCAGAATTAGATAAACCTATAACCCTAGAAGAAGTACAAAGAGCGGTATAAGGTATGACAGGACAGAAAGCCCTGGGACCGCATGGCCTCCCGGTGGAGACCTACCGATGCTTTGGGAAGGAGCTACTCCCGGAGCTTACGAGGGTTTTAAATAGCTCACTAGTTAAAGGAGAACTCCCCCCGTCTATGATGGACTCTACGATTATAGTTATCCATAAAGAGGGAAAGGATCCACTGGACACCTCATCGTACAGACCTATTTCCTTACTTAACACGGACACAAAAATATTGTCGAAGGTATTGGCGGCCAGACTAAGCGGGGTAATTGAGAAATTGGTACACCCTGATCAATCGGGATTTATCCCAGGCAGGGCTGCCTGCATAAACATAAGAAGAGTCTATATGAACCTTCAGATACCAACAGAGGAAGACGGAAAAAGAGCAATTGTCTCGCTGGATGCCGCCAAGGCCTTCGACAATGTAGAATGGCAATATTTGTGGAGAGTTTTGGGTGAGTTCCAGGTGGGCCCGATTTTTACGAAGTGGGTTAAATTGTTATACAAAACCCCAGAAGCGAGAGTGAAAGTGAACAACGTTCAATCTGAGAGGTTTCGATTGCAGAGGGGAACGAGTCAGGGATGCCCATTGTCCCCCCTCCTCCTTGCCTCTAGCAATAGCTCTCAGGTCGACCCCAGAGATAAGAGGATTCATAAGAGGGGAGATAGAGGAGATAGAGGAGAAAGTAGTCCTATACGCGGACAACCTCCTCTTGCTACTGGGGGATACCCAGAATTCTCTGGGAAAAGTTATGGAACAAATAGGGAACTTCGGACACTTCTCAGGCCTGACTATAAATTGGGGAAAATCTATGTTGTTGCCAGTGGACCCTCTATTAAACCCCCTCCCGCAAGAGGCTACACAAATCCAAATAACAACTCAAATAAAATACCTGGGGGTGAATATATCTAGAGATCCTAACCACTACATCGCAGACAATTTGATACCCCTGCTTAATAAATATAAGGGAAAAAGCAAAATATGGAAATGCCTCCCACTGTCAGTGGCTGGCCGTTGTAACTTTATAAAAATGGTCTGGATGCCACAGTTTCTCTATGTCCTACAAAATTCCCCAGTGTGGGTATATAAAAAATGGTTTAAAAAAATAGACACTATTTTCAGGGAGCTAATTTGGAAAGGTGGAGTAGCAAGAATAAAATTAAATACTTTACAGAGGACAAAGCGGGAGGGAGGGGTGGCACTCCCACACCCGTTTAGTTACTTTTTGGCAGCCCAGATTCAACACATGAAGGGTAGCAATATGAAAGGAGGAGAAATAAACTACTACAGAATCCTACACATGACACCCTAGTAGAAGCCATGGAGTCTGGCTCATTCCCTATGAAATCAACTACTCTGGACCTAATGATTAGAACATGGAAAGCTGTGAAGACGGCGCTGGGATACAATGGGATTACTGAGTTTACCCCCTTATGGGAGAATGACAACTTAACAGAAATACAGAAGATGGGAACAGTCAAGGAATGGGAAAGACAGGGCATAAAATATATCTCCCAGTTGTATCAGGATGGTATATTAAAAACTTTTCAGACACTAAAAGAAGAATATAAACTCCCAAATAAATCCTTCTATAAATATTTACAGATAAGACATGCATTAGCAAAACAATATAAAGGAATAGCAATGATCTGGAGTAAGATCCCTCTCTTAAAGGAAATTATTAACATCAATACATCCAAGGGCTCAATATCAAAGATTTACCAATTTTCATATAAGGGGAGCCTAAGGGGAACCCAGGGACAGACACACAGGAAGAAGTGGGAAAGAGATATAGGCAATATATCTAATGAACAGGATGTCCCACCTCTTCTTGCTAAATAGAGCGTATTACACCCCGTATAAACTTTTTCGTTTTGGACGCAGAGCAGATGCCAGATGTCCTAGGTGTGGAAGAGAAGAGGGGGACATGATACATATGTTCTGGCGATGTCCGAAGCTATATTGGTATTGGAGGGAGGTAGTGAGAACTATAGAGCAGACTTTTGAGGTACATATAGAGTTGGAACCCCTACAATGCGTACTGGGCTGGGTAGAGGGCGAGAGGGGACAAATGATAATATCAAGCTAGCAATAACAAGAAGTTTATTTCAAGCAAGGAGGCTGATAGCGCAGAAATGGCAATCAGTCTATCCACCCTCTAGCAATGACTGGGAGCAAAATATGAACACAACAATATTAAAAGAAAGGATGACATATATTAGACAAGGAGCCCTAAAAAAAAATTGAAAAAATTTGCAAACTTTGGCAGGAAAAAAAAAACTGTAATCAAGTACAAGTAAAAATGTCGAAGATGGGTATGGATGAGTTGGAGGATGCAAGGGACGCGTGAGAGTGGGGGATCTGGGATAACTAGTGGAAGGATGGGGTATGGCGAATGAAAGGAGGAGATTGAGGTTTAGGGGAAGGGATGTTGTGATGGTTTTAAGATGATATTATTCATAATCCATTTTGTATGGGAATTTGTGGGGGGAGGGGAAAGGGGATTGAATGTATTGTAAAATGGAAAAAGATTTAATAAAGAAATAAAATTTAAAAAGAGTTAAGGCCTTTCACATTAAGCGACAGTATGTCAATCATGGTGGATATAGAAAAAGAAGGAGCGTCAGCTTACCCGTCAAGACGAACAATGGCCAGATAGTCGGGTGACCTGGAGATAGGTTCCCAAGGGCGATCTTGGATCGGAGGATCATCATGACCTGGCAGGACGAGCTCGAACTCCCGAGGCGGGGGGTGCCCAGTAGATCAGAGAGTAGAGGAGAGAGAAAAGAGGGAAGCCAGAGAGAGGAGAGAAGAAGAAGGCAAAAAAAACTAAAACATAACATAAAATCAAGTACCGTTAACATCTTACAATATAATCCACCTCGAGAAGGTGGCGGGTTGGGAATCTCCAAGAGGATCCTCCTGACGGGGGTGAAAAAAATCCCCCTGCTAGCAAAACCCCAAAAAAGAAGGAATATAATTGGGTAAGGAGCCATTCAGAGATCCCCTGGGGGGAGACGCTGCAGGACCAAGGGTGGAGTGAACAGCTCCCAGGCCTGCCTGCGAATGAAGTTAGAAATGAACCTTCACTTATCAAATAACACAAACTATAACCCAAGAACAACTTGATGAGCTAACTGCTCGTGGATAAATGGGGGGGGGAGGGGAATGCAGTCCAGAGACCTCAAAATTTAACATCGATACGTCTCCCGGACCGATACTCCATGAATAAGTGGCGGGGGGAGAGGTCCCAACAGGCCTAGGCCAACTGTCTGGTCAATAGCGAGAGTCACATTAGCAAAAGAGGTAGGCCCAAAGGTATGGACTTTTGTTAGAAAAAACCTGAGTGTTCTGATGAGGATGTAACCAGACTTCTTCTAGGAACATTAAGGTGGGGAGCCAGTCACCGTGTTATCGAAGAGAGGGTGGCCACCGAGGAGATAGAGGTTCAGCCGCGGGGCGGTGGCGGGGATGGACTGGAGGAATGCAGCCACAGGCGCTTCCTCCCGGTGACCTGGATCCAGGAATACGGACGTGGTGGAGGAACCGGGAGAGGGTTCCAGCCGGGAGTAGGTGGTACAGGAATGTCCAAGTCTCTGCAAAAAGACTGAAGTTCTTCCGGGTATCACAGCGTGGTGGATCTCCCATCTCTTTTTGCTGTAAGGCTGAAAGGAAATCCCCAGTGATAGCGGAAATCATGATCCCTCAGCAGGGTAAGGAGCGGTGGTAGGGAACGTCGTTGCTGGAGAGTGATCCACGACAGGTCCGGGAAGAGCTGTATGGGGGCACCGTCAAAGTCAATAGTGCACATGTTGCGCACTTTTCTCATGATTTTCTCTTTGAGGGTGTAGTTGTGCCCCCTGCATATCACGTCTCAGGGTCTAGACACTGGCCCACGGGGGCGGAGGCCTCGTGGGCCTGGTCCAGTTTGACTTTTTGGTGTTCCGGGCGCCCCAGTACAGCGTTAAAGATTGCTTGTAGGGTAATGGGTAGATCTTCATCCTGGGTCGCCTCCGGGAGGCCTCAGACCCTAATATTGTTGCGCCTCCCCCTATTGTCCAGGTCCTCGAGATAGCGTTGAAAATCCCGGAGAGTGGTAGCTTGTGAGGCGAGGTGGGCGTGAATTTGTGAGATTTCTCGTTTGGTGTCACCGACATCCTCCTCCAGAAATGTAACTCCTGCAGGTCTCGCACACCTCCTGAATGAGCATGCGGAAATCATGTTTTGTGGGCATGCAGCGGACATAGTCTCGCCAGGAGGTATACGCCTAAGGATCAGCATCAAAGACCATTGCAGTATTATCATAGGGGCCCATTGCTGGGGCAGCATAGGATGTAGACAGAGGGTATCCTCCTTGGAGTGGTTGATGGGATGCATGAGGCTTGTGTTTAGCCTTTGTGGAGGTGCCTTGTGATAGCCCTTGTTGAGGATTGTTCCCCAGGTGCCCAGAGGAATGCTGGAGTTGGGGGGGCAGCTTGGCATGGGGTGATACTCTCTGTTGTGGGGAGAGTGAGGGTACACTGCCCCTATGTCCCTGGGATTGCTGTGGAAGGGAGCACGGATCCCAGTCAGGGGTGGCAGTGGGGTCCCAGGATAGAGATGGCTGGGCGGTATGAGCATCTGTGGATGGAGGGGGCTCCACGAGACAGGGAGGGAACGGCTGCAAGAGGCTGTATAATCTGTGTCCATCCGAGGAAACGGGGACTACGACTAGGGAGCTGGCAGGAGGGACAGAGGGATGAGCAGCCGTGATTTCCCCTTCCGAGCCATACCTGTATGTTCCGGCTCCCTGTGGGGCGAGTGCAGGAGAGAGGGCTGCGACCGGTGCCATCTTAGCCGTGTGTTGTCCCGCTGGACCTTCAGGGCTGAAATACTCTGTGATAAGTGGCGGAGGTGCAGAGGAGGACCTGGTGGAGCATCCTTGGGGATTAGTGTCCTTGTTCTTCTTGGGTTTGCCCATAATTGCGGCGGTAAAAGCTGGTGTTGTAAGCGATGCACGTCCGCTCTCATGGCCATCCAAACCACGCCCCCGCCCCGTATATTTTTTATGTCAGTTGGTCCTCCATTTACCCAGTAACCATGCACATATGCAATAAACAGAGATGACAGCACAGGTGTGACCTAACTGCGTAATAATATTTTCAGCTAAAAACAGGGACACAGACAAACAGTTCAGCTGTGAATATTTAAAATTCATAGTTATCTGGCAGACTTATTTTAATGACAAACTTTTCTAGTGCTCACAAATCCACAGTCCGTGGAGGAACACTTAGAACATTTTAGTGATGGGAAATATCTCTGCTAGGTCAGTGACAGTCTTTAACTGTTCTCTATATTAAATGGGTGATGGTCTCTATCCTACTGTTTGCTGATGATGGTTGCAATGTGTGTGTGGCAGGGTGGCAAGGCCGGCCCTACCATGGGTCCCGCTGGGTCCATTGGACCCAAGAATCACTTTGAGAGAGGCAGCAAATTGACGGCCAAGATTTTTTTTCCAGCAGTTTTGTGTGTCAAACAGGGGCCGCTCTGCTGCCCTGTAAAAAGGCCACCATGCTGCTCTCAACCAGCATACTCATACAGTAGTTGTCGGGCGCATGGGTGCTTGCACACAGTCTAACACCAGCTGTTAAACACCCGAGCACACATGAAGAGCTCAGGTGTGTGTGCTGCTGGGGGCAGGGTACCCACAGGAGACAGAGAGTAATGAAAGATCCCTTCCCCACCGGCTCTGCCAGCAGTCGATGTTCGGGCGCAGCTTGCAAGGCTTGCATTTCTACTGGGTGGAACTAGAGCCGGCGGTACCACGGCCTTGCGCCCAGCCCGCCTTCTTCTGCTCTGGTGCATGCGTGGGGATAGGCATTGAAGACTGTGGGATCAGTAGGAGAGAGCAACAGAGAGTTCTATAAGTTAGTTCTGAGTGACAGGACACAAAGAGTGTCCATCATTTTTTCTAGTAGTGGCTGCTGCTCTGCTAGATGGGCAAATGTTGCATAACCTGTCATGCTCAAAAATCACTATACAGCCCTAGCTTGCCATTATACTACCCTAGCCTGCACCTATACTACCCTAGTCTGTCCCTATACCGCTCTAGCCTGTCCATTTACTACCCTAGTCTGTCTATATACTACCCTAGTCTGTCTATATACTACCCTAGTGGAAGAAATGTGTAAGCTATAAGTAAGCATCTTATAATGATGTGAAACGCGTTAGCTATCAGCCCTGCATGTCCACTGTTCTGTTATTGACTGCATTTTGGAATTCCTTTGGAGTGTATTTTGGATTTTAACCTTTGAATTTTGAAATAAAGACGCCTTAAACAGAGTGCAGCAGTCCAGGACGTTTTCCTTTCTATATACTACCCTAGCCTGCCCCTGTACTACTCTATACTGTCAATATACTACCCTAGCCTGCTCCTATGCTACCTTAGCCCACCCCTTAAAATATAACATAATGGTATGTCATATATTTTTGCATATAGACAAAATGCATGTAAATCTGATTTCCTGATAATTAAAATTTTAGTTTTATTTCTCATAATATAAAATAATGGATGTTGGGGCCTTTTGGTGGGCGTGATTTTTTTGGGGAGGGGAGGCATTTCATTCTTGGACCCAGGCAGCACAATGTCTTGGGCCAGCCCTGCAGGGTGGGATTCTGGTAGACACACACAGGAGCAATCTCACCATCCATGAATTACTTAGATGTCGCACTATAGTTTTCCACCTAAAACTGAACCTCCTGAGGCTCAAACTTGTCCACTACAGCTAGTTATCTTCTGTGTTCTTCCTTGCCATAGACAGCATATGTGTGCCTCTTCTGGTACCACTGCCCTCATAGTATTTATTCGCCCTGTGCCTGAAGCATCATATTCTAAAACTACAGTTGTTAGGAGCAGTGGCATATCCAGGGTAGGGATGAGCTTCGTGTTCGAGTCGAACATACGTTCGACTCGAACATTGGCTGTTCGATCGTTCGACGAAGATCGAACGATTTGGGCCGTTCGCGCCAAATTCGAGTGACGCGAACGGCCCACAATGCACTACGCCATCGCAGTGTCATCCAGGCGCTGTGATTGGCCAAGCATGCACTGTGACCCCGCATGCTTGGCCAATCACAGCGCCGGCAGCGAGGAGAGCAATGATTGGCCACAGGCAGGATGCCTGTGGCCAATTATTGCTGAGGGTGTTTAGTACACGCCCCACACTATAAAAGGCCGCCAGCACGGCGGCCTAGTGTAGTGTGTTCCGGAGCAGGGATAGAGTAGCATAGGCAGGGACAGTGACTGTTATTTCTTTCTTGCTTAACCTGGATTCCTTTAGTTTAGGGAAAGAGAAGGATAGGTAGGGAGAGTGTCAGTGTGTTTTGTGCTTCTGCTATAGTGTGCTTAAAAAAAACATTTATTCTAGGGACAGAAAACTCTAGGTAGGGACAGTGTCAGTTTCTTTCACTCTGCAAGTCCTTGTTTCCAGGGACCTGTAAGGACAGTGAGTTAATTGTCCTTGTGCTATATTGTGCTTAAAAAAAACATTTATTCTAGGGACAGAAAACTCTAGGTAGGGACAGTGTCAGTTTCTTTCACTCTGCAAGTCCTTGTTTCCAGGGACCTGTAAGGACAGTGAGTTAATTGTCCTTGTGCTATATTGTGATTAAAAAAAACATTTATTCTAGGGACAGAAAACTCTAGGTAGGGACAGTGTCAGTTTCTTTCACTCTGCAAGTCCTTGTTTCCAGGGACCTGTAAGGACAGTGAGTTAATTTTCCTTGTGCTATATTGTGATTAAAAAAAACATTTTTTCTAGGGACAGAAAACTGTAGGTAGGGAGAGTGTTTTTTTTCTTTCACTCTGCAAGTCCTTGTTTCCAGGGACCTGTAAGGACAGTGAGTTAATTGTCCTTGTGCTATATTGTGCTTAAAAAAAACATTTATTCTAGGGACAGAAAACTCTAGGTAGGGACAGTGTCAGTTTCTTTCACTCTGCAAGTCCTTGTTTCCAGGGACCTGTAAGGACAGTGAGTTAATTTTCCTTGTGCTATATTGTGATTAAAAAAAACATTTATTCTAGGGACAGAAAACTCTAGGTAGGGACAGTGTCAGTTTCTTTCACTCTGCAAGTCCTTGTTTCCAGGGACCTGTAAGGACAGTGAGTTAATTTTCCTTGTGCTATATTGTGATTAAAAAAAACATTTTTTCTAGGGACAGAAAACTGTAGGTAGGGAGAGTGTTTTTTTTCTTTCACTCTGCAAGTCCTTGTTTCCAGGGACCTGTAAGGACAGTGAGTTAATTTTCCTTGTGCTATATTGTGCTTAAAAAAAACATTTTTTCTAGGGACAGAAAACTGTAGGTAGGGAGAGTGTTTTTTTTCTTTCACTCTGCAAGTCCTTGTTTCCAGGGACCTGTAAGGACAGTGAGTTAATTGTCCTTGTGCTATATTGTGCTTAAAAAAAACATTTATTCTAGGGACAGAAAACTCTAGGTAGGGACAGTGTCAGTTTCTTTCACTCTGCAAGTCCTTGTTTCCAGGGACCTGTAAGGACAGTGAGTTAATTTTCCTTGTGCTATATTGTGATTAAAAAAAACATTTATTCTAGGGACAGAAAACTCTAGGTAGGGACAGTGTCAGTTTCTTTCACTCTGCAAGTCCTTGTTTCCAGGGACCTGTAAGGACAGTGAGTTAATTTTCCTTGTGCTATATTGTGATTAAAAAAAACATTTTTTCTAGGGACAGAAAACTGTAGGTAGGGAGAGTGTTTTTTTTCTTTCACTCTGCAAGTCCTTGTTTCCAGGGACCTGTAAGGACAGTGAGTTAATTTTCCTTGTGCTATATTGTGCTTAAAAAAAACATTTTTTCTAGGGACAGAAAACTGTAGGTAGGGAGAGTGTTTTTTTTCTTTCACTCTGCAAGTCCTTGTTTCCAGGGACCTGTAAGGACAGTGAGTTAATTGTCCTTGTGCTATATTGTGCTTAAAAAAAACATTTATTCTAGGGACAGAAAACTCTAGGTAGGGACAGTGTCAGTTTCTTTCACTCTGCAAGTCCTTGTTTCCAGGGACCTGTAAGGACAGTGAGTTAATTTTCCTTGTGCTATATTGTGATTAAAAAAAACATTTTTTCTAGGGACAGAAAACTGTAGGTAGGGAGAGTGTTTTTTTTCTTTCACTCTGCAAGTCCTTGTTTCCAGGGACCTGTAAGGACAGTGAGTTAATTTTCCTTGTGCTATATTGTGATTAAAAAAAACATTTTTTCTAGGGACAGAAAACTGTAGGTAGGGAGAGTGTTTTTTTTCTTTCACTCTGCAAGTCCTTGTTTCCAGGGACCTGTAAGGACAGTGAGTTAATTGTCCTTGTGCTATATTGTGCTTAAAAAAAACATTTTTTCTAGGGACAGAAAACTCTAGGTAGGGAGAGTGTTTTTTTTTTTTCACTCTGCAAGTCCTTGTTTCCAGGGACCTGTAAGGACAGTGAGTTAATTGTCCTTGTGCTATATTGTGCTTAAAAAAAACATTTATTCTAGGGACAGAAAACTCTAGGTAGGGACAGTGTCAGTTTCTTTCACTCTGCAAGTCCTTGTTTCCAGGGACCTGTAAGGACAGTGAGTTAATTTTCCTTGTGCTATATTGTGCTTAAAAAAAACATTTATTCTAGGGACAGAAAACTCTAGGTAGGGACAGTGTCAGTTTCTTTCACTCTGCAAGTCCTTGTTTCCAGGGACCTGTAAGGACAGTGAGTTAATTGTCCTTGTGCTATATTGTGCTTAAAAAAAACATTTATTCTAGGGACAGAAAACTCTAGGTAGGGACAGTGTCAGTTTCTTTCACTCTGCAAGTCCTTGTTTCCAGGGACCTGTAAGGACAGTGAGTTAATTTTCCTTGTGCTATATTGTGATTAAAAAAAACATTTATTCTAGGGACAGAAAACTCTAGGTAGGGACAGTGTCAGTTTCTTTCACTCTGCAAGTCCTTGTTTCCAGGGACCTGTAAGGACAGTGAGTTAATTTTCCTTGTGCTATATTGTGATTAAAAAAAACATTTTTTCTAGGGACAGAAAACTGTAGGTAGGGAGAGTGTTTTTTTTCTTTCACTCTGCAAGTCCTTGTTTCCAGGGACCTGTAAGGACAGTGAGTTAATTTTCCTTGTGCTATATTGTGCTTAAAAAAAAACATTTTTTCTAGGGACAGAAAACTGTAGGTAGGGAGAGTGTTTTTTTTCTTTCACTCTGCAAGTCCTTGTTTCCAGGGACCTGTAAGGACAGTGAGTTAATTGTCCTTGTGCTATATTGTGCTTAAAAAAAACATTTATTCTAGGGACAGAAAACTCTAGGTAGGGACAGTGTCAGTTTCTTTCACTCTGCAAGTCCTTGTTTCCAGGGACCTGTAAGGACAGTGAGTTAATTTTCCTTGTGCTATATTGTGATTAAAAAAAACATTTTTTCTAGGGACAGAAAACTGTAGGTAGGGAGAGTGTTTTTTTTCTTTCACTCTGCAAGTCCTTGTTTCCAGGGACCTGTAAGGACAGTGAGTTAATTTTCCTTGTGCTATATTGTGATTAAAAAAAACATTTTTTCTAGGGACAGAAAACTGTAGGTAGGGAGAGTGTTTTTTTTCTTTCACTCTGCAAGTCCTTGTTTCCAGGGACCTGTAAGGACAGTGAGTTAATTGTCCTTGTGCTATATTGTGCTTAAAAAAAACATTTTTTCTAGGGACAGAAAACTCTAGGTAGGGAGAGTGTTTTTTTTTTTTCACTCTGCAAGTCCTTGTTTCCAGGGACCTGTAAGGACAGTGAGTTAATTGTCCTTGTGCTATATTGTGCTTAAAAAAAACATTTATTCTAGGGACAGAAAACTCTAGGTAGGGACAGTGTCAGTTTCTTTCACTCTGCAAGTCCTTGTTTCCAGGGACCTGTAAGGACAGTGAGTTAATTTTCCTTGTGCTATATTGTGCTTAAAAAAAACATTTATTCTAGGGACAGAAAACTCTAGGTAGGGACAGTGTCAGTTTCTTTCACTCTGCAAGTCCTTGTTTCCAGGGACCTGTAAGGACAGTGAGTTAATTGTCCTTGTGCTATATTGTGCTTAAAAAAAACATTTATTCTAGGGACAGAAAACTCTAGGTAGGGACAGTGTCAGTTTCTTTCACTCTGCAAGTCCTTGTTTCCAGGGACCTGTAAGGACAGTGAGTTAATTTTCCTTGTGCTATATTGTGATTAAAAAAAACATTTTTTCTAGGGACAGAAAACTGTAGGTAGGGAGAGTGTTTTTTTTCTTTCACTCTGCAAGTCCTTGTTTCCAGGGACCTGTAAGGACAGTGAGTTAATTTTCCTTGTGCTATATTGTGATTAAAAAAAACATTTTTTCTAGGGACAGAAAACTGTAGGTAGGGAGAGTGTTTTTTTTCTTTCACTCTGCAAGTCCTTGTTTCCAGGGACCTGTAAGGACAGTGAGTTAATTGTCCTTGTGCTATATTGTGCTTAAAAAAAACATTTTTTCTAGGGACAGAAAACTGTAGGTAGGGAGAGTGTTTTTTTTTTTTCACTCTGCAAGTCCTTGTTTCCAGGGACCTGTAAGGACAGTGAGTTAATTTTCCTTGTGCTATATTGTGCTTAAAAAAAACATTTATTCTAGGGACAGAAAACTCTAGGTAGGGACAGTGTCAGTTTCTTTCACTCTGCAAGTCCTTGTTTCCAGGGACCTGGAGAGACATTGAGTGAATTGTCCTTGTGCTATATTGTGATTAAAAAAAACATTTATTCTAGGGACAGAAAACTCTAGGTAGGGACAGTGTCAGTTTCTTTCACTGTGAAAGTCCTTGTTTCAAGGGACAGAGAAGGACACCTGAAGGTAGCCCTTATTGCTTTTTTCCCATCTCCCTGCAGGCCATCTATTAGAATGTCTGGAAGGCAAACAAGGAGAGGCAGACAGTCAGGAGGCAATAAAAGAGGGCAAGCAGGCTCTGTGTCTGGGGGCAACAGTGCTGGTCGTGGACGCGGTGCATTGTCATCAGCACATGGCCATGGGACACGCTTGTCCTTCTTTTCGGCAGCTGGACATGTTGAGCCACATCATGCCGAAGACTTGGTAGAGTGGATGACCAAGCCCTCCTCCTCCTCCTCATCCTCTCTCACCCAGGCTCAGGGTACTGGAAAAGCAGCTGCCAAAGCGTCGTCTTCCCTGGTATCAATGTCAGACAAATCATCAGTCACTCCTTCCCTAGACCCACCATGTCCTCCTCCTGAGGAGTCCCCCGAACTGTTTCAGCACAGTGTTGGGTACATGCTCCAGGAGGATGCCCAGCGTTTCGAAGGGTCTGATGATGAAACCCAGCTAGAGGAAGGCAGTAGCGTGAGAGCAGACAGAGGGGATGCTCAAGAAGGACACCAATCTGGCAGTCATGTTCCAGCAGCTGCAGCATACTGCCAGATTGGCTCCAGTGATGAGGAGGGAGGGGATGATGAGGTCAATGACTCCACGTGGGTGCCTAATAGGAGAGAGGAGGAGGAGGAGGATGAGGAGGAGGCACATCTCCAACGAGGCAGGATGCCCTTTGGTGGCCAGCGTAAGGGCAGTACACCGACGGAATCACACCGCAGAGCTCCGCCTGTGCAGGGCGCTGCCTCTGCCCGTCATTCAAAAAGTTCTTTGGTGTGGGCCTTTTTTGAGGCTAGTGCATCAGATCGCACAGCTGCTGTTTGCAACATATGTCTCAAGCGTATATCGCGTGGCCAAAACATCAGCCGCTTGGGTACCACATGCCTGACCAGACATATGTTGACCTGCCATGCAGCTCGTTGGCAAGCCTACCTCAAAGACCCACACCAAAGAACAAAGCGGACCTCTCCTTGCACCGCATCAGCTGGGATCTCCAACCCCACTATAACTTCAGTCCTCTCTGAAACATGCACTGAGAGGAATGAAGGTGTAGAATTAGGTGTGTCACAGCCAAGTACTTGCGCCCACTCTGCTAGCAGTACACCGACGTCCGATTCTAGCAGGCAAATTTCCCTGCCCCAGCTGCTGGACCGTCGAAAGAAGTTCACTCCCAGCCATCCACATGCCCAGCGGTTGAATGCTAGCTTGGCTAAATTGCTAGCGCTTCAACTGCTGCCTTTTCAGTTGGTAGACTCGGCCCCCTTCCGTGAGTTTGTGCAATGTGCGGTTCCTCAGTGGCAGGTTCCCAAACGCCACTTTTTCTCACGGAAGGCTATTCCGGCTCTCTACCGGCATGTGGAAGGCAATGTCTTGGCCTCGCTGGACAGGGCGGTCAGCGGTAAGGTGCATATTACCGCTGACTCATGGTCCAGCAGGCATGGACAGGGACGTTACCTTTCTTTCACGGCCCATTGGGTCACTCTTTTGGCAGCTGGGAAGGATTCAGGACAAGGTGCAGTAGTGTTGGAGGTTGTCCCACCGCCACGCCTCCAAAATGCTACTACTGGTTGTGACACACCTCTCTCCTCCACCCCCTCCTCTTCTTCTTCCTCCATGGCCTCTTCCTGTGGTTTGTCCTATGAACCAGCGGTGCTCCGTAGCCGTTCACGGGGCTACGCAAGTACGCAGGCAAAAAGATGCCATGCCGTGCTTGCGCTGGTGTGTTTGGGGGACAGAAGCCACACTGGGGCAGAGGTCCTGTCTGCTCTGCAGGGCCAGGCCGAGAGGTGGTTGACGCCACGCCAGCTTAAGCCAGGAATGGTGGTTTGCGACAATGGCACCAACCTCCTCTCCGCCCTCCGACAGGGACAACTGACCCATGTGCCCTGTGTGGCTCACGTCCTTAACCTGGTGGTGCAGCGCTTCTTGGGCAGGTACCCGGGCTTACAGGATGTCCTGAGGCAGGCCAGGAAAGTCTGTGTGCATTTCCGCAGATCTTATAATGCCAGTGCTCGCCTGGCTGAGCTGCAAAAGGAGTTGAACCTGCCCAAGAACCGCCTTATATGTGACATGCCCACCAGGTGGAACTCAACGTTGGCCATGCTGCAGCGGCTGCACACACAGCAGAGGGCCATCAATGAGTACCTGTGCGACTACGGCACCAGGACAGGGTCAGGGGAGCTTGGTTTTTTTTCTCCACGCCAGTGGGGCATGATCAGGGATGCATGCACTGTCCTGGCACCATTTGAGGAGGCCACGAGGATGGTGAGCAGTGACAGTGCATGCATCAGTGACACTGTACCTCTTGTCCACCTGTTGGAGCACACGCTGCGTGGAATAATGGACAGGGCACTTGAGGCAGAACAGAGGCAGGAAGAGGAGGACTTCCTTGCCTCTCAAGGCCCCCTTTACCCAGACAGTGTTCCTTCTGTCCCACCCATCGCACAGGAAGAGGAGGAGGAGGAGGAGGAGGAGGAGGAGGATTGTGTCAGCATGGAGGTGGAGGCTGGCACTCAGCATCATCAGCAGCAGTCTTTTAGGGATGATTTACAGTCCCAAGAAACCAGTGGACTTGTACGTGGCTGGGAGGAGGTGGCTGCGGATCATGTCGTCCTTAGTGACCCAGAGGACTCCGGAGCGAATGCCTCAGCAAACCTACGCTGCATGGCCTCCCTGATCCTGCAAAGTCTGCGGAAGGATCCTCGTATTCTTCGGATCAAGGAGAGGGACCATTACTGGCTGGCCACTCTCCTTGATCCACGGTACAAGGGTAAGGTTGCGGACCTTATGTTACCGTCGCAGAGGGAGCAGAGGATGAGACAACTCCGGGAGGCCTTGCAGAAAGGTCTGTGCAACGCGTTCCCAGAGACTGGGAGGTTGCAAACTCCTGGTCCTGGACAACGAGTTGCTGAGGCTTCGGCCAGTCAAAGAAGGAGCGGTGGGGAAGGTGGCCGTCTGACCGATGCGTTCAGACAATTCTTTAGTCCGCAGCCCCAAAGTATGATCGGTTCCAGCAACCATCGCCAGCGTCTGATAAACATGGTGCAGGAATATCTAGGGGCAAGGTCAGACTTGGACACCTTCCCCACCGAAAATCCTCTGGCTTACTGGGTCTTGAGGATGGATCACTGGCCAGAGCTTGCACAGTATGCAATTGAGCTACTGGCCTGTCCTGCATCCAGCGTTCTTTCGGAACGCACATTCAGTGCTGCTGGAGGATTTGTCACGGATCACAGGGTGCGCCTGTCCACCGACTCGGTTGATCGACTGACTTTCATCAAGATGAACCAGTCTTGGATCACCACCAGCTACCACACACCTGATGCTGATATAACAGACTAATTGATTTTAAAATGTCACATCCCTTCAAGACTGATGCTGATGCTGAGTGCCTGTGCTGTTATGTTGACTGGCTATCCTCCTCCTCCGAGTCCTCAATGATACGATTGATGATGATAGCTTGGAAGATCATTTTTGTTTATGGGTGCCGCCACCAGTGCCTAACGCCCAATTTTTCAGCCCCTGTTTAACAGGGGCGTGTAATTACAATTTTTGAAGCAATACTTTGCAACAGGGCTCATTGCTGTGCTCCAAGTACAGTATCTGTGAGGAGTTGCAGTGTTGTGCCACCAGTGCCTAAGGCCCAATTTTTCAGCCCCTGTTTAACAGGGGCGTGTCATTACAATTTTTGAAGCAATACTTTGCAACAGGGCTCATTGCTGTGCTCCAAGTACAGTATCTGTGAAGGGTTGCAGTGTTGTGCCACCAGTGCCTAAGGCCCAATTTTTCAGCCCCTGTTCAACAGGGGCATGTAATTACAATTCTTGATCTAATAATTCACAGCAGGGCCCATTGCTGCACCCACCAAGAGTAACTGTCAGGGCTTACAGTGTTGTGGCACCAGCACCACCATCAAAGGCCCAATTTTTACTACCACTGTTCAACAATTATATGTAATTAAAATTCCTGATATAATAGTTGACAGCAGGGCGTTCCAGCACCAACCAAGAGTAACTGTGAGTGCTTACAGTGTTGTGCCAACACCAACAACTAAGGGGCCTATTTCTGCAGAGTATATACGGCAGGTCCCTACTTTCAAACATCCAACTTACAAACGACTCCTACTTGCAAACGCAAGAAGACAACAGGAAGTGAGAGGAAATCTACCACTAGGAAGGAAAATTCTCTCCTGTAAGAATAAATATGGGAGAAAGGTGTCTCCTCTGTACTGATGCTTTATCAGCAATCCTTGTTTCAAGAAAAACACCACATTTCAAAAACAGTTGTCATTAGGACGGAAAGTGAGGTGAAATGTTCTGAACAGGGGCACAGACAGCAAAACAAATGTTACAGGGGTGATAACCCTTACCTATGTTTTCCAAAAAGTATAAAAATAGATTTTTGGTCTGGAGCTACACTTCAACAATGTACCTGTTCAAAATTACAAACAGATTCTACATAAGAACAAACCTACAGTCCCTGTCTTGTATGCACCGCCTGTATACGGCTGTTCAGAGTATATAGGGCCTTTTTTATTTTATGTGCGGGGTTCCCCTTAATATCCATACAAGACCCAAAGGGGCTGGTAATGGGCTGGGGTAGGGGGGGGGTCATGGGGTAGCTATGCCATTTTTCTTAAAGATTTTCATCCATATTACCGGGACCAGACATTACATTAAAGCCGCAAGCAGTTTTAAATGGCTTTTTTTTCCTTTAGAAGTGTCATTTTGTGCAGGGACAGTTCTAAACACGGGAAACACGTGGCACTTCACAGGCATACTTTAGACACCCCCCAGGTACGATATTTAAAGGAATATTTGACTTTTTTTTTTTCACTTTATGCATCATTAAAATGACTGCTCCCGGAAAACGACCGTTTTTAAAACTTATTTTTGCATTGATACATGTCCCCTGGTGCAGAACCCGGGTTCCCAAACCCTTTTTAGGACAATAACATGCATAATAGTTGTTATAATTAGCACTTTAGAATTCGAACGTTCGCATCCATTGTATTTAATAGGGTTCTAATGTTCGTTCGAACTTTCGGTCCGTTCGCGGGTTCTGGTGCGAACCGAACCCGGGGGTGTTCGGCTCATCACTAATCCAGGGTATAGCAGACATGGCAAGTGCCATGGGCGCTACATGAAGGGGGCACTGGTGAGTGGCTGGCAGTCTACACACTGCTCAGATGACCCCCAGCAGAACACACAGTCGGTCCTCTCCTCTCCCGGTAAGGTCTGGGAAAGTGTTTTTAGTGTGTGGGTCAGGTGACGCCCCCCTCCGGCACATCCCAATGTTATCCCTGCAGGGTGGGCGCTCACTCTCCGGTCCGCGGCCATGCAGTGTATACGGGTGGGCGGCGGGAGGAAGTTGCTGCATGTCGGAGGAAGAGCGGAGTTGTTGCACAGCTGTGCCCCTCCTCCCACAAATGAAAACGATCATCACGGCAATTATAGAGCGATTCCCTGTGTGTGTCTCCCTTCCCCCTCCTGTAAGCTCTCAGCTGCTGGAGGGATAGAAACACAGAAAATCGCTCTGTAATTGCTGTGCCCTTCATCCATTCCTCAGTGTTGAGGGCTCCTGCTTGTCATAATGACAAAAGGGTTCACAGCACAGCAGTAAGATTCAGGGCTGCATGATGATAATTTCAGTGTCCCGACTCCCGACCATCACAGGGAGGAGGGGGATATTTGCATCTCATCTCACTGTTGGCCAATAATACTTTGCCCATGTTGCAGCCCCTCCCTCTTCCCCTCCCACCCGCCACATTTTGACTTCAGTTCGAGGAAGAAGAAGCCAGAATCAGTCCTCAGCTTGCTTCTACCCATGTGAGTTTTTTTCTTTCTTTATGTTTACTTCAGAGTGGAGGAGAAGGAGGTTCTGCAGCTGCAGCAGGGACACTGGGACAGTCATGGATTCATTTAGACTTTTAGTGCAGCAGGTGACAGAGGAAGAGAGGAACAGGACCAGCATTCGCTTATCTATTCATCTTGTCATGTATTTACTCTGGCACTATACCTCCTAACCTGGCACTATACCACCCTAACCTGGCACTACTGTATATCACCTAAGCTGGCACTTTGTGTTGGTCTATCACATAAAATACATTGACATTTTTGGTTTTAACATGACAAAATGTGGAAAATGTCAAGGGGTATGAATACTTTTTCAAGGCATTGTGTGTGTGTGTGTGTGTGTATATATATATATATATATATATATATATATATATATATATATAATATATATATAATTTTTATAGTTGGGCCCCCCTACTTTTGTTCCTGTCCCCCCATGTGGCCCCCCCAATATGAAAGCTAGAGACACCACTGTTGCACAGAAGACGGAGTGACAGCGCAGCGGCACGAGACTCAGGGGCCACACACCTGCAGCCAGGGGCCACTTGTGCAGTGATTGGTAGCACAGTGCTGTCCCGGAGTGATCGGCGGGGACGGATGGTGCTGATCGTACTGTTGCTCGGGTATCATGCAGAAGAGTGTGGGCTGTAACAAGGGTCTCTGTACCTGGCTCTCCTTGCCCGCAAGGAGGGCACCAAGAGGGGGCAACTCAGCAAGAAGGCGGCCAAGACTAACAGGTGGCACGACAAGTGGTTCTCCCTCTTCCAGAATGTCCACTTCTGCTTCGAGGGAGAGCAGAGCGCCCGACCCTCCGCACTCTACATGCTGGAGGGTGCCAGCTGCGAGAGGATCCCCCACCCATAGTGGGAAGCGGGGGCAAGGAGAGCATGGAGAAGCAGGTACCCCACCAATGTCTACCCCATTATATATGTATATACTGGGCTCCACTCCTGCCCAGGACACTAGCTACATGGAGTTAGCATGTTCTCCCAGTGGGGTTCCTCTTCCACTCCAAACACATGCAAGTAGGTGAAATGTACCCTATGTACAGACTGGTAGTGTACATGGCTAATCATATTCTACACTGACCCTACAATCATAGAGGACCCTACACATATCTATGTATACTTCCATTCAGTCCTGTCCAGCTCTTGGCAGATTTTGGGCCAGCGCTCATCTTGGATCATTTTTTGGACATGGGGGGTGGCATGCAGAATGTGATCGCCCATGTACATTGCCACTTCATACAGACAGGGGACTATCACCTACCAACATGGCTTTGGAGTGTGCCCACACCAAGAGAACATGCAAACTACATGCAGATAGCTTCCTGGCCCAGATTCAAACCAAGTGAAGCAAGTCCCAACAACTAACCTACTGTTCTCCCTATATACCTGTACCTGTATATACTGACAGTATTATCTGAAAGATGGGTTTCAACTGTTTTGACAGGGGCTCAGTTTCAGTGCTTGCCATAGGCGCCATTTTCACTAGATACGCCTCTGGTTAGGAGGTATACACAACTGATAATTTAAGTAATTTATTACATTTCTAGGAAACACTACTGGAATCTAAAGATTTAAAAAAATCCTTCATTTGCACCCAAGCAAATGTTATGTAAGACATTTTGAATTTAATCAGTACCTCTTTAATAGATGCTAATAGTTTAAAAGTTGTCAGCTACAGGACAGAATTTGTCTTATTCATGTCAGTCTGTATTAGAGACTGTCAGTGTTCTGCAAAGAATGAATTAGGTATGTCAGATATAAAGCCTTTAATATGTATTATTCTCAATCTAATGACACTGTTGAAGAAGTTGTCATTGAGTACAAGATGCTAGAAGTCTACATTTATAATAGGGACAGATAGCATTGATTTCTTTTACAGTAATCCAATTAGAGACGGATCTGTTGCACTGAAAGATTAACTGCAAGAATTTCCCCAAACCGCCATTAATCCTTTAACACCAGCTATTCCTGGTAGGTCCATTCAGGGGCATGCTGGGAAAAGAATTGCTCCAAATGTTAGGGACAAGAGATATATATGGTGCATCTAATTCTCTTCTTGCCCTTTTTGATTTAAAAAGAGACGTTTAGATCTGTAAATTGTAATTAGGGAAATAATAGGACAGCGGAATAAAAAGCTTCCAGAAAGTTAATGCCGAACAGTAATGAGCTATCTTGATTATACTTTGCTTCCTCAAGTGAAGGGTTAACCATTACATCTATTATCAGGATGCACAAACCTGTCGTACTGCAAAGATGAAGAATCTGTCAACGATAAAACACTGTGCTAATGGCTCACATTTTTACTGGGATATGTAGAATAAAAAAAATATATAAAAGTGCTGACTTTTGCACAAAGTAAAAACCTCATCAGTTTCTTTGCTGTCTTTCCTAATTACCCTGTTATGGTTTCATTAGGTGGAAGAGAAACACATTAGCTTGGGCAGACCTACTGACATCTTTTTTAGCATTTGCATGGTCATACAACATCTGTGCGTTATTCAAATGTACTTATAGAAGGAGTTTTTTTCCATCTCCATACCCACTGCTTCTTAAAAATATTCTAAACAGTTATTAAACTTTTAAGACAATGGGTTTGATTTTCTAAAGCCAAATAGGCTGTTCATGTTGCATTGGAATGTTCACCAAAGCTTACTGAATGTGGTGAAGCATCAGATTTCAAAGACTACCCAATCATGTTCAAGGAAAAAAAAGAAACAGCATTTGTACTTGCACATGATTAAATTATAGACATCAGTAGAGCTTCATTTAATTCATTAAGCTCTGGGGAAAATTCCCTTGCAAAGTTAACAGCCTATTTGCCTTTAGTAAATCAACGTAATTGTGTACGATTTTAAAATCAATACAATTTTAAAACCAAAACATAAAGCTGAACTATAGGCAGATATTAAATATACAAACGAATACAGCTCTGTATTCATTAATACAAGATTCAAAAGTATTTTTTAATGATACCAGTATACGTACCTAAATCTGGTGTGGTGTTATAGAACCCCCTTTTGCTGCTCGTATGCTAACAAGAAACATGCTGATAGGAGGGGAGAGCAGAGCCACACATAGAAAAGCTCATTAGTCTGATGCTTCCCCTTTTACTATGTAATCACAGGATAAGGGTTGGGGGGAAAAAAATAAAATTCTGTTTAAGTATGAATATCCCCCAGGTCCATAAAGACATGGTTTGATGAGTTGGGTGTGAAGGAACTCAAGTATGGCCTGCAAAGGGCCTCTTGTCTTTATTGGGCCTGTACACAGGCACATAAACCTGCCTATAGATCAGTATGAAAAAAAATTGTATTGCTGGTTAGTATATGTGCATACACCACCATCCTTTGATTTAAAAAAAAATACGATTTTTTTTTACGTGTGTGTGCACATACGTGCTAGCATCTGCAAATACACACAAATATGCGCATGTGTTTTACAGCCCACCCTCACCTTTTTTTCTGCCAGGAATATTTGATATTCATATATCAGTACAGTGTGCAAGTACCCTTATGCCCTGTACACACGATCGGATTTCCGATGGAATAAAATCCGATGGATTTTACCATCGGAATTCCGATGAAGATGACTTTCATCAGTCTTGCCTACACACCATCAGTCAAAATTCCGACCGTCCAAAACGCCATGACATACAACACATACAACGGCACTATAAAGGGGAAGTTCAAATCCAACGGCGCCACCCTTTGGGCTGCTTTTGCTGATTTTGTGTTACCGCGTGTCAGTAAAAGTTTGGTGATAGCCGATTCGCGCTTTTCAGTCTCCGTGCTTTTCAGATCGTTTTCTGGTGTTCAGTTTGTGCTTGTGGGTTCGTATCTGTCTTTCAGTGCGTGTAGTCAGGTCGTATCTGTTTTTCAGTTCGTTCTTGTCCGCTTGTTTACTGGTTTTCAGGTCGTTCTTCATAGGACTTGCTGTTCCTCAGTGCGTTCTGTTTAAGTTCGTTCTGACCAGCTGACCGGTTTAAAGCCATGGTGTTGCGGTTAATACTTTGACCCAGGCTCAGTCCATGAACAGGGTGAGGAGGAGTTCATGGACCAAGAATTGGTTGCTCCAGTGGGACCAATTCTGTCATATGCCTCTGCTGCGGGAAATCCAGGAGAATAATCCTGATGACTACAGGAATTATCTCTGGATGAAGGACCCCGTTTTTCACCGTCTGTTGGATTTGGTGTCCCCCTATATCATGAGGCAGGACACTGTGATGCGCCCGGCCATCACTGCCAAGCATAGGCTCATCACCACCTTGAGATACCTGGCGACTGGGAGAAGCCTGCAGGACCTCAAGTTCACGACAGGCATCTCCCCCCAGGCTCTGGGGGTCATTATCCCAGAAACCTGTTCTGCCATCATACAAGTTATGCAGAAGGACTATATTAAGGTAATTTTTCTCCTTTAACATCACATTCTTTGTATATAATGCTTGCTAATGTATTGTATTTCTTTCATCCTTCCCTAATTAATCTGATTGTAATATGCTGTGAATGTCCCATTTCTCCTTGTGCATGCTGTACCCTTTTTTTGGCCTACATGCATAATTGCCTTTATTAACCTCTCTAGCATGCTATCCTGGGCCCAAACACCCCTAACCTAGTCACTTAACAATGTATTTTGTCAACTCCATTGTATTGCTTTACCCCCTCCCCCCCCCCTTTCCAATGTGTCCAAATGTTTTGTTTCTCATTACAATCAGGCAGAGTGGTGTAGTGTTTTTTTTTTTGTAGGCCCAAACTCAGCTAGAACCCCTCCCCCCCCTAAAATGTGTGCAATGAGCCATCAGAGGGGGTGAGGAATGTGATAACTGTGCCTTCTATTTGTGGCTATAACTACTCCCCAAAAAACAAATGTTATACTGATGTTGGGCAAGAATGTTTTTGTGTAATCTGCTTGCAATGTTATGTGCAAAAGTCCTAATTTTTTTTTTTGACTCCATAGTTTCCTTTATCGCCACAGGAATGGCAGACTGTGGCATCCCATTTTTCAGAGCGGTGGACTTTCCTAACTGTGGAGGGGCAATCGATGGGAAACACGTCCGCATAGTGCCACCACCCCGTTCGGGAGTCGTACTATTACAACTACAATGGGTTTAATAGTATTGTGGTAATGGCGGTGGTGTCAGCACACTATGAGTTTATGTATGTGGACGTGGGGAAGAATGGGCGGATGTCAGATGGGGGAGTCTTCGCACAGACGGAATTTGCTAGACGTCTCCAGAGTGGTGGCCTGGCACTGCCACATAATGAGGAGAACGTTGAGGGCCTTCCGTTTGTTTTTATTGCGGATGAAGCTTTTGGGCTGGGACCCCACCTGATGAGGCCATTCCCCTAGAGGACCCTCACCCCAGAGAGGAGGGTTTTTAATTACCGGCTGGCCAGAGCCCGGAGGGTTGTTGAGAATGCCTTCGGGATAATGGCCAGCTGGTTCCGCTTGTTTCTTACCTCTATCCATATGGCGGAATACAAGATCAATCATATTGTTTTTACCTGCTGCATACTGCACAACTATTTACGCAGAAATACACCCACTTATCTCACTTCTGTTGGGCCAGAGGCCAGACTTGCAGACAATGCCCTGACGGGCCTGGATACTGGCCGTATTGGCTTGGCCACCCAAAGTGCCCGTGAAGTGCGGGATAAATATGTTGATTACTGTAAGGGTAGGGGGGCTATTGCTATGCCAGACAATCTCTGATTTTATAACTTTTAAAAATAAAAAAAGTAAAATCTGTAAAAAACTTGATTTCTCATTATTGCTTGTGTTTCTTGAGTCTGTCTCCCAGGTTCTCCTAGTACACTTGTAGTGCCAATTGACTTTGTCTTTAAATAACCACAATTGTCACGGTAAACAAAATGGTATTGAGCATAGAAAGAAGAAGCCACACATTTTTGAGTAGAAAAATATTTTTACTCTGTGCACAACTTGTGAATTATACATTTTTTGGGGACATTCTAAACAGTGTTCCCCCCCCAAAAAGTTTTGGTTTTGGTTTTGCATAAACACGCATGTTAAAAAAAATATATATATAAAAACAATGGAACTTACAAAGTTCAACCTTATAGAAAAACTGAAGGCAATATCAGACATTGTATAGTATTTCAAAAATGTGTTGATGTTGCCTTCATGAGATGGGGTGATGTCACCCCTGAACAAGCCAAATTTGGAAGATGCACACAAATTGTGTGTCAGAATAGGGATTTTCCTCCTGATCCCATGCCAAATGTCAACATGTGCTATCTCCCATCATGGGGGATCAATGGACATGTTTTGGGGGTGCAAACCCTTCCTCTCACCTACTTGAGTTGCGAGGAAGGGGTTGCACCCTCAAAACACGTCCATTGATTTTCCCTGATGGGAGATAGCACATGTTGACACACTGGGGTTAATTTACTAAAGGAAAATCCACTTTGCACTTGCAAGTGCACTGAAAGTGCACATGGAAGTGCAGATGCTGTAGTTCTGAGGGGGACATGCAAGGAAAATAAAAAACAGCATTTTAGCTTGCACATGATTGGATGATAAAATCAGCAGAGCTTCCCCTAATTTCAGAGCTTCCCCTCAGATTTACAGCGATCTACAGCGACTGCACTTCCATGTGCACTTTCAAGTACAAAGTGGATTTTCCTTTAGTAAATCAACCCCACTGTGTGCATCTACCAAATTTGGCTTGTAAAATCACACAAAAATTTACAAACTTAGTCCCCAAAAACTTGAAATGGTGGCAAGAAAAACATATTTATACTCTCCCCAAAACATCAATCATGTTTTTAATTTGTTGGTCAAAACGATACAGTTATTGCGTTATAACGTCGATTTCTCTACTCATAACCATGAGATCCTGTATTATGATTTGTGCGCTCCCACTGGAGAAAGGAGGAGATTGATCTTCCACAAGCAGCACATCACCTAAAAAAACAAACAAACGCATGTCTTAAAAATATGCATGCATGTATGCATCTATTCCCTGAATCTGTGGTGTATGGCACTGACCTGTTGTGGTGACAATCTCGCACACTTCCTCCACATCTCCTTTCTCCACCTCTTCTTCCTTCACCTCTCCTTTCTCCACCTCTCCTTCCTCCACATCCTGAGGTTTGGGTTCTCTCTGGTCCCCTTCTTTCTGAGGTTGGGCTTCCCTCTGTTCTTTCTGAGGTGTGGGGTTCCAGGCCTCCTCAGAGTGGTGTGCTCCAAGTCTCTGCTCCCCTATGAGAATGAAACAAAAGGTATACTTAGCACACAGATATTTGAGGTCAGAAATAGGAATATGAAACATTGCTTGGAAGTGGGGTACAATTGCCTTTTTTTTACAAGCTGAAGAGTTTTTTTTAAATGTATTTCTAAACTGGAATCCTGACCTTTTTTGACCAAGTTACACACATGGAGACCAAAGTATCCACTCTAGCACCTGTGTGGGACACCCTAAAAAGGTTGTTCTGGTGTCCCACACAGGTGCTTCAGAGTACAGCTGTGGAAACAGCTGCTGAGTGTCCTCTCCTTTTACATTGAATCAAGTTTGCATTTCACATTCTAGTTCAAAACATATCATCTAGACAACAATGTTTCTAAATGTTGTTTTAATAGAAATAGGCATGACCAAATGTGGTTTACCTGTATCTGTGCAAAATATCTAATTTTGAGGAGGATTTATGTTTACTACGAACGATTATACTTTGGCCACTACCCTGAAATTGGCCATTTTCAAATATCCAACCAGTCAATCAAAGCACATGGAGCAAAACATGCAAGTATAATAATCTAATTATTAATAACACAGGAGAAAAACTTACTTTTTACTAGCATTCTTTTGATCTTCCTGTACTGCTCCGGCTCCCTCAGCTTCAGGTCAGACCACCTTTTACGGAGCTGCTCCTTGGATCTCTGGACCCCAAATTTATGATACAGACTCCCCAACACTTTGCCCATTATTTTGGCCTTTCTGAGATTAGGGGTGTTGTATGGCCCATGATTCCCATCATAATCTCTCCTCCGCAAGATGTCCACCATCTCCGCCATCTCAGCAAAGGACATATTACTGGCCTTGTATCTTGTCCTGGATCGGGATGTTTCCGGCTCTGGGGCTACGGGCTTTCCTCGTCGGAAGTTAAAACAACCTGTATCTGCTGATGTCGTCTCCCACTGGGCGTCGAACGAGAAGGGGCGGGGAATATCCGAGGAAGAACGTCAGGGGCGGCCGGCGTGGGCGGAGTTTCATGCATGCGCAGGGAATATAATGATAACACGCATGTGTCGTAACGACGTTGTGTGCGTGGAGTAGGGAGGACCAGAAGTTTCGAACGTCACTGACAAAGGTAAAAATTAAAGTTGGGGCATCAGTGGCCTATACTGATTCATGATTTTAAAGGGCTAGATTGGGATAATATTAGGACAGTTTAGGCTGACCTAGTGTTTTTGTCTTATGTTTTATCTTGCAGAAAATATGCAGAGTTTCAAAGATCCTGTCATATTCAGAGCTTTCATTGACAAATATAGAGAGCTCACCAATTTATGGGAGATTAAAAACCCATTATACCACAATCGTGATGTTAGGAGGGCAACAATTGAAAAATTTGTGGAATATATGAAGACCTGGATCCCAGAGGTAGACTATAACATGATGAACAATAAAATCAATAATATGAGGAACAGCTACAAAAAAAAATACAAAGAAGTGTGCGCATCGCGGAGATCAGGAGCAGCAGCAGACCAAGTACATGTCCCCAAGCTGTGGCATTACAAACACCTGCGATTTCTGGACAATCAGATTGAAGCCAGGGAATCACTTTCCAGCCTTCCCTTCTGCCTTCCCTCCACCCTTACCTCCAGCGTTCCCTCCACCCTTCCCTCCACCCTTCCCTCCACCCCTGCAGAGGGTGCAGAGGAGCTAGCTGACCTTGAAGAGCCGGATCTTCACATCTATAGTCAGGTATAGTATTTTTCAACATATTTATTGTCCTAGAATAATTGTTGGGAACTAGATGTTATTATTCAAAAAGAAAATAAGTAAACCGAAAAAAAAAATATATAGTGGGCAAAATTGTTTGGGACAAGAATGAAAAATGCTGGGGTCAGAATGAGAGTCTTTTCTATTTATTAAAATTAATTTGCAACAGTCATGAACTGGAAATTGTGTGTGATTGATGAACCAAAAACTCAAACTATGTCCCTTTTTTATACACAGGATGAGGTCATCCAGGAGGACGAGGCTCTGGAGTGTGGCACCCAGGAGGAGGCAGAGGTGAGTGGCAGCCAGGAGGAGGCAGGGGTGAGTGGCAGCCAGGAGGAGGCAGGGCCAAGTGGCAGGCAGAAGGTGCCCAGGCCAAGTGGCAGCACACAGTCACAGGTGCTTCCCCTCCAGGTGAGACTGAAAAGGCCCAGGAGGTAGACTCGGGTGGAGGAGGAATCCCTGCAAATAATAAGGGAAGCAGCAGAGATCATGAGGGCCCCCCTCAACCCAGTCGAGTCCTATGGGTGCTATGTGGCCGATAAACTCCTTAAAGTGGAGGAGGGCCAATGTGCCCTCTGTGAGGAGCTTATATCTATGGCCCTTCACAGGGCGGGGAGGGGCCAGCTGACAGAGGCTACACATCTTTGTGATCTGGCCCATCCTTCTCCTCCTTCTCCTCCTCCTCCTGCCACATTCCCACCACCAGAGCCACAGCCTGCAAGGGGGCGTGGAGGTAGCCGTGGAAGGAACGCTGCAGGGAAGCGTGGAGGGAACACTGCAGGGAAGCGTGGAGGAAAGGCTACAAGCAAGACCAGAAAGTGATTCCCTGGTTTCAAGCTGCTCTGCCAGAAGACGCAGTTTGTTGGAGTAATCATTTTCTAGCCTTCCTTCCACCCTTCCTTCCACCCTTCCCTCCAGCATTCCTTCCACCCTTCCCTCCACCCCTGCAGAGGGGGAAGAGGAGCAACCTGAGCTTGAAGAGCCGGATCTGCGCATCTTTAGCCAGGTATAGTATTGTAAAAAATATTTCTTGGCCTATAATTATTATTGCGAACTAGATGTTATTATTCACAAATGAAATAATTAAAATAATATATTAAAAAAAAATAAGTGGCCAGAAATGATTGGTACAGTATTGAAAAATGCTGGGGTCAGAATGAGTCTTTGATCTTTATTTAACATTTAAATTGCAACAGTCATGAGATGAAAATTGTGTGTGATTGATGAACCAAAAACAAACTATGTCCCTTTTTTAATACACAGGATGAGTTCAGCCAGGAGGAAGAGGCTCCGGAATGTGGCAGGCAGGAGGAGGCAGGGGTGAGTGGCAGCCAGGAGGAGGCCAGCCAAGTGGCACTCAGCAGGTCCCCAGGCCAAGTGGCAGCACCCAGTCCCAAGTGCCTCCCCTCCACGTCAGACCCCAAAAAAGTCACAGGATGACACAGGTGGAGGAGGAGTCACTACAAATTATCAAGGACGCTGCTGCCATAATGAGGGCCCCCCTCAACCCTGTTGAGGGCTTTAGCGCCTACCTGGCTGATAAGCTGCAGAAACTTGAGGAGGGACAACGTGCCCTCTCTGAGCACCTTATTTATACTGTCCTTCACACGGCGGGGAGGGGCCAGCTGACACAGGCAACACATCTGTGCAATCTGGCCCATCCTTCTCCTCCTTCTCCTCCTCCTCCTGCCACATTACCACCAACAGAGCCACAGCCTGCAAGGGGGCGTGGAGGGAGCCGTGGAAGGAACGCTGCAGGGAAGAATGGAGGGAAGGCTACAAGGAAGACCATAAAGTGATTCCCTGGCTTCAAGCTGCTCTGCCAGAAGATGCATTTTTTTGGAGTACCACAGCTTGGGGACATGTATGACATCTGCTGCTGCTCCTGATTTCTGCGATTCGGGGACCAGATTGTGATCCCAATTCGAGGGACTCCTCATGTTATTGATTTTATTTGCCTTCATGTCTGCCTTTGGGGTCCAAAGTCTGCATATATTCCACTAATTTCTCAATTGTTGCCCTTCATCTTTATTTGTTTTCCAGAAAAATAGGATATTTGATTTAATTAAAATAGTTGCCTATGTGTTTTTCTTAGGAAGTAGGAAGTTACATTTCATAAATACAATGTGTATTTAACAAGGGACACCAACACCAACCTCCTTGTGGGAAAAAAAAATCAGAGATAATAATGTTGTTGTGATAACTTGACCATAAAAAAATATGGACATCACTATAAAATATTAAAAGGCCTGAAAAAATCTTGATTCAAAACAACAAAAAAAAAACATTTTTGGAATCCTGCCTTTAATATAAAATACGAAGATTCATGAGATCTCAAAGAAATAATTTTGTCCGAACTCTGTGTGAATATCCCTAACGTAATTTTTTTTGGGGAAAACTGTTTAGAAAGAAGAAAGCGCTACATTTAATGTGCAAAAATTTGCAGCATGATGAATGTGCTATGTCCATTACGAACGCTAGTTTTACCAGAACGAGCGATCCCGTCTTGTAATTTAGTCTGAGCATGCGTGGATTTTTCTCTGATGGAGTTCCCCACAGACGATCGGAATTTGCTATCGTTTTTTTTTACCATCGGTAAAATTTAAAACATGTTCTATTTTTTTATACCGATGGAAAAAAGACCGATGGGGCCCACACACGATCGGTTTGTCCGATGAAAAAAGTCCATCGGTCTTTTTTCATCAGAAAACCGATCGTGTGTACGCGGCATTAGTGTTACTTAAAGTGATTGTAAAGGCAGAAGGTTTTTTATCTTAATGCATTCTATTCTGTGTGCAGCAGTCCCCCTCAGGCCCCCTAATACTTACCTAAGCCCCATATAGATCCAGCGATGTTGTAGGATTGTCTCGGCTGCCCGGGGAATCCCTTCTTCATTGGCTCCCACTGCTGTCAATCAAAGTCAGTTAGCCACTGAGGAGAGAAGGGACAGGGACCGGGCCGCAGCTCCATGTCTGAATGGAAATAGCAAGCTGTGGCTCGGCTCGGGTTCCCCCATAACAAGCTGCTTGCTGTGGGGGCATTCAACAGGAGGGAGGGGCCAGGAACAGCGAAGAGGGATCTGAGAAGAGGAGGATCCAGGCTGCTCTGTGCAAAACCACTGCATAGAGCAGGTAAGTATAACATGTTTTGAGCTAAAAAAAATGAGACTTTACAATCACTTTAAATTCAGCAAAGAAACATAGGGACTTCTGCCCGGCCAGACAGGACTATGATATGTGGCAGCTCTGTTTAATAACAGGACTGGATGGACAGGAACCTTTTGGCAGGAAAAACAATTACCTTATAAGTATTTCAGTGTATTTAGCTGCTTGAATTTCAGCTGTAATTAGAACATGTGCAAAAACGACATCATGTACCCTAGATTTTTTTTTTACCTTTTTATAATAATTATTTATGATACTTTTAAATATATACAGAAAAATTATTACCGTATATACTCGAGTATAAGCCGGCCCGAGTATAAGCCGAGGTACCTACTTTTACCACAAAAAAATGGGAAAACGTATTGACTTGAGTATAAGCCGAGGGGAGGAAATGTGCCCATACCCAACCTTACTGTGCCCATTGCCATCTCACTCTGCCACCTCACTGTGCACATTGCCACCTCACTGCCCATTATCGCCTCACTGTGCCCCCTTACTGTGCCCATTGCCATCTCACTGTGCCACCTCACTGCCCATTGTCACTTCACTGTGCCCCCTTACTGTGTCCATTGCAGCCTCCCTGTGTCCGAGTCAGTGTACCTGAAAATCTTGTAATTCTGCGGCCGGCGTCCATTGTTCAAATCTCGCGCCATTCTCCCTGTCCCTTCCATGATAGGCGTTTCCAGCAAACACTGCGTTGAGTGTTTGCGCCTATTATGGAGGTCCTCTCATTCTCCGACTCCGTTTCCCAGCAGGCACTGTGTTCAGTGCTCCGCCAATCACAGACGTCGGACAAGAGGACCTCTGTGATAGGCGCAACACTCAACACAGTGTTTGCTGGAAACGCCTATCGCGGAAGGGACAGGGAGAAAGGCGCTAGATTTAAACAATGGACGCCGGCCGCGGAATTTCACGATTTTCAGGTACTGACTCGAGTATAAGCCGAGGGGTATACTTTCAGCCCTAAAAAAAGGGCTGAAAAACTCGGCTTATACTCGAGTATATACGGTAAAAACAAATTAAAAATTAAAAGAAAATGTTTTAAAGCTGTCACGTTAGTTCCACAGTGTGCTAATACAGACTAATACTTACCCTAAGCCCCTGAAGAAGCGCGATGGTGCAAAACATGTAGAGTTTGAATGCTCTACATCAACTTACACCAAGCCCACCCAGACATTGACGGCCACAATCTACTGGCCCATTGATAATGGAATACGATGGGACCTTTTTTGGTGGTTTTCTTGATGTTTATGCTGTAGTTTGGGTAGTAGGCTACCATGGGAATTTTAACTTGCATTATTATGTTTTAGAGGATTTGTAATAAAATATATACTCTTTTCTGTTCAAATTTGTTTATTGAATTTTATCAAATTACAGAGAAATAATAACAAAAATAAATAAATAAATAAATAAAGCAACAATCACAGTAATCACTACAATAGGTTCAGAATTAGCATATGAAATCATATATATATATATATATCATGGATCAAGAGACAATTGCTTCACTCAATAATCAGAGTGAGTTACTTAACTTGGTCTAAATAAAGTGTAGACTCAGAATGAGAATTACAATTGAAGCCTTAAAGGTAAACACCTAAGGAGGATGAAGAAATGTATTAAAGCCTCAAAAGGTATGAGACAGAACGATCGCTACAATATAACTCTTAAAAATCAAGTATCTGTGCCTAAAAAAAATTGAGAGGAACATATGTAGGTATACTTGTTGAACCTATATATATGAAAAATAAAAACAGAAAAAAAACATATAAACAAGTTGAGAAAAAGAGAAGGGGAAGAGCAGGAAGAAGAGAAGAAGAGAAGGAGAAGAGGAAGTGACAGGAAGAATCCCCGGGGATAAATGCATTAATAGCCATTTGCTTATAGATAGTTACTGCGAGAGAGTGTAAAACATCAAGGTATCAACAAGGTGTCATCAAAGTTTGGTGGCAAAAACTGAGTTATCCATGGTTGCCAAATATGTTTAAAGGAATTTATTTTATCTTGAATTATGGCTTCCATTTTGGCATGGACCATAGCTTGGTTAATTCTATGCTTGGTTTCATTTAATACCAAATTGTCAGTTCTCCAGGCTTTAGCTATGGTCTGTTTCGTGGCTGTTGTGATCTGCAATAAAAGTTTAAATTGTTTATAGGTGAGTGTTGCTGGTTTGAGATTTAAGAGTGCTATTGAAGGTACTGGAGGGATGTATATTGCAAACAAGGCTGAGAGTATGAGAAATATATCACTCCAGAACTTTTGAACTACCGGACAATCCCACCAAATGTGTAGATAGGAGCCACAAAAACATAATGAGGAGTAATTGGGGGCAAATTTTGCAACTCTGGAAGGGACCAAATACCAGCGGGTGAGTACTTTGTAATTAGTTTCCAATGCTGTTATGTTTTGTGAGGAAGAATTTGTATTATTCCAGATTGCAGCCCAATCAGATATTTCAAGAGTAAGATTGAGATCTGCCTCCCATTTAGCCACATAAGAAGGAGGGTCAGAAACAGGTTTAGTGATGAGTTGAGCATAGAGGTTAGAGATCAGTCCTTTTGCATGGGGATCATCTTTACATTTGGTTTCGAAGTGTGATAATTTATTACGTTTGGTTCTGCTTTGGATACAGGGTGTAAAAAAGTTTTCTAATCTGCAGATATCTAAAAATCTCAGCGTTTGGAAGACCATGTTTTTCACATAAATCTGGGAACGGTATAAAGGTAGTCTGGGACGTCAGGTCATGAAGATGGATTAATTTAGAGTTTGTCCAGGCTTTAAAAGATTTGGGGAATTTCCAGGCAGGATAAAAAAGGGGATTTTTAATAAATGATAAAAGTGAAGTGTGAGGAGATTGTAACTCATTTGTTATTTTAAATCTGTTCCAAATAGTTAATGAGTTTTTGGTAACTGGGTTAGTGATTCTTTTATGATCAGAAGGTCTCAGCCATAAAAGATTGGAGATAGCATAAGGATCGCAATCTATTGATTCTAGAGTTACCCAAAGAGGAATTTCGGAGGTTGAATGGTATTTGGGTAATTGTGCTAAATGGGCCGCGTAGTAGTAGGTAGATAAATTAGGAAATCCCAGACCACCTTTACATTTAGGGAGGTAAAGAGTATGCTTAGGTAAACAGGGTTTAGATGTACCCCAAACATATTTTGTTATTCTACTTTGTAGTATTCTTAAGAAGTATGCCGGTAGAGAGATGGGTAAAACTCGAAAAATGTACAGAATTTTGGGAAGTATAGACATTTTAATAATATTCATTTTACCTATCCACAATATAGGAAGAGAAGACCAATGTGTTAACAAAGAGGTGATATGGTGTAATATAGGTGGGTAATTGGCTGAGAAGAATCCTGTAATATGAGACGTGAGTTTGATTCCCAGGTAGGGTAGATGCGTAGTGGACCAGGAAAAGAGAAGGGATACCTGTGCTTGTTGTAATTCTGAGGAAGATAAGGAGATATTGAGTGTTGAGGATTTTTGCAGATTGATGTGTAAACCTGAAATACGGGGCAAATTGGTCTAACTTCTGTATTAAGTTAGGAGCAGAGATATGGGGAGAGGACATAAAAAGTAAAATGTCGTCCGCAAATAAACACATTTTATGCTGATGTCCAGCTATCTCAAGGCCTTTAATAGATGGATCAGAATGGATAGATTGAGCTATGGGTTCAAAGAGAAGGGCAAATAGAATTGGGGAAAGAGGACAACCTTGACGGGTTCCTCGAAGGATGTTAAATAGGTTGGATTTATAACCTGCATATTTCACATAGGCTTTGGGGTGGTTATACAGTGACGAGATCCAACTAAGGAAGTGGGGGCCAAATCCCCAGCGTTGTAGGACAAATTGGAGGTAGGGCCATGATACAGTATCAAAAGCCTTTTTGATATCTAAGGATAACAGGCAAAGAGGTATCCGTCTTTTTTGGGCAATATAGGTAAGTAAAGCCACTCTACGTACCGCATCTCCAGATTGGCATTTTGGGATAAAGCCTACTTGGTCCTTGTGGTTTAAAGATCCTATTATATTATTTAAACGTGTTGCTAAAACTTTCGCTAAAAGCTTTATGTCCAAATTAAGTAGAGAGATGGGTCTGTAATTGGAGGGAGCTGATTCATCTGAATTTGGTTTAGGGATCATGGAAATAATAGCTGTCAGTGTTTTAGGTCGGAAGGAATGCCCAGAGAATATAGAATTGAAGGCTTTGGTCAATAGTGGGGTTATTATATGTGCAAATTTCTTATAATACATGGCTTAAAAGACGTCTGGGCCTGTACGTTTATTTAGTTTAAGAGATTTTATTGCCATGTTAATTTCCTCAGTGGTTATAGGGCTTTCAAGGTTATCCCGGTTGACCAAGGGAATAGATGGAAGTGTGATGTGCGAAAAAAAGGAATCTGAAGAGGCCTGATTTAGGGGTTCTTCTTTATTGTATAATGTGGCAAGATGTTTTTGGAAAGTGTGAAGAATTTTTACTGGGTTACTGGTGTAGGTGTCGTGGGACAATTTTAGACGTATCGGTTTGGAGGAGTGTATTCATTTTTTAAGGGCCCGGGCAAGGAGTGTCGTAGGTTTATTGGCTTTAAGATAGAATGAATGCCTATTTTTACTTAGCGTTTTAACAGCAGAGTTTGAGAGAAAAAGGTCAAGGTCTAGACGTGCTCTATCCAGGTGTGATTTCGTAGTAGGATTAGGGTTTGCCTGAAAGAGTGCATGGGTTGAATTAAATTCTGCCTCTAGTTTATGTTGGAGCAGCCGTTTTTTCCTTTTTGAGGTATGAGGCTTTTTGGATACATGCTCCACGGAGCACTGATTTATGAGCCTCCCACAATGTCACAGGAGAGATATCAGAGGTTTTATTAAAAGAAATATAATCTTTTAAGGCTGTCTCTAAATCTGCATAGTGGGATAGCATGAAGTTATTTATCTGCCAAGTGGGGTCTTGTGCTTTTGGAATTGCAGAGGTGAATGAGGTTAACACTGCATTATGATCGGTCCATGTGAAGGGTATAAAGGAGGAAGAGAGAAGTTCAGGGGCCATAGGTACATTTATAAGTATGTGGTCTATTCGGGAGAGTGAATTGTGAGGATGTGAGTAGAAAGTAAATTGTCGCTTAGCTGGGTTTGCTTCTCGCCAGGTATCTAATAAGTGATGTTGCTGGAGTAATTGTTGAAATGTGTTTTTACGGGAGATAGGTGTGCTAGGAATAGGGGATTTGTCTAAAAATGGATAAAGGACTCGATTCGAATCTCCACAAATTAGTAGTGTGCCAGGTTTATGAGTTTCAACTACCTGTAACAAGTGAGAGAGGAAGGATGAAGGGGCTTTATTTGGGGCGTAGTATGACACCACAGTAACTGGAGAGTCAGTTATACAGTAGGTGCCGCTGATATTGTGTCAATATCGCCGCTTCTAGCGGCGATATTGACACCCTATGAGCTCTGTCGCGAGAGCCAGCGCCGAGCTGTCTCGTCATCGGGAAAGGAAAAAATGTTCCTTTCACGATGAGCTACATGCATTGCCGATAGGCGGGGATCCGAAGCGGATTCCCGCCAATACCAGGCACTGCGTTTGGTATGAATCCTAAGCGGGAACTCCACGCCAATTTTTAAAGAAAAAAACAGCGTGGGTTCCCCCTCCAGGGGCATACCAGGCCCTTGGGTCTGGTCTGGATTTGAAGGGGAACCCTACGCCGAAAAAACGGCGTGGGGGTCCCCCTCAAGATCCAAACCAGACCCTTATCCGAGCACGCAACCTGGCAGGCCGCAGGGGAAGAGGGGGGGACGAGAGCGGCCCCCCCTCCCTCCTGAACTGTACCAGGCCACATGCCCTCAACATGGGGGGTTTGGTGCTCTGGGGCAGGGGGGCGACCTGCGGCCCCCCCCACCCCAGAGCACCCTGCCCCCATGTTGATGAGGACAGGGCCTCTTCCCGACAACCCTGGCCGTTGGTTGTTGGGGTCTGCGGGCGGGGGGCTTATCGGAATCTGGGAGCCCCCTTTAATAAGGGGGCCCCCAGATACCGGCCCCCACCCTATGTGAATGAGTATGGGGTACATCGTACCCCTACCCATTCACCTGGTGGAAAATAAATGGAAATAAAAACACAACACAGTTTTTAAAAGTATTTTATTGCACCGCTCCGGAGGTCTTCTTCCGACTTCGGGGGTCTCCGGTGTCGTCGCCGCGTTCTCCGGTTCTTTCTTCTGCCGGGCCTCCGCTAACTTCTTTTTAGCTCTTTTGCTAACAGAGGCCCGGTCTTCTCCGTCGTCTTCTTCTTCTTCTCCCGCTCTCCGGTTCTTCTCCCGCTCTCCGGTGTCGTCGCCGCGTTCTCCGGTTCTTTCTTCCGCCGGGCCTCCGCTAACTTCTTTTTAGCTCTTTTGCTAGCAGAGGCCCGGTCTTCTCCGTCGTCGCCGTCGGCGTCTTCTTCCCTCTTCTCCTCCTCGATGTTGACTCATCGCTTCCTCTCGCAGTAATGATAAATCTTCGGTCCGCAGAGATTAATATAGGCTTCTCATGACGTCACAGTCACATGCTCCGGGGCACATGTGCCCTGGAGCATGTGACTGTGACGTCATGTGCACATGTGCCCTGGAGCATGTGACTGTGACGTCATGTGCACATGTGCCCCGGAGCATGTGACTGTGACGTCATGTGCACATGTGCCCCGGAGCATGTGACTGTGACGTCATGTGAAGCCTATATTAATCTCTGCGGACCGAAGATTTACCATTACTGCGAGAGGAAGCGACGAGTCAACATCGAGGAGGAGAAGAGGGAAGAAGACGCCGACGGTGACGACGGAGAAGACCGGGCCTCTGCTAGCAAAAGAGCTAAAAAGAAGTTAGCGGAGGCCCGGCGGAAGAAAGAACCGGAGAACGCGGCGACGACACCGGAGAGCGGGAGAAGAACCGGAGAGCGGGAGAAGAAGAAGAAGACGACGGAGAAGACCGGGCCTCCGTTAGCAAAAGAGCTAAAAAGAAGTTAGCGGAGGCCCGGCAGAAGAAAGAACCGGAGAACGCGGCGACGACACCGGAGAGCGGGAGAAGAACCGGAGAGCGGGAGAAGAAGAAGACGACGGAGAAGACCGGGCCTCCGTTAGCAAAAGAGCTAAAAAGAAGTTAGCGGAGGCCCGGCAGAAGAAAGAACCAGAGAATGCGGCGACGACACCGGAGACCCCCGAAGTCGGAAGAAGACCTCCGGAGCGGTGCAATAAAATACTTTTAAAAACTGTGTTGTGTTTTTATTTCCATTTATTTTCCACCAGGTGAATGGGTAGGGGTACGATGTACCCCATACTCATTCACATAGGGTGGGGGCCGGTATCTGGGGGCCCCCTTATTAAAGGGGGCTCCCGGATTTCGATAAGCCCCCCGCCCGCAGACCCCAACAACCAACAGCCAGGGTTGTCGGGAAGAGGCCCTGTCCTCATCAACATGGGGGCAGGGCGCCCTGGGGTGGGGGGGCCGCAGGTCGCCCCCCTGCCCCAGAGCACCAAACCCCCCATGTTGAGGGCATGTGGCCTGGTACGGTTCAGGAGGGAGGGGGGCCGCTCTCTCATCCCCCCCTCTTCCCCTGCGGCCTGCCAGGTTGCGTGCTCGGATAAGGGTCTGGTTTGGATCTTGAGGGGGACCCCCACGCCGTTTTTTCGGCGTAGGGTTCCCCTTCAAATCCAGACCAGACCCAAGGGCCTAGTATGTCCCTGGAGGGGGAACCCACGCCGTTTTTTTCTTTAAAAATTGGCGTGGAGTTCCCGCTCAGGATTCATACCAAACGCAGTGCCTGGTATTGGCGGGAATCCGCGTCGGATCCCCGCTCAATACAGTGTCGCGTCTCCTCCCCATTGCAGCGAGTGCGACACGTGTCGCCACCCTGCTGCCGACATCTCGGCACTCCTGTCGCCGAGAATCTCGGCGATGGGAGCGCGATAGAAACACAATATCGGCGGCACCTACTGTATGCCCAGTAAGTATGAGATACCTCCCTTCAGGATCTTTGATCTCTGTCTGAAGTGAGAAGGGAGTTGTGCGATGAAAAGCTATCAGTACACAACGCTGCTTTGTGTCAGTCGAAGCTGTAAAAACCTGAGGTTACAAAGAGCCAAAATATTTAGGAGCAGAATTTTTAGTAAAGTGGGTCTCTTGGAGACAAATTACATGTGCCTTTGTTGAAGCTAGTGAGCGAAATGCTTTTGAGGTATGTTGAGGCCTTGCACATTCAAAGATAAGAAAAAATTTAAGGGGGCCATTCACATACCAGGAAATCAATATAAACATACAATGTATATGTGAAATATTTAAATATACTTACCCCGGGGAGGAGCTGAGTTCTAGAAGAAAAGATAGAAAAGATGGGAAAAGATAGGAAGAAGAATCATTTAAGCATTTAATGATAAATCAAGTATGCAGAGAATAATTAAAAATACGGCGTACTTGGCGAGTAGAAAATACAAACCCAGAAGCCCCTCCAAAAACAGATAGGAGGAGAAACCCAGGGCAGAGTAGTGGGGAAAGCAGTAACTAGCTCTCAGAACCGCAACAGCCAGTTAATCATTTATTGAAAAAAAGAAAAATGAAGAAAAAACGTTTAGCACCCGTCTATATATATAAAAAAAATGACATATGTGGTGTAGGGTAGATTCAAGAGAAAAAAAAAAATTAACAGCGAACTTGCTTGAATAGGGATGAACTATAAGTAATAGTGCTGATAATGGCCAGTAGGCCTTCACAAAAAAGGAAGAAAAAGGGGGAAAAAAAAGGAAAATTGAGCAATCTCAGAGCTCCCATGGAGAGAAGTTCCAAAATAAAACATGAAAAAGCTGTTTCTCAGTCCATAGTGTCTGCAGGATTCCTGTCAGGCGAGTTGAAGCGAAAGCGTTTAGTAGGACTGTGATGATTTCCATTGCTTTTGGAGCTGGAAGTTTCATTTGCTTTGTAGGATGCAGTTTGCTTGTGTAAAGTATCTGACAAGGAGAATGATCTGTCCAATGTGTGAAGGTCCTGTAGTACCTTTTGCAATTCGTCAGCTGATTTACATTTTTATTTTGAACTTAGATGTGTAAACCGTATGGAAAATGGAAAACCCCATTGATATGATATTTGGTTTTGCTGTAGGATCTTAAGGAGGGGTTTCAGTGCCCGTCTTTTAGCAACCGTAGTTGGAGACAAGTCAGTAAAAATTTGATATGGATTGCCTTGGAATATAAGAGAGTCTTTTATACGGGCTGCGGCAAGAAGCTCTTCTTTTGTACGGAAATAGTGAAGTTTCACTATAATGTCGCGCGGTGGTCCTGTAGCTTTGAGAGGGATCAGAGCCCTATGAATTCTGTCTATCTCCAGGCGGTCAATAGTGATTGATGGCTGCAGCTCTTGAAATAGGGCAGTTACTGTGGACTGGAGATCAATAATTGCCTCAGGAATTCCACGAATGCGCAAGTTTGAACGACGGGACCTATTCTCAAAGTCTTGAAGAGATTTTCTGCCTTTAAATCCTCTAGTTCATGCAGGTGGGATTGTACACAAATTTTCCATGTCATCTACTCTATCTTCTAGGTCAGAAGTGCGCTGACCTAATTCCCTAATTTCCTTTGACAAACTGCTTGTGATGTGGTGTGAAGTTTTCTTGAGTGCATTCTGAAGCATCTTTTCAAATTGCTTTAACATGTTTGGGTTAATGGTATCTGTGTTGGTGACCTGTAGTGGGTCAGTATATTCATAGTCATTATCATTATCTGTGTCATTCTCCACAAGAGCAGTCTGGGACTGCTGCTTCTGCTGTTTCTGCTGTTTTTGTTTAGCAGCTCGTGAGGTGCTTGTGTGAGGAGAAGGGGGTGGCGCCATTTTCAATGCTGCTCTGGGCTGACTGACTTTGAAATTAGATGTTTTCCTGTTCAAGCGGGCACCCCTTCTAAACATAAATAGACTCTTTTGTCTCACCAGCTGTTCCCACACCTGGTTCCATCAGGAACTGAGCTGAACGGGTGCTTTATTCGGCTGTGGAGTCCCGAGAGTCACGGAGCTTCAGCGGGGCATGTCTGTCTCCGCTGGCGCCACGCATGCGCCGCCCAAATATATACTTTTTAAATGCAATTGTGTATTTTGGTGCCTATAAAGTCCAAATTTTGCTATAGATTTTGGGACGTGGCACTTTTGTTACCTGTACTTGCATCCACAGTACCACCCTGTGAGAATGCAAATATACTGCTTGAATTTCAGCTTTAATTTCAATATGTGCAAAAAGGACATCATGCCCAAGATTTTTTTTTACCTTTTTATAATAATTATTTATGATACTTTAAATTTAGGAAACCAGGAGCCCCCAAGAAAATTTCACATTTCCAATCTATAGTCACTAAGGATAATTTCAAAATCAAACCCTTTATTACATGTGATTCAGATCACGTGACCTATGTGCTGCAGTGTCCCTGCTTCCTCCAGTACGTAGGCCGGAACAAAAAAACTTAAAACTAGGATAAATTAACATCTTAGAAACATTAAAAAAGATTTCCCCAACCATAGCGTTTCAAGGTCACTTCAAATTGTACCATAATAGTGATCCCAAATTGTGCTCCTTTTATGGAATAGATAGGATTTCTAAACATTGGAGGGGCACAGATATGAAAAGAGAAATCTCTAAAAACGAGACTAAGTGGCTGTATAAATTAAGAACTATGCAGCCACTTGGCATGAATATTGAGCTAGATCTCAATTATTTTCTTTCTAATGACTAATATGAAGTTGTTTTTCCCACCTCTTCTTTATATTACCAACTCTATTGTAGTAGCCTAAATTTTGGAGCTTTGTCAACTATATGTTTTCCCCAAGATGTCTTCTTTTTTTAGAACTGGCATCACTCAATAGGGATTTGGTTGTAATTACATCTTGGTGTCACCATGAGGGAGACTCATTCATGGTCAGGGTTTATTATGTAACTATGACGGTATGATTTCCCATTGGTTGCAATGGTATGATTCAATAATTGTCACAAACTATCCCTTCTTTCTATAAATATGTACCGGTACATGGAAAAAAATCTACTTTCTATATATTTTTGTAAATAAAAATCTTTTAAATTTATATCTTTGACTGTCTATCAGTTTACCTATGGTGCCAATATAGTCCACCCAAGCCTCTTCCTTTCCTATACAACAATTGATGGGATGAAGGCACCGACACACATATACTGTATATATATTTTTTTCTGATACTCATACCACTTTCATTATACATGGTCAGGGTCTGACATATGGGTGAATCCCAGGAGAGTTTTTTCCAATCTTGGAAGAGCACCATTTATTTCCTAAATAATTCTTACTGCACAATTTAATATAAACTATTTTAATGGTATGCTACAATAGAGTGTATGTATTCTGTGAATTTTATGAGAATAATGCAAATTTAGGAATCCACCTTGATGTATTGCCAAATACCGGCACTGCGGCTGCGCATACAAATATATTTTTTTCTCCCCAGAACTCATTTGAATTTTAAGTATAAAAATTGTGACCCCAAGTGACCAGGTATGCCTCCTGAAGAGGTAATCACGAAACGTATGTCGAGGCGATACCTGGTCATGCTATCCACGCCGTTTCCGGCTCTGTTGGTTGCTGTTGAGAAGCAGGTGGAACGCACGCCATCCACGGAGGTGGACGGGTACACGGCGGTCCCCACAGACATTGCTAGACAAGCAAGCAGTCCCAGTACCGGGTAGGCACTTTTAAATGTAAGTATCCATTTGGCTATGTCTTTTATTGCTCTGTTTTAAATCAATGATAATTAGGGATGAGCTTCATGTTCTAGTCAAACCCATGTTCGACTCGAACATAGCCTGTTCGGTTGTTCTCCGAATTGCAAACATTATGGGTCGTTCGTGCCAAATTCGAGTGGCGCGTCACGGCCCATAATTCACTGCGGCATCGCAGTGCATTGCTGGCTGATGATTGGCCAAGCATGCAATATGACCCGCATGCTTTGGCCAATCACAGCGCGGAAAAAACGGAGATCCATAATTGGCCAAAGCCAGGGTGGCTTTGGCCAATTATGTCTCAGGGGTTTAGTACACGCCCCACACTATATGAGGCCGCCTGCGTGGAGGCCTTGTGTAATGTGTTGCAGCGGTGGTTAAAGACAGAGAGAGAGAGAGAGAGATAGTGTCATTTAATTTGAGTTAGATAGAGCAGGCAGGCGAGTCAGTTAGCTGCAGTTACAGTGTGTAGAGGATATATATGCATCCTAGGTGTTGTATACATATTTATACACTGTATTCAGTTTAGCTAGATCCGTTCCTGTTATTCTCTATACTGTGACAGGCAGGCAGGTTATTGTGCTAGCTGAAGTCAGTGTTTCACTTAGTGTACTGTGTGCTTTGCATAGTGTTCAACTAAAGCTTACCTGAATACAGTTAGTGACTAATAGAGGTGTTCTCATAATAAAACCACAGGCAGAGAGCTGCAAGTATTTTCAGTTAGTGTACTGTGTGGCCTCTGCACAGTTTCACCTAAAACTAACTGAAGACAATTGCTGCTTTTCCCATTCTAATACCACAGCAGGCAGTTAATTCTGATAGCTGCATTATCAGTACAGATATATATATATATATATATATATATATATATATATATATATACATCCCACCTTTGTGCAGCTGCATCTCACTGCAGGCCATTAGTATGTCTGGAAGGCAAACAAGAAGAGGCAGACAGTCACAAGGCAATAAAAGAGGGCAAGCGGGCTCTGTGTCTAGAGGCAACAATGCTGGTCGTGGACACGGTGCATCCTCATCAGCACGTGGCCATGGGACACGCTTGTCCTTCTTTTCGGCAGCTGGCCATGTTGAGCCTCAACATGCCCAAGACTTGGTAGAGTGGATGACCAAGCTGTTCTCATCCTCCTCATCCTCTCTCACCCAGGCTCAGGGTACTTTGTCTGGCAAAGCAGCTGCCAAAGCGGCCTCTTCCCTCGGCTCAATGGCATCAGTCACTCCTTCCTTAGCCCCACCATGTCCTCCTGAGGAGTCCCCCGAACTGTTTGAGCACAGTGTTGGGTACATGCTCCAGGAGGATGCCCAGCGTTTTGAAGGCTCTGATGATGGAAGCCAGCTGGAGGTAGGCAGTAACGTGAGCCCAGAGAGAGGAGGTAGTAACGTAAGCCCAGAGAGAGGGGGTGCCCAACAAGGACAGCTATCTAGCAGTCATGTTCCCTCAGGTGCAGAATACTGCCAGATTTGCTCCAGTGATGAGGAGGGAGGGGATGATGAGGTCACTGACTCCACGTGGGTGCCTAATAGGAGAGAGGAGGAGGAGGAGGAGGCACATCTCCAACGAGGCAGGATGCCCTCCAGGGGCCAGCTTAAGGTCAGCACACCGACTGCATCACACCGCAGAGCTCCGCATGTGCAGGACACTGCTGTCTCTGCGCGTTATTCCAAAAGTTCTTTGGTGAGGGCTTTTTTTCAGCGGTGTGCAGCAGATCGCACCATTGCCATTTGCAACATATGTCTAAAGCGTATCTCGCATGGCCAAAACATCAGCCGCTTGGGCACCACGTGCTTGACCAGACATATGTCGACCTGCCATGCAGTTTGTTGGCAAGCTTACCTAAAAGACCCAAACCAAAGAACAAAGCGGACCTCTCCTTGCTCCTCATCAGCTGGGATCTCCAACCCCACTATACCTTCAGTCCTCTCTGAAACTTGCACTGAGAGGAATGAAGGTGTAGAATTAGGTGTGTCACAGCCAAGTACTTGCGGGCAATCTGCTATCGGTACACCGACGTCCGATTGTACCAGGCAAATTTCCCTGCCTCAGCTGCTGCACCGCCGAAAGAAGTTCGCTCCCAGCCATCCACATGCCCAGCGGTTGAATGCTAGTTTGGCTAAATTGCTAGCACAGTTTGTGGAATGTGCGGTATCTCAGTGGCAGGTTCCCAAACGCAACTTTTTCTCACGGAAGGCAATTCCGTCTCTTTACCGGCATGTGGAAGGCAATGTCTTGGCCTCGCTGGGCATTTCCGACGGTCATATAATGCCAGTGCTTGGCTGGCTGAGCTGCAAAAGGAATACAACCTGCCCAAGAACCGCCTAATCTGTGACATGCCCATCAGGTGGAACTCTACTTTGGCCATCCTGCACACGCAGAAGAGGGCCATCAATGAGTATCTGTTTCAATATGGCACCAGGACAGGGTCAAGGGAGCATGGATTTTTCCCCACACCTGTGAGCCATGATCAGGGATGCATGCACTGTCCTGCACAATTTGAGGAGGCCACGAGGATGGTGAGCAGTGACAGTGCATGCATCAGTGACACTGTCCCTCTTGTCCACCTGTTGGAGCACACGCTGCGTGGATTAATGGACAGGGCACTTGAGGCAGAACAGAGGCAGAAAGAGGAGGACTTCCTTACCTCTCAAGGCCCCCTTTATCCAGACAGTGTTCCTTCTGGCCCGGCTATCACACAGGAAGAGGACGAGGAGGAGGAGGAGGATTATTTTGTCAGCATGGAGGTGGAGCCTAGCACTCAGCATCAGAAGCAGTCTTCAAGGGATCAATTACAGTCCCAAGACACCCATGGACTTGTACGTGGCCGGGAGGAGGTGGCTACGGATCATGTCGTCCTGAGTGACCCAGAGGACTCTGGACCGAATGCCTCAGCAAACCTACGCTGCATGGCCTCCCTGATCCTGCAAAGCCTGTGGAAGGATCCTCGTATTCGTGCGATCAAGGAGAGGGATCATTACTGGCTGGCAACCCTCCTTGATCCACGTTACAAGGGTAAGGTTGCGGACCTTATCTTGCCGTCGCAGAGGGAGCAGAGGATGAAGCATCTTCGGGAGGCTTTGTAGAAAGGTCTGTGCAACGCGTTCGCCGAGACTGGGAGGTTACAAATTCCTGGTCCTGGACAACGTATTGCTGAGGCTTCGGTCAGTCAAAGAAGGAGCGGTGGAGAAGGTGGCCGTCTGACCGATGCATTCAGACAATTTTTTAGTACGCAGCCCCAAGGTATGATCGGTTCCAGCAACCATCGCCAGCGTCTGGTTTACATGGTGCAGGAATACCTAGGGACAAGATCAGACTTGGACACCTTTCCCACCGAAAATCCTCTGGGTTACTGGGTCTTGAGGATGGATCACTGGCCAGAGCTTGCACAGTATGCAATTGAGCTACTGGCCTGTCCTGCATCCAGCGTTCTTTCGGAACGCACATTCAATGCTGCTGGAGACTTTGTAACCGATCACAGTGTGCGCCTGTCCACTGACTCGGTCGATCAACTGACCTTCATAAAAATGAATCAGTCTTGGATCAACACCAGCTACCAAGCACCTGATGCTGATGTAACAGAATATTTTTTTTTGAAATGTCAGATCCCTTCAAGACTGCCTATGCTGATGCTGAGTGACTATCCTGTTATGCTGAGTGACTATCCTCTTCCTCCTCAATGATCATGCTGATAGCTTGTAAGAACATTTTTGGTTCTGGGCACCACAACTAGTGGCTAAGGCCCAATTTTCAGCCCCTGTTTAACAGGGGCGTGTAATTACAATTTTTGATGCAATACTTTGCAGCAGGGCTTATTGCTGCGCTTCAAGTACAGTATCTGTGAGGGGTTGCAGTGTTGTGGCACCAGTGCCTAAGGCCCAATTCTTCTGCCCCTGTTTAACAGGGGCTTGTGATTACAATTTTTGATGAAATACTTTGCAGCAGGGCTCATTTCTGCGCTCCAAGTACAGTATCTGTGAGGGGTTGCAGTGTTGTGGGACCAGTGCCTAAGGCCCAATTTTTCTGCCCCTGTTTAACAGGGGCATGTAATTACAATTCTTGATCTAATAATTCACAGCAGGGCCCATTCCTGCACCAACCAAGAGTAACTGTGAGGACTTACAGTGTTGTGGCACCAGCACCACCACCAAAGGCCTAATTTTTCCTACCACTGTTCAACAATGGCATGTAATTACAATTCTTGATATAATAGTTCACAGCAGGGCGTTCCAGCACCCACTAAGAGTAACTGTGAGGGCTTACAGTGTTGTGGCAACACCAACACCTAAGGGCCAAATTTCTGCAGAGTATATACTTTCAAACATCCAACATACAAACGACTCCTACTTGCAAACGGAAGGAGACAACAGAAAGTGAGACAAAATCTACCCCTAGGAAGGGAAATTCTCTCCTGTAAGAGTTAATATGGGAAAAATGTGTCTCCTCTCCACTGATGCTTTATCACCAATCCTTGTTTCAATAAAAAACCCAAATTTTCAAAAAACATTTGTAATTGGGACGGAAAGTGAGGTGAAATGTTCTAAACAGGTGCACAGACAGCAAAACAAATGTTACAGGGGTGATAACCCTTTCCTATGTTTTCCAAAAACTGAAAAATAGATTTTTTGTCTGGAGCTACACTTAAACAATGTACCTGTTCCAAATTACAAACTGATTCTACTTAAGAACAAACCTAGAGTCCCTGTCTTGTTTGCACCGCCTGTATACTGCTGTTCAGAGTATATAGGGCCTTTTTTTAATTTGGGTGTGGGGTTCCCCTTAATATCCATACAAGACCCAAAGGGGCTTTTTTCATCCATATTGCCGGGACCAAACATTACATTAAAGCCGCAAGCAGTTTTAAATTACTTTTTTTCCTTTAGAAATGTCATTTTGTGCAGGGACAATTTTAAACATGGGAAACACGTGCCACTTCACAGGCATACTTTAGACACCCCCATGTACGATATTTAAAGGAATATTTCACTCTTTTTTTTTTCACTTTAAGCATCATTAAAATCACTGCTCCCGAAAAGACGCCCATTTTTAAAATGTATTTTTGCATTGATACATGTCCCCTGGGGCAGGACCCGGGTCCCCAAACTCTTTTTAGGACAATAACTTGCATATTATCCGTTATAATTAGCACTTTTGATTTTGAACGTTCGAGTCCATTGTATTTAATAGGGTTCTAAAGTTCGCGGAAAATTTTGCTCCGTTTTCAGGTTCTGGTGCAAACCGAACCGGGGGGGGGGGTGTGTTCAGCTCATCCCTAATGATAATATGCTATGGATGTCCTCCATTGTTATTTTATTTTTTTATTTTTTTAAAGGTACATTTTTTTATTGTTTTTTTTTTCAAAACAAGACATACAATAGACAACAAACAGACACACGTGGAGCGATCATCGCCCAATCCAGTACAGTGCAAAAAAATGTTCTCTAGAAAGCTGGTAAACAATTGGCATATATCAGGAAGACAATATTCAGTCACATTTTTAAGGAGCAGGAGAGACAGTGTTCTCAGAAACAACCCAGTAGCCCCAAACCTTCCGGAATTTTTTCGGACACCCTCTAGCCTCATATGTCAGTTTGTATAATGATACAGCATGGTTAATATTTGTGAGCCAGAAGGCAATAGTGGGTAAGGATGGAGACTTCCAATGGAAGGTTATTGCTTTCTTAGCATAAAACAATACTATTCTCAGAAATGTTTGTGTATTCTCGGATATACTATCATCATCAATATAACCCAGTAAACACCTTAGAGGATTACAGACATTAGGTAATTGTGTGAATGAACTAATGAAGGCCGTGACCTCCGACCAGAACTTACTGATCGGAGCACACTCCCACATTAAATGAAAGAACCTGCCATCAGCCATGCTGCAACGAGAGCATAATGCAGAGGGCAATCTATTCAGTTTAAATAGTAAGCATGGAATAAAGTAGGATCTGTATAACAATTTAGTTTGTATTACCTTGTCACAAGAAGAGATGACAGAGGGAACCTGGAGGGGCAAAAGCTCCTGCCAGATTTCCTCCGTCAGCTCAGGAATATCAGCTCTCCAGCTGGCAGCCGTCTTGCTCAGCCTTTGAGTCGTGGAATGCAGAAGGGACCTATAATATGTAGAAACTAGCTTGGTGTGAGAGAAGTCGGTCAACATACGTTCCAGTGGGGAGAGTTGAATGTTGCGAAGACCAAACTGCGTTGCTGCAGTGTGGCGTATCTGTAGGTAGAGGAAGTAAGCTGTGCGTGGTAGATTGTAATCTCCACGAAATTCATCAAAAGAACGAAACACATTGTCTGAGAATAAATGCAAAATAGTTTTTACCCCCCTTTTCGACCAGAATACTCCGTTGGATCTGCGGAAGAAGTCTGGTAGAGTCGGGTTCCCCCAGAGTGGAGTGTTCGGCGAGTAAGTATTAATGTCAGCGAACGACTGTAGTTTTGTGAGCTTAATAAGCCTTATAGTCATTGCCAGGACACTCGTACCCTCCCGCCCTCTAAGGGACATACGATAAATCAGGTTCTGCAGGGATTCGTAGGAGGTAAGAATAGCAGCCTCCAAGGCAGTGGCTGCGTTGTTGGCTTCAGGAAAAAAACACCAATGTGCATGAGCTATAATTGTGAGGCAATATAATAGGTGTGGAGGCAGGGTAAGGCCAATCCCCCCTCCAGTACCGGTAACTGGAGGGTGGTCTTGGCAATCCTGACTACTCCCCCCTCCATAAAAAGGAAGTAAGGATGGAGTTTATTTCTTTAAATTTAAGCTTAGTGACATATATTGGTGAATTACCCAATACATACAGAAATCGTGGCAGGAATATCATTTTAAAATATTAATCCTGCCCAATAAGGTAAGTGGGAGATTTGCCCAGGTTTTGAATGTGGTCTTCATTCTCCCTATAAGGGGGTCTATATTGAGTTTAGCGTAAGAGGTAATAGGGAGCTGTACCAGAACTCCTAAATATCGGAAGGAGGTTACTATTTGTAGTGGGCAAGAGGAAGGTAGCCTGGGTGGGTCTGCCTGGTCAATCTGAAACAAGATGAACTTGTCCCAGTTAACCCGGAACCCGGAGAAATGCCCAAACTTGCCAATAATCTCCAGCAGGACTGGGAGAGATGACCGGGGGACCGACAAATAGATCAACATGTCGTCAGCATAAAGAGACACCTTCTCCTCCAGACCCCCAATCGCCAGTCCTGCAACCTCCCCGCAAGATCTTATCAGTGCTGCCAAGGGCTCTATCGCCAGTGCAAAGAGCAACAGCGACAGAGGGCACCCCTGTCTGGTGCCTCTCTTTATCGGAAAGGGATCAGACACGGCTGCGTTCACCCTCAGTCGAGCAGTGGGTTTCGAATATAACAGCTGGACCCATCTGATAAAGGTACCGCCAAAACCAAACTTTGCCAGGACCTCCAGCAGATAAGGCCATTCGACTGAATCAAATGCCTTGTATGCGTCCAAGGCCAGAACAGCCCTGGAACCCATCTCCACATGAGTGGCCTGAAGATTGGTGAACAATCTCCGCAGGTTGATGGAGGTCGATCGCCCAGGGATGAACCCAGTTTGGTCCGCACCAATAATGGTAGTAATAACTGTGTTCAATCGCCGGGTGAGCACCTTGGCCAAAATCTTAACATCCGAGTTAATGCAAAAAATCTGAGGAAAACGCTTGGACAGCCGCACTCCAAAAAAGGTTATTTTATTTAAAACAAAAGCACAAACAACATGCCACAGCAAAAAAAAGCAAGTATGAGCTGACGTTTCGCACTGCGATTAAGTGCTTAATCATAGCTCGGCTGTCCAAGCGTTTTCCTCAGATTTTTTGCATTGTCATATGCATTGCCTGCACCCACGGCTCTGGATCTTGTGAATGAGTCACCAGTCACATCTGAGCGGTAACTCTCTCCTTAACATCCAAGTTGATGAGTGATATTGGTCTGTAAGATTCACATAGGAGGTGATCCTTATGTGGCTTAGGAATGAGGACAATCAATGCCTCCGACATAGAGGGGGGTAGCTGTCCCTTTTTCATAGCAAAGTCATATACCCTGCTTAGATGGGGTATAAGCAAATCTTTGTATTGCAAATACCACACGATGGGGAACCCATCCAGTCCCGGCGTTTTGTTTCTGGCAAAGGATTGGATAGCCTCCCCAATTTCCTCAGTCGTCAGAGGAGCGTCAAGGTCTGACGCCTGTTGGGTCTGAAGTCTGGGCAACGAAATATCAGCAAGATAGTCATCCAATTCCACAATCGTGTAGTGAGCTCTTGTAGCATATAGGGAGGAGTAAAAGGAGATAAAGGCTTCCATGATCTCATTGTTCTGTTCTACCACTATGCCTTCTGCATTCTTAATTCTGGGTATGCTGCATGACTGATAGTCAGGTTTAGAAAGATATGCCAACAAACGGCTGTTCTTGTCACCAAACTCAAAGATTCGCTGATTCTGGTATAACAGCTTCTTCTTGGTGCGTTCCAAAAGCACTAGGTCCAATTCTCTGGACCCATGCTTCCAGGCAGCATGTGTCTCAGGAGAGGGAGTCGCGGTATAAGTGGCTTCTGCCTCCCTGAGAGCCCCCTCTGCATCCATCAACTTGGACATAGAGGCCTTGCGTGTCTGACCAACCGCCTCAGCAAAAGAGCCACATGGCCTTAAAGGCATCCCATACCACTGGAACGGATGCACTCTGTTTATTAAGTAGCCAGTATGATTTAATCTCCGTCATACATTGGTTCACCACGATCTCATCCACCAACCACAGTGGGCTCAGTCGCCACACCCGATAGGAGGAGGAGGGGCCCAGGGCGAGGTCCACCATCAAAGGAGAATGGTCGGATTTCGCCCTAGGGAGGTATTTAACCTCTGATATCATGAAAAGCAGATCCGACGAGACCAGACACAAATCTATATGAGACAGAGTACTGTGTGACTCAGAGTGACACGAATACTCCCTCCTGTCCGCATGCTTCCACCTCCAGGCCTCCACCAAGTCAAATTGATTTAGGAAGGAACCCAGGGGAGTGGGGGGTAATGAAGAGCAACGTAACCTGTCTATGGAATTATCCAGTACTGTATTATAGTCACCCGCTATTAGTAAAGGACCCTCTGCTATTGCCAGAATGGAGGTCATAACTCTTTCAAAGAACAATTTAGTGAAGGGGGAGGGGCATACAGGCTAGTCACGGTATATGGTCTTCCCATAAGTTCGAGTACAACAACTACAAAAGACCCTTGCGGGTCCAGTTTAACATGCTTAATACTAACCGGGCTGATTTGGCTACTAGGATGGAGGTCCCCCTGGCATATGTGGAGTATGTAGAATGGAGGGCATAGGCAATTTTTGCCTGTTTGAGGGCCATGACTCTAGAGCCCTGGAGGTGGGTTTCCTGAAGTAGGATTACATGCGGATTGTGGCGTGCCAAGTAGTCAAACATCAGAGATCTTATCATCTTGGAATTCAGCCCCCGTACATTCCAAGACACCAAACGTAGCTTAGACATAGGGAGGCATAGAGCACATGGTTAACCGTACCCACTTCCCATGGCCCGCCGGAAAAAAGCAAGGACCGAAGTCCCGCGAACCAGGGGAAGCGCGCAAGGTATAAAACAGGTCAAAAAGATAAGGCAAGAGCATAGGAAATAAAGTGGTCAGATGCATATCATAGGGGTCAGTTATACCAGCCTGTAAATGGACATGCACAAATGAATACCAGCACTGCAGGACAAAACACATAAAAATAAAAACTTCAAACAAAAATCCCCAAACATCCCCACCCACCCTAGCCCTCCCGTCCCAAACCCAAACATATGAGAGCTCTGTTCCCAAAACCAAAACTGCAAAGCAGGGTGGTCATGACACAGACCCCAAACTAACCAACCCTGAAGAACGTTAAAGTCCCTTAGACGCGGGCTACCGTCCGTGACCGCACAGGACAAGTATGCTAGTTGACCCTGAGTCTGAGGGAAAAAAATGCAGCAGTCATCCAGATCAAACAAGTAGGAAACAAACAGAGTTAGTCGAATGTAGTTCGCCACATTCATATGACTGTAAGGAGGGAAGTGAGATGATCACAGGCGTAAGGATTTCCAGGCCCACTCCTACCCCCCCTCAGCTGTCCTTTGCTGGAAAGGGGTAACGTAGGCCACATAAGGCACAAGGTGTAGCTAAAAAAAAGTGCAGGTTAGGTGCGATGTTAGCGCGGAGGGGATCTTTGATTCTGATTCCGGTGTTCAGGATGTCCCAGGGTATCCACCCAGTGAGGTGCCTCCTTAGGATCCGTGAAGAAGTAGGCCTTGCCCTGGTAGACAATCCTCAATCGAGCAGGATAATGCATGCCATAGGGAAGATGATGCTCACGGAGCCTGCGTTTAATAGCCAGGAAAGTGGCCCTCTGCTTTTGTGTAGCTACAGAGAAGTCAGGGAAAATAGTAATTCCATTCCCATTAAAGGACACCCTTCCCTTTTCTCTGGCCGTGCCAAGAATTGCCTCCCTGTCCCTGAAGTGCAGGAGTTTGATGATCATGGCACGTGGCTGAGCCCCAGGTGGGAGGGGGCGCATGGGAACCCTATGTGCTCGTTCAATGGCGAATAACGGTGAAAAGGTTGAAGCGCCGAATGTGGTGATTATCCATCTTTCCATAAAGACCTCCGGGGTTCTACCCTCAGCCCCCTCTGGGAACCCCAGGAAACGTAAATTGCTCCTCCGTAAATGGTCCTCCTTTTCAGTGAGCTTATCTGCTGTGTAATCCTGGGCCTGGCGTAGCTCCCTAACAGAGCCCTTTAATGGACGGGCCTCATCCTCCAGCGTGCTAATGCGCTGCTCAGCATTAGACACCCTGTGGCGGAGGTTATGGACATCCTGTTTTAGGAAGGATAAGTCTGTTTTAATGCAGTCCATTTGGGTGGTCAGGGAAGCATGGCTGTGCTGGATGGCCTCCATGATCTGGGACAGGGATGGCTCTGCAGGGCCTGCATCAGCAGTGTCCTTGCTGGGAGTATCAGGGGCAATGTCCTCAGCTGGAGAGAACAGGAAAGGATCTTCCGGGCTTAGAACAGGGGGGGAACAGTGTGACTCACCCTTCCCTGCAGGCTTCTTTGTCAGCGCTGAGGAGCATGAGGATGGCTGGCTGCATGTGTCTGCAGCATGGTGACCGGTGCCATCTTGCCTCTGTTTGCATGACGGGGGCTGCGGGCCGGATCCTGAGGCTTCCTCCATCGATGGGCCGTATTTGACCATCTCCCAGTGGGCACAAGGTTCCCTGGATGCTGTGGGGACAAACCGGATCCTCGGATGGTGAACAGATCAGCAGGATTCAGTCAGGATGTAACTGGCATGGACGAAGCTCAGGCTAAGCACGTCCTCACATCCCGGTCGTTGGCCACGCCCCCCCTGTTATTTTATATCCGGCCGGTACCTATGAGGAGGAAGGTGTACTATATCTCCAGCTACAGTGAGCAGGCACAATCCTGCACAAGTGTTGATTGACTTTCTTTTTGGGTAAAGAACAGGGATGAGCCGAACACCCCCCTGTTCGGTTCGCACCAGAACCTGCGAACAGACAAAATGTTCGTGTAAACTTTAGAACCCTATTAAATACAATGGACTCGAACGTTCGAAATCTAAAGTGTTAATTATAAAGGCTAATATGCAAGTTATTGTCCTAAAAAGTGTTTGGGGACCTGGGTCCTGCCCCAGGGGACATGTATCAATGCAAAAAGAAGTTTTAAAAACGGACGTTTTTTCGGGAGCAGTGATTTTAATAATGCTTAAAATGAAAAAATAAAAGTGAAATATTCCTTTAAATTTCGTACCTGGGGGGTGTGTATGATATGCATGTGAAGTGGCGCATGTTTCCCGTGCTTAGAACTGTCCCTGCAAAAAATGTCATTTTTGAAAGAAAAAAATGCATTTAAAACTCACTCGCGGCTATTAATGAATTGTCGGCTCCCGGCAATACATTCAAAAGTCATTGATAAAAAAAAAAAAAAAAAGCGTGGGGGTTCCCCAGAATTCAATTACCAGGCCCTTCAGGTCTGGAATGGATATTAAGGGGAACCCTGCCGCAAATTAAAAAAAAAATTGACATGGGGTTCCCCCAAATATCCATTCCAGGCCCTTCAGATCTGGCATGGATTTTAAGGGGAACTCCACCCCAAATTTTAAAAAAAATGGCGTGGAGTCCCCCTAAAAATCCATACCAGACCCCTTATCCGAGCACGCAACCTGGCCGGCCGCAGGGGAAAAGGGGGGGACGAGAGAGCGCCCCCCCTCCCTCCTGAACCGTACCAGGCCACATGCCCTCAACATGGGGAGGATGTCCCCATGTTGATGGGGACAAGGGCCTCATCCCCACAACCCTTGCCCGGTGGTTGTGGGGGTCTGTGGGCGGGGGGCTTATCGGAATCTGGAAGACCCCTTTAACAAAGGGGACCCCCAGATCCCCCCAGATTTGCGGCGGGGTTCCCCTTAATATCCATTCCAGACCTGAAGGGCCTGGTAATTGAATTCTGGGGAACCCCCACGCTTTTTTTTTTTTTTTTATCAATGACTTTTGTATGTATTGCCGGGAGCCGACAATTCATTAATAGCCGCGAGTCAGTTTTAAATGCATTTTTTTCTTTCAAAAATGACATTTTTTGCAGGGACAGTTCTAAGCACGGGAAACATGCGCCACTTTACATGCATATCATACACACCCCCCAGGTACGAAATTTAAAGGAATATTTCACTTTTATTTTTTCATTTTAAGCATTATTAAAATCACTGCTCCCGAAAAAACGGCCGTTTTTAAAACTTCTTTTTGCATTGATACATGTCCCCTGGGGCAGGACCCCGGTCCCCAAACACTTTTTAGGACAATAACTTGCATATAAGCCTTTATAATTAGCACTTTAGATTTCTCCCATAGATTTTTCGAATTTGCCGCGAACACCCCAATTTGTTCGCTGTTCGGCGAACGGGCGAACAGGCAATGTTCGAGTTGAACATGAGTTCGACTCGAACTCGAAGCTCATCCCTAGTAAAGAAGTCAATGTTTTCTGGTAAGCAGACTACATATCCAGTCACTTTGGGTGTCTTATCTCAGTTTGGTGAAGGATCACGCTAACAGCATTTTCAGATTTATCACAGCAGCACAATTTTTGTTGTTTGATTTTATATGGACTCTGAATATCACATTTGGACCTATCTATTATTGGGACTTCATCTTTTATACATCTTACCAATTTGTTTAGTTTTTCATATGTATATATATTTTATTCACTATTGCACAGGTGTTTTTGTCAGGATTGCATATTTACATCTATTCTAAAGTTTAAGACAAGGAATCATTTTCAGTGTCACAATTGCAGTTTTTTTTTGGCATATTATTACCACTTTTTTTAGCGCCCCCTATTTCTTCTTATATCTATCACTAGGAGCACACCACTCTTCTAGGGGAGAAGCTTGTTACTATTATTAGATAATATTTTTTTAATCTATTTTTTCATTGGCGCGGAGTACACACAATTTACTATTTTAAAATATATACTAAAAAATGATTGAAAACATAATAAAAAGAAAAGAAAAATTGGCATAGGCTCTGCCACCAATACAAGTAGGTATTCTTAGGAGACAAGCTGCAAAACCCAGTTTTTATCTTTTTTTACTAATTGTGCTCTAGAGATAGGTTATATTCCCAGAAGCGATGTGTGTCCTAATGAACCAAAGTCATCTTACAGGTAGCTCTACACAGCCTACTCCTGATGCTAGCAATGCTTCTGATTGGAAAATCTCTTGAGATGATTGGATTGTGTAAGACTTTCCTGCATGATGATAAAAAAGCTTTTGATTGTCAGAAGTACTCATTATCACACACAGATTTTTAACATGTTAACCATGTGTACACTGCTTCTTTTCATCAGCAGAGCTCACTTTGCAAAGGGGTTCACATACCTCACTGTCATCTTTCTCATATAAAAGATGTATGACACAAACTGTATATGGGTAAAAGTTTGTGACCACCTGATTACCATACCTATAATGGCTTGTTTTACCTCATATTCCAATTCATGAGCATTATTATTGAGTTGAATTCCCTCCCCACTTTCTCTTTCCAGCTATAACAGCTTTAACTCATTCAATACAACTGTACCAAAGAATTTGAAGTGTATCTGTGAGAATTTGCACCTGTTTAGTCAAAAGAACATTTGGCACTGATTTTGGACAAGAAGACATTGCATTACATTGCATTCCAAAGGTGAGGGTTCTGTGCAGGCCATACTTGAGTTCCTTCACACCCAACTCATCAAACCATGTCTTTATGGAGCTGGGGGATATTCATACTTAAACAGAATAGTGTTTTTTTCCCTAAACTGTAACCATAAGGATGAAATCACACAATTGTCTAAAATATCTTTACATGCTGTAGCAATTAATAGTACCTTTCGCTGGAAACACCTGAACTTATGATTTGGAGGAAAGCTTACATGCTTTTGGTCATACGGGTAAGTGTGATGATCAGGTATCCACAAACTTTTGCCCATACAGTGTATTTCTCCTTTAAGGCCTATGCGTGCCTTAAAGAAACATGAATAGTGCCATTGCTGACCGCACTTCCTGATAATTGTTTCTTGTTAATTTTATTATTGTTTTGCTGAACCTCGTAATTTAATACTTGATATGCATTACCCAAAAGTATCCATATCAGGACTTTTGACTTTTTTGTGACTTTTCTGAGCTTCGTATTTGCTCAGTCAGTGACTAAGAAAGTATTAAAGCTAAAGTCAGCATAACAGCCAGTCAACAAACATTTTCAGGAGATCAAAAATGGCAGAACTTTTGTTTCTTTGTTAGGTCTATTTTTTTGACCATGTACAGAAAGCTGTTTGAAATTTTACTTTAACAATATGGTTCATTTTTGGTGGTATTTTCTAGATTCTCATAAACTTTCCGACAGTAAGTTATTTCTTTGACACCAGAAAAAATTTCCAAATCCTCAAAAATGTTCAGAAATACAACATATTTTCTAGAAATGTTTTTATTTAAAACTTTAAAACCATATTACCCCATACAGCAAACTGTGCACTTGAATATATCACAGTGTTAAAAAGTAAAATAATATCAAATTCATAATTCTCTTTTGTATGTATATATATATATAATATATTTATATATATTTATATTTTATATACACATTTTATATAATGATCAGCATGTAACACAGTTACCATGAAAGAAATTAGTTACAAAATGTTTACAAAAAAAAAAAAAAAAACGATATTTATAGAAATTCTGGTGTGTAAATGGTAGAATGTAAATTTTTAATAATGATTTTATATTTCCAAAAACATTCTTCTTAACAAGGCAGAAATTTGTATAATGGAAGTAGCAGTGCTACAAATATTATTATAGTAGCAGTTGTACTATAGCAGAAGTTGTTGAATGAAGGATTTTTACGGATCAATTGCAGCATGATAAACAAAGTTAACTCTGCCAACCCTAAGTGAACAATTATCTGAAGGAAACGAACCTGTATTACTATATGCTGTATTAATAAAGCAGCACACCAGGTTTGTTCAGGGACAAGGTCCTTTAGCACCCAAGATTAAAAGGCCAAAGTGCCCCCCCTTCATGAGGTATGAACTACTTCAGCATCATAGGTTGCAGGTCCTGCCCTTTTTGCTCCCTCTACTGCTGAAGCACCCAAGGAGGTTGCCTCCTCCACCTACCCCCATGTTTTAGAATTTCATGAATGTTTTGCAAATCCTTTTTCACACTCATTTACATTTCAAAATTGTACTCTTGAAATAGTAGTAGTAGTTATACAGTACACATATATGAACTTGAAGATATTCTCAATGACAATCTTTTATAACATCATCATTGTAATAGCAATACAAACAATAGTTATTTTTGACAATCCAATATGAGCTTACTTGAAAATTTTAATTTCATGCTGTGAATTCTGCCTGTCTGTTGGTCATCTGTTTTGACAACGTCCTGGATTCCCTGCATGCTTTGCAGCTTCTCCTCTGTTCACTTTCAGTTTCTAATGACTACATATCCCATGGTTCCTTGCTACCAGCAAGCAGTGATTCCTGTACTAACTCTACCTCCTGAAGCTCCTCCTGTCAACACCTCTGTAGTTCAGAAGGCAGGCTGTGTTAATTCTGTGACACAGAGCATAGTGAATATGTGTGGCAGAATGTAAATCAATGTATGGGGATTCTTTAGAAAGCAAGTTTAAAAATGTCAAGATAAGATAAGACTAATAGGATTGGCTAGAAATAATTGAAACACACTGTAAAAATTAATATATGATTTAACATTTTAACCATCGATACTCTTTAAGTATATTTCCACCATTTGAATTTAGTTTTCATGTCCAGATGTTTTAGTCATTTTTACTTGGCAATTTTATTATGAGTTTTAATGGCATGTCAAGTACTGCAGCATAATGATTTTCCCAGTGTTTGACTATGAGTACCAGATTGGGACCACAAATGAGCCAAAGCTTAGAAAGCTTAAAAGCACACATTTGATAGCCATTCAAAGTTTGATATAATCAGAGCAAGAATAATGTTTATGTTTTGCAGTCAAATTTTTTGGGCCAAGTACTGGATATATGTATACAGCAATGGCTTTTGTTACATTCATACAACATTTAGCTGATCATTCAACTGTAGTTCACAACAGCTCAAAAAAGCTTTCAGACTCAACCACACTTATGGCAAATGCTAGTCTTGCCAGATATCCAGTCCAAGCCTGTTTAACACATGTCCATCAGAAAACATTTCCATTATTTCTCCTTACAATAATCTTTTGCAAGAACACTAAAAGCACAATAAAGTAAATTAATCATAACCTTCCATCACCAAATAGTTTTTTTCCCATCTAAAAGAAACCTGTCGTGAGAAAAACAATGCAAGAAAAAAGCTTCCATTGCTGCCTTCTTCTTTTGTAAGTGCTAATAGCCTGCCTGTAAGGCTAACTCTTTTGTTTCTATACTTAGGGTCACTGACCATATATTTAAATCAGGGCTTCTGTATTCGCAGTCAGTGACTCAGCAAGCATTAAAGGCAAAAAAGGCATTCAACTAATATTTTCAGATGGAGGCCAGGAATTGCAGCACCCATATTTTTCTTATGGCAGGTTCATTTTAAGGTACTGGGGAACATTTAACTTTTAACATTTAAGCCCCGTACACACGATCGGTTTGACTGATGAAAACCGTCCGATGGATGGTTTTCATCAGACCAACCGATCGTGTATGGTACCCATCAGTCTTTTTTCCATCGGTTGTAAAAAACAGAACTTGTTTTAAAATTTTCCGATGGATAAAAAACCGATGGATGCTCAGAATCAAGTCGACGCATGCTCAGAAGCATTAAACTTCATTTTTCTCGGCTCATCGGAGTGTTTTACGTCACCGCGTTTGGAACAGTCGGTTTTATGACTGATGGTGTGTGGCCAAGACTGATGAAAAACAGTTTCATCGGATTTCCGATGGACAAATCCATCGGACGAAAATCCATAGGTTATCCGAGGCTTTACTCCTCTGTGAAAATACCTGATATGTTCCATTAATTATATATATATATATATATATATATTTATAATAACAATAATATAGCATCATAAGCAACTGTTTTTAATGCCAGAATATTACTCAAGTCCCACTATAATAGTAATAATCTGCACCTACAGGGTGAAAAACCCAGCTGACTCGTTAAAATCTAGACATGTGCATTCGTTTTCGTCCGAATGCATTTTCGTCCGAATTTCAGCTATTTTCATTATCGTTTTAACAAACGAAAACGAAAGCACAGAATCCGAAAACCGAAAGATCCGACATAAACAAATGCTTTATTTTCGTTTTCGTTGCTACAACAGTTCGATATAAACAATCTGTGTCTATCGAACCTGTGGTCGAATGTGCCTAACCTTAACTCTATTAGTCCAAGATTATTCTACATAGAGAGAAAAGATTCGACATAGGAGAGAAAAGATTCGACATTATAGAGAGAAAAGATTTGACATAGGAGAGAAAAGATTTGACATAGGAGAGAAAAGATTTGACATTATAGAGAGAAAAGATTCGACATAGGAGAGAAAAGATTTGACATTATAGAGAGAAAAGATTTGACATTATAGAGAGAAAAGATTCGACATAGGAGAGAAAAGATTTGACATTATAGAGAGAAAAGATTCGACATAGGAGAGAAAAGATTCGACATAGGAGAGAAAAGATTTGACATTATAGAGAGAAAAGATTTGACATTATAGAGAGAAAAGATTCGACATAGGAGAGAAAAGATTTGACATTATAGAGAGAAAAGATTCGACATAGGAGAGAAAAGATTTGACATTATAGAGAGAAAAGATTTGACATAGGAGAGAAAAGATTCGACATAGGAGAGAAAAGATTTGACATTATAGAGAGAAAAGATTCGACATAGGAGAGAAAAGATTCGACATTATAGAGAAAAGATTCGACATTATAGAGAGAAAAGATTCGTTATTATAGAGAGAAAAGATTTGACATAGAGAGAAAAGATCACTGCTTGTGGGCGGAACATTCGACCGGAAATGTATGATTGCAGCGTCGTACAGTTTCACTGCTCCGTCGAATCTTCTTTGAACATTCGACAGACACCATAAGCCTTCAATGACAGATTTGACCTTAATTAATTCAGATTTTCGGACGAATGCAATTTTTAACGAAAAACGAAATAAATAAAAACGAATTTCGGGAGTAACTTAATAAATTTATTTTTCGGACGAAAACGAAATTCCGAAACAAAATATTTCAGTGTGCACATGTCTATTAAAATCACACTCAGTTTTGGATGATCATTTTAACCAAATTGGGCAAAGCATTAGATCTGGGTAACTATCTGTATCTCCTATAGTCTATGTTCATCTGTCTTCATGAATCTGTGTCTATGTGCACTTATAAATGCGTGTGTGTCATTTTTTTAAGTATTGTAGATAACGTACAATGTAAAAAAAAGGTACTATGGAATTCTAAAACCATTTTATACAGTATGCAGTCTCACTATGGGGGTTATTTACGAAAGGAAAATCCACTTTGCACTACAAGATCAAAGTGCACTTGAAATTACACCGGAAGTGCACTTGGAAATGCAGTCGCTGTAGATCAGAGGGGGACATGCAAGGGAAATAAAAAACAGCATTTTAGCTTGCACATGATTGGATGATAAAATCAGCAGAGCTTCCCCTCATTTCAGATCTACCCCTCATATTTACAGCGACTGCACTTCCAAGTGCACTTTCAGTGCAATTTAAAGTGCACTTTGCACTTGTAGTGCAAAGTGGATTTGCCTTTCGTAAATAACCCCCTATGTCCTTGTGCAGTTAAATAGCCTCTCAACTTCTTATAGAATGCAAATACCCATATAATTTTGAGGAACAGGATACATTATCCAACATAAAAAAAATTGTAGCAGTATTTTTTGTCACATGTATGTTACCTAATTGAGTATGATTGCAGGGTGAACAATACCCTATTTGTTTTAGCAATCCACACCCTAAGGCTCTATGCACACTGAAGCTAATAGACTGCAGTTTATTGGCGTTTGGGTGTTTTTTTAAAAAGCCCATAAACTGCACTCCATGTTAGCCTATGTGTCCATGCTCATATGGTCGTTTTTTAGCATTAATTAGCAGTGGAATTTATGGGCTTTTTTCCGAACGCAAAAAAATTGCGTTCAAAGTGCCGTTTTACGTCGGTAAAAAACGCCCAAATAAGGCAAACGCGGATAAACGCACATAAACGCGAATAAACGGCCGATAATTAGCGTTAGGCGTTTCTCTGGCTCTATTCAAAACCAATGTTTCCCTATGGGAGCCCATTGATTTGAATAGAAGTCGCACTGCAAGTCGGATCATCATGACCCGACTTTCGGTGCGACTTGCGTGCTGAGGATGAAGGGGAACCCCGCCAAAAAAAAATAAAAAATTGGCGTGGGGTTCCCCCTCGGACGATACCAGGCCCTTTGGTCTGGTATGGATTTTAAGGGGAACCCCCTACGCCGAAAAAACGGCGTGAGGGCCCCCCAAAATCTATACCAGACCCTTATCCGAGCACGCAGCCCGGCCGGTCAGGAAAGGGGGTGGGGATGAGCGGGCGCCCCCCTGAACCGTAACAGGCCGCATGGGCCCCCTTGCCCCAAAGCACCTACCCCCCCATGTTGAGGGCATGCGGCCTGGTACGGTTCAGGAGGGGGGGCGCTCACTCATCCCCACCCCCTTTCCTGACCGACCAGGCTGCGTGCTCCGATAAGGGTCTGGTATGGATTTTGGGGGGACCCCCACGCTGTTTTTTAGGCATAGGGGGTTCCCCTTAAAATCCATACCAGACCAAAGGGCCTGGTATCGTCCGAGGGGGAACCCCACGCCAATTTTTTTTTTTTGGCGGGGTTCCCCTCCATCCTCAGCACGCAAGTCGCACCGCAAGTCAGGTCATGATGATCCGACTTGCGGTGCGACTTCTATTCAAATCAATGGGCTCCCATAGGGAACCATTGATTTTGAATAGAGCCAGAGAAACGCAGCTGAAAGCTAGCGCCGCTAAACGTGCATTGACCGCAATGCAAAACGCTGATAAAATCTTGTTTTTAAAGCAGCATTTTCCTGCCAGCAATCCGGCGTTCAAAACGGCAGTTTTTAAGCTCCAGTGTGCATGGAGCCTAAATCCTCAGAGAAACATATGCATTGATGACATTTGATGTGATATGACTTTGCTAAATGCTTTAATATTCTTGAACTTTGACAACCTAAGGAACATGCAATTTTTTACAAGAAATTAAAGTTAAACTCTGGGCAGATGCATTAAAAAATTATTACAATTGTGTATTCACAATGTAAAAAAATATTACATGTATTTTCACACACTACTATAAGAATAAGGACCTTAGTGTCTTGATGTCAATTTCTGTCACCCCTTGTACAACAGCACTCCGACTGCTAGAGGGAGGCAGAGCACTAAGAGCCTATCTGGATCTGCTGTATACACATGTGCTGACAGGGAAAATGCTGGCAAAAGAAGAGAGCGGACGGAGATGATGACTTCAGCGTTTTGGTTCTCCTTCATTGTCTAATGAGCAGGTTGTGGGTTGGAAGATGACACCACTGTATCTCTTAGCTCTAACAAAGTATGTGGTGTCACTTTCCTGACTGTGCTTGCTGCCTGGGATGTTTGAACCATGAAAGTCATTGTCACAGTAATGTCACTGCTACAGTATTTACAATAATTTACAAGTATGATCAAAGCATTGTTAAGGCAGACAAAAACAAGTAGTGTTATAGCACATTCAATTATTCTTTTAATTGTAAATTTAAATATAATCTCATATATATATATATCTTGGGACAAAAAGAGAACCCACTTACATTTTAGTCCAGTGGTTCAATACAGTAAATTACATTAGTCTTTTAACAGCTTAGCACAGTCAACCCCTCTTACTATAGAAGATATTAACATGTCTAATTCCATTCCATATATCAAAAATAAAAGGATTATTCCTCATTTTAGGACAGTGGGCAGGGTTATGCAAATTGTTCCTTTACTTTTTATACAACCAAATTCACATCCAGGATCACTGGTTTATTCTAAACTACAGCTGTTTTAGACATATTGGCCATCATCAGAACAGTGTATGGAAACCATGACTTCTATGGAGTAGGGGTTGGGACCCAATGAGACAGTATAACCATACCAGTTATGGGAAGAAGTGACTAAATGAATAAAAAAGCCTTCCAACTGATTAAAGCGGTCTGCTGACATTTGTAATAAAAACATCTTTGCCATTCTGAGGCTTCCCTCCAACCACTTTGCATATTATTTAATATATACTGTGGTTCTGTACTTGCCAAATATGCTGCAGAAATATCCCTCCACTAAGTCTGGTTGCAGCCATTATAACTGTGGGCAGCTGAAGCTGCTGCCTGTTCACTTCCTGGATTTACACAGACACACAGAGTCCCACCTCCAGCTATGCAGCCCTGCAGCTTTCACTGGCCCTCTTATGACTCATCTCCCCCCTTCCTGACAAACTCTCACAAGGGTGAGAGAGAGAGCTGTGCATGATGTCATAAGCCTTGGCTAATGACCAGACAAGAAACAGGAAGTGGGCTGTATAAGGTACTGGCAGAAAAAAAATGTTTTACTATCCAAAGTTAAAACAACAAGATGAAAAGTTTAAAAAAAGACTGAAGGTCCGCTTTAAGTGTGTAACACAGTAAATCCCTCTTTAAACAGAAGGTATTTAGATGTCCTATTCCATCACATATCCCAAAAGAGGATTGAACCTAATTTCAGGATAGTTGGCAGAGCCATGCAACACATTCCTTTACACTGCAAACAGCCAAATGGTTATGGTGAGAAGGCAATAAATCAAAAAGACCTTCAAAGTGTCTATACACTGCACCGATGATGGCCAAAAAGACTAAGGCCCCTTTCACACTACCACAACTTCAAAGTCATGTGATTTTGCCACGATTTTGCTGCCATGTTTTTGACGCGATTATGACGCGATTTCAGGGAGACTTGAGGTCTATGAATCTGAACTCGCATCAAAGTCTGACCAAAGTAGTGCAGGAACTACTTTGAAGTCGGCACGACTTCAAGTCGTACTAATATGAATGGTTGTCATTGGAAATCATGGGGAACGACTTCATGCTACTTTGCAGTCCCAAATCGTGGGACAAGTCGTACAAGCATGAAAGGGGCCTGAAACAGCTTTATAAACATTTGAATAAATATAATAGTATGTTATATTTGCACTTTACACCAGCAGTTTTGGATGTGCATGTGGCTGTTTGGAGTATAAAGGAATGATTTTGATGGCTCTGCGCACTGTCCTGAAATGGGGAATAATCCTCTTGTTTTTAAAATTTGTGATGCAATGAGACATAAATACCTTCTGTTTTAGGAGGGCTTTAATGTGCTACATAGTATTTAGGCTTGAGGGCTTTTGATTCCTTTAGTCCCTTTTCATCATAAAATGTATGGTAGACAATACCACTTTGCAAAAAAAAAAAATGATTGGATAAGTGGGAATATTTTGGCATAATTATGTATATGGGGTAACCTAACGGTCATTAATTACAATCTTCTAAAATAAAGCTGTTTTAAAGGATTGGAATCTGAGTGGCTCAAGAGATTTCTTCAACTCTTTGGATGATGTAAAGGTCAAGAAACCTGAACTATCTGAGCTGCAGAGAACGTAATACTTGTACTTTGAAAAAAAAAAAAAAACTTTATTTGAAATGATATCTCTTTACTGTTTACCCTTTAAGTGTAACATGTACATTTTAAAAATAAAGCATCAAGGCGGATTTGCTTTTTTTTATATTTAGTACCGCATGAAGCAAACTCAACAAAAATGCCACAGAGAAGGAAGAGAAAGAATGTGTAAATAGCATAGGAATTAGAAAATGATCTAACCTTAGTCTAGTAATAGAAATGGAATGCTTAAAGTTCAGGCCTAATGTATAAACCCAAGAACAAAAATAAAATATACAGCAGTTTATCAGTCCTTTGATGTGGTGGCTGCATATGTTTTCTTTTTAGGCTTTTTTTCCTTTTTAAATTCATCTGGTGTTCCTACCAGTAAAACCAATCCTGGCATATAGTAATATGGGTTTCTGGGTTTCTGGATGGATGAGCATTTTTTTTTTGCACTTATCAAACCAATATAAAAAAATTTTAATGATATATTTAACAGATAAAAAGGGAGCAGATACAAATAGTTATTTTTAGGGTTTACATAGACTTTGAGATACTATCCTTGTAATAGATTTACTGATTGTATTTCTGTATTTCCAAAAATAATGTGTTTTTTTTTAAGAAACATGTTTCTAGAATCAGACCAAACTATTAGCAGGTTGTCAATTTTGTATAACATTTTGTTTCCTGATATGCTACCTTTCCAACATAAATGTTGAGAATTATTTAGACAGTAGAGATCAATTTTTCTACTCTAATGCCACGTACACACGATCGGAATTTCCGACAACAAATGTTCGATGTGAGCTTTCGGTCGGATATTCCATTGGACATTTGCTGTCGGAATCTCCGACAACAAATGTTTGAGAGCAGGTTCTCTTTTTTTCCGACAACAAAAGTTCTTGTCGGAAATTCCAATCGTGTGTAGCCATTTCCGACGCACAAAAGTGCTGCGCATGCTCGGAACCAATTCGACACATGCTCGGAGTTATTGTACTTCATTTTTCTCGGCTCGTCGTAGTGTTGTACGTCTCTGCGTTCTTGACCATCGGAATTTCCGAGCAACATTTGTTCGACCGTGTGTATCCAAGACAAGTTTGAGCGAAAATCCGATGGAAAAAAAACACGGTTTTGTTGTCGGAAATTCCGATCGTGTGTACGCGGCATTAGGGAAAGTTGAACTTAGCTCTCTACACAGTTACAATAACTTTGATTCTGTAAATTTGTTAGCTGCCTGGCTATAAGGCTGGCTTAATGACTTTTGTACTTTTCAAAAATTACGCAGTTCTGACTTTTCTCTGACTTCCCATAAAGTAACTCTGTTGTTGAAATGTCTTTTAAAGCAAGGCATATCTGTAAAAGAAGAAAGGACACACTCTTCATTCCTGTTGCCCCCTGTGCCACTGACCCCACTACATTCCAATGCTGAGAAATCCTCTGTAGGAGATCACAGGGAAATTGACAATTCTTAACACATTGATTTCCAGGGTTCCCTGCAGTGCCCAGAGAATTCTCTACTTACTACATATCCTGTAATGGGTTGAGTTAGGCAGGAGGAATGAATGAGAGCTAGTTTACCCAGGAGATCAACACTTCCTGAAGCTTCCTTGCTGATTTCTGCTGAAGATTTCTCAGTATCTGAGCACAATTTGGCAGTGTGGGAGACAGGGAAGGTGAACACGTCCTGTCTTCTTTCACAGGTATGCCTTGCTTTAATTTTCTTTTAATAGCAACGGGGTCCCTTTAACTGTATGCTTGTTTCAGGTCAGCTACATAGGAAGCATTTTTAGAAGGAGGCTAGCAGTGTAAACTCCTGTATTTTTTCAAGACAGGTTTACTTTAACTAAAATGTTGCAAAAAGCACTTCTGAACATCAGCCATATGTGGTCAACCAAATTTGTAATTATCTTCAAAAGTGTGATGGATGTGCTTTCCATTGCCAAAGTACACTGATGGGGAAGTTGAACTCACAGTATTTGCTCTGACACTGCCACAACGAGATCAACATGAAGTGTAAATATTTCTGCAAGCTTTACTATCCCCAGACATGAAAATGTCTAACCAAAGTCCAGCTTATAATGCTCTCCTAAAATTGAAGAATTCAGTATTGCAAAAATGATTCTGCTAGATGTCAAAATTGCTTAGGAAACAAGCAAAGTATGATCTGGCATGTTTACTAAATTTCCCCAGGGGCAGGAGCTGAGCAATAATGCTCATGGAAAAAAATCCAGGATAGCAGATCAATGGTTCCCCTGAGAGCGCTTAGCAAGGGGATTTTGTAGGAAGTTAAGAAGAGTGTTTATAGACATACCATTGCTGCCAGATCCAACTGAAACTGTCTGACTTAAGGAAAGATGATTTATATATTTAGAGGGCATCTTAACTGATGGAGTAGATTGTGGTTAGCTATAGCAACAAGTGTTTTCTTATTAGTCAAAAAAATGCTAACCCCAGTAGATGTAGCTGATGCAATAATGTAGGTGTTTAGGCCTTGCAACACCCTTATTTTATTTGTGTACTTTCCTGTATTTATAAGTCCTATATTGACCTATTTTATCGTTTTGTGGTCCACTGTCAAATATAGTAAGCACAAGGTGATTTCCAACATATAATGTGGTCGCCAACCTTTCAGACCTCACAGACCACTAAACTCACAATTTTGAAACCCATGAACCACTAACATGCATTTTACATGCCTTATACACACAATGCTAGCTCTCTGCCCCCTTCACCCTGGATCACACTGCAGCCTTTTACACTCAATCCTCTGGCTCTCTGCCCCACACCCCCTTTTCCCACACTCTGCATCACACTGCTGCCTTACACAGACTCATTATTGGATCTCACTTCCAGCCATGTGCTCGAATTCAGTGCTCCCTCCTAAAGTCTGTGATCACCGCTGCCACTGTAAGTCCCTTCCTTCTTCACCTCCCGCTCTCTACACTACTCATGGCATCTCCTTCTGAGTTCACAGGAGCCAGAACTACAGAGGAGGCATCAGGTATCGACGCACACAGACAGTATTAACTGTCAGCATGCATTGAGAACACTGGAAACAATTTGGGCGGTATACATCCGCCACAATGTTGATTTGCAGCAGAACCCCTGAGGACCACATACATTTTCTCATGCACCATCAGGGGTCCACAGACCACTGGTTGGTGACCGCTGATGTGGACTGTTTCTTACCAACTGTATTAAATGTCTAGAGATTATTTAAGCTGATAAAGCTGGCCATAGATGGATTTAAATTTGCCTGGTTCATCAGGGACCAGATGAATTTCAATCCATCTACCGCTGTTCCCATTCAAGAGGAGTTCATTTATTGAACGACTCCTGAATGGGATGGTTGGTAAATATTACCTTTTGGCTGCAGTGATTATTGGTGTATTCTGACAGAGGAGGGGTCCTGCTGTCAGAATACAATAGCACAGCAGAGAGGATTCCCCCATCCACCTTGCTTGTGTAGATGTGAAATCTATAATTTTTTTCAAAATATGTATGGGCAGGCTGATTGCACCGAAGTTGATCGATCGATCAACTTGGGTACAACCAGCCTGTTGGATTTTTCATGCAATTGTTGTAAGTGGCTATAGCTGCTAGCAATAATTACTGAGTGTTCTCCTGACAGGGACGGCAACACCCATTCCCCACTGGGAGAACACAATATCTCCGGAGGAGGGATTTTACCATCAACATTGACTGCGTTGATTGGGGAATCAATCGATTTTCTTTCCTACAACCTGTGGTTGCAGAAGAAAGTTGCACCATCTATGGCTGGTTTAACTTCCTCTGCTCTCTTTAGGCCTGCTCTTTTACTGTTTTCCTGATACAGTAAAATTAAAGTTTGAAAAAGAATAACTAATGCAACCACCACATCTAAAAACGAGTAAGCTGAAATATATTATGTTTTTGTTGTTTTGGGGTTTAAAAATGCTTTAACGGTAGATCAATTTTTTTATAATTTTTTTTCTGCATAGATGTAGTATAGTGAAAAAAAATGAATATAAATTACATTCTTATTTTTACTGCATTCCTTTACCGTCCAAGTTTTGATAAAGATGAGGCTAAGCAAATTTTATATTTGACTTAAACTGTTCTAGTGCTCAGGTGATTGTGTAACTAAAAACAATTACGGTATGTTAGAGGAAAATATGTTATGGAGAGGACAGCTCAAAAGGTAGTTTCCATTCTTTGCAGAGAAAAAAGGGAAACATACAGTATAAAGGCTGATCATTAGCAACAAAAGATAGAGATAGAGATAGAGAATACAACTGTAGAAGTATCTCCATTTTCTAGGAATGGTCATCTTTCAAAATTTGTTTAATGAGGTTAAGCACACTACATACATTGTGTGTAAATGCCGATACCTATAAAAAAAAAATCTGAAGTTATGTTTACTGATCAGAATACATTAAAGCCCAATTCTAGGAATTGCACGAAAAATACACTTTTATTGTCCCCTCCCTCACTGTAAGGGTTAAATTCTCAAAAATTATAGGGAGTACCTTATACTGTATATTGGGAATTTTAACTAAATCCATACTTTGTGTTCAACACATACATATACTGTAAAATTTTGCTCTTCTGGGATCTCTGTTTTAAAGTTTTAACAACTACTTACAACTAGGAACGTAAAACAGCTAGTTCTACATCTGAATATGTAGTCAAATTCATTGAAAAAATGGTCTTTGTTATCCAAAATAATGCTCGGCCACTGTCAGATCTAAAATCCAAGCACATTTAAACCAACACTGCTACCCTAATGCCGCGTACACACGATCATTATTCACGGCGGTTAAAAAACCGCTGTGAATAATGACAGGAAAAACGAGGGAACCGCTTGGTTCCCTACACACGGTCGTTTTTCCCGTCATTTTTTCTCTTGACGAGAAAAACGACCGTCTGTGGGCTCCGCGGCAGTGTTTCCCTATGGGAAAACTGCCGTGGAAAAAAATGCTGGAAAAAACGATGAGAAAATTTAGAACATGTTCTAAATTTTCTCGTCGTTTTTTATGCCGTTTTTCTAGACGAGAAAAACAACATAAAGCCCACAGAAGATCGTTTTTCTCGGCGAAAAAAAAAATGCAGTTTTTCTCGTCGAGAAAAGCGGTCGTGTGTACGCGGCATAAGTCATATGAACAAAATATTGCATTATTAAAATGTGGCAATATCATATTGTTAGTGGAACGATGCAAAAAAGAATAAAAAAAAATGATATGACTCTTTAAAATGAATCAGTATTCATGATTCTCGTTAACTTCTAGCTGTACAAATTCTTAATGTGCTCAGGAAACTGTACATAACACAGTGAACATGTAATGAAACAAATCAGAATCAATTAATGTTATTAAGAAGTAGTTCAACTAAAAATGGTATGTCAGTAGCATTAACACAGCAGGTTTAGTTTTTCTCTGTTCCCTCTGTAAAAAAGTATTATCTGCTTAACAGTAGATTTATTATTTTTTACACTTCCCTTAACAGAGTGACAACGCTGTTCTTTCTATAAAGACATCACATTGTCATACTGTCGACAGCTTTGTCTTAGATGGACATTTAGTTATAGAAGGACTTTAAATAAATTACAAATTAAAGCCTAACTCCAGCTAAAAATGTTTAAGCATATACAGCAGCAGTTATTTAAGGTTTAAATCATAGAAATAAAATCTGACCATTGTAAGTACACCTGTCAATGTTAAATGATTTGTCCCAACCCTTAAAACTGCCACTTTTGCTGGCTAGCTTGACCAGTTAAATAAAGTGGAAAACAATGGATCTACTGGCAGGATCAACAGATAATAATACTATGTTACAGGGCACTTGGAAAAACATGAAACTGCTGTGTTAATCCTATCAACAGACTGCATCATATAAGTCTTTTGTATTTTGCACAAATATCACTTAAAGACTAGCTATGAAATAATTAACAAATTATGATATGTATTATAAATGCTGCAAGTTTGATTACAAACAAAAACAAAACCCCATTTTATTCTAATTAACCCATTATCCTCTGCACACCAGAAAAAGGAGTGAAAGGTTATGCACCGAGAGCCACTTAAGCCTCGTACACACGACCGGTTTTCTCGACAAGAAACGACAAGAAAACTGTTGGGAGAGCTTTCTTGCAGAGAAAACCGTGCGTGTGTACGAGGCTTTCAGGTTCTCGTCAAGAAAACTGCCCGGAATCTTGACGAGAAAAAAAGAAAACCTGATTTCTTTTTTCTCATCGGGAGTCTCATTTTTATCGTCGTGATTCTCGTCAGACTGTATTTGGACGAGAAAAACGTTTGTGTGTATGCTTTTCCGAGTCTTCAAAAACCGCGCATGGTCAGAATCAAGTATGAGACGGGAGCACACCTTCTTGTAAAACTAGCGTTCGTAATGGAGATAGCACATTTGTCACGCTGTAACGAACTGAAAGCAGGAAGACTGAAAAGCATGAATCGTCTCTCACTAAACTTTAACTAACACGCAGTAACACGAGATTAGCAAAAGCAGCCCAAGGGGTGGCGCCATGAGAATGGAACTTCCCCTTTATACTGCCGTCGTACGTGTTGTACGTGACCGCGCTTTACAACAACGAGATTTTGGATTGACAGTGTGTATGCAAGGAAAGCTTGACAAGAATCTCGTCAAGCTTGACAAGAATCTCGTCAAGCTTGACAAGAAACCCGTCGAGAAAAACAAAGTTTTTTTTGCGACAAGATTCTCGGCCGTGTGTACGAGGCTTTAGACTCTATTGCATTGCACAATACTTTCATCTGAACATGTTTCAGGCACTGGTGGCTGGATAGGGTGGCCTTCAGGTACAATGATAGGAGCAAAAAGGGGCATCAGCTGTAGGATATTGCCCATTATGGACCAATGGCAGGGAGTTGTTACAAATAGCTGCATAAAAGGCTCTAAATAGAGTGTCATATAGTGTGGCAGAGGTGGGAAAAAACACGAGAAACAGAAGTACAAATATTGTGGCAGGCTGTGTTTTATTTTCATTTAGGCAATTAGTTGCTGGGTTTATGCTTTAATTATGCTTTAATTTGGGAATGAGTCAATTTAAAGAATTTCCACTGAGGATTAGCAGTGCAATGAGATTATATATATATATATATATATATATATATATATATATATATATACATTCATTATCAGATTAGTAATAAAGCGAGAGAATTAAAACTGAAATTAAGAAAATGGGGAAATAAATGTGGAATCATCAACTGCTTCCACTGGTCTCTCCTCTCCTCAAAGCTTAATATATTAAACTTTACAGTGCGGACCTTTAGATCAATGGTATTGATTTGATATAGGGTTCAGTTGTAGACATTTTTCTGAGATACTGTGGAAGGCACCATCACTCTCCCTACTACAAAAATGACAAATTAACAATAATTTTTCATATCTAAAAGAGAAAAAAAAAAGAAATGTTCTTTGAAATCGGAAAAATATGGTCACTCTGGACCAAATGCCTTACACAGTTACCAAGCCACTAGAAAAAAAAATACGGTAAAAAATACCCATACATGATTTGCTGCCTAATAATGTGTACAGTTTGTATTATCCTATGATAATTATCATATTGTCAACTCACTGTGTTATATATACCACTACCCTGTTTTCACTTCTGTCTGTTAAAAAAATAAATTGTTCCCTATAAATCAACTGCTTAATATACTGTATTATAGATAAATATATGAAGTAGCGCTAAAAAATTTAACTCAATATTGTAAAAACACAAAAAAGAATCAATATAATGACATCAAACTTATTAGGTGAAAAACTTGTATAAAGAAATCACACCAAATATGTAAATAAGGGTCCAAAAGAGCCCATTCACAAGGGCGAAAAAAGAAAAATATATGTGAAACAAGAAAGTCCAAAGGAAATAAATCGCCCTCGATTCACTTGCTCCACCATTGTACCCGCAATCACAATTCGTAGTGCTTCCACCAACAGGTAACACTAAGTATTAAAGCCTCTTACCAGATCCTGTAGACCAGCATATAGTATGGTCAAATGCGTAGGTTACCGTATATACTCGAGTATAAGCCGAGTTTTTCAGTACATTTTTTTTGTGCTGAAAATGCCCCCTCGGCTTATACTCGAGTCACCTTTTTGCGCCTAATCTCCCGAACTTTGGGGACCCGGTAACGACCGCCCGTAGGTCCCCTGGCCCCTAAACTTGGCACACATGTAGCCACACTCTTCCTCTACAAGTGTGCAAAGTTTTTTGTCCGGGGGACCTACAGCCGGGGAGCACCGATTTTTCAAACTCGGGCACCTCTTCCATAGACTCCAATGTTAAACAGTAATTTCTCTGGTGATTTGGTGACACGGTCTCGGCCAGTCATAGGTCCCCTGGACCCGAAACTTGGCACACATGTAGCCCCATTTCCTCTCTATAAGTGTGCAACGTTTTTTGTCTGGGGGACCTACAGCTGGAGAGCACAGATTTTTCAAACCTGGGCACCCCTTCCATAGACTACCATGTTAAACTGTAATTTCTCTGGTGACTTTGGGGACACGGTACCGGCCAGTCATAGGTCCCCTGGACCCGAAACTTGGCACATTTGTAGCCCCATTTCTCCTCTATAAGTGTGCAACGTTTTTTGTCTGGGGGACCTACGGCCGGAGAGCACAGATTTTTCAAACCTGGGCACCCCTTCCATAGACTACCATGTTAAATGTCAGTCTAGTCATGGACACAGTGAGGCATGGGCACAGTGAGGTATGGACACAGTGAGGTATGGACACAGTGAGGTATGGACACAGTGAGGCATGGGCACAGTGAGGCATGCACATGGACACAGTGAGGCAAAGTGAGGCATGCAGATGGACACCCTAGGCTTGTACTCGAGTCAATACGTTTTCCCAGTTTTTTGTGGTAAAATTAGGTGCCTCGGCTTATATTCGGGTCGGCTTATACTCGAGTATATACGGTATATCTCCTTATGAAGGGAATCTCCAAAGCACCAAACGAGATCCAGTCAGGGTTGGTTCATCAGCAGGATGAAAAATAAAAAGCATATACGCCCATAGTGTAACCCAGAAAAAACATTTATTCAAAAAATAACAAGTGAAACTTGCAAAGGGAATCACACTAAGCAAATCCTCGGGCAATAGGTTTAAAAAACTTGCATATAGCAATAAAAACAGATACTATTGCTCTCCCAAAAAGCAGCAGGCTGTGTGGCTGCACCGGACTCTCCCACCGGTTAGCAATGTTTTTTATTTTTCATCCTGCTGAGGAACCAACCCTGACTGGATCATGTTTGGTGCTTTGGAATTACTTTTCATGAGGAGATGTAACACGCGCATTTGACCATACTATATGATGGTCCACAGGATCCGGTAAGAGGCTTTAATACTTGCAGTCACCTGGTGGTGGAAGCACTACGAATTGTGATTGCGGGGACACTGGTGGAGTTAATTTTTTGTAGCGCTGCCTCATAAATTTATCACAATTCTTGCATCTAGTGTCACAGTTTACTTAAGGGGCTGCTCATCTGTAATTTATATGTTTTAGCACGGATATCCTATATGATGCATGATAGATGTTGATTTATTTTGTATCAAGTGCAATAGCTCAAATAATAAACCAAAAAACTGAAAATATCTTCTTGAAATAATGACATATTTATGATGTATATCAGATGCATCAATTGTCTGAGAAGGTAAAACTAGGGGATGCTTGCAGTGGCAGAAATCTAGAGAAGATTGAGAGCACAATGTTTCACTTGGGAAAATTAGAACACCATAGAAATACCTGTCAGATTATTACAGTTACACATTTACTAATGCCTTAGTTAGTTTAATAGGCAAAAAGGGCAAAGTAACATCAGAATGGCTGCCATCTGGCTAACACTATGCATGGCCTGAAACTCTTTGATGACTATCTAACTTCAGGGTAGTTTACATAAGACATTTTTTCTTAATAGAAAAATACAGTAGGCATTCCTAACCTACAGACATCAGCTTTCAGAAATGCTACCTGTAGCATATTTGAGAGTTGGTCACATTTCTCTGTGCTCATGTGACGGAAGAAAACAATCTTATTTTATTTTTATGTTATGTTAGGCATTTTTTCGTTACCAATTGCTGAGTGTAAAATAGTTAATTTGACCTTGTTGGTAATCTGAGGGAAAAAGAAGCCAGATAGGCAACTACCACTTAGTCATTTCTTGCATGGCCCAATAAAAACTACAGATGAGGCCAATGCAAGTATTGTTTTTAACATTCTGGCCATATAAGGTTACCATACACACAATGCAGGTGTTTGATACAATCATCCCAAAAAGAGATTTTCCAAGATGTTGGAAAATCTATTTACAACTCACACCTGTGCATCATCCATTTAGCTTAATCTGAGATGTGTCTGCAGCAGTTCCTAGCACTGTGCATTTAATGATGATTAGATGTCTCATTGTGTGATGTTCTCTGAAGATAAACAATTATCTAGTATTATTTGGACAGGTAAAACCTCCAATACTCCACATACAAGTCTTTCCTACAAACATCATAAACTCTCAAAGGTGAAGCCCACTCTGACTTTCAACTTACTGTTTGCTGCACATAATGCAGGTACTAGATCTTATCATAGATTGCTTTTAAGAATATTTCATATTTTTTTATAGTAGGTTGAGGGATCATGAATAGTAGTTGGTTTGCAATAGAACAAATGGACCAAGAATTAAAAACACAATTTAAAAAACAATATTATAATCAAAATATACAATTTCACATAGTAAAGACAGACATTCTGGCTTACTCAGTATATGTCCATCGTGTTTGTCATTTTTGACAAACACCAACAGACCCATGGCTACATTTTACAGACTTTTGTTGGATCCACGCATTGTTTCTTTTCTACACAATTGCAAGTTGACACCTTATATTGTTTGTACAGGATTTAATCGGTATGAGTTCCCTCATCACAAGCTTGCTCAATGGCAAAGCTCATTTTATTTGAAGCAAGGTAGAGTTTTATGACCAAAAAATAAACTGTATACATTTATATTAAAATACATTATTGTACACAAGTGATAGCATTTGGTGCAATGTTGCGTATTAATCAAAAAAAAGAAAAAAGCTGCACCAAGATGGGTACATTTTCCCAAAATGACATTGTATTTGTCTTTATAAATGTTCTGACATGAATATGACATCATGGGCACAAATTTATGACAGCCGCATAACTGCACTTCACCATCTCAGTGTACAGAAATCCCAAATCACATAATACCATAGCTCCACAACTTCTATCTGAAACATTGTAGTTGACACACAGGGCAAATGAATATTTTTGCTATTATTTACTACCCTAGGTAATTACTTCTGACTACTGTTGATGTATAACATATGTTACCCTCTTTGGTTACGTTGTTTTCTGGGTTGGCAGCTTGGTTCAGTGAAATACTTGAGAAAATTGAGAAAGGTGATAGCTTGTTAAAGACTCACTGAACTGAAAAAATACATATGGTTAATTTAGGTGTTTACAGAATGGCATTGCTGTGAAATAAGATTTCCTTTTCAGTTTAAAGGTTCGTGCTAAGTATCTTGTGCAAAGGAAGGAAACGCAGGTCACTAGTGATGTTATTAGTTTCCTTTCCTCTGCTGTATCTTGTACATTGGCATCAGTTCTGAAGCAGTAATCTTCATGATTCAGCCACAGTAAAAGGACCCATTAGCTGTCTGATTCAGACATATCATAAAGTCTGCGCCTGTTGCAAACTCCTCATAGGCACAGCACTGAAGTATGAATTCCACTGAGCAGTTTGGCAGAATGCATGGGTGTCAGGTGTGCTGTGTACAACAAGACAGAAATGATCCTCCTTTCTCCTCCAAAGTTAATTCTTCCATGGACAAAGTAGAAAGGAGAGAAATAATTGTTTTTGTTTTGTTTTTCTTCTGTTATTGCCATGCTCAAAAGTACCACAAAGTCTTTGTGGCATTTCAAAGTCCACTGAAGACAAATTAACTTGGCATTTCCCTCTAGGTTGTTTTTGTAAACAAGAGACTTCTGGCTGTAGAACACAAGTTTGGTTTGATGCCCTGGACCTCTTTGTAAGTCAAAATGGCTGAAGGGCATGAACAGTTGTTTAGGGGTGATTTCTGGACTTTGTGCACACATTCATTTTTTTTATTTATGGGAACACTGGTGTTAAACCAGTATTACAGGTCATGTTATCCTTTCCTGGAAGTCTCCTATCGTTGAAAGTGTGCATATTAATTACTGCGTCACTCTTGACCATGACAGGAGGCTGTTGCTTGTGTTTGACACGCCGCTGGCAGGTAAGGGATAGTCGGATCTCATCTGCCATTGTACTGCAGAAAGAGCGCTAAAAAAAGATATAGAATACAGTAAATTAACTAAAAGGGTCCATATGCAATGAGAACACTTGCTTTATACAAATGGTGTGGTGATATAATGGTAGACATATGTATTTAAAGAAGTGCCCAGTGAAAACAATGCTTGTAATAATTAGGCAATGTACATTTAACTAAAGTAGTTAAAATATCCACTAAAAATAAGAACTATCACGTGTTAGTGTTTTCACTTACCGCATTTTGTAAAACAAATATTTAATCGGCAACTGCTCCAAACCAGGTAACAACTACACCTGTTATTGCTGGTAAGGCAATATGCTATATACAGTATGTATATACTGTATATCCTTCCTAGGACTTTTCACCTAGATACAATAGCGCATTAAAACTTTGCCTAAACAGTCAACACATATCAGTAAAGTTAGGCTATATGTTATATTTTTCTAAGTTCAGCTTTCAGATGTACACATTCCTTTGGGGTTCTGTGCTGGTGAGATCAAGCAAACTATCCGTAATAAGCCTTTTTTCTTGTCCTTTAACTTCCCAATGCCCAGAGCCTCTACTGCCTACTGAATTTCTGGCATTTGCCAGCTGAAAGCTATTGGATGAGCCTTAGTAATCAAAAGGGCAGGGATATACATAAGAAATATGCTCCTTGTTTTTGGATTTGTGTGGAAAGTCATGACATGAAAATACCTTTTGCTTTTAGTTGGTATTCTGTACAATTTGACGTTGTTGATGATAAATTATGTTTATTATTTATCATGTATTTTAGTTTTGTTTTTTTAACTTCACCTTTTTTTTTATCACAAAAGGGTTGACATGCTTGCTGTGTAATAGACCCCATAAGAGAGCCTTATAGCTCTCTGGGGGACCATGGAATGATCAAGTGACTACCAGTGTGGTCCTTCTTATAGGATTTCAATGGATGTCTGATGCATTTTCTGATGCTACACATGAAAGTTCAGAAAGCCTGACTGTGTTTCTGTTGCCAAGACTCTATGTATGAACCCAGACGTTCTCAGAACTGAGCACTAGTGGGTTCAATAACCACAAGAGAAGACTCTCCTGTTGAAGTGATTTTCCAAATCTACATCTTTATAATAATAGTGGTAGATCCCATCTGATGCTAAGCAAGAGAAGAAATACAAGGGATGTTGTGTGTGAGAATTGTTTCATACTTACAGTGGAAGAAACTATTCTTAAAAATGTTCCCTACCCCCTCCTTTTACCTTTCCTGCCTACCCTGTATGAAAAAAGATCTGTGTACATATCTATTTCTAATCTGCTTGGTCCCAGTCATGTGATCCTGAAACTCTGGCTCCCCTGTGCCAGTGATATGCTGCTGCAGGGAAGGAGGGAGGGACATGGGTGCCAATGGTTGATGTCACGGCTATAGGAATTCACAGCCATTGCTGAGTGCTCCCTAGCAAAGAGGAGCCAGAGCTGCAGAATCATGCGACTGGATAGGAATAATTTAAAAAATAGGTAAGCACACACATTTTTTTTTTTTACACCGGGTAGGATAAGTAGGAGAAGGGGGGAAGGAACATTTTTAATAATAGTTATAGTTAGACTTTACTTTCACTTTAAACATTAATTGAAAACTGCATGCAGATGAATTCAGTAAGCACCATCCAACAGAATTATTTGTTAATAATCATTTTATTTATTATCAATCATTGCATGTCAATTTGCCATGCTGTTGCAAATATATACCCAGTAACTGCAAAAGTCGAAACTAGCAGAGAAACCTGCCTTTAGCTACTATAACTATGGTTATAGAAGCCAAGCAAGGCTGCTTTAACATTTTGAGTATATGTATTAACTTTTTTTTTATATATATACTGTACAGTAAATTTTGTAGTATATGTATTGTTCATCATAACGGCGTAATGTGTGTATAAGGTGGACAGATAAAGGAAACAAACCTGCTCTCGTTCAGCAGTTTTCCTTAGTTTGTATATAAATTCTGCCACTGCCACAACGACAGAAAGGATAAGTCCTGCTGCTAACACAATGAAAATGCCTCCCATGTTTTGGATGCCTAGGGCACTGGCCTCCTTATTTTTTTCCTGTGGGCAACCTCCGGCTCTCCACCACCTTTCTTTCATCTTGTGAATTTCATCAGCCTCCTGCAGTTGAAGAATGGCAATGCTGATCCTGTCTCGATATGGAGATCCTAAAGAGAGAACAATCACAATGTGGGTATTGAGCTGACAAAACAGGACCATTACTGCAGTATATTTAGCCCATTATGGTGTAGGTATAATGGTCAAAGGGAGTACATAGATCCTGACCACAGTTTCTCAGTGTCTATATACTGTATCTATAGTCTAAGGGACTTTTTTTTTTTAAATCTCAAAATCTCATCACCTATTAAGGAGATGTATTGCTATATACTTATCACATTGGCATACCGATCTAAAAAAAAAATGTAAAACACAAAATTCTACTTTTAAGGATAATCAAACTTTTAATACAATTTTTTTATTATTATTATGAATTCAAGGATATCACAACTAGAGTTGAGCGGACACCTGGATGTTCAGGTTCGATGGGTTCGGCCGAACTTCTGAAAAAAGTTCGGGTTCGGGACCGAACTTTAACCCAAACCCGGACCCGAACCCGAACCCCATTGAAGTCAATGGGGACCCAGACTTCTAAGGACTAAAAAGGCTCTAAAAAAGTAATGGAAAGGGCTAGAGGGCTGCAAATGGCAGCAAAATGTTGTTAAGAGCATGGCAAGTGCTCTGCAAACAAATGTGGATAGGGAAATAACTTAAAATAACAAAAAAAATAAAAAAAATAATAATAATCTTGACCTAGGAGGACGAGGTCCATATGGAGTAGGAGGTTGAGGTGGCGGTGGATGTGGCTGTGTAGGTGGAAGCGGCGGTGGAGGAGGACGAGGTAGCCAACACTGGTTCAAAAATACAACAATGGCTGGGTAAGGCGGGTGATGTGTCGAATTCTGTCCCCCGTCAAATAGTGTCCACCCTGTACTGCGCTTGCTCAGTATGTAGGACAAGGGGATTTCGAAAATCTCCCAAGACGAACGGCGCCTGCGTGGTGAGTTCAGGTGAAGGCCACACCATCCGTGGTTCAAGCCGAGCCAAGTGAGGCCGTGCCCGAAGCGTGGCGATCGAACCGAGCCCGTGAGGGGCCCTGTTACTATGTGCTACCGTATGTCCACTTGGATGGTGGGGCTTGAACCTGCACTCACAGCGCAGGCGCCGTTCATCTTCGGAGATTTTGTGAATCTCCTTGTCCTCTGTACTGCGCAAGCGCTGCGCCTTCGCAGTATGGGCCGGACACAATCCGATGGCCGGACAGTTTTTGTCACAACACCGGTATACATGTCTATTCTGCACAAGGTACGGACAAGTCCTGTGGGATCCATGCCTGGTTCATTTTAATGAACGTGAGCTTGTCCACATTGGCTCTGGACAGGCGGCTGCGCTTGTCTGTGATAACGCGCCCTGCTGTGCTAAATACACGTTCAGATAATACACTGGCTGCAGGGCAGGCCAGCACCTCCAAGGCATAAAGGGCAAGCTCAGGCCATGTGCCCAATTTGGAGACCCAGAAGTTAAAGGGGCCAGACCCGTCATCCAGTACGTGTAGGCCTGTGGACACATACTGCTCAACCATGTTGGTGAAATGCTGCCTCCTGCTAAGACGTTCCATCTCAGCTGGTGGTGCTGGTTGTTGTGGCGTGCTGACAAAGCTTTTCCACATTTCAGCCATGCTAACCCTGCCTTCTGAGGTGCTGCCGGTGCCCCGGCTGCGTTGGCGACCTCTTCCTCCTCCTCTGCCTTCGCCTTGTGCTTCCACCGTACGCCCGCTGTCAGGTGGGAATGCCACCAGCAGCGCGTCTACCAGCGTGCGCTTGTACTCGCGCATCTTACGATCCCGCTCCAGTGAGGGAATTAAGGACGGTACGTTGTCCTTGTAACGGAGATCCAGCAGGGTGGCCACCCAGTAATCAGCACCAGTTAAAATGTGGGCAACTCGGCGGTCATTGCGGAAACACTGCAGCATGTAATCGCTCATGTGTGCCAGGCTGCCCAGAGGCAAAGAAAAGCTGTCCTCTGTGGGAGGTGTATCGTCTGTGTCCTCTGTATCCCCCCAGCCATGCACCAGTGATGGCCACGAGCTGGTCTGGGTGCCACCCTGCTGTGAAAATGGCTCCTCCTCCTCCTCCTCCATCTCCTCCTCCTCCTCCTCCTCCATCTCCTCCTCCACCTCGTCATCCTCCAGAACTGTGCCCTTTCTGCTGGACAATTGTGTACCTGGCGTTTGTTGGTGCAGGAACCCACCCTCGTAGCCACTTGTGAAAGACTGCCCTGAAAGCCTTTGAAATGATCCCGCTTCCTCCTCCTCCTCCTCATCCTGCTGTGCCACATCCTCTTCCATCATCGCCCGAAGCATTTTTCAAGGAGGCAAAGAACTTGGATAGTAACGCTAAGAACGGCGTCATTGGCACTGGACATGTTGGTGGAGTACTCGAAACAGCGCAACAAGGCACACAGGTCTCGCATGGAGGCCCAGTTATTGGTGGTGAAGTGGTGCTGTTCCACAGAGCGACTCACGCGTGATTGCTGCAGCTGAAACTCCACTATCGCCTGCTGCTGCTCGCACAGTCTGGCCAGCATGTGCAAGGTGGAGTTCCACCTTGTGGGCACGTCACATATGAGGCGGTGAGCGGGAAGGCCGAAGTTACGCTGCAGCGCTGACAGGCGAGCAGCAGCAGGGTGAGAACGCCGAAAGTGCGCACACACAGCCCGCACTTTCTGCAGCAGCTCTGGCATATTGGGGTAATTTTTAAGGAACCTCTGGACCACCAAGTTCAGCACATGCGCCAGGCAAGGGATGTGCGTCAAACCGGCTAGGCCCAGAGCTGCTACGAGATTTCGCCCATTATCGCACACCACCAGGCCGGGCTTGAGGCTCACTGACAGCAACCACTCATTGGTCTGTTGTTCCATGTCCCTCCACAACTCCTGCGCAGTGTGGGGTTTTTCCCCCAAACAGGAAAGTTTTAAAACTGCCTGCTGTCGTTTACCCCTGGCTGTGCTGAAGTTGGTGGTGAAGGTGTTACGCTGACCGGATGAGGAGGCGGTAGAGGATGAGGAAGCGGAGTAGGAGGAGTTAGCAACAGGAGGCAAACTGAAGCGCCCTGCAATCATCGGTGGTGGAAGGACATGCGCCAAACTGCTATCTGTCTCAGGCCCAGCCGCCACTGCATTTACCCAGTGTGCTGTTAGGGAGATATAACGTCCCTGACCGTGCTTACTGGTCCACGCATCCGTAGTTAGGTGGACCTTGCCACAGATGGCGTTGCGCAGTGCACACCTGATTTTGTCCCCCACTTGGTTGTGCAGGGAAGGGATGGCTCGCCTGGAAAAATAGTGGCGGCTGGGCATGACGTACTGTGGGACAGCCAATGCCATCAGGCTTTTAAAACTCTGCGTCTCCACCAGACGGAATGACAGCATTTCAAAGGCCAGGAGTTTTGAAATGCTGGCATTCAGGTCCAGGGATCGCGGGTGGCTAGGGGGGTACTTCCTCTTCCGCTCCAATGTTTGGGAGATAGAGAGCTGAACGCTTCCATGGGACATTGTGGAGATGGTCGGTGACCCAGGTGGTAGTGTTGCTGGCAGATCCTCTGTTTGCGGGGTGGCAGGTGCCACTGTCACTACAGAGGTGGGTGAAGAGGCAGAGACTGCAGCAGAAGAGGAAGCAGGAGGAGCCAGAGACCTTTCTTGGTTTTTGAGGTGTCTACTCCACTGCAGCTCGTGCTTTGCACTTAGATGCCTTGTCATGCAGGTTGTGCTCAGGTTGAGAACGTTTATGCCTCGCTTCAGCCTCTGATTGCACAGCCTGCAAACCACTCGTGTCTTGTCATCAGCACATTGTGTGAAGAACTGCCACGCTAGGGAACTCCTTGGACCTGGCTTTGGTGTGCTCGGTCCCTTGCTGCGTTGGGCAGTAGCAGACATACTGTCTAGGGGATGGACGCTCCACTTTTGCACCCTGCTCCCTCTTCTGCTGTGCTGGTGGCTCTGTGCGACCACCGCCTCTTCCTCCAAACTACACTGGTCACCTGCATAACGTTCATTCCATGTGGGGTCGAGGACCTCATCGTCCTCCACATCATCTTCCTCCTTGTCTGTCTGCACAATTGCGAAAGCAGCAGCAGTTGGCACCTGTGTTTCGTCATCATCCGAGACGTACTGCGATGGTCCTCCCATGTACTCATCATGAAACATAAGTGGTTGGGCATCGTTGCACTCAATCTCTTCCACTTCTGGGGCAGGGCTAGGTGGATGGCCCTGGGAAACCCTGCTAACAGAGTCATCGAAAAAGCAGAAGAGACTGCTGCATGATTTGGGGCTCAGACTGCTTGGCTGATTTGCAAGGGGGTGAGGTGAAAGACTGATGGACATGGGTTTCAGGTGCCAACTCTGATCTTTCATCAGAAGAGTGGGTGGGAGACAATGTGAAGGAACCCGAGGCACTCTCAGCAACCCAATCTACTATCGCCTGTACTTGTCCTGGCCTAAACATTCGTACAGCCTCATTAGGCGCGACAAAATACCGCCGCAGGCTCGGTCGCCTACTCGCACCTGAGGAAGGTGTTTCACTTGTGCGTGTATCTGGCACAGATCCACCACGTCCTCTCCCTGCAACAGGAGCTCCACCAGCAGCACCACGACCGGGGCCACCACGTCCCTTTGACCTTCTCCTCATATTTTCCAAATTTAGGATGTTGCCCTAAATGAGTGTTTTTGGAAGAGCAGAACACACCCACAGTACGTAACCGCTGAATCGCACAGCTACAGAACTGCAGAAAATGCTATTAAAAAAAAATGTTGTTTTTTTAGTATAGCACAGTAGAAGAAAACTATTTAGAAATTGTTTATTTCACACACCTCCAAATATGTATAACACACTGCAAATTATTTTTTGTGCCCCTAAACTGTGTTTTTTGGAAGAGCAGAACACACCCACAGTACGTAACCGCTGAATCGCACAGCTACAGAACTGCAGAAAATGCTATTAAAAAAAAATGTTGTTTTTTTAGTATAGCACAGTAGAAGAAAACTATTTAGAAATTGTTTATTTCACACACCTCCAAATATGTATAACACACCGCAAACTATTTTTTGTGCCCCTAAACGGCATTTTTTGGAAGAGCAGAACACACCCACAGTACGTAACCGCTGAATCGCACAGCTACAGAACTGCAGAAAATGCTATTCAAAAAAAATGTTGTTTTTTTAGTATAGCACAGTAGGAGAAACCTATATAGAAATTGTTTATTTCACACACCTCCAAATATGTATAACACACTGCAAATTATTTTTTGTGCCCCTAAACTGCGTTTTTTGGAAGAGCAGAACACACCCACAGTACGTAACCGCTGAATCGCACAGCTACAGAACTGCAGAAAATGCTATTCAAAAAAAATGTTGTTTTTTTAGTATAGCACAGTAGGAGAAACCTATATAGAAATTGTTTATTTCACACACCTCCAAATATGTATAACACACTGCAAACTATTTTTTGTGCCCCTAAACTGCGTTTTTTGGAAGAGCAGAACACACCCACAGTACGTAACCGCTGAATCGCACAGCTACAGAACTGCAGAAAATGCTATTCAAAAAAAAATTTGTTTTTTTAGTATAGCACAGTAGGAGAAAACTATATAGAAATTGTTTATTTCACACACCTTCAAATATGTATAACACACTGCAAACTATTTTTTGTGCCCCTAAACGGCGTTTTTTGGAAGAGCAGAACACACCCACAGTACGTAACCGCTGAATCGCACAGCTACAGAACTGCAGAAAATGCTATTCAAAAAAAATGTTGTTTTTTTAGTATAGCACAGTAGAAGAAAACTATTTAGAAATTGTTTATTTCACACACCTCCAAATATGTATAACACACTGCAAACTATTTTTTGTGCCCCTAAACTGCGTTTTTTGGAAGAGCAGAACACACCCACAGTATGTAACCGCTGAATCGCACAGCTACAGAACTGCAGAAAATGCTATTAAAAAAAATGTTGTTTTTTTAGTATAGCACAGTAGGAGAAAACTATATAGAAATTGTTTATTTCACACACCTCCACATATGTATAACACACTGCAAACTATTTTTTGTGGCCCTGAATGGCTCTTTTTGCAAGCGTACATTAAAGTGCAAATTTTTTAAAAAAAATATTTTTTGCCCTAAACGGGTCTTTTTTTGCACGAGCAAAATAAAATGCAAATTTTTTATTTTTTTTTGCCCTATGGGTCTTTTGGAAAAGAGCACAATAAAGTGCCTTTTTTTTCCCCTAAAAGTTAGATTTTCTCTGACACTGGGCTCATGGCAGTGTAAAAAGACTGCACTGCAACACAAACAGGTAAACCTATGTAGATCGCTGATTTTAATCTCTGAATCTGGACTCCTATATAATATTCTCTCTCCCTGAAAGCACCAACACAGGAACCTGGCCCTACACTACACTATCTCTCTATCTTTTCCCTCAGATTGCAGAATCAGGACTACCTCATGTATTTTTCTATCTCTCCCTAAAAGCAGCAGCAGCAGCAGACTAGATCCTCTCCCTATCTATTCTGAAGCAGAGTGACGTGTGTGCTGTGTGCCTCTAGCTTATATAGAAGCTGGGTCACATGTTGCACTGACCAATCACAGCCATGCCATTAGTAGGCATGGCTATGATGGCCTCTAAGGGCACACCAGCTAATCAAAAGGTGATTGGCTGGCCCCTGAAGCATTTCTAAATGCGTAATTAGATTGCCGAACCCAAACCCGGACTTTTGCGCAAAGTCCGGGTTCGGGTTCAGGTTCGGGAAAAAGCTAAAGTTCGGTACGGACCCGAACTTTACAGTTCGGGTTCGCTCAACACTAATCACATCCACTGGATTTTGCATTTTATTTCAATAGGCTTTGAAAGCTGTCATCGGAGGCCAAGGCCAGTTTACCACTGCTTTGTTTTCGTTGAACTTTTCTGCTTCTGCACTGTATTTGCAGACAAGAAATGAGCACAACAAAAAAAAGACGACTACACTAAATACTAGTTTAATTCACCATGTTTAGTGTCAGGAGCCACGGATGGTGATTTCTATACTGTGTTTATGTAATCTATGAGGAAACAGAAGAACCTGTTCACACAATTGTCCTGCAGTAATATACGCATACCATAACACACAGTAATTATATTTAAATGGCACCCCAAGGCAACTGCAATGCAGTGCACCCACCACAACACTGTGTAGCACATTACCTTGATTTGCAGTGTGTTGCAATGCAATAAATGCAGCAGGTACACTTTTAGGTCCGTTGTGGTGCATAAGCAGCCAAATAAAAAATAAATTGTCTACCTTAATGGAATCGAATGCATGTTTAACATGCAACATACCCTACATGGTGTGACCAATGTAAATAGGAACTTAATGCCAGGAACTGACAAATTCTGGCTACAAGAGTTTAGCTACAGTAAGAATAATACATGTCTACAGACCAGTATTGGGAACAAAAAAGGGCTCTTGACTTGCATTCTGCTTTTCACAGTTGGTTAAAATACAAAATCACATGGTATGTGGCTATGGTTGGTAAGGTTGAATAAAGACACTAGTCCATCCAGTGTATTATGTGTTAGGGTGTTAGGGTGTTTGTGTGTGTGTGTGAATATTTCTATATCTCCCATATCCATGTATATTGTGCTTGCTAAGATGCCCAGGAAAAAGTTTTTGGAAAATATTGACACTCCTCGCTGACACCACCAACTGTAGAAAGCAGTTCCACATCCTTACAGTTCTAAAAGACAAGAACTCCTTATGCAGTTTAGGATTAATCTGTTTCTTGTCCAACTTCATTGAGTGGCTGTGTGTCTTCTTAAACGACCGAAAGCCCCATACACATGGTTCAAATGCTGAGCGACTAGCATGCTGGAAAACCAGCAGCCGTCTGGCTCCCAATCAGCACTCTCAGCCAATGGGGGCTATCCCTCGGTCAGAACACAACAGCTCAGCAGGGGAGATCCCTGTACTAAAGTCGGATCATTAGTACAGTAGCTCCGATTGGAGCTGACAGGTTTTTTTTTCAACCTGGAAAAAACGTATAGTGTATAGCAGGATTAAGACTGAATAGTTTTCTACCAATGCTAGACTCACTATTTAGATATTTGTAAATTGCGTTCATATCTCCTCTTAATCGTCTCTTCTCAAGGAAGAATTTGTTTCATGATTGTAGTTGCTCCTCATAACTGAAGTCCTCCAATCTCCTTATTAGATTTGTAGTCCTTCTCTCTAAACTCTGTCCAGAGAAAGGGAGGAAGGGAGTTCCATATCCTTACTACTCTAACAGTACAGAACCCCTTATGCAGTTTAAAATTAAACCGTTTCTTGTCCAACTTCATTGAGTAGCCACGTGTCTTCTTAAGTGACCTAAGACTGAATAGTTTTCTCCCTATGCTAGAATCACCATTTAAATATTTGTAAATTGCCACCATATCTCCTCTTAAGCGTCTCTTTTCCATGGAGAATACGTTTAATTGTTTGTAGTCATTCCTCATAACTGAGGTCCTCCAGTCCCCTTATGAGCTTTGTTGCCCTTCTCTGGACTCTCTCCAGTTACAGCACATCCTTTCTGAGGACTGGTGACCAGTACTGGATGGCATATTTAAGATGTAGGGATGAGCTTCGAGAACTCATGTTCGACTCGAACATTGCCTGTTCGCCCGTTCACCGAACAGCGAACAATTTGGGGTGTTTGCAGCAAATTCGAAAAGCCGCGGAACACCCTGTAAAATTCTATGGGAGAAATCTAAAGTGCTAATTTTAAAGGCTTATATGCAAGTTATTGTCATAAAAAGTGTTTGGAGACCCGGGTCCTGCCCCAGGGAACATTATCAATGCAAAAAAAAGTTTTAAAAACTCACGTTTTTTCGGGAGCAGTGATTTTAATAATGCTTAAAGTGAAACAATAAAAGTGAAATATTCCTTTAAATCTCGTACCTAGGGGATGTGTATAGTATGCCTGTAAAGTAGCGCATGTTTCTCGTGCTTAGAACTGTCCCTTCACAAAGTGTCTGTCATGGAGATCCTGCCAGAAACAGGCATCCCAGTCTTCCTGATTCTCGGTTGCACGCGCACCCTGCAGGTGGCGCCAGAGGGGCTATTTAAACCTTTCAATCGCAGACTGTCCCTGCTGTCTGCTCTACAGCGTTGAGTACCTGAAAACCTGATCTGAAGACTTACCTGTGTTTGACCCGGCCTGCCTGTGACTTCTCCAGTTTTCTGCCTGCATCCGACCCCTGGCTTGTTGTGACCTCTCCTCTGTCTGATCCCTCTGTACCTTGCTGCCAGCCAGTTAACCGACCCGGCTTGTCCGACCAATCTCCCTGTTCCTGGTCCTGGCCCAGTCTGCTAAGCTGATCCAGTTTGCTGAGTTCCTGTGTTCCTGGTTTTGGTCCAGTCTGCTAAGCTGATCCAGTTTGCTGAGTTCCTGTGTTCCTGGTTACAGTCCAGTCTGCTAAGCTGATCCAGTTTGCTGAGTTCCTGTGTTCCTGGTTCCGGTCCAGTCTGCTAAGCTGATCCAGTTTGCTGAGTTCCTGTGTTCCTGGTTCCGGTCCAGTCTGCTAAGCTGATCCAGTTTGCTGAGTTCCTGTGCTCCTTGTTCCGATCCAGTCTGCTGAACGATTCCAGTTTGCTGAGTGTTCCTGATTCCAGTTCTACCTGCTGTGTCCCAGTGTGCCTACCAAGTCTGCGGAACTACCTTCACCTTGGTTGATCCTGCCAGGCACTCGTACCCCTCCTACCTCCGCGCCTGCTGTTACCTTACCAGGGGCCGCTGGTGGGAGCCGTAATGGAGGCCTCCCTCTGCTAAACCGGGCTCGTCACCGTCAGGTACGTGACAGTAGCAGACAGCCATGTCTGAGCCCGAGCAGGGAGCCTCACCTATGGAGGAACTTTGCCGGCACCTGGCAGGATTGGCTGAAGCGGTCAAGAACCTTCAACAAGGCTACACCCACCTGGAAGGACAAGTGCGGGCTCTCTCCAACCCTTCTGGAGCCCAAGGGGATCCTCATGCCTCCACCTCTTCAGCCGGGACAGGGTCCACTCCCACAGTGGTCATGCTTCCCCCTGAACCCAGGGTCCCTACACCCGAAAAATTCTCCGGGGATCGGAGCAAGTTCAGGGCCTTCCGCAACTCCTGCGAATTGTACTTCGCCCTACAGCCCCGCACCTTCTCTTTGGAAGCCACCAAGGTGGGTTTTGTGATCTCCCTACTCTCAGGAGACCCTCAGAGCTGGGCCCACCGTCTGCTGGAACGGAAGGATGTGGCTTTGGACAGTCTTACCGCATTCTTTGATGCCTTGGCCCAGCTGTATGAGGACAGCCAGCTCTCAGTTACCGCGGAAACCGCCTTGCGTACCCTTCAGCAGGGGCGCAGAGCGGCAGAGGACTATGTAGTGGAATTTAGGCGATGGAACGCGGATACCAATTGGAATGACGCCGCTCTCCGCCATCAGTTCCGCATAGGACTCTCTGATCCTCTGAAAGATGAGCTGGCTAGAGTCGGTATACCACAGACTCTGAATCTATTAATTGATTTGACTATTCAGATTGACCGACGTTTGAGGGAACAGAGGGCTGAGAGGGCCACGGGCTTCTCCTGTCCGACCTGGATGCTCCCCCGGGTTCCCAGCCATCTGCACCCAGCTCCTGCTGCACCTCTGGCCCCCACACCTGATGTACCTGAGCCCATGCAGCTCGGAGTCCTTCGTCCTTCCCTCACTCAGGAGGAACGCCAGCGTTGACGAACGCATAACTTGTGCCTGTACTGTGGGACACTACGTCAGAAACTGCCCCCTGAAGTTTCGTAAGTGTTTCTCAGTATCGCCTGACTTAACCAGCTCCCAGGCCAAGTCTACATCTCACCTTGCCCTTTCTGTCTCCTTACAGCTCCCAGGAAGGACTCTGCAAGTGTCCGCCATTATTGATTCCGGGGCTTGCAGTTGCTTCATGGACTCAACCTTTGCCCGCACACATCTGATTCCCCTTTTTACCAAGACCCATGGACTTTGTGTTCACCTGGCTGACGGGTCCATTATCAAGTCTGGACCCGTGGTTCAGGAGACGGCCCCTATACCTGTTACCGTCTCCACCACTACCGGGATTCACCGAGAGTACCTCCGTCTGGACATTATCTCTTTTCCCTTGTTCCCTCTGATCCTCGGTATGCCCTGGTTGCAGGCCCACAATCCCACCATCAACTGGGCCATGGGGGTAGTTACCTTTCCTTCCCCCTATTGTCAGCAGTCCTGTGGCTCACATGAGCTCCCTGGGCCGGCCACCTTAATGTGTACCGATACTGAGGCTGGAATACGTCAGGCCATCCCTGACGTTTACTCGGACTTCCTCGATGTATTCAGCAAGCAAGGGGCCGAGACACTACCACCCCATCGGGCCTATGATTGCCCCATCGACCTACTTCCCGGAGCAGCGATTCCGTTCGGCAGGATCTTCCCGCTAACTGAGGTGGAACAGGGAGCATTAAAGAACTATATTGATGAAAATTTACAAAAGGGGTTCATCCGCCCCTCTACATTGCCAGCAGGCGCAGGCATCTTCTTCGTAGAGAAGAAGGACCACACCCTCCGACCCTGTGTGGATTACCGTGAACTGAATAAGATCACAATTAAAAATCGCTACCCTCTCCCCCTGGTACCAGAGCTATTTCAGAGATTGGGAGCTGCTACCATTTTTACCAAGCTTGATCTCCGCGGAGCCTACAACCTGGTTCACATCAAGGAGGGGGATGAATGGAAGACTGCCTTCCGCTCCCGATTCGGACACTTTGAGTACTTGGTAATGCCCTTCGGGTTGTGCAACGCCCCTGCCACCTTCCAGTACTTTATTAATGATGTTCTTCGGGACTTCCTAGATCTTTTTGTCATTGTCTATCTGGATGATATACTAATCTTTTCTTCCTCCCTTGATTCTCACCGCAGGCATGTCAGAAGTGTGTTGGGTCGGCTTCGCCAGCATAGCCTGTATGCGAAGGCCGAAAAATGTGAGTTTGAGCTGGAAAGTATAGCATTCCTGGGGTTAATCATCTCCAGCGAAGGCATCAGGATGGACCCACAGAAGATTACCGCAATCCTGGAATGGCCAGTGCCGGCGGATAAAAAGGGAATCCAGCGGTTCGTTGGATTCGCCAATTTTTACCGCAAATTCATCCGGGGGCTCTCGACCATCATTGCACCTATCACCCAGTTGACCAAGCAAGGGACCCGCTTCCACTGGTCCCCTGAAGCCCAAAAGGCCTTTGAGGTCCTGAAAGGGCTCTTTACCTCCGCCTCGATCCTGAAGCACCCGGATTCATCGCTACCGTTCGTACTTGAGGTAGATGCCTCCGAAGTCGCGGTAGGAGCAATACTGTCTCAAAGACAAGGAACCAGGGCCTTGCTTCACCCGGTAGCCTTCTTTTCTCGCAAGCTATCTGTGGCAGAGAGGAGCTATGACGTGGGGGACCGGGAACTACTGGCGATCAAGTCTGCGTTGGAAGAATGGCGATATCTACTTGAGGGAGCTGCCCACCCGATTCTGATATTTACTGACCATAAGAATCTGGAATATCTGAAGGCCGCAAAGAGACTGAAACCGCGACAAGCCAGATGGGCACTTTTCTTTTCCCGGTTCTCTTTTCACGTCACTTACCGTCCTGGTGCCAAGAACACTAAACCCGATGCCTTGTCTCGGATGTTCCATGAATCGAAGGAAACCTCTTCTCCCGATACCATCCTCGCCCCTGGGAATTTCCTTCTTCTTCAAGAAGATCTACTTACCCGGATCAGACAAGCCACCACTGGGCAGAGACCCTCCTCTGAGTCAGAATTGCAGGCTAAAGATGGGCTGTTGTGGCACCAGAACAGGATCTACGTACCGGAAGAACTAAGGGTAACCGTGTTGGAACTCTGCCACGACCATGCCCTTGCCGGGCACTTTGGCATTGCCAAGACCATTGACCTGGTACAGCGCACCTTCTGGTGGCCTCGATTACGCAAGGATTGCAGGAGGTTCGTGGAGTCATGTACTACTTGCACCCGAAACAAGGGGTCCAGATCCAAGGCCTGGGGACTACTGAGACCCTTACCTGTTCCAGACAGGCCTTGGAAAATGCTGTCCATTGACTTTATTGTTGAGTTGCCCCCGGCGGAGAATCACACCACAATCTTTGTGATAGTGGACCGCCTGTCCAAGATGGCACATTTCGTTCCCATGAAAGGGACTCCCTCAGCCCCTGAAACCGCACAGGTGTTCATCAGAGAGGTCATCAGACTTCACGGGGTGCCCGCCAATATTGTTTCTGATCGGGGGGTACAATTTACCTCCCGATTCTGGAGATCCCTCTGTAAGACTCTGAAGATAGAGTTATCGTTTTCTTCTGCCTACCATCCCCAGACCAACGGACAGACGGAGAGGACAAATCAGACCCTCGATCAATACCTGCGCTGCTTCTCCTCTTTTGCTCAGAACGATTGGCTCTCCCTGCTTCCGTTGGCCGAGTTTGCCTATAACAACTCTATCAATTCTGCTACCAGCCAGACTCCATTTTTCGCAAACTACGGTTTCACCCTACATTTCTGCCCAACTCCCTCCCTGAGTGTTTGGTGCCTGCAGTCCAGGAAAGATTGAACTTTTTCTCGTTTAATAATCAACTTCTGCGTGAAACCATGGCAAGGACCCAGGAACACAACAAGATGGTCTACGACAGGAAGAGACGGGGTGAATTGGTGCTGGTTCCCGGCGACCAAGTGTGGCTTTCTACCTTAAACCTGAGGATGGCATGCCCCTCCAAAAAATTGGGCCCCAAATTCTTAAGGCCATTTCCTGTCAAAAGGAAGATTAATGAAGTAGCCTACGAGCTGGAGCTTCCCGACTCCCTTAGAGTCCATCCGATCTTTCATGTCTCTCTGCTGAAGCCTTCAGTCTCCAACCTATTCCCTGGTCGAAGTCCGGCTCACCCTGATCCCGTCATCATAGACGGGGAGCAGGAATTTGAGGTGGAAGCTATTATGGACTTTAGGAGGAGAAATAACCAGAACCAATTTCTGGTTAAATGGAAAGGTTACGGACCCGAAGAGAACTCTTGGGAACCTGAGAACATTCATGCTAGGAGGCTGATACAAGCTTTCAGGAGATCTCACCCCGAAAAGTTTACCAGGATGGGCATCCGGAGGCTGCCCCTTGGGGGGGGGCAAGGTCATGGAGATCCTGCCAGAAACAGGCGTCCCGGTCTTCCTAAATCTCGGTTGCGCTCGCGCCCTGCAGGTGGCGCCAGAGGGGCTATTTAAACCTGTCAATCGCAGACAGTCCCTGCTGTATGCTCTACAGCGTTGAGTACCTGAAAACCTGTTCTGAAGACTTACCTGTGTTTGACCTGGCCTGCCTGTGACTTCTCCAGTTTTCTGCCTGCATCCGACCCCTGGCTTGTTGTGATCTCTCCTCTGTCTGATCCCTCTGTACCTTGCTGCCAGCCAGTTAACCGACCCGGCTTGTCCGACCAATCCCCCTGTTCCTGGTCCTGGCCCAGTCTGCTAAGCTGATCCAGTTTGCTGAGTTCCTGTGTTCCTGGTTCCGGTCCAGTCTGCTAAGCTGATCCAGTTGGCTGAGTTCCTGTGTTCCTGGTTCCGGTCCAGTCTGCTAAGCTGATCCAGTTTGCTGAGTTCCTGTGTTCCTGGTTCCGGTCCAGTCTGCTAAGCTGATCCAGTTTGCTGAGTTCCTTTGTTTCTGGTTCCGGTCCAGTCTGCTAAGCTGATCCAGTTTGCTGAGTTCCTGTGCTCCTGGTTCCGGTCCAGTCTGCTGAACGATTCCAGTTTGCTGAGTGTTCCTGATTCCAGTTCTACCTGCTGTGTCCCAGTGTGCCTACCAAGTCTGCGGAACTACCTTCACCTTGGTTGATCCTGCCAGGCACTCGTACCCCTCCTACCTCCGCGCCTGCTGTTACCTTACCTGGGGCCGCTGGTGGGAGCCTTAAGGGAGGCCTCCCTCTGCTAAACCGGGCTCGTCACCGTCAGGTACGTGACAGTGTCATTTCTGAAGGAAAAAAATTAATTTAAAAGCACTCGCAGCTATAATGAATTGTCGGCTCCCGGCAATACAGAGAACAGTCATCGAAAGTCATTGATTAAAAAAAAAAAAAATACGTGGGGTTCCCCCCAAATATTCATACCAGACCCTTTATCCGAGCACGCAACCTGGCAGGCCGCAGGAAAAGAGGGTGGGGGAGAGAGCACCCCCCCCTGAACCGTACCAGGCCACATGCCCTCAACATGGGGAGGATGCAAAAAATCTGAGGAAAATGCTTGGACAGCCGCACTCCAAAAAAGGTTCTTTTATTTAAAACAAAAGCACAAACAACATGCCACAGCAAAAAAACAGCAAGTATGAGCTGACGTTTTGCACTGCGATTCAGTGCTTAATCATAGCTGATGCTTTGGGGGTCTGTGACCCTTCAAAGCACCATGTCCCCATGTTGATGGGGACAAGGGCCTTGCCCGGTGGTTGTGGGGGTCTGCGGGCGGGGGGCTTATCGGAATCTGAAAGACCCCTTTAACAAAGGGGACCCCCAGATTCTGCCCCCCCTATGTAAATTGGTAAGGGGTACATTGTACCCCTACCATTTCACAAAGAAAGTGTAAAAAAAAAGAAAAAAACACACAGACACAGTTGGGAAAGTCCTTTATTAAAAATAAAAAAAATAAAAATAAAAAAAAAGATTCCAGCGATGTAATCCAGTCTGTCCAGCGTTGTTCTCTATGTCCGGCGGTGATCCGATGTCCAGCGCTGCAGTCTCCTCCAGTCTCCGCTCCACACGAAACCCCCATGACGTACGAGGGGGCTTACCCCTATGATCTGATGGGTGACCCCGCCCCCTTGTATGTCAGACTCCGCCTACGTCATTGGCTGAGCGGACCTGATGGGGAAAGTGATTTGATTCCTCTGCAGGTCAGCTCAGGTAAGCTCAGCCTTACACTCAGTGAAGGTGACCCCGCCCCCCTACGTCATTTGCTGAGTGGACCTGATGGGGAACATGAGAGGGGTCTATTCATTTATTACACTTCAGAGGAATCAAATCACGTTCCCCATCAGGTCCGCTCAGCCAATGATGTAGGCGGGGTCTGACGTACGAGAGGGCAGGGTCACCCGTCAGATCATAGGGGTAAGCCCCGGGATCCCGCCTACGTCATTGGCTATTGCCCGGCAAGTGGGGAAAGCTGGGGCTTACCCTATGATGTGACGGGTTATAAAGCATCCTCCCCATGTTGAGGGCATGTGGCCTGGTACGATTCAGGAGGGGGGGGCGCTCTCTCGCCCTCCTCTTTTCCTGTGGCCTGCCAGGTTGCGTGCTCGGATAAAGGGTCTGGTATGGATTTTTGGGGGGAACTCCACGCCATTTTTTTTTATTTGGCGTGGAGTTCCCCTTAAAATCCATACCAGACCTGAAGGGTCTGGTATGGATATTTGGGGGGAACCCCACGTAAAAATTTTTTTACATTTGATGCAGGGTTCCCCTTAATATCCATACCAGACCTGAAGGGCCTGGTAATTGAATTTGGGGGGACCCCCAAGCATTTTTTTTTTTTTATCAATGACTTTTTTGTGTATTGCCAGGAGCCGACAATTCATTATAGCCGTGAGTGCTTTTAAATTACTTTTTTCCTTCAGAAATGACACCTTGTGCAGGGACAGTTCTAAGCACTGGAAACATGCACTACTTTACAGGCATACTATACACCCCTCCCCCCCCCCCCCCGGTACGAAATTTAAAGGAATATTTCACTTTTATTGTTTGACTTTAAGTATTATTAAAATCACTGGTCCCGAAAAAACAGCCGTTTAAAAAAAAAAAATTGCATTGATACATGTCCCCTGGGGCAGGACCCGGGTCCCCAAACCCTTTTTAGGACAATAACTTGCATATTAGCCTTGATAATTAGCACTTTTGATTTCGAACGTTCGAGTCCATTGTATTTAATAGGGTTCTAAAGTTTGGGCAAACTTTAGGTCTGTTCGCAGGTTCTGGTGCGAACCGAACCGGGGGGTGTTCGGCTCATCCCTAATAAGATGTGGCTCAACCAGAATTTTGTAACGTGGTAGAACTAACGTTTTATCTCTTGAGTAAATACCCCTTTTAATTATTGCTAATAGTCTACTGGCCTTGCATGTTACAGGTTTGGCTTAGCTTAAAGTGATTGTAAAGTCTCTTTTAAAAAAAATAAAAATAACAAACATGTCATACTTACCTGCTCTGTGTAATGATTTTGTACAGAGCAGCCCAGATCCTCCTCTTCTTGAGTCCTCTTAGGCTCTCCTGATCCCTCCCCCCTGTTGAGTGCCACCACAGCTGACCTAGGAATACAGGCTTCCTTGCTGCCTCCTCTCTCCAACACGTACGAGAATGCTTTACAGCTGCTGAACGGCTCTACACTGCTCTCTACTACCGTGCTGAGGATGGCACATGCCACAGATGAGGACTAATGATTTTATCATGTCTTTTAACACTCATTGATCTTGTAAGTGCTTTTAACCCTTTGTGCAGTTTATTAAATTTTGCATACTGCACTTAGAGGCGCCTTTCTTTTCCTTTTTTATATCTTCAGAGTGTGTTCATTGTGTTTATTTAGAAAAGGAAGGGGCTGGTAAACTACATATTTACTAGCCCCTTCCCCTGATCTCCGTCCTCAGAGGTGGCTCTCTAATTAGGCAAATTAGGTGGTTGCCTCAGGCCCCGCGCTCGCAGGGGCCTCGGGCCGCCTAATTTGCCTACCATGTGTGGAAGTGAGAAAGTATGTCCCCTGGTCAGAGTCCCTGGGTCAGACTGGCTGTAGGGCACGCCGGGACCGCGGGGCCGCATATCCGAACAAGTGCTGCCTTCCCCCGGGCTCCCCTTTCACACACTTGGTATAGTGTATGAATGATTTAACACTTAGCCCCGCCCACCACACATTCTGCCAAACAGAAGTTACTTTACAACAGGGCTCTGCAGCCCTGTATCCAATGAGGGTGCTTCTGAAATCTTCCTCCTCACCCACCACATGTGCCTGCCTCTCTGTACTGTTTATGAAGTGAGTGCTCAGAGGAGCATGAAGATGCCGGGAGGAGGGGGAAACCGGAGATGACAGGTAATCTGTGTTATTGCTGCATTGCTCTGTATTGTACAGCTTTGTCTATGGGAGCTGTATAGTGTGTGCTGGGGGCAGACAGACCTGAAGTGTGACTATGGGGTGGGAACTTCAAGTTACTGCCTTCTCATCTATTAGCCATGTGGGCATAAAGAGTGATGTACAGCTTGCCCCCCCCACACACACACACACACACACCATTTACTTGCCACAGTGGTAAAAAAAAAATGTGCAAGCTCCAGTTTGTTAGAGTGGTTGTATACCCATTTTTCTTATTTTTACCTACAGGTAAGTCTATACTAAGGCTTACCTGTAGGTAAAATGAATATCTCCTAAACCTGTATGGTTTAGGAGGTGTTCATTTTGCATGCAGCTGCTGACATCAGTGGCAGACTGCCGGACCTTGCTGAAAAAAAGACTCCCGTGCGCATGCGCGGGAGTGACGTAATCGCGGCTCCGACCACTCACAGCGCCGGCGCCGCGAACCCAGAAGAAACACTGAGGGAACATGTCAGCTCCCTCGGCGTGGACCAGGATCAGATGCCGAGGTCTCGTTCTGAGGTAAGTATTTCATAATTAGCTAGTATGCACTGCATACTAGCTCATTATGCCTTTGCCTTACAGGTTTTTTTGTTTTAAAAAAATAAATACTATTTCAGTGCGGGTATACAACCACTTTAGGAGTTTCTGCAGGGCAAAGGACTCTCTACTTACCCCCACATGAAGAAAGGTGAGTATAAGCACAGTAGAGTCATGTCCCCACAGTCTCTGACCATCTCCTGTACTATGTCTGCAGTCTCTGACCGTCTCCTGTACTATGTCTGCAGTCTCTGACCATCTCCTGTACCATGTCTGCAGTCTCTGACCATCTCCTGTACCATGTCTGCAGTCTCTGACCATCTCCTGTACTATGTCTGCAGTCTCTGACCATCTCTTGTGTCATGACTGCACTCTCTGACCATATCCTGTATCATGTCCGCACACTCTTTGACCATCTCCTGTATGACGTCTGCAGCCTCAGGGGGGCCTACAGAGGAGTCAAGAGCGGGAGCGCTGCCAGGACAGGGGTCACGGAAGCAGTCAGATGTGTGTGGACTGTGGAGAGGAGAATAAAGGATGAGCCACCAAGCTGGAGCCCAGAGAGGGCCATCTGACTGAGCCCTGCACGGTGCACCTGAGAGGAGATCAGTGACAGCGCTGCAAGGCCAGTCTGAGGGGGATCAGTTATGTAAGGGGGAGTGAATAAAGTAGGGTAAGGGAGCACTGATATAAAGGTTCCCCCTCAGTAACCCCCCCTTACCTTAGTGCATTAACTCTGCAGAATATGGTCTGTGGTCACCAGAGTCCCCTCACATCATAGTTCCCGTTGGTACTCTGTGGACTCTGATGTAAAGGGGAATGCTGTGCAATCTGATATAAGGTGATCTCTGGTCACCAGAGCCCCCCTTACATCAGAGTTCCCATTTACATGAAAGTCTGCTGCATTCCCCTTTACATCAAAGGTTCCCTTGCACTGTAAGAAGGAATCCTGAAGACTCTGATGTAAGGGGGAACTCTGTACTGGCTGGGTTATATTACCCTGACCTTCATGTAAATGGAGAAATATTGTTTTTGACTTTTGTTGCTAGTTGCAGCTGCACACATTTTATCTATATTTGTGTGTGTGTATTATATATCTATATATACACACACAGTTATACACATACTGACCCTATGTTTAATTATCTTTGATTAACCACTAGAGGCCATCATATGACGTCCTGGGCTTTGTGGGGCTATATCTGAATGATGGGTGCAGCTACAGGCATCATTCAGATATCGTCATTTTCAGCCGGCGATTCCCTACACCATAAGAACGATCATAGCGGCTGTTCCGCCACTTGATCATTCTCACGAGCGGCGAAAGGGGACGTCCTCACCCTCCCGCCGCCCTCCGGTGCTTCTACCGACTCACTGCTGCGATCGGTGAGCCAGAGAACGGAACCCGCAGCCCTGGATGCTGATCATAGAGATTTCCGGCGGACCAGATGGTCACCAGAGTCTCTATGATCGTCGGAGGCCGGGCGCGATGTTATGACGTATTTTTTTTTAGGCTTCCCAGCCTAGAGGTAAGATGTGGGGTCTTATTGACCCCCCCCCCATATCTCACTGTAAAGAGGTCCTGTCATGTCATATTCCTATTACAAGTGATGTTTACATCCCTTGTAATAGGAATAAAAATGATCATTTTATTTTTTTTAAAGTGTCAAAATAAAAAGTAAAATTAACAATAAAAAAATAAAATAAATTAAAGTGCCCCTGTCCGCGTGTGCTTGCACGCAGAAGCGAATGCATACGTTAGTCCCGCCCACATATGAAAACGGTGTTCAAACCACACATGTGAGGTGTCGCCGTGAATGTTAGAGCAAGAGCAATAGTTTTAGCCCCAGACCTTCTCTGTAACTCAAAACATGTAACCAGTAAAAATATTTAAAGCGTCGCCTATGGGAGTTTTTAAGTACCGAAGTTGGGCACCATTCCATGAGTGTGTACAATTTTGAAGCGTGACATGTTAGGTATCTATTTACTCGGCATAACTTCATCTTTCACATTATACAACAAAAATTGGGCTAACTTTACTGTTTTTTAATTTTTTTTAAAGCATGAAACTGTTTTTTTTCCAAAAAAAGTTGCGATGACAGCCATTGTATTCTGTAGGGTCTTTGCTAAAAAAATATATAGTGTTTGAGGGTTCTATGTAATTTTCTAGCAAAAAAATTATGATTTTTACATGATTTTACATGACCTTTACTAGTGTCAGAATTGGCCTGGGCCAATTCTGAAATTTATACAGTTAATTTTTATCACTTGAATTATTTTTACCGTTATGGGTGTGAGTGGGGCCTCATGTCCAAGCTTTGCCTAAGGCCTCACAAAGCCTAGAGCTGCCTCTGTCCATCCTTAAACATCTCCTGCAGCAACCGGTGGAGAGGAGGGAAGCCAGCAGCACTGCGGAGTGGGGGGCCAACACAGGGGGAAACACAGCAACAGGGGGAATCGGCACTGCATGTAGTGATTAGGGTGTTCCCAGGCACACCTGGCATACCCCCTGTGCACACCTATGGGTGAGGAACAGCTTTTTCCCTGACGCTGTGTGATTGACAAATTCCGTATCATCCTGACTTATTGCTCTTTTTAGTAGTATTACTTTGAGGGACATTGCTGCAATTTGAGACTGATAATACTGCACTTTATGATTGATAATATTGTAATATCAATGTGCATCCTTCTGGTTGCACACATTGAACAGATTCATGTTCATTTATTTGTAGCGGACCCCTAAAATTAGGGGGTCGCTATGCCCAAATTTAAGGGACAGCCTGGGCAGTAGTTTGGCCCAGGCTTTCTAATTTAATGCTAGACTTTGCTCTGCTGTGGTGTTGTCTGGTGTGCAGTTCCCCTTTGGCCTGTGGGTGGCACTGTTGCCCGGGCCTAGGGTCGAACCTCAGGTGACACAGTGGCGTGATTGGATGTCCTCTCTCGGCTGCCGTGCGGTGGGTGGAGTTTCGCCTGCTGTGCATGCCGGGAGGGGGTATATAAGGGGCAGACGCCATGTTTTAGGGAGGAGTGCCCGAGGAGAGGAGTACCCGGGGGAGTGTGCCCCATAGGGGTGCGTGGACTGGCCGAGAAGTCTCGGGCACCTTTGGCCCGAGGCTACAGCGTTCCAGGTAGGCCCAGTACCTTCAACTGGGTCTACAATCAGCACATTGGAGTCCCAGGGTGCCCAGGTGAGGGTACCCGCTCTGACAGAGCGGAAGCCAGGGGAGGATAGGTCCCACAGAGGAGACGAGTGATAGTAGGTTGCTGTCTCGGGAAAGGCCTGGTGACCTGTCAGAGGGAAGGATTCCTTACTCAACGAAGTTAACCCTGTAGAGTGCCCATTGGCATCGTCTGTTCTCTGAATTCTACAGAGGGTTAAGGGAAGTTCTGGATTCAGGAATAACAGGATTCTGCTGCTATAGAGGATCTCCTGAACCCGTCCCTGGAGGGGACAAAGTGATAGTACAGTTCGAGCTCCACTCCGGCTGCTAGACTGTGAGAGAGATCTATCCGGGTGAGCTAAACCCACTCGGGATCGAGTGGCGACGAGTGAGTCGGGTGTAGTGTGCCTGGATCTACCTCTTATGTTCGCTAGCTTCTTTCTCTCTTCAATTTCCTGTTAACTGAAGCAAAGGAAAATAAACTCTTTGTTGGAGTTGAAGTCATGTGGACATTGGCCTTCTTGGGGAAGAATGTAGACTTTTCCCTATAATCTAGGGACGAGAACCAGTGGAAAGAGGTAACTCGCTGCAGGACCCAAATCTGTGAACACCGCCTGACCTCTGATAAGGAGGACACGGGCTTGTGGCATGGTGAAGGTAGGCGGGGCAAAGGGATTGGTGTGCTACATATTTATTATTATTTATCTTCAAACTTTTATCTTTACATTTATGTACCTTATTTCATTTCATCCATGTATAACATGTTTTGTGGAATGTCAATCAAATATTTCCATCCTTATCCTTATTTGCACTTCTCTACTAAATACACCTTACAGCATTTCATGAATAATAAAGGATTTTCATATTTTGTGGCACGTAGTAACCCTTTGTGACTTGTAATGCCATATATACATTATATATATATATATATACCGGTGTGTATATATATATATATATATATATATATATATATATATACCGGTATATATAAAATATTTTACTACTCCATGTTTAAAAAATGATACCAAAATACATTACAATTCGTGACATATATGTCTGCTGCTTACCTTTGAAATTCCAGACTAACATGAATAAAGAAAAATAATGATTCTGCTTTGCTTTGATATGTTATAAGTGTTTCCCCAGATCTCATAAAACCATCTTACCCATGGGTGTCCCAATTCCATAACCCTTTGAATCTATGAGTCCTCCAATCTGAGTCAGATTGCAGTTCCTCTGAGTTATATATTCAATAGCTGTTGATTCCATTAGCAGAGCGTAGTCAGATGAGAGAACTCGCTGGATGCCTTCCTCGTTACTCTTAACGAGCGATGATGGCTTGCTGCTCATGAACGCCCACATCTTCTCAAAGGTCGAGATGTGAGATTTCTGTAAAGTAAACAAACAAGAGTGGGGTGTTGGGATTCATACTGTGTATCAGACGGGCATGCTTCGTCTCTCAAAAGAAAAAAAGATAAAGAGTAAATTAGCACAATCCATTATAAAAATTCACTTTTTTTCTCAACTGTGACTCCTCCAGGACATTTAGAATTGGAGAAAGAAAATTGATGACTAACAATGATAGCACAGCTAGCCCTAAGTGCCTATGTTAAGAAGCCTTAATACTCCAGATGCTTGATCATTAGGAGTTGTATATATTTAAATCCTAAATTATGATAACGCGCTTCTTTTTTAAGAATTAGTCTCAAATTATATAGTGCTCTGAAATCCTGCATTACTGATAAGGAAATATATTTAATAAAAGCAGCAAAATAAACAGTGGTGTAATTAAAAAATATGACTGTTTTATCTCTGTTATCGCGGTGAGCTTTGAAATGCATAGAAAAAAATTCAACAGGTGCATGCTGCTTGGAGTAAAATCTATTGGCTACCCTTCACTGCTGCGAGTTGTGACAAGCTGTGTTCCACTGCCTGTGTACACTAATGATGTTATAATCATAGTGATTACCGCTCATCTGTATGTAGATTTCACCTGATTTAAATGAAGGTGGTAGAACTTGGGATACAAGTGTCACAGACACCCACAGTGGGCTGCACCTAGTTGCTCAGCAACATGTTCTACTAATCTGATAAAGGCATCTTCTTTATGAACGCTCAATATTGACATTGCACCTGTGTTCCAATCATTGCATTTCTCCCAGCTATAAAATTCAAAGCTCAAATAAACATATTCATTTTCATCATCCCAGGATTGCCTGATTGCCAATACCAGTCAGCTGACTAGGCACTGAACTTGAAATTACTTGAGCAAAAAACTCAAATATTTCCAGGTATTTTCAAGAAAACACTCAATTTAGTAATTTCTGCGTCCAGTTTTGAAATCTCTCAGTAGATCCCCACTTTCAAACCTTTTTTAATTATATGTTTTTCACAGATTATAAATAAAGTTCCTTTTACAAGCCACCAAAACTCATAGTTGGGAAATTAGATTTATGCTTGTAGTTAATTGGTCCTCCCACTAAACTAATTTGCATTTGGTCATAAAGGATCTACATAACTTCTACAGGCATTACTAAAAAGCAAACCTGTGCTAGCTGGCCACATACCTATAAATGCTAAGAATACTACTCTTTTATATCTATATAACTGATGGAGGAAAGGGTAAAAGAGTAGTACTTGAAAATCTTGTATTAGTGATAATGCCATTAACAGCTGGTAAATTAGCCACTTAATTTATATAAAGCATTGACATATTATATAGTATACAGTACATTAAGGGACACTATTTTGTACTCCTACTCCTGGACCTCTCTGCTGACTTCGATACGGTTGACCACCCCCTCCTCCTCAAAAAACTCCATGCCTTTGGTCTCCTCGACTGTACTCTTCGCTGGTTATCTACCTACTTATCCAACCACACCTTTAGCATTACTTACAACTCTACTTCCTCCTCTCCTTTTCCTTTCTCAGTTGGGGTCCCCCAAGGTTCTATTCTTGGACCTCTCCTATTTTCAATCTACACCTCCTCCCTGGGTCAGCTGATAGCCTCCCACGGCTTCCAATACCACCTCTACGCTGACGATGCTGAAATCTATTTCTCTGCAGCTCAACTCACTCCTTCATTCTTCTCACGTATCTCTAATTTACTATCAGATATATCAGTTTGGATGTCACACCACTTCCTCAAACTTAATCTATCCAAAACTTAACTGATCATTTTTCCTCCCCCACGTGCCTCCTCCCCCGATCTCTCTGTCAAAATTGATGGCACAACTATCAGCCCATCCCCACATGCCAAGGTCCTAGGAGTAGTCCTGGACTCTGAACTCTCCTTTAAGCCTCACGTCCAATCACTGTCCAAATCTTGCCGCCTCAACCTCCGCAACATCTCCAAAATACACCCCTTTCTATCCAATGACACAACAAAGCTCCTAATTCACTCCCTGGTCATCTCTCGCCTCGATTACTGCAACTCCCTTCTCATTGGCTTACCTCTGCAAATGTTATCCCCCCTTCAGTCCATCATGAATGCTGCTGCCAGACTCATCCACCTTACCAACCGCTCTGTCTCTGCTACTCCTCTCTGTCAATCCCTCCACTGGTTTCCGCTCACCCAACAAATTAAATTCAAAATACTAACAACTACCTACAAAGCCATCCACAACACTGTCCCCAGCTACATCACTGACCTAGTCTCTAAATACCAGCCTAATCGTTCTCTTCGTTCTTTAAAGACCTCCTGCTCTCTAGCTCTCTCATCACGTGCTCCCATGCTCATCTCAAGGACTTTTCCAGAGCCTCTCCAAGCCTATGGAACTCCTTACCCCAATCTGTCCGTCTATCTCCTTCTCTATTAGCTTTTAGAGGATCCCTAAAAAACCCTCCTCTTCAGAGAAGCCTATCCTACCCACACCTAACAACTGTATTTTCATTTTGTCCACCTGATCATCCCCCACAGCTACTACCCTTTCTTTCACTTGACCCTCCCTTCTAGACTGTAAGCTCTAACGAGCAGGGCCCTCTGATCCCTTTGTATTGAATTGTATTGTGACTGTACTGTCTTCCCTGATGTTGTAAAGCACTGTGCAAACTGTTGGCTCTATATAAATCCTGTATAATAATAATAATAATTACACATTTTATGAAGTATGAAATACTTGTTTACCATTCACGCTATCCCTGTCCCAATGGAGCTTGCAATCTAACGCCTTCAGCACAGATACTAAAAATGTATTATGCTGTCAGTTTAGGCAGCAACTTTTTAAGCTTCCCGTAAATGTTCAGTTGCATTAAGAAACTGGAGTACTCAGAGAAAACCCAAACAAACACAAGGAGAACATATAAGCTTCATACAGATGAAGTATTAATTCATGTTTCAAAGCAATAGGGGGGGGGGGGGGGGCTGTGCTGTCATGCTAGGCAACCCTTTGTTCTTCAAGAGTGGTTAGAAGTTCTAAGTATTACATTTATTTACAAACTGAAACCAGAGCAAGTCAGCACACTGCTAGGAAAGTTCCAGTTACATTTAACTCCTTGTACTGCAACAACTACTAAACAGCAGGAAAGAACAGTCGCTTATGTGTTTTAAACCTCTAAGGGCCCATTCACAGTAAAGCCATCAATTGAGATGTGTTAATGCATGTGCAGTTTGGCATATGTTTCAATGTGCTATATTAGGGCATAACATTTATTATGAAAAGGCTGCCAAAGGCTGCCAAAGTGCATTGGGACTCTCACTCATGCAGTGTGGTTTCCATGCAGTGCGGGTGCAGTGCAGTGTACCTGTGGTTTTTGTGCAGGTTACCTGTGCTTTGTCATAAACTTCTATTACATTGGGAAGTTTTGGTGTGTTTTCTAAAAGGGCACCAAAATTCCTGCATGCAGGCCCTTTTGTGCGCTTTCAGAATGCACCAAAAATTCCCAATGAAATAGAATGGCAAATCGCAGATAACTCATATGAAAACCGCACCCACACTGCAGGAAAGCCGCACCACATCAGTGTGAAAGTGTTCTTACATTTGCATTTTATCACCATTATCACCAAGTGTGAATGTACCCTAAAATGTTTTCACTTATAGCAGATATATCCACAAAAAAACAAAAAAAGCCACGGTTGAAAATCTGCAATTATGGAATTGCTCCAAAAGTTTACCAATGCAAACAATTCTTATAGATGACAAAAAAAAGTTTGTGTTTGGTTTTAAGCCTTTAAATTAAACAGTGAGCTGAGATACAGAACTAGTCATTTTTTTTTCCTTATAGATTCCTAAATGACCTGAAAATGACTCCATAGGTGACATGGAGTAATAATTTTAAAGCAAGAGTACCACCAAGATTACTATTTATAGGCCATTTGTATGCTTATTTTAAGTTCCAGATATAAAGTCAACTAACCAATAACTAGGTCACCCCACGTGCACAGTACACAAGCTACTATATTTGTTATTTTATACTATTCTTTGCACACATAACCCTGGCATTAAGTATCCATGATTTTGCCTCAGGCAGCAAAAGCTATCTGGTGACTAGAAAACCAGAAAGGTTTTCTGCATTTTGCATTATTAACATGAACAATCACATGTGAAAGAACATGTGTACTATTTCTGGGAAACAGTGTAGTCAGGTATAATATGCCCTTCTGAGAATTAAACTAAAGATGCTCTATGTTAATTTTACTTTCTCAAGCGTAAAAGTTAAGAAGAAAAATCAGGAAGAAAAAGGCAAATAAGGAAGGAAAGAATCCGTAAACACTGTATTTCTTTGGTCTGACCATTGTAATTCCTATAATGGTTTCCTTTAGTACATTGACGTAGTTGGCATTAATCCTTGCAATAATAGTTACAAGGATTGCTACCAAATTTTTTATACCACTTTTAATACTATAAAAAGCAAAACGCAACTCCCTGTTTATTGAACAAGATGAACACAGAAGTGAAAGTTGGTGCAGTGATGATGTAATTTTAGTGCAGTTGCAGTAAGGCCTCATGTACACTGCCGCTGGTAAACAAATGTTTAGGAGCAGTTGGGCATTTTTTCAACTGCTCCTGAACTCTCCTCTATGTTATCTTATCAGTACATGTACACAGGGTCGTTTATAGTAATTTCTAGGCAGTTGAGTTTAGAGGATTTTTCTGGAACCCAAAAAAATGCATTGAGAAGCTGTGTTTAGAGGCATTTCAAGCGCCAAACACGGCTAATCACGGCAACTCGCATTTAGCAGCATTTCGTTTTACAGACGTTTTTCATTTTAATCCCAAAAAAACGCTTCTAGACGCAAACACGGCTAAACGTGGCATGTAAACGAGGCTAAACTGACGTTTTTAGATGCCGGTTTCTAGCTGTCAAGTTAAATCGTTCAAGAGAGGTTGAACAACGACCCGCGTACATGAAGCCTAAGTGTGGGAGTATGAGCTGGTGTAATGGTGGCAAGTGGGGTTATGAGCGCTGGTGCAGTGGCAACAAGATTGGTCATGGAGCAGAGATATTGAATAGCATTGTGATTGGTAGCACTTTTTTTATATCACTTTTGACTGATATATACAATAGCAACCAGATTTGCAAAATGATTTTAGGATTAGATTTTCTTGGCACATCAGCCACCATTTTGTGAACTGCATTTTTTTAATCTATAAAATTCAAACTTTTCCCTTCACTAATGCAGTACATGTGTTGTGTAATCTGTATCTGGCATCAGCTACATACAATATACTGTAGGGTGCTGTGTTCTGTCAGTGGTACAGGGACTTGTATTCATTTATAAAATACAAAGTTTAATGTGAATAGATGAGCAGTACTCAGCCTGACTTGATTTTGTTCCTGGAATGGGATGGGAAGTCCTTTCTATAGTTTCTGGAACATAGTGCCATATACTGTATGTAGCTGAGGCTGGCTCTACACGCCCTGCGCCTCGTACAAAGTCCCAACAAAATGGCCCAAATTAACTATTTAAAGTAAAATTAACCCTGGAGTTATTCTTTAAACTTTATATAATTCTAAATATATAAAGTAAGCACACCACATAACAAAAATGGTTTAGCAATAAAGTTGTATTAGGCATATACTGTACATACAATTAAACAATTGGTACAAATATCCAAATATGTCATATCACACCAAGCATAATACAGCATAAGGTATTTGTTCCACCGTTAAAACCAACCAACAAGAATATATGCATTCATATAGATACAGCTAGCACCACTTAAATCATATAGCAGCTGATGTTTAGAAATACATACATAATATAGATACCAATAGAATAATGAAAATCTTAGCCAAACCCCGGGGAAAAGAGAGAGAAGGAGGAAAACCCAACATTTTGGGGATGTAAGAACCCCCTTTCTGAATATCCTCCACCCACAAGAGGTTCTTGATAAAGGGGGTACTTACACCCCCAAAACATTGGGCTTACCACCTTCTTTCTTATTTCGCCAAGGTCTGGCTCAGTTATCATTCTCATTATTCTATTCTGGGTATTGAATTCCCGTATGGATTTGTTAAAATCAACTGCTATATGATTTAAATGGTGCTCATTGTACCTATATACATGCATATTAAAGCGCTACACAAACTATTGGTGCTATATAAATCCTGTATATTCTTACTGTTTGGATCTAAAAGTGGAGTGAATACCTATGCTGTATTAGACTTGATGTGATATGACATACTTGGATATTTTTACCTATTGTATAATTGTATGTACTGTATACAGTGCCTTGCAAAAGTATTCACCCCCTTTGCATTTTTCGAGTTTTGTTGCCTCACAACCTGGAATTAACATAGATTATCTGAGGATTTGTATCATTTAATTTACAGAACATGCCAACAATTTTGATGATATTTTTATTTTATTTTTGTGAAGCAAACGACAAATAGTGCAATGTGCAGTCAATGTGCAGAACTATTCACCCCCCTAAAGTCAATACTTTGTAGAGCCACCTTTTGCTGCTATCACAGCTCCAAGTCACTTTGGATAGGTCTCTATGAGCTTGCCACATCTTACCACTGGGATTTTGCTCTGCTCAAGCTCCTTCAAGTTGGATGATTTGGGCTTGTGAACAGCAATCTTTAACTCTGACCACAGATTTTCTATTGGATTGAGGTCTAGGCTTTGACTAGGCCATTCCAACACATTTACATGTTTCCCCTTAAACCACTTAAGTGTTGCTTTAGCAGTGTGTTTGGGGTCATTGTCCTGCTGGAAGGTGAACCTCCGTCCTAGCCTCAAATCACACACAGAGTGGTACAGGTTTTGCTCAAGAATATCCCTGTATTTAGCACCATCCATCTTTCCCTCAACTCTGACCAGTTTCCCAGTCCTGGCTGATGAAAAAAAATCCCCACAGCATGATGCTGCCGCCACCATGTTTCACTGTGGGGATGGTGTTCTTTGGGTGATGTGATGTGTTGGGTTTGCGCCAGACATAGGTTTTCTTTGATGGCTAAAAAGTAAAATTTTAGTCTTATCAGACCAAAGCATCTTCCTCCATACATTTTGGGAGTCTCCCACATGCCTTTTCGCAAACTCAAAACGTGCCATTTTGTTTTTTGCTAAAAGTAATGGCTTTCTTCTGGCCACTCTGCCATGAAACCCAACTCTATGGAGCGTACAGCTTTTTGTCGTCCTATGTACAGATACTCCAGTCTCTGCTGTGGAACTCTGCAGCTCCTCCAGGGTTACCTTAGGTCTCTGTGCTGCCTCTCTAATTAATGCCCTCCTTGCCCGGTCCGTGAGTTTTGGTGTGCGGCCGTCTCTTGGCAGGTTTGCTGTTGTGCCATGTTCTTTCCATTTGGTTATGATAGATTTGATGGTGTTCCTAGGGATCATCAAAGATTTGTATATTTTTTTATAACCTAACCCTGTCTTGTACTTCTCAACAACATTGCCCCTTACATGTTTGGATAGTTCCTTGGTCTTCATGGCAGTGTTTGGTTAGTGGTGCCTTTTGCTTAAGTGTTGCAGTCTCTGGGGCCTTTCAAAAAGGTGTGTATATGTAATGACAGATCATGTGACACTTAGATTTCACACAGGTGGACATAATTTCACTAATTATGTGACTTCTGAAGGTAAGTGGTTGCACCAGAGCTTTTTATGGGCTTCATAACAAAGGGCGTGAAAACATACACACATGCCAATTATAATTTGTTTATTTCTGAAAAATAGTTTTATGTATATATTTTTCTAATTTTACTTCACCAACTTATACTATTATGTTCTGATACATCACAAATAATTCAGATTAAAAAAACATTGAACTAAAGGCTGTTATGTAATAAAATAGGTAAAAAGCCAAGGGGGTGAATACTTTTGCAAGGCACTGTATGCCCAATACAACTTTATTGCTAAATCATTTTGTTATTTGGTGTGCTTACTATATATTTAGAATTATTGTACTAACAGGTTGATGCACTATGGAAGTTTGCACATCTTAAAAATAATCTACTGTATGTTGGTTAATTGTTGGTTGCTAAATGGTGTAGATAATAGTGATGTGCAGACCTCTATTGCTAGCCACATTTAAACTTTATATATGTCAATAGAGTTTGTAATAATATAAGCAAAATAGGACTGCCTAATACAGTCACCAGAGCCTGAACAATATAGAACTAACTGTATATATACATGTGCATGTTTTTCATCTTTCCTCCTTCTGTCCCCCCAAAGGTAGAAGGAGAGACACCGATGAAATAAAAAAGAAAAGGAGTTGCATAAAAAAACAAAATATGTCCAACAGCTGCCATTCCTTTGCCTAATAAGAGTACTTCCATTTACTACTTTTTCATTGGACAGTGGAAGAGTAATTGGCACAGCCTAGGCATGATTTCAGTTCCCCGTTACAAAGTAAAGCTGGATCTGATAGTGGCATCCAAGATCCTTTTTTTGGTTGATAACATTTTTAGAATGCATTTTTAGTTGTCTGTTCTTTTCAAGCTTTTAAAAAGCATTTATCACTGTGGTCTGTATTATTGCAAATGGGTTGTCCAACAAAATCTATGGAAGTACTGAAACTGTGGTCAAGAGAACACGTGTGAGGTGTTTGTGCTGTGCTGGGGTTCGTCTGCATTTAACAACCAGCCATCGAGCTAGCTAGTACCTCCAGAGATGAAATGGCTATCTGATTGAAGATTGAGGGAAAGGATTGTGTTGTGTTTGAGGGAAAAGATTGTACGATTGATTCTGTCAGACTGATAGGTTACCGTAAAGACCTGTAAACTCTGTAAAGCTGATATTCCATTATTACCTCATCTAGCAATTCCTATTTAGTTAACATTATTTAAATGTTACTAATATGCAGCTGTTAAAAATACTAACTACTGGTTATATTTAGCTGTAAATTACACTTTCAGAGAATAATTTATGTATTTTCATTGGATCAAGTAGGCAGGGTATCTTCCTTTTTACTATTTTTGTTGCTTAAAGGTGTCAATCATCAATTTTTACTGTGCATATTACTTTGAAAGAATTGGGATTTTTTTCCAATGATTGCCAAGGAATAATTACCTCTGTTATCACACTACACATTGTGCAGAAAACTGCAAGCTGTGCAGATAACTTTTTGTTTATGAGCAATGAATTGTCCCCTAGGAACATAATTTTTTCTTTTTTTTTTTTTTTTTTAAGGATTGTTGCTTAGAAGGTGGTATTGGGTCAAATTATTGGTTTGGAAGCACACTTCAAAGTATATACACCTAAAGTAATCCGATGGTAGAGTTATTATGCATGCACTCTTATTTCAATAGGGTCCTACTCCCCTGAAAACCTGGGATGCTATATTAGAGAAATGGCAAACATGGCCATAGTGAACATGATTCAGCCCTTCCTGCTCTCCTTATCTCCGGTATTGGCCACAAAGTGTGATGTATGGCCTTATAGGCCAATAGAGAAACAAGGAGAGGGAGAAAGTTCAGGCCACAGAATGACTGCCAGAGTCATTGTTAAGCCTCATACACACGATCGGACTTCAAACAAACTTTTCCGTGGATTTTTGTCCCAAGGGAGTTGGCCGGGAACGCCCATAGCATACACATGCTTGTACTTTTTCAGCAACAAACACGAACGTAGTGACGTTTCAACGTACTGACGACACTTCAAAAGAGGAAGTTCAATGCTCCGGCGTCACCCTTTGGGCTCCTTCTGCTAATCTCCAGTTAGTAGAAGTTTGGTCAGTGTTGATTCACGATTTTCATTTTCACTAGAACACAAATCCTTTGTAAATACGTTTGTTATTTCTCCGTATCATCAGCAAAGCAGATTTTTTTTATAATCCCATTATTAAAGAAGAAGAGAATGTGCGCTGCATTTTGAGATTTTATAACTTGCCGCGTCACAAATGTGATATCTATATTACGAACGCTAGTTTTACAAGACAGAACGCTTCCGGCTGGTCCTTGCTTCTGAGCATGCGTGTTTGTACTTCAGACTAAAGTCCGATGGATTTCTGTACACACGATAGGACTTTGCACCGTAGGACTCTTGTTGCCGAAAAGTTTGTCCGTTTGCAGAGCAAACATTTGTCCGATGAAAACCGAAAAAGTTTGTCCGATGGAGCGAACACACGGTCGGATTTTTTTGAAAACCTGCTCATTTTGAAGTTTGTTGTCAAAAAGTCAGATCGTGTGTATGGGGCTTTACTGTTTCCGTAATACAGAAGATTTTGGCAGAATGGGAGGCGTTAGTTGAAGGGTAACTCCCCTTTCTTGGAAATAAATAGCAAATAAAAAAAATAATAATATAGCATATACAATTGCTACACGTCATATTGTATTTGAATGTGATTAAAAATTACCCTTCCTTTTCAATCTGTAGCTCTGTTATTTTCTGTGAAATGCAATGCAATATGGCTATTTAGACGTGTTCTGTACACAGAATGTGTACAGAAAGCCACCCAAATATGTCCTTTCCTGCTTGTGTGATTGGCTCACTGATTCTCACAGAAATCTGCACTAAGATACAAGTCAGATTTCAGGCATCCTCTGCAACAAAAATGTCATTTTTGGTAAGATACTTCCATTAGGAAATCACATCTAAAGGGATGCAGGCCCAGCAATTTTCATCATTAGAGCTTTGCAGGTTCAGCAGCTGGTTGATAATTAAGAAACCACCCCATTAGACTCACTTATGCACATGGGCACAGACAAACACACATACATTTCTTCAGAATAACAAAAGGTAGGAATCTGCAACAAAGTTTGTCAAAACCCTTGCAATGTACATATATCACCCAGAGGCAGTGGCGGCCGGTGCTCCATATTTTGGGGGGGGGTGGCGAACAAACCACCCGGCTGCCCGGGTTACTAGAAGAAAACCCATAGTAGACCCATAGGTTTGCTTCATAGAGCCTTCTTTTAAGGATCCATTTGTAAAATAAACGGCTACATGTATGCTTATTTCCTTCTGAACATAATGACCTAAAGGAGTGGATTTTAAAAGAAAGCTAAAATGTGAACTTGCCCTGGGTCAAACAGCAGGGGTCTTGGGTAAACTATGCTAGTGTTTATGACTACAAGACTAGAGAAGTTTTCCACTTTTCAACTTTTCCAGAGCTTGAAGAATCATTTTTGCTTTGTGTTTTGTCATCCATTATTGTGTCCCTAGCTATTACTCCTGGTATGCTAATCTATGTTTTGAACAAATATATGTTTTGAACAAATATAACTTACAGTTACGGTCCACTGTGAGCTTTAGACTTATTTTTAATAGCAAAGAGTATAACTAAAGACATACTGTATGTAAAATCAAATTTACCAATGTTTGATTGAATCGGGATCCTGCGTTGCATTTACTAGATCTCAATTAAATTATAGTAAGAATAAAATAATTAGTTTGTGTAATTTTCATTATAATCAGCAATATGTGGGGATTGCCACAGGATATTTTTTTTTTGTTCTATTTTCATTAATTTCTTATCTCTGCATAAGTGTATGGGGGTCACATAATATGAAGCCCCTGTACTTCCTTCTGTTTTAGCAATTATTTCATCTTATTGTAAAAAGCAGAGTCTATAAAATGACTATAATGTCATGACATAATGTCAAACTTAACAAACCAAAGTTATAAAACGTTTGCAATTTTTTCTTCTTTTAATCCCTTATCCTTCAATAATGTAAAGTTAAAGAGAAGATAAGGAACATATGTGTAGCGGGTATGTACTTTTAAAGACTGGTATGACACCAGTGATGCATGGTTTCCTGCAGCCCAGCAGGTGGCGTTGTCACTTTGGGCCGGGGTTGAACCATCGCAGCCAGTGCCGTACCCTTTGTGGCCTCTCACATCGGTTGTACGGCGGAGCGGGGAACCTGCCGTGCTTGCTGGGAGAGGGTATAAAGGGGCGGACATCTTTGCCACGCGGTTCGAGTCCCAGGCACCTTCAGCCTGAGGGCTGCTGTGCGGTCGGTGTCCAGGCGGCCTAGGCCTGGACACTTGGAGTTCATGTTCCACCCCAGACACCTTCAGTCTGGGGTGAGGTGCTGAACCGGAGGCCTGGGGCCCAGTACCTTCTGCTGGGTCCTGCGAGGGAGGGATCATCCTAGGGGGCCCCGAGAGTGGGGCACCTGAATCCAGAGGTGTAAGGGACCGGAGGAGGGACTCACCTGAAGACCTGGTGCAGCAGATTGCCAGTGCCGGGTGAACCTCTGGAGACCGCCCGGAGGGATATCTTTCCCGAACAGGGGCCAAGTTCAGAGAGGAAGTTCAGTCCACGTTCAATGACCAGTGGCAGCGGTCCAACTATTCCAATCAGGTCAGTGGCAGAGACCTGCTATTAGGCCTGTGGCAGTGGCCTCAACAGTTCATCCGGTCGGTGGCAGCGACCAACAATCACGGTCGGTGGCAGAGACCGTGCGCCAGGCCTGTTCGCTAGCAAAGGAATAGGAGAGTTCAGTTGTGCCTGGGCCTACTCGTTCCCACACCCCCATGTTCGTCTGTTATTGGAAGTTCAACTGATTGTGTTCACCCTATTGTATGGGAAATAAAGGAGTGTTGGACTTTCGATTGGTGTGGGGCTCTATTATTGGCAGACATGTCTCCATGGAACAACTGAGGCTTCGTATGCAGTGGACAGACCCGGAGGTAAATCAACTAACTTTGCTCAACCCTCCTATACAAACAAGGGGAGAGCTTGGCGTAGTGTTCCTGCACTCTTCTCTCTCAGATACCCCTAGACACAAGCCATGCATAGTAGGAGAGAGAGGGAGTGAGGCTCTGCTACACGTGAGGGCTCTGGTCCGGGATGTGTTCGTGCTACAATGGAGCTGGTGTTGTTGGAATTTGAAAGTGTCTGCCCAAAAGAGTTCCGAGTAGGTCGGCCATATTGGCCACTGCACCATCAGGCACACCCTCCCTGCTCAGTTTGTGGGCGTGACCCAGGGAAGGAGAAAGCCCGCAAACTGGAGTGCAAGAAGGGAGGAGTCCAATCGTGTGAAGGATTACACGTGGGGACTTTGGCGCCAACAAGGCAGTGCGCAATGGATCAGCAGAGAGTCGCCCTGTTCACTAATGCATCGTGGATTCCTATTCATCCCACTACCACGAGTCTGACTACCGCTGCTCCAATAACGGATACGGGGATTCGGCTAAAGCCCCAGGATTCGCCCTGTACTCATGCATGGACGTTGAGGCCCTGGGTTTGATTTGTCCCGAATGTACGGGACTGGTGTGTCAGCTAAAGCCATTTGGGCGCTGCGAGGCCTGCAGAGAGTTCCTATTTGAGGTGGAACCAACCATTGAAAAACCCAGAACCATCCACCTCAACCAAGCTACAGGCCACACCACTCAAGAAGGAGGAATCGCTGCTTTTACAGCCATCCCTGTGCGCACTGCAGCGACCGCAGGGGAGGTCGAAATCACTGAGGTACGGGAGAAATCCGAGGATGCTGACTCGGTCGCCACTGTTTCCCAGCGTCCACTGCCAAAGAGGAAGAGCGGCTTGGTTGCCCCGTCCAGCGGTTGCAGTGGATCACCCTGCTCGCCTACGCCCGCCTCGGATGGATCCGGTAGGCAGATTCCCGGACATCCCTTCTCTACCTTGGGCCGAGGTAAGCCGGGCAAAGGGACTTGGTGTTGGGGCGGAGGTGTCGGGGAGTCACGGCCTTGTGTGCCCGCGGGAGGTAGAAATTCAGCCTCCACTACAGGCTCCTTGCCCGCGGAGGAGTGTGACACCTCCGACCTAGAATCGCTCTCCGATCCAGGATACAATGTCATCATAGATGAACTTTTCGATAAGGAGGGCTGGGAGGAGGCACCAGCGCCTGAGGAGGGATCCCGTCCCCAGTCTTCCCTTCTACCTCCGGTGCCTCCTGCATCTGGCACCGGGGAAAAGAGACTTGTTGCGGCCGCCTATGCCTAAAGTGGAGGTGGTCAAGGCACCTCGTCATCCAGATGCCATCGTCCAACCGGGTGAGGGGGACCGGGCCACTATGCCTCCGCTGGCGAGACTTCAGCGTCTCTTCGGCCAAAAAATGGCTACCGAGTACGGGTGGGAGTATCCGTATTTACCTAAGGAGCTTCTGTATGAAGTGGAAGTCTGCCGGGAACGCTGGTACAACGAATTTGTGTGGACGCACCTTCAGGTCCCACATGCCCACAGGTACCTCGCGAGTTCCCCGAAAACCTCTGAGCGGTTCAAGGACTGTAAAGCAGAGTGGATGTTGGGTCGGCACATCCACGCTGACAAAGTGTTGATTCGACGGAAAGAAGGAGAGGATGTTGAATATCACATAGAGACTGTGGATAAGCATTTCAAGCCCTTTGTCTTGCCGCATCTCAGATTCTACTTGTAGGAGAAAAGACTCCTTGCCTAGTGCTTTGTTGCTACTGAACGTTCCAGGGTTGTTTCCCGGGAAAAGCCAGTGACTGTACCCGTGCTATGGGTGTTTGTGCTCTCTGGAGGAATTGAAGGACTGTTGCCGTTGTTTGTTCTTCATTCTTCCATCCCACAAAGTGATTATGGACTTTGGGGTAGTTAGAAAAAAAAAAACGAAGATCTTCAACCAGTGCAGTTACCGCGACACTGTCACCAGGTGGCAGTGTTGCGCATCAATATTCACTGTTTACTCACACACTTAGAGAAGGAAAGGGTTTCTCTGAAGAGAGGTTCTTTCATTCTTACACAAACATATGTGTCAGGGATATGTGTGTTTAATGTTTCTTTTCCCCCCTGCAGGAGAACATCTTATCAAGACCACTGAGAATGGGGTGGGTCTTAGTCAGGATGGGTGTAAGGGAATGTTGATGTGAACATGTGATTCTGATAATGTGGTTATGTGTTGTTTGTTTCCTTCCCTTCCTTTTCATGTCAGGTTCAGGCACAACAGTTTGGTTAGCTTTCAAAAACTTTTGTATTTTTGAAATTCGTTAGTCGGTTTCTGGATCAGGCTATGATGGCCCTTTTTGGGCATGGGTTTCTCCAGACACTGGGGACCAGTGTCAAATAACAGGGGGAGAGTGTAGCGGGTATGTACTTTTAAAAACTGGTATGACACCAGTGATGCATGGTTCCCTGCGGCCCAGCAGGTGGCACTGTCACTTTGGGCCGGGGTTGAACCATCGCAGCCAGTGCCGTACCCTTTGTGGGCTCTCGCAGCGGTTGTACGGCGGGGCGGGGAACCCGCTGTGCTTGCTGGGAGAGGGTATAAAGAGGGCATAAAGGGAGCGGACATCTTCGCCACAAGGTTCGAGTCCCAGGCACCTTCAGCCTGAGGGCTGCTGTGCGGTCGGTGTCCAGGCGGCCTAGGCCTGGACACTTGGAGTTCGTGTTCCACCCCAGACACCTTCAGTCTGGGGTGAGGTGCTCAAGCAGAGGCCTGGGGCCCAGTACCTTCCGCTGGGTCCTGCGAGGGAGGGATCATCCTAGGGGGCCCCGGGAGTGGGGCACCTGAATCCAGAGGCGTAAGGGACTGGAGGAGGGACTCACCCGAAGACCTGGTGCAGCAGATTGCCAGTGCCGGGTGAACCTCTGGAGACCGCCCGGAGGGATATCTTTCCCGAACAGGGGACAAGTTCAGAGAGGAAGTTCAGTCCACATTCAATGATCGGTGGCAGCGGTCCAACTATTCCAATCAGGTCAGTGGCAGAGACCTGCTATTAGGCCTGTGGCAGGGGCCTCAACAGTTCATCCGGTCTGTGGCAGCGACCAACAATCACGGTCGGTGGCAGAGACCGTGCGCCAGGCCTGTTTGCTAGCAAAGGAATAGGAGAGTTCAGTTGTGCCTGGGCCTACTCGTTCCCACACCCCCATGTTCGTCTGTTATTGGAAGTTCAACTGATTGTGTTCACCCTATTGTATGGGAAATAAAGGAGTGTTGGACTTTCGATTGGTGTGGGGCTCTATTATTGGCAGACATGTCTCCATGGAACAACTGAGGCTTCGTATGCAGTGGACAGACCCGGAGGTAAATCAACTAACTTTGCTCAACCCTCCTATACAAACGAGGGGAGAGCTTGGCGTAGTGTTCCTTCACTCTTCTCTCTCAGATACCCCTAGACACAAGCCATGCACAATAGGAGAGAGAGGGAGTGAGGCTCCGCTACACGTGGGGGCTCTGGTCCGGGATGTGTTTGTGCTACAATGGAGCTGGAGTTGTTGGAATTTAAAAGTGTCTGCCCGAAAGAGTTCCGAGTAGGTCTGCCATATTGGCCACTGCGCCATCAGGCACACCCTCCCTGCTCAGTTCGTGGGCGTGACCCAGGGAAGGAGAAAGCCCGTGAACTGGAGTGCAAGAAGGGAGGAGTCCAATCGTGTGAAGGATTACACGGGGGGACTTTGGCGCCAACAAGGCAGTGCGCAATGGATCAGCAGAGAGTCGCCATGTTCACTAATGCATTGTGGATTCCTATTCATCCCACTACCACGAGTCTGACTACCGCTGCTCCAATAACGGATACAGGGATTCGGCTAAAGCCCCAGGGACGATTCGCCCTGTACTCATGCATGGACGTTGAGGCCCTGGGTTTGATTTGTCCCGGCTGTACGGGACTGGTGTGTCAGCTAAAGCCATTTGTAATGCTGCTCATTGTTGCTCTATCCAAGTTTGCAATTTCCTCCTTTAGGCAGGGAAAGTTGTTTATTGAGTAAAAACCTTTTAAAACAGCTGCATATAAGCAATCAGGAACCCTTAAGTTATCATCAGAAAAACAAACACACCAGAACTATCTGACCACCTTGCAGTAAATCTAAATTTGTTTTGTGGAGCAGATTCTTTGCACCACCCTTTAGCCAAAATCCTCACACCCAGACCCACCCTGGAGTCTTTTAAACTTTGAATTGTAAGGGAAATATGCAATTCACAACTTCGGTGCAGCAAATAAGAAACATTATAGTGCATTACATTTATTAAAACCAAAAGTCTTTAAAACATCTAAAATATTAACAGCATTACTATTTGGATGATGTGTTACGGAATGCTCATTGCTTAAGCTGTTTAAAAAGTACTTTACTTGCTCTGATAGAAGATGAACAGTTAAAAAGATAGAAAGTGGACAGCTGCAGTCATTCTGTGCTGTAAGAATCTAGTGGAAGAACAGTGAGGACCTGATTGATCATCAGTAGAGTTGAGCGGACACCTAGATATTCGGGTTCGACGGGTTCGGCCGAACTTCGGGAGAAAAAAAAGTTTGAGTTCGGGACTAAACTTGACCCGAACTTGACCCCGAACCCCATTGAAGTCAATGGGGACCCGAACTTCTGAGGACTAAAAAGGCTCTAAAAAAGTAATGGAAAGGGCTAGAGGGCTGCATATGGCAGCAAATTGTTGTTAAGAGCATTGGAAGTGCTCTGCAAACAAATGTGGATAGGGAAATAACTTAAAATAACATAAAAAATAAAAATAATAATATGCTGGAGGCCCCCTTTTCAGCAGAAGAGGTACAGGAAGTCATTAAGAACCTCAGAAACTCAACAGCACGATGCCACACATATGGTGGGAATGGCCCAGAATACGCCCTTTCTGTAAAAAATTATTCAATTTAATGGATAAGCTAGTGGGAAAATAAAATACTTTGAAATAAAAATGTAGCAGGGTGCTAAATTTAAGGGAAGTATTGAGTGGTAAGGCTCAAACACCCTAATTCTGTAGGATTCATGGACCATTTTGTCCTTGGGGGACAGTATTGGTGTGCAGTTCCCTACGGCCTACAGGTGGCGCTGCCATGGTAGGCTAGGGTTGAACCGCCGATACAGTGCTGTGCCTTTTGTGTCCCCTCTTGGCAGTAGTACAGCGGGGCGGGAAACCTGCTGTGCATGCCGGGAGAGGATATAAAAGGGGCAGACGCCTCCTATTCGGGGTCCGAGGACCAGGCACCTTTGGCCTGGGGGATTATGTCCAGTGGGGTCCGCGCCCAGGTGCCTTCGGCCTGGGTGCACGTGTTCTTGTTCCATCTCAGGCACCTTTAGCCCGGGGTTAGGTACTATCCTGGAGTTCCTGATGCCCTGGGTATGGAGGCCTAGGGGCGGGAGTAAAGCCTGGGGTCCAGAGCCTTCGTCTGGAGTCCGCTATGGGTCGAGGAGTCTTTGGGTGCCGCCTCGTGTAGGGAAGGGAGGAACCTTCCGATGGCCCGATGCTGGAGGCACGGTGAAGGAAGGGTCTGTTGACTCCCTGGAGAGATGTCTTCCCCTTGATATGGGATAGTTCTTAGAAGGAGAAGCTCAAGGTCATCCTGACTGTATCGGAGGCCTTATTCACCCAACCCGTAGCAGGGGCCTTATACACCCTGGTCTTTGGCAGAGACCAAAGTTCTCCAGGTCCGTGGCAGGGGCCTTGTACACCGGGTCTGTGGCATAGACCAACCTCATGGTCTGTGGCAGAGACCGTGCGCCTAAAACAGTTTGAGAAACCTAAGCAGTGAAGTGAATGTGCTATGTTTGTGCCTGGACCTTCGCCACACCTTAAAGGGGTTGTAAAGGTTTGTTTTTTATTTTCTAAATAGGTTCCTTTAAGCTAGTGCATTGTTGGTTCACTTACCTTTTCCTTTGATTTACCTTCTAAATGTTTGTTTTCTTTGTCTGAATTTTTCACTTCCTGTTTCTCCTCACTAAACTTCACACCATCATCCGAGTGGTGTGGAGTCAGCCAGAACAGCTTACTGAACAGCTTACTGAGGAGGAACAGGAAGTTAGAAATTCAGACAAAGAAAACAAAGAAAAAAAATATTTAGAAGGGAAATCTAAGGAAAAGGTAAGTGAACCGACAATGCACTAGCTTAAAGGAACCTATTTAGAAAATAAAAAACAAACCTTTGCAACCCCTTTAAGCTGTCCTGTTTCTTTGCTCTAACCTTTTCTATCTGAGTACATTTTATTTTGCCATGAGAGAATAAACTCAGAGTTGGAGTTTCAGCTGGTGTGGACATTGACTTTACTGGGAATTCAAAGACTTGCCTCTACCTACAGTAGAGGTGAGAATCATCCTCTGGAGGAGTTTTGACTCCGGCTGTGGACACGGCCCGTCAGGAGGTTACAGGTGGTAGTGCGGTGCGCCTTTCTCCCTCCTGCGAGGAGCCAACAACATAAAGGCAGGTAAGGGGGAAAGGATCTGTGCGCTACAAAAAAATAAAATAACAATTATAATCTTGACCTAGGAGGACGAGGTCCATATGGAGTAGGAGGTTGAGGTGGCGGTGGATGTGGCTGTGTAGGTTGAAGCGGCGGTGGAGGAGGACGAGGTAGCCAACACTGGTTCAAAATAAAACAATGGCTGGGTAAGGCCAGTGATGTGTTGAATTCTTTCCCCCTTCGGATAGTGTCCGCCCTCTACTGCGCTTGCTCAGTACGTAGGACAAGGGGATTTCGAAAATCTCACAAGACGAACGGCGCCTGCGCGGTGAGTCCAGGTTCAAGCCACACCATCCCAGGTTCAAGCCGAGCCAAGCGAGGCCGTGCCCGAAGCTTGGCGATCTAAGCGAGCCTGTGAGGGGCCCTGTTACTATGTGCTACTGTATGTCCACTTGGATGGTGGGGCTTGAACCTGCACTCACTGCGCAGGCGCTGTTCATCTTCAGAGATTTTGTGAATCTCCTTGTCCTCCATACTGCGCAAGCGCTGCGCCTGTGCAGTACGGGCCGGACACAATCCGATGGCCGGACAGTTTTTGTCAGAACACCGGTATACATGTCTATTCTGCACAAGGCACGGACAAGTCCTGTGGGATCCATGCCTGGGTCATTTTAATGAACATGAGCTTGTCCACATTGGCTCTGGACAGGCGGCTGCGCTTGTCTGTGATAACGCCCCCTGCCGTGCTAAATACACGTTCAGATAATACACTGGCTGCAGGGCAGGCCAGCACCTCCAAGGCGTAAAGGGCAAGCTCAGGCCATTTGCCCAATTTGGAGACCCAGAAGTTGAAGGGGGCAGACCCGTCATCCAGTACGTGTAGGCCTGTGCACACATACTGCTCAACCATGTTGGTGAAATGCTGCCTCCTGTTAAGAGGTTCCATCTAAGCTGGTGGTGCTGGTTGTTGTGGCGTGCAGATAAAGCTTTTCCACATTTTGGCCATGCTAACCCTGCCTTCTGAGGTGCTGGCGGTGCCCCGGCTGTGTTGGCGACCTCTTCCTCCTCCTCTGCCTTCGCCTTGTGCTTCCACCGTATGCCCGCTGTCAGGTGGGAAGGCCACCAGCAGCGCATCTACCAGCGTGCGCTTGTACTCGCGCATCTTACGATCCCGCTCCAGTGAGGGAATTAAGGACGGTACATTGTCCTTGTAATGGGGATCCAGCAGGGTGGCCACCCAGTAATCAGCACCAGTTAGAATGTGGGCAACTCGGCGGTCGTTGCGGAAACACTGCAGCATGTAATCGCTCATGTGTGCCAGGCTGCCTAGAGGCAAAGAAAAGCTGTCCTCTGTGGGAGGTGTATCGTCTGTGTCCTCTGTATCCCCCCAGCCACGCACCAGTAATGGCCATGAGCTGGTCTGGGTGCCACCCTGCTGTGAACATGGTTCCTCCTCCTCCATCTCCTCCTCCTCATCCTCCACCCCGTCATCCTCCAGAACTGTGCCCTTGCTGCCAGACAATTGTGTACCTGGCGTTTGTTGGTGCAGGAACCCACCCTCGTAGCCACTTGTGAAAGACTGTCCTGAAAGCCTTTGAGATGATCCCGCCTCCTCCTCCTCCTACTCCTCCTCCTCCTCCTCCTGTGCCACATCCTCTTCCATCATCGCCCAAAGCGTTTTTTCAAGGAGGCATAGAACTGGGATAGTAATGCTGAGAACAGCATCATTGGCACTGGCCATGTTGGTGGAGCACTCGAAACAGCGCAACAAGGCACACAGGTCTCGCATGGAGGCCCAGTTATTGGTGGTGAAGCGGTGCTGTTCCGCAGAGCGACTCACGTGTGATTGCTGCAGCTGAAACTCCACTATCGCCTGCTGCTGCTCGCACAGTCTGGCCAGCATGTGCATGATGGAGTTCCACCTTGTGGGCACGTCACATATGAGGCGGTGAGCGGGAAGGCCGAAGTTACGCTGCAGCGCTGACAGGCGAGCAGCAGCAGGGTGAGAACGCCGAAAGTGCGCACAGGCGGCCCGCACTTTCTGCAGCAGCTCTGGCATATTGGGGTAATTTTTCAGGAACCTCTGGACCACCAAGTTCAGCACATGCGCCAGGCAAGGGATGTGAATCACACCGGCTAAGCCCAGAGCTGCTATGAGATTTTGCCCATTATCGCACACCACCAGTCCGGGCTTGAGGCTCACTGACAGCAACCACTCATCGGTCTGTTGTTCCATGTCCCTCCACAACTCCTGCGCGGTGTGGGTTTTTTCCCCCAAACAGGAAAGTTTTAAAACTGCCTGCTGTCGTTTACCCCTGGCTGTGCTGAAGTTGGTGGTGAAGGTGTTTCGCTGACTGGATGAGGAGGCGGTAGAGGATGAGGATGCATAGTAGGAGGAATTAGCAACAGGAGACAAACTGAAGCGCCCTGCAATCCTTGGTGGTGGAAGGACATGCGCCAAACTTCTATCTGCCTCAGGCCCAGCCGCCACTGCATTTACTCAGTGTGCTGTTAGGGAGATATAACGTCCCTGACCGTGCTTACTGGTCCACGCATCCGTAGTTAGGTGGACCTTGCCACAGATGGCGTTGCGCAGTGCACACCTGATTTTGTCCCCCACTTGGTTGTGCAGGGAAGGGATGGCTCGCCTGGAAAAGTAGTGGCGGCTGGGCACGACATACTGTGGGACAGCCAATGCCATCAGGCTTTTAAAACTCTGCGTTTCCACCAGACGGAATGACAGCATTTCAAAGGCGAGGAATTTTGAAATGCTGGCATTCAGGGCCAGGAATCTTGGGTGGCTAGGGGGGTACTTCCTCTTCTGCTCCAGTGTTTGGGAGATAGAGCATCTGCCAGCAACACTACCACCTGGGTCACCAACCATCTCCACAATGTCCCATGGAAGCGTTCAGCTCCCTGTTTGCAGGTTGGCAGGTGCCACTGTCACTACAGAGGTGGATGAAGAGGCCGAGACTGCAGCAGAAGAGTAAGCAGGAGGAACCAGAGACCTTTCTTTGTTTTGGAGGTGTCTACTCCACTGCAGCTCGTGCTTTGCACTTAGATGCCTCGTCATGCAGGTTGTGCTCAGGTTGAGAACGTTTATGCCTCGCTTCAGGCTCTGATTGCACAGCGTGCAAACCACTCGTGTCTTGTCATCAGCACATTGTTTGAAGAACTGCTACGCTAGGGAACTCCTTGGACCTGGCTTTGGTGTGCTCGGTCCCTTGCTGCGTTGGGCAGTAGCAGACGTACTGTCTAGGGGACGGACGCTCCGCTTTTGCACCCTTCTCCCTATTCTGCTGTGCTGGTGGCTCTGTGTGACCACCGCCTCTTCCTCCGAACTACACTGGTCACCTGCAAAACATTGATTCCATGTGGGGTCGAGGACCTCATCATCCTCCACATCATCTTCCACCCAGTCTTCACCCCTGCCCTCCTTGTCTGTCTGCACAATTGCGAAAGCAGCAGCAGTTGGCACCTGTGTTTCGTCATCATCCGAGACGTGCTGCGATTGTCCTCCCATGTACTCATCATGAAACATAAGTGGTTGGGCATCGGTGCACACAATCTCTTCCACTTCTGGGGCAGGGCTAGGTGGATGGCCCTGGGAAACCCTGCTAACAGAGTCATCGAAAAGCAGAAGAGACTGCTGCATGATTTGGGGCTCAGACTGCTTGGCTGTTTTGCAAGGGGGTGAGGTGAAAGACTGATGGACATGGGCTGCAGGTGCCAACTCTGATCTTTCATCAGAAGAGTGGGTGGAAGACAATGTGAAGGAACCGGAGGCACTGTCAGCAACCCAATCTACTATCGCCTGTACTTGTCCTGGCCTCAACATTCGTACAGCCTCAGGCGCGACAAAATACCGCTGCTGGCTCGGTCGCCTACTCGCACCTGAGGAAGGTGTTTCACTTGTGCTTGTAGCTGGCACAGATCAACCACGTCCTCTCCCTGCAACAGGAGCTCCACCAGCAGCACCACGACCGGGGCCACCACGTCCCTTTGACGTTCTCCTAATATTTTCCAAAGTTAGGATCTTGCCCTAAATGGGTGTTTTTGGAAGAGAAAAACACACCCACAGTACGTAAACGCTGTATCTCATAGCTACAGAACTGCAGAAAATGCTATTAAAAAAAAAAAATTTTGTCCTACAATTATTTTTTTAGGATAGCACAGTAGAAGAAAAATATATAAATTGTTTATTTCACACACCTCCAGATATGCAGAAAAAACTGCAAACTATTTTTGGGGCCCTAAATGGGTGTTTTTGGGAGAGCGCAATACACCCACAGTATGTAAAGGCTGCATCTCACAGCTACAGAACTGCAGAAAATGCTATTCAAAAATGTTTTTATTTTTTTAGGATAGCACAGTAGAAGAAAAATATATAAATTCTTTATTTCACACACCTCCAGATATGCAGAAAACACTGCAAAATATTTTTTGTGTTCCTAAATGGGTGTTTTTGGAAAAGCACAACACACCCACAGTACGTAAACGCTGTATCTCACAGCTACAGAACTGCAGAAAATGCTATTCAAAAAAAAATGTTTTTGTCCTACAATTATTTTTTTAGGATAGCACAGTAGAAGAAAAATATATAAATTCTTTATTTCACACACCTCCAGATATGCAGAAAACACTGCAAAATATTTTTTGTGTTCCTAAATGGGTGTTTTTGGAAGAGCACAACACACCCACAGTATGTAAATGCTGTATCTCACAGCTACAGAACTGCAGAAAATGCTATTCAAAATGTTTTTATTTTTTTTAGGATAGCACAGTAGAAGAAAAATCTATAAATTGTTTATTTCACACACCTCCAGATATGCCGAAAACACTGCAAAATATTTTTTGTGGCCCTAAATGGGTGGTTTTGGAGGAGCACAACACACCCACAGTTTGTAAAGTCTGTATCTCACAGCTACAGAACTGCAGAAAATGCTATTAAAAAAAAATGGACGCTCCGCTTTTGCACCCTGCTCCCTCTTCTGCTGTGCTGGTGGCTCTGTGTGACCACCGCCTCTTCCTCCGAACTACACTGGTCACCTGCATAACATTGATTCCATGTGGGGTCGAGGACCTCATCGTCCTCCACATCATCTTCCACCCAGTCTTCACCCCTGCCCTCCTTGTCTGTCTGCACAATTGCGAAAGCAGCAGCAGTTGGCACCTGTATTTCGTCATCATCCGAGATGTGCTGCGATTGTCCTCCCATGTACTCATCATGAAACATAAGTGGTTGGGCATCGGTGCACTCAATATCTTCCACTTCTGGGGCAGGGCTAGGTGGATGGCCCTGGGAAACCCTGCTAACAGAGTCATCGAAAAGCAGAAGAGACTGCTGCATGATTTGGGGCTCAGACTGCTTGGCTGATTTGCAAGGGGGTGAGGTGAAAGACTGATGGACATGGGCTGCAGGTGCCAACTCTGATCTTTCATCAGAAGAGTGGGTGGGAGACAATGTGAAGGAACCGGAGGCACTGTCAGCAACCCAATCTACCATCGCCTGTACTTGTCCTGGCCTCAACATTCGCACAGCCTCATTAGGCGCGACAAAATACCGCCGCAGGCTCGGTCGCCTACTCGCACCTGAGGAAGGTGTTTCACTTGTGCATGTAGCTGGCACAGATCGACCACGTCCTCTCCCTGCAACAGGAGCTCCACCAGCAGCACCACGACCGGGGCCACCACGTCCCTTTGACGTTCTTCTCATATTTTCCAAATTTAGGATCTTGCCCTAAATGGGTGTTTTTGGAAGAGCAAAACACACCCACAGTATGTAAACGCTGTATCTCACAGCTACAGAACTGCAGAAAATGGTATTCCAAAAAAAAATTTTGTCCTACAATTATTTTTTTAGGATAGCACAGTAGAAGAAAAATATATAAATTGTTTATTTCAACACACCTCCAGATATGCAGAAAACACTGCAAAATATTTTTGTGGCCCTAAATGGGTGTTTTTGGAAGAGCACAACACACCCACAGTACGTAAACGCTGTATCTCACAGCTACAGAACTGCAGAAAGTGCTATTCAAAAAAAATGTTTTTTGCCCTAAAATTTTTTGGGGGGAATAGCACAATACAAGAAAAATATATAAATTGTAAATCTCACACTTGCATATATGCAGAAAACACTGCAAATATTTTTTTTGCCCTAAATGGGTCTTTTTGCAAGAGCACAATACACCCACAGTATGGAAACGGTGTATCTCACACCTACAGCAATACAGAAAATGCTATTAAAAAAAAGTTTTTGCCCTAAAAAAAATTTTGGGGAATAGCACAATACAAGACAAAAAAAATTGGAATAGCACAATACAAGAAAAATATATAAATTGTAAATCTCACACTTGCATATATGCAGAAAACACTGCAAATATTTTTTTGCCCTAAATGGGTCTTTTTGCAAGAGCACAATACACCCACAGTATGGAAACGGTGTATCTCACACCTACAGCAATACAGAAAATGCTATTAAAAAAAAGTTTTTGCCGTAAAAAAAATTTGGGGGAATAGCACAATACAAGAAAAATAAATAAATTGTAAATCTCACACTTGCATATATGCAGAAAACACTGCAATTTTTATTTATTTTTTATTTTTTGCCCTAAATGGGTCTTTTTGCAAGAGCACAATACACCCACAGTATGGAAACGGTGTATCTCACACCTACAGCAATACAGAAAATGTTATTAAAAAAAAGTTTTTGCCCTAAAAAATTTTTTTGGAATAGCACAATACAAGAAAAATAAATAAATTGTAAATCTCACACTTGCATTAATGCAGAAAACACTGCAATTTTTTTTATATATTTTTTGCCCTAAATGGGTCTTTTTGCAAGAGCACAATACACCCACAGTATGGAAACGGTGTATCTCACACCTACAGCAATACAGAAAATGCTATAAAAAAGTTTTTGCCCTAAAAAAAAAAAATTGGAATAGCACAATACAAGAAAAATAAATAAATTGTAAATCTCACACTTGCATATATGCAGAAAACACTGCAATTTTTATTTATTTATTTATTTTGCCCTAAATGGGTCTTTTTGCAAGAGAACAATACACCCACAGTATGGAAACGGTGTATCTCACACCTACAGCAATACAGAAAATGCTATAAAAAAAAAAATTGGCCTAAATTTTTTTTGGGGGAATAGCACAATACAAGAAAAATTAAATAAATTGTAAATCTCACACTTGCATATATGAAGAAAACACTGCAATTTTTTATTTTTTTTGCCCTAAATGGGTCTTTTTGCAAGAGCACAATACACCCACAGTATGGAAACGGTGTATCTCACACCTACAGCAATACAGAAAATGCTATTAAAAAAAACGTTTTTGCCCTAAAAAAAAATTTTGGGAGTAGCACAATACAAGAAAAATAAATAAATTGTAAATCCCACACTTGCATATATGAAGAAAACACTGCAATTTTTTTTTGCCCTAAATGGGTCTTTTTGCAAGAGCACAATACACCCACAGTATGTACAGGGTGTATCTCTAAACGTAACATATGCAGTACTGGTGCACTGAGCTTGCAGATAAAAGTTACAATTTCTCTGACACTGGGCTCATGGCAGTGTAAGAAGACTGTGCACTGCAACACAAACAGGTAAACCTATGCAGATCGCAAAGGCGGCTTTAGGCTTAGTGAGGCCTTAGGCAAAACTTAGACATGAGGCCCCACTCACGCCCATAATGCGAAAAATTAAGGCCCCTGTGAGTGCGAGGCCTTAGGCGACCGCCTAATTTGCCTAATTAGAGAGCCGCCTCTGCGCAAAGTTATTAGATCTCTGAATCTGGACTCCTATATAAATCTCTCTCCCTGAAAGCACCAACAGGAACCTTCCCCTACACTGTCTCTCTATCTTTTCTCTCAGATTGCAGAATCAGGACTAACTCATAGTATTTCAATCTCTCTCTAATAAGCAACAGCAGCCAGGATCCTCTCCCTATCCTGTCTAAAGCAGAGTGACGTGCTGTGTGCCTCTAGCTTATATAGAAGCTTGGTCACATGTTGCACTGGCCAATCACAGCCATGCCATTAGTAGGCATTGCTATGATGGCTTCTAAGGGCACACCAGTTAAACAAAAGGTGATTGGCTGCCCCCTGAAGCTTTTCTAAATGCGCCATTACATCGCCGAACACCGGACCCGAACCCGAACATACACGCAATTGTTCGGGTTCGGGTCCGGTACCCAAAAACTCAAATGTTCGGTACGGACCCAAACTTTACAGTTCGGGTTCGCTCAACCCTAATCATCAGTTAAGAACAGAATACATCTACTGTATATGTACTGTATGAACAACCATTTTTACCCCTTAAAAGCATGTAACAAAATCTTAACTTGCATAGTACAGTCATGTATTCATGTGCAGACAAGGTAGTAAGTACACTTTAGACTATTTGCACGAAGTGTCAAAGGTCACAAATCAACTCTAAAGCCAGACAGCCAAGTAGCTAATATATTCAGAAAGACTTTAGACTTCAGCAATTACTGCCTCCGTATTCACTCTGTTATATGTTTCTTTTAAAGTTGAACTCCAGGAAAATTGCTAAATGTACAAATGAAAAACATATATGCAGGCTTTTTCATTCAGGCTATTCAGTCTATGAGATTTACCATCACTATGATGGCAAGCACAGACAGTAAATTATTTATAGACATGTGCATTTGTTTTTGTCCGAATGCAATTTTGTCCGAATTTCTGGGATTTTAACATTAGTTTTAACAAACGATAACAAACGCACAGAATCCGAAATCCAAAAAATCCGACATAAAAAAAAAGCTTTATTTTCGTTTCGTTGCGACAACAGTTCCATATAGATAGAAAATTTGACATGACGGTGACAATAGCGATCTGTGTCTATCGAACCTGCGGTCGAATGTGCCTAACCTAACTCAATTAGTCCAAGATTATTCATATATCCAGTCTATATCCAAGATATCGACATAGAGAGAAAAGATTAGACATTATAGAGACATGAACATTCGACGAAGCAGCTAAAAACATACGATTGTCACGAGCGGACATTTATGGACAAATTCTCTGCCCATAGGCTATAGAAGATTTCTAATGTTGGTTGACTAGTAATAATAATTAATAAATATAATTATTACTAGTCATACAACATTAGAATTCTACTATAGCTTGTGGGGCGGAGCATTCGACCGGAAATGTACGACTGCGGCATTGTACAGTTTAGCTGCTTCGTCGAATCTTCTTAGAACATTCGAGGGACACCATAAGCTTTCAATGACAGATTCAACCTTAATTAATTCGGATTTTCGGACGAATGCATTTTTTAACTAAACTAAATAAAAACGAATTTCGGGAGTAACTAAATAAATGTATTTTTCGGACGAAAACTAAATTCCGAAACAAAATATTTCAGTGTGCACATGTCTATTATTTAATGGCTTTGGTTTAGGAAACTTATTTCAGTTTAGGCCACATCTTGTTTGATCATAGGCATCTCATAGCTTTAGAAACGAAACTGATATGCCTTTAAAAATATTTTATTTAGACTAGTGTTTGTTTAATAACTAATGTTCACTTTGGTGGTCTCAGCAGAGAACTGCTGCAGATCCCACATTATCATATTGCCTTTTACCAGTACTATGTCAATCTGCCTCAAATAATAGTAGTCAGTGCCTTACGGAATTACAGCTCATACCAGTAAGAAAATGCTATCTGGACCTTTGTGCTTTTTGTCTGTAAAAAATGTATTATAAAGTTTATTACATAATGAATGCAATATCCTGCTTTTGTGAACAATATAGGAGAGGAGAACAAATATATCGGCTGACATAGAGAGTTAATGCTTCTTCAGCATGTTCTTTTTAATTAAACCTAAAAGATATTTTAATGTAGAAATGTGGTGTTCATGCCAGCTTTTCCTCTTATCGTGATGCATGGCTTTGCTGGTTATTCATCGCATTGCATTTTAATTTCCTCTTTCTGGAAAGAGTCTCAGAGGGCACTGGGTCAATAGGTTTATAGACTGCATTTGATCTTGCACTACATTTTTCATCACAGGAGTTTGATAAACATCATTTCACTGTGTCAGGAAAAGGCCTGAGTTTTGATTTCATGCAGTAAACTGAAGTTCACATTAGTTATAACTAAATAAATATGTGAATGAAAGTCAATTGGGTTGTTTATGTTAGGTGGTGTCACAGAGCCAAGGCAGACATTGCAATATTTTAAAAAGCAGGGCTTCTGGGACCACAGATATTCATAATTTATGTATTTACAAGTGCAGCCAGCTTCTGGCCCTTTAAGCTGTGCAGCAGAACATTTCACTTGGCAAAAGATCATTGCTCCGTCACTGCAAGGACTGACAAAGTGCAGTGAGAAGAGCAAGGAGGATACTGCTTGGCTGCAGTTGTAGGCTGACTCTGAGACTCATCTCCAGCAACTAAGAGAGAGAGGGTAAAAAAGAGTGAATGCAAGGGATCCTGGGGATGGGGGTTCCTGGATAGTGCAGTCATGGGTTGTGGATAGGGTTGCCACCTTTTCTTTAAGCCAAACCCGAACATTTAACCAGTGCACGGCAGTATTTTTTTTTTAGTATACACTATTGTAAAAGACCTGGGACATCTTTGGGTGCCCCAAGGATAGTAGTAATGTGGCAAGTGTAGCAGCGAACAGTAGGTGTGGCCAATCTGCAATAACACTGGGAGGTGGTTAAATAAAACAAAAGCATTCTTGTAACCATAAAATATGCTTAGATTGCTGTGCATAAACTCAGCACAACCATTTTTGCATTTCATTATGCGCAAAAGCTAGTTGTAACGGCAATCCCAATACGAAAGGGGTTAACGCCATTTAGGATATTCCCTTTCCGAACACAAGGCAGCTACCGACACTCCAGTGAGGCGAACCAGATCCATAAGAATAATTCTCCCTCAATAACGAGACAAACGCTCTGTCTTGAGGTTTTCTGACAATCTTTATTGAGAGAGCAGGCTCTTATATACACCAAAATAATACTGCAGTAACCAAATGAACAATGACCCAACTCCACCCACAACATCACACAATGGTTACATAACGAGCCCCCAATACAAATTATTCTGAGTGTCAATACATCCTGTAGCAGACAACAGGTGAGTTCATTAACTATTCCCTTTACAGCTTAAATGACTAATATGCATGACCCTTATGTTTCCCAGACTGGCTGTCTGCTAACTTACAATACACATTATCACAAATACACCTTTACACAATTACAGGGTTAATTAGCACAAGCCACAATTAGATGCAGAGCAGCCACACTAGAACGAGTCACTCTTCTAATATGGCATTTATCCTGGGAGATATTTTGGATAAACATTACAGACCCCTTTTAAAGCAATCCAAGACATATTCTGAATGTCCATTATTTTCTGGCTCATACTTTCTAGGAGCTTCTGGGTTCCACGGGCCCTCTTGTTACACTAGTCATCCAGGCACAAAATTGGGCTGGCTGATGTAAGCTGAGCTGCATATGCGCAGCTCAGCTTACATTTCAGGGATTGCTGGGACTTAACAGGGGTTTAACCACTTAACGACCGCCCACTGTAATTATACGTCGGCAGAATGGCACGGACAGGCACAATCACGTGCCGGTACTTGACTGCCTTCGTATAGTTGGGGGGTCCGATCGGACCCCCCTTCTATACAGTGAGCGGTGGTTATTTGTTTGGGAGCGATCCGTGATGAGGGGACGGCCGTTCGATTCCGGCCACCCCTTCGCGATCGCTCCCGGCGAATGAAAACCTTCCTCTGCCTGTGTAATGTAAACACAGGCAGAGGAAGTGATGTCATCTCTCCTCGTGGCGGTCTTTTCAATCCGGCGCGAGGAGAGAAGACATCTCACAGTAAGTGCACCAACAGCCCACTGACACCAGTACACGTAGGCACACTTTTCACCCCCCAGTCACCCCCAGATCACCCCCAGTACCCCCAGTCACAGTGCACCGTTTGCAGTGATAATTTTTTTACTGATCACTGCAATCAGTGTCATTTGTGACAGTAAAAAGTTGCAGGGCAGTTAGGTTTAGGCCCCTTTAGGTCCAGGGTAGCCCCCTAACCCCCCCTAATAAAGGTTTAACCCCTTGATCGCCCCCCAGGTAACCCTTTCACCCCCTAACGCCAGCATCACTAAGCGATCGTATTTCCGATCGCTGTATTTAGTGCCGGTGGTGCCCTAGATAGCCAGTTATTTATTTTTAGTTTCGCCACAGGTTTTTATAGCGTCAGGTTCCCCCATATATTATTTTAACCCCCTGATTGCCCCTAGAGTTAACCCTTTCACCAGTGATCACCGTATAAGTTTTACTGGTGACACTGGTTAGCCAGTTAGTTATTTCGTTATTTAGGTTACCCGTCAGGTTTTATATAGCGTCAGGTACCCCCATATATAACCTAATAAAGGTTTTAACCCCCCTAGTTAACCCTTTCACCAGTGATCACCATATAAGTTTTACGGGTGACGCTGGTTGGTTAGTTTGCTTTTATAGCATCAGGGCACCCGCCGTATATAACCCAATAAAGGTTTAACCCCCTGATCGCCCGACGGCTGATATCAATTAGGTTTTAGCACCAGAGAGGGTCTGCGTCGCCCCAGGCAGCATTAGGTTAGTGCCAGTAACGCTAACACCCACGCGCAAAGCATACACCTCCCTTACTGGTATAGTATCTGAACAGATCAATATCTGATCTGATCAGATCTATACTAGCGTCCCCAGCAGTTTAGGGTTCCCAAAAACGCAGTGTTAGCGGGATCAGCCCAGATACCTGCTAGCACCTGCGTTTAGCCCCTCCGCCCAGCCCAGCCCACCCAAGTGCTGTATCGATCGTTCACTGTCACTTACCAAACACAACACACATAACTGCAGCGTTCACAGAGACAGTCCTGATCCCTGCGATCGCTAACAGTTTTTTTTTGAAGCGTTTGATACATTTGCTGACAGTCAGGTGCTTTTTTTACCTGTGAATCTTACTAGTGTACCCCTAAATTTAGAGCCCAAAATGGCAAGACGAAGGTACACTAGTAAAGAGGCCTACAAGATTCTGAGCATGACAGATAGTGAAGAGGAGGTCACGCATCTGTCAGATTCAGGCTCAGAATATCTTCCCATAGAAGACAGTGAAGTCAGAGGCTCCATGTCAGATAGCTCTGACGACGAAGATGAGGTCCCTGCTAAGGTCAGGCGTACCCGATCCCGATCTTCTGAGGTTGTTGAGGAGCAAGAACCGCAGGGCTCTCGTATCATGGAGCAGAGTAGTACTAGCGCCGCTATTCCTTCTGGCGAATTGGCAAGCACCAGCGGCCTAGTACAGCCTGGGCGTACATCCAGCACTGCAGTATCACGTGGTGACGTGGCAACTCCCATAAGTGCAGTTCAAGCTGGCGAGGTGGCAAGCACAAGTAGTGTCCCGCTGCCACCAAGAAGACAAAGGCAGGCCCGTCGTGCCCATAGTGCCCTTCCTGCAGAATTTGCCGATCCTGATTGGGTCCCCACCACTTCTGCAGAACCCGTACTTCCCCCATTCACTGCCCAACCCGGTATTCAGGTGGAAACAGCTGATTTTATGCCAATTGATTTTTATTCGCTGTTTTTCACGGAAGATCTCTATAGATCTATTGTGGACCAGAGTAATTTATATGCTGGTCAATTCATCGCCGCTAGTCCCCAGTTGCCTTCCATTGCCAAAGATTGGAAACCAATTACGGTTTCCAAATTTAAGACCTTTCTGGGCCTTTCCCTCAACATGGGCACACATAAATTCCTGTCATTGCGTGCTTATTGGTCCACGCACCCAATTGACCACATGCCCGTGTTCTCTGCCTCCATGCCCAGGAAACGATACGAGCAGATTTTGCGGTTCATGCACTTCAACTACAATGAATTTTGTCGTCCATGTGGAGACCCTGAATACGACCGGCTCTACAAAATTCGGCCCCTCATAAACCACTTCAACAAACATTTTGCAGCCTTGTTTATTCCCGATCAAGTTGTCTGCGTTGATGAGTCCCTGATTACATTTTCTGGCCGCTTGTCTTTCAAGCAGTACCTTCCCAGCAAGCGTGCCAGATACGGGGTCAAGCTCTATAAGTTCTGTGACAGGGCAACAGGCTATGTATGGAGCTTTATGGTTTATGAGGGAAAAGACAGTCAGGTTGAGCCGGTCAACTGCCCGGATTACATAGGGAGCGCTGGCAAGGTAGTGTGGAACTTGGTGTCACCCTTATTCGGAAAGGGGTACCACTTGTATGTGGACAATTATTACACGAGCGTGCCACTGTTTAGTCACTTGTTTGATCATCAGCCTGGAGCATGTGGCACCGTGCGACCTAATCGCTGGGGCTTTCCCCAGCGGCTTGTAGATTCCCGTCTTAGGCTGGGGGAGAGAGCCTGCTTGAAGTGTAATAACTTGCTCGCTATGAAGTGGAGGGACAATAAGAATGTTTTCCTTCTTACCTCCCTTCATGCAGACACGACAGTCCAAATTTGTACGGCGACTGGTGTTGTGGAGAAACCCCTCTGTGTCCATGAATATAACCAAAATATGGGAGGGGTGGACCTCAACGACCAGTTGTTGGCGCCGTATCTAATTGACCATAAGGCGAGACGCTGGTACAAAAAAGTGTCTCTATTCTTATTCCAATTGGCTTTGCTGAACGCTCATGTGCTATACAGAGCTTCAGGCGGGACTTTATCTCTTCTAAAATTCCAGAATGAGATAGTCACAGAACTCCTGTATCCAGGCGGTTCTGCACCTCAAGTCTACACTAAAGAACTAAGAGAAATAATGGCAGAGGAAGAGGAAGAGCAGAGAATAAAAAAACGAAAGAAATACCTCAGAGATGTGGAGGACTATAAGTCCCACAATGTTTTTAAATGGCAAGAGATCTTCAAGGAAATGTACATACAGCCCTCACAAACTGCCAGTATGGACAGTAGTGATGGTACTTGTGGTCCACCATTGCCCCAGCCCATGGAGATTTCCAGACTTGGTGCTGTTATTTCATCCCCAAAACGAAGGGATTTGGGGCCACCAGGTGGAGGGAACAATCGGGGACCACAACAACCAAAAAAGAGGGTAGACTACCATCAGACCAAACCAAATAATGGATGGCGGAATCCTCAACAATATCCCCATGGCAATCAATATTTTCAGCCTAATCAGAGTAGGAATCAGGGGGATAATTCATATCCAGGTACTTTTAGAGGGAATAGACCCCCCACAACTCCAAGAAACCAACATAGGTAATACATATTCCTACCCTCAGGGAAGGCAGCCCAACATGGAATATAATGGAAGATACGAGGATCCTTCCCAAAGAAGACCCCAAGAACAATACTATAGAGATGAATCATTTTCATCTCCAGGGGCCTCATGGAGATATGAAGTCCCTGTAGATAATAGGAATGGTTCCCTACAGGATTATTATGAGGATGTAGATGATTTATGTAGGATATCAACCTGACTCTCTGGGACCACCCAGAGATAATGAGAGATTGGCCCGCCCGACGGGGGTTCCCCCAGGAGCAGCCCCATTTTGGGAAAGGCCAAAGCAAAAAAGGAAGGTTAAGAGAGGATGCCGGGGAGGGAGGCGGTACCACTCCAAAGAAAAGGAAAATCTAAACTGTGCCGGCATCTTTAATCTGACTGGTAAACAACTAACAGACTCAGAGAAAATCACTCTAAATCAGGGTCTCAAATTTGCACCTAATAAATCTCTAAATAAATTTCATATGTTTTTGGACGTTCAGAAATATATTAGACGATTAAATATTAAGAGACATTTTCTATCTATTTCGAATGATCACCAAGCTGTTAATACAGGGAATGTTCAGACAAAGGGTACAGGTCTTAGGAATGCTTCATTGTTCAATCCTCCCAGTAAACCCGCCCCCAGTGTTACTGTGTTTAAAGATTTAGTTCTGAAGGACTTGCGAAATGCCCGTTTTCGTAAAGCTACTCAGGAAAATATTCAGCAGGGTACAGAGTCCTTGTGTTCAAATAAAAACTTAATTATCAGACCAGCGGATAAAGGGGGGGGGATTGTCCTGCTAAAGAAGCAGGACTATCTTGAACAAATGGATCATCTCTTATCTGATAGAAAGACCTATATCCTTCTTAAAAAAGATCCCACCAATGCATATAAAAAATTGCTCAAGAGTATAGTACAAGAGGGATATAGGAAGGGCATCATAGATCTTAAGGAGCAGGAATATCTAATCCCATTGGTCCCTAAGATGCCTATAATATATTACGTTCCTAAAGTCCACAAGGACCCCATCCGCCCACCAGGTCGTCCCATAGTGAGTAGAATCGACTCCCTCACATCTCGGATTGGGAAATTCATAGATTTTTATCTCCAACCGTTGGTATCTAAGACACCTGCCTTTTTGAAGGATTCCACTCAAATTATTAATGAAATCTCCCAGTTTAAAGTGGGGCAAGACGTCCTGCTAGTCACCTCACTCTACACCATCATCCCGCATGAGTTGGGATATCATGCTGCTGAATATTTCCTAACTAAAGACCGTTCACTGAGAAAACCCATCCGGGATTTCATATTGGGACTTTTACGTTTTGCTATGAAACATAACTACTTTTATTATAACGGACAGTACTATCTACAACGAACGGGAGTGGCGATGGGGGCTAAATTCGCCCCCAGCGTCGCTAACCTCTTCATGTCATTGTGAGAGAATGGCAACCTACTAATGGGGAAAGACTCCAGACTGATTTTTTGGAGGCGCTATATAGATGACGCCTTCTTCCTTTGGAGAGGGAATGCAGAGTCGCTACATTTATTTATGTCCCGATTAAATACTAATCATTGGGGCATCAAGTTCACCTATGAACATAGTAGTTTGTCGGTTAACTTTTTGGACTTGGTCATTTTTAAGGAGAATGACCAACTTTCCACTAAGAGTTATTTTAAACCAAGTGATCGTAATGGGTATATCCCGATCGGGAGTTGCCATCACCCCAATTGGTTGAAGGCGGTTCCCAAAGGACAGTTTCTAAGGATGCGCAGGAACTGCTCATCATTAGAGGATTATCATACACAGGCGACCATCCTCAGTGACCGATTTAAAGAAAAGGGATATGATCCCGCAGTCCTAAATAAAGAACTAACGGATGTCTCCCTTCGAGATAGAAGTAGTCTACTAGCTCCTAAAGTTAAAAATATTCCGGCAAATAACAAATTTGAATGGTCCTTTTTCACTACATTTTCTTCTCAATACTGGTGGGTCAATAAGATTTTTAAAAAACACTGGGATGTTCTGAAAAATGACAGGATCTTGGGACCAAAATTGCCGGATAAACCAAATATCATTTATAGAAAGAATCAAACTTTGAAGGATACTCTGGCTCCTAGTATGGTTAACCCCCCGGAAAAGATGAGTATGTTACCAAATTTGAAAGGTTTTTTTCCCTTGCAAAAGGTGTAAAGTTTGCAAAACCTCAAAAACCATCAAAACTTCTTCCTTCACATCTCATGTTACATCTAAGGAATATAAGATAAAAGAGTTCATCACCTGCAGTACAGTAGGGGTTATTTACCTGTTGAGATGTCCATGTCATCTGCAATATATAGGAAGGACTACAAGACCACTTAATGTCAGAATTGGTAAACATTTGTCTAACATTAGAAGAGGCTTTGTAGGACACAGTGTGTCCAAACACTTCCGCCTATTTCACCAAAGGGATCCATCCCTTTTGGAAGTCATTGCTATAGAAAAATATATTCCCCATTGGCGGGGTAGCAATTTGAAAAGGCAAATTTCCCAGAGAGAAACAAGATTAATCTATGACATGCAGTGTTATAGCCCTTGGGGGCTCAACATTGAATGGGACATAAATTGTTACATTGACAACGGATGATTACTTGTTTTTTTCTCCCATTTATTAGTTCTTTTACATATACATTTTAGGTTTGGTTTGAGATTATCAATGCTGCCTTGTAAGAATTTATTCATACTTATGAGATTACCAACACCATAGATCCGTTAGCAGATGGACAGTGGGTTGGATTGTCAGCAGCATTTATATAAATCTAGATATGATTAATTGGTAGAATTCTATAGTACATTTCCTTCCTTTACCAAGCTGACATTTTTTGATATATGTATCAGCAGAAGATGTGACGTTGTTTCCTTTAGATAAGGGCACCAGATCCCTTCTTTATTCTGGGGTCATTTTTCTCTAGGGAATATTTACGCCGCACTTTTTTCCTTGGTCTTTTTACATAACCTTAATTTGGTTATATTAAACATTTTATACAATTTTTATTTGTGATGGGATAAATTTATATGTTTACAGGCAATTTTATTAACTTTTGATAATGTGCCGAGACCCTATTTTATGATTCGTATATTATATGAATCATAATGGTGGTATGATGCACTCACTGCGATAGAGCACACATAATTTTGTTGTGAAAATCAATGTATCTTAAATATTATTTGCCATGTGTTTTGCTCATACTCTCACCAGATCTCAGTGCCTGCTGAATAATCAGCACCATTTGATTGCTGTTGGTTATTTTATTAGCCAACTGTGTTTTATTTTGTTAGCTAACTGTTTTTGGTTCAGCAGTGTGAGTGACACGGGTTGATTTAGTTATTAATTCACTTCCTGTGTCACTCCCACATCAAGAGGTATTTAAATGTGGTGATGGGCGTCGGAACTTCAGCCTCTGTTCCTAGTAGAATCCTTGTACGGGGAAACATGTAGGGTGGAGCCACAAGTCTCTGACACCATCACGTTCCAGCCAGTTGGTGCTAACCGTGGCTGTTTTTGAAAATTTGTCTCTGTTCCATGGATGTCAGTGTTTTATGAAGCCTGTGCAATAAATACGTTTTTTTATGAAGAAATACTGCACCATGAGGATCTTTTCTTCTTCCTTCTCTTTGGTAATTGACTGCTGACTTCTAGATGCTGATCTCCACTTGCTGTATGTGGAAAACGTGAGTTATATAAAACACAATACTCACCTTACGGCAAGCGAAAGATTTTTGAAGTGCCCGCAGTCTGTGGGATTCAGCGCCAAAGTGACCGCCTCCGGATTTCCCAATCGATCCATGTGTGGTGAACACCGAGAACAGATCGAGTGATGGCAGGTCGGCCTAGTCCTGAGCCCAGTATCATCTTATATCTGGTAAGCAAGCCATTTACTTACTATTGGATGTGAAGCTTATACTATCAACCTGTCTGAGTATTACGCCTTCCGCTGCATAGGAATTCCTTCACGGCAACAATCCTATATATGTCATCTTTGGACTAGTCTCCCATAGATATTACATCATATGGACTTTTATCAATTGAGAGTTTTATGTCATAAGTTTTATTTTTATTTTGATCAATTTATCTTTTTCCATTTATATATGTTTGTTTCACTTATATTCCAGCTTTGAGATATCGGTTGGAATTTCACATTGTTTCAGAGATTCACTGTTATCATTCACATTGGGTTGCGCTTTTTTGATTTATTTTTTCCATATGTTTTGAGTCCTTTTTAAGGCTAATTGAATAGCAGCACCCGCCCGTCAGGTGAAGGTCATACCATTCACCCTTCTCTCACACATTTAGAGCATCACTGTCACGTACCTGACGGTGACGAGCCCGGATCTGCAGAGGGAGGCCTCTCTTACGGCTTCCACCGGCGGCCCCTGGTACTGAAGACAGGAGGCACGGAGGTAGAAGGGGTACGAGTGCCTGGCAGGATGGATCAAGGTAGAGTAGAGTCTGAAGACTGGGACGGATCCAGGCACCCAGGAAGTATGGCAGGCTGAACCGGAACCAGGAACACAGCAACTGGACTGGAACTGAAGAGACTGGCTGGACTGGAACCAGGATACAGCAACTGGACTGGAACCAGGAACAAGCAACTGGACTGGAACTGATGAGGCTGACTGGACTGGAACCAGGACACAGCAACTGGAGAGATTGGTCGGACAAGCCGGGTCGGTAGTATTGGCTGACGGCAAGGTACTGGAGGATCAGGCAGAAGATTGGTCAAACAAAGCCGGGGGTCAGAGGCAGGCAGGAAACTGGAAGGGTCAAGGCAAGCCGGGTCGGATACAGGTAAATACACGAATCAGGTCTCTTTGGGTACTACACGCTGTAGAGCAGACAGCAGGGACTGTCTGTCACAGGCATGTTTAAATAGCTCTTCTGGCGCGCTTTGTGGAGCGTGCGCGCGCCCCCGCTAAGCGCGTGCGCGCGCGCGTGCTCGCCATCGCGCGCGCGCGTGCCCACGCGCGTGGACGTAACCGAGATTCGGAATCAGGAAGTCCAGGAATCCTGTAGCTGACAGGATTTCTATGACATTGCCCCCCCCCAAGGGGCAGCCTCCGGATGCCCAGCCGGGTGAACCTTCCAGGGTGAGTCCTTTTGAAAGCCTGTATCAAACTCCTGGCATGGATATTCTCCTCGGGTTCCCATGAGTTTTCCTCGGGTCCGTAGCCCTTCCATTTAATTAGGAATTGGTTCTGGTTATTTCTTCTCCTGAAGTCCATGATAGCTTCTACTTCGAATTCCTGCTCACCGTCAATAATGATCGGATCAGGGTGATCCGGCTTCCGATCTGGAAACGGATTAGAGACTGTGGGTTTTAGGAGAGAGACATGAAAAACTGGATGGATTCTAAGAGAGTCAGGAAGTTCCAATTCATAAGCTACTTCATTAATTTTCCTCTTAACAGGGAATGGACCTAAAAATTTGGGGCCCAGTTTTTTAGAAGGGCATGCCATTCTTAGGTTTGTGGTAGATAGCCATACTTGGTCGCCGGGTACCAACACTAATTCACCCCGTCTCTTCTTGTCATAAATTGTCTTGTTGCGTTCTTGAGTCTTGGTCATGGTCTCTTGTAAAAGCTGGTTATTGACCGAGAAAAAATTTAACTTTTCCTGGACTGCAGGTACAGGACACTCAGGAAGGGAGTTAGGCAGAAAAGTAGGATGAAAACCATAGTTTGCAAAGAAAGGAGTCTGGCAGGTAGCGGAGTGGATGGAATTGTTATACGCAAACTCGGCCAACGGAAGTAGGGAAACCCAGTTGTCCTGAGCAAAAGAGGAGAAGCATCGCAGGTATTGCTCGAGCGTCTGATTCGTTCTCTCCGTCTGTCCGTTGGTCTGTGGATGGTAAGCAGAGGAAAACGATAATTCGATCTTCAAGGTTTTGCAAAGGGATCTCCAGAATCGAGAGGTAAATTGAACCCCGCGATCGGAAACAATATTGGCTGGTACCCCGTGGAGTCTGACTATTTCTCTGATGAATACCTGTGCGGTTTCAGGAGCGGAGGGAGTCCCTTTCATAGGGATGAAGTGTGCCATCTTGGACAGACGGTCCACAATAACGAAGATGGTGGAATGGTTCTCGGCCGGGGGTAACTCGACAATGAAGTCGATGGACAACATTCTCCAGGGCCTATCTGGAACGGGTAAGGGTTTTAGTAGTCCCCAGGCCTTGGATCTGGAACCCTTGTTTCGGGTACAAGTTGTACAAGAATCTACAAACCTCCTACAGTCTTCACGTACTCGAGGCCACCAGAAGGTGCGCTGTACCAGGTCAGTGGTCTTGGCAACGCCAAAATGCCCGGCCAGGGCGTGGTCGTGGCAGAGTTCTAATGCGGTTACTCTTAGTTTCTCAGGTACGTAGATTCTGTCTTGGTACCACAATAGTCCATCCTTAACCTGCAACTCCGGCTCGGAGAACTGTCTCTGCCCGGTGGAAGCTTGTTTGATTTGAGTGAACAGGTTCTCCTGTAGAAGAAGGAAATTTCCGGGGGCAAGGATGGTATCAGGCGGAGAAGTCTCCTTGGACTTATGGAACATCCGAGACAGGGCGTCAGGCTTAATATTCTTGGCTCCAGGACGATAAGTAACATGAAAAGAGAACCGGGAGAAGAAGAGTGCCCACCTGGCTTGTCGTGGATTCAATCTTCTCGCAGCTTTCAGGTACTCCAGGTTCTTGTGGTCAGTGAATATTAGGATCGGATGAGCCGCGCCCTCCAGCAGGTACCGCCATTCTTCTAGTGCAGACTTGATCGCTAGTAGCTCCCGATCCCCCACGTCGTAGTTCCTCTCTGCTGCAGAAAGCTTGCGGGAGAAGAAGGCTACTGGGTGGAGCAAGGCTTTGACTCCCTGTCTTTGGGACAGTATTGCTCCTACCGCTATTTCGGAGGCGTCTACCTCAAGTACGAATGGTAGTGAGGAGTCTGGGTGTTTCAAGATAGAGGCTGAGGTAAATAGGGCCTTCAGGCGTTCAAAAGCTTCTTGGGCTTCAGGAGACCAGTGAAAACGTGTTCCTTGCTTGGTGAGTTGAGTAATGGGTGCGATAATAGCTGAAAACCCCCTGATGAACTTGCGGTAGAAGTTGGCGAATCCAACGAAACGTTGGATTCCCTTCTTGTCCACCGGTTCTGGCCAGTCCAGGATTGCGGTAATTTTTTGAGGATCCATCTTGATGCCCTCGCTGGAAATGATTAACCCCAGAAATGATATACTCTCTTGCTCGAACTCGCATTTTTCGGCCTTCGCATACAGGCCATGCTGGCGGAGCCGACCCAACACATTTTTGACATGTCTGCGATGAGAATCAAGGGAGGAAGAAAAAATTAAGATATCATCAAGATAAACAATAACAAAGAGGTCTAGGAAGTCCTGTAGAACATCGTTGATAAAATACTGGAAAGTGGCAGGGGCGTTACACAACCCGAATGGCATTACCAAGTACTCAAAATGTCCATACCGGGTACGGAAGGCGGTCTTCCATTCGTCACCTTCTTTGATACGGATCAAGTTGTAGGCTCCGCGGAGGTCAAGTTTGGTAAAGATGGTGGCAGTACCTAGTCTCTGAAATAACTCTGGTACCAGGGGGAGAGGGTAGCGATTTTTTACTGTAATTTTATTCAATTCCCGGTAATCCACACAAGGTCGAAGGGTGTGGTCCTTTTTCTCTACAAAAAAGATGCCTGCGCCCGCTGGGGATGTGGAAGGGCGGATGAACCCTTTTTGCAAGTTCTCATCAACATAATTTTTTAAAGCCCCTTGTTCTACCTCCGTTAAAGGGAAGACTCTACCGAACGGAATCTTTGCTCCAGGAAGTAGGTCGATGGGGCAATCGTAGGCCCGATGGGGTGGTAGAGTCTCTGCCTTTTGTTTACTAAATACGTCAAGAAAGTCGTGGTAAACTTCTGGGATGGATTGACGGGTGCCATCTTCGGTGTCAATGCATAGTAACGAGGCCGGCCCAGGAGGTTTATATGAGCCGCAGGACTGTTGGCAATAGGAAGAAGGAAAGGCAACTATTCCCGTAGTCCAGTTGATAGTGGGATTGTGGGCTTGTAACCAAGGCATACCAAGGATCAAGGGAAACAACGGGGAAGAGATGATGTCCAGACACAAGCATTCTTGGTGGGTTCCAGAGGTGGTAAAGATGGTAGCGGGTATAGGAGTGGTCTCCTGGGTCACAGGTCCGGACTTAATGACGGAACCATCAGCCAGATGGACACGAAGTCCGTGGGTCTTGGTACGAAGGGGAATTTGGTGTTTAATGGCAAAGGCTGAGTCCATAAAGCAGCTGCATGCTCCGGAATCAATAATGGCGGGTACTGGCAAAGTCCTTCCTGGGAGCTGTAATGAAACAGAGAGGGCAAGGTGAGATGTGGTTTTGGCTTGTAGGTTAGTCATGTTAGAAGAAACTGAAAGAAACTTACGAAGCTTCAGGGGACAGGTTCTAACGAAATGTCCGGGGTCCCCGCAGTACAGGCACAGATTATTTATTCGGCGGCGCTGGCGTTCCTCAGGAGCGAGGGATGGACGAAGGAGCCCGAGCTGCATTGGTTCAGGCGTGTCAGATGTGGGAGTTGGAGGTGTAGCAGGAGCCGAGTACAGGTGACTAGGAGCCCGAGGAAGCATCCAGGTTGGGCGGGAGAAGCCAGTGGTCCTCTCAGCCCTCCGTTCCCTCAGACGTCGGTCAATCTGGATGGTTAGATCAATCAACAGGTTGAGTGTCTGTGGTACACCAACTCTAGCTAGCTCGTCCTTCAAGGAATCGGAAAGTCCTAAGCGAAACTGATGGAGGAGGGCGGCATCATTCCAATTGGTATCCGCACTCCACCGCCTGAATTCTGCCACATAGTCCTCCGCTGGTCTGCGTCCTTGTTGAAGGGAACGCAAGGCGGCTTCTGCGGTTACTGAGAGTTGGGGATCTTCGTATAGCTGGGCCAGGGCATCGAAAAAAGCAGCGAGGTTGTTTAGTGATACATCCTTCTGTTCAAAGAGACGGTGGGCCCAGCTCTGAGGGTCTCCAGCGAGCAAAGAGACCACAAAGCCCACCTTGGTGGCCTCTAGAGAAAAGGTACGGGGCTGTAGGGCAAAATACAGTTCACACGAATTCCGGAAGGCCCTAAACTTGCTCCGATCCCCGGAAAATCTTTCGGGTGTAGGAACCTTAGGTTCAGGAGGATGCATGACCACTGTGGGTGAGGAACTTGTTCCGGCTGTGGAAGCAGAGGCGTGGGGCCCCTCTTGGATGGCAGAGGGATTGGTGAGGACCCGCACTTGTTCTTCCAAGCGGGTGTATCCTTGTTGAAGACTCTTGACTGCTTCAGACAAACCTGCCAGGTGCCGACAGAGTTCCTCCATAGGTGAGGCTCCCTGCCCGGGCTCAGACATGGCTGTCTGCTACTGTCACGTACCTGACGGTGACGAGCCCGGATCTGCAGAGGGAGGCCTCTCTTACGGCTTCCACCGGCGGCCCCTGGTACTGAAGACAGGAGGCACGGAGGTAGAAGGGGTACGAGTGCCTGGCAGGATGGATCAAGGTAGAGTAGAGTCTGAAGACTGGGACGGATCCAGGCACCCAGGAAGTATGGCAGGCTGAACCGGAACCAGGAACACAGCAACTGGACTGGAACTGAAGAGACTGGCTGGACTGGAACCAGGATACAGCAACTGGACTGGAACCAGGAACAAGCAACTGGACTGGAACTGATGAGGCTGACTGGACTGGAACCAGGACACAGCAACTGGAGAGATTGGTCGGACAAGCCGGGTCGGTAGTATTGGCTGACGGCAAGGTACTGGAGGATCAGGCAGAAGATTGGTCAAACAAAGCCGGGGGTCAGAGGCAGGCAGGAAACTGGAAGGGTCAAGGCAAGCCGGGTCGGATACAGGTAAATACACGAATCAGGTCTCTTTGGGTACTACACGCTGTAGAGCAGACAGCAGGGACTGTCTGTCACAGGCATGTTTAAATAGCTCTTCTGGCGCGCTTTGTGGAGCGTGCGCGCGCCCCCGCTAAGCGCGTGCGCGCGCACGTGCTCGCCATCGCGCGCGCGCGTGCCCGCGCGCGTGGACGTACCCGAGATTCGGAATCAGGAAGTCCAGGAATCCTGTAGCTGACAGGATTTCTATGACAATCACACTTAATTTGTGTTTCAAACACACTTAAGTTTAATTGTTTTATTTAATTTCGTCACTGTTTAAGGCAGCGCTGGATTTTTTCCATTTACTACCTCACCATCCCCTACCAAATGCAGTAAGCCGGCTGCATGTAAAAGCAATCCTAGCAGATAATTAGCCTCTAGACAGCTTTTACAAGCAGTGGGAGGGAATGCCCCCCCTGGATATAAACGGCACCATTGGGAAATTGGGAAAGCATTTTATCACACCGATCTTGGTGTGGTCAGATGCTTTGAGGGCAGAGGAAAGAGCTAGGGTCTAACCCCCCAATTTAAAAAAAAAAAAGAGTACCATAGGGGATATTTACATTCCCTAAGATAACAATAAAAATGGTAAAAAAAAAAAAAAAAATATGGAAGGAACAGTTTAAAAATAAAATAAAAAAGCAAAATAAATAAAAAGCACCCCTGTCCCCACCTGCTCTTGCGCAAAGGCGAACACAAGCGTCGGTCTAGCGTCATATGTAAACAGCAATTGCACCATGCATGTGAGGTATCACCGCGAAGGTCAGATTGAGGGCAGTAATTTTAGCAGTAGACATATTCTGTAAATCTAATGTGGTAACCTGTAAAGGCTTTTAAAAATGTATGTAGTTTGTCGCCGCTGCGCGTTTGTGCGCAATTTTAAAGCATGTCGTGTTATCCATGTACTCGGCCTAAGATCATCTTTTTTATTTCATCAAACATTTGGGCAATATAGTGTGTTATAGTGCATTACAAATAAAGTTTATTTTTTCCCAAAAAAATGTGTTTGAAAAATCGCTGCGCAAATACTGTGTGGGAAAAAAAATGCAACACCAACTATTTTAATCTGTAGGGTCTTTGCTTTAAAAAAATATATAATGTTTGGGGGTTCAACGTAATTTTCTTGCAAAAAAAAATTTTTTTCATGTAAACAAAAAGTGTCAGAAAGGGCTTTGTCTTCAAGTGGTTAGAAGAGTGGATGATGTGTGACATAAGCTTCCTAATGTTGTGCATAAAATGCCAGGACAGAATGACCCCATTTTGGAAAGTAGACACCCCAATGTCATGGATATGCAGTAGTGTTTGTCTGTCAGCTTACCTTCCTTCCCATGTGTTCATCTTAGAGGCCTGAGCCCTTTCACCTGGCTTCCTTTATAATCTCCTCCCAGCCTGACTCCACCCCAGGCCCTATCACTGAACACTATATTAACCTGTGCACTGCAAGCCTGCTTTGCTGATCAACGTGTTTGTTAGGCATTGTGTGTTTGGGTTCCTGCCTGCCGTGTGCTACGTCTGTCTCTCTGTTACGTTATTGGCTTGTCCCCGACCATCCCTGTCTGCTCGTGACCCTTGACCTTCGGCTCGTTCTTCGTTATCCTTGTCTGCTTGTGGCCCCTGACCTTCGGCTTGTTATTCGGTTCTCTCTATCGTGTGCTGCTGCTTCCCCTTATCCTACGGGGCGTGAGCTAGGAAACCCCAGGGGCCGCGACCTGGTCCCAGCCTGCAGCGTAACATCCTCACCACTAGAGGCCCTGGAGAAGACCAGCTGGGTCTTAGACTCCGCGCCCTGGGGAATCTTGGCTCTCGCTTCCGTTGGGATCCCGGTTGTGCTCCTCTGGTCCCGCTTTCCACAACCACCCAGTTTCCTATCCACAGAAGCCAGCCATAGGGTTCACTACCTCGCGGTGCACTCCTGTCCCCCTACGGTGTGCATCTGTCACCTGGCCACAGGTGACCCTGACAGTTTGATCAGCCATGAACCCGGCTGACATCCCGCTACCCACGGATGATCCATTGCAGGGCATAGTTTGCAGACTTGAAACCCAGGAATCGAATCAGACTCAGGTGATGCGATTCCTCCAGGATCTGGCTTCTCGCTTCGAGCAGCTTCAGGCCTCCTTGGGAACCCTGAATCCGCAACCTCAAATACAACCAGCAGCTGCACCTATTGCACCAATCGCAGCCACACACTCACTACAACTGCCAGCTCCGTCCCGTTTCTCTGGGGACTCCAAGGCTTGCAGGGGGTTCCTTAGCCAATGCACGATTCATTTTGAGCTCCAGCCCCAAAACTTCCTGTCTGATCGGGCTAAGGTAGCCTATATCATTTCCCTCCTCTCTGGTGAAGCTTTAGCCTGGGCAGCCCCTCTGTGGGAACTGAATGATCCAGTGGTTTCTAGCCTGTCTGGCTTCTTGAAACTTTTTTGGAATATCTTTGAAGAACCGGCTCGTGTCTCTTCAGCGGCCAGCGCCCTTTTACGTCTCCGCCAAGAGTCTGCTTCTGTGGGACAGTATGCCCTTCATTTCCGCATACTGTCGGCTGAGTTGAGCTGGAACAATGAGGCCTTAGTCGCAACCTTTTTGCATGGCCTCTCTGATAGAGTGAAGGATGAATTAGCAGGAAGAACCATCCCCACTGATCTGGCCGGCGTTATCTCCTTGTGTAACCAGATCGATATTCGCTTTCAGGAGAGGACCTTAGAAAAGCAACGCCAGCACTCCTTGGTTCTTAGTCAGCCTGAGCTCCCCTCTCTTCGACCCGTAGAGCATCTCCTACCAGCTGAGGAACCCATGCAGCTGGGTCGGACCAGGCTATCCCCCGAGGAACGTGCTAGGCGCAGAACTCTTGGTCTGTGTCTTTACTGTGGGGGCAAAGGTCATTTTCGTGACACTTGCTCTCTTTGTCCAGAAAAACGTTCGGGTCCACTTCATCTGGAAAGTGGAGTATTGGACCCAGAAATATCACCTTCCCCTTCTCGTCTTCTGCTTTCTGTGTTCCTTCATGTTGGTGCTTCTTCTCATTCGGTCTCAGCATATCTGGATTCCGGAGCCGCTGGTAATTTCATGGACTGGGAAATCGCATCGTCCATGAGACTTACTCTTTTGCCCCTCACCACGCCATTGGTGGTCTTGGCGATTGATGGTACTGTTCTCCCAGGGGGACCTATCCGCTTCCAGACCCTCCCTGTTAAGATGTCGGTAGGGACACTCCACCAGGAGTGGATATCCTTCCTTATCTTACCCAAGGCCTCAACGCCTATAATTTTGGGTCTCCCATGGTTACAGCTCCATTCTCCTCATGTGGACTGGACTACTGGACAGATCCTGGCTTGGGGTCCCTCCTGTTCCTCGTCCTGCCTACCCAAGGTTGCCCCCTGTGAATCTGAGCCGGTCATTCATTCCAGGTTGCATAACCATTTACATTTCTCTGTCCCTTACTACCCTTGGACGCACAGCCAGGCTAGCTTGTCTACAAGTCCTGCAGTCGCTACGTCTTGCGATGCGATTCAGGTAGTCGCTACACCTGACTCAGCTATTCACTCTGCCTCTGTACTAGTTATGCCAGTCCAGCCCATGCCCAGTGAGCCTCCTACTTTTTCTTGTTTGGGACATTCTGCTTGTCCTTCAGCTATTCAGCTTGACTCCGGCGACATGTCACCTTCTAACCAACCTGACTTCAGGGTTCCACTGACATCTGCCCAGTTTGATGGTCCTGTGCAAGATGACCAGTTCCCCTTTAAGGGTCTAGGGGACCCTCCTCAGATTCCTGTTGATCCTCTCGTGCCCTTGCTTATTCCTAGAGAGCCTTTGGTCCTCAATAGATCTTCTTGTCATCTCCCTACCTCGTTTTCGGTCTCTGAGGATAATCTTAAGTACGAGGTTAGACAAGTTCTGGATTCTCGGCTCTGCAGAGGCATTCTTCAGTACCTTGTGCATTGGAGAGGTTTTGGTCCTGAGGAAGCGTCTTGGATCGCTGCATCTGATGTCACTGCACCTCATCTGTTGAGAAGGTTTCATCAGAGATTTCCCTTTAAGCCTGGGTCCAGGCGGGGGAGGGCCCATAAGAGGGAGGGTACTGTCATGGATATGCAGTAGTGTTTGTCTGTCAGCTTACCTTCCTTCCCATGTGTTCATCTTAGAGGCCTGAGCCCTTTCACCTGGCTTCCTTTATAATCTCCTCCCAGCCTGACTCCACCCCAGGCCCTATCACTGAACACTATATTAACCTGTGCACTGCAAGCCTGCTTTGCTGATCAACGTGTTTGTTAGGCATTGTGTGTTTGGGTTCCTGCCTGCCGTGTGCTACGTCTGTCTCTCTGTTACGTTATTGGCTTGTCCCCGACCATCCCTGTCTGCTCGTGACCCTTGACCTTCGGCTCGTTCTTCGTTATCCTTGTCTGCTTGTGGCCCCTGACCTTCGGCTTGTTATTCGGTTCTCTCTATCGTGTGCTGCTGCTTCCCCTTATCCTACGGGGCGTGAGCTAGGAAACCCCAGGGGCCGCGACCTGGTCCCAGCCTGCAGCGTAACATCCTCACCACTAGAGGCCCTGGAGAAGACCAGCTGGGTCTTAGACTCCGCGCCCTGGGGAATCTTGGCTCTCGCTTCCGTTGGGATCCCGGTTGTGCTCCTCTGGTCCCGCTTTCCACAACCACCCAGTTTCCTATCCACAGAAGCCAGCCATAGGGTTCACTACCTCGCGGTGCACTCCTGTCCCCCTACGGTGTGCATCTGTCACCTGGCCACAGGTGACCCTGACACCCAAGCTATTTGCTGAGAGGCATGTTGAGCCCATTGAATATATTTTTTTTTTGTCCCAAGTGATTGAATAATGACAAAAAAAAAATGTTTTGTCACTAAATGATATATTGCTCAAACATGCCATGGTTATATGTGGAATTGCACCCCAAAATACATTCTGTTGCTTCTCCTGAGTACGGGGATACCACATGTGTGAGACATTTTGGGAGCCTAGCCGCGTACAGGACCCCGAAAACCAAGCACCGCCTTCAGGCTTTCTAAGGGTGTAAATTTTTAATTTCACTCCTCACTGCCTATCACAGTTTCGGAGGCCATGGAATGCCCAGATGGTACAAAAACCCCCCAAATGACCCCATTTTGGAAAGTAGACACCCCAAGCTATTTGCTGAGAGGTATGTTGAGTATTTTGCAGATCTCGCTTTTTGTCACAAAGTTTTGAAAATTGAAGAAAAAAAAAAATGTTCTTTCTTCATTTTCAAAAACAAATGAGAGCTGTAAAATACTCACCATGCCTCTCAGAAAATAGCTTGGGGTGTCTACTTTCCAAAATTGGGTCATTTGTGTTTTTTTTTTTGCTATCTTGGCATTTTATGGCCTTCAAAACTGTGATAGGTTGTGAGGAGTGAAATCAAAAATGTAGGCCCTTAGAAATCCGGAAGCGGTGCTTGGTTTCTGGGGCCCCGTACGCGGCTAGGCTCCCAAAAAGTCCCACACATGTGGTATCCCCGTACTCAGGAGAAGCAGCAGAATGTATTTTGGGGTGAAATTTCACATATGCCCATGGCATGTGTGAGCAATATATAATTTAGTGACAACTTTTTGTACATTTTTTTTTCTTTTTGTCATTATTCAATCACTTAGGACAAAAAAAAATATTTAATGGGCTCAACATGCCTCTCAGCAAATAGCTTATGGTGTCTACTTTCCAAAATGGGGTAATTTGGGGGGTTTTGTGCTATCTTGGCATTTTATGGCCTTCGAAACTGTGATAGGTAGTGAGGAGTGAAATCAAAAATTTGCGCCCTTAGAAATCCTGAAGGCGGTGCTTGGTTTTGGGGGGCCCGTACGCGGCTAGGCTCCTAAAAAGTCCCACACATGTGGTATCCCCGTACTCAGGAGAAGCAGCAAAATGTATTTTGGGGTGCAATTCCACATATAACTATGGCATGTTTGAGCAATATATTATTTAGTGACAACATTTTTTTTTTTTGTCATTTAGTGACAACTTTTTGTACATTTTTTTTTTGTCATTATTCAATAATTTGGGACAAAAAAAAAATATTCAATGGGCTCAACATGCCTCTCAGAAAATAGCTTGGGGTGTCTACTTTCCTAAATGGGGTCATTTGGGGGGGTTTTGTGCCATCTGGGCATTCCATGGCCTCCGAAACTGTGATAGGCAGTGAGAAGTGAAATCAAAAATTTACACCCTTAGAAAGCCTGAAGGCGGAGCTTGGTTTTTGGGGTCCCGTACGCGGTTAGGCTCCCAAAAAGTCTCACACATGTGGTATCCCCGTACTCAGGAGAAGCAGCAGAATGTATTTTGGGGTGTAATTTTACATATGCCCATGGCATGTGTGAGCAATATATCATTTAGTGACAACTTTGTGCAAAAAAAAAAAAGTTTGTCATATTCCCGCAACTTGTGTCAAAATATAAAATATTCCATGGACTCAACATGCCTCTCAGTAAATATCTTGGGGTGTCTACTTTCCAAAATAGGGTCATTTGGGGGGGTTTTGTGCCTATTTTGGCATTTTATGGCCTTCAAAACTGTGATAGGTAGTGAGGAGTGAAATCAAAAATTTGCGCCCTTAGAAATCCTGAAGGCGGTGCTTGGTTTTCGGGGGCCCGTACACGGCTAGGCTCCTAAAAAGTCCCACACATGTGGTATCCCCGTACTCAGGAGAAGCAGCAAAATGTATTTTGTGGTGCAATTCCACATATAACCATGGCATGTGTGAGCAATCTATCATTTAGTGACAACTTTTTGTATTTTTTTATTTTTTTTAGTCATTTATTCAATCACTTGGGACAAAAAAATATATTCAATGGGCTCAACATGCCTCTCAGCAATTTCCTTGGGGTGTCTACTTTCCAAAATGGGGTAATTTGGGGGGATTTTGTACTGCTCTGCCATTTTAGCACCTCAAGAAATGAGATAGGCAGTCATAAATTAAATGGTGTGTAAATTCCAGAAAATGTACCCTAGTTTGTAGACGCTATAACTTTTGAGCAAACCAATAAATATACGCTTATTGACTTTTTTTTTACTAAAGACATGTGGCTGAATACATTTTGGCCTAAATGTATGACTAAAATTGAGTTTATTCGATTTTTCTTATAACAAAAAGTAGAAAATATAATATTATTTCAAAATTTTCCGTTTTTTTCCGTTTATATTGCAAAAAAAAAAAAAAACGCAGAGGCAATCAAATACCATTAAAATAAAGCTCTATTTGTGGGAAGAAAAGGACGCAAATTTCGCTTGGGTACAACATTGCATGTCCGCACAATTTCCAGTTAAAGCAGCGCAGTGCCAAATTCTGAAAACACCTCTGGTCCTTTAGCTACAAAATGGTCCGGTCCTTAAGTGGTTAAGGTAGCCACATACTACACAATCTGATTGTGCAAATCTCCTTTAGAGTTACCAAAATAATGTAAAGTGAGGACACACCTAATCAATCTATTACATTTATATAAAATATGCAGGTCCTTACAATACATAGTAGTGATCGCGGACATGAGAGGCAGAACAGGGACGTGTGTGTGTAAACACATACATCCCTGTCCTGTTCTGTGAGGAAAGACAGATCGTGAGTTCCTAATAGCTAGGAATCACGATCTGTCATTTCCTCTAGGTCAGTCCCATCTCCTTACAGTTAGAAACACACTAGCCAGTTAAGGACAGTCTCCTGTACATTTACGTCTGCAGAATGGCACGGCTGGGCAAAGTAACGTATATTTACGTCACTTTGAAATTCCCGCCGTGCGGTCGTGCGCACGCTGCCGTCACTCGTAGCCACGCCCCCTAACAGTTATAATTACTCCCTAGGACACACTTAACCCCTTCAGCGCCACCTAGTGGTTAACCCCTTCATTGCCAGTGTAATTTTCACAGTAATCAGTGCATATTTATAGCACTGATCGCTGTAAGTCGACATTATGAATCGCACGTGAAGAACAGCTGAGCGGCAGATAGGCTTTTTGAGTTCTCTCCAGTTGGTCTCCATTACCCTAGTTAGGGTTTCTGCCTGCCTGAACCGGGTTGTGCTTGGATGTTTGATTGTTTGATTCCCATGATTGCCTCATCAACAGTGTAGTTGGGTTATCCATACCAGAATAATCTGTGGCTGAGGAACATCGGGCCTATTTGCCTCACCTCGGGTTGACGTCATCTGGAGGCCAATGAGGCAGACTCCACCCTCTTCTGGATTCTCGTTGACACCCCCGTGGAACAGCTGTTTGGGATACCTTAAGCTTGATCGATCCGTTGTCGTATGACAGTCGAGTCCAACGGTTCCGGTAAGCGCATTTGAATTACATCACTCACCTGAAGATTTCCGTTGGGATGTTTCTTTCAATCTCATGACATCTTCATCACGTTATTAATATTAATTTATGATGGACACTACATCACATTGAATTTTCGTATTTATATTGATTACTTTGTGGACTGATTCTCAAGTTTTTTTGTTCACACCCTGCTGGGTATTCATTGCTTAGCATTTTTCATGTCACATTAATATGGTCACACCCTGTTGGGTATACATTGTTTAATGTTATTTTGCCTAACATGTAGCACTACAAAATTATCCCCACTCCTTTAGAATTTTGTCACATTCCTGTGTAGCTGCTTCACTTCCCTTGCTTGGGCTTGTTTTGTTTTTCTCTTTTGGGTAGCGCATTTATTCTTTTCTACTCACCATTTGTAGACGGTCATGTTTACTTGCACTGGGATGCACAAGTAGTCCCATTAATGAAAAATTGGGATGTACAGATGCAGACATTGCTCCCAATCTGACATCTGTGTGGGTGCATAGCCCTGAACGAAGTGTGCAGCTTGTGGATACATGCCATGGTTAGAGCAGCCTATTCATTATAATAGGCTGCCTTACCCAGGAGAAACTCAGGGAAAGATGTCCCGAAACTGCATGGCATTGGATTAATTGCACCTTTGTGCATCTGCGTAAGTGCAGCGTGATTCTCCCAGGTCAGGAACATGTGATTTTGTGTACATTTCCCATCCACACAGATGTGACCCCAGACTTAGACCCTCTTTATAAATTCTTCTGATAGTCACCTGGAGGGAGAACACAGACCGTCTGAGTCTTTTCCTTTACTGATCACTATGGCAGTATAGATGATGGGACACCCGGATGTGTTCACTATTATCATATATAAATGTGCTCAGAGTGTCCTTTCCTCCCACCTGCCAGAAGACAACCAATCACAGCCCCTCCTCACAGCACCCCAGACATTCCATCCACTGACTTCCCTAAGTGTAATAGTGCTCTAGCTGCGGGAGAGCCAGGCGCAAACTGGGTGCTAAATAGGCACAAGGGTGGCGCCAATAGACAAACCGGGCATGGAGTAGGCACCAGTACACAAAAACCCAGGCGCAAGATAGGCGCTAATAGGCACAAACCGAGCATGAGAAGGGCATCAAATGGGCATAAACTAAGTGCATGATAGGCATTCATTACGGATCTGATAAACAAGAGAGTCCAAGCCAGACAGTACCTGACACAGGGTTAATAGCTGCAGTATCCATACCATCCTCATGGTACCCTCCCACCACTTTCGTTATGGATCTGGGAAAGCTATTGTAAAATTTTCTAAAAAATAAAACCTGGCCACCTAGTGACTATGGGTAAAAAACTGCAATAATATTTGGGAAAGATATTTGCCCCCCCCCTGGAAAAAAGGAGAGTTTGTGAGGGCCTTCAGAAGGGGTAGTTGACAACTTAAATTTACATTGGGTAGTCTGAATGCTGTGTACAAAAGGGTCAAAAAGCTTTCTGACCTGCTACCTGAGTTTAATCACACTTGTCAAAACAAAGGAGAGAACCTATCTGATTACATTCTACACCTGATGACCTAAAAGCAGACAATTAGTTCATGAACTGCTGACAGATTTCAGCTCAACTTCTTACATGGGGCTCAGAATTTCTCCTGAATGGCTCTAGAGACATGTATACTTGTCCCCCCTCCACCAAATGATTTGGACCAGTGCACTTCCCTAGACTAAGTTTTTTTTATTTTTTACATGGTCTTACTGGTTACGAGGACTGCACACTGTAATACACTAAATGGTGGATTTCTTATTTTTTTCCTGCTTAAATTTTTGCTTCCCAGTTTTTTCATTGTTTATTATTAGAAGTTTATTTAGGATTTTTGATCTTTTCCCTCATTTGGGAACAAGCATTAACAGATTACAATGACACATCGAGGAGGATTCCTGTATCCACATCGAGTGTGTAAATGGGGGAATTAGATCTTTTTTTTTTTTTTTTTAACCCACAGGTTGAATGAACACTGCCCATATGTATAGCTAAGCTTTAATTCTACCACTTGCTCTGTATTGGAATCAGCTATTTTACTAAATAAACTTTTCAGATAGTTTGGAGGAAATGCAGTCCAGCTCCACTCGCCTTTGTAGTCAATGATCTAAGCCTTGAATACTATCCATAAGAGCCTGCTACTGCATTGTTATTATCATACGAGGTATGTCTAAAAAGTTTGGTGAATGGTCCAGTATCTCAATGGCAGCATGGGCCAGTTGTGCGTGCATGCACATGGCTATCCAGAGACACGTTGAGAGGCGCCAACTAGCGTGGAGTACACGTGGCCATCAGGGTAAACCCGCTGCAGGCAGTCAATTGTAGTCAGTGTGAGAGGTAGGGTCACAGTGCAATGGAGCAACGAGGGAAAACGGCGACGGAGACACATGAAATGTTAGTGTAAGTGTACAGGATGGAAGCAGCAAGCAGAAAATGTGTTTATGACTGGTTCAAATGCGTTTGCAACGGGAAGGAAACGACTGAGGATGAGCCACGTTCGGGTCAGCCGTCGACAAGCAGAACCCCAAACACGAGCGAGCGAGTGCAACAAATGCTGGCACAAGTTTGGCAACTGACTCTACGATTGATGGCAGAGGAATTGGGCATTAGTAAGGACACAAATCATTGTTCGCAAAGATTTGGGTACCTATTGGTGCTACCAGTTCAATACGGAATTTAAGCGGCAATTGATGGAATAGCATTCACTGTCTTCCCCACGACCCAAAAAGAGTCACCTGCAAAAGTTCAAGCTAAAGACAATTTTGATCGCCTTCTTCGACAACCATGGCATCATCCATAAGGACTTTGTTAATGCAGGTCAAACCATGAACATTTTGAAACGGTTGCTACAATGCATCCGCTGTGTTTGGCCAGAGTTGCACAGGACTAGACAATGGATGTTGCTGCACAATAATGCGCCTGCGCATTGTGCGATCTTTGTGAACCGATTCTTGGCTCAGCACGACATACCTGTTCTCAATCATCCAGTGCACTCCCCTAATCTGACGCCTGTGAACTTCTTTTTGTTTTCCCTGCCTGAAGAGCGTCATGAAAGGCGCACGTTTTGTGGACATGGTGGCAATCCAATAATGTGTGACAGCGGTTCTGCGATCGATTCCTAAAGCAGTCTTTGCTGACAGTTTCCAGAAGCTTTATGAATGTTGCCAGAAGTGTGTTGTGAAGGATGGTGATTAGTTTAAAGGACAATATAGGTATTTGTTTATATTTTGTTTTGTTTGTTCTCTGATACCATTCACTGAACTTTTTAGACACACCTCGCATTGCTGTTGTGCCACAATAAGTGATGATTCAACAGTTGCTATATCAAGCATATGTAGTCAATCTTTTTCTGGGAATGAACCAAATGATATGAAAGCCACATACACTGCATTACCACAGATAATATTAACAAAGGCTTCCTCTTGTGAGTGTAAGCTATATAATGTCTTATTGCCTCTTACTACAGCATACTCTATACTGTAAGCACCTTTAGTAATGGAATGCCTACATGAATTAAACATGTAAAAATAGTAGAGGTTGTAGTGACCTTGAAGATGGCTATTGGTAATTAAGAAAAGGCAGTAGTACACTATCTCTCCTAGTTTGATCAATATCAACATATTGTTTGCTATTTTAAAAGCTATATGTTTCTTGGTCTTGACAGTGCATTAACTGCAAACATGCGACATGAAGCTATAAAACCAGCCTTTTCCCAAGCACTCTGAACCTCAATATCTTATATCTCTGATCCACAACTAATAAGACACGTCGTAGTAAATGATAACGTTTAATGTCACTGAATCTTCAATATTCCCTGTTGTTGCTGATGCTGTGTTTTTTTAAACAATGAAGATTCACAGATATGTCATAAGAATCACAAATGTTGTTTAAACTGTGCACTGTATTATATGAAACTTCTATTAACAGTCAATGCAAACTGTATTGGGTACATTAAACAACAAAAGAAGCACAACAAAAGTAAAACAGCAGTTGAAAAGCTCAGAAAATCCCAGAAACATTTAATGTCAAAACAAAAAAAAATGGATTTTATATATTTTTTTCAACACATTATGACAAGAATAAACATTTCAATATTTTTGGTCAAGAATATTGATTAAATGGCATAAAAATGTCTTAAAATAAATTGGCTTAGTAAATAAGCTTGTATTTAAATTTTCAACATTTTAAGCACAACACTTACTTTATTTAAAAAAGCAAAGTACATTATATTTGCTACAGTATATTAACACATGCCTGAGTGATCTAATTAGATCAAGGGTGACACGTGACATACTAATATGGGTTGTTGCACTCTGAACATCATCACTGTCTTGCACCCCCCTTTTAAATATACCCAACCTGTGTACCTGAAATTTTTTATTGGATGGACAAAATATTGTATGAATGTATTCATTAGGATTCTAAAGCCATTCTATTTACTTTCACTTTGTCAGATTAGAAAAAAAAATGTATTAATTAATTGGAACTTGATCTACTACTTGATCTATTAATATTTAGGGTATGAAACACAAAACAAATATTCTCTGGAAAATTCAACATGCTGTATTCATTGGACATCTATGTAACATGTAGAGTGATTCTCTTTGAAACCCCCCTCTAAATCTGGCCACACACTTTTCTTTAGCTACTATATGTTCAGCTAAATCGGGATAATTACTAAGAACTATGTAGAACGACAGTGATGGACACTGCACTCCAGAATACAGGGGGACCTTATCAGGCTCTAATCTAGTTGACGTGTTTCGAAGGTCACACCTTATTCATCAAAGCCAGATAGTTTGGCTATGATGAAGATGGTGCAACCTTTGAAATGCGTCAACCAGATTGAACCCCAGTAGGGTCCCCCTGTACTCTGGAGTGCACTGTGTCCATGACTGTTAAGCTATGGAGAAGTAGCTTGATGAGCGTGTTTTTAATAATACATTTGTGAGTACATTTTATGATTATTCCTTAATAAAGCGTTTTTGTGGGATAATGCACTAGGTTGGTGCGCCCTTCTGTGTTTATCTTTTGTAGACTTCAGGACACCCCCCAGTCCTAAAGGGAAGCAAAGCTTGCAGTGTATCCCTGTGATGGGAATTCATCTCCAATACTTGTACCAGGCTACCACATTCATGGGCAGGAGGCATTTTCTTTGACTATGTAGAATGAGGACGTACTTAAACAGTAAATGAGTATCAAGTAAATGAACTGGCATTCCTGTGCTGTCATAGCTGCTATTATTTGATGTTTTGCACCCTTGGTATATCTCTCAGTTTCTTCCCTCCTTTTTTGCCACCAGTAGTACATCTTTTACTTGGACTCTCACAGCCTCCCCAGGCTTTTCAGATACCAATGTTTTACCCCTTAATGTAGAGACCTTTCAGAGAATTTGAACGCTTATGATCTCAGAATGCTTTTTCTCCTGCAAGAAATGCCAAAAAAACGTTGTTTGGATTTCACTCTGGGTCTTCTTGATGGTAAGTTAAGACTACATTAAGGCTTACCTAGAGGTACTGTAAATATCTTCTAAATGTACACCGTTTAGAAGATATTTACTGTAAATACAGCCAGTGATGTCACCGACACATGCTTTCTGAAGGAACGGTGTGCCTGTGCTGTTCTTTCAGAGTCCTGTGCCATAAACTACAGCTCTGCCACCCATGCGCAAGAGTGATGTTATCGTGGCTCTGGCCTCTCACACAGCTGGAGTCCGCGAACCCGGAAAGAAAGACCAGATGAATATGGAAGCGTCTCCAGCGGTGACAGCGCGCTGCTGGAGGGCTTCGTTCTAAGGTAGGTTTCACATAATGTGCTAGTATGCAATACATACTAGCACATAATGACATTGCCTTGCAGGTTAAGAAGAAACAAACAAAAAAAAAAAACAGCAGTTTGATACCACTTTAAGTCAAAATGATGAAAGTGTCAAATAACTGTGAAATAATTAAAAAAGGAGAATTAATAAAGGGTGACTTAGGCATCCTTGATAATTTTGTTAGGCTGCTGCATCTAAATTGTCAGTGCTTCTGGCCCATTCATGTACCTGTCACGGGCAAGTAAATTAATCTGTCAGTGCCGCCACTTAGCTCAGATTGTCCATACTGCACTCCCTCCCCAGCCACTACACCTATTACACTGACAGGCTCATGGTTAAGGAATTTTGTAGTGTGGTGGATGGACTCTAATAGGGGAACTGAGAGACTAGTTCCCTGTCAGGCCTGCCTTTCTGTCATTTGACAGCACATAGCTGTAGGTAGATTCAGTCCAATAGCAGCTTTCAAATCGACATGACACCATCCACTGTTAATTAAAAGTAAGGTGGACCTGACGGAGAACTAGTCACCCATCAGTCACCAACCACCCAGTGACTAACTTATATCTAAAATACTTGTGTAATCCCATCACCAGCCCCTTAGCTTAGTTTTAGCTTTTGGCAGGGTATCTTCAATTCTTGCTTTTCTTTGTTTAGACCCTCATAAAACATCACTCCCACCGGCATCTCCTAGCTCACAGCTGAATGTGACCAGAGGTAGAGCCCTGTGTGGGATTGTCGCATTTGACAGGCTATTAAATTGGCGGTAGTTAGAATTACTATGGTGCAGTCAAGCATTTATGGTGCAAATGCTTAACTGAATTAGGTGCAGGTAATTAAAAAGATACCTATTGCCAAAAGAGTGTATTTTTTTTTTATCAACACTAATGCTTGCATTAAGAGATAACATTCAAAGTTTATAGTGTAAATCTGAAAAGATATTAATTCTAAGATACCTGTGCATCTGTTCATCACATTTTAATATTTAAGTAAATACATTTATTAAAAGTAATTGTAAAACATGTAACTTTCCTATTAAGGTTAAGTTCTAGCTGAAAATTATGTTGGAAAATACTTACAAACATGACAGCCTACATTTAATTGTACAGGAATGCCTCTTAAAGAAGTAATTTGTTCTCCCAGATATTGCATTGCCATTTCTAACAAATTGTTTCTTCCCAAGACATAATGAAATTAAGACCTAAACACACAATCTATCTCAAAGGACTTTTTAAACAATTATTCTCTTCAAGCAATGACTTGCTTCATTGGATCAACCACCTATAAAACAATTACTTTTTTCTATAGAGCTCATTTATATTCTAAAGTGGATCTTCCCTCCTTGCTTTTCTTTGTTAAGACCCTCATATAATATTACTCCCCCAAACTCCAATATCACAGAAAACTGAATATTTTACAATACATTTCTTTTTAATATGCATGCTTTTAAATTTTAATTTGGTTGAAAAAATATATTTTATTAGAATTGTATTTTCAGGAAAAAAGTTGCTTGCATATATTTGCATAGATAATCTGGTAAATTTCATATGATGTCTGTTTATTGTACTACTTTGTGGAAAAAGGAGATAATCAAAGATGCTCAGATGGATTATTCTATAAAATAACTCTCAACGTCTACTGTAGGACTAGAATTCCATACACAAACTGTCCTCTTATGGGCTGAAATAAAAAATATGCCAGACTTTGTATGTACATTCACGCCCGAGTCAAAAGTTTTTCGCTCAATGATATGATTCAAATTCACTCAGGTTCCTCTGTTAACATAGTTTGTGGGTAAACATTTTCCCGTGCAAACTGGACTGTGTTCAAACACTTTCACATCGTAAAATATAAGCATTAAATAGGAGAAGAGTGCTCCTTAAGGGAGATAGCTGGCCTTTCATTGATGCAGAAAGCAAACTCAAATCTCAGGAGCCATGGTAAGCACATATATCCTACTTTAACTACAAAATTTGATACAATAATAAAAAAAATATAATACAAATAGGGATGATGATGATGAAAAAAATATTTCAAAACAGTTAAAAAAATGTAAAAGTTTAAAATTTACATAAAAAAAAAAAGATATAGCATATGTCCATAATACATAGCCTCCCTTCTTCACCCTGGACTACATCAAATATAACACTTTCTTCAAAAAAATATTTAAATAAGTTCCACCTATATGATAATTACCCGACACATGGGACTAGGATGACCTATGTGATTTAATATTGGCAACCATCATGACATAATCAGGCTAACAGAGATGGTGATGGTATTCAGGACTAAGATTGGATATGATGCATATATAAATTACCACAATGTTTATGTTGGTAATGTAACTGTGCATGCCTCATATTTCACCAGCAAATGGTGAACCTGGACATATTTTGTATGCTCTAAATCTGTGCCATGGAGAAATGTGTTTAACTTGCACTTATTCCAGAGTGCCTTTTTTTTGTTGTTGTTTTTAGATTTAAACATAATTAAATCCATGTATTTTGGGGGAAACGTCCCATTAATTTCTATACTGAAGATGTAACAAAATGTGAGTGAAAATCTCTCCAAAGTGAGAGAATTCTGATTTTTTACAGTTGTCTTAGGAACAGGTGCCCATTGGAAATTTTATTCTTGCTCTGGTGAAAAGTTTAAGCTTTTGAATTCCCTGTAGCTTTCTGTCCTGTTGACAATGAACATCAAAAAAGGAGGGTGAATTTCCCTAGTGGGGGACACAGACAACAGTAAAAATCTGACAGAAGTCCTAACCCTTACCTAGTCTAAGCAGAAGAAAATTAATATAAAAAAGATATTGGCTACAGATACACTTTACGGAAGGGCAATCTTTTATACCTCAGTAGTAATTCTACTGTACTGCTGTTTCAACCTTCTATACTGCTTAACCACTTAACGACCGCTCACTGTATATATACGTCGGCAGAATGGCACCGACAGGCACAATCACGTAGAGCATACGTGATCGCCTTTGTACAGTTGGGGGGTCCGATCGGACCCCCCTTCTATACAGTGAGTGGCCGTTAATCGTTGGGGAGCGTTCGGAGATGAGGGGGTGACCATTCGATTTCGGCCACCCCCTCGCGATCGCTCCCGGCCAATGAAAATGCTTCCTCTGCCATGTGATGTAAACACAGGCAGTAGGAAGTGATGTCATCTCCCTCGCGGCGGTCTTTTCGATTCCGGCGCCGAGGAGAGAGGAAGCAGGTTAGTGCACCAACAGTCCACTGACACGTAGGTACACATAGGCACACATTTCACCCCCCAGTCACCCCCAGATCACCCCCCAGGTCACCCCCCAGCCCCCAATCACAGTGTCACTGATTGCAGTGATCATTTATTTTACTGATCACTGCTTTTAGTGTCATCTGTGATAGTAAAAAGTTGCAGGGCAGTTAGGATTAGGCCCCTTTAGGTCCAGGGTAGCCCCCTAACCCCCCCTAATAAAGGTTTAACCCCTTGATCACCCCCCAGGTAACCCTTTCACCCCCTAACGCCAGCGTCGTATTTTCGATAGCTGTATTTAGTGCCGGTGGTGCCCTAGATAGCCAGTTAATTATTTTTAGGTTCGCCGCAGGTTTTTATTAGCGTCAGATACCCCCATATATTATTTTAACCCCCTGATTGCCCCTAGAGTTAACCCTTTCACCAGTGATCACCGTATAAGCGTCACTGGTGACACTGGTTACCCAGTTAGTTATTTAGTTATTTAGGTAACCCGTCAGGTTTTTATATAGCGTCGGGTACCCCCATATTTAACCTAATAAAGGTTTTAACCCCCTGATTGCCCCTAGTTAACCCTTTCACCAGTGATCACCATATAAAGGTTACGGGTGACGCTGGTTGGTTAGTTTGCTTTTTATAGCATCAGGGCACCCGCCGTATATAACCCAATAAAGGTTTAACCCCCTGATCGCCCGGCGGGTGAGATCAATTAGGTTTTAGCGCCAGAGAGGGTCTGCGTCGCCCCAGGCAGCGTTAGGTTAGTGCCAGTAACGCTAACACCCATGCGCAAAGCATACACCTCCCTTAGTGGTATAGTATCTGATCAGATCTATACTAGCGTCCCCAGCGGTTTAGGGTTCCCAAAAATGCAGTGTTAGCGGGATCAGCCCAGATACCTGCTAGCACCTGCGTTTAGCCCCTCCGCCCAGCCCAGCCCAGCCCAGCCCAGCCCACCCAAGTGCAGTATCGATCGATCACTGTCACTTACCAAACACAAAACACATAACTGCAGCGTTCGCAGAGACAGTCCTGATCCCTGCGACCGCTAACAGTTTTTTTTGTAGCGTTTGATATATTTGCTGACGACAGTCGGGTGCTTTTTTTTCCTGTGAATCTTACTAGTGTACCCCTAAATTTAGAGCCCAAAATGGCAAGTCGAAGGTACACTAGTAAAGAGGCCTACGAGATTCTGAGCATGACAGATAGTGAAGAGGAGGTCACGTATCTGTCAGATTCAGGCTCAGAATATCTTCCCGTAGAAGACAGTGACGTCAGCGGCCCCACGTCAGATAGCTCTGATGACGAAGTTGAGGTCCCTGCTAAGGTCAGGTGTACCCGATCCCGATCTTCTGAGGTTGTTGAGGAGCAAGAACCGCAGGGCTCTCGTATCATGGAGCAGAGGAGTACTAGCGCCGCTATTCCTTCTGGTGAATTGGCAAGCACCAGCGGCCTAGTACAGCCTGGGCGTACATCCAGCACTGCAGTATCACGTGGTGACGTGGCGAGTCCCATAAGTGCAGTTCAAGCTGGCGAGGTGGCAAGCACAAGTAGTGTCCCGCTGCCACCAATAAGAAGACAAAGGCAGGCCCGTCGTACCCATAGTGCCCTTCCTGCAGAATTCGCCTATCCTGATTGGGTCCCCACCACTTCTGCAGAACCCGTACTTCCCCCATTCACTGCCCAACCCGGTATTCAGGTGGAAACAGCTGATTTTATGCCAATCGATTATTATTCGCTGTTTTTCACGGAAGATCTCTATAGATCTATTGTGGACCAGAGTAATTTATATGCTGGTCAATTCATCGCCGCTAATCCCCAGTTGCCTTCCATTGCCAAAGATTGGAAACCAATTACGGTTTCCGAATTTAAGACCTTTCTGGGCCTTTCCCTCAACATGGGCACACATAAATTCCCGTCATTGCGTGCTTATTGGTCCACGCACCCAATTGACCACATGCCTGTGTTCTCTGCCTCCATGCCCAGGAAACGATACGAGCAGATTTTGCGGTTCATGCACTTCAACGACAATGAACTTTGTCGTCCACATGGGGACCCTGAATACGACCGGCTCTATAAAATTCGGCCCCTCATAAACCACTTCAACGAACGTTTTGCAGCCTTGTTTATTCCCGATCAAGTTGTCTGCGTTGATGAGTCCCTGATTAAATTTTCTGGCCGCTTGGCTTTCAAGCAGTACCTTCCCAGCAAGCGTGCCAGATACGGGGTCAAGCTCTATAAGTGCTGTGACAGGGCAACAGGCTATATATGGAGCTTTATGGTTTATGAGGGAAAAGACAGTCAGGTTGAGCCGGTCAACTGCCCGGATTACATAGGGAGCGCTGGCAAGATAGTGTGGAACTTGGTGTCACCCTTATTCGGAAAGGGGTACCACTTGTATGTGGACAATTATTACACGAGCGTGCCACTGTTTAGTCACTTGTTTGATCATCAGATTGGAGCATGTGGCACCGTGCGACCTAATCGCCGGGGCTTTCCCCAGCGGCTTGTAGATGCCCGTCTTAGGCTGGGGGAGAGAGCCTGCGTAAAGTGTAATAACTTGCTCGCTATGAAGTGGAGGGACAATAAGAATGTTTTCCTTCTTACCTCCCTTCATGCAGACACGACAGTCCAAATTCGTACGGCGACTGGTGTTGTGGAGAAACCCCTCTGTGTCCACGAATATAACAAAAATATGGGAGGGGTGGACCTCAACGACCAGTTGATGGCGCCGTATCTAATTGACCGTAAGGCGAGACGCTGGTACAAAAAAGTGTCTCTATCCTTATTTCAATTGGCTTTGCTGAACGCTCATGTGCTATACAGAGCTTCAGGCGGGACTTTATCTCTTCTAAAATTCCAGAATGAGATAGTCACAGAACTCCTGTATCCAGGCGGTTCTGCACCTCACCATCCCCTACCAAATGCAGTAAGCCGGCTGCATGAGAGGCATTATACGCATCTCCTCCCAAGTACCCCTACCCAACGAACCCCCCAAAAAAGATGTCGTGTCTGTAGCAAGCGCGGATTTAGGCGTGACACCCGTTATTATTGTCCACTCTGTCCTGACAAACCTGGTCTTTGCGTTGGTGAATGTTTTGAACGCTACCACTCAAAAGTGTAGTTTTAGCGTAGGGTACAGCATTTCACAGACTAGGACACACTTACACAGGGTCTCCCAAGATGCCATTACATTTTGAGAGACCCGAACCATTACAGTTGGTAAAGTTTAAAAAAAAGTGTAAAAAAGAAAAAAAAAACGTAAAAAACAAAAACACAAAAAAAAAAAAAATAGTTGTAGTTTTATTGTTCTCTCTCTCTATTTTCTCTCTATTGTTCTGCTCTTTTTTACTGTATTCCATTCTGCAATGTTTTATCATGCTTGCTTTTCAGGTATGTAATTTTTTGTTTTCAGGTGCGCCATTCAACTGCAGCGCGGAATTATTTATCTTGACAGCAACAGCGTTTGCTCCCACGATACATAAAGCCGTGACTCCAGTGCTGTAGGAGGTGATTTCACCACCACAGTTAAAAAAAAAGAGCATATATGCCGAAGCATGGGGGCAGCAGGGGCGGAGGAGCGATTTTGCTCCTAATGCCGCGTATATACGGTCAAAATTCTGACGGAGGCTTGCCCGTGGAAAAGTTTGACCGTGTGTACGCGGCATAACTTTTTTGCGGGAGGATGCCCCCATGCTTCGGCATATATATATTTTAGGCACAGGTTGCGTTAAAAAAATGTTTTATTTTTTACTAGGTTTTGTTTTGGTATTTGCTTTGCAGGTATGGTATGGTAAGGTCTTACTGTTGTACTGTAATGTTACTTTGTTTTAATGTTAACCATCATTTGCTTAGCAGGTACGCCATTCAGTTGCATCGCGGATTTATTTATCTTGACAGCAACAGCGTTTGCTCCCACGATACATAAAGCCGTGACTCCAACGCTGTAGGAGGTGATTTCACCACCACAGTTAAAAAAAAGAGCATATATGCCGAAGCATGGGGGCAGCAGGGGCGGAGGAGCGATTTTGCTCCTAATGCCGCGTATATACGGTCGAAATTCCGACGGAGGCTTGCCCGTGGAAAAGTTCGACCGTGTGTACGCGGCATAACCTTTTATGCCGCGTACATACGGTCAAAATTTCGACAAAGGCTTGCCCGTGGAAAAGTCAGACCGTGTGTACGCGGCATAATTTTTTGCGGGAGGATGCCCCCATGCTTCGGCATATATATATTTTAAGCACAGGTTGCGTTAAAAAAATGTTTTATTTTTTACTAGGTTTTGTTTTGGTATTTGCTTTGCAGGTATGGTATGGTAAGGTCTTACTGTTGTACTGTAATGTTACTTTGTTTTAATGTTAACCATCATTTGCTTAGCAGGTACGCCATTCAGTTGCATCGCGGATTTATTTATCTTGACAGCAACAGCGTTTGCTCCCACGATACATAAAGCCGTGACTCCAACGCTGTAGGAGGTGATTTTTACCACCACAGTTAAAAAAAGAGCATATATGCCGAAGCATGGGGGCAGCAGGGGCGGAGGAGCGATTTTGCTCCTAATGCCGCGTATATACGGTCGAAATTCCGACGGAGGCTTGCCCGTGGAAAAGTTTGACCGTGTGTACGCGGCATAACCTTTTATGCCGCGTACATACGGTCGAAATTCCGACGAAGGCTTGCCCGTGGAAAAGTCCGACCGTGTGTACGCGGCATAACTTTTTTGTGGGAGGATGCCCCCATGCTTCGGCATATATGCCCATCATTAGAAGTGGGTGGATGAAGGGAGGTATTCTAATGGTAGGCATACCCACCGATCAATCTCTTTTTTTCGTTCAGCCAACAGGCTGCATGAAAAAAAAGATTACAATACATGTCCAACAAGGACCAGCAACGTACTGGTATGTTGCTGGACTTTGAATGGTTATACCAGATTGATGCCTGCGGGTATCATTCTTTTCAGCCAGCGGCCGGCTTTCATGTAAAAGCAATCCTAGTGGCTAATTAGCCTCTGGACTGCTTTTATAAGCAGTGGGAGGGAATGCCCCCCCCGGATATAAACAGCGCCATTGGGAAATTGGGAAAGCATTTTATCACACCGATCTTGGTGTGGTCAGATGCTTTGAGGGCAGAGGAAAGATCTAGGGTCTAACCCCCCATTTTTTTTTCAAAAAAAGAGTACCTGTCACTACTTATTGCTATAATAGGGGATATTTACATTCCCTGAGATAACAATAAAAATGATAAAAAAAAAAATATGGAAGGAACAATTTAAAAATAAAATAAAAAAGCAAAATAAATAATAAAAAAAAAAAAAAAAAAAAAAAGCACCGCTGTCCCCCCCTGCTCTTGCGCAAAGGCGAACGCAAGCGTCGGTCTAGCGTCATATGTAAATAGCAATTGCATCATGCATGTGAGGTATCACCGCGAAGGTCAGATCGAGGGCAGTAATTTTAGCAGTAGACCTCCTCTGTAAATCCAACGTGGTAACCTGTAAAGGCTTTTAAATGCTTTTAAAAATGAATGTAGTTTCTCGCCGCTGCGCGTTTGTGCGCAATTTTAAAGCATGTCGTGTTTGGTATCCATGTACTCGACCTAAGATCATCTTTTTTATTTCATCCAACATTTGGGCAATATAGTGTTTTTTAGTGCATTAAAAATAAAAAAAGTGTGTTTTTCCCCCAAAAAATGCGTTTGAAAAATCGCTGCGCAAATACTGTGTGGAAAAAAAATGCAACACCCACTATTTTAATCTGTAGGGCCTTTGCTTTAAAAATATATATAATGTTTGGGGGTTCAACATAATTTTCTTGCAAAAAAAAAATGTTTTCATGTAAACAAAAAGTGTCAGAAAGGGCTTTGTCTTCAAGTGGTTAGAAGAGTGGATGATGTGTGACATAAGCTTCCTAATGTTGTGCATAAAATGCCAGGACAGTTCAAAACCCCCCCAAATTACCCCATTTTGGAAAGTAGACACCTCAAGCTATTTGCTGAGAGGCATGTTGAGCCCATTGAATATTTTTTTTTTTTGTCCCAAGTGATTGAATAAAGACAAAAAAAAAAAAAAAAAAAAAAAAATTACAAAAAGTTGTCACTAAATTATATATTGCTCAAACATGCCATGGTTATATGTGGAATTGCACCCCAAAATACATTCTGTTGCTTCTCCTGAGTACGGGGATACCACATGTGTGAGACATTTTGGGAGCCTAGCTGCGTACAGGACCCCGAAAACCAAGCACCGCCTTCAGGATTTCTATGGGTGTAAATTTTTGATTTTACTCCTCACTGCCTATCACAGTTTCGGAGGCCATGGAATGCCCAGATGGCACAAACCCCCCCCAAATGACCCCATTTTGGAAAGTAGACACCCCAAGCTATTTGCTGAGAGGTATGTTGAGTATTTTGCAGATCTCGCTTTTTGTCACAAAGTTTTAAAAATTGAAAAAAAAAAAAATGTCTTTCTTCATTTTCAAAAACAAATGAGAGCTGTAAAATACTCACCATGCCTCTCGGCAAATAGCTTGGGGTGTCTACTTTCCAAAATGGGGTCATTTGTGGGGGTTTTGGACTATCTTGGCATTTTATGGCCTTCAAAACTGTGATAGGTAGTGAGGAGTGAAATCAAAAATTTGTGCCCTTAGAAATCCTGAAGGCGGTGCTTGGTTTTCGGGGGCCCGTACGCGGCTAGGCTCTCAAAAAGTCCCACACATGTGGTATCCCCGTACTTTGAGCAATATATCATTTAGCGACAACTTTTTGTACATTTTTTTTTTGTCATTATTCAATCACTTGGGACAAAAAAAAAATATTCAATGGGCTCAACATGCCTCTCAGCAATTTCCTTGGGGTGTCTACTTTCCAAAATGGGGTCATTTTGGGGGGGTTTTGTGCTATCTTGGCATTTTATGGCCTTCAAAACTGTGATAGGTAGTGAGGAGTGAAATCAAAAATTTATGCCCTTAGAAACCTTGAAGGCTGTGCTTGGTTTTTGGGGTCCCGTACGCGGCTAGGCTCCCAAAAAGTCCCACACATGTGGTATCCCCGTACTCAGGAGAAGCAGCAGAATGTATTTTGGGGTGCAATTCCACATATAACCATGGCATGTGTCAGCAATATATCATTTAGTGACAACTTTGTGCAAAAAAAACAAAGTTTGTCATATTCCCGCAACTTGTGGCAAAATATAAAATATTCCATGGACTGAACATGCCTCTCAGTAAATAGCTTGGGGTGTCTACTTTCCAAAATGGGGTCATTTGGGGGGATTTTGTGCTATTTTGGCATTTTATGGCCTTCGAAACTGTGATAGGTAGTGAGGAGTGAAATCAAAAATTTACGTCCTTAGAAAGCCTGAAGGCGGTGCTTGGTTTTTGGGGCCCCGTACCCGGCTAGGCTCCCAAAAAGTCCCACACATGTGGTATCCCTGTACTCAGGAGAAGCAGCAGAATGTATTTTGGGGTGCAATTCCACATATAACCATGGCATGTGTGAGCAATATATCATTTAGTGACAACTTTTTTTTTTTTTTTTTTGTCATTATTCAATCACTTGGGACAAAAAAAAAATATTCAATGGGCTCAACATGCCTCTCAGCAATTTCCCTGGGGTGTCTACTTTCCAAAATGGGGTCATTTGGGGGGGTTTTGTACTGCCCTGCCATTTTAGCACCTCAAGAAATGAGATAGGCAGTCATAAATTAAAAGCTGTGTAAATTCCAGAAAATGTACCCTAGTTTGTAGACGCTATAACTTTTGCGCAAACCAATAAATATACGCTTATTGACATTTTTTTTACTAAAGACATGTGGCTGAATACATTTTGGCCTAAATGTATGACTACAATTGAGTTTATTCGATTTTTCTTATAACAAAAAGTAGAAAATATCATTTTTTTTCAAAATTTTCGGTCTTTTTCCGTTTATCTCGCAAAAAATAAAAATCGCAGAGGCAATCAAATACCATTAAAAGAAAGCTCTATTTGTGGGAAGAAAAGGACGCAAATTTCGTTTCAGTACAACATTGCATGTCCGCACAATTTACAGTTAAAGCAGCGCAGTGCAAAATTCTGAATTCACCTCTGGTCCTTTAGCTACCAAATGGTCCGGGGCTTAAGTGGTTAAGCCAGACAGTACTGATATTTGATTCACACAACTTAAACAATATTATGAATAAGGAAGTGTAGGATACACATTGAGTGGGAATATTGGTGCAGCTGCATACTACTTGGAACCAGATCCTACCCTGTATATGTATATTACCGTAGTGCACACATGTAGGTGCACTTATAAATCTATTTAGATTTTTATCTTGGCTATTGTAATTCAAATCAATGTCATTTGTTTGAGTGGGATGGCAGAGCAAAGCTGTTTCTTCTTTACCTAGCGCCCCATTTGGCTAAAATCGGTATCTAAAATACCGACCAAAAAAATAATCAGTTTCACTGTAAAATTAACCCTGCTTGTTTTCTATGGACATTGTGTCCAGTTTTGTGTCATCTGTAACCACTTCAGCCCCGGATGGATTTATCCACTTCCTGACCAGGCCATTTTTTGCGATACGGCACTGCGTCGTTTTAACTGACAATTGCACGGTCGTGCGACGTTGTACCCAAACAAAATTGATGTTCTTTTTTTCCTACAAATAGAGCTTTCTTTTGGTGGTATTTCATCAACTCTGCGTTTTTTATTTTTTGAGCTATAAACAAAAAAAGACTGACAATTTTGAAAAAAATAAATATTGTTTACTTTCTGCTATAAAACATTTCCAAAAAATAATAATGTAAAAAAACAAATGTATTGATCAGTTCAGGCCGATATGTATTCTGCTACATATTTTTGGTAAAAAGAAAATCGCAATAAGTGTATATACATTAGTTTGCGCAAAAGTCTACAAAATAGGGGATAGATTTATGCATTTTTATTATTATTTGTATTTTTTTTACTAGTAATTGCGGCGATCAGTGATTTTTAGCGGGACTGCGACATTGCGGCAGACAGATTGAACACCTAACTGACATTTTTGACACTTTTTTGGGAACCAGTGACATTATTACAGTAATCAGTGCTAAAAATATGCACTGACATTGTACTAATGACACTGGCAGGGAAGGGGTTAACATCAGGGGGTGATTAAGGGGTTAAATGTGTTCCCTGCTGGTGTTTTTTAACTGTATGGGGGACTGTTTGACTGGGGAAACACACAGATCCATCTTCCTGCTTAGCAGAAAGACAGGATCTGTGTGATCTCCCCTGTCAGAACTGAGATCTGCCTTGTTTACACAGGTAGATCCTCATTCTGTCACGGGGGGAACGATCACGGGTGGCTGGCAGACATCGAGTCCGCCGGACCCACTGAGTGGCACTGGCCAAAGGGAGCATGTGCGCACCCACAAAAGCGAGTTCCCAAGCTGACGTACTCCTACTGCGATTTGCAGGATCGTGCCACTTTGCCACAGTATAATGACGACGGCTGGTCGGCAAGTGGTTAATAAATCAACCCCTGTGATTCCATAATTTGCGTTATAATATAATAACCATCCATTTTAGATGTTGACAGTTTGTTTTATGGAAATTGATATTTATTATTTCTAACTTACTGTGCAACACATGCCTCCTTTATCAGCATGGCCCACCAAGCATATACCGTACTTTGGGGGTTAATTTAAACCTTCATTGCTGCCAAAGACTCACAATATGGAAAATATAAGTTGATAGGTATGTTATATTGAATACTACCCTCATCTTAATGCTGAATTCCTACACTTACTCTTGCCCACCCCAACACTGAAAGAATCATTATTATTATATCAGTTACTGCCAGTTCACGAATGAACTCAAGTACTTAAATTCTTTTTTATTTATGTGTTGTTTCCAATTTAATAACATCTACAATGGAGAGATCAATTGCATTGATGCTGGCTGATTTATTAGCCTGGTTGTATATCATTCATTGAACAGCTATTTATTATTGTGCAGTTGAAACTTCAATCTCCACTTAAAACATTACTTTCCCAGCTCCCTTCTTATTTAACACTGCATACTCCTGGTGAGATATTTTACATTTAAAGGGAAAATATAACACAATCTCTGTGAATAAAATTAGGCATTTTGCATCTCATGTATCTGAAAAGATTCTTAAAGTGGTTGTAAACTTTGTTACACCATCTGTACCTACAGGTAAGCTTATAATAAGGCTTACCTGTAGGTACTGAAAAAGCTCGTAAACTTGCAGAGCTTAGGAGATATTCACTATATACGCTGCTGCCAATTTCATTGGCGCATGCGCAATGAAGAAACAGCGAGCTGGTGCCTTTTCTTCAGGACCCGTGCCTGGAATTCTGCATATAAAATGCTATCAGGACATGTGCATTAGTGAGCATAAAAAAAATATGAATGCCAATTAACCCCTTCCATACCAGTCCATAGCAAAATGACGCCTGCAGGAACCCTCTCTCCCTCCGGGTGGACGTCATATGACATCCTGGGTTTGAGGGGGGATATCTGAATGATGCCTGCAGCTAGAGGCATCATTCAGATATCCTTTTTTTCAGCCGGCGATCCTGCGCACAATAAGAATGATCATAGCGGCGGTTCCGCCACTTGATCGTTCTTATAGGCGGCGGGAGGGGATATCCCCCACTCCCGCCGCCATCCGGTGCTTCTCCGGGCTCTCCCGTGCGATCGGGGACCCGGAGAGGATCGTCGGCGCCGGTGGTGGGTCACGTGATGAGCATAGAGATGACTGGTGACCAGATGGTCACCAGTCATCTCTATGATCGTCGGAGGCCCGGGCGTGATGTGATGACGTCACGCCCGGGTCCTCAAATGTAAACAAAGCCGCCATTGCGGCTGTAAGTATGAGATCATGAAAAAAATTTCACTGATCTCATGCTTTCCAGCCTGGAGGAGAGATGTGGGGTCTTATTGACCCCGCATCTCTCCATAAAGAGGACCTGTCACACACATTCCTATTACAAGGGATGTTTACATTCCTTGTAATAGGAATAAAAGTGACCAAAAAAAAAAAAGTGTAAAAATAAAAAGTAAAAATAAAAAAATATAAGTAAAAAAATAAAAATAAATAATATATATTTTTTTAAAACGCCTGTCCCCAATAGCTCGCGCTTAGAAGCGAACACACACGTAAGTCCCGCTCGCATATGTAAACACCGTTCAAACCACACATGTGAGGTATCGCCACGTGTGTTAGAGCACGTGCAACAATTCTCGCACTAGACCTCCTCTGTAACTCTAACCTGGTAACCTGTAAAAATTTTCAAATCGTCGCCTATGGAGATTTTTTAGTATCGAAGTTTGTCGCCATTCCATGAGTGTGCGCAATTTTAAAGCGTGACATGTTAGGTATCTTTTTACTTGGCGTAACATAAGCTTTCATATTTTACAAAAAAATTGGGCTAACTTTACTGTTTTGTTATTTTTTAATTCATGAAACCATTTTTTTCCCCCAAAAAAGGCGTTTGAAAAATTAGTGCACAAATACCGTGCAAGATAAAAAGTTGCAACAACCGTCATTTTATTCCCTAGGGTGTCTGATAAAAAAACATATATAATATTTCGGGGTTCTGAGTAATTTTCTAGCAAAAGAATGATGATTTGTACATGTAGGAGAGAAGTGCCAGAACAGGCCCGGTATTGAAGTGGTATAAAAAGCCCTGTATGGAAGTGGTTAAAAAGGTTGATAACCTCCCACATGCGCAGGAGTGACGTCATTGTGGCTTTGACCAATCACAGTGCCGGAGCCTGCGAACCCCGAAGTAACGCTGGTGAAAGATGTCAGCTGTGGGAGCGGAGTGCGGGCAGCACTGCAGGGCATCGTTTTAAGGTGAGTATTTCATAATGAGCTAGTATGCGATGCATACTAGCTCATTATGTCTTTGTCTTGCAGGGTTTTTTTTTTTTTTTGGGGGGGGGGGGGTTTCAGGGGTTTACAATCTCTTTAATATGGCATTCATATATTTTTTTATGCTCACTAGTGCTCACTGTCCTGATAGCATTTTATATGCAGAATTTTAGATTCTCTCTGTCCTGCATGTCTGTATACCATTTAGGTCTGGTATGGATTTTAAGGGGAACACCGCACCAGAATAAATAAAAAATGGCGTGGGATTCCCCCCAAAAATCCATACCAGACCCTTATCTGAGCACGCAACCTGGCAGGCCGCAGGAAAAGAGGGGGGATGAGAGAGTGCCCCCCCTCCTGAACTGTACCAGGCCACATGCCCTCAACATAGGGAGGATGTCCCCATGTTGATGGGGACAAGGGCCTCATCCCCACAACCCTTGCCCGGTGGTTGTGGGGGTCTGCGAGCGGGGGGCTTATCGGAATCTGGAAGCCCCCTTTAACAAAGGGGACCCCCAGATTCCAGCCCCCCCTAAGTGAATTGGTAACGGGGTACATTGTACCCCTACCATTTCACAAAAAAGTGTCAAACATTTTAAAAACCACACAGACACAGTTGGGACAAGTCCTTTATTAAAAAGGAAAAAAAGAAAGAAAAATTCCAACGATGTAATCCAGTCTCGAGCGATACGGAGAAAAAAAAAAGCCGACTCGATCCTCTCTCTATGGGAGGTACCCACGGAATGACACTCTCATTCTGTGACAATTCTTTTAAAGCTGAGGGCGGGGCCGCCCGTCACTTACGCGGGTGACCCCACCCCCTCCAACACAACGGGGAAATTCCGGGTTACCCAGTGACGTGTACGGGCGACGCCGCACCATCTGACGCAACGCTCTCGTCCCCGCCCTTTTCCTGCGGCCTGCCAGGCTGCGTGCTCAGATAAGGGTCTGGTATGGATTTTTGGGGGGAACCCCACACCATTTTTTTTTTTTGGTGCGGTGTTCCCCTTAAAATCCATAGGGTCTGGTATGGATTTTTAGGGGGACCCCTACGCCATTTATTTTTAAAAAATTGGTGCAGGGTTCCCCTTAATATCCATACCAGACCTGAAGGGCCTGGTAATGGAATTTGGGGGCGACTCCACACATTTTTTTTTTGGTTGCTGTTTTTTTCAATGACTTTTATCTGTATTGCGGGGACCTGACAATTCATTAATAGCTGCGAGTAGTTTTAAGTGACTTTTTTTCCTTCAGAAATTACATTTTGTGCAGGGACAGCTCTAAACACAGGAAACATGCGCTACTTTACAGGCATACTATAGACACCCCCCAGGTACGAAATTTAAAGGAATATTTCACTTTTATTGTTTAAGCATTATTAAAATCACTGCTTCCGAAAAAACTGCAGTTTTTAAAACTTTTTTTGCATTGATACATGTCCCCTGGGGCAGGACCCGGGTCCCCAAACACTTTTTATGATAATAACTTGCATATTAACCTTTAAAATTAGCACTTTTGAATTTTCATGTTCTTGTCCCATAGACTATAACGGTGTTCGCGTGTTCGAACAAATTTTTTGCCTGTTCGCATATTCTGGATGCGAACCGAACCCGGGGATGTTCAGCTCATCCCTACTGGGCATACTGTTTTGGTATTGGGGCTCCTAAGAGTGGTAGAGCCTGGGACCCACGGGGGAAAGGGTGGGGAGGTAGCGGTAGAGGCCATCACGCGCCAATTACATAAAAGTGATAGGGGAGCTCCACAGCCACCCAAGCTCCTTTTTATAATAAAGCTCAGAGTCCAATGCAGCTTGTGCACTTACAACAACACAGTTAAGTACTGTCGGTCGGTTTGTCTCTGTGTGTATGAAAGAGATAAAAGGGACAGACTACCAAAGCTTGTCCTGAAATCTGAGAGGGGCAGGGGAGGGGCAAACAAGGGTGCTGTGCAGGTGCCCAACATCCTCCTTATCAACCGATGATGTCATTGGTTGTTAGGACACTGGTGGCTAGAAAGTTGTAATGGTGCACAATGGAAACCTGGGGCTTCATGTAACTAAAAGGCAGGCTTGATGAGCCCCTGCTGGCTTGTATACAATTTTTGGGCAGTTTGTAGGCATTTTGCCAAGACACCACTGAAGACACCCGAAGGCCGAAGGCACCTCAGGGTGCCTAGGCACCCTGGTTGAAAAATGCTGCTCCAAATAATTTTTGCTCTTTTAAAGAGAGCCTGCATTTATAGGTACACAACGGGGTTAATTTACTAAAACTGGAGAGTGAAAAATCTAGCGCAACTCTTCATAGAAACCAATCAGCTTCCAGGTTTATTTTGTCAAAGCTTAAAGTAGAACTATAGGCAAAACTTTTTTTTAAATTTTTAGATAGGGTATGGGAGGGTTATAACCCCTGTCAATTTTTTTCTGCCATCTGTGTCCCATTGCTGAGACCTCCCTTTACTTCCTGTCTCATAGCCAAACAGGAAGTGAGAGGAAATCCCTGAAAATTAGGGTAATTCCTTGGGGACCCTCAGGTCACTAGAACTTGGAAGCTTTCCCCTCTGTTACTTTTCTGGGGACAACCCAAAATTTGGACTGTCTTTTACTTTCAATGATAATGGCAACAGGACACATAGAGAGGTTGAATCTCCTTAACGGGGCACAGACAGCAATAAAAACTGACAGGTGTTCTAATCCCTCTCCACTCTATCCAAAGCTAAAAAAAAAAAGTTTTGCCTTTAAACTTTATACACTTTATACTTTAATTGGACAAGGTTACGTTAGAATCTGATTGGCTACCATGCACAGCTGCACCAGATTTTGCACTCTCCAATTTTAATCAACCCCAATTCCTTTTTCTATATTTGCTAAACATGTTAATGAAAATATTACACATAATAAAAGCGTAATATTTCTAGTTAGCCTTCTTACAGTAGTTCCATATAAAGGGTTTACTAAATCCTTTATAACTTGGGAAGGGGGGGGGTCACAAAAAGAGGGTATAGGCTTTTCTCCCTATTTGTTCTTTTGCTTTTCTTGCACACTTCAAGTTCTTCTTAACATACTGGAAAATGGAGATGTTAGTGTTACTTTGTTTTAAAGTTAAACATACATGAATTCATTCACACATTGGTCAAATATATATCCAATGTTTCTTATTTTTAGGTAATTTTTAATTTGCCTGATCAAGACATCACACAGATTATCAACTCAAGCATCCAGTATTGAAACCTTATGTGAAATTATAACCTATATAATATTATGACCTACATATTATGACTTTACTATAAGTCACCACAATAATTCACAAAATATAAATAAAATATTGGACAGTTTGAGTATTCAAAATGATATGAGTAATGTTGAGGAAAGCTCCCAAAGGCTGTCTGCTATGCCCTTCAGTGAAATCAGATCTTTACAGAAGCATGTCTTTCATCAGCACCAGCAAAGTTTCTCCTAGTGGTTGTAAACAAAAGATAAAAACCTTGGGCATATTTGCAGAGCAGTGCATGATTGATTTACAGATTTTTCACCACATAGAAAACTTGCCATAATTATTTGCTCTGTACATTACATTTGACTGCATATCCACTTGTTTAAACCAAAACTTCAGGTCTCTGAATTATCCTTAGTTGTTACATTGTCAAGGTTACAGTCACTGAAACTGATCAGAAAACATGAAAAAATCTGAATATGTCACTATTCCTGTCTCCACAAGATACAGCATTTCCACTGTAGGAAATAGAATATTTAATTATGAAGTGCTTACCCTGAAAAAATTCATAGTGGCTCCATCAAGAACTGTGCCATATTCTATCTTGGTTTGTCTTGCCAAATCATCTGCAGAATCAATGGCAGTCTCCATTCTTTCCACTGTGAGAAAGGCAGCGAGGTTGGCGGTGTAGGATGATATGATTATAAGGGTGAAAAACCACCAAATACCACCAATAATTCTCGTTGACAAAGCTTTGGGCATCAGCTCAGATCCTGAAATAGGAGACAACAGGTAATGTCTTTATATTTTCAAGTTAACCCTTATGCCGCGTACACACGATCATTATTCACGGCGGTTAAAAAACCGCCGTGACTAAAAGAATGGTTTAACAGAATATGCAAAATTGAGGAAATGGAAAATCTTATACATATTGCAAGAGATACACCGACATCATTTAGCAAAAAATGGGCTTGCTGGATACACTATAAAACGACACCAGAATACACAAACTCCCTACACCCTGTCTCAGGATAAAATACTCCTCGGAGAAGTAGGATTTTTATAACAGCTTACCTGTAAAATCCTTTTCTTGGAGTACACCACGGGACACAGAGCTAGTCATTACATAATGGGTTAAGGGTCACCAGCGGTGATTGGACACTGGCACAACCAATGGAAGACAGTTCCCCTCCATATAACCCCTCCCATCAGGGAAGTACCTCAGTTTTGTAGCAAAGCAGTAAGGTTCCCATAAGAAGGGGGGGGACCTCTGTGTCCCGTGGTGTACTCCAAGAAAAGGATTTTACAGGTAAGCTGTTATAAAAATCCTACTTTCTTTATTGTACACCACGGGACACAGAGCTAGTCATTACATAATGGGACGTCCCAGAGCAATGCTCATATGAAGGGGGGGGGAGACACAGATCAAACAGGCCGCTTGCGGACCAGAAGCCCTATACTGCTGCCTGCAGCACACTTCGCCCGAAGGCGGAATCCTCATGTCCTTTCACATCTATTTGATAGAATTTGGAAAATGTATGGACTGAAGACCAAGTTGCAGCTTTACAGATCTGAGCCATCGAAGCCTGGTGGTGCACTGCCCATGAAGCACTTATCGCCCTGGTAGAGTGCGCCTTAACAGGAAAAGGAGGAGTCCTGTTCTTTAAACCATAAGCTTGAACAATTACTTGTCTAATCCACCTGGAAATGGTGGATTTTGATACCGCTTGGCCCTTCTTGGGCCCATCTGGTAAAATAAACAAAACATCTGTTTTACGTATCTGAGCGGTTGCTTGCAGATACACCCTTACCGCTCTCACTAGATCTAGAGAGTGTAATAATTTTTCCCCCGCCGTCCGCGGGTTTGGAAAAAAGGAAGGCAGAACAATGTCTTGATTCAAGTGAAAAGCCGACACCACCTTAGGCAGAAAAACCGGATGGGGTCGTAGTACGATTTTGTCCTTGTGACAAATTAAATAAGGCTCTTTACAAGAAAGAGCTGCTATCTCTGATACTCTCCTAGCAGAAGCTATAGCAATCAGAAAGGCCAACTTCCTACTCAATATAATTAAAGGAATATGGCGAATAGGTATAAAAGGTTGCTTTTGCAACACTGACAATACCAAATTCAAATCCCATGGACACAAGGGAGACCTAACTGGAGGATTTATCCTCAGTACCCCCTGAATGAATGTCCGAACTAGGGAGTGAGATGCCAATGGTCTCTGAAAGAAGACTGATAGAGCCGATATTTGCCCTTTGATGGTGCTAAGGGCTAATTTCATATCCACTCCTAACTGGCAAAAAGCAAGAATCCTGCTTATTTCATATTTCAGAGGATTCCAATTTCTGAATTCACACCAGGAAACGTATGCTTTCCAGACTCTATGATAGATGAGTCTGGAGGCTGGCTTTCTAGCATTAATGAGCGTAGAAAGAGCCGGACCAGAGACCCCTCTCTCTTTCAAAATGTGGGTCTCAGCAGCCAGGCCGTCAAATTTAGCCTTTGCAAGGAAGGGTGGAATACTGGACCCTGTGACAGCAGGTCGTGTCGAAGTGGAAGCTTCCAGGGCCTTCCTATCGCCATCTTTACGATCTCGGCGTACCAAGGCCTCCTGGGCCAGTTTGGGGCTACTAGGATTACTGGTATTCCCTCCTCCTTGATCCTGCGAAGCAGTCTTTGTAGAAGAGGGATCGGAGGGAATGCATAGATCAGTGAGAACTGATTCCATGGAGTTATTAGAGCATCTGTCCCGTAGGCTAGAGGATCTCTTGTTCTGGACACAAAGTTGTCCAATTTCTTGTTGAACCTGGAAGCTAGCAGGTCTACATCTGGGTTTCCCCATCTCAGACATATGGCCTGAAAGATCTCGGGGTGAAAAGACCACTCTCCTGGTAGCAGCTGCTGACGACTCAGTTAGTCTGCTTGCCAGTTTTCTATCCCTGGAATGAAGATTGCAGAGATGCAAGGTACATGCTCTTCTGCCCATGCCAAGATCCGGTTCACCTCTCTTTGGGCTGCCCGACTGCGGGTGCCTCCTTGGTGATTGATGTAAGCTACTGCAGTAGCATTGTCGGATTGAACCCGAACTGGGTAGCCCTGTAACCTGTATGTCCAGGTTTTGAGGGCTAGATATACTGCCTGGATCTCTAGCACGTTGATGGGCAGGATCCCCTGAGTCTTGGCCCAGGTTCCCTGGGTAGAAGCCTCCTCGAATACTGCACCCCAGCCCGATAGGCTGGCATCCGTAGACACCACCTTCCAGGCTGCTGGGAGGAAGCACTTTCCCTTCCGTAAATTCTTGGCTTCTAGCCACCAATTGAAGCTTTTAAATTTGGCGCCGTTTCTGTGCCTGCGCGCGCCACGTGCCCGCGCACGCCTTCGGCCCCCCCCTCCGATAAAGCGCGCTCCCGCGCGCCGCGCGCGGCCTTTAGCGCTATGGTGGTGGCCATAGTGAGAGAGGACTCTCATCAGCCCCTGTTCCCACTTACCTGCATCTGCAGGTGTCTGGTCGGCCCCCGAAGGAGGAGCGGGGTGCCCAAGCAAGCTCAGCAGCGGAGGCGACGAGCAGTGTACTTCGCCGAAGCCGACACTGAACAGAGTGAGGTGAGTATATTCAGCTCTTTACTCCCCCCAGTGGGGAAAAAAAGAAGACATCCACTTTTTGAAAAAGGTCCCAACCTAGTTATGGACCTTCTAATCTCACCTTATCCACGCCGCAGGTTTTTCTGCTGAAGTATTTCAGACAGATACCAAACTTCACCCTTCACGGTGGGCTATGTGTGCCAACCTTCAGGGATATGGGTTCCTATTTAAAGGATACCTCTCCCCTGGGCCTTGTACAAGACTCTTACCAGGACTTTATAGCGAAATAGCGAAAGTGCTGGATCTTAGAGCCCAGTCCTCCGAAGAGAGACATTACAGGCGACGCCTCATGGATGAGGCCCGGATCCCATCCAGTTTTGGCTTAACTTGTAGGCGTCTTGGATGGATCCGAAAGCATAGCTCTTTTACCCCCAGAGGGTCTCTTTGGTAGAGCTTTCCTTTAGCACCTCCTAACGCGTCCAACACCTTTCGACACTGGCGAAAAAACTGAGGTACTTCCCTGATGGGAGGGGTTATATGGAGGGGAACTGTCTTCCATTGGTTGTGCCAGTGTCCAATCACCGCTGGTGACCCTTAACCCATTATGTAATGACTAGCTCTGTGTCCCGTGGTGTACGATAAAGAAAATACCATTACGATCTACGACGAGCCCAGCGCCCCCCAGGACCTTAAATCTCCCATGTTCACCTCAGTCCCCCTATAACTTCCCCAATGTAGATCTATCTTTATTCTCTCCTGACACCCCTTCTGAACACCCCAAGTGGTCAGGGAGGCCAGAGACGGACCCCCTGCCAATGCTCCTCCCTCTTACCTCACCCCCCCTGATCCCCCCCCCCACTGACCCCCCCTTCTCCCACCACATACCCCCCCTATCTACTCATTCATACACTTCTGTACAAACACAACCACTACCTCAGCCCCAGCTTGTACCCCCCCATCCATACGCGTTCAACGGAATAAATCCGATGGTAGCTCCTTCTCTACCTGCCAGCCGTGATACACTTACCGGCCCTTCTCTACCCCGTAGACCAATACTCCGCAACGATATCTACGACCCTACCTAGCTCTCACCTACCTACGGGTTACACCTCCGTCAACGGTATCAGACTCTGATAACATCTCACCCCTACCTTGGATTAAGGTAGACCATCCCATCATAGCCTAGCTCATGAAGACTACACCGGCACACCTCACTCTCACTACCCACAAGTTGAATTGTACATGACACTGGAATTTCGTTCTCGTTCCCTTTTTGTGGTTGTATCAATACCTTAATACCTTTTTGTACTTCAACTGTCCAAGATATCTGTAAATGCTTATTACGTTTCAATAAAATATCTTTGAAAAAAAAAAAAAAAACGCCGTGAATAATGACATTAAAAACGAGGGAACGGCTTGTTCCCCACACACGGTCGTTTTTCACGTCATTTTTTCTCTTGATGAGAAAAACGACCGTCTGTGGGCTCCGCGGCAGTGTTTCCCTATGGGAAAACTGCCGCGGGAAACATGTCGAAAAAAACGACGAGAAAAATTAGAACATGTTCTAATTTTTCTCGTCATTTTTAATGCCGTTTTTCTCGTCAAAAAAAATGGCAAAAAGCCCACAGACGATCGTTTTTCTTGTCGAAAGGAAAAAAATTTGTTTCTCTCGACGAGAAAAACGGCCGTGTGTACGCGGCATTAAGCCAGATAAGGAAACACATAGAACCAATATACTGTACCTGATTTTGTCTGGCTATCAGCCTCCTGTAATGCCTTCTAAAGTAGTACTTGGACTGGGAGATAGGAATTCAGTATTAGCTGAGTTTGGGGGGGAGAAGGAGTACAGGAATAATCTCATCAACGTGTTCCTGCTCCTACATAATTTAATCACAGGAAGGCCAGAGATTTAGCTATGCTGTCTGGCAATGATGCTTGGGTCACAAGGCTTGCTGAGAAAAATCACAAATATTTTGACAGGTAAAACTGTTCATGGAGATATATTTCAACTGTATAATTAACTATAAGCTTGGAATTCAGTATTGACATATGTCTGTTTCTCTTTGTTGACTACCATTCTAGGACAAAGATGGGATTATGTGTTAGACCATGTTGGAGTTCTAGGTCTATGTGACTACATAATGGAATGCTTTATTTCGGAGTGGGTTTTCTAAGAATGAAGTCTCCTAAAATCACTTTAAAAACTTGCCTACCTGCCCAGACCAATTTTCAGATTTCAGTGCTGACGCACTTTGAATGACAATTGCGCGGTAATACAACACTGTAACCAAACAACATTTTTATCACATTTCGAGAAAGATATAGCTTTCTTTTGGTGGTATTTAATCACCTGGATTTTTTATTTTTTGCTAAACAATATATTTTTTACTTTGTTATAACATTTTGCAAACAAGTAATTTTTCTCCTTCACTGATGTGCGCTGATGAGGCTGTGCTGATGGGCACTGATAGGTGGCACTGATGGGCACTGATGAGATAGCATTGATTGGCACTGATGGGTACTGATGGGGCGGCACTAATGGGCCCTGATAGGCAGCACTGATGAGGCTACAGTGATGAGGTGGCACTGATGGGCACTGATGAGGAGGCACTGGTGAGACTGCACTGATATGTGGCACTGATAGGCAGCACTGATGGGCACTGATAGGCGGCACCAATGGGCACTGATAGGTGGCACTGATAGACACTGATAGGCGGCACTAATAAGGAGGCACTGATCGGCAGCACTTATGGACACTGATTGGCACTGTTGGGGCTGCACTGATAATTAGGACAGTGTAGCTGTCCCCTGTCACACTTGCCGTTTACCGGCTCTCCTCTCCTCACGCTGTGACAGAGTTTGATTAAAGGAATGCTGATTATCAGCAAGTGTGTTTACATTGTGATCAGCTGTGATCGGACGCAACTGATCACATGGTAAAGGGCTGCTGTTACTGGCCCTTTACCCTGATCTGTATTCAGGGGAAAAGTCAAAATGAATTGCACTACAATTGTTATTAGAGAAATAGAGAAATACCTGGCACTTCAGTGTATGGGGAGAACTCCCCTTTCACTATTAGACAAAAGTGGTGCTTATGCACTCTTTTGCCGCGTACACACGATCGGAATTTCCGACAACAAAACCGTGTTTTTTTTTTCGACGGATGTTGGCTCAAACTTGTCTTGCATACACACGGTTGCACAAATGTTGCTCGGAAATTCCGAACGTCAAGAACGCAGAGACGTACAACACTATGACGAGCCGAAAAAAAAAAAGTACAATGATTCCGAGCATGCGTCAAATTGATTCCGAGCATGCGTAGGAATTGGATACACACGATCGGAATTTCCAACAAGAACTTTTGTTGTCGGAAAAATTGAGAACCTGCTCTCAAACATTTGTTTTCGGAAATTTTGACAGCAAATGTCCGATAAAGCCTACACACGGTCGGAATATCCGACCGAAAGCTCACATCGAGCATTTGTTGTCGGAAATTCTGATTGTGTGTACGCGGCATTACATCCAACTTCTCTCTCTCTGCCACCTTTTCCTCCAGTGCTATTACCGGCAAATTATTCCAATGTTGATCAATGGTGTGACTTTGCATATGGCATCATTTAAAGAATCCTTCACTTTAAAAAATAAAAAATGTATTTCTATCTGGCCCCTTAATAATCCTTAGTTAACCTTGATTAGCGCTAACTAGTTTATTTATCCCCTTCTCCCCTTAGCTGCTATTTTACTGCTGATTGTTTTTCAATTTTGTATAATTTTTATAATTTTTTTGTGCTCATTTATTTACTTTAATCCTCATCATATAACCCAAAAATTTGTGAAAAATTGATCATTATAGAAAAAAATTTAATTTTTTTCCTTTTTAAGTCTTATTGTCTATAAATTCTATTAAAAATAAAATTACTTTTGCAAAATAGCATTGCCAAAAGAAAGTCTACCTTTTTCCCCTCCCCAAAACATTGTATGTGTTATTTTGGTGATTTAGGTCATGCTAAAAAAACAAGACCTAGTGAGCAAATGTAAAGATTGCTCTGGTCCATTAGGGGTATACAGGTACTAATAAAAAAAAGTGGTTAACAACTATCCACTCATATACCTAGTGTGGTCAAATGGGAAGGAAGAAAATGATAAGGCCTGTATAAACTGTAAGTCACAACATACAGCTTACACAGGACCACTTATTTTTCTTTGTGCCCTGCAGCAGAACAGAGCAAAGGGTGAGTATGCAGCTGGGGAGGTTGGCAGTTAAATGAACTTGTTTCTTTGCCTTGCATAGCCTTGTGTCAAGATAGATAAATGGAAAGAAATATAATGGCTGACATATGTACTTTATGTTTCTGCTGCAGGATTCCTTGTCTGTTGGTTATATTACCAAAAGCCTAGGCATTAATTCTTGTGATTTTTGCTAACAGATCACACGACTAAATACCTAGATTTTGATCATGTGAGAAAGCACTGGTGGAAGCTTGGAGCAGCAGGAAAGGTAAGGATTTTAGCTCTTCTATTAATCTTACAAGACCTTATAGACTCTTAAGAGTTTTATGTTAACATTTTAAGTATAGATGTGCTTTAAAGCGGAGTTCCACCCAAAAGTGTAACTTCCGCTTATCTGTCTCCTCCCCACCGGGCGCCACTTTTGGAAGGTACCCTGGCTCCACTTACGCCAGGTACATCAGGAGTCTGGAAACATCAGCTGCGGTGCGGACATCACTGGACTGCAGGACAGGTATGTGTCCTTATATTAAAAGTCAGCAGCTACAGTATGTGTATCTGCTGGCTTTTAATTTTTGGAGGAGGGGGGTTTGAACTCCGCTTTAAGTAATGAATAATAACATTTGAGTAAAAAACTTTCTGCAGTTTTTTTTTTTATTTGTCCCTTATTATATATTCAATAAGTTTTTATTGAAAAGAATATTAGAAACATTACATCAATGGTGCACATATTGCACAATATAACATAGCTAGTAGAGTTGAGCGGACACCTGGATGTTCGGGTTCGACGGGTTCGGCCGAACTTCGGAAAAAAGTTCGGGTTCGGGACCGAACTTTAACCCGAACCCGAACCCGAACCCCATTGAAGTCAATGGGGACCCGGACTTCTAAGGACTAAAAAGGCTCTAAAAAAGTAATGGAAAGGGCTAGAGGGCTGCAAATGGCAGCAAAATGTTCTTAAGAGCATGGCAAGTGCTCTGCAAACAAATGTGGATAGGGAAATAACTTAAAATAACATTAAAAAAAATATATATATGCTGGAGGCCCCCTTTTCAGCAGAAGAGGTATGGGAAGTCATTAAGAACCTCAGAAACTCAACGGCACGATGCCACACATATGGTGGGAATGCCCCAGAATACGCCCTTTCTGGAATAAATTATTCAATTTAATGGATAAGCTAGTGGGAAAATAAAATACTTTGAAATAAAAATGTAGCGGGGTGCTAAATTTAAGGGAAGAAAAAAGGGGGGTGGGGTTTGGGACTTTGAATGAAGCAACGCAGTCATCGGTGAGGGGTCAAAGCATAGTAGGTTTATTGACCAAAATTTAATACAAACAACCAATAAATAATCGCACAGTATAATTTCATAAATGTACAGAAGGGAACATGATTACATGACAGTGGAAGGGATCTGCCTACACAAACTGAGAACTTCCCATTGTATCAAAATTAAAAATGCTGATCATATAAAAAGATGCATGTAAAACATGTTGGTGACTTGATCAGTATAGAACATTGCAATTACAAGGCTCTACGCGTTTCGTGAAGCATAGATATTCACTCATCAGGAGCAGCAATGTCAGTATCTAAAAAAAAAATACAAAAAAAACATACAAAAAAATGGTCATAACCTGGGAAATGGAACAAGCACCAAAGGAAGAAAAAAAGCCCATAGGGGCAATACTCACATCCATCATGTGGAAATGCAACAAAGAGAGCTGGAAACTCCCCATTGTTGCATTTCCACATGTTGGATGTGAGTATTGCCCCTATGGGCTTTTTTTCTTCCTTTGGTGCTTGTGACCGTTTTTTTTTGCATTTTTTTTGTATTTTGTTTTAGATACTGACATTGCTGCTCCTGATGAGTGAATATCTATGCTTCACGAAACGCGTAGAGCCTTGTAATTGCAATGTTCTATACTGATCAAGTCACCAACATATTTTACATGCATCTTTTTATATGATCAGCATTTTTAATTTTGATACAATGGGAAGTTCTCAGTTTGTGTAGGCAGATCCCTTCCACTGTCATGTAATCATGTTCCCTTCTGTACATTTATGAAATTATACTGTGCGATTATTTATTGGTTGTTTGTATTAAATTTTGGTCAATAAACCTACTATGCTTTGACCCCTCACCGATGACTGCGTTGCTTCATTCAAAGTCCCAAACCCCCCCCCCCCTTTTTTCTAGTATATAGGGATGGAGGCATGGACTAATCCTGGTCCTTGCCTCATATAAAGTCCCAAACCTTCCTTTCCTCAATTTTCGCTCTGCATAGGGATGGAGGCACGCAGTCTTCTTAGTGTTTGGTCAAAACTATCAATTGGCATATCCAATTCACATTTGGGTACAATTGTTACTTTCGTTTATCAGTTTTATTTTTTACTTTTTCATCTTTATGTCACCCTGTGATTTGGACATTCACCTCAATTTTGTCCAGCACATTTTTACCTTTCCACCCTAACTTACAATCGTCACTTCCTGTGATGATAGTGCACCTTGATCTGGTACTATGGGCTTTGACCCACATCCATTTCTGGGAGTTTGATGACACACCACGGGAACTCTCCTCCCCTTCTTGGGGCGGATGGCTTCCTCCATGCTGTGCATCGGCGTCACGCTGCACACGGCGTATGTACGACGTCATTTGACGCCGCAACACCGTTTAGTTGCAATCCATTTGCGGCCGGTGGGGATTATCCTTTGGCGTCAAACACTGGGCGGTTCATCGCCCTGATGTTGGCGCCTTCCCCACAATGGGCACGCTAACGTGACGGATGGCAGGTCATTGGCACACGGGCCCTTATAGGTCGCACTGCGGTCAGCACATTTGGCATATTGGAACTCTGCACAGCAGGTCCAACCATTTCTACTATACCACGGTCTCTTATGTGTTCCATTATGAGGTAATACTCAGCTATTTATTGCTCAGTCCCATTGCTCTGTCAACCCACAGATCACTGGGCCTAAATGGTAATGGTTATCATTTATACTTTTTTCAGAAGTCTCTCAAGACAATGCTGTCAATACCCATGATTACACACCTGAGACCATCATCTATTCCTGCCTTAGTGTGGCCATGTGGAGGCCCCTCTACGCCTCACGCTGCCATAGCTCCCGGAAAGGATGTCCCCTTCATGGGGAGTTTCCAGCTCTCTTTGTTGCATTTCCACATGTTGGATGTGAGTATTGCCCCTATGGGCTTTTTTTCTTCCTTTGGTGCTTGTTCCATTTCCCAGGTTATGACCGTTTTTTTGTATTTTTTTTTTAGATACTGACATTGCTGCTCCTGATGAGTGAATATCTATGCTTCACGAAACGCGTAGAGCCTTGTAATTGCAATGTTCTATACTGATCAAGTCACCAACATGTTTTACATGCATCTTTTTATATGATCAGCATTTTTAATTTTGATACAATGGGAAGTTCTCAGTTTGTGTAGGCAGATCCCTTCCACTGTCATGTAATCATGTTCCCTTCTGTACATTTATGAAATTATACTGTGCGATTATTTATTGGTTGTTTGTATTAAATTTTGGTCAATAAACCTACTATGCTTTGACCCCTCACCGATGACTGCGTTGCTTCATTCAAAGTCCCAAACCCCCCCCCCCCCTTTTTTCTAGTATATAGGGATGGAGGCATGGACTAATCCTGGTCCTTGCCTCATATAAAGTCCCAAACCTTCCTTTCCTCAATTTTCGCTCTGCATAGGGATGGAGGCACGCAGTCTTCTTAGTGTTTGGTCAAAACTATCAATTGGCATATCCAATTCACATTTGGGTACAATTGTTACTTTCGTTTATCAGTTTTATTTTTTACTTTTTCATCTTTATGTCACCCTGTGATTTGGACATTCACCTCAATTTTGTCCAGCACATTTTTACCTTTCCACCCTAACTTACAATCGTCACTTCCTGTGATGATAGTGCACCTTGATCTGGTACTATGGGCTTTGACCCACATCCATTTCTGGGAGTTTGATGACACACCACGGGAACTCACCTCCCCTTCTTGGGACGGATGGCTTCCTCCATGCTGTGCATCGGCGTCACGCTGCACACGGCGTATGTACGACGTCATTTGACGCCGCGACGCCGTTTAGTTGCAATCCATTTGCGGCCGGTGGGGATTATCCTTTGGCGCCAAACACTGGGCGGTTCATCGCCCTGATGTTGGCGCCTTCCCCACAATGGGCACGCTAACGTGACGGATGGCAGGTCATTGGCACACGGGCCCTTATAGGTCGCACTGCGGTCAGCACATTTGGCATATTGGAACTCTGCACAGCAGGTCCAACCATTTCTACTATACCACGGTCTCTTATGTGTTCCATTATGAGGTAATACTCAGCTATTTATTGCTCAGTCCCATTGCTCTGTCAACCCACAGATCACTGGGCCTAAATGGTAATGGTTATCATTTATACTTTTTTCAGAAGTCTCTCAAGACAATGCTGCCAGTACCCATGATTACACACCTGAGACCATCATCTATTCCTGCCTTAGTGTGGCCATGTGGAGGCCCCTCTACGCCTCACGCTGCCATAGCTCCCGGAAAGGATGTCCCCTTCATGGGGAGTTTCCAGCTCTCTTTGTTGCATTTCCACATGTTGGATGTGAGTATTGTCCCTATGGGCTTTTTTTCTTCCTTTGGTGCTTGTTCCATTTCCCAGGTTATGACCGTTTTTTTGTATTTTTTTTTTAGATACTGACATTGCTGCTCCTGATGAGTGAATATCTATGCTTCACGAAACGCGTAGAGCCTTGTAATTGCAATGTTCTATACTGATCAAGTCACCAACATGTTTTACATGCATCTTTTTATATGATCAGCATTTTTAATTTTGATACAATGGGAAGTTCTCAGTTTGTGTAGGCAGATCCCTTCCACTGTCATGTAATCATGTTCCCTTCTGTACATTTATGAAATTATACTGTGTGATTATTTATTGGTTGTTTGTATTAAATTTTGGTCAATAAACCTACTATGCTTTGACCCCTCACCGATGACTGCGTTGCTTCATTCAAAGTCTCAAACCCCCCCCCTTTTTTCTAGTATATAGGGATGGAGGCATGGACTAATCCTGGTCCTTGCCTCATATAAAGTCCCAAACCTTCCTTTCCTCAATTTTCGCTCTGCATAGGGATGGAGGCACGCAGTCTTCTTAGTGTTTGGTCAAAACTATCAATTGGCATATCCAATTCACATTTGGGTACAATTGTTACTTTCGTTTATCAGTTTTATTTTTTACTTTTTCATCTTTATGTCACCCTGTGATTTGGACATTCACCTCAATTTTGTCCAGCACATTTTTACCTTTCCACCCTAACTTACAATCGTCACTTCCTGTGATGATAGTGCACCTTGATCTGGTACTATGGGCTTTGACCCACATCCATTTCTGGGAGTTTGATGACACACCACGGGAACTCACCTCCCCTTCTTGGGGCGGATGGCTTCCTCCATGCTGTGCATCGGCGTCACGCTGCACACGGCGTATGTACGACGTCATTTGACGCCGCAACGCCGTTTAGTTGCAATCCATTTGCGGCCGGTGGGGATTATCCTTTGGCGCCAAACACTGGGCGGTTCATCGCCCTGATGTTGGCGCCTTCCCCACAATGGGCACGCTAACGTGACGGATGGCAGGTCATTGGCACACGGGCCCTTATAGGTCGCACTGCGGTCAGCACATTTGGCATATTGGAACTCTGCACAGCAGGTCCAACCATTTCTACTATACCACGGTCTCTTATGTGTTCCATTATGAGGTAATACTCAGCTATTTATTGCTCAGTCCCATTGCTCTGTCAACCCACAGATCACTGGGCCTAAATGGTAATGGTTATCATTTATACTTTTTTCAGAAGTCTCTCAAGACAATGCTGTCAATACCCATGATTACACACCTGAGACCATCATCTATTCCTGCCTTAGTGTGGCCATGTGGAGGCCCCTCTACGCCTCACGCTGCCATAGCTCCCGGAAAGGATGTCCCCTTCATGGGGAGTTTCCAGCTCTCTTTGTTGCATTTCCACATGTTGGATGTGAGTATTGCCCCTATGGGCTTTTTTTCTTCCTTTGGTGCTTGTTCCATTTCCCAGGTTATGACTGTTTTTTTGTATTTTTTTTTTAGATACTGACATTGCTGCTCCTGATGAGTGAATATCTATGCTTCACGAAACGCGTAGAGCCTTGTAATTGCAATGTTCTATACTGATCAAGTCACCAACATGTTTTACATGCATCTTTTTATATGATCAGCATTTTTAATTTTGATACAATGGGAAGTTCTCAGTTTGTGTAGGCAGATCCCTTCCACTGTCATGTAATCATGTTCCCTTCTGTACATTTATGAAATTATACTGTGCGATTATTTATTGGTTGTTTGTATAAAATTTTGGTCAATAAACCTACTATGCTTTGACCCCTCACCGATGACTGCGTTGCTTCATTCAAAGTCCCAAACCCCCCCCCCTTTTTTCTAGTATATAGGGATGGAGGCATGGACTAATCCTGGTCCTTGCCTCATATAAAGTCCCAAACCTTCCTTTCCTCAATTTTCGCTCTGCATAGGGATGGAGGCACGCAGTCTTCTTAGTGTTTGGTCAAAACTATCAATTGGCATATCCAATTCACATTTGGGTACAATTGTTACTTTCGTTTATCAGTTTTATTTTTTACTTTTTCATCTTTATGTCACCCTGTGATTTGGACATTCACCTCAATTTTGTCCAGCACATTTTTACCTTTCCACCCTAACTTACAATCGTCACTTCCTGTGATGATAGTGCACCTTGATCTGGTACTATGGGCTTTGACCCACATCCATTTCTGGGAGTTTGATGACACACCACGGGAACTCACCTCCCCTTCTTGGGGCGGATGGCTTCCTCCATGCTGTGCATCGGCGTCACGCTGCACACGGCGTATGTACGACGTCATTTGACGCCGCAACGCCGTTTAGTTGCAATCCATTTGCGGCCGGTGGGGATTATCCTTTGGCGCCAAACACTGGGCGGATCATCGCCCTGATGTTGGCGCCTTCCCCACAATGGGCACGCTAACGTGACGGATGGCAGGTCATTGGCACACGGGCCCTTATAGGTCGCACTGCGGTCAGCACATTTGGCATATTGGAACTCTGCACAGCAGGTCCAACCATTTCTACTATACCACGGTCTCTTATGTGTTCCATTATGAGGTAATACTCAGCTATTTATTGCTCAGTCCCATTGCTCTGTCAACCCACAGATCACTGGGCCTAAATGGTAATGGTTATCATTTATACTTTTTTCAGAAGTCTCTCAAGACAATGCTGTCAATACCCATGATTACACACCTGAGACCATCATCTATTCCTGCCTTAGTGTGGCCATGTGGAGGCCCCTCTACGCCTCACGCTGCCATAGCTCCCGGAAAGGATGTCCCCTTCATGGGGAGTTTCCAGCTCTCTTTGTTGCATTTCCACATGTTGGATGTGAGTATTGCCCCTATGGGCTTTTTTTCTTCCTTTGGTGCTTGTTCCATTTCCCAGGTTATGACCGTTTTTTTGTATTTTTTTTTTAGATACTGACATTGCTGCTCCTGATGAGTGAATATCTATGCTTCACGAAACGCGTAGAGCCTTGTAATTGCAATGTTCTATACTGATCAAGTCACCAACATGTTTTACATGCATCTTTTTATATGATCAGCATTTTTAATTTTGATACAATGGGAAGTTCTCAGTTTGTGTAGGCAGATCCCTTCCACTGTCATGTAATCATGTTCCCTTCTGTACATTTATGAAATTATACTGTGCGATTATTTATTGGTTATTTGTATTCAATTTTGGTCAATAATCCTACTATGCTTTGACCCCTCACCGATGACTGCGTTGCTTCATTCAAAGTCCCAAACCCCCCCCCCTTTTTTCTAGTATATAGGGATGGAGGCATGGACTAATCCTGGTCCTTGCCTCATATAAAGTCCCAAACCTTCCTTTCCTCAATTTTCGCTCTGCATAGGGATGGAGGCACGCAGTCTTCTTAGTGTTTGGTCAAAACTATCAATTGGCATATCCAATTCACATTTGGGTACAATTGTTACTTTCGTTTATCAGTTTTATTTTTTACTTTTTCATCTTTATGTCACCCTGTGATTTGGACATTCACCTCAATTTTGTCCAGCACATTTTTACCTTTCCACCCTAACTTACAATCGTCACTTCCTGTGATGATAGTGCACCTTGATCTGGTACTATGGGCTTTGACCCACATCCATTTCTGGGAGTTTGATGACACACCACGGGAACTCACCTCCCCTTCTTGGGACGGATGGCTTCCTCCATGCTGTGCATCGGCGTCACGCTGCACACGGCGTATGTACGACGTCATTTGACGCCGCGACGCCGTTTAGTTGCAATCCATTTGCGGCCGGTGGGGATTATCCTTTGGCGCCAAACACTGGGCGGTTCATCGCCCTGATGTTGGCGCCTTCCCCACAATGGGCACGCTAACGTGACGGATGGCAGGTCATTGGCACACGGGCCCTTATAGGTCGCACTGCGGTCAGCACATTTGGCATATTGGAACTCTGCACAGCAGGTCCAACCATTTCTACTATACCACGGTCTCTTATGTGTTCCATTATGAGGTAATACTCAGCTATTTATTGCTCAGTCCCATTGCTCTGTCAACCCACAGATCACTGGGCCTAAATGGTAATGGTTATCATTTATACTTTTTTCAGAAGTCTCTCAAGACAATGCTGCCAGTACCCATGATTACACACCTGAGACCATCATCTATTCCTGCCTTAGTGTGGCCATGTGGAGGCCCCTCTACGCCTCACGCTGCCATAGCTCCCGGAAAGGATGTCCCCTTCATGGGGAGTTTCCAGCTCTCTTTGTTGCATTTCCACATGTTGGATGTGAGTATTGTCCCTATGGGCTTTTTTTCTTCCTTTGGTGCTTGTTCCATTTCCCAGGTTATGACCGTTTTTTTGTATTTTTTTTTTAGATACTGACATTGCTGCTCCTGATGAGTGAATATCTATGCTTCACGAAACGCGTAGAGCCTTGTAATTGCAATGTTCTATACTGATCAAGTCACCAACATGTTTTACATGCATCTTTTTATATGATCAGCATTTTTAATTTTGATACAATGGGAAGTTCTCAGTTTGTGTAGGCAGATCCCTTCCACTGTCATGTAATCATGTTCCCTTCTGTACATTTATGAAATTATACTGTGTGATTATTTATTGGTTGTTTGTATTAAATTTTGGTCAATAAACCTACTATGCTTTGACCCCTCACCGATGACTGCGTTGCTTCATTCAAAGTCTCAAACCCCCCCCCCTTTTTTCTAGTATATAGGGATGGAGGCATGGACTAATCCTGGTCCTTGCCTCATATAAAGTCCCAAACCTTCCTTTCCTCAATTTTCGCTCTGCATAGGGATGGAGGCACGCAGTCTTCTTAGTGTTTGGTCAAAACTATCAATTGGCATATCCAATTCACATTTGGGTACAATTGTTACTTTTGTTTATCAGTTTTATTTTTTACTTTTTCATCTTTATGTCACCCTGTGATTTGGACATTCACCTCAATTTTGTCCAGCACATTTTTACCTTTCCACCCTAACTTACAATCGTCACTTCCTGTGATGATAGTGCACCTTGATCTGGTACTATGGGCTTTGACCCACATCCATTTCTGGGAGTTTGATGACACACCACGGGAACTCACCTCCCCTTCTTGGGGCGGATGGCTTCCTCCATGCTGTGCATCGGCGTCACGCTGCACACGGCGTATGTACGACGTCATTTGACGCCGCAACGCCGTTTAGTTGCAATCCATTTGCGGCCGGTGGGGATTATCCTTTGGCGCCAAACACTGGGCGGTTCATCGCCCTGATGTTGGCGCCTTCCCCACAATGGGCACGCTAACGTGACGGATGGCAGGTCATTGGCACACGGGCCCTTATAGGTCGCACTGCGGTCAGCACATTTGGCATATTGGAACTCTGCACAGCAGGTCCAACCATTTCTACTATACCACGGTCTCTTATGTGTTCCATTATGAGGTAATACTCAGCTATTTATTGCTCAGTCCCATTGCTCTGTCAACCCACAGATCACTGGGCCTAAATGGTAATGGTTATCATTTATACTTTTTTCAGAAGTCTCTCAAGACAATGCTGTCAATACCCATGATTACACACCTGAGACCATCATCTATTCCTGCCTTAGTGTGGCCATGTGGAGGCCCCTCTACGCCTCACGCTGCCATAGCTCCCGGAAAGGATGTCCCCTTCATGGGGAGTTTCCAGCTCTCTTTGTTGCATTTCCACATGTTGGATGTGAGTATTGCCCCTATGGGCTTTTTTTCTTCCTTTGGTGCTTGTTCCATTTCCCAGGTTATGACTGTTTTTTTGTATTTTTTTTTTAGATACTGACATTGCTGCTCCTGATGAGTGAATATCTATGCTTCACGAAACGCGTAGAGCCTTGTAATTGCAATGTTCTATACTGATCAAGTCACCAACATGTTTTACATGCATCTTTTTATATGATCAGCATTTTTAATTTTGATACAATGGGAAGTTCTCAGTTTGTGTAGGCAGATCCCTTCCACTGTCATGTAATCATGTTCCCTTCTGTACATTTATGAAATTATACTGTGCGATTATTTATTGGTTGTTTGTATAAAATTTTGGTCAATAAACCTACTATGCTTTGACCCCTCACCGATGACTGCGTTGCTTCATTCAAAGTCCCAAACCCCCCCCCCTTTTTTCTAGTATATAGGGATGGAGGCATGGACTAATCCTGGTCCTTGCCTCATATAAAGTCCCAAACCTTCCTTTCCTCAATTTTCGCTCTGCATAGGGATGGAGGCACGCAGTCTTCTTAGTGTTTGGTCAAAACTATCAATTGGCATATCCAATTCACATTTGGGTACAATTGTTACTTTCGTTTATCAGTTTTATTTTTTACTTTTTCATCTTTATGTCACCCTGTGATTTGGACATTCACCTCAATTTTGTCCAGCACATTTTTACCTTTCCACCCTAACTTACAATCGTCACTTCCTGTGATGATAGTGCACCTTGATCTGGTACTATGGGCTTTGACCCACATCCATTTCTGGGAGTTTGATGACACACCACGGGAACTCACCTCCCCTTCTTGGGGCGGATGGCTTCCTCCATGCTGTGCATCGGCGTCACGCTGCACACGGCGTATGTACGACGTCATTTGACGCCGCAACGCCGTTTAGTTGCAATCCATTTGCGGCCGGTGGGGATTATCCTTTGGCGCCAAACACTGGGCGGATCATCGCCCTGATGTTGGCGCCTTCCCCACAATGGGCACGCTAACGTGACGGATGGCAGGTCATTGGCACACGGGCCCTTATAGGTCGCACTGCGGTCAGCACATTTGGCATATTGGAACTCTGCACAGCAGGTCCAACCATTTCTACTATACCACGGTCTCTTATGTGTTCCATTATGAGGTAATACTCAGCTATTTATTGCTCAGTCCCATTGCTCTGTCAACCCACAGATCACTGGGCCTAAATGGTAATGGTTATCATTTATACTTTTTTCAGAAGTCTCTCAAGACAATGCTGTCAATACCCATGATTACACACCTGAGACCATCATCTATTCCTGCCTTAGTGTGGCCATGTGGAGGCCCCTCTACGCCTCACGCTGCCATAGCTCCCGGAAAGGATGTCCCCTTCATGGGGAGTTTCCAGCTCTCTTTGTTGCATTTCCACATGTTGGATGTGAGTATTGCCCCTATGGGCTTTTTTTCTTCCTTTGGTGCTTGTTCCATTTCCCAGGTTATGACCGTTTTTTTGTATTTTTTTTTTAGATACTGACATTGCTGCTCCTGATGAGTGAATATCTATGCTTCACGAAACGCGTAGAGCCTTGTAATTGCAATGTTCTATACTGATCAAGTCACCAACATGTTTTACATGCATCTTTTTATATGATCAGCATTTTTAATTTTGATACAATGGGAAGTTCTCAGTTTGTGTAGGCAGATCCCTTCCACTGTCATGTAATCATGTTCCCTTCTGTACATTTATGAAATTATACTGTGTGATTATTTATTGGTTGTTTGTATTAAATTTTGGTCAATAAACCTACTATGCTTTGACCCCTCACCGATGACTGCGTTGCTTCATTCAAAGTCCCAAACCCCCCCCCTTTTTTCTAGTATATAGGGATGGAGGCATGGACTAATCCTGGTCCTTGCCTCATATAAAGTCCCAAACCTTCCTTTCCTCAATTTTCGCTCTGCATAGGGATGGAGGCACGCAGTCTTCTTAGTGTTTGGTCAAAACTATCAATTGGCATATCCAATTCACATTTGGGTACAATTGTTACTTTCGTTTATCAGTTTTATTTTTTACTTTTTCATCTTTATGTCACCCTGTGATTTGGACATTCACCTCAATTTTGTCCAGCACATTTTTACCTTTCCACCCTAACTTACAATCGTCACTTCCTGTGATGATAGTGCACCTTGATCTGGTACTATGGGCTTTGACCCACATCCATTTCTGGGAGTTTGATGACACACCACGGGAACTCACCTCCCCTTCTTGGGGCGGATGGCTTCCTCCATGCTGTGCATCGGCGTCACGCTGCACACGGCGTATGTACGACGTCATTTGACGCCGCAACGCCGTTTAGTTGCAATCCATTTGCGGCCGGTGGGGATTATCCTTTGGCGCCAAACACTGGGCGGTTCATCGCCCTGATGTTGGCGCCTTCCCCACAATGGGCACGCTAACGTGACGGATGGCAGGTCATTGGCACACGGGCCCTTATAGGTCGCACTGCGGTCAGCACATTTGGCATATTGGAACTCTGCACAGCAGGTCCAACCATTTCTACTATACCACGGTCTCTTATGTGTTCCATTATGAGGTAATACTCAGCTATTTATTGCTCAGTCCCATTGCTCTGTCAACCCACAGATCACTGGGCCTAAATGGTAATGGTTATCATTTATACTTTTTTCAGAAGTCTCTCAAGACAATGCTGTCAATACCCATGATTACACACCTGAGACCATCATCTATTCCTGCCTTAGTGTGGCCATGTGGAGGCCCCTCTATGCCTCACGCTGCCATAGCTCCCGGAAAGGATGTCCCCTTCATGGGGAGTTTCCAGCTCTCTTTGTTGCATTTCCACATGTTGGATGTGAGTATTGCCCCTATGGGCTTTTTTTCTTCCTTTGGTGCTTGTTCCATTTCCCAGGTTATGACCGTTTTTTTGTATTTTTTTTTTAGATACTGACATTGCTGCTCCTGATGAGTGAATATCTATGCTTCACGAAACGCGTAGAGCCTTGTAATTGCAATGTTCTATACTGATCAAGTCACCAACATGTTTTACATGCATCTTTTTATATGATCAGCATTTTTAATTTTGATACAATGGGAAGTTCTCAGTTTGTGTAGGCAGATCCCTTCCACTGTCATGTAATCATGTTCCCTTCTGTACATTTATGAAATTATACTGTGTGATTATTTATTGGTTGTTTGTATTAAATTTTGGTCAATAAACCTACTATGCTTTGACCCCTCACCGATGACTGCGTTGCTTCATTCAAAGTCTCAAACCCCCCCCCCTTTTTTCTAGTATATAGGGATGGAGGCATGGACTAATCCTGGTCCTTGCCTCATATAAAGTCCCAAACCTTCCTTTCCTCAATTTTCGCTCTGCATAGGGATGGAGGCACGCAGTCTTCTTAGTGTTTGGTCAAAACTATCAATTGGCATATCCAATTCACATTTGGGTACAATTGTTACTTTCGTTTATCAGTTTTATTTTTTACTTTTTCATCTTTATGTCACCCTGTGATTTGGACATTCACCTCAATTTTGTCCAGCACATTTTTACCTTTCCACCCTAACTTACAATCGTCACTTCCTGTGATGATAGTGCACCTTGATCTGGTACTATGGGCTTTGACCCACATCCATTTCTGGGAGTTTGATGACACACCACGGGAACTCACCTCCCCTTCTTGGGGCGGATGGCTTCCTCCATGCTGTGCATCGGCGCCACGCTGCACACGGCGTATGTACGACGTCATTTGACGCCGCAACGCCGTTTAGTTGCAATCCATTTGCGGCCGGTGGGGATTATCCTTTGGCGCCAAACACTGGGCGGTTCATCGCCCTGATGTTGGCGCCTTCCCCACAATGGGCACGCTAACGTGACGGATGGCAGGTCATTGGCACACGGGCCCTTATAGGTCGCACTGCGGTCAGCACATTTGGCATATTGGAACTCTGCACAGCAGGTCCAACCATTTCTACTATACCACGGTCTCTTATGTGTTCCATTATGAGGTAATACTCAGCTATTTATTGCTCAGTCCCATTGCTCTGTCAACCCACAGATCACTGGGCCTAAATGGTAATGGTTATCATTTATACTTTTTTCAGAAGTCTCTCAAGACAATGCTGTCAATACCCATGATTACACACCTGAGACCATCATCTATTCCTGCCTTAGTGTGGCCATGTGGAGGCCCCTCTACGCCTCACGCTGCCATAGCTCCCGGAAAGGATGTCCCCTTCATGGGGAGTTTCCAGCTCTCTTTGTTGCATTTCCACATGTTGGATGTGAGTATTGCCCCTATGGGCTTTTTTTCTTCCTTTGGTGCTTGTTCCATTTCCCAGGTTATGACCGTTTTTTTGTATTTTTTTTTTAGATACTGACATTGCTGCTCCTGATGAGTGAATATCTATGCTTCACGAAACGCGTAGAGCCTTGTAATTGCAATGTTCTATACTGATCAAGTCACCAACATGTTTTACATGCATCTTTTTATATGATCAGCATTTTTAATTTTGATACAATGGGAAGTTCTCAGTTTGTGTAGGCAGATCCCTTCCACTGTCATGTAATCATGTTCCCTTCTGTACATTTATGAAATTATACTGTGTGATTATTTATTGGTTGTTTGTATTAAATTTTGGTCAATAAACCTACTATGCTTTGACCCCTCACCGATGACTGCGTTGCTTCATTCAAAGTCTCAAACCCCCCCCCCTTTTTTCTAGTATATAGGGATGGAGGCATGGACTAATCCTGGTCCTTGCCTCATATAAAGTCCCAAACCTTCCTTTCCTCAATTTTCGCTCTGCATAGGGATGGAGGCACGCAGTCTTCTTAGTGTTTGGTCAAAACTATCAATTGGCATATCCAATTCACATTTGGGTACAATTGTTACTTTCGTTTATCAGTTTTATTTTTTACTTTTTCATCTTTATGTCACCCTGTGATTTGGACATTCACCTCAATTTTGTCCAGCACATTTTTACCTTTCCACCCTAACTTACAATCGTCACTTCCTGTGATGATAGTGCACCTTGATCTGGTACTATGGGCTTTGACCCACATCCATTTCTGGGAGTTTGATGACACACCACGGGAACTCACCTCCCCTTCTTGGGGCGGATGGCTTCCTCCATGCTGTGCATCGGCGCCACGCTGCACACGGCATATGTACGACGTCATTTGACGCCGCAACGCCGTTTAGTTGCAATCCATTTGCGGCCGGGGGGGATTATCCTTTGGCGCCAAACACTGGGCGGTTCATCGCCCTGATGTTGGCGCCTTCCCCACAATGGGCACGCTAACGTGACGGATGGCAGGTCATTGGCACACGGGCCCTTATAGGTCGCACTGCGGTCAGCACATTTGGCATATTGGAACTCTGCACAGCAGGTCCAACCATTTCTACTATACCACGGTCTCTTATGTGTTCCATTATGAGGTAATACTCAGCTATTTATTGCTCAGTCCCATTGCTCTGTCAACCCACAGATCACTGGGCCTAAATGGTAATGGTTATCATTTATACTTTTTTCAGAAGTCTCTCAAGACAATGCTGTCAATACCCATGATTACACACCTGAGACCATCATCTATTCCTGCCTTAGTGTGGCCATGTGGAGGCCCCTCTACGCCTCACGCTGCCATAGCTCCCGGAAAGGATGTCCCCTTCATGGGGAGTTTCCAGCTCTCTTTGTTGCATTTCCACATGTTGGATGTGAGTATTGCCCCTATGGGCTTTTTTTCTTCCTTTGGTGCTTGTTCCATTTCCCAGGTTATGACTGTTTTTTTGTATTTTTTTTTTAGATACTGACATTGCTGCTCCTGATGAGTGAATATCTATGCTTCACGAAACGCGTAGAGCCTTGTAATTGCAATGTTCTATACTGATCAAGTCACCAACATGTTTTACATGCATCTTTTTATATGATCAGCATTTTTAATTTTGATACAATGGGAAGTTCTCAGTTTGTGTAGGCAGATCCCTTCCACTGTCATGTAATCATGTTCCCTTCTGTACATTTATGAAATTATACTGTGCGATTATTTATTGGTTGTTTGTATAAAATTTTGGTCAATAAACCTACTATGCTTTGACCCCTCACCGATGACTACGTTGCTTCATTCAAAGTCCCAAACCCCCCCCCCCTTTTTTTCTAGTATATAGGGATGGAGGCATGGACTAATCCTGGTCCTTGCCTCATATAAAGTCCCAAACCTTCCTTTCCTCAATTTTCGCTCTGCATAGGGATGGAGGCACGCAGTCTTCTTAGTGTTTGGTCAAAACTATCAATTGGCATATCCAATTCACATTTGGGTATAATTGATACTTTCGTTTATCAGTTTTATTTTTTACTTTTTCATCTTTATGTCACCCTGTGATTTGGACATTCACCTCAATTTTGTCCAGCACATTTTTACCTTTCCACCCTAACTTACAATCGTCACTTCCTGTGATGATAGTGCACCTTGATCTGGTACTATGGGCTTTGACCCACATCCATTTCTGGGAGTTTGATGACACACCACGGGAACTCACCTCCCCTTCTTGGGGCGGATGGCTTCCTCCATGCTGTGCATCGGCGTCACGCTGCACACGGCGTATGTACGACGTCATTTGACGCCGCAACGCCGTTTAGTTGCAATCCATTTGCGGCCGGTGGGGATTATCCTTTGGCGCCAAACACTGGGCGGTTCATCGCCCTGATGTTGGCGCCTTCCCCACAATGGGCACGCTAACGTGACGGATGGCAGGTCATTGGCACACGGGCCCTTATAGGTCGCACTGCGGTCAGCACATTTGGCATATTGGAACTCTGCACAGCAGGTCCAACCATTTCTACTATACCACGGTCTCTTATGTGTTCCATTATGAGTTAATACTCAGCTATTTATTGCTCAGTCACATTGCTCTGTCAACCCACAGATCACTGGGCCTAAATGGTAATGGTTATCATTTATACTTTTTTCAGAAGTCTCTCAAGACAATGCTGTCAATACCCATGATTACACACCTGAGACCATCATCTATTCCTGCCTTAGTGTGGCCATGTGGAGGCCCCTCTGCGCCTCACGCTGCCATAGCTCCCGGAAAGGATGTCCCCTTCATGGGGAGTTTCCAGCTCTCTTTGTTGCATTTCCACATGTTGGATGTGAGTATTGCCCCTATGGGCTTTTTTTCTTCCTTTGGTGCTTGTTCCATTTCCCAGGTTATGACCGTTTTTTTGTATTTTTTTTTTAGATACTGACATTGCTGCTCCTGATGAGTGAATATCTATGCTTCACGAAACGCGTAGAGCCTTGTAATTGCAATGTTCTATACTGATCAAGTCACCAACATGTTTTACATGCATCTTTTTATATGATCAGCATTTTTAATTTTGATACAATGGGAAGTTCTCAGTTTGTGTAGGCAGATCCCTTCCACTGTCATGTAATCATGTTCCCTTCTGTACATTTATGAAATTATACTGTGCGATTATTTATTGGTTGTTTGTATAAAATTTTGGTCAATAAACCTACTATGCTTTGACCCCTCACCGATGACTGCGTTGCTTCATTCAAAGTCCCAAACCCCCCCCCCTTTTTTCTAGTATATAGGGATGGAGGCATGGACTAATCCTGGTCCTTGCCTCATATAAAGTCCCAAACCTTCCTTTCCTCAATTTTCGCTCTGCATAGGGATGGAGGCACGCAGTCTTCTTAGTGTTTGGTCAAAACTATCAATTGGCATATCCAATTCACATTTGGGTACAATTGTTACTTTCGTTTATCAGTTTTATTTTTTACTTTTTCATCTTTATGTCACCCTGTGATTTGGACATTCACCTCAATTTTGTCCAGCACATTTTTACCTTTCCACCCTAACTTACAATCGTCACTTCCTGTGATGATAGTGCACCTTGATCTGGTACTATGGGCTTTGACCCACATCCATTTCTGGGAGTTTGATGACACACCACGGGAACTCACCTCCCCTTCTTGGGGCGGATGGCTTCCTCCATGCTGTGCATCGGCGTCACGCTGCACACGGCGTATGTACGACGTCATTTGACGCCGCAACGCCGTTTAGTTGCAATCCATTTGCGGCCGGTGGGGATTATCCTTTGGCGCCAAACACTGGGCGGTTCATCGCCCTGATGTTGGCGCCTTCCCCACAATGGGCACGCTAACGTGACGGATGGCAGGTCATTGGCACACGGGCCCTTATAGGTCGCACTGCGGTCAGCACATTTGGCATATTGGAACTCTGCACAGCAGGTCCAACCATTTCTACTATACCACGGTCTCTTATGTGTTCCATTATGAGGTAATACTCAGCTATTTATTGCTCAGTCCCATTGCTCTGTCAACCCACAGATCACTGGGCCTAAATGGTAATGGTTATCATTTATACTTTTTTCAGAAGTCTCTCAAGACAATGCTGTCAATACCCATGATTACACACCTGAGACCATCATCTATTCCTGCCTTAGTGTGGCCATGTGGAGGCCCCTCTACGCCTCACGCTGCCATAGCTCCCGGAAAGGATGTCCCCTTCATGGGGAGTTTCCAGCTCTCTTTGTTGCATTTCCACATGTTGGATGTGAGTATTGCCCCTATGGGCTTTTTTTCTTCCTTTGGTGCTTGTTCCATTTCCCAGGTTATGACCGTTTTTTTGTATTTTTTTTTTTAGATACTGACATTGCTGCTCCTGATGAGTGAATATCTATGCTTCACGAAACGCGTAGAGCCTTGTAATTGCAATGTTCTATACTGATCAAGTCACCAACATGTTTTACATGCATCTTTTTATATGATCAGCATTTTTAATTTTGATACAATGGGAAGTTCTCAGTTTGTGTAGGCAGATCCCTTCCACTGTCATGTAATCATGTTCCCTTCTGTACATTTATGAAATTATACTGTGCGATTATTTATTGGTTATTTGTATTCAATTTTGGTCAATAATCCTACTATGCTTTGACCCCTCACCGATGACTGCGTTGCTTCATTCAAAGTCCCAAACCCCCCCCCTTTTTTCTAGTATATAGGGATGGAGGCATGGACTAATCCTGGTCCTTGCCTCATATAAAGTCCCAAACCTTCCTTTCCTCAATTTTCGCTCTGCATAGGGATGGAGGCACGCAGTCTTCTTAGTGTTTGGTCAAAACTATCAATTGGCATATCCAATTCACATTTGGGTACAATTGTTACTTTCGTTTATCAGTTTTATTTTTTACTTTTTCATCTTTATGTCACCCTGTGATTTGGACATTCACCTCAATTTTGTCCAGCACATTTTTACCTTTCCACCCTAACTTACAATCGTCACTTCCTGTGATGATAGTGCACCTTGATCTGGTACTATGGGCTTTGACCCACATCCATTTCTGGGAGTTTGATGACACACCACGGGAACTCACCTCCCCTTCTTGGGGCGGATGGCTTCCTCCATGCTGTGCATCGGCGTCACGCTGCACACGGCGTATGTACGACGTCATTTGACGCCGCGACGCCGTTTAGTTGCAATCCATTTGCGGCCGGTGGGGATTATCCTTTGGCGCCAAACACTGGGCGGTTCATCGCCCTGATGTTGGCGCCTTCCCCACAATGGGCACGCTAACGTGACGGATGGCAGGTCATTGGCACACGGGCCCTTATAGGTCGCACTGCGGTCAGCACATTTGGCATATTGGAACTCTGCACAGCAGGTCCAACCATTTCTACTATACCACGGTCTCTTATGTGTTCCATTATGAGGTAATACTCAGCTATTTATTGCTCAGTCCCATTGCTCTGTCAACCCACAGATCACTGGGCCTAAATGGTAATGGTTATCATTTATACTTTTTTCAGAAGTCTCTCAAGACAATGCTGTCAGTACCCATGATTACACACCTGAGACCATCATCTATTCCTGCCTTAGTGTGGCCATGTGGAGGCCCCTCTACGCCTCACGCTGCCATAGCTCCCGGAAAGGATGTCCCCTTCATGGGGAGTTTCCAGCTCTCTTTGTTGCATTTCCACATGTTGGATGTGAGTATTGCCCCTATGGGCTTTTTTTCTTCCTTTGGTGCTTGTTCCATTTTTCAGGTTATGACCGTTTTTTTGTATTTTTTTTTTTAGATACTGACATTGCTGCTCCTGATGAGTGAATATCTATGCTTCACGAAACGCGTAGAGCCTTGTAATTGCAATGTTCTATACTGATCAAGTCACCAACATGTTTTACATGCATCTTTTTATATGATCAGCATTTTTAATTTTGATACAATGGGAAGTTCTCAGTTTGTGTAGGCAGATCCCTTCCACTGTCATGTAATCATGTTCCCTTCTGTACATTTATGAAATTATACTGTGTGATTATTTATTGGTTGTTTGTATTAAATTTTGGTCAATAAACCTACTATGCTTTGACCCCTCACCGATGACTGCGTTGCTTCATTCAAAGTCTCAAACCCCCCCCCTTTTTTCTAGTATATAGGGATGGAGGCATGGACTAATCCTGGTCCTTGCCTCATATAAAGTCCCAAACCTTCCTTTCCTCAATTTTCGCTCTGCATAGGGATGGAGGCACGCAGTCTTCTTAGTGTTTGGTCAAAACTATCAATTGGCATATCCAATTCACATTTGGGTACAATTGTTACTTTCGTTTATCAGTTTTATTTTTTACTTTTTCATCTTTATGTCACCCTGTGATTTGGACATTCACCTCAATTTTGTCCAGCACATTTTTACCTTTCCACCCTAACTTACAATCGTCACTTCCTGTGATGATAGTGCACCTTGATCTGGTACTATGGGCTTTGACCCACATCCATTTCTGGGAGTTTGATGACACACCACGGGAACTCACCTCCCCTTCTTGGGGCGGATGGCTTCCTCCATGCTGTGCATCGGCGTCACGCTGCACACGGCGTATGTACGACGTCATTTGACGCCGCGACGCCGTTTAGTTGCAATCAATTTGCGGCCGGTGGGGATTATCCTTTGGCGCCAAACACTGGGCGGTTCATCGCCCTGATGTTGGCGCCTTCCCCACAATGGGCACGCTAACGTGATGGATGGCAGGTCATTGGCACACGGGGCCTTATAGGTCGCACTGCGGTCAGCACATTTGGCATATTGGAACTCTGCACAGCAGGTCCAACCATTTCTACTATACCACGGTCTCTTATGTGTTCCATTATGAGGTAATACTCAGCTATTTATTGCTCAGTCCCATTGCTCTGTCAACCCACAGATCACTGGGCCTAAATGGTAATGGTTATCATTTATACTTTTTTCAGAAGTCTCTCAAGACAATGCTGTCAATACCCATGATTACACACCTGAGACCATCATCTATTCCTGCCTTAGTGTGGCCATGTGGAGGCCCCTCTACGCCTCACGCTGCCATAGCTCCCGGAAAGGATGTCCCCTTCATGGGGAGTTTCCAGCTCTCTTTGTTGCATTTCCACATGTTGGATGTGAGTATTGCCCCTATGGGCTTTTTTTCTTCCTTTGGTGCTTGTTCCATTTCCCAGGTTATGACTGTTTTTTTGTATTTTTTTTTTAGATACTGACATTGCTGCTCCTGATGAGTGAATATCTATGCTTCACGAAACGCGTAGAGCCTTGTAATTGCAATGTTCTATACTGATCAAGTCACCAACATGTTTTACATGCATCTTTTTATATGATCAGCATTTTTAATTTTGATACAATGGGAAGTTCTCAGTTTGTGTAGGCAGATCCCTTCCACTGTCATGTAATCATGTTCCCTTCTGTACATTTATGAAATTATACTGTGCGATTATTTATTGGTTGTTTGTATAAAATTTTGGTCAATAAACCTACTATGTTTTGACCCCTCACCGATGACTGCGTTGCTTCATTCAAAGTCCCAAACCCCCCCCCCCCTTTTTTCTAGTATATAGGGATGGAGGCATGGACTAATCCTGGTCCTTGCCTCATATAAAGTCCCAAACCTTCCTTTCCTCAATTTTCGCTCTGCATAGGGATGGAGGCACGCAGTCTTCTTAGTGTTTGGTCAAAACTATCAATTGGCATATCCAATTCACATTTGGGTACAATTGTTACTTTCGTTTATCAGTTTTATTTTTTACTTTTTCATCTTTATGTCACCCTGTGATTTGGACATTCACCTCAATTTTGTCCAGCACATTTTTACCTTTCCACCCTAACTTACAATCGTCACTTCCTGTGATGATAGTGCACCTTGATCTGGTACTATGGGCTTTGACCCACATCCATTTCTGGGAGTTTGATGACACACCACGGGAACTCACCTCCCCTTCTTGGGGCGGATGGCTTCCTCCATGCTGTGCATCGGCGTCACGCTGCACACGGCGTATGTACGACGTCATTTGACGCCACAACGCCGTTTAGTTGCAATCCATTTGCGGCCGGTGGGGATTATCCTTTGGCGCCAAACACTGGGCGGTTCATCGCCCTGATGTTGGCGCCTTCCCCACAATGGGCACGCTAACGTGACGGATGGCAGGTCATTGGCACACGGGCCCTTATAGGTCGCACTGCGGTCAGCACATTTGGCATATTGGAACTCTGCACAGCAGGTCCAACCATTTCTACTATACCACGGTCTCTTATGTGTTCCATTATGAGGTAATACTCAGCTATTTATTGCTCAGTCCCATTGCTCTGTCAACCCACAGATCACTGGGCCTAAATGGTAATGGTTATCATTTATACTTTTTTCAGAAGTCTCTCAAGACAATGCTGTCAATACCCATGATTACACACCTGAGACCATCATCTATTCCTGCCTTAGTGTGGCCATGTGGAGGCCCCTCTACGCCTCACGCTGCCATAGCTCCCGGAAAGGATGTCCCCTTCATGGGGAGTTTCCAGCTCTCTTTGTTGCATTTCCACATGTTGGATGTGAGTATTGCCCCTATGGGCTTTTTTTCTTCCTTTGGTGCTTGTTCCATTTCCCAGGTTATGACCGTTTTTTTGTATTTTTTTTTTAGATACTGACATTGCTGCTCCTGATGAGTGAATATCTATGCTTCACGAAACGCGTAGAGCCTTGTAATTGCAATGTTCTATACTGATCAAGTCACCAACATGTTTTACATGCATCTTTTTATATGATCAGCATTTTTAATTTTGATACAATGGGAAGTTCTCAGTTTGTGTAGGCAGATCCCTTCCACTGTCATGTAATCATGTTCCCTTCTGTACATTTATGAAATTATACTGTGCGATTATTTATTGGTTGTTTGTATAAAATTTTGGTCAATAAACCTACTATGCTTTGACCCCTCACCGATGACTGCGTTGCTTCATTCAAAGTCCCAAACCCCCCCCCCTTTTTTTCTAGTATATAGGGATGGAGGCATGGACTAATCCTGGTCCTTGCCTCATATAAAGTCCCAAACCTTCCTTTCCTCAAATTTAAGGGAAGTGTTTGAGTGGTAAATATGCTCAAACACCCTAATTCTGTAGGATTCATGGACCATTTTGTCCTCGGGGGACAGTATTGGTGTGCAGTTCCCTGCGGCCTACAGGTGGCGCTGCCATGGTAGGCTAGGGTTGAACCGCCGATACAGTGCTGTGCCTTTTATGTTCCCTCTTGGCAGTAGTACAGCGGGACGGGGAACCTGCTGTGCATGCCGGGAGAGCATATAAAAGGGGCAGACCTTTGGCCTGGGGGCTGATGTCCAGTGGGGTCCACGCCCAGGTGCCTTCGGCCTGGGTGCATGTGTTCCTGTTCCATCTCGGGTACCTTTAGCCCAGGGTGAGGTACTATCCTGGAGTTCCTGCTGCCCTGGGTATGGAGGCCTAGGTGCGGGAGTAAAGCCTGGAGTCCAGAGCCTTCGTCTGGAGTCCGCTAAGGGTCGAGGAGTCTTAGGGTGCCGACTCGTGTAGGGGACCATGTTCCAGGGAAGGGAGGATCATTCTGATGGACCGATGCGGGAGTCACGGTGAAGGAAGGGTCTGTCGAATCCCTGGAGAGATGTCTTCCCCTTGATATGGGCTAGGTTCGTAGAAGGAGAAGCTCAAGGTCATCTTGACTGTATCAGAGGCCTTATTCACCCGGCCCATGGCAGGGGCCTTGTACACCCGGTCTTTGGCAGAGACCAACCTCAAGGTCTGTGGCAGAGACCGTGCACCTAAAACTGTTTGAGAAACCTAAGCAGTGAAGTGAATGTGCTACGTTTGTGCCTGGACCTCCTCCACACCTTAAGCTGTCCTGTTTCTTTGCTCTAACCTTTTCTATCCGAGTAGAGTTTATTTTGCCATGAGAGAATAAGAGTTGTAATTTCAGCTGGTGTGGACATTGACTTTACTGGGAATCAAAGGACTTGCCTCTACCTACAGTAGAGGTGAGAATCATCCTCTGGAGGAGTTTTGACTCTGCCTGTGGACACGGCCCGTCAAGTACACCGCTCAACCTCTTTATATAGGAGGGTACGGGCTGGTAGTGCGGTGTGCCTTTCTCCCTCCTGCGAGGAGCCAACAACATAAAGGCAGGTAAGGGGGAAAGGATCTGTGCGCTACAAAAAAATAAAATAAAAATTATAATCTTGACCTAGGAGGACGAGGTCCATATGGAGTAGGAGGTTGAGGTGGCGGCGGTGGAGGAGGACGAGGTAGCCAACACTGGTTCAAAAATACATGGCTGGGTAAGGCCGTGTCATGGATATGCATTAATGTCTGTCTGCCATCTTACCTTTCCTCCTCATGTGTTTATCTTAGAGACCAGACCTCCTTCACCTGGCTTCCTTTATAATCTCCTCCCAGCCAGACTCCACCCCAGGCCCTATCACAGAACACTATATTAACCTGTGCACTGCAAGCCTGCTTTGCTGATCAACGTGTTTGTTAGGCATTGTGTGTTTGGGTTCCTGCCTGCCGTGTGCTACGTCTGTCTCTCTGTTATACATTTGGCTTGTCCCCGACTATCCCTGTCTGCTCGTGACCCTTGACCTTCGGCTTGTCCTTCGTTTTCCTTGTCTGCTTGTGGCCCTTGACCTTCAGCTTGTTATTTGTTACTCTTATATCTTGTGCTGCTGCTTCCCCCCTTTTCCCCTTATCCTACGGGGCGTGAGCTAGGAGACTCTAGGGGCCGCGACCTGGACCCAGCCTGCAGCATAACATCCTCACCACTAGAGGCTCTGGAGAAGACCTGCTGGGTCTTAGACTCCGCGCCCTGGGGAATCTTGGCTCTAGCTTCCTATAGGATCCCGGTTGTGCTCCTTTGGTCCCGCTTTCCACAACCACCCAGTTTCCTATCCGCAGCATTCAGCCATAGGGTTCACTACCTTGCGGTGCACTCCTGTCCCCCTACGGTGTGCATCTGTCACCTGGCCATAGGTAGAAGAAAACTATATAGAAATTGTTTATTTCACACACCTCCACATATGTATAACACACTGCAAAATATTTTTTGTGGCCCTAAATGGCGTTTTTTGGAAGACCACAATACACCCACAGTACGTAACCGCTGAATCGCACAGCTACAGAACTGCAGAAAATGCTATTCAAAAAAAATGTAGTTTTTTTAGTATAGCACAGTAGAAGAAAACTATATAGAAATTGTTTATTTCACACACCTCCACATATGTATAACACACTGCAAAATATTTTTTGTGGCCCTGAATGGCTGTTTTTTGGAAGACCACAACACACCCACGGTACGTAACCGCTAAATCGCACAGCTACAGAACTGCAGAAAATGCTATTCAAAAAAAAGTTTTTTTTTTTAGTATAGCACAGTGGAAGACAAATATATAGAAATGGTTTATTTCACACGCCTCCACATATGTATAACACACTGCAAAATATTTTTTTCTTTTTTTGCCCTTAATGGGTCTTTTGGAAAAGAGCACAATAAAGTGCCTTTTTTTTGCCCTAAATGGATCTTTTTCCAAGAGCAGAATACACCCACAGTATGGAAACGGTGTATCTCTCAACGTAATATATGCAGTGCTGGTGCACTGAGCTTGCAGATGAAAGGTAGATTTTCTCTGACACTGGGCTCATGGCAGTGTAAAAAGACTGCACTGCAACACAAACAGGTAAACCTATGCAGTTCGCTGAGTTATATCTCTGAATCTGGACTCCTATTCCTATATAATATATCTCTCTCCCTGAAAGCACCAACAGGAACCTGGCCCTACACTACACTGTCTCTCTATCTTTTCCCTCATATTCCAGAATCAGGACTAACTCATGTATTTTTCAATCTCTCCCTAAAAGCAGCAGCAGCAGACAAGATCCTCTCCCTATCTATTCTGAAGCAGAGTGACGTGTGTGCTGTGTGCCTCTAGCTTATATAGAAGCTGGGTCACATTTTGCACTGACCAATCACAGCCATGTCATTAGTAGGCATGGCTATGATGGCTTCTAAGGGCACACCAGCTAATCAAAAGGTGATTGGCTGGCCCCTGAAGCATTTCTAACTGCGCCATTAGATTGCCGAACCCGAACCCGAACTTTCGCGCAAAGTCCAGGTTCGGGTTCGGGAAAAAGCTAAAGTTCGGTACGGACCCGAACTTTACAGTTCGGGTTCGCTCAACCCTAATAGCTAGTAAAGGAACAGATAGTATGAGTTTTTAACTTGGTCAAAGTGGCATTCTTACATACCATTAACATAATGCGAAAAGATGAAAGAGACAAAAACTTTAGGAAGAGAGGAAAAAAAGAGATAGTTAGGTTGGGTAGGGATTAAGATTTAAGAAGATAAGAAGGAAGGGGAGGGGGAGTTGCCTCTCATTCACGTAATAATAGCTTTATCATTGAGCATCTATGACGTGTTACATCTTTTTAGACATAATTTCCGCAAATGTAGTGGAGAACTTAAAAGCGAAGCATCAGGCCCATATTTTATTAGAGGTGGGGGATTGGTTCCTTGGGTCATAAGTAAGATCTTCCATACAGTAAATATGATCTACTACTTGCAACCATTGTCGTATTGTAGGAATAGTAGGTTGTTTCCAAAACTTGGGTATAAGTATTTTTGCAATGTTCAGCAAATGCGGAGTGATGGATATTTTATATCGGCCTACTGGTTCGTCCGTATAATGGAACAACACAGCCCAAGGATCGTTGGGGACAAGAGAACCTTGTATTTAATTAATCCAGTGTAGTATTCTGCAACTATAGAAAAGAACAATGAGTGAAGTAACTATTTCATCTGCCTCCTGGGAATAGCCATTTATTAGGTAACACCTATGTTACAATGGCACATACAAAGAATGTTTTTTGACAAGCGGTTATGTAATTGTTGGTGACAACACTCCAATTTAGAAAAGAAAATGTTGTTTGGTGACAGCCAGCCGTGACAAACTTTCTCTCCAGCGCTTTGTGACAAGAAGGTGACAACATTACTTTTTATACCGCTTTGCTCTTTCTGACAAAAGCAGCTGTGTCTTTTATCTAGTAGCTGTCAAAATATAACATAAGTCTTCATTTGGGAGTAGTGAAAAAATGAATAATAAAGCAGCCCACTTACCTTGTTGCATTAATGCCCCGACTGCAAACCAAAAGCTGTTTAATAGGGTAAAATTATTCTCCACAACGTCAGTTCCTGGATTGCAAGGATGAGCATCATACCATTCATAAGGGCTGAACCTATGGTAGAAAATATTAACAGCTAATTTAGACTTCGTGGATACAAAATAGTGTCTTTAAATTGTAGATATACCTAAAACTTTTTGTGTTTTGGTTACAGTGGGGATAGGGTAAAACCCTGTCAGTTTTTACTGCTATCCAGGACTCTGTCAGGCTCCTTTCACACAGGCGATCAGGAGGTAGTAAGAACAGGTCCTTGTTTCTATGGACCACCCACCTTAAAGCAGACATGGTGCTACTTGGAGAAGTACACATTGGGGGAGATTTACTACAACTGGTGCACCCAGAATCTGGTGCAGTTGAAGCTTCTCGGTTTGATTGTCGAAGCTTAATTGGTTTGATTGTCGAAGCTTCTCAGTTTGATTGTCTAGCTGAAGCTAGAATCTGCACAGCTGCACCAGATTCTGGATGCACCAGTTTTAGGAAATCTCCCCTATTGCTTTGCATCATGGTTCAGCAATTTTAACATACAGAGTTTGTCAGGTTGCACTAGCCATGTAAGTGAACGGGGCACTGCCACAAACCTCAAGCCAAACACTTGGCTATCACTTGCGGCACGGTCAAATTTACATTTGGCATTAAAAAAAAAAGTCATCTCACTTTTCGGGGGGGAGGGCAATAAATACTACTGTGAGTGTGAAAGGAGCCTTAGAGAGATTTCCTCATACTCTCTGTTCTGGGGATAACACTTTACCAGACAGGAAGTGAGAGAAATTGTCTGCTACAGGGAAGCAGATAACAATAGAAAAACTGACAAAGGTTCTAGCATTCCCCTGTTTTATTAAAAATAAATATACTTCTGTCTGTGTTGCTGTTGGCAAGATGTCTCCTCACTTCCTGTCCTGGAGGCAACATTTAGGAGACAGGAAGCAAAGAAATCTCTCCAATGGAACCTCCAACAGCAGTAAATCCTGACAGGATGTCACTCTATCCAAAATGTAAAACAAAAAAAAAGCTTTGACTGTAGCTACACTTTATTTATAAAGTATTAGGTTAACTGTATCTAAAACATTACTTTGCCTTTCTGATAAATTTCATAATTTAAGGCAAGTCAGGAAAATTGCACAATTTGCATTTATAATATTTTGCCCTCTTAGTAAAGGATTTTGACAGGTGTGTTGTGTCTACTTTGATATGTTTCAATATTTTTAGCTGCCATGAGGATCTGTCTAGATCTGTCAAGTGGCATTAGTTGTATATGTAGCGGGCTCACCCCTCTCACCCCTTCTTATCGGATTGTTGTCTCGTCTAGGGGGAAGTATGCGGGGAGGGATGAGACACACCACAGCCCATGTCCTCTTTTATGTGTAGAGGTGAAGGCCATAACCAATTTCACCATCGGGTCGTGTGCATACCCAGAGTCAAGACTTTTCTCTTCGTGACCCCCTCTGCTCCCAGTAACCGGAGTTCCACACCACTAAAAAGGTCCAACTCTTATTTATTCTCTGACAGCAATAAATAGTCATATAGCACAGACAGGTTGCAACCCAAAGAACAGTTCAGTATAGGGGGAAGAGTAGGTCGAGGCACAATCCTTAATTAGTACTAACCATTGTGGTGTCACCAACGGTTATGGCGCACAGTCACTGCCCCCGACTGTGTAAAATAGACAGTGAATTACCTTCGCTAAATGTAGCCCCTGTCAGAGGGAAGACATCCGTCCAAGAGAGTTACTAGAGCCCCCACCATCACCAGCAATGCTGCCCTGGACTGTTCGGAGGGGTTACGCTCCCTGGCCTCCTCGTCTCAGACTCGGGCACCCAAGGCCCCCTCAGATTCCTCCACCCTTGCGGGACCCAGTCGAAGGTACCGGGCCCCAGGCCTTCTCAATAGTACCTCACCCCAGGCTAAAGGTGCCTGGGATGGACTCCATCTCCCGCTCCGGCCAGGTCAAGGGCACCTGGGCCCGGAACTCCGGAACGCCAGCACCCAGGCTGAAGGTGCCTGGGCGCGGCTCTGACCTCCGACTCTGAACCCCGTGTTCAGGGCGTCCGCCCCTTTTATCTCCTCTCCCTTTGTGTCACAGCAGGTTCCCTGCCCCACTGTACAAGCGCCGGAAAAGGACAAAAAGGGATGCAGTCTTGCGGTGAGGGTTCAACTCCGGTCCAAGGCAACAACGCCACCTGCAGGCCGCAGGGAACCTCACACCACCAGAGTCCTCCAAGAACCATAAAAGGGTCCCAGATTCCCTAACAATCAGTGCATCTGGGTTACACAACCACCCAGATACCTCCCCTAAATTCAAATACCCGCTACATATATATCTACAAAAGAATATAAGCATTGACACACAATATTAAGGCAAATAATAAAACTATCTACAGGAAGTAGTTGGTTATCCCAGTTTGTAGACTATGAGATGTGGCAGAAATATCCATAAAGGCTCAATTAAATAATATATAAACTTATAAAAACTCATAATTGCTCAATTTTGCTTTCTTAAATACACAATTCAAAGTGTTAAGCTTAAAATAATACAAATTGATCATGCTAGAAATCTAGTTCTGCCCTGTATCCTTTGCACTCCGTACTTTTTTCTCAAACAATATAACTAGCCCTGTCAAACTCAGTTCTGTGAACTACAGAACATCCCCATTATTCTGAAGATGAAGAGAAAAGGAGAGGTTCTTTAGTCCAAGCACACTTCCTGTCCTAGCGTGACAATGCTGGTCCTCTTTAGTTGCAGTACAGTTACTAAATATGGTCTCTTAGTATAGAAATTTTGTTACTGCCAAAAACATCTGGTGCAAATGTGCACATAAGACTGAAAAAAACAAACAAATGTAGCTACCACATCTGAGTAATTGCAGGGTGCAATATATTACATTTTTGTTCTTGGGTTTAAATACACTCTATATAGCTGCCATGCTCATGCTAACAAAAGTGCTTCAATGGTGTGTTGTTTTGTTGTGTAAACTGTTGCTTTAAATCAGGGGTCTCAAACTGGTGGCCCTCCAGCTGTTGCGAAACTACAAGTCCCATGAGGCATTGCAAGGCTGACTGTTACAAGCATGACTCCCACAGGCAGAGGCATGATGGGACTTGTAGTTTTGCCACAGCTGGAGGGCCGCCAGTTTGAGAAACCTGCTTTAAATGGATAGAGATAAGTACAAGAAGAGGTTTGAGGAACTCCAGTCATAACTAGGTGCATCTGCATCCTGTGTAAAACACATCAACAATTGTGCTTTTATCCTGTATTGTGGGTCTTTGATGTTTGTACTATTTAGATATTAATGAATAAAGCTTGCATTTCAGTGAAGACTGATGTGCGGTCAACCTCTTCTTGTCTTTATCTGGATTGCTCAGGTCTCGGACTGGACCGGCACCCATTCGACCAGAGCTGCGGTTATTTGGGTGTGCACTTTTAAATGAAGAGAGTTTGACTTGGGGGCCAGGATTGTTTGCCCACAGGCTTTATTTATGAAAATTTACCTTGGTACGGGGAATTTCCAGGACAGTTCATTTTTCTGCACAATGAATAGGCCCCACCTGTTTTGTAGCTAAGCTATTGACAATGGAATGTAGAGCAGAAACGTATTCATGTACAAATATGATAGCGGCATTCTTATGTATAGACCCTCTTAGTGCTTGCAATAGAAACTCTTCAATGCTATTGATATTGATTTATACATTGATTTTGCAGGTTGTGTGGACTCCTTTTATGTATGCAATTGTGTGAGACACAAAAGACTTTATAGATTTTTGTAAGCATTTATTTAAACAGCCTAAAACCAATATATAACAGGACTGGAATAATAAAATAGGTTTATTTATGAAAACCAAACAGTATGTTATATGCTAGGCAAATATATAAGCATATAGCAGGTTCACATTAAAAATCGGTTGCAATTATACAGTATGTCTACATATTATAAAGTTTTAGAGGTTATTTGGGCTGGGGTGTCTAACTTGTACTGGTGGATGTTAAGTCTTTTCTGTAAGGGCTCGCTCACACCAGTGGTTCAAGTGTGGTAAAACCCTACAGTTGAGTCAAATTCCTACTGCCCCCACCTCCTGCTTTAGCTGCAGAGGCAGTGACTGGGGGTGTATGCATGCCACAACTGTGATGCTTAGCTTTGCAATTGCAGCAGGAATTATGCTGTTGCTTCCAAGTGAATGAGGCCTTTCTGCAAGCACCCCATGTGCAATGCATGCAGTTGTGACATGCTAGTGTGGGGTTCAAGGGGTTAAAGCAGGCATTAAGGAGACTATACAACGCCTCCTCACCGCTTGTCAAATGCTTTCTGAAGAGCAATACAAATGCGGAATGCTCTTCAGAGACCAAAGCTGGTATAAATGGCCCTCAAATCTAGGTCATGCACCATAAGTGTTGGGCATTCACATCTTTAAAGAGCCAGTACACCCAACAAAACAAATCTTTACAGATACTCTATAGAGAAGAGGGGCAGACGTATGCAGTGATAATGTTCAGCTGCCTTCCAAACCCTCCTGCTATGGCCCAATGCAAGGCTATTCTGTTGCTTCATTATATCTTGGTAGCTTGCTACTAAGCCCTGCTGCCACAAATTCCTATTGGCCCATCACCACAAGATAACTTGCATATACAGTGTATGGACGATTCACATTTTATCATATGCATTTGGATGACAGGTACAGTAGATCTAACCGACACCATAGTCATATATGACAGCAGATCATTAAAATTGCTTTTTAACCCAAAAAAGTGTTTTCACAGTAAACCAAACCTGGAGCTGTGGAGTCGGCACATTCTAGTGCTACATATCACCTTTAGTTTGAATGGCCAGGATAAAATGATTTTGATTAAAAATAAAAAGGATGTTTTACGTATCTGCTCTATGCAATGATATTGCACAGAAAGGTCCCTTAAAGTGTTATTAAACCCAGGACCCTGCATTTACTATATCTGGTCTCCCACAGTACACAGAACATAGAAATGCAATTCTTTTAGTAAATACCTTTTCTCATCAGCAGTATATAACAGTCGTGTGACTACTATCAGTGTCTGGTTGAAGCATGTAGAGAGAGTTTTCATTCTACTCTGATTGTTTTATGAGGCTGCAGGACCCCTGACTCTCTGTCTGAACAGTGCTGATTGGCCCTGTGCTGATCACATGCACACTCCCAAGAAAAAAAAAAAAACTTTCTACCAATACACACCAAACTGAGCATGTGAGTGAATCCAAAGGCTCTCTACTATCAGGAGATGGACTGGGGACAGTGGGAGAAGGAAAGGATCAGAGGAGATAGGCTCAAACAGCCTTTTAACACAATGCAAAACATTATGCTCTTAGGTTCCACAGTGAGTATAAGCATGCTTTACTGCATATACAGACTGATATTACTGTTGTGGGTTTAGTAATACTTTAACTCCTCTTCTAGAAGTCCCCTGCTGGAGCTGTCTGCCTCTCCCTCCTCCAGGTGTTTCCTTAAATGGGTTGTAAACCCCCGTGTTTTTTCACCTTAATGAATCCTATGCAATAAGGTGAAAAAACTTCTGACACTGACCGGCCCTTAGCCACCTCGTTTTACTCACCTGAGCCCGTTCATTCCCTCGGTGGAGAAGCACTGTACCTCTCTGTCCGTTGTTCTCAGCTCTTGATTGGATAGATTGATAGCAGAGCAGCCATTGGCTCCCACTGCTGTCAATCAAGTCCAATGATGCGGGCACCGGGGGGCGGGGCTGAGTCTGGCATTCTGTGTCTATGGATGCAAATGCTGGACTCGGGAGCGCACCCGCAAGGTAACCCCCAGGGAAAGCGCTTCTCCTAGGGGGTTTACCGATGCGGGCAGGAGCTGCAAGCACCGTTGGGGAATCCCAGAAGAGGAGGATCAGGGCCACACTGTGCAAAATGAACTGCACAGTGAAGGTAAGTATGATATGATTGTTATTTAAAAAAAAAAAAACAAGGGTTTACAACCCCTTTAAGATGTTGGGTGCTAAGGAAACACCCATGCGTACACGCTCCTGAGCCGGGGTGTGTGTTTACATAGTCACACACAGTGCTGGTAAGCCACACCCCCTTCTCACAGGCGTTTGGCTGACTGCAGCAGGAGCTTATCACTCTGTTAAACACAGACTTTGTTGACCCTCCCTTCCCCCAACTGGTATATGGGCCTAATGACAGCAGCATTGCACTGAAAGACGGTGGGGGGAATGAAAACATTTGCCCAATAGTTAAAAGATGAAATTGCGTTACAGGGTTCCAGTAGTACATTAGGGCCACAGACATTCAAAGGTAAGTAAATGTTTATAAATGTGGTGTTTCAACCTATCAACCTCCCTTATGTACATAACTTGTGAAAACTCTCTTAAAGTGCAAATAAACCCTCTTATCCTTTACAGTCAAAGAAGCTGCCATCTTAGCCTCTGTTTGATCTGCAGTTGTCAAGATGCTGCACATGTATTCAGTTATGACACCAGCCATTTAAGTAACTGACAACTATTATAAAAGCCAGTCCTTGAATGTAACTGTTTTAGGAAACAGTTCCATTGACCGGTTTAGCTCCACTGTAAAAGGCTTTTATACAGTATATGTTATTTTAGCGCTTTCACATGATATTTACATAAGAGAGTGAAAAGGCTGAAGCATTGCACTTCTTTTCTATGTATGGGAAACATATCTGTTGTATTCATGACAGGTACTAAATGCAACTCTTTGCAAGTTGATTGCAGCCTTTCCTTTTCTATTATGTTATATTGCTTTTAGGAGTCTTGTACAGTACACAATAATGAAACCATATTCAGGAGTGTCAGTCCTGCAATGAACGGATCAGCCAGGGACATTTAGAGTGCATTGGTGACTAAGAACTCAAACATGAAGTTGACTATCCTTTGGACCAAACAAGAAGACGACTCCAAAACAACTCTCAAGCTCTCTGATTAAAATAAACTTATGTTGTGTAGGGATGAGCTTCGAGTTCGAGTCAAACCCATGTTCGACTCGAACGTCGTCTGTTCGGCCGTTCGCCAAATTTCAAACATTATGGGCCGTTCGCGTCAAATTCGAGTGGCGCGTCACGGGCCATAATTTGCTGCGGCATCGCAGTGCATTGCTGGCTGATGATTGGCCAAGCATGCACTATGACCCACAGCGCGGAAAAAACGGAGAGCCATAATTGGCCAAAGCCAGGGTGGCTTTGGCCAATTATGTCTCAGGGGGTTTACTACACGCCCCACACTATATAAGGCAGCCTGCGTGGCGGCCTTGTGTAGTGTGTTGCGGCGGTGGTTAAAGACAGAGAGAGAGAGAGAGAGAAACAGTGTCATTTAATTTGACTTAGATAGAGCAGGCAGGCGAGTCAGTTAGCTTCAGTTACAGTGTGTAGAGGATATATATGCATTCTAGGTATTGTATATATATTTACACACTGTATTCAGTTTAGCTAGATCCGTTCCTGTTATTCTCTTCATAATATACTGACAGGCAGGCAGGTGATTGTGCTAGCTGCAGTATTTTCACTTAGTGTACCTTTGCACAGTGTGCACCTAAAGCTTACCTCAATACAATTGCTGGTGCTCTGATACAAATACAGGCAGGGAGCTGCAGTATTTTGCTTTAGTGTCCTTTGCACAGTGTGCACCTAAAGCTTACCTCAATACAATTGCTGGTGTTCTGATACAAATACAGGCAGGGAGCTGCAGTATTTTGCTTTAGTGTCCTTTTCACAGTGTGCACCTAAAGCTTACCTCAATACAACTGCTGGTGTTCTCATACATATACAGGCAGGGAGCTGCAGTATTTTGCTTTAGTGTCCTTTGCACAGTGTGCACCTAAGCTTACCTCAATACAATTGCTGGTGTTCTCATACAAATGCCACAGGCTGGGAGCTGCAGTATTTTCAGTTAATGTACTGTGTCCTCTGCACAGTGTGCACCAAAAGCTACCCGAAGACAATTGCTGGTGTTCTCATATTAATACCACAGGCATGGAGCTGCAGTATTTTCAGTTAGTGGTCCATATTGCCGGGACCACACATTACATTAAAGCCACAAGCAGTTTTTAATAAAAAAAATTTCTTTAGAAATGTCATTTTGTGCAGAGACAGTTCTAAACATGGGAAACATGTGCCACTTCACAGGCATACTATAGACAACCCCCAAGTAGGATATTTAAAGGAATATTTCACTTTTTTTTTTCACTTTAAGCATCATTAAAATCACTGCTCCCGAAAAAACTGCAGTTTTTAAAACTTTTTTTTGCATTGATACATGTCCCCTGGGGCAGGACCCGGGTCCATAAACCCTTTTTAGGACAATAACTTGCATATTAGCCTTTATAATTAGCACTTTTGATTTTGAACGTTCGAGTCCCATAGACTTTAACGTGGTTCTAAAGTTTGCGCAAACTTTCGGTCCGTTCGCAGGTTCTGGTGCGAACCGAACCAGGGGTGTTCAGCTCATCCCTAATGTTGTGCAATGAACTCTGGGGAATGGGAATTGTAAAGGTATACATTTCAATTGTGTAGACTTATTGATATTGCAGTGTCTACCACAAAATAATATATGATATGATTTTTATGTTTTTAAATGTTTGTCCCTCTAACTCTAAAGGAAGCTCTGTATTTGTTTCAGCCCCATCCAACTTCACCACAGCCACATAGGGAGGGCATTGCTTGCAAAGGGTTGACTGACCCATAGGTGTTGATTGATGTACTTAAAGTGATTGTAACGGCAGAAGGGTTTTTACCTTAACCTTCCTTCTGTGTGCAGCAGCCCCCCTCAGCCCCCCCAATACTTACCTGAGGTCCCTCTTGATCCAGCAATGTTGCAGGAGTGTCTCAGCTACCTGAGACTCCCCTCCTCATTGGCTGAGACACAATCAAATCAAAGTCAAAGTCAGTCAGCCAATGAGGAGCGAAAGGGGGCGAGGCCGGGCCATGGGGAGCTGTGGCTCGGCTCAGGTGCCCCTATAGCAAGCTGCTTGCTGTGGGGGCACTCAACAGGAGGGAGGGGCCAGGAGAACAGAAGAGGGACCTGAGAAGAGGAGGATCTTGGCTGCTTTGTGCAAAACCACTGTACTGAGCAGGTAAGTATAACATGTGAAAAAAACAAGACTTTAGTATCACTTTAAGGCAAATATATAAAGCTTGGCTGATTCTATCATCCAATCATGTGCATGCAAAAATACAGTTTTTTTTGTTCCTTGCACGTGATTGGGTGTTCTTTGTAAAGTGAATTTTCACCACATGCACTAAGCTAAGGGAAAATGTCCTTGCAAAGAGAAAATTCCCTTGCAAAATTACAGGGGAACATGCAATATTCACATCATTAAAGTGGTAATAAACCCCAAAACAATAATTTTGCTTATTGCAGCTTACCAATAATTAGATTTGGTGGCTGCATTCGTTTGCTTTGTTTAGGCATTTTTTCACACTGTTTTCACCTGATGATCTGGTCAGCAACACACCTCCTGTATTAAAGTGCCCCCACTCTGAATGAAGAAGCACAGAGGGCACCTCTGGACAGCAGTGTTGGCAGTCTGAGGAGATGGAAGTGTTAGGCTGGCCATACATTATACAATTGGCTTGTATAGTTTTCCTTTAGCAAAACCATATAATATGAGGGCAAACCTAAACACTTTCAATTTGTATGCAATTAGGCAGACCCTTGCACTACATAGTTAAAGGTAAATCTAAAGGAAATTTGAAATTGTATAATCTATGGCCAGCCTTAGATGTACTAGCACATTTAGATACACTAACAAATTGAAGCCAAACAACACAGCTATTATTTATTAGTGGCTACAGCAACAGTTTATTTTTCCTTTTAGGATAAAGGTTTTACAAAAAATAAATAAAAGCTGATTATTGTGTGCATCCCTGTCAGTGGCACCCCTTTAACTGCTACATCTAAAAGAGCTTGTTCTTTTGAAAAACAAACAACTTACTGGCTGGATCACCGGGTTCAAATAAAGTAAAGAAAATCTAAAAAAATAAAATGAATACAGCAATTTTACCTATTAATTGGTAAGCTGCTAATTAAAGCGGAGTTCCACTCAAAAGTTTTTTTAGAGGGACTTCCTGTCCCACTTTCTCCTTCTACTTCTCGGCTGCCAAGGCGACTCCTCCTCTCCCCCTAGGCGGCCCCTCCCTCCCTGCAATCTTCTAGGACATGTCACAGGCAGTGGCATATCCAGGGTATGGCAGACATAGCAAGTGCCATGGGCGCCAAATGAAGGGGGCGCTGGTGAGTGGCTGGCAGTCTACACACTGCTCAGAGATGACCCCAAGCAAAGCACACAGTCAATGCTCTCCTCTCCGGGAAGGTCTAGGAAAGTGTTTTTAGTGTGTGGGTCAGGTGACTCCCCCCTCGGCACATCCCAGCAATGTTCTCCCTGCATGGTGGGCGCTCACTTTCCACGGCCGTGCAGTGTATTCGGGTGGGCAGCGGGAGGAAGTTGCTGCACATGAGAAGAGCGGAGATGTTGCACATCTGTGCCCCCCCCCCCCAATTACAACGATAGTCATGGCAATTGCAGAGCTATTCTCTGTGTGTGTGTGTCTCCCTTCCCCTCCTGTAAGCTCTCAGCTGCTGGAGGGATAGACACACAGAGAATCGCTCTGTACTGTGTGGAGAAGGGCTCACAGCACAGCAGTTAGTAAGATTCAGAGCTGCATGATGATATTTCAGTGTCCCGACTCCCGACCATCACGGGGAGGGGGGATATTTGCATCTTATCTCGTCAGCCAATAAAACTTTGCCCATTTGCAGCCCCTCCCACCTGCCACATTTTGACTTCACTTCCAGGAAGAAGCCAGAATCAGTCCTCAGTGTGCCAGCAGCCATGTGAGTTTTTTTCTTTATGTTTACTTAAGTTCAGGGAGGGGGAGAAGGAGGTTCTGCAGCAGCAGACAGTCATAGATTTGTGCTTTTAATGCAGGTGATGGAGGAAGAGGGGATCAGGACCAGTATTCTTTTATCTATTCATGTTGTCATAAATTTACTCTGACACTATACTAGGCTTGTGCAATTCGTTTCGTAACGAATCGAAATTCGTCCGAATTTAGCAACTTTCGGACATTCGGAAGCATTCGAATTTCCGAACAAAGCAATTACGAATAAGACCGAATCCGAAATAAATTATACCGCAAATAGCGAATGCCCGAATGTCTTCGGCATAATTCGTTATGAAAAAGTTACGAATGTACGAATCCATACGAAGCACAATAACACTCACTCTGCTCTGCTCTCTGCTTCTCCCACACCGTGCTGAACTCCCTCTAAAAATGGTGTACAGGGGCGGAGGCTATAGCCGCATGTAAAAAACGAAAGTAAAATACGAGATTTCGAATCCATTCGAAGCACAATAACACTCTGCTCTGCTCTCTGCTTCTCCCTCACCGTGCTGAACCCTCTCAAAATGGTGTACAGGGGCGGAGGCTATAGCCGCATGTAAAAAACGAAAGTAAAATACGAGATTTCGAATCGTTACAAATAACCGTAATGTATTTAGAAAAGTACAAATCCATTCGAAGCACATTAGGCATAATAGGCAGCGTCGTCGTGAGAGAGACACAGAAAATTACGAATCAACGAACCCAAAAAAAGTTACGAAAGTAGGAGTTGTGTCCAGAATCAACGAAAAACAATGTACTCTACCGAAAGTACGAATTATAAATCAACTAAAAATTCAACGAAAAATGTCGCTTGCGAAAATACGAATTAGTCCGAACTCGAAAAATCCCGTCTAGCAAAATTACGAATGATTACGAATCAACAGGACCGAAAAGAAACGAACCGAAACTAACCGAATTTTTCCGTTGTGCACAAGCCTACACTATACCACCCTAACCTGGCACACTACCACCCTAACCAGGCACACTACCACCCTAACCTGGCACTATACCACCCTAAACTGACACTATACCACCCTAACCTGGCACACTACCACCCTAACCTGGCACTCTACCACCCTAACCTGACACTCTACCACCCTAACCTGACACTATACCACCCTAAACTGGCACTCTTCCACCCTAACCTGGCACTCTACCACCCTAACCTGGCACTCTACCACCCTAACCTGACACTCTACCACCCTAACCTGACACTATACCACCCTAACCTGGCACACTACCACCCTAACCTGGCACTATACCACCCTAACCTGACACAGTAACACCCTAACCAGGCACTCTACCACCCTAACCAGGCACTCTACCACCCTAACCTGGCACACTACCACCCTAACCTGACACTATACCACCCTAACCTGGCACTATACCACCCTAACCTGGCACACTACCACCCTAACCTGGCACACTACCACCCTAACCAGGCACTCTACCACCCTAACCTGGCACTCTTCCACCCTAACCTGGCACACTGCTACCCTAACCTGGCACTATACCACCCTAACCTGACACTGTACCACCCTAACCTGGCACTATACCACCCTAACCTGGCACACTAACACCCTAACCTGGCACTCTACCACCCTAACCAGGCACTCTACCACCCTAACCTGGCACACTACCACCCTAACCTGGCACACTACCACCCTAACCTGGCACTCTACCACCCTAACCTGGCACTCTACCACCCTAACACTACCACCCTAACCAGGCACTCTACCACCCTAACCTGGCACACTACCACCCTAACCTGGCACACTACCACCCTAACCAGGCACTCTACCACCCTAACCTGGCACTCTTCCACCCTAACCTGGCACACTACTACCCTAACCTGGCACTATACCACCCTAACCTGACACTGTACCACCCTAACCTGGCACTATACCACCCTAACCTGGCACACTAACACCCTAACCTGGCACTCTACCACCCTAACCAGGCACTCTACCACTCTAACCTGGCACTCTACCACCCTAACCAGGCACTCTACCACCCTAACCTGACACTCTACCAACCTAACCTGGCACACTACCACCCTAACCTGGCACTCTACCACCCTAACCTGGCACTCTACCACCCTAACACTACCACCCTAACCAGGCACTCTAACACCCTAACCTGGCACACTACCACCCTAACCAGGCACTCTACCACCCTAACCTGGCACTCTTCCACCCTAACCTGGCACACTACTACCCTAACCTGGCACTATACCACCCTAACCTGACACTGTACCACCCTAACCTGGCACACTAACACCCTAACCTGGCACTATACCACCCTAACCTGGCACTCTACCACCCTAACCTGGCACTCTACCACCCTAACACTACCATCCTAACCTGGCACTCTACCACCCTAACCTGGCACACTACCACCCTAACCTGGCACTCTACCACCCTAACCTGGCACTCTACCACCCTAACCAAGCACTATGCCACCCTAACTTGGCACTATACCACCCTAACACTACCACGCTAACCAGGCACTCTACCACCCTAACCAGGCAGTCTACCACCCTAACCAGGCACTATACCACCATAACCTGGCACTCTACCACCCTAACCAGGCACTATACCACCCTAACACTACCACCCTAACCAGGCACTATACCACCCTAACCTGGCACTATACCACCCTAACACTACCATTCTAACCTGGCACTCTACCACCCTAACCTGGCACTACTGTATATCACCTAACCTGGCACTTTGTGTTGGTCTATTACATAAAATCCCAATAAAATACATTTTTGGTTGTAACATGACAAAAGGTGGAAAATTTCAAGAGGTATGAATACTTTTTCAAGGCACTGTGTGTGTATGTGTGTATATATATGTATGTGTATATATATATATATATATAATATATATATAGTTGGGCCCCCTACTTTTGTTCCTGTCCCCCCATGTGCCCCCCCTAAATCCCTAAATATGAACGCTGGCGATACCACTGTTGCACAGAAGACAGAGTGACAGCGCAGCAACAGGAGATTCAGGGGCCACTTGTGCAGGATTCGGTGGCACAGCGCTGTCCCGGAGTGATCGGTGGGGACAGATGGTGCGGGGTGCAGGGCACTGATCGCACCACTGCCCGAGTATCGCTATGTCCTGTGGCTCGGGATCATGCAGAAGAGTGTGCGCTATAACGAGGGTTACGCTCTGTACCTGGCTCTCCTGGCCTGCAAAGAGGGCACCAAGAGGGGGCAACTCAGCAAGAAGGCGGCAAGTGGTTCGCCCTCTTCTGCTTCGAGGGAGAGCAGAGCACCTGACACTCCAGGCTCTACATGCTGGAGGGTGCCAGCTGTGAGAGGATCCCACCCCATCCATAGTGGGCAGCGGGGGCAAGGAGAGCATAAAGAAGCAGGTATCCACCTACCAATGTATACCTATATATATATATATATATATATATATACTGGGCTCCATTCCTGCCCAGGACACTAGCTACATGGAGTTAGCATGTTCTCCCTGTGTGGTTCCTCTCCTACTCCAAACACATGCAGGTAGGTGAATTGTACCCTGTGTACAGACCGGCAGTGTACATGGCTGATCACATTAAAAACTGACCCTTCAATCATAGAGGACTCTACACATATCTATGTATACTTCCATTGCTCATCTTGGATCATTTTTCGGACATGGGGTGATCACCCATTTAGATTGCCACTTTATACAGACAGGGGACCATCACCTATCAACATGGCTTTGGAGTGTGCCCACACCAAGAGAACATGCAAACTACATGCAGATAGCTTCTTGGCCCAGATTCAAACCAAGTGAGGCAAGTCCCAACCACTAACTTACTGTTCTCCCTATATACCTGTATATACTGACAGTATTATCTGAAAGACGGGTTAAAATTTTTTGACAGGGGCGCAGTTTCAGTGTTTGCCATAGGCGCCATTTTCACTAGATATGCCTCTGGTCACAGGTCCCAGAAGACTGCCTGGCCAATAGCAGTGCTCAGCGCGACTTGCGCATGAACAGTGCGCACCCGGCCGTGAAGCCATAAGCTGTCACGTCCAGGTTCCCACAGTCGTTAGGATGACATCGCGAAGAGGAGGGGGAGAGGACCGAGGCTCCGGGCGGCCGTATCGCTGGACCGTGGGACAGGTGAGTGTTTGTTTATTAAAAGTCAGCAGCTACACTTTTAATAAACTCCACTTTAATAAATACCGTATTTATCGGCGTACAACACGCACAGGCATATAACACGCACCCTAACTTTAAGAGGGAAGTTTCAGGAAAAAAACTTCCCACAGCCCCCTGCGTATAACACGCAGGCACAGTTTACCCTCTATTTTCAGGGTTAAAAAGTGAGTGTTATACGCCAATCAATACAGTATTTGCTTTTGGGTTTAATACCACTTTAAAGAGCGTACATTGCTTGCTCAGGGGTTTAAGTTTACGGCAAAGTGCAGCGAATCCGCAGAAAATCCACAGGTGCACTGCACTGCACCCGCGGTTTGGGCAAATCGCAGCGCATCAGTGTGAAAGCAGCCTTAGGCCCCTTTCACATGATCGGTCCGACCCAATCGGACTCACTATTTACCTCAATGAAGCTGCAGATGTAAACAGGCTTGTGTAGCGGGGTCTCCGTTGAGGCCCCATGGAATACATTACCCAGAACCCCGTTTGGCACCCAGGGTGCATTGGGCTGCCGCAAAGACTCATGGGTGGGGTATAAAATGGGAGGGCGAGGCTAAGCCTGGCCTCTTTGGACACCGCACGGCTGGCAAGAGGACTTCCTGTGCGGACCTGCTGCGAGTGCAAGGCCCAAGGCCTGGGCCTTGCACACTTCCAGAGAGCCTTCCACCTCGCTGCGGAGCCTGTGCGGCTGCAGACATCTACCTGCTTCGTGGACGTCAGTGGACCGGAGATCAGGCGGTGGCAGATCCTGTGTGTGTGGACACAGCGGTGGGAGTCCCAGACTGGGATCGAGTCTGAAGGGGTGAGAGAGCACCTGCTCACAACTATAACCGAGTACTTTATTAGGCCTATTGACTGCCTTGGCCCATCGAGTTATACTTTCCTTTTTCCGGTCAGGAGACTAGTTGCAGAACTGAGTTACATAGTCTCCGGGGAGTTGCTCCCATTGCCTTAGACCATTATTGGATTACAAATATTGTTCCTGTATGTGCACCACCGATCATCTTGCATGCGAAGATTCCTCCTTTAAAGACTGACCTTTAACTGAGTCAGGCCTGACTGGGAGTTGGTAGCATTGCTGGGTGCCATATTGCTAGCGGGGACTCTAGCTATATGTCAGTGTGTGATAGAACTATTTGTGCACTATAGTTGACTAGTGTTAGTATTACTGCAGGGCTCTGCATGCATGTGTTATCTGTGATATTAATCATTAACCTTTATATACAAGTAAACCTTTTACACTTGATCATTCTCGTATTGGAGTCTATTACTACATTCCACCACTGTTTAAATGTATTGAGGGATTGTACATGAACTGGTATAGAGTTATACAAATATACCACCCCTAGACTAGCTGTGCCAGAGAAGGGTTGAGTAGATTGCCGGGGATTGGCTGTGCTGTGTACAGGGCCCGAAACAAAACCAGCGGCTTTCTTAGTTTGGGGGTTTCGCTACACTTGTGTCTGTTTACATCCGCCTATCTAAAAAAAAAAAAAATTGAAAGGGATCTGCTCCCTTCCGTCTGTGCGGATCGGATTGGATCAGAGGGCTCATAGAGTAGAGTGGGCTGTGTCTGTGGACACGGACCTGTCATCCTCCGGCTCTGCTCATTGTGGCCCGCGACCGGTTAACAATTACCCTAAGGTGCCCCTCGCTCTTCAAAAGGTTGGGCACCCCTGCTTTAGGTGGAAATAACAGGGACATAAATAAGTATGTCAGATTGTAATAACACTTTAATGTCAGTGTCAATATACTTTACTGTTACATTTAGCGAGTTAGGTAAATGTTTCAGATGTCCTGCTATTACAGTCATGGCAGAAAATGCTCAGATATTCTGATACCGCTGGTTCTATTTTTTTTGGAGCTACATAAAATCTTCTTTCCTATAATCTCAGGAGGTGACCTTGTGCTGATTGCACTGATGAAGTGACCTCCTCCAGTCCCAAACACTAAGCTCTCATGGATCAAAGACAGCGTCATTAATACAATGTCACTCCTTCACATATAGATAGAATAAGTCACTTTGCAAACAGAACTGCAGGCTACGGCTCACACTGCATCAAAGATAAAAGGTATGAAACTTTTATGTCGTGAAGTGCACTCTGAAGAAAGATTTCTGAGGCCTGGAGAACCAAGTATAAAGTATTGATAAACCGCTATGTGATGAGCATTCCATTGCACTCATCAGAATTCAGCCTCACAGCTCGTAATTAGGGTTGAGAATGTTAGATGCTCATAAATGGTTTTCCCTAGTAGGAATGCACTGCAATATTGCATTTATTGAACACACTCATATAAAGCATCACAAAAGGTTACATACTGTGATGGCATTCAAAAAACTCAACAAATGATACAAATTTTCATTACATTTGTGTACTAGAGAACATTTTTTTGCAGACTAACAGGAAATATTATGGTCTAAATGTATGAATAATACTGTGCTGCTTTGTAAAGCCAATATATTAGTACCTAGTAAATTATAAAACAACACACGTATCTGTATTTTGTATGTTACTTCACTTGCCTAACTAAAGAAAGAAGCCAAAAGGTGTTTTTTTTTTAGTTTTTAATCCAATATTCCTTCTAGCAGAATATATATATTTTATATACAGTATCTTGCAAAAGTAAATACACCCCTCACATTTTTGTAAACATTTTATTTAATTTTATTATACCCTTTAATGTGACAACACTGAAGAAATTAGACTTTGCTACAACGTAAAATAGTGAGTGTACAGCTTGTATAACAGTGTAAATTTGCTGTCCCCTCAAAATAATTCAACACGCAGCCATTAATGTCTAAACCGCTGCCAACAAAACTGAGTACACCCCTAAGTGAAACAGGGGCAGATCCAGGGGGGGGGGGGCAACTGGGCAATTGCCACCACTGAGAAATTAGTTTTAGTTGCGGGGCCTGAGAGTCTGAGTGGGCGGTAGTTGTAGAACTTGCGGGCGCCTTAGAGTCTCTGCGTGCGAGTGACAGAGCGGGCGGCTCCACGGGTGGGTGACAGCGTGGGCTGCCGGGTGCCTTGGTGTGTGGGCAGGCGGCTCGGTGGCGAATGAGAGTCAAAGAGTGGGCGGTCAGCTGGTCGGCTCTGTGGGTGAGTGGGCGGCTGGCCAATCAACAAGTCGGCGGCTGGGGGAGCAGAGAGATGACATCATCTCTCACTGCCCCGCGCCCGCCCTGCATCCCTGCAGTAACTTCCGCCCACACTGTGCAGGCAGCAGAGAGATTACATCATCTCTCTGCTGCCTGACTCTGACAAGCAAAACAGCACCTTAGCAAGTGAAAATCCGCAAGGTGTGGCATGTGAGGTGGAAAGTGACAGTCTGCATCTGGTGGCAGGCAAGTGACATTCCGCAACTTGTGGCAAGTGACAATCCGCAACTTGTGGCAGGTGACGTGGCAAGTGATAATCCGCAACATGTGGCAGCTGACATGACAAGTGACAATCTGCATCTGGTGGCAGGCAAGTGACATTCCGCAACATGTGGCAGGTGATGTGGCAAGTGACAATCTGCAACGTGTGGCAGGTGACGTGGCAAGTGACAATCCGCAACGTGTGGTAGGCGACGTGGCAAGTGACAATCCACAACGTGTGGCAGGTGACGTGGCAAGTGACAAGCCGCATCTGGTGGCAGGTGACGTGGCAAGTGACAAGCCGCATCTGGTGGCAGGTGACGTGGCAAGTGACACACTCGAGGCACCCACTGATTCTGCATTATGGTGAGTTGAACCATTTCATTTTATATTATAATGTAATAATATAAAAAATGTGCTTCAATCATCCTGACACCATAACAACCATGGTGCCGTGATCATTGAAGCGCCAACACCAGTAATTTCCCTGATAAATTGCCCCCCCCAAAAAATATTTTCCGATAGTTCCCCTCCCGAGACTGGACTCTGGATCCGCCCCTGAAGTGAAAATGGCCAAATGGACCAAATTAGACATTTTCCCTCCCCGGTGTCATTTGACTCATTAGTGTTACAAGGTCCCAGGTGTGAATGGGGAGCAGATGTGTTAAATTTGGTGTTATCGCTCTCACTCTCTCATATTGGTCACTAGAAGTTCAACATGGCACCTCATGGCAAAGAACTCTCTGAGGATCTGAGAAAAAGAATTGTTGCTCTACATAAAAATGGCCTAGACTATAAGAAGATTGCCAAGACTCTGAAACTGAGCTGCAGAACAGTGGCCAAGACCATAAAGAGGTTTAACAGGACAGGTTCCACTCAGAACAGGCCTCACCATTGTCTACCAAAGAAGTTGAGTGCACATGCTCAGCGTCATATCCAGAGTTTGTCTTTGGAAAAAAAACGTATGAGTGCTGCCAGCACTGTTGCAGAGGTTAAAGGGGTGGGGGGGCCGGTCTGTCAGTGCTTAGACCATACGCCGCACACTGCATAAAATTGGTCTGCATGGCTGTCATCCCAGAAGGAAGCCTCTTCTAAAGATGATGCACAAGAAAGCCTGCAAACAGTTTGCTGAAGACAAGCAGACTAAGGACATGGCTTACTTGAACCATTTCCTGTGGTCTGATGAGACCAAGATAAACTTATTTAGTTCTGATGGTGTCAAGCGTGTGTGGCGGCATCGAGGTGAGGAGTACAAAGACAAGTGTGTCTGTCTGCCTACAGTCAAGCATGGTGGTGGGAGTGTCATGGTCTGGGGCTGCATAAGTGCTGCCAGCACTGGGGAGCTACAGCTCATTGAGGGAACCATGAATGCCAACATGTACTGTGACATACTGAAGCAGAGCATGATCCCCTCCCTTCGAATACTGGGCCGCAGGGCAGTATTCCAACATGATAACGACCCCAAACACACCTCCAAGATGACCACTGCCTTGCTGAAGAAGCTGAGGGTAAAGGACTGTCCAAACATGTCTCCAGACTTAAACCCCCTTGAGCATCTGTGAGGCATCCTCAAACGGAGGGTGGAGGAGCACAAGGTCTCTAACATCCACCAGCTCCGTGATGTCATCATGGAGGAGTGGAAGAGGACTCCAATGGCAACCTGTGAAGCTCTGGTGAAGGTTTACAACGCCTTTAAGTGATCTAAGGGGGTTTTATCTTTTCACTTTCAATTATTGGGAAACAATAATTATGTCATTAGATGCCAGGATCAGCCTTCAAAAATGGCTGTTCCAGTTACAGTTTAAATTTTTATACAATGATAAAGGCACTGGAGCAGTGTTGTCATCCTAGAAATAAAACTACAATATACCTCCGCCTCACCTCATCTTGAGGCGATCTCGTATACACAGAGAGAACTGGGCAAGGCTTATAAGAGGGCTTCATGACGCGTACACACGACCGTTTTTCATGACGAGAAAAATGCCATTTTCTAAAATGGTCATTAAAAACGATCGTGTGTAGGCTCCTGAGCATTTTTCTCGACGCAAAAAATGGCCATAAAAATTTAGAACAGGTTCTATTTTTTCTCGTCGTTTTTCACGTCATTGTTTTTCTCGTCTTGAAAAATGGCCGTATGTAGGCTTCAATGACGGGAAAAAAACACGCATGCTCAGAAGCAAGTGATGAGACGGGAGCGCTCGTTCTGGTAAAACTAGCATTCATAATGGAGATAGCACATTCATCACGCTGTAACGGACTGACGAGCACGAGGCTGAAAAGCACGAATCGTCTCTCACCAAACTTTACTAACACGAGGATTAGCAAAAGCAGCCCAAAGGGTGGCGCCATCCGAATGGAACTTTCCCTTTATAGTGCCATTGTACGTTTTGTACATTTCGTACGTCACCGTGCTTTGTTCAAGCATTTTTTTTTTCACGATCGTGTGTAGGCAAGGCAGGCTTGAGAAGAATCACGACGAGAAAAACTTTATTTTTTCAATGACATTAAAAATGGTCGTGTGTACGCGACATAAGGCTAAGTTCAATCCCGTGCGGGTGGTGGGCTCACGTTTGGGAGGGCACAGCAGAGCATTCATTTGAATGGGCTGCTGTACCTATGGGATAAACAGGGAAAAAGTCTGTGACCCTTTAAAAAGAAAAAGAAAACTTCTGTATGGAACCGCAACTGTGCCTACAGAAGTATTAAACCCAAAAACAAAAATATATTAAATTGCAGCTCACCAATTCCTAGATGTGGCACCTGCATTGGATCAGTTTATTTTAATAGACCAAGCTGTCCTAACAAAGTAGCAGTTAGAGGGTAGAGACACACCAGTTAAAGCGGACCTTCAATAATTTTTTCAACTTTCCATCTATTAGATCTTCTGCCCTTGTTATTTTAAAGAGGAAGTAAACCCTTGATAAAAATTGTTTCTTTTCCTCCCCTGCAAAGTAAAGACATAATGTGCTAGTATGCATTGCATACTAGCACATTATGTGACACTTAACTGAAAACAAATCCCACAAAATAGGGGATAGATTTATGCCATTTTTATTATTTATTTATTTTTTACTAGTATTGGCAGCGATCATAGATTTTTAGCAGGACTGCGACATTGCGGCGGACAGATCGGACACCTAACTGACATTTTTGACACTTTTTTGGGAACCAGAAACATTATTACAGTAACCAGTGCTAAAGATTTGCACGATTGTTGTACTAATGACACTGGCAGGGAAGGGGTTAACATCAGGGGCGATCAAGGGGTTAAATGTGTTCCCTGTTTGTGTTTTCTAACCGTGTTACTGGGGAAACACACAGATCTGTCTTCCTGCTCAGCAGAAAGACAGGATCTGTGTGATCTTCCCTGTCAGAATGGAGATCTGCCTTGTTTACACAGGCAGATCCCCATTCTGTCACTGCGGAGAACAATCATGGGTGACTGATTGGCTCCCCCACTGGCCAATGGGAGCACGTGCACGCACCCACAAAATTGAGTTCACAAACCGACATACACCTACGGTGATTTGCTCGAAGGAGCCAACCTGCTGCAGTATATTGGCCGCGGCTGGTCGGCAAACGGTTAAACAGACATAACAAAATACTTTCAATAGCATATTTAATAGATCAAAGGGAGCAAATAAGAGAAGTTCATTGTTAGGTTTTATATACACTTTAACTGATCTGACTGCGTTGAATATAGCATCCAATTGGCTGTTGTGGTTTATCTTACTTTGCAAATCACCACAGTGTAAAACATTATCAATGCCTACCTGTCCAGTTACTGCAAAATACAGACAAATAGAATTTTCTGTGTTAAAGGCAAAGAAGTGCAGTAGCCCAAAACAACTCATCAGCAATAATCTTTCAGTAGATTGGTTGTACTTGCAATTGTTTCTCTTTGGACAGCTTTATTAAATATTCCCTATAGCCTCTTTACCATTTTTTTGAAATGACAGGCTCATTAATTAAAAATATAGAGTTGTTAACATAAAACATTATTGGCAATAAAACCTGCAGATAAAACCACATTCTTGCAGGGTACAATATAGTTATGAAGGAGAGGAAATATGCCGGGGGTTGCCAGCAAAAGGAATAATGGAAATAATGTCCATAGGAATTATGCCGCGTACACACGACCATTTTTCTCGTCGGGAAAAATTAAATTTTTTCTCTTTGACGAGAAAAATGACCGTGTGTGGGCTTTTGGTCATTTTTCCCGACGAGAAAAACGGCATTAATCACGATGAGAAAAATTAGAACATGCTCTAATTTTTCTCGTCGTGATTCACGCCATTTTTTTCTGCGGCAGTTTTCCCATAGGGAAACACTGCCGGGGAGCCTACACACGGTCGTTTTTCTCAACCAAGAGAAAGAATGATGGGAAAAATGGCCTTGTGTAGGGAAACAAGCCGTTCCTCGTTTTTCCCATCAATTTTCTCGACGGTGTTTTCACCGTCGAGAAAATCGATCGTGTGTACGCGGCATAAGAAATAAAAAACTCCTGCCATTTTCTAACTTGTACTAAAAAATGACACCATGAATTTAATTGTTATATGTAACTTTTGCCTTTCACATTTCCTTCAGTCTGCTATAGAACCCTAAAATGATATTCTTAAAAACAAATGTTCATTAGCATCCACTGTTTTATCATTTGCATTCAATTAACTTTTGAAGATGTCAGTGTTATTTGAATGTTAGATTGAAGAGAGGAACATGACCGAGCACAAACAGATGAAAGGAAACTTGGGATCCATAAGATTGGTCTCAGGAATGTGAACTTCAGCCGTTAAAATTAAATCAAGGAGAATATTCTAAAAGCTGAAATGCAGCAACTTAAGGACAGTGAAAGAAAGCTTGTAAAACCCATTAAAACCAGACCAGAGATATAATGAAGTGACATTTACTCCACGTTCAATCCTTCCACCCATGTCGGTTGGATATTAGAAGTCAGGCCTGTTTGACAATTACCCTCAGGCTCCTTCTATGTCATGGTAAGTTTAAGTAGAAATATGATTTCTTATTTAACACATTACTTTCACCCCCCCCCCCCCTCTGTCTTTCTTACCCTGACACTGGGAAATAATGTTCAGAGGACTGGGAGTAAGAAAATGACTGAATAATGGTTATTCATGAACAAATGACATCTCTGGGGACAGGATGAAATCTTTTGCTTGCTGGGTTATACAAATTCCTAATCCAACTGATATACTGCATATATCTTTACTAATTGAGAGAACCCTTTTTCCTTGTCCAAATGCTCTGTATTTCTAGACTGTCATGTCTGGACAAAATAATAAAAAGTGTCTGACAGTAACTGCAATTAGTATTCTGAAAATATCACTCTATACATCCTTATGCCCTGTACACACGATGGGAATTTCCTATGGCCTAAAATCTGATGGAATTTTCTGTCAGAATTCCGTTCAAGCTGTCTTCCAATAGGTCTTGCATACACACTGTCAGAATAAATTCCGACCGTCCAAAGTGACGTAAAACACTACGATGAGCCGAGAAAAATTAAGTTCAATGCTTCCGAGCAAGCGTCGACTTGATTCTGAGCATGCGTGGGTTTTTTCTCCAACGGAGTTTCACACAGACGATCGGAATTTCCCATAGGATTTTTTTTCATCAGAAAAATGTAAAACATGTTCTATTTCTAAAATCCTACGGAAAAAAGACTGATGGGCCCACACACGATAGGAATTTCTGATGAAAAAATTCCATCAGACTTTTTTCATCAGAAATTCCTATCGTGCGTACAAGGCATTAGTGTATCTCAATATTTACCATTTTATGGTCACAAGAATGTATGTAGTGTGGTGTTCACAATTGTTGGGTTCCGCAGCGAGTTACCTTCCCTGGGCTGGTTCCTTTCTCTAGAGTGTAGGGAAAAGTCTGTTGTTTGTGTATCAATAAGGCCAATGTCCAGACAAGGTTAAACCTCAATGACTAAAGGTTTATTTTCTTCATGCTTGAAACCAGACAGGAAAGTTGAAAGTGAAGAATAGAATAACAGGGAGGCAGGTTCAGGCACTTAATATCACGACTCAATCCTAAGTGGACTCTGCTCACCCGGATAGTTCCCTCTTACGGTCCTAGCAGCTGGAGTGATGCACGAACTTTACTTTCCATGGGATACGATTGGAACCCATTTGCCTAGTTCCAAACCTCCTGGCACTTGTAGCATAAGGACCTAGGTGCAGGTTGAAGCACGCTACAATGCCTGTGGCGGACTTGTGGAATCCCTCTGTAGGTGACCAGGCCTCATCAGAGGCGGTGACTTCCTTCACCGGTAACCCTGGCTCCCTCTCCAGAACGGGTCACCCTCGAGTGCCCTGGAATTCCTCTTTATATGGTAGGCCAGCTAAAGGTGCTGGGCCTACATGAAGAGTTGCAGCCCCAGGCTAAAGGTGCCTGAGACTGATCCACCCAAGCGCTCTCCCATGGCCTGGAGGGCCACGAGACGCAGACGGACTGCTCCTCGGTACTGCTCCTCAGTACCCCTCCATCTCATAAGAGGGCATCTGCCCCTTATGTATCCTCTCCCAGCATGCACATCGGGCCGACCACGCCCCCGTACAGCTGCCTGGACAGGCCACAGGGAACTGTACACCAGCAACACCACTTGGCAAAAGCAAAAGAACAAAACCTAACAATGGAAGCGATCTGGGTCTGGCTACTAACCCAGATCAACCCCTAAATTTAGGTACCTAGCTCCCCTAAAAGTAAAGGGGTGCTATATATATATATATATATATATATAGAGAGAGAGAGAGTAAGCGAGAGAGAGTAAGCGAGAGAGAGAGAGTAGGGCAGAAGAATGCATATATATATGCAGATGTGTGTATCCTTTTCTCTCTCTTAATACAGTGCCTGTTCACTGTCTTGAATAATTCTTTAAAGAATGGCATTGCAGTGGTGGAAAAAGGGGCTTGTTCGATATCCACAATAAGCTGTAAGATCTATTTGCATAATCAGTTTTTATATTTTTACAACCTCCAGTACTGAGATCACACAATGCATATTATCACTTGCTAATCATTTACACCAGGGATCTCCAAACTTTCTAAACAAAGGGCCAGTTTACTGTCCTTCATACTTTAGGAGGGCCGGACTGTGGACATTGGAAGTAGTAAAGGTCCCGGCATCTGTGGGAAAAAACAATATGCCCCATCTTTGGTTTCAGTGGAGGAGTTGTGCCCCATTATTGTCGTTAGTGGGAGGAATTGCACCCCTTCTTAAATGTCATTGGAAGGAATTGTGTCCTGTCATTGGTGTCATTGAGAGAAATTGTGTCCCATCAATGGTGTCATTGGCCCCCATTGTTGGTGTCGTGAGAAATTGGGCCCCATTATGGGAAAAATTATGCTCCATCACTAGTGTCATTGGGAGGAATTGTGCCCCATCATTGGGAGAAATTGTGCCCCATCGTTGGTGTCATTGGGAGGAATTGTGCTTGTTCAGTGGTGTCAGTGGGGGGATTTGTATCCATTCCTTGACAAAGTGGGGGGAATTATGCCCCATTATCTGTATCATTGAATGAAATAGTAAACAAGTAAAAAAGGCGCAAAGCACAGGCACCTCAAGTAGTAGTACCCAATAGTCCAAGGGCAGAGGTAAGAAGGTGTGTGTATACACATATGTAGCGGGGTGTTCCCCTTTTACTTCCCGGAGACTACATCACCCAGAAACCCATTCGGCAGTGTTCACCGCAGAGACTCATGGGAGGGGTTATATAAGGAGGAGGCGCGGCTGCGCTCGGCCTCTTTGGGACACGAGACTTCAGAGACTGATCCTCCTGTGCGGATGTGTCGGAGTGCAAGGCCTGAAGCCTGAGACCTTGCGCAGCACCAAAGAGCCTTCCACCCCACTGCGAGCCTGGGTGGCTCTGGACCTCGTTTGTCTACAGCCTGGACCGGATCGAGGACCCAATCGTTGGAGACACTGTGTGTGTGTGTGACACAGTTGGTGGAAGTTCCCCGGACTGGGACCCTGTCCGGGCGGGTGAGAGGGCGTATGCCTAAACCATATACTGTCGTTGCTAGTAGGCCTATAGACTGCCGTGGCCCATAAGTTGTTCTTGATACTCTCATTAGAGGACCTCAAAGGAGCGGAACTAACACTTTATATAGCACAGTGTTTACCCCATCTTTACCTTTCCTATTGGATTACAAATCATATTCTGTTAATGTGCACCACCGTTAAAGACCTGCCGATGAAGAAAAGAACATCATCCCCTATAGACTAAGTTGTAGATATTTGAGCCAGGCCTGGTCAGCTTGCTATTTTGTTTGGTTACTGCGCCACAGGGCGCCTAGTTAACGGTCGCCCACGTTGCGCACTTGTTGCTGTTCACTCCATATACATAGTGTGTTAGTGCTGCAGGGCTCTGCAATATATATTGTCTGTGAACTGTTATAAATGTTAACCCCTTTCTTGTATAAACCTTAAGTAAATCATATACCCTTTTTATACTATTATTGTGTCGATGTTTAATTACTCGTTCAGTATAAGAGTTTATTGCTGCCATAACTAACTGTGCCAGTAGGGGGTCGAGTACCTTGCCGGGGGTTGGCGGAGCTGTCTTTCAGGGCCCAAACGAAATCTGCGGCCTTCTTAGTTGGAGGTATCGCTACACGTGGGGGCTCGGGTCCGGGATCCTGATACAGCAGGTGAACGCCAGAAGTGTCGGCATGGACCCCATGGATCCACAAGTGATAGAAGAGTGGTGCAAAGCCATAAGGGCAGAGCCAAACAATTCAATAGTCATCAGCCTCCCAGGGGAGGAATGGAAGACTGAGGCGGTAGAGGAGTTCATGAAGTCAGTGTCCCCAGATCACACACCATGGGTGATAGATATAAAGGCAGACCCGGATACTTAATATCAGTATGCACTAGTGGAATACGGAGACGGGATACCAGAGGCGTGCAGGCGCAAGTGTGTAAAGACGCCAGATAATAGAACCTATAGGGTGGCGCCTGCTTTAACTATAAAGAAGGAACCATCACCGATGGGATCACCGCAGGCTGCGGCCCGCGTCTCACCAGTAAAGGGAGACAGGGTGACGCCCCCGGTGACACCCGCACCTGCCACTGCTATGTCACCAGAATTAATAAAGGCGATAGGAGATCTGCTAATCAAATGTCAGAAGACAAACACAGTGCATGTAGAAACTAGCTACCGGAGATTGAAGACATTCTCAGGGAAGCTCCCTGTCCCTGCAGGGGAAGAAGATTTTGATACCTGGGTGGAGCAGGCATTGCAGGCAGTAGAGGCATGGGAGGTGCCTGAAGCGCAGAAGAGGCAACGAGTGATAGAAAGCATGAAAGGCGCAGCAGCAGAAGCAGTGAAAAGTTTTCGGTTTGGGAATGCCGATTGCACGGCTCAAGACTGTCTAGCTATGCTACAGGAAGAGTTTGGTCAATTGGAAAAGGTGACAGAGATGGTCTACCAATTTGAACATACTTTCCAACAGCCAAGGGAAAAACTGTCAGAATATGTTAGGAGACTAAACAGGTTGCTGTGCAAGATTGTGTTGAAGAAGGGAATGAAGCCCCAAGATGCAGATGCGGCAAGAATGAAGCAAGTCTTAAAGGGAGCATTACGCTTGGATCCAGTCTGGCTGCACCTAAAAACCTCGGGAGGAGGAACGTTGCTGACTTATGCTGATTTGATAAAAATCATCAGAGATGAGGAGGCGCTACAACAGGACCAGCAAATGATTAAGGCAAATGTTGTCCCTGCACAGGTGCTAGTCAACCCAGTGATGACTACTGAAAGAGACTCAGAGGTAGACACTTTAAAAGCACAAATGTCCAAGGTGTTAGAAATGTTGACCTCTCTGATGGCGAAAGACACAGAGGGTCCCAAGAGAGAGGTACCACGGAACTATTCCCAATTGCTTCGGCACCCACATCTTTACAAGAATGGGGAGATATAGTCTGCTTTAACTGTGGAGGAATTGGCCATCTTGCTGCTACTTGTTCCAGTCCCAAGAAGAAGAAGCTGGACAACCGCAAGCCGGCGGGAAACTCCAGAGGGCCCCGGTGAAGGAGTCAACCGGGTGCCCATCACCTTCAGTGAGCTCCAAGCTGAAAGCGAAGCAGAAAGAAAGAAGAGATAAAACGCCTCAGAAGAAATATATCATTCCTCAACAAAGATAAACACCAGAGAAAGGGGGCAAGACCCCTCAGAAGAGGCACAGCGCTCCCCAGAGGGGGTGCACACCTAGGAAAATCAATAATATCCCTCAGCGGGTCTGTACACCCATTGAGAGGAGGGAAATTAATGCATACCAGGCTCAAGAAAGATTAAAGTCCAAAGGGAACTGGATGGGAGAGAGTCTGAAGGGAAAGGGCCAGAAGAAGGCGACCCCTGCCGGGCCATATCCGGAGAGGCTAGTAGGCCCATCTCCCATAGTGCACATTCAAGTGGAGGGAGTCTACACCAGAGCCATCTTGGATACTGGGGCACAAGTGACCCTGTTATACCGAGATTTCTACGAGAAGCACTTGAGTCACCTGCCCATCCAGAAGATAGAGGGACTAGAGATATGTGGGATTGGGACCCAGAATTTCCCCTACGACGGCTATTTGCCTGTCAGAATGATCTTTGACCCATCCGTGGCTGGAAAAGCTGAAGTGTTTGATACTCTGGCGGTTGTATGCCCTCGGCCGCCAGGAGCCAACAAGAGTTCCCTTATAATAGGAACAAACACGGACCTGGTCCGAAGACTTCTGAACCCTCTAGTGAAAGAGAAGGGGTCAGCGGCCACCAAGATTCACCCCATGCTGAAGATGGCTTATCAACGGTTGGTCCTAGAGCAGAAGACCCCTGGAGAGGGGATAGGGAAGGTGTGGAGACTTGGAAGAGAAGGGGTGGTGTTGCAGCCCGGTGAAGTAACCTGTCTCAGAGTCACTGTGAAGCTTACTTGGGAGCAACCTGGACCCTTTGTCATGTTGGAGTCTGACCCAAGGGAAGAGTTCCCCGGCCTGGAAGTGATACCAGAAGTGATTCCGCTGAAGGCTCTGAAGAAGGCCCATTGTAGAGTTCCAGTGAGTGTTAGGAACAATACAGATGGACCCATGGAAATCCCAGCCAGAATGCTGCTGGGCCAGGTGAGCCCTGCTGCCCCGGTCAACTTGTCGGAAGTAAAGGGGGCGGGCGAAGGAGGAGATGCTTGGGAGAAGCTATCCATGGAAAACCCAAACCTGCCCAGGGCTTGGAAGGAGAGAGCCAAGGCCCAGTTGACCAGATGGGAGAAGATCTTCTCCAGGGATGAATTCGATTTGGGGTGTGCAAGGAGTGCCACCCATCGGATCCGCCTCCAAGAAGATAAGCCCTTCAGGGAGAGGGTCAGGCGGGTCCCACTAGCAGATCTGGAGGATCTAAGGGAACAACTTGCAGAATTGAAAAGGACCGGTGTGATACGGGAGTCCAGAAGCCCTTATGCCTCACCGTTAGTGGTGGTCAGGAAGAAGAATGGATCGTTGAGGCTCTGTATCGATTACAGGACCCTTAACAGGAGAACCATACCCGACCAGTACACCACTCCGAGGATAGAGGATGCCTTGCAGAGCTTATCTGGAGCCAAGTGGTTCAGCGTTATGGATCTCAAGAGTGGATACTATCAGATCCCTATGCACCCAGAAGACAAGGAGAAGAGAGCATTCATAACCCCAGTGGGATTCTTTGAATTCGACCGGATGCCCCAAGGTCTGTCTGGAGCCCCAGCTACTTCCCAACGTCTCATGGAAAAGACTGTAGGGGACATGAACCTTATTGAAGTCCTTGTATACCTGGACGATGTCATTGTCTTTGGAAGAACCCTGGAGGAACACGAGGAGAGGCTGGAAAAAGTCTTGAGGAGACTCAGTGAGGAAGGACTCAAGCTTTCACCTGAGAAGTGTTGGTTCTACCATTCTTCTGTGAATTATCTGGGACACATAGTGTCTGAAGAAGGGGTGGCCACAGACCCTGAGAAACTGGAGGCAGTTACCTCCTGGCCGCGACCCACCACAGTAACAGAACTCCGGTCCTTCTTGGAGTTCTGCTCCTATTACAGGAGGTTTGTGGAAGGATTTGCCCGAATTGCTAGACCATTGAATGAACTGCTCAAGACTGAGGGAGAAGAGGACGACTCAGGACCCCGGAAGCCGGGAGAGTCAGTCCAAGATCAGTGGAACCAGAAATGTGAAGAGGCCTTCCAGGCATTGAAGAAGAGCCTAACCACTGCTCCAGTCTTGGCCTATGCAGACCCAACCAAACCCTATGAACTACACGTAGATGCTAGTCATGATGGTCTGGGGGGAGTGCTTTATCAAGAACACGAAGGGCAACTGCGGCCCGTTGCCTACGTGAGCAGGAGCCTGACCCCCTCTGAGAAAAACTACCCTACTCATAAACTGGAGTTCTTGGCCCTTAAGTGGGCGGTAGTAGACAAGCTCAAAGACTACCTGTATGGGGCGGAGTTCATTGTGAAGACCGACAACAACCCCCTGACCTACTTATTCACTACAGCAAAACTGGACGCCACTGGACACAGGTGGCTGGCCGCATTGTCTGGATTCAATTTCAGCCTAAAGTACATGCCAGGGATTGGGAATCGAGATGCAGACGCTCTGTCCAGGAGATCCCATGGTCCCAACTGTGACATGGAAGACTGGACTCAAGTAGCACCTGATGGGGTGCGGGCCCTTTGTCAAGGGGCTGAATTGCAAGCCAGAGGGGGCTCAAGGGCAGAAGAGATAGGAGTTACCATGGTAGGAGTCCCTAAACAATACTGTGGAGTAACTCAGCTGGGAGAAGACTATCTGCCAAAGTTGTCCAAGAAGGAACTGAGATGTGACCAGTTGGAGGATTCAATGGGGAAATTGGTTCTGGAGGCTCTGGAGAATCGGGATCCAAACGGACTCCTGAGTCACTCCTCAAGAGAAGTCCGCCTGTTGAGGAAAGAGTGGGACAGGTTGCAGGTACATCAGGGAGTGGTCTACCGAAGGGGCCCCTCTGATGACTCAGAAGATAAATGGCAACTGTTCCTCCCAGAGAAACATCGAGAGACTGTTCTGATTGCCCTGCATGACAATCATGGTCACCTAGGGGCTGAAAGGACCTTTCAACTTGTTAGAAGTCGGTTCTATTGGCCCTGCATGAGGGCAGAGGTAGAAGAGTACTGCCACTCATGTGCACGATGCATCCAGAGGAAGACTTTACCTCATCAAGCTGCCCCAATGGGCCATCTTCAAAGTCAAGGCCAAATGGATCTGGTATGCATTGATTTCCTCTGCCTCGAACCCGATCTGAGTGGACTAGGAAATGTTCTGGTGATAACCGAACATTTCACCCGGTATGCCCAAGCTTTCCCAACCAAAGACCAGAAGGCTTCCACAGTAGCCAAGATACTCATGGAGAAGTATTTTGTCCATTATGGGCTGCCCCAACGACTTCATTCAGATCAAGGAAGGGACTTTGAGAGTCGACTGATCCGGAAACTCCTGGATTCGTTGGGAATCAAGAAGACTCAAACTACCCCTTACCACCCCTAGGGAGATGCTCAGCCGGAGAGGTTTAACCGAAACTTGCTCAACATGTTGGGGACTCTGGAAAGTGAGAAGAAGCAACATTGGAGCAAACACATAGCAGCAATAGTACATGCTTACAACTGCACCACTAGTGATGCTACAGGCTACTCCCCCTATCGACTCATGTTTGGGAGAGAGGCGAGACTGCCTGTGGACTTGGCCTTTGGCACCTCTCTGGACCATTCCTCAGCCACATCCCACAAAGGATATGTGGACAGGCTCAGACACAGCCTGAAAGTGGCCTATGAACAAGCTCAAGCGGCCTCAGATCAAAGAGGAGCTCGGAACAAAAGAAACTTTGATTTGAAGGTCCGGATACAAGACCTACAGCCCGGGGATAGAGTACTTGTGACAGAACCCACTGTCACTGTGTGCTTTGGAAGGGACTGAGGGCGGGCCTCCTACCCACAGATTATGGCCCAGAAGAGACAGACTCGGGGAGAAGCTGGCATTGAGATAATGTAATGTAATGCTACATCCCTTCTCCCCCATCCCCCCCCCTCTTGTTGCTGTGTTTAGCTGTGTTGAGTCATGGCACATAGACAATGGTCTGGACTGCAGACATCTCTCCGCAGGGGATGTGTATTGAGGGGTTGCCTGCTTACCATGATCCCTTTATGATTATCTGTAGTCTCTGTTTCAATGTACAAGTGTTCAGTTCCCATTGGTTCTTCCTTGTCCCCTACCCCCCCCCCTCTATGACAAAGCTAAGGGGAGTGTCCCTAACTGTGTGTAAAAGTGTATGTTTTGTATTTAATAAACTGTTGATGCTCTGCATGTTTAACCCTCAACACCTGTGTGGATTGTCTCGTGATTGAGGGGTTAAGGGCTGGTTATGGCGAATCTGCAGTCTGCGGGTGCGTTTGGAGGACAGGAGACACAGGTCTGGCGGATGTGCCCACCTGGGGTATTCGAGATCCGTCACAGTACTGTTAAGCAATATGGGGGTCCCTGGGAAGCACAAACTTGCGGACAGATGGAGATCTGAACCCTATGTCATCTGTAGGAAGTTGCTGGGCCTACCTGTCTACAAGTTGAAGCCAGAGGGAAGGGTAGGCCCACTGAAGACGTGGCATCGAAACCACATGCTCCCACTTGCTGAGGCAGTCAGGATACCTCCCGTGAGAGATTCTCCTGAACCGGTCTCTATTCTGGATACTCCCAGACCAAACACTCGGTCGCAGACCTCCCGAGTTGAAGATGGAGAGGCCTCTCAACTTAGTGAAGATGAAGAAAGAGAACTTGATTGGTTGTGGCCTTCCCCAACTCCAGGAACTTCCACTATAGATCTTCCACCTACTGAAGACACTCCAGATGGAACACTGAACCCAGAGGCCACAGAGTTCATCCCATCTAGTCCTTCATCAGATCACTGGGAAGATGCCCATGATAGTTACTCAGAGGAAGAGGAGCCTGTGGCGCCAGAGCCAGAAGTCCCAAGAGAGCAAAGGGCTCGAAGAATCATCCGGCCTCCTAAGAGGCTGACCTACCCACAAATGGGGAATAGCTCGGAGGACTCTGTAGTTACTGCTAGGAGAAATACAACCCCAGCTCACTCTCTGGCACAGTTAGGCAGGCCACCCATGATAATGTGACCTGTGGGCAAGGGAATTCTACCCCTCAGTTTTGGTGGGAATTCCCTATGCCAACATCGTTTGCAGAATTGTCTAAAGTTGTACATAGTCTTTGTTAAGGTTTATCTTTGGGGACCAAAGAGTTCAAGTGGGGGGAGTGTGTAGCGGGGTGTTCCCCTTTTACTTCCCGGAGACTACATCACCCAGAAACCCATTCGGCAGTGTTCACCGCAGAGACTCATGGGAGGGGTTATATAAGGAGGAGGCGCGGCTGCGCTCGGCCTCTTTGGAACACGAGACTTCAGAGACTGATCCTCCTGTGCGGATGTGTCGGAGTGCAAGGCCTGAAGCCTGAGACCTTGCACAGCACCAAAGAGCCTTCCACCCCACTGCGAGCCTGGGTGGCTCCGGACCTCGTTTGTCTACAGCCTGGACCGGATCGAGGACCCGATCGTTGGAGACACTGTGTGTGTGTGTGACACAGTCGGTGGAAGTTCCCCGGACTGGGACCCTGTCCGGGCGGGTGAGAGGGCGTATGCCTAAACCATATACTGTCGTTGCTAGTAGGCCTATAGACTGCCGTGGCCCATAAGTTGTTCTTGATACTCTCATTAGAGGACCTCAAAGGAGAGGAACTAACACTTTATATAGCACAGTGTTTACCCTATCTTTACCTTTCCTATTGGATTACAAATCATATTCTGTTAATGTGCACCACCGTTAAAGACCTGCCGGTGAAGAAAAGAACATCATCCCCTATAGACTAAGTTGTAGATATTTGAGCCAGGCCTGGTCAGCTTGCTATTTTGTTTGGTTACTGCGCCACAGGGCGCCTAGTTAATGGTCGCCCACATGGCGCACTTGTTGCTGTTCACTCCATATACATAGTGTGTTAGTGCTGCAGGGCTCTGCAATATATATTGTCTGTGAACTGTTATAAATGTTAACCCCTTTCTTATATAAACCTTAAGTAAATCATATACCCTTTTTATACTATTACTGTGTCGATGTTTAATTACTCGTACAGTATAAGAGTTTATTGCTGCCGTAACTAACTGTGCCAGTAGGGGGTCGAGTACCTTGCCGGGGGTTGGCGGAGCTGTCTTTCAGGGCCCAAACTAAATCTGCGGCCTTCTTAGTTGGAGGTATCGCTACACATATATATGCACACATAGAACTCTATGGCAGGCGATCAGTCAGGGCAGCCACCAAGAAACCCAAAAGCCGATTCCAGTATGCTAGGAAAAAAACAAGAAAAGGGGCACCTCTGAGTATATATCATAAGAATAATTTAATAAACAACAACATCCACTCACATGGAGAACAGGTAAGTTGCATTCAGGTCCGGTTGCTGGGCTGAAGAGATGGAGTGGGACTGCAAGTCACAGCAAGTCCTTTAGAGCTGGCACCACATCAGATCCGTGCAGGATGGAGTGGGATGGCTGAGCACAGCGTGGTTTTCTTCAGTGATCCAGGCTTGGGCATATCTTTGTCTATCAGAAAAAGTCAGTCTGAAGAAGATATGGGTTCCAGGTAAGGTGTAGTGGAGAAGGACAAGCACCAGTGGTTATGGCAAGCTGCGCTGTGGCTTCAGTGTGCACTCTGTCTCTGTAGAGTAGGAAGTAAACACGGTCATGTATTCAGAGTGAGGTTTGGTGAGGCTTGGAGAGCATTACAGCACGGTGCCCGGCAATGACGTCACACACATGCAACATGTTTCAAAGCTAGCAAGCCATTGGTGGAAGAATGGCCGCACCTCTTTTTCAAGCATAAAGTCTTTATGCTTGAAAAAGAGGTGCGGCCTCACCAAGCCTCACTCTGAATACACGGCCGTGTTTACTTCCTACTCTACAGAGACAGAGTGCACACTGAAGCCACAGCGCGGCTTGCCATAACCACTGACGCTTGTCCTTCTCCACTACACCTTACCTGGAACCCATATATTCTTGGTTCACAAGCAGATGTCCCCGGAAACAGCAGTATGGGGAGGGGATGATGAGGTCACTGACTCTACGTGGGTGTCTGATAGGAGAGAGGAGGAGGAGGAGGCACATCTCCAATGAGGCAGGATGCCCTCCAGGGGCCAGCTTAAGGGCAGCCAACTGACTGCATCACACCGAAGAGCTCAGCATGTGCAGGGGGCTGCTGACTCTGCACGTTTTCCCAAAAGTTCTTTGGTGTGGGCCTTTTTTGACATGCGTGCAGCAGATCGCACCGTTGCTGTTTGCAACATATGTCTGAAGCGTATCAAGAGTGGCCAAAACAGCAGCCGCTTGGGCACCATATGCTTGACCAGACATATGTCGAGCTCCCATGCAGTCCGTTGGCAACAGTACTTAAAAGACCCACACCAAAGAACAAGGCGGACCTCTCCTTGCTCCTCATAAGCTGGGATCTCCAACCCACTATACCTTCAGTCCTCTCAGAAAACCTGCACTGAGAGGAATGAAGGTGTAGAATTAGGTGTGCCAAGTACTTGCGGGCAATCTGCTATCGCTACACCAATGTCCGATTGTAGCAGGCAAATTTCCCTACCCCAGTTGCTAAACCGGCAAAAGAAATTCGGTCCCAGCCATCCACATGCCCAGCGGCTGAATGCTAGCTTGGCTAAATTTCTAGCACTCCAACTGCTGCCTTTTCAGCTGGTAGACTCTGCCCCCTTTTGTGAATTTGTGGAATGTGCGGTACCTCAGTGGCAGGTTCCCAAACGCCAATTTTTTCACGGAAGGAAATTCCGCCACTCTACCGGCATGTGGAAGGCAATGTATTGGCCTCGTTGGACAGGGTGGTCAGCGGTAAGGTACATATTACCGCTGACTCATGGTTCAGCAGGCATGGACAGGGATGTTACCTTTCTTTCATGGTGCACTGGGTAACTCTCATGGCAGCTGGGAAGGATGCAGGACAGGGTGCAGTATTGTTGGAGCTTTTTCCGCCACCACGCCTCCAAAATGCTGGTAGTGGTGATTCTGCTACACCTCTCTCCTCCTCCCCCTCCTCTTCTTCTCCCTCTATGGCCTCTTCCTGTGCAGATTTGTCCTCGGAACCAGCGGTGCTCCGTAGGCGTTCTACGGGTTACGCAAAAAGATGCCATGCGGTGCTTGAGTTGGTCTGTTTAGAGGACAGAAGTCACACTGGGGCAGAGATTCTGACAGCTCTGCAGGGGCAGGCTCAGAGGTGGTTGACGCCACGCCAGCTTTACCCAGGAATGGTGGTTTGTGACAATGGCACCAACCTCCTCTCCGTCCTCCGACAGGGACACTTGACCCATGTGCCCTGTTTGGCTCACATCCTTAATTTGGTGGTGCAGTGGTTCTTGTGCAGGTACCTGGGCTTACAGGATCTCCTGAGGCAGGCCAGGAAAGTATGTGGGCATTTCGGCCGGTCATATAATGCCAGTGCTCGGCAGGCTGACCTCCAAAAGAAATGCAACCTGCCCAAGAACCGCCTCATCTGTGACATGCCCACCAGGTGTAATGCAACATTGGCAATGCTGCAGCAGCTGCACATGCAGCAGAGGGCCATCAACGAGTACCTGTGCGAGTATGGCACGAGGACAGGGTCAGGGGAGCTTGGCTTTTTTTCGCCACGCCAGTGGCTCATGATCAAGGATGCATGCACTGTCCTGTCACCATTTGAGGAGGCCATGAGAATGGTGAGCAGTGACAGTGCATGCATCAGTGATACTGTCCCTCTTGTCTACCTGTTGGAGCACACGCTGCGTGGCATAATGGACAGGGCACTTGAGGCAGAACAGAGGGAGGAAGAAGAGGACTTCCTTTCCTCTCAAGGCCCCCTTTATCCAGACAATATCCCTGTGGGCCCGCCGATCTCACAGGAAGAAGAGGATGAGGATTGTGTCAGCATGGAGATGGAGCCTAGCACTCAGCATCAGAAGCAGTCTTCACGGGATCATCTTAAGTCCCCAGAAACCCATGGACTTGTACGTGGCTGGGAGGAGGGGCTGCGGATCATGTCATCCTTAGTGACGCAGAGGACTCCGGACCGAATGCCTCGGCAAACCTACGCTGCATGGCCTCCCTGATCCTGCAAAGCCTGCAAAATGACCCTCAGATTCGTGGTATCAAGGAGAGGGATCATTACTGACTGGCAACCCTTCTTGATCCACGTTACAAGGGTAAGGTTGTGGAACTTATCCAGCCATCGCAGAGGGAGCAGAGGATGAAACATCTTCGGGAGGCCTTGCAGAAAGGTTTGTGCAACGCGTTTCCAGAGCCTGGGAGGTTACAAATTCCTGTGCCAGGACAACGTGTTGCTGAGGCTTCAGTCAGTCACAGAAGGAGCGGTGGAGAAGGTGGGCGTCTGACCGATGCGTTCAGACAATTTTTTAGTACGCAGCCCCAAGGTCTGATGGGTTCCAGCAAACATCGCCAGCATCTGATTTACATGGTGCAGGAATACCTAGGGGCAAGATCAAACTTGGAGACCTTTCCAACCGAAAATCCACTGGGTTACTGGGTCTTGAGGATGGATCACTGGCCAGAGCTTGCATAGTATGCAATTGAGCTACTGGCCTGTCCTGCATCCAGCGTTCTTTCGGAACGCACATTCAGTGCTGCTGGAGGCTTTGCAACCGATCACAGAGTGCGCCTGTCCACCGACTCCGTTGATCGGCTCACCTTTATAAAAATGAATCAGTCTTGGATCACCAGCTACCAAGCACCTGATGCTGATGTAACCAAATAATTTTTTTATGAATGTGAGATCCCTTCAAGACTGCCTATGCTGATGCTGAGTGACTATCCTGTTATGCTGAGTGACTATCCTATTTCTCCTCAATGTTCATGTTGATAGCTTCTAAGAAAATTTTTGGTTCTGGGCACCACCACCAGTGGCTAAGGCCCAATTTTTTCTGCCCCTGTTTAACAGGGGCAAGTAATTACAATTTTTGCTGTAATATTTTACAGCAGGGCTTGTTCCTGCGCTCAACTCGAGTATCTGTGAGGGGTTGCAGTGTTGTGGCACCAGCACCAGTGCCTAAGGCCCAATTTTTCTGCCCCTGTTTAACAGGGGCATGTAATTACAATTTTTGCTGTAATATTTTGCAGCAGGGCTCATTCCTGCACTCAATTAGAGTATCTGTGAGGGGTTGCAGTGTTGTGGCACCAGCACCACTGCCTAAGGCCCAATTTTTCTGCCCCTGTTTAACAGGGGCGTGTAATTACAATTTTTGTTCTAATATTTCACAGTAGGGCCTGTTCCTGCACCCACCAAGAGAAACTGCGAGGGCTTACAGTGTTGTGGCACCACCACCACTACCAAAGGCCCAATTTTTCTACCCCTGTTCAACAGGGGCATGTAATTACAATTCTTGATATAATATTTCACAGCAGGGCCTGTTCCAGCACCCACCAAGTGTAACTGTGAGGGCTTACAGTGTTCTGGTACCACCAACACCTAAGGCCCAAATTTCTGCAGAGTATATAGGGCAGGCCGTATAGTATATACAGGCGGTCAGCTACTTTCAAACATCCGACTTACAAACGACTCCTACTTACAAAGGGAGGGAGAGAACAGGAAGTGAGAGGAAATCTACCCCTAGGAAGGGAAATTCTCTCCTGTAAGAGTTAATATGGGAAAAAGGTGTCTCCACTGATGCTTTATCACCAATCCTTGTTTCCCTAATAACCCAACATTTTCAAAATCCAATTGTCATTGGGACAGAAAGTGAGGTGAAATCTTCTGAACAGGGGCACAGACAGCAAAACAAATGTTACAGGGGTGATGATAACCCTTCCCTATGTTATCCAAAAAGCTTAAAAATAGATTTTTGGGCTGGAGCTACACTTATAAAATGTACCTGTTCCAAATTACAAACAGATTCAACTTAAGTACAAACCTACACTCCCTGTCTTGTTTGGACTGCCTGTATATTGCTGCTCAGAGTAAATAGGGCCTGGGGGGCGCACGCCTTTTCTTTTTTTTATTTGGGTGCAGGGTTCCCCTTAATATCCATACAAGACCCAAAGGGCCTGGTAATGGGCTGGGGGGGTACCCATGCTGTTTTTCTCAATGATTTTCATCCATATTGCCGGGACCCGACATTACATTAAATCCGCAAGCAGTTTTAAATTACTTTTATTCCTTTAGAAACGTCATTTTGTGCAGGGACTGTTCTAAACACGGGAAACACGCGCCACTTTACAGGCATACTATAGACACCCCCCAGGTACGATATTTAAAGGAATATTTCACTTTTATTTTTTCACTTTACGCATCATTAAAATCACTGCTCCCGAAAAAACTGCTGCTTTTAAAACGTTTTTTTTTGCATTGATACATGTTCCCTGGGACAGGACCTGAGTCCCCGAACCCTTTTTAGGACAATGACTTGCATATTAGCCCTTAAAATTCGCACGTTTTGGTTTCTCACGTTCGAGTCCCATAGACTTTAACGGTGTTCGAATGTTCGCGCAAACTTTCGGTCCGTTCGCATGTTCTGGATGCGAACCGAATCGGGGGGTGTTCGGCCCATCCCTACTCTTCATGCACAGTACATTCCACAGTAACTTGACACCTGTATAACTGTACTTCCTTACATGGTACAGCACTTCTGAGGGGACACTAGGGAGCCTGTATTCCATTCCTCTAGATCATCTCTAGTCTTACCTCACTCCCAGTGGCATACTTGTAAAATACAGACTTCTAAGTGAACGTTACCTCAGCCACCCACTCTTTCAGATTGGATAACGGATCTTAATAAATATATTTCTTATGAAAAGCAAACCTACTATGTCAAGAATTCTTTAAAAAAGTTTGATGCAATATGGTCCCAGTGGATAGATTGTATGTTTCTTTAAGTGCCTTTATGGTGTGCCCCTGTGGTGACTACTCCACCCCCTTTTTTTTTCCTTTTTTTTGCTTTGTCTTTTTTAACTGCCTGGTTTGTTTGTTTGTTCCACCCAGTGAGGCATGTAGGTATTAGGATGTTTTTATTTTTGTGTATAATAAAAAATCTTCATAAATAAAATCTGAAGTACGCTTTACATGTACTTGTTTTTAGGAACCTCAGACCTGGAAGGCACTGGAACTTTTGGAACATTTACTGAAGCTTTTTACAGTTACAAGATTAGGTGTGATAATCTATCACAGATTCCTCAATACACAGTCATAGTTTATCCTAGCTTAAGCTGATCAGTTGGTATCTCTTAGATAGAAAGAGCCCCTTCAATAACTGATTTCCGGTACCCCAAATGAATACCCCAGCAGGGAAGCCCCATGCTCACAGTAGAGCTAAATCCTGCAGCATTCCTGTCTGTCTATTCCCATGTGGCAGGCCAAGTGCCCTGAGAAGCTGGCTCCCCTTGTATGTATAGCCAACCACAAGGGAGCAGAGCTATGAACACCTGGGAGTTAGCAACCTTAACCCTTCCCTAACTCCCTGGGCTGCCTACTATACAAAACCTCACTAAAACAAACATAGTACAGTACAACAGCAAGAGGTAGTGTGCCACCCCCTCCTTCCAAAAGCAGGCACATGTCTACACGCTTACTTGAAAAATGTATTTTCATGTTGTGAGTTCTGTCTGTCCACTGTCCATCTCTTACCCCCCTTTCCTGGATTCTCTGCATATTTTTCAACTTTTTCTCTTCTGTTTACTTTCAATATATATATACAATAGTACCTAGCTGCCTGTCTAATGGCCATCTCTTTGCACACCTTCCTTAATTCTCTGTATGCTTTGCAGCTTCTCCTCTGCTCATTTTTTTGGCTTACTTTCAATTTCTAATGACTACATATCCCATGGCACCTTACTGCCTGTAAGCATTGATTCCTGTACTGACTCTGCCTCCTGAAACTCCTCCTCTCAGGACCTCTGTAGTTCAGAAAGGCAGGCTCTGTGAAATGTGTGACATGGCATTGTTACTCACAGGGCATAATAAATATGTGTCAGAGAATTCAAGGAAGTTTGGGGATCTTTACATAGTAAATTTTCAAACTTCAAGCTTGTTTATATGGAAAACAACAGGCATTAAAATGCTAAATTCAACTTTAACATGAAATTTGGGGATTTGGAGATTTGCTTATAGATTCAGCTGTTTATACAGTATTTCTGGGTACTAAATGTTTTGAGATTAGTTTTGTAGTAAAGCTAAACCGTACAATTTTTTTTTCTTAGTTTGAAATGCTTAGGATTTAAATTTCCCCTCTGCATGTGGATTTAACCTAAGCCCTAAAAAGTAGGACTATGGACTTCTACAAAATCACATATGTGATATAGGCTGTTAACACCAATAAGACCAGACTGTATGTTTTTCACCAGTCCATGAAAAAAACTATGAATATCTGTTAATCCTGCCAGTAAAACCATTTGATTACCATTAGGAAGTTCTGATTGGTTAGCAACACTCTTCTTTCTGCAATGAAATCACTGCAGTGTTGTCACCCTTGCTGCTGCTATAGCTGCTTAGGTGTTGGCACCATTGTCTGTCTTATAGGTGAAGATAGAACCATGTCTACCTCCACTTAAAGCACTTTGGGGAAATTATGTCAAAGCTCTGCTCTGGTTGTGTCTAGTAGACTGCAGGAAAAATGCAGGTGCATTTACCGTTAAAAAAATAAGTCAATACATTTTTTAGACATTTAACATTGCAGCATGCATTGGAAATCCCTATGTATCCCTCCAAAAAGAATACAACCATAGGCTTTAGATGAACTTTAACACTTTTGAATGTATTTCAGTCTAATAAAGATATGTTTTTTTCCAACAATAACTATAAACACTTTAGGAATGACATGCTCATTTCTTGTTTCTGCTTCAATGAAATACTTATTATCTGCCAGTAAAAATATTACAAGCTGTCATTTGGGACACAATTCTCCAAGGAAGGACCACGCAATGTTCCACTGCTAATAAGTTGAAAAAAAGGAGTTATTCCTAAAGGTAATGTATCCTACAAGCTGTGAATGCAAATAGCGAGCAGCTATTTTGGTCTAATGCTTTGTACTCTTAAGGGATTAGAAGGCTACGATGCAGTGGCACAGCTATGAGTCTCAGAGTCTTATTTATAAGCAAGTATGAAATCCATCCTCTTGCATGCACTTTAATGGCCCCTGAGTTGTCTTTAAGTGGCATTGACCTACAATAATAACATCTACTGCACCCCTGGTGCATACTTTAGAGCAGTGTTTCCGTATGACAATAGGCTAATCTACCGCACACCGTTTACAAGAACACAGCTTTGGGACTTCATAGCAGGAAAATGCTTTTCCCCACAAATACATGCCCTGGTTTAACATGTCACTGACTGAAATGAATACGATGTTACTGAGAACTGTGTACAAAAAAAGCTGTAACATCATTTTTATCAATATAAATGTACTCCAATGTGAAGCCTTTTGCACTTCAGTATGTTAATGGAGACTTCTAATTAAATGTTTTGTTTTTTACTATCCATTTTCAATATACAGTCATGGCCGAAATTGTTGGCACTCCAGAAATTTTTCCAGAAAATCAAGTATTTCTCACAAAAAAGTATTGCAGTAACACATGTTTTGCTATACACATGCTTATTCCCGTTGTGTGTATTGGAACAAAACAAAAAAAGGGAGGAAAAAAAGCAAATTGGACATAATGTCACACAAAACTCCAAAAATGGGCTGGTCAAATTTCTTGGCACCCTTAACTTAAAATTTGGTTGCACACCCTTTGGAATAAATAACTGAAATCATTTGCTTCCTATAACCATCAATAGCTTCTTACACCTCTCACCCAGAATTTTGGACCACTCTAACTTTGCAAACTGCTCCAGGTCTCTCTGATTGGAAGGGTGCCTTTTCCCAACAGCAATTTTAAGATCTCTCCACAGGTGTTCAATGGGATTTAGATCTGGACTCATTGCTGGCCACTTTAGAACTCTCCAGCGCTTTGTTTCCAACCATTTCTGGATGCTTTTTGATGTATGTTTGGGGTAATTGTCCTGCTGGAAGACCCAAGATCTCGGACTCAAACCCAGCTTTCTGACACTGTGCTCTACAGTGTGACCCAAAATCTTTTCGTAATCCTCAGATTTCATGAGGCCTTGCACACATTCAAGGCACCCAGTGCCAGAGGCAGCAAAACAACCCCAAAACATCATTGAACCTCCATCATATTTCACTGTAGGTACTGTGTTCTTTTCTTTCTAGGCCTCATTCCGTTTTCGGTAAACAGTAGAATGATGTGCTTTACCAAAAAGCTCTATCTTGGTCTCATCTGTCCACAAGACGTTTTCCCAGAAGGATTTTGGCTTACTCAAGTACATTTTGGCAAACTGTAGTCTTGCTTTTTTATGTCTCTGTGTCAGCAGTGGGGTCCTCCTGGGTCTCCTGCCATAGCGTTTCATTTAATTTAAATGTCGATGGATAGTTCGCACTGACACTGATGCTCCCTGAGCCTGCAGGACAGCTTGAATTTCTTTGGAACTTGTTTGGGGCTGCTTATCCACCATCTGGACTATCCTGCGTTGCAACCTTTCATCAATTTTTCTCTTCCGTCCACGCCCAGAGAGATTAGCTACAGTGCCATGGGTTGCAAACTTCTTGATAATGTTGCGCACTGTGAACAAAGGCAAATCTAGATCTCTGGAGATGGACTTGTAACCTTGAGATTGTTGATATTTTTCCAAAATTTTGGTTCTCAAGTCCTCAGATAGTTCTCTTCTCCTCTTTCTGTTGTCCATGCTTAGTGTGGCACACACAGACACACAATGCAAAGACTTAGGCTGGGTTCACACTAGTGCGACACGACAGCCGTCCTACTTTGGATCCGACTTTGCCCCGCGACATGAAGCCGACATATGTCCGACTTTCAATGAACGGGGATCCGACTTGGATCCCCGCCAAGTCGGATCCCCGCCAACACCAGGCACTGTGTTTGCTATGAATCTTGAGGGGGAACTCCAGGCCAAATTTTAAATAAAAAAATGGCATGGGTTCCCCCTCCAGGAGCATACCAGGCCCTTGGGTCTGGTCTGGATTTGAAGGGGAACCCCTACGCTGAAAAAACGGTGTGGGGGTCCCCCCAAAATCCAAACCAGACCCTTATCCGAGCATGCAACCTGGCAGGCCGCAGGGGAAGAGGGGGGGACGAGAGAGCGGCCCCCCTCCCTCCTGAACCATACCAGGCCACATGCCCTCAACATGTGACTGTGACGTCATGAGAAGCCTATATTAATTCGAAACAGAGCGAACAGCCAGTATTACAGCGAGAGGAAGCGACGAGTCAACATCGAGGAGGAGAAGAGAGAAGAAGACGCCGACGGGAAGACCAGCCCCTCCACTAGCAAAAGAGCTTGAAGAAGATAGTGGAGGGGCCGGCAAAAGGACAACGGAGAGCCGAACGAGACGACGGGAAGACCGGGCCTTTCCGCTAGCAAAAGAGCTGGAAGAAGATAGCGGAGGCCCGGCGGAAGAAAGAACCGGAGAGCGAGAGAAGAACCGGAGAGCGGGAGAAGAAGGCGACGGAAAAGACCGGGCCCCGCTAGCAAAAGAGCTGGAAGAAGATAGCGGAGGCCCGGCAGAAGAAAGAACCAGAGAGCGCGGAGACCCCCGGAGCTGTGCAATAAATTAATTTAAAAAGCTGTGTGTGTTTTTTATTGACATTTTTTCCACCAGGTGAATGGGTAGGGGTACGATGTACCCCATACTCATTCACATAGGGTGGGGGGGTGGAATCTGGGGGCCCCCTTATTAAAGGGGGCTCCCGGATTCTGATAAGCCCCCCGCCCGCAGACCCCGACAACCAACGGCCAGGGTTGTCGGGAAGAGTCCCTGTCCTCATCAACATGGGGGCAGGGTGCTTTGGGGTGGGGGGGCCGCAGGTCGCCCCCCTGCCCCAGAGCACCAAACCCCCCATGTTGAGGGCATGCGGCATGGTACGGTTCAGGAGGGAGGGGGGCACTCTCTCGTCCCCCCTCTTCCCCTGCGGCCTGCCAGGTTGCATGCTCGGATAAGGGTCTGGTTTGGATTTTGGGGGGGACCCCACACCGTTTTTTCGGCGTAGGGGTTCCCCTTCAAATCCAGACCAGACCCAAGGGCCTGGTATGCTCCTGGAGGGGGAACCCATGCCGGTTTTTTATTTAAAATTTGGCCTGAAGTTCCCCCTCAAGAGCAGCACAGCACAAGTCGCATGCCAAAGTCGGATCATGCAAGACTGCGGTCCGACTTTGATCCGACTTCAATGATAGTCAATGGGCTGAAGTCGGATCAAAGTCGGACCGAAGTAGTACAGGGAGCATTTTCAAAGTCGGACCGACATGTGTCGGACCAGTTAAGACGGCTCCCATGGGGAAACATTGATTTTCACACGTCATGCGACATGAGCTCCCAATGTCGGAGCGTTTGTCACCCCAGTGTGAACCCGGCCTTAGTGAACTTCTCTCCTTTTTATCTGCTTTCAGGTGTGATTTTTATATTGCCAACACCTGTTACTTGCCCCAGGTGAGTTTAAAGGAGCATCACATGCTTGAAACAATCTTATTTATCCACAATTTTGAAAGGGTTCCAAGAATTTTGACCAGCCCATTTTTGGAGTTTTGTGTGACATTATGTCCTATTTGCTTTTTTTCCTCCCTTTTTTTTTGTTTTGTTCCAATACACACAAAGGGAATAAACATGTGTACAGTAAACCATGTGTTACTGCAATACATTTCTGTGAGAAATACTTGATTTTCTGGAAAAATTTCTGGGGTGCCAACAATTTCGCCCATGACTGTATAAGGGACCAGTATTTTTCATTATATACTTACAGTATATTGAATTGTCTAGCTTTTTGTGACAGGTTTACTTAAATTGTTCCTGCTCACAATCTGTTTATTAACACACTTTACAAAACAGCCCTCTGGGAGCTAGCAGCCAACACATTGTGTGGCTGCTGGTTCTCAATCTCAAGTGTCACTGACAGCTCCCAAATCATGAACTTATCAGAATGGCTTCCAATTATGTGATCGCTATATCAACCATAACATAATGATCACATGTAGGCTGAAGGCTTCATTAACAAAATAAGTCTGCAGCCTTCAGCTGAACACTGCCACCTTCAGACTTCAGTGGGATCTGCAATGCCATCTATTTGAGAGTGTAACTGTCAGGAACAATGATATTATTAAAATCTATAATATATTAATTTAAAAATAGAAATAAAGGAAAATAAAAAAACATATGTTACTTTCTTACAAAGCAGATTTGTGTTTTAAAGCATCAGCATGGAGGAGGCATGGACCCCATCAGCAGGCGATATCAGCATGGAGGAGGCATGGACCCCCTTAGGAGGCGACATCAGCATGGAGAAGGCATGGACCCCATCAGCAGGTGGCATCAACATGGAGGAGGCATGGACCCCATCAGCAGGCTGCAGCATGGAGGAGGACTGGTTCACATCGGCAGCAGTCATCGGCATGGAGGAGGATTGGATCGTACCGGCAGCCATCATCAGCATGGAGGAGAACTGGATCACACCGGCAGCAGTCATCAGCATGGAGGAGGACTGGATCGCACCGGCCATCAGCATGGAGGAGGATTGGATTGCATCGGCAGCAGTCATCAGCATGGAGCAGAACTAGGTACCATCGGCAGCAGTCATCAGCATGGAGGGGGACTGGGCACCATCGGCAGCAGTCACCAGCATATAGGAGGACTGGGCACTATCGGCAGCAGTCATCAGCTTGGAGGAGGACTGGGCACCATCAGCAGAAGTCATCAGCATTCAGGAGGACTGGGCACCATCAGCAGTAGTCATCAGCATAGAGGGGGACTGGATCACATCAGCAGCAGTCATCAACATGGAGGAGGACTGGGCACCATCAGCAGCAGTCATCAGCATGGAGGAGGACTGGATAACACAGGCAGCAGTCATCAGCATGGAGGAGGACAGGATCACATCAGCAGCAGTCATCAGCATGGAGGAGGACTGGGCACCATCAGCAGGTATCATAGATACAGGCAGAGTTGTAAGAGCAGAAAAGTTTTGTTTCTTTTTGGGCTTGGATACTGGAGCCCTCAACATAGTTGCATTGTGCTGACCAGAGTGTACTGCTGATGGAAAGGTACTAACAGTACTGGGGGGAATAGAGGGAAGAGTAGCAGAAGTACAGGAAGAGGCCTGAGATGTTGCTATGGGCAACGGTACTGCACGGGGAGCTTCCAATGTATTACATACAGAGAAAGTGTGGTTACTGGGGGCAGGGTACTGATCTACAGGAGGTAAAGGTTGCTAAAGGTAAAAGAGGGACAGATTCTTGATCTTTAGTAGCAGATCTGATTTTTTGTGACTCATCTTGCACTGGGGATAACATCCCCCACGCTATTTATTGTACACCCCTTTGCCTATTAGCCCAGAAAATAGGCATTTATATCTTGACAGATTTGGTTCCCATTGGTTTCAATGTGGTTCAGGTTCAGCATCCGAACCTCGCTCAAGCTGAACCCTGGGCAGTTTGGCTTATCCATAATAATAATAATAAAATAATAATAAAAAGATAAATATATGTATAGGTCCATAGATTAATTTTAAAATTCAAATGATGTATTTAAATGTATATAAAATTGTATAAAAAAATTACATATTTTTGTAATAACTAGAAATCCCCTAAAATGTGCTGAAATAAAGCACTCGTCATGTGATCCCTGTCATAAAGCTTGAAGGACTGACATTCAGGCAACCAATGAGTGTCTGTACCTGAACTATCATCCTCCCATTTGGCAGAGAACACCTAAACTCTGCATTATGCTGGTCATATTAATGGACACTAGGGAAAGCCCATATTTCACTTATTATAAACAAGTGGGGTTTTGTTTTAAAATACATTGTCATTTTGTTCCCTTTTAAAATAATCTGTTATTCTCTTTATGCCATTTTGAATTCATAGAAGGTCCATTTTAGGCTTTGTTTTTGTCATAAATTAACAGTCTTGATTATATGTTTCCTTTCATACCATTAATAAACTGTTATAAAGCTCACAATTATGAAATTCTCTGAGAAGTGTAAAACACATGTCCAGATATCCCTTGAAGGGTACTATTCTGTTCTTGCAATCTCCATTAGCTTTGATCAAAATTTTGCAATAAATGCAAGACATGACTAGAAAAGTACCATGTATTGTTAATAAATCAAGGCAAACATTCCACTTTCTAAAAAAGCCAGTAATGGGAGCAGTGTGACAGTGATTGAAAAGGCCATTCAGATTTCCATAATATAAAAACCTAGACTTATAAATTGTAAAAAACCAGCATCGCCTTACAGGCATCCACTGTGCCGTATAACCTGGATTTATGCTTATTCCATAAATATGGATTAGAGATCAGACCAGCTACAAATCCATTATAGATAAGATCAGAGGGAGTAGAAGTGTGTAAGTGTTATGTAAGTTGGAGATTTAATGAAATATGGCTTTAGAGAGGTTGGCAGGTATGTAGGAAAACAAGGCTTGTTTATAATATTCAAGCAGAGGAGGCACAATGAAGCTATTAATTCCGACTACTCTCTCTTGAGTTGAACACCTGCTTTTCTAGCAGTTGATTCCATTAGATACAGTAGGGCTTGTTAATGCATTGTTCCTACTTCAGAGTTGTTTTTTTATCCATCTATGATATATATTTTTTTTTTTTTACTGGAAATAAATGTTTTTGCATGAAGAGCTACAATGAAAATATTACATAAGTGCAGGTACAGCTGTATACTATGGGAAATTGCATCTTGATTGGCAGAACTTGTCCAATAATGTTTTGCTGATTGTAGTTACAGTTTGTTTTGTGCTTATAATAAGGTGCATTTTTAAATATAATATAACTTGAACAAGAATGCAAGAACATCGCAAGCTTAGTGTATCTAACATCCCATTGTGTAAAACCCAGTAACAGATAAACTTGATTTGACAAGGTTCTGGCTGAATTTCTTTTCAGCCTAGGACTAGGGGGGATTGTAAGGTGGGCCTCTGTCCACATTCAAGTACTAAGATAATGTCGTCATGAACTCATAGCCTATTTGCTTATAAAGCCCTTTATAATTACCTAATTATTATTCAGTGCAAGTAATTGCCTTTAGTGCAAGGCAGTAAGGGTCCTACCACAAATCTATACTGGTTGGGTATCACTTATGAAAATTGTGTATTTTCAACCATCATTATCAAGCTGATTTTACTGAATATTGTTCAAGTGAAGATCAGAAAACATAATAATTTAAAAAAAATGAATACAAAGGCTCAGCGGGGAGGGGAATCACTGCATGAACATCATTTAGTACGGTGACCTTACGTATGTACCCAGCATTACTCAGGATTTTCAAGTGATGTATATTTTCCAGAACTCTTGGAAAGAGCACAGCTACTGTACATTTACATTAAATACATTCAATCATTTCATTTACAAACAAGCACCATTAATAGTCCAATGGACCTTTTCAGGAAAGACTGTAAAATATAAGTTTGAACTGAAGATTGTGTGTGATAACCGTCTAAGGTTCACTGTTGTTATAGTTTGTTTTAACACTGTAGCATACACAATGTATTACCTTGCAATGACAAACAGGACACAGCTCACTCCAAGGTAGGCAAGGAGGATGTACATCCAGATGTCAGGAGACAGAGGGTTTAAGAAGGAGAAGACACTGGGACTGGTACCATTAGCCTTTCTGTACAGGATGCTAATTCCAAGGTTCATGTATGGTTTGGAGAAATCAATGACCTTCTCTCGGACATGGGTGATGGTGAGAGGAGCAACTGCCAGGTCAGCTTTCTGAAACAGAAAAAAACAGACAAAGGACTAAAAAATTCTGAAACTGTAAAATTTAACATCATTGCAAAAACAAATAAAATCAGCAGGATGTGTAACATAAATTTGTCAATGCTATCAAAGTTTCTAATCTTTGTTTCTGGATTCATCCAGTCTGATAATTTCATAACTGCAAACTCTATATTTCAATAAACCACGCTCTTCTGAAATCTCATGTTGAACCCTACTATTACAAGACACTTTACTGGAACTCAAGTCCTCCACTAGTTCCTAATAATTATATATTTGTTTGATGGTTAGGATTTCTTGGATAGAACTACATGCATTGGTAATTTTCATAGGAGATAGTCATACACACCAATTTGTCCACATAAATGAGCACGATTCATACTTTTCTTTTTTAAATGTCATTCACAAAAAGGACAAAATAATAGATGAATGTGTCACACAGAGATATATAATATGTATCCATATTGAGATATACCTTTTCAAAATACTTACAGTAATGTAAAGACAAGGAAAGTGCATTTGAAGCAGATAAGGCCAGTTCAGAGTAAAGTGCCAGTTTGTGTTGAAAATCACTTAATCAAAACTGTGCTTTAGAAAGTAGGTTGCAGCTCTCATGGGGGGCTTGTAATAAAATCATGATGATTTTATATGTGGATCTAACATGAAAAATGTCTAAAGAGAGATCACATATCCTTGTCTTGTGGTGTCATTAAACTTCAGGTCAAATCACTGTGTCTTCATATCAGTTCCTCTGTGATCTAGTTTTAAAGATTTTTCTGCATGTTTCCTAAAAATAAAACTCCATAAAACCAAGGAAAAATAACATGCTTTTAAAATTGTGACACATTTACAGGGACTCTAAATTTGAAATACAGGTTGCTTCATAAATGACAGCAATGTGCCAGTTCAGTAATTCTTACTATTTGATGGAATTAACCTGATTTTAGTTTAAAAAGACTAGGGCTATCTTGGTGTTGACAGGTAAATAGTTACTACCTGGCCTAAGGAACTGGTAAGATGTTACTTTGGGCTTCTTATCTGTTTGCAACACTGAAAATGAAAAGCACTATTTTGATATAGCAATGCCTAATGTGTACCACTTTGTTAAAAAAAAAAAAATCTATAGCATTGGTTTTCTTTTTTTTTCTGTGTATCTAATCAGGTATTCCTACTGTTAAAGTATTTCTGCATCAAAGTTGGGTGAGCAAAGCTGTGCTTTTAAACTTCCAGTTGTAGAATGATTCAAGCTTGTAGAGACTATTATGCCCTATACACACGATTGGTTTTACTGATGAAAACAGTCTGATGGACTTTTTTCATTGGACAAACCGATCGTGTATGGGCCCCATTGTTTTTTTTTCCATCGGTGAGAAAAAATAGAACATGTTTTAAATTTATCCGATGGAAAAAAAAACGATAGCAAATTCCGATCGTCTGTGTGGAACTTCATCGGAGAAAAAACCCACGCATGCTCAGAATCAAGTCGACGCATGCTCAGAAGCTTTGAACTCAATTTTTCTCAGCTCGTCGGAGTGTTTTACGTCACGACGTTTGGGACGGTCAGATTTTGGACTGATGGTGTGTAGGCAAGACTGATGGAAGTTAGCTTCATCTGAATTCCGATGGAAAAATCCATCGGATTTGAATCCATAGGAAAGCCGATCGTGTGTACAGGGCTTAAGAGTTTCTGGAGATTAAATAAAATCTAAAGGAATCTCCTAGAATGCCACACCCCATTAGTATATTGTGTAATTCTATTACATTTTGCATCTTAAAGCTTTATAGTAGAGATTTGGAGGATATTTTCTAACATAACTATAACCCTAAGGGCATAGAAGAAAGACTAACACCTATGTATATACTTTTTAAAATTGTAAACAGAAGTGAAGGACTGATGGAACGCTGGTATTTTTAAATGAATATTTTTTAATGGAAAGTATTCCCATTTCTGTAAAATGAACAGGCAAATAGACCATAGAAGTGGAAATTGTAAAGTATATTTATATTATATCTGAAACACTTAAACCCAATGTGCTGTTGTACATGTTCCTGTAAGTTATCATAAAGTAATCCTTTTTCTAATATGTCATGCTTTTGAGTATATCATACCAGTAGGGTTGAGCGGACCCGAACTGTAAAGTTCGGGTCCGTACCAAACTTTTGGGTTTTGGGGTCCGGGACCCGAACCCGAACAATTGACTGTATGTTTGGGTTCGGGTCCGGTGTTCGGCAATATGCATGTAAAGTCGCGCTTGTTTCCCGTGCTTAGAACTGTCCCTGCACAAAGTGTCATTTCTGAAGGAAAAAAAGTAATTTAAAACTCACTCGCGGCTATAATGAATTTTCGGCTCCCGGCAATACATAGAAAAGTCATTGATAAAAAAAAAAAAAGCATGAGGGTTCCCCCAAATTCAATTACCAGGCCCTTCAGGTCTGGTATGGATATTAAGGGGAACCCTGCCGCAAATTTTAAAAAAATGCGTGCGGTTCCCCCAAATATCCATACCAGGCCCTTCAGGTCTGATATGGATTTTAAGGGAAACTCCACCCCAAATTAAAAAAAAAATGGTGTGGAGTACCCCCAAAAATCCAGACCAGACCCTTTATCCGAGCATGCAACCTGGCAGGCCGCAGGAAAAGAGGGGGGGATGAGAGAGCGTCCCCCCCCTCCTGAACCGTACCAGGCCACATGCCCTCAACATGGGGAGGATGTCCCCATGTTGATGGGGACAAGGGCCTCATCCCCACAACCCTTGCCTGGTGGTTGTGGGGGTCTGAGGGTGGGCGGCTTATTGGAATCTGGAAGACCCCTTTAACAAAGGGGACCCCCAGATCCCGCCCCCCCTATGTGAATTGGTAATGGGGTAAATTGTACCCCTACTTTTTTACAAAGAAAGTGTAAAAAATTGTAAAAAAAACACACAGACACCATTGGGAAAGTCCTTTATTAAAAATAAAAGAATAAAAAATAAAAAGAAACATTCCAGCGATGAAATCCTGTGTCCTGCGGCGATCCCGATGTCCAGCGCTGTCCAGACGAAATGTCATTGGCTGAGCATGATCGGACCTGATGGGGAACTTCCTCGGCAGTGTATTAAATGAATAGACCCGCCCCTTCTAAAGTTCCCCATCAGGTCCGCTCAGCCAATGATGTAGTGTAAGGCTGAGGACCTGATGCGGAACGTGAGAAGGGGCGGGTCTATTCACGTATTATACTGCGGAGGAAGTTCCCCATCAGGTTCCCTCATCCAATGACGTAGGTGGGGTCTGACATACGAGGGGGCGGACCTGATGGGGAACTTCATCCACAGTTTAATACATTAATAGACCCGCCCCTTCTCACGTTCCGCATCAGGTCCTCAGCCTTACACTACGTCATTGGCTGAGCGGACCTGATGGGGAACTTTAGAAGGGGCGGGTCTATTCATTTAATACACTGCGGAGGAAGTTCTCCATCAGGTCCGCTTAGGCTCAGCCAATGACATTTCGTCTGGACAGCGCTGGACATCGGGATCGCCGCGGGACACTGGATTTCATCTCTGGAATGTTTTTCTTTTTTTTTTTTTTTTAATAAAGGACTTTCCCAATGATGTCTGTGTATTTTTTTTACTATTTTTTACACTTTCTTTGTGAAATGGTAGGGGTACAATTTACCCCATTACCAATTCACATAGGGGGGGCCGGGATCTGGGGGTCCCCTTTTTTAAAGGAGTCTTCCAGATTCTGATAGGCCGCCCGCCCGCAGACCCCCACAACCACCCGGCAAGGGTTGTGGGGATGAGGCCCTTGTCCCCATCAACATGGGGACATCCTCCCCATGTTGAGGGCATGTGGCCTGGTACGGTTCAGGAGGGGGGCGCTCTCTCGTCCCCCCCCTCTTTTCCTGTGGCCTGCCAGGTTGCGTGCTCGGATAAAGGGTCTGGTCTGGATTTTTGGGGGTACTCCACGCCATTTTTTTTTTATTTGGTGTGGAGTTCCCCTTAAAATCCATATCAGACCTGAAGGGCCTGGTATGGATATTTGGGGGAACCGCACGCATTTTTTTTTAAATTTGCGGCAGGGTTCCCCTTAATATCCATACCAGACCTGAAGGGCCTGGTAATCTAATTTGGGGGAACCCCCACGCTTTTTTTTTTTTATCAATGACTCACGCTTTTTTTTTTTTATCAATGACTTTTCTATGTATTGCCGGGAGCCGACAATTCATTAATAGCCGCGAGTGAATTTTAAATGACTTTTTTTCCTTCAGAAATGACACTTTGTGCAGGGACAGTTCTAAGCACGGGAAACAAAGCGCGAGTGGTCCTCAGAAGTTCGGGTCGCCATTGACTTCAATGGGGTTCAGGTTCGGGGTCAAGTTCGGGTCAAGTTCAGTCACGAACTCAAACTTTTTACCGAAGTTCGGCCGAGCCTGACGAACCCGAACATCCAGTGGCCACTCAACTCTACATACCAGCAATGTGTATAAAAAGACATTTCTTGCATCCACAAAACTTTTATAAAAAGAATGTAAAATAAACATCACTGCAAAATGTTAGCATACCAAGAGTAAAAAAATAAACCATTAATTAATTAGGAAAAAATTATATTTTGCCAAAAAAAGCTTCCTGTAATTTCCTGTGTACTAAACTAATATCTGAAGTATTAACTGCTATTAACTTTCCTAAAATATCCTCTCTGAACTTTTCAACCCCCTGCCACTTACGTAATGGAAATTAGAAGGAATTTGTAGTCCATTAGGCTTGATTCACACCTATGCATTTTCAGTGCTTTTTGCATTTTGCAGATTTGCACTACAATCTAGGCTTGTGCAATTCGCTTCGTAACGAATCGAAATTCGTCCGAATTTAGCAACTTTTGGACATTCAGAAGCATTCGAATTTCCGAACAAAGCAATTATGGATAAAACCGAATCCGAAATAAATTATATTGCAAATAGCGAATGCCCGAATGTCTTTGGCATAATTCGTTATGAAAAAAGTTACGAATGTATGAATCCATTCGAAGCACAATAACACTCTGCTCTGCTCTCTGCTTCTCCCTCACCGTGCTGAACTCCCTCTCTAAATGGTGTACAGGGGCGGAGGCTACAGCCGCATGTAAAAAACAAAAGTAAAATACGAGATTTCGAATCGTTACAAATAACCACTATGTATTTAGAAAAGTACAAATCCATTCGAAGCACATTAGGCATAATAGGCAGCTTCGTTGTAAGAGAGACACGGAAAATTACGAATCAACGAACCCAAAAAAAGTAGGAGTTGTGTCCAGAATCAACGAAAAACAATGTACTCTACCGAAAGCACGAATTATAAATCAACAAAAAATAAGGCTTACATTAATACGAATCATTCCGATTCAACGAAAAAATGGCGCTTGCGAAAATACGAATTAGTCCGAACACGAAAAATCCCGTCTAGCAAAATTATGAATGATTATGAATCAACAGGACCGAAAAGAAACGAACCAAAACTAAACAAATTTTTCCGTTGTGCACAAGTCTACTACAATCCATTTAACATGGTTTCCTGTGGAACACGTTCTGTAGTGCAAATCTGCAAAATGCAAAATGCAAAAAGCACTAACAATGCATAGGTGTGAATCCAGCCTTACAGATGAGCAGACTGGGGTGACAACAGTGCTCTTTCTTACATACCATATGGTAAGTGAACCATATCACCATAGAACAGGATATATGTTACTGGTGCAAAGTGAAAATAAAGGAAAAGAAAGTTAATAAAAAAATAAAACTAATACAGCTACCAAATCTAAGGAATGGTGAACTGCAATATATTGCATTTTGTTTGGGGGGGGGGGTTTGATACACTTTAGCTTGTTGGCTAAAAATGGTCCCCAGATTGTAAATATGTGGACGTGTACACAGTGATAGAGGAAATGCAGTTACCTTTAAAACCATGCTGGGGGCCTAAAGCCCAACTTTGGCCTGGTTCATACGTATGCCTTTTTTAGTGCGTTTTCAGTTTTGCAGAAACACTACAGTCCATTTAACATGGTTTCCTATGGGTCAAGTTCACATCTGTTAATTTTATGGAAAGGGCCAGAGACTTTTTTCAGTTTTTTGGTTCCATAGACTTCAATAGATCAAAAACGTGCATTGAAAAACGCAAAATGCACCTGGAATATGCAAACTGAAACCTGCATAGGAGTGAACCAGGCCTCAGGGCTGCTTTAAATGTACCTACACAGTGAGTTATTTCATTGCACTGAATGGATTAAATGATTGTTTGTATTTAGGGGGAAAGAAATAAGTAGAAAAGCTTACTTTATTTCTCAGCCGTGTAGGCTTCCTTCTTTTTGTGCAACCATTTCTCCACAGCCAATTCACTTTGCTGCATGGCTGGTTGCAACATTCTGATTTTATCACACAATACAGGACCAGCAGTCCTGCATTGTATGGGAGAAAAGCGAGGGCCTGCTCACAACCTGGAGCATAAGACAGAATAAGAGCACACCTGCTGCCAGCGGAGCAAGGATTAAGGTAAGTAATTTTACTTATTCCTCCACCCCTAGCCAAACAAGTGAGGTGAGTAAGGGAGATGACTGAAAGTGTTAAGTTCAAGAAGTGTTAACTAGTAAATTGGGCAAATTGCAAGTGGGGCAGATTTTAAGACGTTTTCTCATTTCTTTTCACTATTTTTTAACTCTTGTTAACTCGTTTGCAATTTCTTAAAAAAAAAAAAAAACACAATTGTATATGTAGTGGTTCATTTAAAGAAAGAATGCATTTAGGAAACATTTTGATTTACCTCAATGACTGGTCCATCTGGTCCATCAAAACACATTATTATTGTACAGAGTTGTGGGAGGAAGGATAGAGACATTAAAATAGTTTAGAGCTGAATATGGAGGAAGTTAAGCTATTAATTAAATGATGGGTTTTACATTAGAGCTATGTGATGTTTATCTGGCATTTTGACTTTTCTCCATTCGCCAAACAAAATAAGTAATTACCCTGGCAACTGCCGTATTATTCTGGATGCAGTATCACAATGAAATATAGCATGCCACTAAAATCAGATGCATGGAAACACATTAATTGTTATGTGACCCAAATCTGAGATGTTCTGCTTTCATTACATTTAAAATCCTTATTGGGAACATTTGTTTTACTGCTTGTTTTAAGTTTTGTGTCTTCTCAGTTAAAAGCTATTTTGTCTATTTTGTTCAGATTTGTTTGGCATTAGTGTGCTGCCTTAGGACAATTAAGTTAACATACACACAAGGGAGAGTTTGAAATGATTCATTTTCATTGAGTAGACCTGCAGTTTGAAAGGAATTCAGAAATATTTTGAATCAACATACTGTAGTACAGTAAAATACAAAATAAATATGGCCAAATGTGAAAAAAATAGCCTGGAATGAATTCAATAGTCTCTACATCTGCTTAATTTTACCATTGTTGTAAATTCTACCAAAGGGTAAAGGAATATAGTGCTAGAACATCCATGTAAATAACAAAAAAAAATAAAAAAAATCAAGGCTTCTTATATACACAACCTGTGTTTGTACTTACTGTATGTTCTGATTTAAGTGAAAGAATAGAATGCAAATTAAAAAATAATGTGTTGTATGAATGTGTTAATTTCCTACATGCCACATTGACTACTAAGTATGTACACATTCTTCAAAACTGTCAATTGCTAAACCTGAAAAGAAAACAGATGTATTTTTGGTACTTGGAAAAAACTAAGACAAGGAGGGGAGCATAGTTTTGCAGCGAAGAGGAATGAAGAGAATTCCCTTTTCTCTGACTCTTAGCAGCTTTCACTATCTACTACTTCAATGTCTAGCTCGATGCTCTGAGTGCCTAAGAATATAAAAGAAAAAGGAACTTAACGGAACTGAACAAGGGCTCTGATCTGTAGATTCTTACCATCAGACCAACTATTTCCCCAGCTGCATTGGATTCCAACATGGTGCCATAACCCACCAAAGCCTCCTCTATACTCTATGGAACAGCCTGCAAAGGACTCTTTAACATTAACATAGTCCTGCCTCCTTAAATGCCATGTGACTGTTGATGCTGCTACAATCTTTATTCCCAGAACAAATTTCCAGTGCTTCCATTATTCCTTTAAATTCTGACTTTCGAGCCATCGTCTACACACTCCCAATGATAGAAAATCAGGCTTGGTCTTGCATGAACATCCAAAAGAAGGAGAGAATTGTGTTAGAACCATTAGCGATCCATCCCAAAAGACTCTAATATTGTTGTTCTAATTGAAAACAGACAATTTAGAGAAGCTTGGAGACTCCAATTTGTGATAAAGTTGAAGCAATGGGCAGTGGCAACTGTCAAGCCTTTATCATAGGGTTTTTGTTCAAACAGCACTTCTTCCAGACTCTTTAACATGACATATTTTAGCTTTGTTTTACTCTACTTTGTCTTTGTACTACCCAATGAGTCAATCAGAGGAAGAAGGAGCTACCATTTTTGAGCTCATATGGAGGGAAACAATGGTAGCATGGCAGCATTTCTGGCAATCTAAGATTCTGACTTCAATCCACATACATATCTACAAGCAACTGTGAGACACTTTTGTTTGCTGAATTATATGTGTTCTGACTGTCTGATTTCTCTTTGCTTTGCACCATTTTCAACCCCACCACACTCTTTTCAATAAAGCCTCAAGGTTTGTACACACAGTCTAATTTACTGGAGGATATAATGCCGTGTACACACGATCGTGATTCACGACGGTGAAAACACCGCCGTGAATCACGACAGGAAAAATGAGGGAACAGCTTGTTCCCCCACACACGGCCGTTTTTCCCGTCATTTTTTCTCTTGGCGAGAAAAACTACCGTGTGTAGGCTCCGCGGCAGTGTTTACCTATGGGAAAACTGCCGCGGAAAAAAATGACAGGAATCACGACGAGAAAAATTAGAACATGTTCTAATTTTTCTCGTCGTGATTAATGCCGTTTTTCCTGTCGGGAAAAATGACAAAAAGCACACAGACGATCGTTTTTCTCGTCAAAAGGAAAAAATTAAATTTTTCCCGATGGGAAAAATTATCGTGTGTACGTGGCATAAGAGTTTAGCTGCACATCAAGCTGCACACAAGCTGCCGGGTATTATGTAGTGATAACAGAAAAGTGAAGCAGTGGCAAGTGGAACACAGGACACTGACTACACAGAGAGGTTCTTCCCTATCAGGTTGGCTACATGAGCCTGCTATTGATGGGTCGCTGTTCAAACTCATATACATAATATCCAACTACAGATTGATTTTTTAGTCATCATACTCTGTTTTATTGTTATTTTTTTTTAAGCCCTGGTGAAGGGGATGAGACAAAGCCCTCAACATTTTGGAAAACATTTTATCATTAGACTAAACTTGTGTTTGGACTTGAATTATATGGTGTGGCACTTCAACTCCTATTTACTCATCCTTACTACAACATAAGGTGATTGTGGGAGCCCTACAGTGTGTAAAAGCTTCCAGACTAATAATAACATTCTCTACATTTAGGCGTTTACCAAAATATTGGATGATAACAATAACAATGAAATACATAAATCATACAAAGAAGCCTCAGGGTTCAAGTGGATCCTATCCACTTTTCCCATCAACACACCCACCATCATATTGCAATACAGCAATCTCCACACAGTCAAACACCTCCACAAAGACAACATAGATTTAAGCATCTTCAAACAAGACAAGATCCAAGATATTTGGTTTCTCCAGATCATTATTTGCAAGCAATGCACTTGTCGATGTTCACATAAAAGGTCAAGCAGCCTTTGCTGAGCAAGAAATGTAACAGAAGAAAAAGAAGGCACAATTAGAGGCTGGGAGGGTATACCATAAGGCTGAACAGATACAGCAAGAGATGTTATTAGAAATAAAGATAAAAAAAAAGAAAAAGCACACTTTCTAGAAGCAGAAGCTAGAGAGACTTGCTGTAGAGAAGGAGGCAGCAGCCACTGTAGCTGAAGAAGAAGCCCTAGACAGCTGTTTAAACTTGACTGTGAATGCAGTATATGCAGCAATGCTATTGGTCCAAAGCTTGAACCCAATGATTCTTTGCAATGCACTTCAGTATACATCTATCAACACTCCAAGCCAAGTAGCAACACTCACCTAGAAGAGATAAGAAAAGAGGACATTGATAACACAAACCAAAGATGGTTCACTGCAAGTCAGTAACAAGTGTCAGGGTCACCTGTGGCCAGGTGACAGATGCACACCGTAGGGGGACAGGAGTGCACCGCGAGGTAGTGAACCCTATGGCTGGCTTCTGCGGATAGGAAACTGGGTGGTTGTGGAAAGCGGGACCAGAGGAGCACAACCGGGATCCTAACGGAAGCTAGAGCCAAGATTCCCCAGGGCGCGGAGTCTAAGACCCAGCTGGTCTTCTCCAGGGCCTCTAGTGGTGAGGATGTTATGCTGCAGGCTGGGACCAGGTCGCGGCCCCTGGAGTTTCCTAGCTCACGCCCCGTAGGATAAGGGGAAAAGAGGGGAAGCAGCAGCACACGATAAGAGAGAACCGAATAACAAGCTGAAGGTCAGGGGCTACAAGCAGACAAGGATAACGAAGAAAGAGCCGAAGGTCAAGGGTCACGAGCAGACAGGGATAGTCGGGGACAAGCCAATAACGTAACAGAGAGACAGACGTAGCACACGGCAGGCAGGAACCCAAACACACAATGCCTAACAAACACGTTGATCAGCAAAGCAGGCTTGCAGTGCACAGGTTAATATAGTGTTCTGTGATAGGGCCTGGGGTGGAGTCTGGCTGGGAGGAGATTATAAAGGAAGCCAGGTGAAAGGGCTCAGGCCTCTAAGATGAACACATGGGAAGGAAGGTAAGCTGACAGACAAACACTACTGCATATCCATGACAGTACCCTCCCTCTTATGGGCCCTCCCCTGCCTGGGCCCAGGCTTAAAGGGAAATCTCTGATGAAACCTTCTCAACAGATGAGGTGCAGCGACATCAGATGCAGCGATCCAAGACGCCTCCTCAGGACCAAAACCTCTCCAATGCACAAGGTACTGAAGAATGCCTCTGCAGAGCCGAGAATCCAGAACTTGTCTAACCTCGTACTTAAGATTATCCTCAGAGACCGAAAACGAGGTAGGGAGATGACAAGAAGCTCTATTGAGGACCAAAGGCTCTCTAGGAATAAGCAAGGGCATGAGAGGATCAACAGGAATCTGAGGAGGGTCCCCTAGACCCTTAAAGGGGAACTGATCATCTTGCACAGGACCATCAGACTGGGCAGATGTCAGTGGAACCCTGAAGTCAGGTTGGTTAGAAGGTGACATGTCGCCGGAGTCAAACTGAATAGCTGAAGGACAAGCAGAATGTCCCGAACAAGAAAAAGTAGGAGGCTCACTGGGCATGGGCTGGACTGGCATAACTAGTACAGAGGCAGAGTGAATAGCTGAGTCAGGTGTAGCGACTACCTGAATCGCATCGCAAGACGTAGCGACTGCAGGACTTGTAGACAAGCTAGCCTGGCTGTGCGTCCAAGGGTGGTTAGGGACAGAGAAATGTAAATGGTTATGCAACCTGGAATGAATGACCGGCTCAGATTCACAGGGGGCAACCTTGGGTAGGCAGGACGAGGAACAGGAGGGAAATGATATAGGCTACCTTAGCCCGATCAGACAGGAAGTTTTGGGGCTGGAGCTCAAAATGAATTGTGCATTGGCTAAGGAACCCGCTGCAAGCCTTGGAGTCCCCAGAGAAACGGGACGGAGCTGGCAGTTGTAGTGAGTGTGTGGCTGCGACTGGTGCAATAGGTGCAGCCGCTGGTTGTATTTGAGGTTGCGGATTCAGGGTTCCCAAGGAGGCCTGAAGCTGCTCAAAGCGAGAAGCCAGATCCTGGAGGAATCGCATCACCTGAGTCTGATTCGATTCCTGGGTTTCAAGTCTGCAAACTATGCCCTGCAACGGATCATCCACGGGTAACGGGATGTCAGCCGGGTTCATGGCTGATCAAACTGTCAGGGTCACCTGTGGCCAGGTGACAGATGCACACCGTAGGGGGACAGGAGTGCACCGCGAGGTAGTGAACCCTATGGCTGGCTTCTGCGGATAGGAAACTGGGTGGTTGTGGAAAGCGGGACCAGAGGAGCACAACCGGGATCCTAACGGAAGCTAGAGCCAAGATTCCCCAGGGCGCGGAGTCTAAGACCCAGCTGGTCTTCTCCAGGGCCACTAGTGGTGAGGATGTTATGCTGCAGGCTGGGACCAGGTCGCGGCCCCTGGAGTTTCCTAGCTCACGCCCCGTAGGATAAGGGGAAAAGAGGGGAAGCAGCAGCACACGATAAGAGAGAACCGAATAACAAGCTGAAGGTCAGGGGCCACAAGCAGACAAGGATAACGAAGAACGAGCCGAAGGTCAAGGGTCATGAGCAGACAGGGATAGTCGGGGACAAGCCAATAACGTAACAGAGACAGACGTAGCACACGGCAGGCAGGAACCCAAACACACAATGCCTAACAAACACGTTGATCAGCAAAGCAGGCTTGCAGTGCACAGGTTAATATAGTGTTCTGTGATAGGGCCTGGGGTGGAGTCTGGCTGGGAGGAGATTATAAAGGAAGCCAGATGAAAGGGCTCAGGCCTCTAAGATGAACACATGGGAAGGAAGGTAAGCTGACAGACAAACACTACTGCATATCCATGACAACAAGCCTCAAGTCTGCAAACAAAATAACTCAAAACAAGCTGATGCCACTCACTCTCACTCCCAGTAAAGTAACCAAGTCTACAAATTATCCTACCGGATCAGTTTTCACACCAGAGTGGTACAACAAAGGCTGGCTTCAATCAGAGACTTTTAAAATGTGAGATTATACAACTCCTTTCCACCAAAGTCATGCACATCCAGCTAGTTGAAATGCTAACTAAGCCACAATCGACTTTTCCATGTTCTTTGCACAATCCAAGTCAGTCACTAAAGCATTGGAAAAGTTGAATGGTCTTCCTAAACGCTACAGGGCCTGGCAATATTCCTTCCAAAATGCTGTTAAAGGCTTGGAATTGTCATGCAGTAAACAGAGTGACCTATTAATTAAAATGCTTGGAAATGAATCAGCTGAGTATGCCAAACAAATCAGGATGATAAACATAAACTAATAACAGGCTCTGCTTAAAATGATCTAAAACAGACTGATGAGTATTATGAAGCAGAATAGAAAGTGCACTGTTCCAAAGGATTAATACTTTCCTAAAATATCTAGCAAAGCTTACCAATAAACCACATCTAAATGCCTTAATAATGAAACTTCAGGTAGACAAATATGATGGGGACTTACAAAAGTTATGCTATAACTTAACCCCTTGGTGACGGCCGCGCACAAATATGCAGCCTCTCAGCGCCTGGTCCTTGGCACCGATAGACAGCATATTTGCATAAATTGCTGACACTAAAGCTGTGCTGAGAGCGCGTGTGCTGTGCACTACCGGAACAGTTACCGGCGCCTAACCAAAAATTTTCGAATCATGTAACCGCCATGATTGCCAATCACATCAGTCACGTGATCATAAGCCCCACCTCCTGGCAACACAAACCTCTTAAAGGGCTGAGAGGCACTGGTGCGAAGAGGTTAACATAGCCATGGATCACATATGGCTCAAGATTTAAAAAACAGTAAATGTTTAATTTCCAACTTCTCTGTTTCTGTGGACTTTGTATGCCAGCAAACAAAAACAAGAAATTATCCCAGTTTTGATCCTCTCCTAAAATGAGAGCTTTCAAAGAAAAATTAATGGATGAACGCAAAGCCTTCCTGGAGGAAAACAAAATTTGCTACAAGTGCTGTTTATAGACAATTCACTTCAATGAGTACTGTAAAGTTATTGTAAAATGCACAAAATGAGATGGCTCAGATCACAACACAACTTTATACCTTGGGCCAGCCCCATCAACTTTACAACACACTCACTAATAGGGATGGGCCAAATACCCCGCCGTTTGGTTCGCACCAGAACATTTCGAACAGGCAATGTGAACCCTATTAAAGTCTATGGGACACGAACATGAAAAATTAAAAAAATCCATACCAGACCCTTATCCAAGCCTGCAGCTTGGCAGGTCAGGAAAAAGGGGGGACGAGCGAGCACCCCCACCTACATGCCCTCAACAGGGGGGGTGAGTGCTTTGGGGCAGGGGGGCTCTGTATCTTGCCTCTTCCCGACAACCCTGGGCTGTGGTTGTCGGAGTCTGCGGGTGGGGGGCTTATCGGAATCTGGAAGCCCCCTTTAACAAGAAGAGCCCCCTATGTGAATGGGTATCGGGTACATCATACCCCTACCCATTCACCAAAAAGAAAATAAGGGTGCAGCAATAGTGCAGATTTTTTTTTTACTGCTGCCGCTGCAAAATGACCACCTGCGACTCAGAATAAGGGACAGCAATTATGGAGATTTTTTATTTATTTTTGCTGCGAAAAAGAAAAAGCAGAGAAAAAAAAGCCGGAAAAAAAAAGATGAACCACTGCTGACGCAGAAAGAAGAAATCTTTGACGCAGAAGGGGGGACAGCAACTATGCCCTAAATATTCTTGATGCTGCTGTACTGCTAAAAAAAAAAAAAATAATAAAAAAAAGTATAAGGGTCCTTTCAGACATGCTGATCCCGTAGGGATCCGTTCCTTTCATATCTGCTTGCTCAGCAGGGACCGCCCTGTCAGATCTCCACTCTCCTCTATGGGGGGATCGGATGAACACGGACCGTCTGTCCGTGTTCATCTGATCCGCTCTGCAGACGGATGGAAAAATAGGATTTTCCTCCGTCTGCAGAAACGGACCATAGCAGAGACGGATGATATCGGGTGTCAGCGGATATTCATCCGCTGACACCCGCTATCCCATAGGGATACATGTCTGTCCGTATTTCATCCAAAAACGGATGGATGAAATATGGACATACGGTCCGCACGTGTGAAAGTGGCCTACCACTGTTGTTCTGATGCAGAAGGAATAACACCTGTGACACAGAAGGGGGAGTACTAATAATGCAGCAACAGAACCTAATACTGCAAAAAAAATTAAGAAAAAAAAAGATTAATAAAAAAATGGGATCAGTGGTGACACAGAGGTGTTGTACACACCAACACTTCATTAGCACCACAACACTGTGTTATACACACTGCACTACACTGTTATATACACCACACTACACTGTGTTATATACACTGCACTACACTGTATTATATACACCAAAATACATTGTGTTATATACACCACACTACACTGTTATATACACAGCACTACAATGTTATATGCACTGCACTTCACTGTGTTATATATACTACACTGTATTATATACACTGCACTACACTGTATTATATACTGTACACTATATTGTGTTATATACTGTACACTACACTATATTATATACCACTGTATTATATACTGTACACTACACTGTATTATATACTGTACACTACACTGTATTATATACACTGCACTACACTACACTGTGTTATATACACCACACTACACTGTAATAAATACACCGCACTACACTGTATTATATACTGTACACTACACTGTGATATTTACTGTACACTACACTGTATTATATACTGTATGATAAACTGTGTTATATACTGTACACTACACTGTATTATATACACCGCACTACACTGTATTATATACTGTACACTACACTGTGTTATATACTCTACACTACACTGTATTATATACTCTACACTACACTGTATTATATACTGTGCACTACATTGCATTATATACACTGCACTACACTGTATTGTATACTGTACACTACACTGTATTATATACACCGCACTACACTGTGTTATATACATTGCACTACACTTTATTATATACTTTAAACTACACCGTATTATATACACCACACTACACTGTATTATATACTGTACACTACACTGTGTTATATACTGTACACTACACTACACTGTATTATATAATTTACACTACACTGTTATATACTCTACAATATACTGTACACTACACTGTGTTATATACTGTACACTGTATTATATACTCTACACTACACCATGTTATATTCTCTACACCAGGGGTGTCAAACTCAATTTCATTGTGGGCTGCATTAGCATTATGATTGCCCTCAAAAGGGCCGGTTGTATCTGTAAGATTAGATGTCCAGCGCATACCCTCCCCTTTACATTAGATGTCAAGAGCCATCCCACCATCAGAATTTGAGTCCTTCACTCTCCCTTACATCACAGTGCACCCCTCTTTCCTTATGCTGCTGCTGGGAAGAAGCTGGATGCATTGCTTGAAAGCAGAAAGTAAGGGTCTGGAGTAGTTGCAGGAGAGGTGTGAGGGCCACATGAAATGGCCTTGTGTTTGACACCTGTGCTCTACACTGACTGCACGCACAATACACTAACTACCCTGCCTAATCTCCATTCATAAACACTATACACGGCCGCCGTGTAAGCAGCCTTACATGGTATGGGGCGTGGACTTAGCCAATGAGCCATGAATCTCGCAGTCTCGCAGTGCATTATGGGGTGCTCCGCAGCGGGCAAACGTCCTGTGAGCGCCCCATTTGTTTGTTTGTTATACGAACAAATGATTACCTGATGTTCGATCCCAACTCTACTCATTAATGCTAGGACGATAAGCATGATATTACAACTACACCAGATTTCACTTCACAAAGCACTGAAGTCTGCAAAGGAGCCATAATCTGTCTAATTAGAGTCAAATCCGGCAAGCCAAAAAGGACAAAGCCATTAAACCTTATCAAATTCTTTATCTCCAAAGTAACAAGTCTTTAGCCAGCTCAAACTTTTGTGATATATTTGCCATTAAGGGCCCTAACACTCCCTACTTCTTAAAAAATGTATGTAGAAATTGTAGAGGTGGCAGGAAGGAGACCACCTGGCTTTCAAGTTGAGTCCTATGATGGACAAACATGCCATAATTATAGATTTGAAATCTCCACATCATATTTAGCGATTCATGACACAGGCTTCATCCCACACACTTGAAACGCATAGCACACCTTAAATCAAAGTGTAATCCTTGCGCTCAGATCATTTATCTTGTAGCACTGTACCTTCTTCTTACCAGTTTACAAAGTGAGAACTCAATCAAGGGCCCCCTAGGATGGGTAATTATAAGAAAGTTTGTCTAGAAAGCATGCACAAACAAAATCTCTGTTAACAGCATGCTTACAAATACATTAGAGAATGGACACCCTTTTCTTTTCCAGCCATGTCCCATTTCCTCATAAATTATGCACACTACCCATTCCCTTTGTTCTTCATAGTCCCCTCTTGCCTTTTGGCAGTGATGAAGATCAGGACCCCTTTCACACTGGGGCGATGCCGGCTTTAGCGGTAAAGCACCGCTAGTATTAGTGGTGCTTTACCGCTGTCATAGCGGTGCTTTTCTGCCGCTAGCGGGGCGCTTTTAACCCCCGCTAGCAGCCGAAGAAAGGGTTAATAGTGCCCGTGTTTTGGCGCTTCGGCAGCGCTTCCCACTCATTTCAATGGGCAGCGGCGGTGCGGGAGCGGTGTATACACCGTTCCTGCACTGCCCCAAAGATGCTACTTGCAGGCCTTTTTTCCCGTCCTGCAAGCGCACCGCCCCACATGGGCTTTCACACTTGTGAGACATGAGAGGTGCTTTTCAGGCGCTTTACAGGCGCTAAAAGCGCTAAAACGACTGAAAAGTGCCCCAGTGTGAAAGGGGTCTTAGGATGCACATTCTTTCAAACAACAAAGGATGACAATAAGATGGCAATGTCTATTTAGGACACTATTTTTAGAAATAATGTAGCAGGTTTGGGCATTGACAAAAATCTTATTTTCTTTCTCATCACTCAAGGGATACAGGAATTCAAACATAGGCATACTTAAGCCTCATACACACGGTCGATCTTCCATCTGACTTTTCCGTGGTTTTTTGTCCGAACGGAGTTGGTTGGGAACACCTATAGCATACACACGCTCTGACTTTTCTGCAAACTTTCTTAAAACTTCTTACAACATTGCGTGTTTTTTCTGCTCTTTTCTGCTCTTTACTGCCACCCTTTGGTCAACTTCTGCTATTGTTGGTTGATTTTAACATTAGTTGTTTTGTCCATCGGACTAAAGTCTGATGGTTATCTGTACACACGGTCAAACTTTGCTCCATCGGACTTTTGTTGGGCAAAAGTTTGTCCGTTTGCAGACCCAACTTTTGTCCGATGAAATCCAAAACCAAACGAAAAAAGTTTGTCCGATGGAGCGTACACACGGTCGGATTGTTGGTCCAACTTGCTCAAAACGAAGTTTGTTAGGCAAAAGTCCGACCGTGTGTACGGGGCTTTAGAATGAAAAAAAAAAAAACAATAACCCAAGGTGCTTGGTTATAAACCAAAGTATAAAATGATTGCATATCACATCCAGTTGTATTATGATTGCATATAACATACAATTGTATACAACGTTGTATTTACTGAAGTTAAATCACATCATATCAATTAAAATCATCCCAAAGGTATAACTGTGACTACAGCTCGAAACAGAACCCAATGAGGTGAAGCCCTCTGCAACACACGGGAAGGAAGATGTCAACAATCACAGAGGGTCAATGTGATTTTTGAGATCAGGATAGAGGGGACTACCACCAGAGGGGAATAACTCCACCCTTACAAACACTGAGCCTGAAGCAGTGAGAGCCTGAGAAACCAAGAACCCACCTAAACAGGTGGAAAAACATAACTAGCTGATTAAGTAAGAAACAGACCCACAATATGATGTGTTCAACAAGAAAAAAACACATGGGCAAACCCCCAGATGAACAGGCCCCGAGAGGAAACCTTAGACAAAACCAGGTCCACAAGAAAATACATATTGGTCTGCACAGGATAACCAAAGCCTCACACTTCTAAACCTTATGATTAAAGTGATCATAAAGTCTTGTTTTTTTTTGTTTAAAAGTATCAATCATGTTACTTACCTGGTCTGTGCAGTGGTTTTGCACAGAGCAGCCCAGATCCTCCTCTTCTTGGGTACCTCCCTCCTGCCGAGTGCCCCCACAACAAACAGCTTGCTATGGGGCCTCCCGATCCAATCTGCTGCTCTGTGTGTCCATTCATATACAGAGCCATGGCCCGGCCCCACCCCTATCTCTCCTCATTGGGGCTCACTAACTTTGATTGACAGAAACGGGAACCAATGACACCCGCTGCTGTCTCAGCCAATGAGGAGGGGGAGTCTCTTGTGAAACATTGCTGGATTGAGATGGGCTCAGATCAGTATTAGAGGGGCTGAGGGGGGCCTGCTGCACACAGAAGGTTTTTTTGTCTTAATGCATAGAATGCATTAAGATAAAAAACCTTCTACCTTTAGAACCAAATTAAAAATTAAATGATGGGAAGAGGGTTGCCTAACCAGATAACCAAACTTACTAAATGAGATATCCAAAGACTGTAAGAACCATTATTCAAATAACTGATAGGGGTTGTGGAGTGACCCCTGAGATCAGAGGATCTGGGGTTCAGTTTCCAAGGGTTCAATTTCTACAAAGTCAGCCTACAGGAAGTGAGTAACATGCATGAAGGGCACACTACAAAGGGTAGGTACAGAGGTTATACCTCACCCCCATACTCATGAAAGGGAACCACAAGAAAAAGATAAGGAAGAAGAAAAAGGCAGGAGCACACTCTGGCCACTCGTGGCATTGCTAATCATGTGTGTCAGGAGAAAGGGCATGTGTCAGAAGAAAGGGTTCTGAAAAGATTGAGTTTGAGATGTCCTCACAACTGAAGTACAAGGCTTTAGACATTTGCTTTATCTGTTCCATGAAATGAGAGTCGACGCTGGCAATGGTCATGTGGGCGGAACCCTGAATGGCCGCAATCTCTTTAAATAGTGACAGCGGGTGCAGGCAGAGAATCCCCAGCCCACAGTCAAAGGTAAATCAATGACCTTCTGTAGGAACATGTTACATCTCTTCTAACAGGAGAAGTTCCCCATGATTGGTGGACAGCTAATATTGTACTTATCCACAAGAAGGGCAGCAAGGTAGAAGCTGGAAATTACAGGCCAGTGAGTTTAACATCAGTTGTAGTCAAGTTAATGGAATCACTCCTGAAAAGAAGGATGATTGATTACTTAAAAATACACAACTTGCTGCGCCCAAAGCAGCATGGCTTTACTGAGGGCAAATCATGTCAGACTAATCTAACTGAATTTTTTTACAATATTACCAATGTTTTGGACCAGGTTGGTGCTGTGGACATAGCATATCTTGGTTTAAGCATTTGATACAGTTCCACATAATGATCTAATACACAAGTTGTACAAGCTAGATCTTAAAGTGATTGTACACCCTGTACACATTTTACCTACAGGTAAGCCCATATTAAGGCTTACCTGTAGGTGCTGGAAATATCTCCTAAACCTTCACGGTTTAGGATATATTTACAAGAAAGCAGTGTGCCAATGTCTACAGAGCATGCACACTTTAGAAAGGGCAGATTGTGTCATTTCTAAAGGGGTCATACTATAACTGGCGGCTCCCGCTCGCATGTGCGGGTGTGAGATCAAGCAACTCTGGCCAGTCACAGAGCCGGAGTTCGCGGCCTCGGAAGGAAGAGGGGTAAAGATGGACGCTCGCTGCTAGTGGTGACAGCGGTGACATTGCAGGCTTCGGTTTCAGGTAAGTGACACATAATGGGCTACTATGCGATGCATAGTAGCCCATTATGCTTTACCTTTGCAGGTAATAAAGAGGAAGTAAAACCCATCAGGGTTTACTTCCTCTTTAACCCTTGGGTGGTTCAGTGGATATGCAGTTGGCTAAAGGATAGATACCAGAGTATGCTTGTAAATGGCGTTCACTCAGAACAGAGATCAGTCACTAGCGGTGTAACACAAGGCTCTGTATTGGGGCCTGTTGTATTTATTCTATATGTAAGTGGCATACGTAACTAAAGGTTTGTTGTGCAAGGTATGTCTTTTTGCCAATGACACAAAGGTGTGTAATAGGGTTGATATCCCTGGAGGTGTCTGGAACATGATTTGGCTTTGCTGGAAGATTGGTCAAAGCAGTAGAGACTGCAGTTCAATGTTTCTAAATGTAAAATTATGCACCTAGGAAAAAGAATGCCCCAAAAGAGTATAACATTGGGGTTACAGTGATGATGAAAAATTAGCAAACAGTGTGACCAGGCAGTGGGAAAAGTGAAATCAATTCTAAGATGTGTCGCTAGAGGAATCACCAGCAGGAGGAAGGAGGTCCTGATTCCCATATATAGATCGTTAGTTAGGCATCATTTAGAATACTATTGTGTCCAGTTCTGGAGACCTCACCTACACAAAGATATTGATAAGAGTGAGTCCAGAGATGGGTAACAAAAGTGGTAAAAGGTTTGGGGGATAAAACTTATCGCAAGCAACTTCAGAAACGTAATATGTACAGTCTGGAGGAAAGAAGGAAAAGGGGTGACATGATTGAAACCTTTAAATACATCAAGGTGGTGAATAGGGTTCGGGAGGACAGTTTTTTTTCAATATAAGAGCAAAATAAAGAACACAGGAATTTGACCTCAAAGGCCATAGGTGGTGCAAATTTCTCTCCTGCAACCACAGGTGACAGTGCTGACAGGGGAATCCCTTCTGCTGAGCAATAGTCTGCTCCCGGTGGGAGAAGATAGTGATTATTGCTAGCACCTATAGCAGCCACTAGCGATTGTCGCAACTGAATCCGGCAAGCTGGTTGCACTCAAGTTGATTGATCAGCACTCGGTTCGAATCTCAGCCGGTTCCTGCTGAACCGGCCAAGATTCAAATTGTCTATGTCTGGCCTAACACTGATGTTTAAAGGAAAGCTGTAGTGTCAGAAATGTGTAGACTGCCATTGAGGTCTTCCTACTGAAAATGCTAGTTCCGTGGCTGCTAGTTTATTAAGCACTTTTTATTTTTTGGCCATGCCCCCCAAGCTCTTCTTTAATTAAGTGAACAAGTATAGGAAAAGTGCAGTCCTGAATCCAGACAGACACATTGTAATTGTTCTAGGTCAGTGGCAGAGAAAATATTGAAGCCAGGGGCTCTCTATGACACCCAGGAAACTAACATTTTCAAAAGGATAACTGAGACAATTCAGTTAAAATCATAATCACATATCTTCACCATGGTCGGATAAGAAAAAAATAACATCCTGCCCAAAGCCAGTAGCTACAATGCTTAAAACTGTGACCGGGTCATAGTAGATCAAGTCAGAATTCTACTTTGTAATCTTTTATTTGCCATGACTGCAATTTGTTCAGAGGCCCCCATACTTCTTCTTCATATGTTCAGAAGGTTTTTCATTACTCTTGCTGCTGAAAGAAGTGTAATGAATCAGGATTGGAGTCACTTGAAGCCACAAAAAGCAGAGCAATGACATGCACGGTCTAAGCAAAGTGTTGCAATTTTTTAAAGGACATTTATTCTTAGGTTAAAAAACAGAAATATTTTTTTTTAACAGCAGGAAGTCTTTGGGAAAATTTTTATACTCATTAGAAAGATGTCAGATTGGCTACCTTGCCTGATAACCGTTTTTAAACATAATGTTTAGATCTAGTATAATGATTGCCATCTGCTGTTTTTTTTTAAGTATTGCATTTTGAAAGATTGGTCACATTCCTGTAACTGTGCACAAGGTACAGGGAAATGTAAACCTTATACCACTCTTAGAATTTCTACAGATACAGGGAAGAAGTGAGGTGACAGCCATGCAAGTCACAGATTTCACTGGATCCATCTCAGCCAGCAAGGATTTAATAAACCCAAAGGGAATTATTTGAGCAGGAATTGCCACAGATCCAGGTGAGCTTGGCCAGACTAGACGGGGCTGAGTAGAACAGCACTGTAATGCCGCGTACATTCCGTCGGGATAAACTCCAACGGATTTTTCCGACTGAATTCCGTTCAAGCTGTCTTGCATACACACTGTCACACCAAATTCCGACCGTCAAGAACGCGGTGATGAACAACACTACGCCAAGAAGAATGAAGTTCAATGCTTCCGAGCATGCGTCAACTTGATTCTGAGCATGCGTGTTTTTTTCTCCGTCGGAGTTCCATACAGAAGAACGGAATTTCCGTTAAAAAAAAATTGTCGGAAAAAAAGAGAACATGTTCTCTTTCTAACTCCGTCGGAATTTCCGATGGAAAAAGTCCGATGGGGCACACACACACGGTCGGAATATCCGATGAAAAAATTCCGTCTGACTTTTTTCATTGGAAATTCTGACCGCGTGTATGCGGCATTATACTAACAGCATTTGTATCAGATATAGGCACTTTAGACTACAAACTATAACAGCTCCAACAAAGCTTCCCTTCGGGTTTTATGGTAACTCTTTATTTTTGCCCACTTCAGCCTCAGCAACATACCTGTACCTCATCTGATTGAAGGGGTTATACCAGGATTATGCCTGCGGCTATAAGCGTCATTCCAGTATCTTTTTCTTCAACTGGCGATGGGTTTTAATGTAAGTGATCCTAGTTTCTAATTAGCTGCTGAATCGTTTTTACAGGCAGTGGAAGAAAGTTGTCACCACCCCCCCCCCCACCCCGACTTCCTGGGCTCTACTGTCACACTGGGAAGCCCAGGACTGAAGGCAAACAGTTCCGCCAGCTGACCATAGAGATGACCAAGGACCAGAATATCCTCGATCATCTCTAGGTAATTTTATAGCAAGAAAATGCAGATTTTTACATGTATGACAGAAATGTTCCATTGGTAAATGATGCAAAGTTTGTATCCTGCGTCGAACGTTCACAGCGTCTCCCCGCAGTGATGTAGTCCCAAGGGAGGGGTCGAGCACACTGACTAACCCCCAGCCAAAATGGCTCGGATGATGGGGGCAAGCTTACTGAGGAGGAACAGAAAGTGAGAAATTCAGACAAAGAAAAAAAAAACATTTAGAAGGGAAATCGAAGGAAAAGGTAAGTGAATCAACAATGCACTAGCTTAAAGGAACCTATTTAGAAAATAAAAAACAAACTTTTACAACCCCTTTAACTGAATAAGTTGAAGTTAGAAGTTGATTGGCTACCATGCACAGCGGCACCAGGTTCTGAGTGCACCAGTTTTAGTAAATCTCCCCAGTAAGATCAATACATACTTTCTGCTTATCCGTATTTTTAACTACAACCATTCTGCTTGCCACTGCTGTTATCCTTACATCACATATAGCTTTTCTAATCTTTTAGTTTCCTATTTTCGTTTCATTACTAATCATGCAGTCAAAATATCCTATCATCTTGCATCAATAACTTTTCCATTATTATCTCTCAGCTCATTTGTATTTGTGGGGCCTTTTCTCTTTTGAACTTTGCATTTCAGCTTTGCTGATCATTTCCTTTATATAGTGCTAAGACTTGGTGACACACTTTAACACATCTTTAATTAGCCCCATTACCCTTTCCATATGAGCTATAATACTTCCAGCTTAACTGTTACGCATGAATTTCAAAAGATACCCATTTCCTGATCATAAACTTAAACAGTCCATTCTCTTTTACACTCAAACTGTTTTAAAGATTTTGTATTTAAGAGGTTCGCTGCACTATATATGCAGGCCATATCTGGGAGCTTATAGTGAGAAGTGACTAATAGAACCAAAAAGCCCTCCACTAAGCCTGTGCAAAGCGCAATAGTGCATTCTCAGAACAGGAGGAATGCACATGTCTCAGTTCATCACAAACTCTGAAAATAGTAGTATTATTTCTTATTTCAGGATAGTGGGTGGAACCATGCAAACCATTTCTTTATGCCCTATTGGCTAACTGTACATCCAGAACTATGAGTATGTAGTACAGTCACATGCACAACAATGGGGTTGATTTACTAAAACTTGAGAGTGTAAATTGTGGTGCAGCTGTGCATGGTAGCCAATCAGCTTCTAACTTCAGCTTGTTAAATTAAAGTGATTGTAAAGTCTCTTTTTTTCCTATAAAAATAACAAACGTGTTATACTTACACTTACTGTTCTGTTGCAGTGGAGTTACACAAAGCAGCCCAGATCCTCCTATTCTTGAGTACCTCTTCTGTGATCCAGGCCCCTCTCTCCTGTTCAGTGCCCCCACAGCAAGAATCTTGCTGTGGGGGCACCCAAGCCAAAACATAGCTCCCTGTGTTCTATCAGACACAGAGCCTCAGCCCGGCCCCATCCCCTCTCTCCCCTGATTGGCTAGCTGACTTTCATTGACAGCAGCGAGAGCCAACGGCACCATTGCTGTGTCTCAGCCAATCAGGAAGGAGAATCTCGGACAGCTGAGACACTTGTGGTCATCGCTGGACAAAGAGGGACCTCAGGTAAGTGTTAGGGGGGATGAGGGGCTGCTGCACACAGAAGGCTTTTTATCTGAATGCCTAGAATGTATTAAGATAAAAAACCTTCTGCCTTGACAACCCCATTAAAACTTTGACAAAAAAAAAAATGAAAGCTGATTTTTTTTTATGCAGAGCTGCACCAGGTTTTGCACTCTCCAGTTTTAGTAAATAAACTCCAGTGGCTTCAATAAAATAGGGCTTTGGGACCAAGGAGAAAGTACAACCCACTAGAATCTAAAGGAAGGACTAAACAAACCAAAAAGCCCTCCAACTGAACCAGTGGACTTTTTTTTTAAAACAGATGATATTCACAAGAGACATGTGGATACCTTCTATTTTTTTTAAGTTCTTCTGTTCTACACATAAAATCATCTATTTAAGAGTAAAGCCCTGGTTTATTGAGTGTTCCTTAGTAAAAAGACATTCAAAATGGAAGTTGTTCTTTTAAATAAAGCCCTTTACACATTGCAATAAATACATATTACAGTGAATAAACTATTTGCTGTGAGGTCCAATGTATGTTAAATAGGCTGCAAATAAAGTAAAAAGAATTGCTAATGCTACCCAGTGTCTTGTTGATTTAACTGACACTACTTCTTTATGTACATGTTAAAAATGAGCAGAACTCCTGAGCACAACACATTTTAAAGTGTTATATAAATCAATTAAAAAATACATGTAATAACTCATAACTTTAATAATTTTAAAGTAATATTAGATGAGCCATGGTAATATAATATATATGGTATTTCTTAAACCTCACTCCTCAGGTACTACAGTCACAACCTTGCACCTGAACAAAAAGCCACATGCAGTTATGATATGCATACTGTGAAGTGGCATCTTTGCAGAGTATATGTATCAGTCTGTATATCATTGTAACCACATTTTTCATCCAATTAGAACCCAAATCTAATTTAAATGGCTACCAAAACCACAGTGCCAGTCATTTTCAACTCATGGTTTAAACTATTTAGAAAACAGTCAATATATTTTGCAGTTTGATACAGAGAGAAAATGATTACCCTTAATATGGTAGCACTGGTACACAAAGTATAACCTAGAAATGTCATCTTCTAGGGCAGTGATGGCGAACCTTGGCACCCCATGGTGCTTAACTTCACTGCATGAGCATCATGGGAAATGTAGTTCCAAAACATCTGGGTTGCCAAGGTTCGCCATCACTGTTCTAGGGCCTCAACCTATTCTGCTTTTGAATGGCAACCACCAATGACTTGTTTCCTTTCCAATTCAGGAAATTATATAGCGATATATAGCACTGGAGTGTTTTACCAAAACAGTCCTCAGAGACTACTTTTTTCCATTAACATGTTTGATACAGTGTAATTAGTTTGCTTCTTTTACATTTTTTTTTTAATTAATACACTTAAACCTCATTTCACATATGTACTGAGGCCTGTATACTGTGAACAAGCCATTTGTTTTCTGCATCCTGTCCCTCTATGCAGTAAAGAGATGGATCAAGCATGATAATCGGTATGCTGGCCAAACTCGGAAATACAGAGGCCTATGTCACACCTGAACATGGCAGAGCAGGACTGTGCAGAGGCAAAACAGAAGAGTAACTCAACAGGACAATACTGAATCCGCTGGGTGGGTGAGTATCTGATTCGTGCAGAAGACAACCCCCGGTAAGCAGGGGTTAAAAAAAATGGGGGGGATCCAGAGGGTCCTCTTTATTTATTTCCATCAGTTCCATCATATTAGCCATTTTTCACTAACAATAGTTGCCTTTTAAAAAATAAATAAAAATCCTGCTTCTTAAAAGGTCATTGAAAAGGACTAAAACTGGATTAAAATGGATTAAACAGTAAGTGAAAAGGGGGAAATGCTGTCTGTTTTCTCTAACTATAATGTGAAAAGAGTTTGCAATAAAACATACAATTACCATTCATATGGATAGGCAGGCAAACATATAAAAAACAAACTGCATAGTGGTAAAGGTCCACAGGTCTGCATAGTACTGCAGGTACATAGATTGGGGGTGCTTTTACAACACATGGGAAAACCACACTTATGTGCACATACACCCATCGGACACTGCAGAGTTAAAACATTCTGCTTTTTAGCTTTAATGTACACTTTATTATCTTATTCTGATTACATTTTTAGTGTAAATAGTCAAGATATACATGATATATTTATGGAAGTAATTATAAGCATGAGCTTTGCAGGCTGGTAGCAGTTAGCTAAATAAAAAATTGTTGTCAAGAAAGAGCTAATCTACAGTATACAGAGCAAAGCAAGAGGCAGCTTGGTTATACACAACTTCTAACTCATTTATCTATCCACACACAAAGGAAGCACTACTTGCTGTTAATGCATCTCATTAATTATCACCGATCCTTGCTGTAACAACCAATAAGAACAACTAGCCTTCCTCTGCCTGGTTTGTCTGATAAGACTATACCTTTAAATGTTATATAGTATGCGCCTCACATATCTACCTATCTGCTCCGCTTCTCTGCTGCCCTGTCTCATTCATATTGATTTCTTGCATCATTGCGCAGATAAAAAAACGCCCCCTGTATCAAACAGAAGCAGTTGGCCTATTCAGTAGATTCTATGTGCCCAGAAAGGGCATATAAATGACACATTTAGAATAAACTTGACACATTGATAGAATCTCAGGCACTCCCCTTTGCTGCAGCTGAATGAAAGTTGACTGAAAGGGGCTTGGAATAAAGAACGCATTATGCATAAAACAGATCAAGCCTCAAGCTCTAGAAAGTTCAATCTACAGCATGCACTTTTGTATATATTCAGGTAATTGCAGAGTAATAATTACACATTAGTCACTGTTTTTGTATGCAAAAAAAAAAGCTTTTATTTGCATCCTTCAAGCATAGGAAAACAAAGAAATAGTAAATAGTTAAAACGGTGATAATATCCACATTATGCGGTCTCTATTATTGGGATTGCTACAAGATAGCAAGAACTAAATTACTGGTAGTACCACTCAGAGCATAGTAAACCATTTTTTACCAAAACGGGTGGGAAAAAAAATGATTTGCCCCTTTTAGGTATGTAGGTAATAGGCATGCTGGAAAGCAGGCCTGTATCTGCCTTTGGCTGCTAGCCCTGTTTGTACATCAGAGCCCTCTTCAAAGTCCCTGCTTAAAGTGGAATTAAACTCTGCTAAAAACAAAATGTAAAAAAAATTCTAAGTAGGCCCCCCCCCCAGGAGGAAAAAGCCATAAAGTGCTAAAAAGCACATTATGACAGACTTACTTACCTGTCAGAGGAAAGCCTTCATTGCTGCGCTGTCAGTGCTTGATCACTTCCAGGCTCACACTGTTTGGCTGCTTGAATGGTCGGGCCACAATGATGTCACTACTGCATATGTGCACATCAGTCACTTCATAATGGTACACAGCATGTATGTAAATGTACTTGGAGCTGCACATGCACGGCTTAGTGTACTTTACCGCTGACAGGCTGGGGGAAGCATTTATGACAGAAGAGACTATTAGGGTCTCTTTTGTCATATAAACATTGCTTGTCAGCAAATTTTTTTTTTGTAATTGAGTTTAAAACTACGTTAAAATTCTGTCTGTTGTTTTCATTTAGCTAAGGACCCACCCCCATAGGACATTGTTTGGAAGTGGAAAAATTTGCCACCCAGCACTGCACAGTGAGAGGAGACTGTTGATGCTTCCCCAGTCCAAATAAACCAGGTTATTCATGGGTCTTTAGTCAGAAAACATAGTAGTGAGCTAGTTCTATGAGTATAAACATCAGCATCATAGGAGGCAGGCTATCTTACAAACCTGATACTTTTCTCTGAATTGACAATATAGGGACAAAAGGGATGTGAAACTATTTTATACAGTAAAGTAATCTGTAAGATTACAGTGTACTGTATGTATTGTGTGTTTTTCCCTTTTTGAATTTAGCGCCGTGCTCCGTCCCCGTGCGTCGCAACGCTCGCAGGGAACGGAGCTCAGCACTGTGAATCGAGCGGAGACACGGCTCACACAGACAGCGGGAGAACAACGCAGGATCCAGGGAACAAGGTAAGTAAGCTATACATGGGTCCTGTGATGCAATCCCCAGTGTGACCCCCACAACCCCCGGGCAATGGTTGTGGGGATGAGGACCTTGTCCCCATCAACATGTGGACATCCTCCCCATGTTGAGGGTATGTGGCCTGGTACGGTTCAGGAGGGGGGCGCTCTCTCATCCCTGCCTCTTTTCCTGCGGCCTGCCAGGTTGCGTGCTTGGTTAAGGGTCTGGTATGGATTTTTAGGGGGACCCCCACGCCATTTTTCTATAATTTTGGCGCGAGGTTCGCCTTAAAATCCATACCAGACCTGGAGGGTCTGGTATGGATTTTGAAGGGGACCCCTACGCCATTTAAAAAAAAAATGGCGCAGGGTTCCCCTTAATATCCATACCAGACCTGAAGGGCCTGGTATGCAATTTTTTTTTACATTTTGGTTCAGGGTTCCCCTTAATATTCATACCAGACCCAAAGGGCCTGGTAATGGACTGGGGGGGGAACCGCTGCCGTTTTTTTCAGTGACTTTTATCTGTATTGCCGGGACCTGACAAATCATTATAGCCGCAAGTAGTTTTAAATTACTTTTTTTCCTTTAGAAATGTCATTTTGTGCAGGGACTGTTCTAAACACGGGAAAAATGTGCCACTTTACAGGCATACTATAGACACCTCCCAGGTAGGAAATGTAAAGTAATATTTCACTTGTATTGTTTCACTTTAAGCATTATTAAAATCACTGCTCCCGAAACAACTGCAATTTTTAAAACTTTTTTTTGCATTGATACATGTCCCCTGTGGAAGGACCCACGTCCCCAAACACTTTTTATGACAATAACTTGCATATAAGCCTTTAAAATTAGCACTTTTGATTTCTCCCAAAGACTTTTAAAAGGTGTTCCGCGGCTTTCGAATTTGCCACGAACACCCCAAATTGTTCTCTATTTGGCGAACACCCGATGTTCGAGTCAAACTTATGTTCGACTAGAACATTGGGCTCATCCCTACTGATGACAATATTCCCCACGAATCACTATAGCTCAATTCTGCAAGCGATTCTTATTTACTATCACTGTTTTCTAGCTGGTAAAAAAATGCTTTTGACGTAAAGGGATGCTTTTTGGATGCCATGGATATTCTCAAGTTTCCAGGCAGAAAGAGAGGCATATATAATATAAAAGTGCATGCAGGGCACTGGACAAAGCACTAGGGACAAAAGGGATGTGAAATGATTTGATACAGTAATGTAACCTTACAGATTACAGTCTACTGTATGTGTTATGTTTTTTGTACTTTTTTAATTTGCCGGCAAGCTCTGCCCCCATGCGTTGTGACGCTCAAAGGGAACGGAGCCCGGAACACAGTACATCGGGTGCAGGACACAGCCCGCGAACACAGAAGACCATTGCTGGTTCCAGGGACAAGGTAAGTAACTTTTCCTGGATCCTGCAATGCAATCCCGAGTGTGGCTCCTGGTTATTGCTTTTGGTAGTGAAAATTCACCCCGAGCCTCACTCAAGATTACCGCTAGGGAGGTTATCTGACAATTGTGCAGTCGTGCTACCGCTGTACCCTAATAAAAATGGTGTCCTTTTTTTCTCAAAAACAGAGCTTTCTTTTGGTGGTATTTGATCACCTCTGCAGTTTTAATTTGTTCCGCTATAAACAAAGAAAGACTGACAATTTTTAAAAAAAAAAAAACATATTTTTTACTTTCTGCTATAATACATATTAAAAAAAAATAATAATAAAACGAACTTATTCATCAGTTTAGGCCAATATGTATTCTTCTACATATTTATGGTAAACAAAATCCCAAAAAAGCGTATATTGATTGGTTTGCGCAAAAGTTATAGCCACTACAAACTATGGGATAGATTTATGGACTTTTCATTTTTTTTATTGTTTTTACTGGTAATGGCGGCGATCAGTGTTTTTTAGCAGGGCTGTGACATTGTGGCAGACAAATCTGACCCTAAGTGACACTTTTTGGGGACCGGTGACACCAATACAGTGATCAGTGCTGAAAAATACACTGATCACTGAATAAATTACACTGGCAGGGAAGGGGTTAACTTCAGGGCAATCAAAGGGTTAAGTGTGTTCCCTGCAAGTGTTTTCTAACTGTGTGGGGGATGGACTGAATGGAGGAACACAGAGATCCCTGTTCCTGATTACTAGGAACAGAATATCTCTGTGTACTTCCCTGTCAGAATGGGGATCTGCCTTGTTCACATAGGCAGATCCCCATTCTGCCTCTCTGTTGAGCGTTCACGGGTGGCTGGCAGAAATCAGGTCCGTCTGACCCACGGATTGGCTCCCCCTCCATGCAACGGGCGCGCACACGGTATCTAGTGCATGAAACAACGTACAGGTACATCGTTTCATACAAAGGAGCTGCCCTGCCACAGTCTTTAAGTGGTTAAAGCGCACTGGAGGAATTGGTTAGACTCTAGTCAGACTCTGGTACCTACTGGACTGCACAGTCAAATTTAGACAACCTGTACAACATAATGTCCTTCAGTTAGGGTTTATATCTACTTTATGTGCTTCCATGTATTTCTTCCTGAGTTCAGTAATATTCCTGAGTTTGACATGTGTGGGAATCCCTACTGTATGTTATATAAGTGCAGGCTCTAAATTAAGGATGAGGATGGCTGCTAAATATAATATTGGCACTGACATCTTAGGAGAGAGCAACCATATTTTAAGAGCAGTGGGGGAACAACTACTGGATGATGAAAGCTATTTTATACATCAAATAAAGTATTGGTTAAAAGAAAAGACTGTTCCTCGGTTTGTCCCTCACACTTTGAAATTGTTAGTTTGCAGGCAGCCCTAATGCCCCGTACACACGATCGGAAATTCCGACAAGAATACCGTATTTTTTTTCCGATGGAATGTTGGCTCAAACTTGTGTTGCATACACACGGTCACACAAATCTTGTCTGAAATTCCGACCGTCAAGAATGCGGTGACGTACAAGACGTACGACGAGCCAAGATCAATGAAGTTCAATTGTCAGTTCAGCTCTTCTGCTTGATTCTGAGCATGCGTGATTTTTTGCGCGTCAGAATTGCATATAGACGTTCGGAATTTCCGACAAGATTTTTTTCCGTCGGAAAAATAGAGAACCTACTCTCAAACTTTTGTTGTCGGAAATTCTGACATTGGCAGTGTACTGTCCATCCTGAATGAAAATATGATGTTTTCTTTTTTAGAGCAGTGATTTGGGCCTGGGAAAACATCAACAGTGGTAACTTTTTTTACATGGCAGTTGTGTTATCCACTTGAGTCCCCAGTGTCATTTCAAAAAAGCACTGGAATATCAATGATTTGCCATAGTGCTGTAAGTTTCAGTGTGGGGGTACCGGCATGAACTGGCGCCATCCAGCACTTAGCTTAGAGGATGCAACAATTAGCTTCTGGGCTCTAGCTGCTTTTGTAGACTACTTCAGCTGTAAAAGTAAAAGAAAACAAAATGCTTCATACATTGGGCGTGTATGGACATCAGAAGTGCCACCAATCCACTCTCATTCAATAAGGAGGCTGAGACAGAGCTGTTCTAGCTCTGCCCATCCTTTTCCTGCAGCAACAGATAGCTGTTATAGTGATATATTGCTGGCTGATTGCAGCCAGCAATAGATCTCTATCTGATCCACTGCTGCACAGCTTCCTGGTTGGGTCCGGATCAGGTTTCCACTGACCAGATCCCCCATGAAAAACAATGTTACTCTAACAATTTATACTAGCAACTGCTTTTTGCAGCAGTATGAGTTGCAATAATATGCTGAAATATGTTACATGAAAGTCCCACTAATGTCGTATCATTTTGATCGGTAGAGTTTGTATACTTATTTTGTGGTAAATGTATGGGGATGTGCAAATTACGTATAAGACCCCATACACACTATACAACTCTTAAGGTTTGACCTCATATTATATGGTTTTGGTAAATCTGATGGAAAACATCTACAGAAAAATATATAGTGTGTATGGGGTCTAAGATACACTGGGAAAATTACAGGTAAATGTTTTTTATGTTTTGTTTTTTTTTAACATTTAGTGCCCATAAGAACCACAGAAATAAAAATATGTCCAAACTGGTTACCAAAAAAAAAAAAAAAGGTATATTATGTTAAAGTTCAACTCCAGGATAAATGTAACCCTCTCCCAGCCCTTCCTGCCACCCCCTTTATTTGATAAAAGGGTTGACAGAAACAGCTCTCTAAACCCAGATTTTACTTACCTGAATCCCTGGTCAAGTGATCATTCAGTGATCACTACATTTCCTGCAGGGGTCCTTCTTCCTGGTGTCCACATCATAGCCTATGTGATGTGGACAATTTCCATTGGCTGGCCAGAAGAAGGGTCGCGTTAGGATCCTAAAGGGAGATCACGTAAAACCCATGGGCATGAAGGTGACTGGCCAGTGAGGCTTACTAGTGGCACTGGATTAGCAGTCCATGCACGAGAAAATGGTGTCAGCAGAATACCTGAATGAGGGGACTCATGTGAGTATAACTGATTTCACCAGGTAAAGAAATCTCTGGGAAAGAGGCGTTAGAGAAAGGTGAGAAAGAGGGATGAGCAAATTCTTTTTTTTTTTTTTTGTATAGTTGGGCTTTAAGGTAAATTGCAAAAATAAACTATATAATGTGCTTAACTAGGTCAAAAAATGCCCTTGGACTTTTAGGGTTTAGAAGGAAAAATGCCTGGGAACTCACAAGGTGAAAAATACATTACTTCAAGCTCCTCTTTAAATATAATTAAAAAGATTCAAATATTATCATTTTAGAGGGGTTTGAAAAGGGCATTCTAACTAGTAAAGAAAAATAATACTTAAGCCCCGTACACACGACCGGTTTTCCTGCCAGGAAAACTGCCAAGAGAGCTTTTAGCCAGCAAAACCGGAAGTGTGTATGCTTCCTCGCAGTTTTCCAGTCAGGAAAACAGCCGGGAATCCCGGCGGGACAATAGAGAACCTGCTCGTTTTTTTTTTTTTCGCCAGATTTACTAATACTCTATGGGAAACTCTGCGAGGCAGTGCCCATGGAGCATACACACGGTCGGGATTCCCGGCTAAAACTCCATGGCAGTTGGCAGTTTTCCTGCCGGGTTCTCGGCTTTCCCCTCGGTTTTCACGGCGGACTTTTTACCACCGTCAAAACTGAGCGTGTGTACAGGGCTTCAGTCCCTTCTATATCGAAAGTGCCCATACAGTATTTCCTGCAAATACATGAAAATAGTGTTAACCCCCACCCTTTTTCCTAAATAGACCCATTATTGGTGGGATAACTTCTCTCACATCAAGAATGAGGGAATATTTGAATTTTTGTCTGCAACCTATTGCAACCTATTGTGATTACTACAGTGAAGGATATAATTAACTCATTGAAACATACTGATTTTTAATTACTATAGGCAAATAGACTGTGCACTTTGAAAATACAGTTGCAATCATTTTTTTCCAGAGCTTAGTCGATGGGGAGAAGCTCTGCTGATTTCCATCAATCAACCACGCGCAAGCAAAATGATTTTTTTTTATTTCCTTGCACCTGATTGGGTATACTTTACAAAGGGAAGTTTCACCACATTCACTAAGCTCTGAGTAAAATTACTGTAGTACAACTGCACTTGCAAAGTGCACAGTCTCATTGCCTTTAAATTAACTCCATAGAGTACATGGAGGATATTATTAGTAACTATTGATGCTTCATCGGTTTATACTATTATTTCCCATAATAATGGTTTAAGGGCTGTAGAATACTTCCTTACTAGAAAGATTAAGTGAGACTAAATCTGGGCATACAGCACATGAGTCAGTTTTTTGTTTTTCATTTAACAAGTAGGTTGAACGAAAAAAAAATGACTCAATTAACCCATCCACACACTCAATGTGAATGAGGGTATCTTCCTGCTGAGCTATTGTATTATGACAGCAGGGAAACTTCCCTGCCATCAGAACACACTGATCAGCGAAGCTGGCTATAGCGTGCAGCTCTTATCGAGTGGGGAGACCTCGCCAGGATGGTTGTACAGAAATTGATTGGTAGATCTGGTCTATATACTAAAGGCCTTATACTGATATTTTGGTTATTTGGAATGGGAATGAGACAACACTCTGTCCTTGTGTTCAATATTTCAATTGTAAAGAAAAAAATATTAATCTTTTAAATAAATAAGATTGGAGGTGGATTTCTTGAATCTGACTATATTCATCAGAGACAAAATGATTTAGACTTAATCTTTTTTCAGATCCACTGACTGAAATGGATATATTTCCCATAGGAGCTGCCACTACCCTAATTGGATTAAAGGCATTTCAAAAATCAATTTGTTAGGGTATGCTGGAATTTTTAAGTTAAAAGATTATACGAACAGGCAGAGATTTTAAAATAACACTTTATTGAAATGGGATATAAGTAAGAAATATTGGATATGGATATTGAAATATTAGTGAATATGGATAGATAAAATCTCTTGCAGGAAAGAGAAAAAAATTGTTGTAAATATTGATGGGAACAAAAATTAGAATTTTGCTTTTGTTACTAGTTTATCAAACCAGCACAAGAATGCTATCAGTAAGTACTTGCATATATAAATATATATATATATATATATATACATATATATATATATATATATATATATATATATATATATATATATAATATATATTTTTTTAAAGATAGAGTCTTGGCTGATAAACTACCACTATGTTGCTTTTTTAAAAAGGTTCCTAATATAGTGGACAATCCAGGGAGTGTATTGTTTTTTCAAGCAAACTTTTTGTTTTCCCTTGTAAAAGATGTCAAGCATGCATATTAAATACTGTAAGGCCAGCCATAAATGGTTCCTACTGAACCAACTGAGATTTGAACTGTGTGTGGGCAAACTGAATGTACTTTGGTACAAACAGCCTGTCAGATGCACTTGTGATTATTGCTAATGGCTTCTGTAGCCGCTAGCAATAATCACTGTCTTCTCCCGACAGGGACGGCTTCCCCCGCCGGGAGCAGACAATTGCTCAGCAGGAGGGATTCCCCTTTTATCACTGTGTTGATAGGGGAATCGTGCAAACTCCTTTCCTACAACCCGTGGTCTATGGCCTGCCTAAGTCTTATAGTGTAAAGGAATGTTTAGTTAAGTGTATGGGTAAACACAAAAAGTAAAAGATGAAAACATTTGTGTCCTGTCACAATAAAAATGTTGTCTGTCTCCTAGAATCCATGGGATTACAATCTATTGGCAGCACTACTAGGGAGTTACTGTGCATGTTAGAGTGAGGAAGCACATAATTAAAACTATGAAAGGTTTACCATCTTATAGTCTTTCCTTACATTTTAAGATATCATAGAAAAAACCCAGAGGGTTTATAATTTACAGGTTAAAATGCCTCTAGGTAGCTTATCTGTGCAATGTGAAGGGGAGGAAACTGCCTGCATTAATGAGTCGGCGGGTGACTGGTGGAATTGGCCTTGATTGGTAGGTCGTGATGGCCCTGTGATGGGAGTCTGGCTGTATATGAGGCTTGTTGTGACTGCTTGTAGAGAATCAATTTGTTCCGGTAAAAAGGTGTGACCATATAAGTGGTGGGAGGAGATAGTGGTGAAAAATATCACCTGGAATATTGGCACTTTTGCACTTGCCACTTTATTGAGAGCTTAATTGGACTCTCGCCACATCAATTACTTATGGACTTTTTTCAAATTTTTTGTTTGTTTTGTTTGCACATGATTATGTGTTTGTATGTGTGTGTGTGTATATATATATATATATATATATATATATATATACATACATACCAGGGATGTGCAGTGCAGTACAAACAAAAATAAAAAATAAAAATGATCAAGCTTCGAGGGTCGTAGCTCTGTTAAGTATGTAGCTGAAGTCCTACCCCACCACTGGTCAAAATTCGGGGCTCCTGGCACCTATAGTTCTGGAGATACAGGGCTTCTTGTGCAGCCTGTCAGAAGCTACATATAGAGCAGCCAGTTTAAATACAAACTGTTTGCAGTAGACTGAGAGGCTGAGCTCACAGTGCCTCTGACTTCTTGTCAGAAGCACTGAGCTTAAGGGATAGCTTGGAGCCTTGAGCCAATGGTAAAGCACCATTGGAACAAGCTGTCCAATAAAAATGCTGCAGTGGAGGCTGTCCTCTCACTGCAGTGTCGTAGAAGGAGGCGTGTGTCTAAAAGACTGACCTCACTGCATGTCCCTGATATATACAAAGGATATAAAAAGTCCACACACCCTTGTTAAGATGGCAGGTTTCTGTGATGTAAAAAAAAATAAACAAAGATAAATCATTTCAAAACTTTTTCCACCTTTAATGTGACCTATAAACTGTACAACTCAATTGAAAAACAAACTGAAATCTTTTAGGGGGGAGTAAAAATAACGTAGTTACATAAGTGTGCACGACCTCTTATAAATGGGGATGTAGCTGTGTTCAGAATTAAGCAATCACATTCAAACTCATGTTAAATAGGAGTCAGTGCACACCTGCCATCATTTACCGTGTCTCTGAGTAACCCCCAAAAAAGTTCAGTTGTTCCAGTAGGTCTTTCCTGACATTTGCTTAGTCGCATCCTACAGCAAAAGCCATGGTCGGCAGGGAAATTCCAAAGCATCAGAGTGATCTCACTGTTAAAAGGTATCAGTCAGGAGAAGGGTAAAAAATAATTTCCAAGGCATTAGACATACCATGGAACACAGTGAGGACAGTCATCATCAAGTGGAGAAAATATTGCACAACAGTGACATTACCAACAACTGGATGCCCCTCCAAAATTGATGAAAAGAACAGAAGAAAACTGGTCAGGGAGGCTGCCAAGAGTCCTACAGCAACATTAAAGGAGCTGCAGGAATTTCTGGCAAGTACTGACTGTGAGGTACATGTGACAACAATCTCCGTATTCTTCATATGTCTGGGCTATGGGGTAAAGTGGCAAGATGGAAGCCTTTTCTTATGAAGAAAAACCTCCTGGCTAAATTTTGCAAAAACACATCTGAAGTCTCCCAAAAGCATGTGGGAAAATGTGGTATGGTCTGATGAAATCAAGGTTGAACTTTTTGGCCATAATTCCAAAAGATATGTTTGGTGCAAAAAACTGTTGGAAGAACAACATGTAATGCAAAGTCGCTTATATAAACTGACAATATATATATGCATTATACTTTCTACCCAGCAGGTGGCACTGCAGTGTTATAATGTGTATTCTATGTGGTAATTTAATAACAGGATATATTATCTGCATCTAAGTGTATGTACTTGTATCCTCCTTGTTCCTGTCCATGATAAAAATATTCTCCATAAAAGTATTTTCTGCATACACAACTACAACAAGCTTCCAAGCGCATGATTCAATAACATGCTAATATGTTATGGGTCCCTGGAACCCAGGCATTGGAGAGGATACCCCAGGGAACCCAGCGTAACCAGCAGAGCACACAGCAGGTATCCAGACACTGGAAAGAATTCTACAGTGAATCAGTGAGTACTGTATGCAAGCTACTGAAGGATGGCAAGTGGTTCAGATGTAAAGTTTGCAATTGCAAAGCTGAACAATGGCAATTACCAACTGTGGTAGTTTAAACTACAAATGCTTATTAGCAAGGATGACTTTTGGCAAGTGCTAAATACAGACAGACCCACAGACAGAGAGACGGAGGACTAGTATAAGAAGGAGAGAAAAGCAAAAGTCATTATAAGCTTACTAGTGAAAGATGACCAGCTTATCCACATAAGAACAGAGAAAACGGTCAAAGGTATGTGGACTTCATTACAGAAACTGCATGAGCGTTCAAGTGTAACCAGCAAACTGTTTTTGCAACAAAAGCTTTATAAGTTGAGACTTGAAGAAAGCCAGTAAATGTGTGAATGCTATGCTAGAAATCATAGAGCAGCTATGTGCCATTGGAGAGGACATCAAAGATAATCATATTGTTGCCCTGCTCCTCTACAGCCTTTCAGAGACATATACTGCTCTCATTAATGCTCTAAAAACCATACCTGAGCAGGAGCTCACACTAGCATATGTCAAAGGGAAATTAATCAATGAATATGACAGAAGGAAACAAAATATGCACCATGATGACAAAGCTCTTAAGATGTATAAAGTACCAACAAGAAAGCAGAGCCTGTTTTCGCTTTAAGAAGACCGGTCACTTAAAAAAGGACTGTTTTATCTGGAAAGTCGAGCAGCGAAAGCTAAAGCTATCCACAAAAGAGAGAGTCAAAGCAATCACAAAGGAAACTGCAGACACATCATGGAGTGGCACCTTTAAAGTAACACAAAGCGGCAAGCCACACAGATGGTGCGTCTTCACAAACATTGATTACAGTGCAAAAGACAATGTTTTCCTAGCAAACAGGAAAAGCATCACATCAGAAGGTAAAGGCCAGGGCTTCCTGAACTGCATTTCACCACAAGGCCAGCCCAGTATCCTTGTAAATAAAGTACTGTATGTTCCAGAACTAGAAAGCAGCCTTCTATCAGTAAAAAGTCTTGCAAGCAACGGTCTCACAGTTAAGTTTCAGAGTGATGAATGCACAATTCACAATAATAAGCGATTCCTGGCAAAAGAAAAACTGGATGATCACCTATAGAAGCTCATCACCACAGACCATCAAGCCAATATAGTCTCTAATGATCTACACAGCAAATGTATTCACTTATGGCACAGGCGGCTGGGACACAGAAGTCCAGAAGCTATACAGGACATTATAAAGAGAGGCTTATCAGAAGAGACTTTCAAAGTGCTCATGAAATGCAAAGGTTGTATTGAAGCAAAAGCCACATATGCTACCCTTCCACAGGCATCTCAAAGAAAAACTTCCAACCCCCTGTAGCTCATACACAGTGACATATGCGCTCCAATGAAAACTCCCACATCAGGCAGGAACAAATATCTACCGACCTTCATTGATGTTTATTCCAGGTACACAACTACTATCTAATGAAACACAAGAATGAAACATCAGAGAAACTTCAAGAGTTTGTTGCCATGTCTAGAAACAAATTCCAATGGAAGCCAGGAATAATAAGCACCGACAATGGGGGAGAATACATAAGCAAAGAAGTGGCTTCATACCTGAAAAGACAAGGAATAGTACACCAGACAACCACACCATACACTCCTGAATAGGGATGAGCTTCGAGTTCGAGTCAAACCCATGTTTGACTCGAACATTGCCTGTTCGGTTGTTCGTCGAATTGCGAACATTATGGGCCGTTCGCGACAAATTCGAGTTGCGCGTCACAGCCCATAATTCACTGCGGCATCGCAGTGCATTGCTGGCTGATGATTGGCCAAGCATGCACTATGACCCGCAAGCTTGGCTAATCACAGCGCTGTCTGAGCAGAGAGCCGTAATTGGCCAAAGCCAAGTTGGCTTTGGGCAATTATGGCTCAGGGGGTTTAGTAAACGCCCCACCCTATATAAGGCCGCCTCCGTGGCGGCCTTGTGTAGTGTGTTGCGGTGTTGGTTAAAGAGTGAGCTTACAGAGAGAGAGAGAGAGACAGTGTCATTTATATTGAGTTAGATAGAGCAGGCAGGTGAGTCAGTTAGCTGCAGTTACAGTGTGTAGAGGATATACCTGTATATGCATCCTAGGTGTTGTATATATATTTATACACTGTATTCAGTTTAGCTAGATCCGTTCCTGTTATTCTCTATACTGTGACAGGCAGGCAGGTGATTGTGCTACTGTAGCTGAAGTCAGTGTTTCACTTAGTGTACTGTGTGCTTTGCATGCATAGCGTTCACCTAAAGCTTACCTGAATACAGTTAGTGACTAATAGTGGTGTTCTCATAATAAAACCACAGGCAGAGAGCAGCAAGTATTTTCAGTTAGTGTACTGTGGCCTCTGCACAGTTTTCACCTAAAACTAACTGAAGACAATTTCTGCTTTTCCCATACTAATACCACAGCAGGCAGTTGATTCTGATAGCTGCATTATCAGTACAGATATATATATATATATATATTTTTATTAATATTTTTAATATTTTTAATTTAATTTTATTTTTATTTTTCTTGGCGCAATCTTTTTTGTTTGAGTCCTTCTGTGTTTATACCACCATTATTGCTGCCTTTGTAATTTAAATTAAATTTTATTCATTAGCGCAGTTTTCCTTTTTTCTATTTACTCATATATTATTACTGCTGCTTGCTAGATATGGACGTTTTTGATTTTAGAGCCTCAAAAATTATGAACATTGATGGGGTCTTTGAAACATATAAAGATGATGAGGGGGACTTGAGTGGAGTTTTCACCAGACTTAAAAATCTGATGATATCAGAAACCCACACGAAATGGGATATTGCCTATCTCGAAACATATATTGGGCATAGCATGGTCCCCAGGAGTTTAAGGTGGGATGTAGCACCTCAAAAGGGAGATACAGACCTTGAAAATTGGTTTAAGTACTTTAACCAGGCAGGTGTCTCTTTCTTAAAATTTTTGGTTGAAAGGAAAACCCTGAAATTAACCAAATTAGATGAGGAGATTAGGCTTATAAAAGATAAGCTAAATCCTGTCAAAGAAAGTGAGGATTATAAAGAAAAATCCTCTAACCTTCTTAAAACACTTGAAAGGGAGGACAAAGACCAAAGCTCTAAAAAGAAAAAAAAGCATAATAGGGACCTAGGTGACTATCATATCGTGTTCTTATGGCAAAAGAAACTACTAGAGGAGCAGGCTAAGCTAAATGGTGGTGAGATGGAGATCTCTGTCCCTCCCAGTGGTCCGTCCATGTCTACCTTAGGCCAGCCTTCTACTCAGCCAAGTACAGTGAAACGCACGGCTCCTAATACTAAAACCACTAAGGGGTTAAATCATAATACTTACCAGTCACCGAGGAGGGGTAGAAGTGGGAATAGAGGGGGTTCCTTTCAAACAGGACCATCCCGCCCCTTAGGCCCACCATATGGCAATCAGGGGGGGACCTTCGAGCAAGTTCCTTATTATGCAGGCCCACCTCCTAACTATAGAGGACAACAGTCCCGGGGGAGAGGATGGGGTTCCAACTACCAGGGACATCCCCCACACATCCAGGAGGGATGGAGACAAGGCTGTGGGACAGACTGGGACCTTCGGTCCCCTCTGGTCCATCAATTGGATCCATGGGACGACGGTATGTTGGCCAATAATTCTTTCTTTCCCCTTAGGGATAGAGAGTGTTAGGTTGACGATTCATGGTCTGGAGTTTCTAATTATGGTCAGCAAGGCGAGAGAAACAATTACCCAGCCCTATATGGGTCAACTAGGCCTCTTCCGTCTAAATTACCACCTACCTCATCTAATCCTAACAATCAAGGGAGTTGGGGTTTTCACAAGCCCACCCAAGGTACAAAAAGGTTGGGAGAAAGAGGAGAGGAACCAGAGGGGGGCGGAGGGTACGAACAGCTAAAGCGACCACGAACATAAACGGACAGGGTATTTTTAATTTAAGCAAACAAACTTTGACAGACGCTGAAAAAGCTGTTCTGGATAAGGGTCTCAAGTTTGCACCTCCTAAGGGTTTGGACAAATTCCATACCTTTATGGATATACACAAATTTGTGCGCAAACTTAACATTAAAAGGTACATGGTAGGGACTACACCCAGAGTTGAGGTGGGACATTCTAATTTCGTTCATTCTGGATTGAAGAATGCGTCCCTTTTTAACCCTCCGGGGGCCCTTGCACCATCCCTAAAAGTGTTTAGGGATGTGCTTATTAGGGATTTAGATGCTATGCATGTTAAAAAGGCTAAAATGAACAAAGTATTGCAAGATGGGGTTGATTCCCTGTGTAGTAATAAGAATTTGGTTATCAGACCTGCTGATAAGGGGGAGGGGAATAGTCATTTTGGATAGGGCAGATTATATGACCGAAATGTTAAAGATTATTGATGATCCCAATACATATACTGTTTTACCAGCTGATCCCAAAGCTAAATATATCAGGGACTTGGAATGTTTGGTTAACAGGGGTTTCTATGAGGGTATCCTTACTCCAAGGGAGAAACTATACCTGATTCCCAGAGCTTCTCGTACCCCTACAATCTACTACCTCCCCAAGTTGCACAAGGATCCAGTCTGCCCCCCGGGCCGTCCCATAGTCAGTGGGATTGACTCTGTTACGGCCCGGGTGGGCAGATATATTGATGTTTATTTGCAACCATTGGTGCGGAAGATGCCTTCTTTTGTTAAGGACTCCAGACACATTATCAATCTGTTGTCTGGAATTACCCCAAAGAAGGACATCTGGATGGCGACTGTGGATGTGGCATCCCTTTACACCATCATCCCTCACCATTTGGGTTTCGAAGCAGTCCAGTGGTTTCTGGAGAGAGACTCTGGGCTTCTATCGAAACAGGTGGATTTCATCATGTCGCTTTTGCGATTCGCTGCATCCTCGAACCACTTCTTGTTCAACCAGACGTTTTATCGACAGGACACAGGTGTCGCCATGGGGGCCATGTATGCCCCCAGTTTGGCCAATTTGTTTATGGCCAAATGGGAGGAGGATGTCATCTATGGTGGCAATGTACCCCAATTGGCCTTTTGGGTTAGGTACATTGATGACATCCTCCTCCTGTGGGATGGCGATCGTCGGGACCTTGTTAGGTTCATGGATGCCCTTAATTCCAACCAGAGAGGGATTGCCCTTCAATATGAGGCTAGCCAGGTCAGTGTGCATTATTTAGATCTAAAAATCGAGATTGGCACTGCCTCCTTTGTAACATCTACCTATTTCAAGGAGACTGATAGGAACTCCTTCATTCCGATGGGGAGTTGTCACCATGAGCCCTGGTTGAAGGGGGTACCTAAGAGTCAGTACCTGAGACTGAGGAGAAATTGTTCTGACCCTCAGCGATTTCTGTTGCAGGCTGAAACCCTGACTCAGAGATTCTTAGAGAAGGGGTACCAGAGGGACTTCCTTCAGGAGGAATTGGATAAAGTTAAAACTATTGAGAGAGAGTCCTTATTAATTGACAAAGTGGCGCAGGTCAACGCTCAAGACTCTGTGGGTGTTCCATTTATCACCTCTTACTCTCTACAACATAGGACTATTAAGGCCCTTATTAATAAACATTGGCATTTAGCCATTAATGACGCCATTTTGAAGGAGGTTTTACCTGATAGGCCGAGAGTTATTTTTCGGGGTGTACCGAATTTGAGGCATCAATTAGTCCCAAATGTTTTGGATCCACCTACAAAACCCCCTACCTTCTTTGACCATCTTTCAGGGTACTATAAATGTAGGAGGTGTAGGGTATGCCAGTTTAATATTTCTAGGGACAGACGGGTGACCACCTTCCTGTCCACTGCTACCCAAGGTCAATTTACAATCAAACCCTGTATTACATGTGCCACTGAGGGGGTTGTTTATATGTTGCAGTGTCCATGTGGCATGCAATATGCACTAAGCGACCCCTCAGAGTGCGCCTCAATGAACATATTACCAACATCAAAACGGGATTCAAAAACCATTCGGTATCCAAACACTATTTGCTGAAGCACAATAGGGACCCTTCGGGGACACTTTTTTTGGGTATCGACAAATACAAGGCCCACTGGAGGGGGAGTCTAATGGTGAGGGAAATATCCAAGCTAGAAATGGCTTGGATTCATAGGCTTAAGACTTATAGCCCTTACGGACTGAACATTGAGACTGATGTAAATGCCTTTATTAATAATGCATAGGGTCTTACCTCAGTGTGGAGTAGTTGGGTTATCTAATTAAATATATTTTTTATATTATATTTTTTATTGATATTTGGTAATTGATTTGAATGATTTTCACCAAATTTATTCAGGTAATTTACTACTAATTTTCACTTAATTAATTGTTAGGGATTTATTTGAGGATTTTTCACCAATTACTTAAATAATAAATTAACTAATTTTTACTAATATTATTAGTATCAAATTCTTTTCACATTTTTTATCAATATAATTTTTGTGCATTTATCCCTATAAATTCTTTTTATTTTTAATTTATATATTCACTAGTCACTTTTGGTATACAAAATATTCCTTCATTAATTTTTCATTTAAATGTATCACTATATCGTAATGGTAGTTCTCTTAGGGATTTTTTCAAAAATCCCTATTTATATTAATAGATTTGGCAATTTTTACATCTAAATTTGTTTTGTTTTGTCCTTTTTGAAGAAGAGATTATCGTAGATCAATATGACCCTTCCATATTAAGCATAATTTAATATGCCGTTAACCTCCTACTGCATGTGTATAAAGGAGGTTAATATAATGGGAGCGGTTATATGCGACTATGGTATACACTGTGGGATTATACCCCTAGTGTTTAACTAGCTTTTCCCTATGACGGTCCTCCAACCTCATGAGTTGGTGAGATCTCTGTATTTGAACCAATAATAATTTAATAACCCTGTTCTTACGTGGTTTGCTTAGATAATTTTAAAGTTAATTTTAATACCACTTTGTTTGATTCCAATGTAATCTACTGCCCTGATTGATGCATGACGTAACACTCATCTTCAACCCGATCAGGGTTTTTTTTTATGCATATAATGCTTACTAGGCTTGTGCAATTCGTTTCGTAACGAATCAAAATTCGTCCGAATTTAGCAACTTTCGGACATTCGGAAGCATTCGAATTTCCGAACAGAGCAATTACGAATAAAACCGAATCCGAAATAAATTATACCGCAAAATAGCGAATGCCCGAAGGTCTTCGGCATAATTCGTTATGAAAAAAGTTACGAATGTACGAATCCATTCGAAGCACAATAACACTCACTCTGCTCTCTGCTTCTCCCTCACCATGCTGAACTCCCTCTCAAAATGGTGTACAGGGGCGGAGGCTATAGCCGCATGAAAAAACGAAAGTAAAATACGAGATTTCAAATCCATTCGAAGCACAATAACACTCACTCTGCTCTGCTCTCTGCTTCTCCCTCACCGTGCTGAACCCTCTCAAAATGGTGTACAGGGGCGGAGCCTATAGCCGCATGTAAAAAACGAAAGTAAAATACGAGATTTCGAATCGTTACAAATAACCGCTATGTATTTAGAAAAGTACAAATCCATTCGAAGCACATTAGGCATAATAGGCAGCGTCGTTGTGAGAGAGACACGGAAAATTACGAATCAACAAACCCAAAAAAAGTTACGAAAGTAGGAGTTGTGTCCAGAATCAACGAAAAACAACGTACTCTACCGAAAGTACGAATTATAAAGCAACAAAAAATTCAACGAAAAATGTCGCTTGCAAAAATACGAATGAGTCCGAACACGAAAAATCCCGTCTAGCAAAATTACGAATGATTACGAATCAACAGGACCGGAAAGAAATGAACCGAAACGGAACGAATTTTTCCGTTGTGCACAAGTCTAATGCTTACCGTCTGGACATGGCTAAGAGCACGGTGTGGGCTCTTATTCCCATTTCCAAAATGGCGGAATGTGGCTTTGACCTCTATATTCCATGCTGAGGTTTGGCCATAAAAGGTGGTGTGTCTGCATGTCGCCCTACCCCCATTGATGACGTCCAATTAGTGACAAAACGCGTCTGGGAGAAACGTGCAGACGTCGCCATGCTACCAAGGGAAGGGTGATTGTGTGTTTGCCGGCCGGCGAAAATTTTTATGCTCAACAAAACGCTGCTTGATGTAAGTGTTTTTAATTGTATTTTTGGAATAAATTTTTGTACGTACTACTCTATGGTCTGTGTTCTCTTCCTACAATTGTTCCGGGGTCGTTGTCACATGATCGAGAGGAACGGGGAAAAAGACGGGGTGTGCATTTGGAGTTTCCCAGTCCATTCATTCAAATCAAAGGCCACAGCTGGGTCACAGCTGACTGCATATCGGGGGCTTATTTCTGGTAAGCCGCCAATTCGTGTGGTGGAGGGCACTGTTGGTCTGAATATCACGCGGTGGTGTTGGCTTTCTACATATGCTTTCTAGTAATTTTGGAGACTGTCAAGTTGGATTTGAGGCTCATGGCACATAAACTGTCACATCTTCTTTGTGATTTGTTTAAAGGCTAACATTAAGTTCATCTATAAATTTCAAACCAGCCTTTGGACTTTTTCATCAACATTATTTTTTTTTAAATATAATTAGTGTATTGGTGTGGGTTAATTGTTTGTTTATTCAATTAATCGTATAGGATAAGTAATAAGGTATAATGGTCTCATTTATGTGATTGTTTCTTATGACCTACATGATCTATACTTTCACCTGTTTTCATAATATGACTATATCTGGAAGGTGCTATCCTTTTTGTTTGGTACTCATCATCTGAGTTCCAGCCAGTGTTGGTGCTGTTTAGTGTTTTTGGTGTGATTGCTTGACACAACTCAGCCCCTGTACACCTTTTTATTAATATTTTTAATATTTTTAATTACATTTTATTTTTATTTTTATTTTTCTTGGCGCAATCTTTTTTGTTTGGATATATATATATATATATATATATATATATATATATATACATCCCACCTTTGTGCAGCTACATCTCACTGCAGGCCATTAGTATGTCTGGAAGGCAAACAAGGAGAAGCAGACAGTCACAAGGCAATAAAAGAGGGCAAGCAGGCTCTGTGTCTAGAGGCCACAGTGCTGGTCGTGGACACGGTGCATCCTCACCGATGCGTTCAGACAATTTTTTAGTACGCAGCCCCAAGGTGTTGATCGGTTCCAGCAACCATCGCCAGTGTCTGGTTTACATGGTGCAGGAATACCTAGGGGCAAGATCAGACTTGGACACCTTTCCCACCGAAAATCCTCTGGGTTACTGGGTCTTGAGGATGGATCACTGGCCAGAGCTTGCACAGTATGCAATTGAGATACTGGTCTGTCCTGCATCCAGCGTTCTTTCGGAACAATTTTTTTTTTAAATGTCAGATCCCTTCAAGACTGCCTATGCTGATGCTGAGTGACTATCCTCTTCCTCCTCAATGATCATGTTGATAGCTTGTAAGAACATTTTTGGTTCTGGGCACAGCCACCAGTGGCTAAGGCCCAATTTTTCAGCACCTGTTTAACAGGGGCGTGTAATTACAATTTTTGATGCAATGCTTTGCAGCAGGGCTCATTGCTGTGCTCCAACTACAGTATCTGTGAGGGGTTGCAGTGTTGTGGCACCAGCACCAGTGCCTAAGGCCCAATTTTTCAGCCCCTGTTTAGCAGGGGCGTGTAATTACAATTTTTGATGCAATACTTTGCAGCAGGGCTCATTGCTGCGCTCCAAGTACAGTATCTGTGATGGGTTGCAGTGTTGTGGCACCAGTGCCTAAGGCCCAATTGTTATTCCCCTGTTTAACAGGGGCATGTAATTACAATTCTTGATCTAATATTTCACAGCTGGGCCCATTCCTCCACCCACCAAGAGTAACTGTGAGGACTTACAGTGCTGTGGCACCAGCACCACCACCACCACCAAAAGCCCAATTTTCCCTACCACTGTTCAACAATGGCATGTAATTACAATTCTTGATATAATAGTTCACAGCAGGGCGTTCCAACGCCCACCAAGAGTAACTGTGAGGGCTTACAGTGTTGTGGCAAAACCAACACCTAAGGGCCAAATTTCTGCAGAGTATATACGGCAGGCCCCTACTTTCAAACATCCAACTTACAAACGACTCCTACTTGCAAACGGAAGGAGACAACAGGAAGTGAGAGGAAATCTACCCCTAGGAAGGGAAATTTTCTCCTGTAAGAGTTAATATGGGAAAAAAGTGTCTCCTCTCCACTGATGCTTTATCAACAATCCTTGTTTCAATAAAAAACCCACATTTTCAAAAAACATTTGTCATTGGGACGGAAAGTGAGGTGAAATGTTCTGAACAGGTGCACACTGTACAGACAGCAAAACAAATGTTAAAGGGGTGATAACCCTTCCCTATGTTTTTCAAAAGCTTAAAAATAGATTTTTGGGCTGGAGCTACACTTAAAAAATGTACCTGTTCCATATAGTCCCTGTCTTGTTTGCACCACCTGTATACTGCTGTTCAGAGTATATAGGGCCTTTTTTAAATTTGGGTGCGGGGGTTCCCCTTAATATCCATACAACACCCAAAGTGGCTGGTAGTGGGCTGGGGGATGGGGGGTACCCATGCCATTTTTCTCAATGATTTTCATCCATATTGCCAGGACCAGACATTACATTAAAGCCGCAACCAGTTTTAAATTACTTTTTTTCCTTTAGAAATGTAATTTTGTGCAGGGACAGTTCTAAACACGGGAAACACATGCCACTTCACAGGCATACTTTAGACACCCCCCAGGTATGATATTTAAAGGAATATTTCACTTTTTTTTTTTCAATTTAAGCATCATTAAAATCACTGCTCCCGAAAAAACAGGCTGTTTTTAAAACTTTTTTTTGCATTGATACATGGCCCCTGGGGCAGGACCTGGGTCCCCAACCCCTTTTTAGGACAATAACTTGCATATTAGCCTTGATAATTAGCACTTTTGATTTCGAAGGTTCGCGTCCATTGTATTTAATAGGGTTCTAAAGTTTGCGCAAAATTTCGGTCCGTTCACAGGTTCTGGTGCGAACCGAACCGGGGGGTGTTCGGCTCATCCCTACTCCTGAACAAAATGGTTTAGCAAAAAGGAAAAATCACACTCTTATAGAAATATCCAGATGCATTTTGTCGGATGCCAACCTACCTCACAAGTACTGGGGAGAAGCAGTCATGACTGCAACCTACCTACAGAATAGACTACCCACAAAAGCCATTGAAAGTACTCCATTCAAAATGTGGCATGGATCAAAGTCTAGCATTGGTCACATCAGAGTGTTTGGATGTAAAGCATATGCCTATATTCCAAGTGAAAAGTGATCCAAGCAGCATTCTAGTAGGCTACAGCAAACAAACTAAAGCCTCGTACACACGGTCTGACTTCCATCTGACTTTTCCGTGGATTTTTGTCCAAACGGAGTTGGCCGGGCACACCCATAGCATACACACGCTTGGACTTTTCTGCAAACTTTCCTAAAACTTTTCCAACATCACATGGTTTTTCTGCTCTTTTCTGCTCTTTACCGCCACCCTTTGGTCAACTTTTGCTATTGTTGGTAGATTTTAACATTGGTTCTGGGCATGCTTATTTGTCCATCGGACAAAAGTCCGATGGTTTTCTGTACACACGGTCGGACTTTGCTCCTTCAGACTTTTGTTGGCGAAAAGTTTGTCCATTTGCAGACCGAACATTTGTCCGATGAAAACCAAAAAAGTTTGTCCGATGGAGCGTACACACAGTCTGATTTTTTGAGCAACTTGCTCAAAATTAAGTTTGTTGGCAAAAAGTCCGACCGTGTGTACGAGGCTATAGTATTTATTTTGATGAGAGCCCATCACCAGAAACACCAATCCCTGAAAGCTGTGAAGTGAAAATGCCAAGCAAACCAGAAGAAAAGGTCAACCAAAGCAAACATTTGCAGGAGTCAGAACAAGAGGTGGAACTCACAATGCCTAAATCAAGTTCCCCACCAGATCCTGCTGAACTGCCTGAAGTCAGAAGATCCACTCTGACTAAAAAGGGGATAACACCCCACAAGCTGTCATACACTGTCAAAACTAGGGATGAGCCGAACATCCCCCGGTTCAGTTTGCATCCAGAAAATGCGAACGGACCGATAGTTTGCGCGAACTTTCGAACCCTGTTAAAGTCTATGGGACTCGAACGTGAGAAATCAAAAGTGAAAATTTTAAAGGCTAATATGCAAGTTATTGTCCTAAAAACGGTTTGGGGACCCGGTTCTGCCCCAGGGTACATGTATCAATGCAAAAAAAAGTTTTAAAAATTGCCGTTTTTTCAGGAGCAGTGATTTTAATGATGCTTAAAGTGAAAAAATAAAAGTGAAATATTCCTTTAAATATCGTGCCTGGGGGTTGTCTAAAGTATGCCTGTGAAGTGGCATGTGTTTCCCGTGTTTATAACTGTCCCTGCACAAAATTAAATTTCTAAAGGAAAAAAAGCCATTTAAAACTGCTTGCGGCTTTAATGTAATGTCTGAAAATCATTGAGAAAAATGGATGAAAATCATTGAGAAAAACGGCATGGGTACCCCCCCTCCCCCACAGCCCATTACCAGACCCTTTGGGTCTTGTATGGATATTAAGAGGAACCCCGCACCCAAATTAAAAAAAGGAAAGATGTGGGGCCCCCAGGCCCTATATACCGTATTTATTGGCGTATAACACGCACTTTTTACCCCTTAAAATCAGGGGAAAATCGTGGGTGCGTGTTATACGCCGATACCCACTGATCCCGGCGATCTCCGCTGACTGAGCGGAGCGCAGCGATCGCCGCCGAGATACACATAGCCGAGTGTACTCGGCTTTTCTCGGCTCTGCTCACAGTCACGCCCAGTCCCGCCATTGGACCTGTGTTATCCATCATAGGGCGGGACTCGGCGTGACTGTGAGCGGAGCCGAGAAGAGCCGACTAGAGCCGAGTACACTCGGCTATGTGTATCTCGGCTCCGCCCAGTCCCTGCGTTCTCGGCGGCGTTCGCCCCACTCCGCCCAGTCTCTGCGGCGATCTCGGCGGCGCCAATTTTGAAAACTGGGGCAAGGCTGCACTGGACACTGGGCAAAGGCTGAACTTAGCAAAGGCTGCACTGGACACTGGGCAAAGGCTACACTGGACAAAGCTGCACTGGACACTGGGCAAAGGCTGCACTGGGCAAAGGCTGCACTGGACACTGGGTAAAGCTGCACTGGACACTGGGCAAAGCTACACTGGGCAAAGGCTGCACTGGGCAAAGGCTGCACTGGACACTGGGTAAAGCTGCACTGGACACTGGGTAAAGCTACACTGGGCAAAGGCTGCACTGGGCAAAGGCTGCACTGGACACTTGGTAAAGCTGCACTGGGCAAAGGCTGCACTGGACACTGGGCAAAGGCTGCACTGGACACTGGGGCAAGGCTGCAATGGACACTGCTGGCAAGGCTGCACTGACAAGGCTGCAACGGACACTGGTAAGGCTGCATTTAAATGTAAGGTTTTTTTTTTCCTTAAACTTCCCTCCTAAAAGTTTTTTTCCCTAAAATTCCCTCCTAAACTTGGGGTGCGTGTTATACGCCGGTGCGTGTTATACGCCAATAAATACGGTACTCTGAACAGCAGTATACAGGCGTTGCAAACAAGGCAGGGACTGTAGGTTTGTTCTTAAGTAGAATCTGTTTGTAATTTTGAACTGGTACATTTTGAAAGTGTAGCTCCAGCCAAAAAATCTATTTTTAAGCTTTTTGGAAAACATAGGGAAGGGTTATCACCCCTGTAACATTTGATTGCTGTCTGTGCACCTGTTCAGAAGATTTCACCTCACTTTCTGTCCCAATGACAATTGGATTTTGAAAATGTGGGTTTCTTAGGGAAACAAGGATTGGTGATAAAGCATCAGTGGAGAGGAGACACCTTTTTCCCATATTAACTCTTACAGGAGAGAATTTCCCTTCCTAGGGGTAGATTTCCTCTCACTTCCTGTTTTCTCCCTCCGTTTGGAAGTAGGAGTCATTTTAAAGTCGGATGTTTGAAAGTAGGGGCCTGCCCTATGTACTCTGCAGAAATTTGGGCCTTAGGTATTGGTGTTGCCGCAATACTGTAAGCCCTCACAGTTACTCTTGGTGGGCGCTGGAACGCCCTGCTGTGAAATATTATATCAAGAATTGTAATTACATGCACCTGTTGAACAGGGGCAGAAAAAAGGGGCCTTTGGTGGTGGTGGTGGTGTTGCCACAACACTGTAAGTCTACACAGTTACTCTTGGTGGGCGCTGGAACGGGCCCTGATGTGAAATATTAGATCAAGAATTGTAATTACATGCCCCTGTTAAATAGGGGTAGAAAAATTGGGCCTTAGGCACTGGTGCTGGTGCCTCAACACTGCAACCCCTCACAGTAATTCTAGTTGGAGCACAGGAATGAGCCCTGCTGCAAAGTATTACAGCAAAAACTGTAATTACACGCCCCTGTTAAACAGGGGCAGAAAAATTGGGCCTTAGGCACTGGTGCTGGTGCCTCAACACTGCAACCCCTCACAGTAATTCTAGTTGGAGCACAGGAATGAGCCCTGCTGCAAAGTATTACAGCAAAATTTTTAATTACATGCCTATGTTAAACAGGGGCAGAAAAATTGGGCATTAGGCACTGGTGCTAGTGCCACAACACTGCAACCCCTCACAGATACTCTAGTTGGAGTGCAGGCATGAGCCCTGCTGCAAAGTATTGCAGCAAAAATTTTAATTACACGCCCCTGTTAAACAGGGGCTGAAAAATTGGGCCTTAGGCACTGGTGCCACAACACTGCAACCCCTCACAGATACTCTAGTTGGAGCGCAGGAATGAGCCCTGCTGCAAAGTATTGGAGCAAAAATTGTAATAACACGCCCCTGTTAAATAGGGGCAGAAAAATTGGGCCTTAGCCACTGGTGGCGGTGCCCAGAACCAAAAATGATCTTACGAGCTATCAACATGAACATTGAGGAGGAAGAGGATAGTCACTCAGCATAACAGGATAGTCATTCAGCATCAGCATAGGCAGTCTTGAAGGGATCTCACATTCCAAAAAAATATTTGGTTACATCAGCATCAGGTTCTTGGTAGATGGTGATCCAAGACTGATTCATTTTTATGAAGGTCAGCCGATCGACCGAGTCGGTGGACAGATGCACCCCGTGATCGGTTACAAAGCCTCTAGCAGCACTGAATGTGCATTCTGAAAGAACGCTGGATGCAGGACAGTCCAGTAGCTCAATTGCATACTGTGCAAGCTCTGGCCAGTGATCCATCCTCAAGACCCAGTAACCCAGAGGATTTTCTGTGGGAAAGGTGTCCAAGTCTGATCTTGCCCCTAGGTATTCCTGCACCATGTGAATCAGACACTGGCGATGGTTGCTGGAACCGATCATACCTTGGGGCTGCGGACTAAAAAATTGTCTGAACGCATCGGTCAGACGGCCACCTTCTCCACCGCTCCTTCTGTGACTGACCGAAGCCTCAGCAACACGTTGTCCAGAACCAGGAATTTGTAACCTCCCAGGCTCTGGAAACGCGTTGCACAAACCTTTCTGCAAGGCCTCCCGAAGATGTTTCATCCTCTGCTCCCTCTGCGACAGCTGGATAAGGTCCGGAACCTTACCCTTGTAATGTTGATCAAGGAGGGTTGCCAGCCAGTAATGATCCCTCTTCTTGATACCACGAATACGAGGATCCTTTTGCAGGCTTTGCAGGATCAGGGAGGCCATGCAGCGTAGGTTTGCTGAGGCATTCGGTCCGGAGTCCACTGGGTCACTAAAGACAATATGATCCGCAGCCACCTCCTCCCAGCCACGTACAAGTCCATGGGTTTCTTGGGACTGTAAATGATCCCTTGAACACTGCTGATGTTGCTGAGTGCTAGGCTCCACCTCCATGCTGACACAATCCTCCTCCTTCTCCTCCTCGTCCTCTTCTTGTGTGATCGGCGGGCCAGCAGGAACACTGTCTGGATAAAGGGGGCCTTGAGAGGTAAGGAAGTCCTCCTCTTCCTCCCTCTGTTCTGCCTCAAGTTCCCTGTCCATTATTCCATGCAGAGTGTGCTCTAACAGGTGGACAAGAGGGACAGTGTCACTGATGCATGCACTGTCCCTGCTCACCATCCTTGTGGCCTCCTCTAATGGTGACAGGACAGTGCATCATGACTGGCGTGGCAAAAAACTCAAGCTCCCCTGACCCTGTCCTGGTGCCATAGTCACACAGGTACTCATTGTGGGCCCTCTGCTGCGTGTGCAGCTGCTGCAGCATGGCCAACATTGAGTTCCACCTGGTGGGCATGTCACCGATTAGGCGGTTCTTGGGCAGGTTGTATTCTTTTTGGAGGTCAGCCAGCCGAGCACTGGCATTATATGACCGGCGGAAATGCACACAGACTTTCCTAGCCTGCCTCAGGACATCCTGTATGCACGGATACCTGCCCAAGAACCGCTGCACCACCAAGTTAAGGATGTGAGCCAAACAGGGCACATGGGTCAGCTGTCCCTGTCAGAGGGCGTAGAGGAGGTTGGTGCCATTGTTGCAAACCACCATTCCTGGCTTAAGCTGGCATGGCATCAACCACCTCTGAGCCTGCCCCTGCAGAGCTGACAGAATCTCTGCCCCAGTGTGGCTCCTGTCCCCCAAGCACACCAGCTCAAGCATTGCATGGCATCTTTTTGCCTGCGTACTTGCGTAGCCCCTTGAACGCCTACGGAGCACCGCTGGTTCCGAGGACAAATCAGCACAGGAAGAGGCCCTGGAGGAAGAAGAAGAGGAGGGGTGGAGGAGAGAGCTGTGTCAGAATCACCACTAGTAGCATTTTGGAGGAGTGGTGGCGGGACAACCTCCAACACTACTGCACCCTGTCCTGCATCCTTCCCAGCTGCCAGCAGAGTCACCCAGTGGGCCGTGAAAGATAGGTAACATCTCTGTCCATGCCTGCTGGACCATGAGTCAGCGGTAATATGCACCTTACTGCTGACTGCCCTGTCCAGCAAGGCCAAGACATTACCTTCCACATTCCAGTAGAGAGCCGGAATCGCCTTCCATGAAAATAAGTGGCGTTTGGGAACCTGCCACTAAGGTACCGCACATTCCACAAACTCACGGAAGGGGGCAGAGTCTACCAACTGAAAAGGCAGCAGTTGAAGTGTTATCAATTTAGACAAGCTAGCATTCAACCGCTGGGCATGTGGATGGCTGATTTCTTTCGGCGGTGCAGCAGCTGGGGCAGGGAAATTTGCCTGGTACAATCAGACGTTGGTGTACCGATAGCAGATTGCACGCAAGTACTTGGCAGTGACACACCTAATTATACACCTTCATTCCTCTCAGTGCAGGTTTCTGAGAGGACTGAAGGTATAGTGGGGTTGGAGATCCCAGCTGATGAGGAGCAAGGAGAGGTCCACTTTGTTCTTTGGTGTGGGTCTTTTATGTACGCTTGCCAATGGACTGCATGGCAGGTCGACATATGTCTGGTCAAGCATGTGGTGCCCAAGTGGCTGATGTTTTGGCCACGCGAGATACGCTCCAGACATATGTTGCAAATAGCAACGGTGTGATCTGCTGCACACGTCTGAAAAAAGGCCCACACCAAAGAACTTTTGGAATAACGCGCAGAGACAGCAGCGCCCTGCACATGTGGAGCTCTGCGTTGTGATGCAGTCGGTTGACTGCCCTTAAGCTGGCCTCTGGAGGGCATCCTGCCTCGTTGGCGATGTGCCTCCTCCTCCTCCTCTCTCCTATCAGGCACCCACGTAGAGTCAGTGACCTCATCATCCCCTCCCTCCTCATCACTGGAGCAAACCTGGCAGTATGCTGCAGCTGAGGGAACATGACTGCCAGTTTGCTGTCCTTCTTGGGCACCCCCTCTCTCTGGGCTCACGTTACTGCCCTCCTTAAGCTGGGTACCATCATCTGAGCCTTCAAAACAATGTGCATCCTCCTGCAGCATGTACCCAACACCGTGGTCAAACGGTTCGGGGGACTCCTCTGGACATGGTGGGGCTAGGGAAGGAGTGACTGATGCCATTAAGCCGAGGGAAGAGGCCGCTTTGGCAGCTGCTTTGGCAGACAAAGTACCCTGAGCCTGGGTTACATAGTTACATAGTTACATAGTTAGTCAGGTTGAAAAAAGACAAAGTCCATCCAGTTCAACCATAAAAAAAAAAAAATATTGTACAATCCCATATACCCAATTCTATACCCACAGTTGATCCAGTTGGGTGAGAGAGGATGAGGAGGATGAGGACGGCTTGGTCATCCACTCTACCAACTCTTCGGCATGTTGCAACTCAACGTGGTCAGCGTGCCCCACGGCCACGTGCTGATGAGGATGCACCGTGTCCACGACCAGCACTGTTGCCTCTAGACACAGAGCCTGCTTGCCCTCTTTTATTGGCCTGTGAGTGTCTGACTCTCCTTGTTGGTCTTCCAGACATACTGTATTTGATGTATTGGAATAGGTACACAAGGAATTGTCTGCAGTCAGCTTTACGTGCACACTGTGGCCAGTATACAGTACACTGACTTAATATACTGCAGGTTAGCTCAATCAACTGCCTGTATTATCAGTAATAGTAAAGGAATAGTCTGCAGTCAGCTTTTCATGCAAACTGAGCCCAGTATACAGTACACTGACTTAATATACTGCAGGTTAGCTCAATCAACTGCCTGTATTATCAGTAATAGAAAAGCAATAGTCTGCAATCAGCTTTACGTGCACACTATGGTCAGTATACAGTACACTGACATTAATATACTGCAGGTTAGCTCAATCAACTGCCTGCGTTATCAGTAATAGAAAAGCAATAGTCTGCAGTCAGCTTTATGTGCACACTGAGCCCAGTATACAGTACACTGACTTAATATACTGCAGGTTAGCTCAATCAACTGCCTGCCTATATTATTAGGAAGAGAACAGGGATGGTCTGCAGTCAGCTTTACCTGCACACTGAGCCCGGTATACAGTACACTGACTTAATATACTGCAGCGAGAATAACAGGAACACTCTGAAGTGAGATCTAGCTAAACTGAATACAGTGTATATATATATATATATATATATATATATATATAACTCCTGGGATGCATATATATACTAACTACACTGACTGCAGCTACCTGAATCGCCTGCCTGCTCTATCTAACTGAAATGAAATGACACTCTGACTCTCTCTCTATCTCTCTCAGACTCTCACAACGCCGCAACACACTACACAAGGCCGACACACAGGTGGCCTTATATAGTGTGGGGCGTGTGCCTACTCCTCTGAGCCATGATTGGCCAAAGGCACCCTTCCTTTGGCCAATTATGGCTCTCTGTGCTGACGGCGCTGTGATTGGTCAAAGCATGCGGGTCATAGTTTATGCTTGGCCAATCATCAGCCAGGAGCAAACGTCCCATAATGTTCGAAATTCGGCGAACGAGCAAACAGTTGATGTTCGAATCGAACATGAGTTCGACTCGAACATGAAGCTCATCCCTAGTCAAAACACACAGCATACTTCAACCAACATCCTGGGAAGACATTGAAAAGCTGCCAAATCGTGAAGCCAAAAGATGGAGAAAGGCAGTAGAAAAAGAATTAAAGTCCATTTAAGAAAATAAAACCTGGTCACTCACAGAGCTCCCTCCTAACTACAAAACTATAAGAAGTATGTGGACTTTTAAAGTAAAGTCAGACACAGAAGGGAATATCCACAAATACAAAGCCAGAGTAGTTGCCTCCCAGAAATTCGGTATAGATTGCGATGAAACATTCGCTCGCATCGTAAAACACTCCACCATCAGAGCGCTTCTTAGCATTGCAGCCGGGATGGGCATGCAAGTGAAACACCTAGACCAGGCTTTCTCAACCTTTTAACCCTAGAGGAACCCCAAAAATAATTTTCATGTCTCAAGGAAACCTTAATAAAACCAATTCATCAGGGCTCAATAAGATCAATGCTCCTTATATTGGTGGTCAACAGGAAGAATGTCCCCCTTAAAGTGGTGCTCAGAATGCCAGCCTTAAAGACAGCTAAAAAGCTATTTGGTGTCATGCTGCTGGCTTTGCTACTCTGTAGGCATCATCTAATAGAAGGTTCATCAGCCACAGCTCAAGGAACCCCTAGCAACCTCTTAAGGAACCCCATCAGAGGCCTCTGATGATATCCACATAGGATGAAACATGTCAGGCTGGCCGATGCAAGCACGCTGAGAGACGCGGAATTGTTATTTCATATGCCTTGATGTTTTCTGCCATTTGTAAGTAGACTACAATAAATGTTTTTGCCTTTTACCTATGGGCTTCACTATGCTGCCTTTTTTTCCTTACATTGGGTAACATTTTCTGGCTGAGATTTGCTCCAACATCTATATTCGCCTGCTGAGATTTGGAAATTACCTTGATGTTGGCTTTTCCTATGATTACCTGATCTGGAGTTTCTGCTGTCATCGTTTGACCCTCTACATCAGTTGAATATATTGTCTACTTATTTCCACTTTTTGGTAAGCAGATTGTGAGCACGTTGGTATGGTGTGCTTTAAAATCCTTTTTGCACACTGAAGTTTGGTGGCGGGACTACATCTTTTTCACGTTTATCCAATATTGATTGGCTTCCATTTTTTGGATTTTTTTCACTTTTTTATATAGCGCTGCATTTTGGACTTTATTATTTGTGTTTGCTATCTACAGACTGTGCTAGCTGCTATTTCATTCATTTACATTTATATATACATTTTATTTGACCACTAGCGCAGATATTTTTCACTGTTCATACGTCGTGGGCAGATGTTTGTCCATCACTACTTGTATCCTCCTTGTTCCTGTCCATAACAAAGATATCCTCCAAGAAAGTAAAGTATTCTCTGCATACAACAAGCTTCCAAGCGCATGATTCAATAATCTGCTAATAAAAACAACACTGCACATAGCCCAAAGAGCACCATACCCACAGTGAAGCATGGTGGTGGCAGCATCATGCTTTGGGGATGTTTTTCTTCAGCTTGAAAAGGGGCCTTAGTCAAAGTAGTGGGAATTATGACCAGTTTCAAATTTGCCACAAAACCTTCAGGCTTCTGCTAGAAAGCTGAACATAAAGAGGAACTTCATCTTTCAGCATGACAACAACCAAAAGCATACTCATACCCAAAAAGACTGTAATAACTTTAAAAGGTGCTTCAAAAAATTATTAGTTTAAGGGTGTGCACACTTATGCAACCATATATTTTAGATTTTATTTTTATTCCCTCCACCTAAAAGATTTCAGTTTGTTGTTCAACTGAGTTGTACAGTTTATATGTCACATTAAAGGTGGAAAAAGTTCTGAAATTATTTATCTTTGTCTCATTTTTTTACATCACAGAAACCTGACATTTTAATAGAGGTGTGTAGACTTGTTATATCCACTGTATACACATGTGAGGTATTGCTGCAAACTTCAGAGCATGAACAAAAATTCTAGCACCAGTCCCCCTCTGTAACTCTAAACTGGTAATCCATAAAGGCTTATAAAGCGTTACCCATGGAGAATTTTAAATACCGTAGTTGGCACTATTCCACAAGCGTGCACAATTTTAAAGTGTGACATGTGTGGTATCTATTTAACACCATAATTTCCCACAAAATTGAGTTTGAAAAACTGCTGCGCAAATACCATTAGACATAAAAAATTGCAAAACCCACCATTTTATTTTCTAGGGCCTCTGCTAAAATATATATATATATATATATATATATATATAATGTTTGAAAATATGCCCATGACGTGTTTGAGAAATAACTTGTTAATATAACATTTTTGTGAAAAAAATAAATACATTTCTTTATTTTCAAAATAATTGTGGGAAAATATTACAACTTCAAAAAGCTCACCATGCCTCTTACTAAATACCTTGGACTGTCTACTTTTCAAAAACTGGTCATTTTAGGGGGTATTTGTACTGACCGTTCATGCTAGGACATTAATAAATGAGAGGCTACATCAATTTTCAATGATTGGTACCATAGCTTGTGGACTCTGTAAATTTCACACAGACCAAATAATATACACAAATTTGGGTTATTTTTACCGAAGATATGTAGCAGTATAAATGTTCGTCAAAATGTATGAAGAAAAATTTTATAACAGCACTTAAGAAAAACAAAAGGTGTTTTTTTTTGTTTATAGAGCAAAAAATAAAAACCCCAGTGTTGAATAAATACCACCAAAAGAAAGGTCTATTTGTTTGGAAAAAAATATATATGGGTACAGTGTTGCATGAGTGAGTAATTTAAAGTGTACGCGCACTGAAAGCTGAACATTGCTCTGGGCAGGAAGCACCCCCTTTCACCCCAAAGTGCTCAGTATTTGAGACAAATTATAATGCAAAATATGCAGTAACCCAGAGCAACAGACAAGGACTAATATTTTACTAACATACTGTATCTTAAGGTAAAGTAGATGTATACCCAATCATTAAAATCTTATATAAAGTTTATCATATTTACATGATCTCAAAGCTTTTAAAAATCTGCAACTTTCATTAAATATACCTGGTGATCCTACCTTATACTGTATGTCCTTGATCAGGCACTTCCTGTCTTCGAGTGACAATTGCCTCCCAATTGTGGTCCTGTGTTTTCATCTTATAACATTCACCAATAGTGGTGATTTCAAGATGTGTCTACACCTATAGCACAGGCATGGTTAATGATTATCATTATTAGGAAGCAGGCCAGTCCAAAGCACCCCTAACAGGAAGTGCCTGAGCAATGGTGAAATTATGGGGAAATTAATGACTTTGAAAAATAAAAACATAACAGTTGTTTATGATACCCAGATCTTTAGCAAATAATTGGTCATCCAGTTAGAGTTTAGATCTACTTTTATTCAAGTGTATTTAATTGGTATTTTATAACAGATTATAGCACTTTGCATGATGTCATTGCTATCTGCACCATCCTAACAGATAAGGCTTATGAGTTGGTCTTTCGTTTAATGGCCACAGTAGGTAGGAAAGCACTAGACACAGGAATTTTTAAAAGACTAAAATCTATATACAAACAAATCACAATGCAATCACTAAAACTGGGTTTTGGAACAGCTTTAACTGAAAAATTCTGGACCTGATCCATACCAATCTAGAACAGGACTGACCTAATTCAGTCACTCACAAATGAGGGGAAAAAAATAATAATAATATTTTTAGTCATTAACTATAGCAATTTTTTCTTTCTTAGAAAAAAGTAGCTTAGGATACTGCACAATAATGTGATGTTTATGTTATTATGGGATTGTGGACAACTTGGTGGCAATTACTGAAAGCATGCAGTTTTCACTTTTGGAACACACTGTCCTCTAGTACAGAATTACCATTGCTCAGGACTGCAGGAATGTCAGCACCATGTCCTTGACAATGAATGTCAAACAAAGAGCAAATTAGGCAACTTGCACACTTTAGGCCCGTATTGTTCAGCTGAATATTTATGAAAATGGTTAAGTTGGTAAAGGTGATCTCCAATTAGAGGTTCTGCTGACAGCAGATTTTCGCTGCTCAAACCAGCAGAGCAAAAGCCTCCATTAGTCATGTTATGACATTAGAAAACCAGCCAGTCAGTTACTGGACTGTATCATTTTGTTAAGCCTTATCATCCTTGAATTTAATAATGTGCACAGCAATATGCATAGATAAAACCCTTTTTGTGAAACTACATTGACTTGCTGTTCAGAAAGCCATTGTGTCACTTGTTAAAAAGGAGACACTGTCAAGTGTCAGTGTTACTCAACAGAAAAATAAATACATCAAAACTTCCTTTGTTTCTGTAAAACATTTGTTTAATATAAGGTGATCTATATTTTACAGTATAAATCTATAGCCCTGTTTTATTCTTTTTGAATTCCTTATTCTTTTTATATTCCTTAATTAAAATTAATCTTTTCTTTGCTTTTAGTTGCAACTTTAATAGACCTGCCTTAAAGCAGACATCACGAGATGCCTTCTATTACGTTTATTATCCTAAAAAGACCATTTTGTGCCCCTCCCTGATTTTGTTTGTTGGCAGAGCCTGTTTCCTCAACTTTATGACTAAGTTCCACAAACTGCCACTTCGGAATTGGAATGCCGGAATCAGAATGTCCTTACAGTCAAAAGAGGCAGTCCCATTGGACAATGGGAAGGAAATTTGTTGGAATTATACATGATGTCTGACCTCAGTAATGAGGCAAAAATGAATCAAATATTAGACACAGAGGTAGCTATAAAAGGTTATAGCTAGCATCTTGGCAGGCCTTCCATTGAAATGGTCATAAAGGAGATGTACAACCAATGCTTGTTTGGCTATACTTCTCCTGTGGATCACAGGAGTGCAGTTCATTCTGCAATACTACGAGTCGCTAAAGCCCGCTGTCGGCTAATGTCACAGAGCCAGTCCAGACTCGGGAAAGATCACGACCATATGGTCGGTATCCACCAACATGCCTGGACCGACACTTGGCAAAGCCTCTCAACGAGCCGCTGAGAGCCTGAGCCGGCCACTCCCACCCCCTTCACATTCCAGCACCTCAGTGAGCACGGGGGGGCAGAGCAAAGAACCGGCAACTGACAGTCACCAGCTCTTTGCTCAGGGAGCTGTGAGAACCGATCGATTTTGATTGCTTGGTTCTCAGTATGAGAGCCAGTGGGGGACAGATGCAGCATCGGACCGATGGTGCATCCAGCTAGGTAAGTATGATTCTACAAAAAAGTCAATTGAAATTTGGTCAGTTCAGCAGGAGCCAGTCAAATTCCTGTTCACTCGATCACCTTCTGCCAAACGGACAAGTTGGAAACCTTTTCTTGATTAGCATCTGCAGCCAATAGGCTGCAGCCTCAATCAATGTATATCGACAGCATAGGGTTCTGCTGTCAGCATAAAATATCCCAGTGGGGGATTCGCTGAGGCAAAAAAAAATAATAATAATAGTGTATGGGCAGCTTTAGGCAGGACTTTTGCATGTAAAAAGTTAAAATGAAGTGCAGGGTTACTTTAAAGGGGTTGTAAAGGTTCGTTTTTTATTTTCTAAATAGGTTCCTTTAAGCTAGTGCATTGTTGCTTCACTTACCTTTTCCTTTGATTTACCTTCTAAATGTTGTTTTTCTTTGTCTGAATTTCTCACTTCCTGTTTCTCCTCACTGAACTCCACACCATCATCCGAGTGGTGTGGAGTCATCCAGAACAGCTTACTGAACAGCTTACTGAGGATAAACAGGAAGTGAGAAATTCAGACAAAGAAAACAAAGAAAAAAAATATTTAGAAGGGAAATCTAAGGAAAAGGTAAGTGAACCAACAATGCACTAGCTTAGAGGAACCTATTTAGAAAATAAAAATCGAACCTTTACAACCCCTTTAAACTACAAATAACTATTGCACCAGTATTACTTTTCACTGTAGCGGTTACTGCCCCAGTCACAGATGCTTTAATAGGAAATCTTTTAATTTAGGTTTAGAGATTAGGTGCTCTTTTTGTACTTTATTTACTTATTAATTTATTGTAAACAACAAAAAACTTTCAGGTAACATGACATTTGCTCACTTTATAAATGCCAGCTTTTAGCACATGGTATTAGCAAATGCCAGCCATTAGCATATGGTATTAAAGTGGTAATAATCATAAAAATGTAAAAAAAAAAATGCAGTGTATTAATTCTAAGATATGGTGTCTACATTAGTTTTTGGCTTTTTTTCCTCCTGTTTTTACCTGGTGATCTAGCTAGTAACACACCTGCTGTATTAAAGCACCCCCATTCTGGGTGAAGGAGCACAGGGGACACCTTTGGACAGCAGCATTGTCAGACTGGAGGCACAGGAGTATTACATGTACTAGCAGATTAACAAATGGAAGCCAACTCCAGCTCGCATTGCAGTTACACAAATAGTGACAGCAACAGTTTTTTTTTTCCTTTTGGGATAAAAGTTTTACGTGAAGAAATAAAAGCTGAACATTGCAATGGTAAATGGTTTATCTCAGAGAGCTTGTTCTGTTGAAAAATAAAAACAGTTACTGGCTGGATCACTTGGTGAAAATAAAAGAAAGCAAGCCAAAATAAGAAAATGAATGTAACCATCACATCTAAGATTTGGTATGCTCTAATATAATAAATGTTTTCTTTTGGGTTTAATACCACTTTAAAGTATTATATTATTCTCCTGTTGTGTCTTTAATTTCACAGAACATCCTTGCACAAACTTGCAACCCCATCACGAGAGGATTTCCAGTGGAAGCCTCTATACATTTGTGCTGTACAGGTGCAGCTAAACGTTTTTGATAACCCAGGACAGACTAATACATTTCCTCAACCATTTAAGATGTTGGAGGTTTGCCTGCATAGAATAAAGCTCTATGGGTGCAACATCATTCTGTTTATAATTTACCTATTACTGTATGTGAAATCACTGCAACTAAGTGTACTAAATGCATGACCTACTGCTTATTTAGAAAACATTATGAGGCAAAGATAGTTCTCCGTTCCCAGTCGATGCTTGTTACAGGGAAACGCATCGGTTGGAAATAGTCCTAAGACGTCACCACACACCAACAGGCTATTTGAACACTAGCAGCTGTGTGCTTTTAAGTTTTGTTTTGTTTGTTGTGCTTTAAGATTTTTTTGGAATAAAGCACCAATTGCTTACTGCACTATGAAGTTCTCCTCTTTCTTTTTTTAAAACATTGCATCCTCCACCTATATGAATTTCTTGAGCTGAATGCTCACGGAGTGGCAACATTAAACTATCCTCACGGAGGGATTGGAGCAGCTGATCTGAGGTGAGGTGAATGACCAGATACCCGCCCAAAGGCTATACCGTTCGAGTGATCCCTGCACAGAGGTATCTGTGTATCAGACTGGCTGGCGGTATGAATGTTTGAAGCTGATCTCTCCCGGTACAAGGCGTGTTGGACTCCCGTGACAGGAGTCCATCAATCCTGGTAAGAGGCCATCCGGCTGTCTATATTACTCTCTTTCCTGATCGGTGTGCATTATTGGAAGTGTTGAAGCCGACCCATTGTTAAAATGCACAACATCTGATATGTGTGGATCATCTAACACCAGCAAGCTATCTAACAAGTGAATAGCGCTGCACTATGAAGACTGCTACACCCTTGATAAATCTTTGGATTTATAGTAGCATCTTTTTTTCCTCTTAATGATTTATGTGTTTTAATCACTGTTTTTGTGGACAATATTTTTCTCCTTTTTTACGTTTTTTAAACCAATTTTTTTCACTTTTCCTTATTCACTTCTTATATTTGGATTAATCAAAACATTAAATAACCAGTTTATCACGTTTTCACTGGTTTTAGTTATTGGTTGTTATACTGATGTCATTTAGTCAGTGTTTAATCACCTCGATTATTTATTCACTTGCAGTTTTTTGCACATCGTTTTTTGTTTTATAAAGATAGAGCTCCACAGGCTTAATGAAGGCCCCTTGAGCCCATAGGGAAGAGGAGTCTTGACTAATGAAAGCATGGCTTAATAAGTGGGTGTGAACATTTCAAGTAAGTAACTCTAAGGTGATTGGCTATTAAGGCATGGGGTGATGGGGCAGACCCTGAATTCTGTTAAAAGTTTACACAGAGGCAAATCATGACTGACTTGAACTTCAGCTTCAGATTGCCTGCCACTGGCCCTGCTTAAGGATAATTGTCACAGCTTTATTGTCAGTTTTTATCTTGCCAGCAAGTAATTTTGTTTTAATGGACTATGCCCTCGAGTGGAAGTTGGCTCTGTAGGGAGGTAGCTACTTTTGGGGTGAATACTGCCTCATGTTATTGTATTGCACTGTATTGTAATAAAGTCTGTGTTAGTGAGTGATATATACCATGCTGGCCAAGAAGTTAGGAAGGGGTTAAAGATTGCTAACTCCTAAGTGATAATAGTCCTGCCTCTGTTGGCCCATAAATACAAGGGGATGTAACCTTTGGAGAGAGGCTCTACCATGTGGGAACTAGCAGGAAGCCATGTTGCAAGATGTTTCACTTACAGCAGGGGTGCCTAACCAGTGGCCCGGGGGGCCACATATGGCCCGCAGAGCCTTCTGATGTGGCCTACGACCTCCTGTTCTGGGATGGTGAGTTGGCAAGCACAGATTGTGTTTTTTCCATCCCAGAGCATCAGTGTTGTGAATGAAGCCAGGGGTAGAGGAAGCAAGTGGCTGCGAAGCAGAGCTGCATAAGCCAATGCTTCCTGTTTAGCGCTGGCTCCTGTCACAGGCGTGACACCAAATGTACTCTGCCTGGGACAGCAACAGCCAGAAACACCTGAATAGAAGACTGTTATTAACCCTTTCCATACAGGGCTTTTTATACCACTTCCATACCGGGACTATTATGGCACTTCTCTCCTACATGTACAAATCATCATTATTTTGCTAGAAAATTACTCAGAACCCCCAAACATTATATATGTTTTTTTAGCAGACACCCTAGGGAATAAAATTATGGTCGTTGCAACTTTTTATCTTGCACGGTATTTGCGCAATAATTTTTCAAACGCTTTTTTTGGGGGGAAAAAATGGTTTCATGAATTAAAAATAGCAAAACAGTAAAGTTAGCCCAATTTTTTTTATAAAGTATGAAAGATTATGTTACGCCGAGTAAATAGATACCTAACATGTCACTCTTTAAAATTGCGCACACTCATGGAATGGTGGCAAACTTCGGTACTTAAAAATCTCCATAGGCGACGCTTTGAAATTTTTTACAGGTTACCAGGTTAGAATTACAGAGGAGGTCTAGTGCTAGAATTGTTGCATGCACTCTAACGCACGTGACGATACCTCACATATGTGGTTTGAACGGCGTTTACATATGTGGGTGGGACTAACGTGTGCGTTCGCTTCTGAGCGTGAGCTATTGGGGACAGGGTCTTTTTAAAAAAATATATATATATATCATTTATTTTTTTATTTTACTTAATATTTTTTTATTTTTACACTTTTTTTTATTTATTTTTTTTATCACTTTTATTCCTATTACAAGGAATGTAAACATCCCTTGTAATAGAAATGGTGTGTGACAGGTCCTCTTTATGGAGAGATGTGGGGTCAATAAGACCCCACATCTCTCCTCCAGGCTGGAAAGCATGAGATCGTGAAAAAAATGGCACCGATCTCATGCTTACTAGCCGCAATGGCGGCTTTGTTTACTTCTGAGGACCTGGGCGTGACGTCATCACATCGCGCCTGGGCCTCCGACGGTCATAGAAATGACTGGTGACCATCTGGTCACCAAGTCATCTCTATGCTGATCACGTGACCCACCACCGGCACCGGACGATTCTCTCCGGATCCCCGATGGCACGGGAACGCCCGGAGAAGCACCGGATGGTTGCGGGAGGGGGGATGTCCCCTCCCACCACCTATAAGAATGATCAAGCGGCTGAACCGCCACTATGATCATTCTTATGGTGCGCAGAATCGCCGGCAGAAGAGAAATATATCTGAATGATGCCTCTAGCTGCAGGCATCATTCAGATATCCCCCCACAAACCCAGGACGTCATATGACGTCCACCCGGAGGGAGAGAGGGTTCCTGCCGGCGTCATTTTACAATGACCCGGTATGGAAGTAGTTAAAGGTAAGTTTATTACTATCACACTGTATATTTGAGCATATCTGCTCTGCCGTGGTTAGTGGTCTGCTTTCAAACTGAACCGCAGGTGCAGCACAGTGCACCTGGGGGTTACCTGGACTGAGCCATAGACTTCTGTTATTACCTGTGGGTTTGGTGTGCTTTCAGAAAATGCACCATACCTACAGGATATAATAAAAGTCTAGGAAAGCCACAGATGTACTGTAAACCGCAGCGCATCCCTGTGAAAGCAGCCTTAGGCCTCTTTCACAAGATCGGTCCAACCCAATCAGACCCTCCATTCACCTCTATGGAGCAGCAGATGTAAACAGACTTGTGTCTGTTACCAAGTTGTTTAAGTGGCCCTTACTCTTCAAAAGGTTGGGCACCCCTGTCTTACCGGAACATGTAGTCTCCCTTTTTGGGGTACCCAGTCAGGGTACTGGAACCGGAACAAGGACCTTAGCAGTAGACACTCTCTTTCTTAGAGTTTTTCCGTAGTTCCACTTTTTCCAGCGATAAGCCCCACCCACATGTTAGTCTAATGCCTGTCTGGCACTCATGGTAAAGGCAAGCCTTTAGACTATGTTGAGTTACTGTTAAAGTAGTTGCAAACCCCCCTGAGACATTTTTACATATAGGTAAGCCTATACTTTCTTCCCCAGCGTGCCGTTTCTTCCCCAGTGTGTGCCGTGACTGGCGGCTCCCGCATGCATGCGCGGGAGTGACATCACACGACTCTAGCCAGTACCAGAGCCGGAGTCTGCGGCCCTGGAAGGAAGAGGGGTGAAGATGGGTGCTTCCACCAGCGGGGACATTGTGGACATAGGGGGCTTCGTTTGCAGGTAAGTGCCACATAATGGGCTAGCATGCAATGTATACTAGCCCATTATGCTTTTACTTTGCAGGGGAATAAAGAGGAAGTAATCAGGGTTTACTTTCTCTTTAATGTGTGCTCACAGAATAACTGTGACTGGCACTGGTTGAGTTATTATGTTGGAACTTTTAAATAAAGCTATGGCCCTGCCCTTTCCAAACTAACCAGTCTTTATGTTATTTTTGGGCAACGTTGCCTGTTACTGTAGTTATGACTTTAAGCCTATGTTTCTCAACAGCCATGTGTACATGGTCTGATAGCAAGCTAAGCGGTGCAAATAAAGTGATGACAGTAAAATCTTGGGCTGGCTTTACCCAGGATCCAAAGGTTTCTGGTGGGCTGCAGTGGCAGTAGTGCAGTCGCTGACTAAAGCTGAATTCCATGCAGATATTAAAGACACTCCACAGCTCATCGCTCCAATGAGCGTGGAGGATCAGAGCAGGAGAGATGCTGACTGACAGGCAGTCGCTCTCTGCTTGGGGAGGGGAGAGAACTGAGCCATCGGTGATGCTTGATGGCTCGGTTTTCAGTGCAGAGACGCCGGGGGACAGCTGCAGCATCGGTCTGATGCTCCATCCGCCTAGGTAAGTATGAAACTAAAAAAACAAACAAAAAAAAAACATACTTCTCTTTTAAGCTAAAAAAACATCTACCTTTGGAACCACTTTAAATGTATTTTTTAATGTAAGAAGTGAAAATACCTGAACTGGACTTCGTATCAACCTCTTGTAATCATTCAGTCACAGGCTGGGGGAGGGACAAGACCCGTAAAGCTCTGTACACACGATCGCATTTCCTATGGTTTTTAAACCGATGGATTTTTCCATCGGAAAACCGATGAAGCTGACTTCCATCAGTCTTGCCTACACAATATCAGTCAAAAAACCGACCGTTCCAAACGCTGTGACGTAAAACACTTTGATGAGCCGAGAAAAATGAAGTTCAATGCTTCTGAGCATGCGTCGACTTGATTCTGAGCATGCGTGGGTATTTTAACCGATGGACTTGCCCATAGACGATCGGAATTTGCTATCGGTTTTTTTTCCATCGGAAAAATTTAAAACATGTTCTATTTTTTGACACCGATGGAAAAAAGACCGATGGGGCTGATACACGATCGGTTTGTCCGATGAAAAAAATCCATTGGACTGTTTTCATCGGTAAAACCTATTGTGTGTACGCGGCTTAAGTGTTATTTGACTGCAGCAGAGAAAAATCAGGTTGCATGCCCTGCCAGACAGGGCTGGGCTGTATGGCAGAGCTATGTAAATCTCAGGACTGGATAGGCACAGACAGAAGACTTGTAGCAGGTCCCTTATATGTATTTCATCTTTGTATTTGGCTATTTTCCTGGAGTTCAGCTTCCATTATTCATATATCTGATAGAGTATCATTTAGGCCTTCTGCATCATCAAATAAAACCTGAAATAATACACCACCAAGAACATTTTGGAGAAGGATATCTCCGGAATTATTAAAAAATATGGTTTCATTTTTTTTTTTAAACACTGTCCTTAAACTAGCACTTAGTCATTATATAAACAACTTATTTTAATTGTCTAAGGCCACTTCCCTACACCCTACTAAAACCATTAAAACAATAAGGCATAATAATAACACTTGCTGCCTTGAAATTCCAAACAATTGCTGTTTGGAAAGAATCCAGCTTGGGATGCTGCCAGATCTGTCTGTATTGTTCCCTAAGCCAACTGGTTGCACTAAACCTACACATTGTTTGCTTATAATAGCTAAAGCATTTTTTTCCAACACACAGTGATAGGGTTATATATAAAACACATTTATTCTAGTCCAAACTATGAATGGATTTCCCTTGCAAATATAAATCCATGAAGAATATGCCGTGTTCCATTTTCAATAGTTAAATATTCTTTCAAAAGCTTTATTTCGTCTTTGAGGTTGTAATGAGCTGACAAGACATGTATTATTTAGTATTACTGAACTGTAACCTACAATTTGAATGTGGATCAAATTCAGAATTAACTAAGAAAGCAACTATTTAATACAATACAAGTGAAAAGTACTGTTCTGTGTTCTTTTCTAGATATGTTTTACATTTTTATCTCTTACCTCTTCTCTCTCAGGCCAACTCTTCCAATGTATTATACTTTCCCTAAATACATGCTATGGATAATCTTCAGTTAAATATGAAGAATGTATTATTATGAGCAGACCAAGTTGATCCTTGATATATGTGGATAGGATAGATCTGACATTTTTTAAAGTACTTCATGTGTTCCTCATTTTACATAGGGGCATATTTATAAATCTGACATTCAACAAAAACTCGTAGCAGGTAAATCTTGCACATGTATGTGTTTTAAATCACAGCGATTAACCATTTCCCAATGGATGTACATATATATATACTGTCTATACTGTATATATATATATATATATATATATATATATATATATATATGTAGAAAGGTCCCAGGCCTCCTTCTTTTTGTCTAATGAGGACCTCCAGGGCCAGAGATAGTTGACATCCTTCTATATGTAGTGGATTGTGAGACATGGTGGGGTTAGAGTTATTAAAGAAAAAGTTTATTTCCTTTAACAATCTTTTAACAATCCTATGGCAACAGTCTTTAACAGTTCCTAACAGTTCCTTTCTCTTTCACTACAATCACTCCTTGTAGTTCTTCAGTCCACTGAGCCCCCGGTCTCTCACTAGACCCACTGATTCACTGCCACTGAATCCTTTGAGCTCATCCAATCTTCATGGTGCTATCTTCCTCAAGCGTCACCCCCGCTTCTCTGCCGGGTCCCTAGCTTGGCACTTAAGATACATCTCATGCTTCACCCACACTGGCCTGCTCGATAGCTAGCTTAACACACAAGGATTCTCTGCAAGTGTCACCTCCACTGGCTGGGTCCCTGGCTTGATTCTCACTAAAGATTCCCTGATTCTTCACCATCCCCATCTGGTAAAAAATGCTGCTCCGGTACTTGCTTCAGGCCGCAGTCCCAACCCGGTGCTGCTCTCTTGCTTCTGGATAGGCCCTCAGACAGCCCAGCAGCCAGATGTCCCCAGGATAGGCCCCATCACTGCCCTAGCAGCCCAGGCAGTACAACACACATCCACCCAGACAGCCGTCCAGGTGGCACAGAACAAAGATCACCTGACTCTCCCCGAATATATATAGGCTCTCCCAGAAGGCCAAGGGATCCAAGAAAACCCCTGCCCAATGGCTGAGATACCCCATATACCCCTAACCTGACCTTGTTTTGCCCTTCTCTTATCTAGTACCACCCAGTACCCGGCCCAGCCTGGTGGTAGAAGAGAAAAGTACAAGAAGGCCAAACTTAGGGAGAAATCAATAGATCTCTAGCAATCTACCAGGATAACTACTCCTGGCAAGTAAATTTGGAATTTAGGCAGGGTTCCTCCTCACATCTACTTTCTCGTAAATTGGTGGTGATATTTCAATGATGGATGCACTGGTAGCAATCATCCAAATATCATTCTTTCTGCACTTTTTAGTAAAAGTGATCCAAGTATCTAAACAGCTGCCCAATCAATTTTACATGCAGCAGAAGGCCCCCCTCCCCACTGCGACACTGGTTCCCATTCAATCAGGGAGCTCAGGGCAGCTGCAGAACTTACACTCCACAATCTTTTCTATAGTGTATGAAACCTGAAGCCATTTTGTCACCTCTAGTTTCAGTCTTTTGCTTACCGGCTGTTATCGGCTAGTAAAGCAGCTCATCAAACCAATCTCCATTTTTTTAACTGCTTTGGAGGGCAAAGGAAAGACCTGGAGTCTAAAAATAAATATAAATAAAATAAATAATAAAATAAAAAATGTAAAGCCCCCCCCATGGCCATGCACAAATCCAAACACGTGTGTAAGTTCCGCACACATATGTAATCGATGATCACACCACTCATGTGAGGTATTGCCGCAAACGTCATAATGAGAGCAATAATTCTAGCAACAGACCTCCTCCATTGGATAATTTAATGAACCCTAGTTTGTCGCCCTTCCACAGGCAAACACCCGTGTGTGGGGGTTTTAAGTAATTTGCTAGCAAAAAGATTCAGATTTTTACATGATGTGAGAAATGCCAGAATTAGGCTGGGCAACAGATGGTTAACTTACCACCAGTGGATGTTTAGTGAAAGTCTTAGCTTTATAAATAGACATTATGGTGTTCCATTATGTTGGCAACTCCACCACCGTACTTCACATATTGTTTTCTTTAAATCCTTTGTGTGTGTCTTGGCACTTGGTGCTTTCAGTGCAGGATCTGCATTTTTTTTTGTGTCTGTGGTTCCCAACTCAGGATGGAGTAAGTATGAAACAAAATTGGGGTATTAGTTTAAAGCTATGCTTTAAATGCACCTTGGGGGAGGGGGGCTGAGTGTTTAGAGGGGGAAAAAATAAATGTTAAGGGTTTACTTAGGGTTTAAATGCAAGGGAGGGCTAAAAATCTGGGAAGGACCACCAATTAGCCATTTCATGGTAGGGAGTATTAACTGTCAGCTGAAAAATGTGTACCACACAAATTGTTCTGTAGTGCCTCAATGATTTGTAGACAAGGTGAAAGGTGGATATCGCAAAACAACCTGGTTCATCATGGCACGCTTTTTTCTTATCTTATGGTATCAGCTTTCTTGGAAGTTAAGTTCTCCACATTTGGACACATATTTTTGTTGAGCTGCAAAAGGAAGTTGGTTCTGCAAGACCCCCCTTTACTAGAATGTGATTACAGATCTGAACAAGCATCTAGTAGCTATGAAAAGCCTAGCATATGCCACTAACTGTGAGTCTCACTCTGATTAATTTCTGAATGATAAGAGATCTCCACTCAGTGCCAAAAGCCCAATATATGTTTTTTTTTTTTTTTACAAAGATAAAGTTTTTGCAATTTTTTTAAAATGCAATTAGTACAGAATTCATACAACATCCAGGTGCACAGAGAGCTATTCTATGCATTTCAAAATATATTGCTTACATTATATGGAAGTGTCATGTCAGATATAAACATTATTATTTTTATTCTGTACATTAGAAGGTTAGACCCAGGCAGTTGAACCACACCCATGTGGATATGTGTTATTATCTGATGCTGAGCTCATTCTTACAGCCTTAGGGATGATGGGAAACCATATAATGAGATGTAGACACTTTATTAGATGTGGCGGTGCAGATAGTAACCCTGACATGTATCCAGTAGTGCTGTTGTAAGGCAAGGTAAAGCATGAAGTCATGGGACTAAACTGTCAGTCCCTGTGTCTCTATCCCACCTGCCCAAATCTTTGATAATTTTAGGGCAGTTCTGGCCATAATAAGTAACTTTTTTGTCCCTCTCCCTCGCCTGTAGGATGCCGTCATTGTTTACTCCGGATATGGCGACGTGCACCTGTCGACATCCGGAGCAATCTCTGATTGGCTATGGCGGTGTGGGGTGGGGTAATATAAGCTGGTCGTCAAATCGTGTGGGCACGCCCTCTGTTGAAGTCGGAAATGATGAAACGCATCAGGACGTGACCCACACAACGTTATACCGGAAGTGACGCATGCGCTCCACCGCTGTGGGATCCAGAACCAGAAAGTGATCTAGGTCGCTCCACGGTTACACAGTCACGGATGTCGGACGGCTGATATGGTGAAGTGCACCCGATTTACACTTTCAATGCCTCATTAACTGTTATATATTGTACGTTTAATTTATGAGGGGATATTTGATGTGAGGGCTTTGTTTTCAAAATAAATGAGATTACGCTATGTGCGCTTTCTTTCGTTTTTTGAACTTTATAGGAGCTCTAATCATCCCTTGATCTCCTGGAATGGTGGTGACTACAAGTTTTGGTTCAGAGGATTACTTCTCTTAGAGGCTGTTTTTTTTTATCTTAGCTCTGGTGAGTTTAACCCCCTAAGGGGAGTTTGCATCACGTGGTGGAATTGGAGTTATCGGTGGAAGGTGCACACTACAATGATCTCTAGGCTCACCCATGGGCATTATTCTGAATCACTGTATTAAACATCACTCTTCCTAAAATATTTTTCTGTGGAGTTGACCACATTCAGTCAACATTAGCGCTGTTTCATAGTATCTGATTGATACAGTTTTAAACTGTGAACATTTTTAAATACTATTGTTTATATATTTTGCCTTATTTTTAAACATCAGCTTAGATAGTTTATGGTCCCGGATTGTTTGATAAGATAACTGGGTCTTCTTCAATATTATACATATTTTTAGATACCCTTTGGATATTGTAGGAACAGTATTATCTTCCTCTGGCGCTGAGTGGTGTAAAATAGGCCTTTAACATACACCTTTTTCTTTTTTCTTTTTTACTTTGTAAATAGGTAAAGCATAGCTCCCAACTATTCCTGATTTTGAGGGACTGTCTCTGATTTGGAGCAATGTCCTCTGTCCATTTTCCCCCCTCATTTGTCCCTCATTTTGGTCTAAATCATATAGTTGTATTTAAAATGTACAAAATGTAAAATGTAATTCATCTTTCAAAAAGAGTTTTCCAGTGTTAAACCTTTCATACAAATTCTAAATTGCTGCATTTGAAAAATTGCCAATATAAAGGAATAGTAGTGGTAAAAAAAAAGCCCTTGTAGATTTAATTAATATTTTTCTTGGTTAATTCTCCTTTAAGGGGGTGTGGCAGGGGGCGTGTTCTATGCCTACATACGTTTGTTAGTAGGTGTCCCTCATTCCCATCTCAAAATGTTGGGAGGTATGGGTAAAGCACTGTTGATCGTTGATGTGTTCACTGTAGGTGGGGTGGGAAGTTTGCAGTTAGGAAGGCTCTCTTGTCTGGCATTAAATTCAGCATGAACGACAAATAGCATAATGTGATGGATAGTATTTATATTTTCATTTATGTTTAGAAGCATGATTGACTCCCAATGTCAGTCCCCCTACAGTTGGATTAGACATATGCCGCGTACACACGGTCGGACTTTCCAACGGGAAAACTTCCGTCGGAATCTCCGACGGAAAAATAGAGAACCTACTCTATCTATGTCCGTCAGAATTTCCGACAGAAGAAGTCCGATGGAGCATACACACGGTCGGAATTCCTGACCAAAAGCTCCCATCTGACTTTTTCTGTCAGAAATTCCAACCGTGTGTACGCAGCAATAAAGTATTTTTTATGCAAATTATGTCACTCAAGCACTTGAGTTTGATGCACTAGCATGTGTCATTTTTGTAGGGTAGACAAACAGGCCAGACCCAAAACAAGAGAGACAAATTTGCAAGTGAGCAAACTCCATTCATCAGAGCAAATGACTTAGTTTACACCAGTCCTCAGCAGTCCAATCCCTGCACCTTTTGCAGAATATCAGTCTGTCTCTGATTTTTTCCTGGAGAGAAGTGGCTTCTTTGCTTCCCTTTTTGACACCAGGTCTTCCTCCAAATACACTTACACCTGCCTGCTGTCATTCCTAAGCAAGATCTACACTGGTGGTGCCCCGATCCCGCAGCTGAATCAACTGTAGGAGATGGTCCTGGCGCTTGCTGGACTTTTTTGTGTGCCCTGAAGCCTTCTTCACAAATGCAGTGAAAATGTTTTTTATGGGATTAAGTCCATTTCAATGGCAAAGAGGGACTTTGCAATTAATTGCAATTCATCTGATCACTCTTCATAACATTCTGGAGTATATGCAAATAGCCATCATAAAAACTAGATCCAATGCAATTGTACCAGAGATGAGGATTACCAAATCCTAGGCCAACACTTAACCCAAAAATTTCTGGACAAGGGATATCCCCCCGCTCTCATAGATGATGCTATCCATCAGTATCAGGCTAAACCGACACCCAAACTCAACACGCCAGAAGGGCTCAAGCCAACAAGGTTTGCCACCCAGTTCCATGACCGCTACAGACAAATGAAAAAAATCTTCATCAAGAACTGGCCCATCCTGCTGGAAGATACTTTTTTGGGTTCCACGCTAACATCCGAACCCAAAGTTTCCTACCACAAGGCCAACAACATCAAGAGCTGAAAGTAAGATCTGCATACCCAAGCCAGATCCCACCACCCACACCCCCCGTATCCCACTAGTGGCATGTTTGAATGCAAGAAAAAATTATAGTATAAGTTTCTCCATCACTGCGCTGATTTCTTTGGGTCACATAACAGAGAAACTGGCTACTAGAGAATCAGTATTGGAGGCCTTAGTTTGTATCACCATATTGCTGTAACTTACTGTCTGCATTCTCATCAATCTTCAGAGATCTTTATAATCTCCTGTATGATGTAATGTAGCTTTATTTTTTCCCATGTCCAGTGTGATGTGAGAGATGGGAAGTGGATTAGTAGTGGTATGTAGTCCTCTGCTCGTTAGATATCTAGCTTTAGTTGTTTTAAAGGGATAAGTAGCAGAGCTCCTCAGTTAAATGTTCGCTCTGGTCACCATATTGGATATGCTTCCCTGGTGGAGCGGCACTAGCACAACTGCCAAGCCCCCCATGTGGCGTGGCACTAACACCACCCTCCACCACCCTCTGTCCTTACCGTGGATGCAGGCAGTGAGAGAGCAGCGTCAGAGGTCCTGTGGCTATCTCTCAGTGTGGCATGCTCTGGTGTCCTCTCCTGGAGTCCTCTCCTCTCTGATCCTCCTGGCACTAGGTGTCCAATAGGATTGGCCAATCAGAAAACGGGTTTTATACCTGTTTCTGATTGGAGGAGGATCAGTGTTGCAACAGCGAATATTCATTCGCTGTTGCAACACACCTGGGTGGGCTCAGGACGCATGCTCTGCGACCCGAGCCCACGATATTTGGAAGGAATTCATGTGCTTGGTGACCGAAAGGGGCCGGACACATAAATTGGGGGCGGCAGGATCAGCCGTTGATAGATTCATTCTATGCATGAATCTATCTACTACATATAGGGGGTGGAGAGTAGATGGGGTGGAGCCCGAGCGCCCCCAATGGGTGCCCCAAAAACAGCATTTTTGCTTGCACGTGATTGGATGATATAAATCAGCAGAGCTTCTTCTCATTTCAGTTCTTCCTATCAGATCTACAGCGACTGCACTTCCAAGTGCACTTGCAATGCACTTGTAGGGCACAGTGGATTTGCCTTTAGTAAATCAACCCCATTGTTCCAATATTTTTATGCCAGTTTAGGACTTCAAAAGTTGTTTGCTTACAGGTTTCAGTAATGAAAATCCATTTTCGGGAAAAGGTTAAGGTTTAAAGTGCAAAGTAACCCATGAAAAAATGTAGTATATTGCATTGTCTTATTAGCTTTCTATAGGAACTTACAAGCTCCTATCAGCCAAAAACCACTGTACATCCCATTCTTTACTGATACACTACCCTTTGCTGTCTTTGTGAACCATTTATAGTTTGCATATTATTTTTGCTGTAACATGTAAGGCCTTATAAATATAACCTTTCTATTGTTTTACAGTATACGTTATATCTAGCCTATAGCCTCGTACACACGACTGAGTTTCTCGTCGTAAAAAACACGTCGTTTTTTTCGACGAGATTCTTGTTAACCTTGTCGATTTTCTCGTCAAGCTTTCCATGTGTACACACTGACATTTCCCAATTTCCTCGTTGTTCTCCGCGGTCACGTCCAGCACGTACGACGGCACTATAAAGGGGAAGATCTTTTTTCTTGGCGCCACCCCTTGGGCTGCTTTTGCTGATCTCGTGTTACCGCGTGTGAAGTAAAAGTTTGGGAAGAGACGATTCGCGCTTTTCAGTCTTCGTACTTTTCAGATCGTTTTCTGCGGTTCAGTTTGTGCTTGTGGGTTCGTATCTTGACTTTCAGGGCGTCTAGGCAGGTCGTATCTGTTTTACAGTGCGTTCTTGCCTGTTCGTTTCTGTTTTTCAGTTCGTTATTCATAGGCCTTGCTGTTCTAAAGTGCGTTCTGTTCTATACGTTCTGATAAGACGACCGTTTCCTAGCCATGTCGCCTGGACGTTCTCGTCGTCGAGTTCGTGCTGTGCGTGTGCTTGGTGTTGGTCTGCTTGTTTTGGACCAAGACCAGTCCATGAATGGTGTGAGGAGGAGTTCATGGACCAAGAATTGGTTGCTCCAGCGGGACCAATTCTGCCACATGCCTCTGCTGCGGGAGATAGTCGAGAATAATCCTGAGGACTACAGGAATTTTCTGCGGATGTCTGACCCGGTTTTTCAGGAACTGTTGGCTTTGGTGTCCCCCTATATTACCAGGAAGGACACCGTTATGCGGGAAGCCATCAGTGCTGAGCAGAGGCTCATCGCCACGTTACGTTATCTGGCGACAGGGAGAAGTCTTCAGGACTTGAAGTTCACGACAGGCATCTCCCCCCAGGCTCTGGGCCTCATAATCCCAGACACCTGTTCTGCTATTATACAAGTCCTGCAGGAGGACTATATTAGGGTAAGTTTTCTCCATTAACATCACATTTTATGTATTACATGTATGCTAATGTATTGTATTTCTTTCATCCTTCCCTAATTACCATGATTGTAATATGCTGAGAATGTCCCCTTTGTCCTCATGCATGCTTGAAGCTTTAGATTGCCCCTTTTTTCTCCTCCATGCATATTTTCCTTCACTAACCTTTCCAGCAGGGGCGCCTGTTGCTCCAAATGTTTGGGGGTTCAAACCCCAATTTAGGAAATAAACTTCCTCCTTTTTTGCTCTGGTGCCTATTAAACGCCCCCATTTGTTCCCTCCAATGCAGCCATTTTGTTCCCTCTAATGCAGCCATTTTGTCCCCTCCAATGCAGCCAGTTCCCCCCCAGCCCTGCACTTACCTTCTTGTGGTCAGCGCCATCCTTCTTCTGTCCTTGATGTCTTCTCCTTCCCTTGATGTTGCATCAGCCAATCGTGTTACCATTAAACAGACTTGGTGAACATGATTGGCAGAGCAGCCTGTCAGTGTTTACCCAAGGAATGCCCCCCCCCCCCCTGCGTCCCCTATTTAACTTTTCTGAAGCCAATTACATCCCTCAGGCTGTAATGTGCAAGACAATTTTCCTTACTGTTACTGATATGCAATTTTAAGCCCATAAATGCCACAGATCTTCATATGTCGGTCGCTTAACAGGGGGCCATCCACCTGAATAGTGGGCGGCATAGACAATACATAGGTTAATGCAAGGCATGAACCTATGTATTGTTCTGAGTGACGGGCACAGGAGAGAGGGGGCAGTGCTCCAGCGCCCACTCTGGACGCACCGCCACTGCAATGCTATCCTGTGTCCAAACACATCTACCCCCCCTCCCCATTATAATTTATTAATGGACCATCATAGGGGGTGATGAATATGATACATGAGCCTTCCATTATACTTATTTAAAACACCTTAATAAACGTAGACTTTGCTTGATGTTGGCCTCTAATGTATTTTCTTAGAATATACTTGTAATGTTTGATTTGTGTATTATAATATTTTTTCATCTTGCTTGACTCCACAGCTTCCTTCCACGCCACAGGAATGGCAGACTGTGGCATCGGAGTTTGCCACGCGGTGGGACTTCCCCAACTGCGGTGGTGCTATAGACGTGAAGCCACCCCGTTCTGGGTCCTACTACTTCAATTACAAGGGGTTTCATAGCATTGTGCTGATGGCGGTGGTGTCAGCACGGTATGAATTCCTCTATGTTGATGTAGGGAAGAATGGCCGGATGTCCGATGGGGGATCCTTCATCCAGACGGAGTTTGCCCTCCATCTCCAGAGTGACGACCTTGCATTGCCACCGGATGCAGGGAATATTTAAGGACTCCCCTTTGTTTTTTTGGCTGATGAAGCCTTCGGGCTCGGACCACATCTTATGAGGCCATTTCCTCAGAGGACCCTGACCCCAGAGAAGAGGGTGTTCAATTACCGGCTGGCCAGGGGCCGAAGAGTCGTTGAAAATGCCTTTGGCATAATGGCCAGCCGGTTCCGCCTTTTTAGGACTTCAATACACTTAGCGGACTACAAAATAAACTATGTAGTATTATGCTGCTGTGTGCTACACAATTTTCTTTGCCGCAAATCTAATTCCTATATGGCCTCAGTTTTGCCTGAGGCTGGACTTTCCCCTGATAATCCCCTGCCGAGCCTGGAATCTGCCCGTGCTGGCTTGCCCCCCAAAATGCCCGTGAGGTTCGGGACAAATACATGGACTATTTCACGGGTAGGGGGGCAATTCCTATGCCAGGCTATGTCTAAAGATTCCTGTCTAACGATCCAAATAAAAATCTTGTTTAAACGTCTAACTTTTGTTGGTTTCCTGTCTCCTAGTTTGTCTTAGTGCATTTGTAGTGCCAAGTGTATTTTCCTTTATTAAATACCAACCATTTCACTATGTAACCTTTAAAAATGTACCAAATAAGGTTAGAGCATATTAGAAAAAGAAGCTACACGTTGTTTGTGTTCAAATATTTTACTATGTGCAAATTCACACACTTTTTTTTTTTTAGTTTACATTTTTTGTTTGCCTGGCCACAAACCGGCAATTGTTTTCTTAGGAAAATACAAAAACAACAGTTGCATTCCAAAAATTACAAAATTGGATACCTCGGAGCAATCTGAGACATTCACTTACACAAACTATATGTCTCTATGTGCCCGTCCTAATATGGGGTCCTGCCACCCCTTGCCCAGCCAAAAATTGAATATGCATACAATTGGGATTATTTTCCTATAGGGATTTTAGACTCCTGATCCCTATTGTCAACATGTGCTATCTGCCATCAGGGGTGATCAATGGACGTGTTTTGGGGGTGCAACCCCTTACTCAGTTCACCTACTTTAGATACGAGGAAGGGGTTGCACCCCCAAAAGACATACATGGATATCCCCTGATGGCAGATAGCACATGTTGACACACTGTGTGCAGATTCAATTTTTGGCTGGTTTGATTGTCAAAAAGTTTTTTAAAAGTTGAAGAAGAAACATGAAAAAAGGGGGTTGGGATGCCTTATTGAATTCTCCCCAAAACATTGAGAATGTCTTTAAATGTTTGATCCATCACATGAATTCTTTCTTTAATTTTGTCCAGTTCCGTGCTACATTCCATCACTTGCTGGATGAGGCGGAGGGCACTGTCAGCAGAGAAACCTGTACTATCCTTCACCCCAACATTCACATCCCCTAAAAACAAAATAAAAAGGTATTATAACTCTGCAGGCCTACCTCTCTTACCTGAAGCTGAGGTGACAGATACTGACCTGTTGTGGTGACCAGTTCCACAACGTCATCCACCTCTCCTTCCTGCACTTCTCCTTCCTCCACCTCAACTTCCTCCACATCTTTAAGTTGTTGGTCTTTTGGAGTTTGGGGTTGTTGTGAAGCTGTGGGGTTCCTGTGCTCCCTGGAGTGTCCTCCTCCCAGTCTTCTCTCCCCTATGAGAATCAAACAAAAGGTAGAGTTATCACACAGAAATTCTCTATGTAAAAAAAAAAAACAGGCTAAATTGCTTGGCAGTGGGGTACAAGTGTGTGTTTGGGCGGAAGTTAAAGATGAATGCATTATTTCTGACCAAGAATATGTTTAGTATTCACCTTTGTCTGTCATTTTTTAGACATGTAGGCAACACAAAAATTCTCTGATGCACCTGTGTGGGACACCCAAAAAAGGCGGGTCTGGTGGCCCACACTATAGTGCTCCAAAGTACAGATGTGGAAGCAGCAGCTGAGTGTCCTCTCCTTTACAGTTTACAGTTTGCATTTCATTCTCTTTACAAACACATCATCTAGCCTAAAACTTGGTGCCCCAAATTTCCAAAAAAATGGCAGATGTCTAATTACTTTTGTGGCTGTAAAATAAGCCAAAACAGCGGATAGTGGCCGAACGAAGTGTCTGTAATGTAACGAACGATTACTGTGGCCAAGCAAGTTCAAAATATTACATTTTGGAAGGGAGTCCAATAAGAAAAAAAAACTAAACCAGCAACATGTCAGTTTAGAAAAGGATTAATAGCATAAAAGTGTACATTTTACTTACTTTTTGCGAGCATTCTCTTAATGCTCCTTAACTGCTCTGGCTCCCTCAGTTTGAGGTCTGACCACCTCTTTCTGAGCTGCTCATTTGAGCGTTTCACCCCGAAATTCGTCTTCAGACTCTTCATGACTTTAGTGAGGATTTTGGCCTTCCTTCTATTTGGTTTGCTATACGGCCCATGCTTTGCGTCATAATCAGACTTGAGCAACATGTCCACCATCTCCGCCATCTCGGCAAAAGACATATTCGATGCCTTGAATCTCCTCCTTGATCGTGACGTTTCCTCGGTCTCCGGGCTTGTCTCCTCCTCGTTAGTTGCGGAATTATCAGACACCTGCTGTAACTCCGCCATATCTGTCTGCGCGCCGAAAGAGAAGGGGCGGGGAAAAGATGTTAGTTAGAACGTCATGGGCGGGCGACGTGTTCGTATTTTGACGCATGCGTGGTGTGTATATAGCCAACACACATGTGACTATAGTACGTTCGGTGTGCGGAGAGAGGAGTTCAAGTGACGGACGTGCGAACGAAGGTATGTGATTTTGAGACTGTGCCAAATTGTTGGCCTATACTGTCTTGAGAATGTTGTAGGATATATATATGGTGACTACGATGTTAAGGAGGTTAGACTGTTTGCCTCACATTAGTTATATATTATTTATTTAACTTGCAGATACAATATGAATGTCTTTATTAGCGACAAAGAGTTCCTGGCGGAATTTATTGACCAGGTAAGGGAGCTGCCGGCTCTGTGGGAGACGAAAAACCCCATCCACAAAAAAAGAGGGGTGAGAAAAGCAGCACTGAAGAAGCTGCTCCCATTTGTGCAGACCAAGGTGCCCACAGCCACAGCAAAACAAGTGGACACTAAAATTGGGAGCTTGAGAGGCACCTACAGGACTGAACGCTCTAAGGTCCTGGCTTCTCAGAGGTCAGGAGCAGCAGCAGATGATGTTTATGTCCCGATTTTGTGGTACTACAGCAGGATGTCCTTCCTGGATGACCACATTGAGGCAAGGCCATCACTCTCCACTCTTCCCCCCAGACTTCCCTGCAGCCAACCTGAGCCTTCTCTGGAGCAAGAGGAGGCAGCCATCCTGGATGATCCTGATTTGGCCATCTGGAGCCAGGTATAGTATTAAATGAAATTGCATTGTGATAAAATTAATGTTTGACAAATATGTCAAGATGAGAAACATACAATATTTTGGCTTCCACAAGTGAAATCAAGATCTCGAGACATTAGTCTGCACTTAATTGGGTGCTAAATAGTCAATCTGATGTAGGTGTAAATTAGAAAAAATGATTTCTGGATTTACATTCTAATTGTTTCAATCATGTTTATAAAGTTTGCTGCAAAGATTAAACCAACATATTAAACTATGTCCCTTTTTCATACACAGGATGAAATCAGCCAGGAGGAGGGTCTGGAAACTGTCAGGCAGGAGGAGGAAGGGCCCAGTGGCAGCCAGGAGGAGGCAGGGCCCAGTGGCAGCCAGGAGGTGGCAGGGCCCAGTGGCAGCCAGGAGGTGGCAGGGCAAAGGAGAAGCACCAGATCCCAGGTGCCTCCCATCCGGCTTCCCAAAAGAGGCAGGAGGGACAGGACCACCAGTAAGGCAGCAATGGCCCTTATTAAAGAGGCCCATGCCACCCTCAAAGAGCCCACATCCCCTGAAGAGGCCATTGCCGGCCTAGTGGAGGCAAAGTTCAAGGTGATGAGCATGGAGCAACGCCTCCTATGCGAGCCCCTGCTCATCACCTTGCTCAACAAGGGGGTGAGGGGAAAAATTACCCCCAATACCGCCATTTGTGAGGTGGCACAACTGTCCCAACCTCAACCTCCTCCTCCACCTCCACATTCTTCTTCTGCCCCACCCCCTTCTCCTCCACCTCCACCTTGTTCTTCAGCCCCACCCCCTTCTCCTCCACCTCCACCTTGTTCTTCCGCCCCACCCCCTTCTCCTCCACCTCCACCTTGTTCTTCTGCGCCACCCCCTTCTCCTCCACCTCCTCCTCCTCCTGACAGGAGTACCCCTCCAGTGGCCCAGCCTCCAGCCAAACGAAGAAGGAAGGCTGCAGGGAAGGCTTCAGGAAAGGTTGCAGGGAAGGTTGCCAGGAAGACGAGGAAGTGATGGCCTTGCTTCATTGTGGTCGGACAGAAGGCAGCCTGTTGTAGTACCACACACTTGGGACATATATATCACCTGCTGCTGTTCCTGACCTCTGGGAGGCCAGCATCAGATTGTGTTCAGAAATGTTGGCCTTCTCAAGCTCCCAATTTTAGTGTCCACACAGGGTTGCTGTGTGCTCTGGGGTCCCTGGGATGCACAAATGGCAGCAGCTTCTCCAGCGCTGCCTTCTCTTTATTTTAGTTCAAACATGAATAAATGTTATTTTTCTTTAAGTTCATACTTGACTATGTGTATTTGTGAAAATGTAAAATCTAGCTTTGGAGTAAGCAGATACATTTGACTGACAAAAAAAGGGACAGATACCAACCCCCCAAAAAAATTACGAAATCGTATTTCCCAAAAAAGGGTGTAAAATTTAAATAATATATATTAAAAGATTCAATGGGAGATCACTACCAAAACATTGTGAAATTACAATTAACATCAGTTTGAAAAATATCAAAGTTTTAAATATTCCTAAAAACTTGCACGATATAATACACATAAATCTTCTTAAGAGCAGCATGAAAAAGGTTAAAAAAAGATAGTCATAACTCTGTGTGAATATCAGCAGCAAAAGAAGTTAATTCGTTTGGATTAATGTAACATTCTAACGAAGATTTCAATGCCCAACATTTAAACGATGCAAAAATTTGGAGCGTGACGAATGTGCTATCTCCATTACGAAGGCTTGTTTTACCAGAAGATGCGCTCCCGTTTCATAGTTGCTTCGGAGCATGCGCGTTTTTGGAAGAGTCGTAAAAGCATACACACGAACCATTTTCTCGTCACAAAACAGGCCGACGAGAAACACGACGAGGAAATCTGGAATCCTGACGAGAAAATAGAGAGCAGGTTCTCTATTTTCTCGTCGAGATTCACGGCAATTTTCTCGTCGTAAAACCATACACACGAACGGTTTTCTCGACAAAAAAGCTCACGCGGCACTTTTCTTGCCGGTTTTGGACGAGAAACTCGGTCGTGTGTACGAGGCTTTATGATGTCTCTTGCTATCACTCATTTGGGTGGCTGGAGAGTTTACCTGTTGGTAAAGGTGTGTATCTGAATAGGACATACAGAACCTGCACCTAGATGCAAGGAGATGGAAAACAAATGGCATGAGATACACTGCATTTTTTGCATGGTGTTAGTGATTTCTAGATTTGTGAAAGGATGTCAGTTTGGGGAAAACAGAAAAACAGCAGAGGATGTGTGACTGGAAAATTGAGAGTAAAGGGAATGTGAAAAACTAAGCATAAAACCAGGGCTGTAGATATTTTTTTTTTTGCTAGGGGGAGGGGGTTTAGGCTTGGGTACTCAGAGGACAATAATTAGCTTGCCTTCCATGTTGTGACATATTGTGGGTGTGGCACAAGTGAACTGCTTAATTAACTAATAGATTGCTAATAGTGCTTGCTGTCAGAGCTGGATAAACTGTATGTAGAATCAGCTACAACCAGAATACAGCGCTGTGTTCCAGTAGCAGGTTTGGGACTTCAGCCCTGCTCTCAGAACAAAATTGAGTCGGGTTAAACCATTTACATACAAGACACCTTTTATTTTATCAAGGATTACAAAGCTTCAACTGATTAGCTGAGGTGGAGATTGTGTCATTATACACCCACCTTAGTCAGTCAATCAGAGGAAGCCTTGTATTTGTTGATAAGTACAAGGTGTCCAGTGAATGGCTGAGCGCTCAACCTGACTCAATTTTGTTCTTAGAGCATGATGGGAAAGTCTCCACCCTGCTGCTTGAACACAGTATCATACCTACCAACTTTTGAACTTGACAATGAGGGACACCAAAGGAGGTGAATATCCTGCGGCGCTCACAGCACGCTGTGGAAAAATGGGTGTGGTCCAACTATTCATAGTGTGAGGGGCTGTATGGGGAAGGGTCACCTCTGGCAGATGAGAGAGAAAGGGTCACCGCTAGCAGGAGAGAGGACAGGGGTCACTGCTGGAAGGATAGAAGACAGGGGTCACCACTGGAAGGGCAGAGCACAGGGGTCACCGCTGGAAGGAGAGAGGACAGGGGTCACTGCTGGCAGGGCAGAGCACAGGGGTCACCGCTGGTAGGAAAGAGGACAAGGGTCACTTCTGGCAGGAAAGAGGACGGGGTCATTGTTGGCAGGAAAGAGGACAGGGGTCACTGCTGACAGGGCAGAACACAGGGGTCACCGCTGACAGGGCACTCAGCATACCTGAACCTCAATCTCAACATTCCTGCACTGTACATACACAGCCTAAGCAAAGGCAGCAAGATCTCCTCCTCAGCTCTTCCCCACACAACACAGAGCTGATTTCTGATTCTCTCTCACACAGCTACATGCACTGGGTCTAGCTGGTGATTATGTTGCTCTTTTGACCTGTGGAATTCTCTGGCTGTAGTCACCAGCTACACACAGTACAGTGCATGATGCTGCTTTCTTGTTCTATTCTACCTCACCTTAGTGATCATTGAAGGAGAGAAACCTCACTGTTGTGAGTTTGTCTGCAGGCTTTTCCCCGCATCAGAGCAACTCCTCCATCCGCCATCTGTACTGAAAGAAGTCCACGGGATGAGCATTAAATTGCAGTGATGGACAGCACACTTTACCAATTGGCTGTGGAGGCAGTGAGAGTGCTGCCTCCTCAGCAAATGGGTAGCTTAAGCTGCCTCAGTCCCTCCCTCATGACATCAACCTGCAGAATCCCAAGTTTTGGCCTTCCCGCACAGTAAACTAACAGGCCGGGTTAGCGGGACTGACATTTATTATAATCAGGAAAGTGTGACTGTGCATCTTACATCCCAGTTCAGCAGCTGAAAGGCTACAATAGCCTTGCTGCTGCGCTATTGACAAAGGCTGGGGGCGGGGTTTGACCTCCCTAACCCCAGCCTTATCTACACCCCTCCACAAAACATAATGGCCAAGTTATAATATAGTGTATATGGCTGTCTCAGTTCCATTTTAAAATTGTGGCTTTCTACCTTTATATTTTAATTTTAAATGTGGTTATCTCCTCCCAGACACTAGAGCATACCAGTATATTGCAAGTATGCTTCTTATACTAACTCTGTAGTTTCAACTGGCACAGTTTACCTATGTCATAATCTTTCAAAGTGGCTGTAACACACACAATATACCCTATCTTCGTACTGCGACTTTTTTTTGCAAGTGTTTCATGATTGTGCTACTGATCACAATAACTTTGTAGACATGTGCAATTTGTTTTGGTCCAAATACAAATTCGGACAAATTTGTGGTTATAAATAAATAATATATAATACAATAGTAATGAATAGTAACAAATTTAGTTGAAATCTATTAAAATAAATGTTATTTATTAGTTTTCTAGCAAATTCAAACTTTTCAGAACAATTACAATTTGGATCAGTCAAAAATTGATTGACCAATTTGAATTCTGTGTAAAGTATAGCTGGTTGTTAAGCAGCAGGCCAGGATGTTAACTGTTAAAGAAAACAGCATAGGGGTCCCCCCAGTCCATACCAGGCCCTTCGAGTCTGATATAAATTGTAACGGGAACCCCGTGCCAAAATTCAAAGGAAAATCGCATGGGGTCCTCTCCAAAATCCATACCAGACCCTTATCCGGGCATGCAGCCCAGCAGGTCAGGAAAGGGGGAGGATGAGCAAGCACCCCCCTCCTGAACCACACCAGGCCACATGCCTTCAAGGGTCTCATTCCCACAGGTGGCACCACCCCCTTCTGACATCACGGACTGGTGCATGCTGGGTCTGTGATGTCAATAGGGGCGGGGCCACTGCGCGACGTATCCAGATGGCCCGCCCATTACCTATATAAGAAATGTCAATGCGCAGAGGAGCATGAGGCCGCCCAGGAGGCAGGACCATTTTTTTGTTTTTCGGGTCGGCGGGCAGCATGATTGATGGTGGCTTTACATCAAGGGACACTTGTTTTATTGTTTAATAAAGGAATTGTCATAAACTTGTCTGTTGTTATTATGACTTTTTGTACACTTTTTTGGTGAATGGGTAGGGGTACTATGTACCTGATACTCATTCACATAGGGGGGGTAGGGATCTAGGGGCCCCCAACCACCAGCCACAGTTGTAGGGGTGAGGCCCTTGTCCCCATCAACATAGGGACAAAGTGCTTTGGGATGGGGTGGAGCCCCCCCTATGTTGAGGGTATGTGGACGGGTATGGTTCAGGATGGAGGACGCTTGCTCACCCCCCCTTTCCTGACCTGCCAGGCTGCATGCTCCAATAAAGGTCTGGTATGTGTTTTGGGGAAGACCCCACACTGTTTTTATTTTGGTGTGGGGTTCCCCTTAAAATCCATATCAAACCTGAAGAGCCTGGTATGAACTGGGGAGTGGGACCCTATGCCATTTTTTTAAACGACAGGCAATGTCGGCAATCTTTTCTTTACATTCATCTGTCAGTGGGGAGGCCCGCTGACATCTGATGACTCAAGGTTCTTAAGGACGTGGGCGGCCGGCTTTTTGGCACGCTATTTAACAACCAGCTATTATTTACACAGAATTTGAATCGGTCGATTATTTTTCGACTGATCCAAATTATAATCGTTCTGAAAAGTTGGAATTTGTTTAAAAAATTAATAAAGGAATTTTTTTTTTACGAAAACAAAACAAATTTTAACGAAAACAAAACAAGTGAAACAAATTCCGAAATCAAACTAAACAAATTCCATTATGAAATGAAATTAGTAACATAACAAATCTATCCGAAACATGTCTATAACTCTGACATGTAGGGCATGTGCGATAAAATTAAAAATACACACTTAGCATAGTGACTATAATTTTTTATCAGCTGTTGAAGGAACATTTTGAACAGTTTGAAAACTTGAAACGGTTCTAAAGAGGACAAAATAGCAATGCTGTTTGTGAAATATATTTTGATAGCAGAGACACCCACTGAGAATGTCTGTCAGTTCCAAGCTCCTGACATTCAGTGCAGTTTTGGCAGGATATAGTCAATTCTTGCACTTTCAATGAACCACCAGTACTGTTACTACAGAATGTGTAATAGGCACCTTTCAGTTGAAAACACAGGTTCCTACTTAGCTGCAATTCCTGCCTGTGAAATGTTTCTACTTTTTTCTCCAGTAGTCACACACCACTATAAAGCAAGCACCTCACTTGTCACCAAAGACATTATATTCCCTAACAAATCTAATCCAGCAGAAAAAAAAAAGTCTAAAAAGTTATATTTTAATAAATCTGTAAGCCCGGGCAATGTAATAATATACTACCTAATATTAGATTAAAGTATTTTTGGACTTTAAAAAAAAAAAAACTTAAAAAAAAAAAAAAAAGCACTGGAAAAATATAAACAAACATTCTTCTAAAACTAAAGTGAAATAATTCTGTCCCTCTGCAATCAATCGTTAACAGAATAAAACAAGGAGAATATGCTGCTGGGCAGGATCTTCTAAGCATGTTGCAGAAGACACTCTTGATGGATATTTTATCCTCAAAGAGTGGAGGATTCAAAGCAAAGGTTTTAAAATATTTATATATGAAGATTAGTGTCCTTGACAATGGCATTTTTAAATATATACTAACGTACCTTGTGCCACTGTTTTCATTAGCCTATTCAGTCCCTAAAGATATATTTTTAAAAGCATTCTTCACCCAAATACCAATTTGTCATGCAAATTTGCCTCTTGAAAATGGAAAGATTAAAAAATTACTGAAGGCCCGCTTTAATCTAGTTATTTTGTTTTGTTAAATTTGGTTGATTCGTTCAATTTGTATTCGGGATTCATAATCAAAATTTGTATTCTAAATTTGTTTCGATAAATTTTGAATCGGTCGAATCGAAAACTTTAGATTTTTTGTTTTCGATTCGAATGCGGAAAAGTGAACAAACAAATGAAAAATCTTCATCAAATGATTGCATTGAGTCTTTAAATCACCTTTGGCTTAACGAAAACAGCATTATTTCAAAATGGTACTCTAGTGCCCTGTACACATGACCGGACTGTCCGTCGGAATAAAGTCCGATGGTTTGTCCGACAGAATTCCGCTCAAGCTGTCTTGCATACAGACGGTCACACTAAAATCCGACCGTCAAAAACGCGGTGACGTACAACACGTACGACGAGCTGAGATTAATGAAGTTCAATAGGCAGTTCGGCTCTTCTGCTTGATTCTGAGCATGCGTGGTTTTTAGTCCGCCGGAATTGCATACAGACAAACTGACTTTCCGATAGAAATTTTTGTCAGTTGGAAAAAAAGAGAACAAGTTCTCTATCTAAGTCCGTTGGAATTTCCGAAGGAAAAAGTCAGATTTTCCATCGGAAAATCCGATCGTGTGTACAAGGCATAATAACACACACAGTCTTTTATTTCAATAATATGTGTACAGCGAATTCGACTGGAGTTCTATGTGAAATTCAATTAGAATTTCAGTCCAAATTTCTGAAATTCAGACAAATTTTGTTTTGTTATTCGGAGCATTCGGTAAAATTTGTTTATATTGTAATTTGGGTATTTGGATATATCCAAATTTCCGAATAATGAAAAATTCTTCCAAATATTAATTCGGAACTAAACAAATCACACATGTTTAGTTGTTGCCTGTATATTGGACCTTTCTGATGCTTCTGTTTTCTGTTAGAAAGTATCAACCCTGATCTGCCATGGTCACCTTTTGAGATTGCTGTATCCAGCTTACTCCCAAACAGACTGGAGTCCGTGTATGGTATCTTGCAGCACTTTGATTTCAAAGGGGGGTTCGGCAACCATGGCTTCAGCCATATCACCCTCCTTTCCGGGACCACAAGTAACATTGCCCTTGAAGTACATCTAGTGACATCTACTTATATCTCCATTATGAAGTCCCTCTGCAATTGTAATTCTCCTTGTCCCTCTCCACCTCCCCCAGAAGGGCTTTTTTGATGTTAGCATTCCAACTCGATATCTCTCTGTCTACTGCTGCCAGTGTTATTGCTGGCACCTCCAGATGTTACATTAACAGTGTTTTAGATCCCAATCTAATTTTCTCTGTAGAGCGTCCTTGAGCGTAACTGCATCCTCCATTGGCAGGGTGATGTCTTTTCAGATGCATTAATGATGCATCCACCATCAGAGGTGACAGCAGCAGATTGGCAGTTGGCAGAAGGGGTAAACGTCTTACCAGTGGAACCAGGTTCTTAGCCAGACTCAAACATATATTAGTATTGGTAATTGCAATTATACCATTTTGGCCGAGGAGGCACTGGTTTCCATCTCACGCACAGTTGAACATAGAGACACCACTGCCTCTACCAGTGACACCAGATCTACGTGAAATTTTAACCCAAATCACATTAGCAGTTTTGCTCAACTAACTACACAGGGCTAATGTACAAATTTTAGCATTATCCTGGAGTTCTTTTTTTTTTTTTCTTTTTTTTTTTGAAAACCACTGCAATTGTGCTATTCATATACTGTATGTCATCATATATGCCATACTGTATGTGATGTTGTTCTTCTGTCTATATTGCTTTTTGAGTTACTGTATATATTTAGTTACACTTCCTGTTCAACATAGCCTCATAACTGCATACTAATGTTGGAAACAATTAGGAATCATTTTTATAATTAAGCAGGGTTACGCAACCAAGGATGATCAAATCAGAATCGTCGATTCATCAGTTTAATTTTGTTCTGAATATTTCCAGGTAGACCCGTTTGATATTCAAAAAATCATACCATTTTAAGAATCCATATCATAATTATTCATTATTTGTATGATTATCTGCAATTTGGACAATTCTTCATGCATATATGCAGAAGAATTAAACACCTTTCATCTTTCATTTTTCATATCTGCTGCTTGCTGATTTTCAAACCAATTTACTTATCACTACACACAACAAATTAAGCACTTTCATTAAAGATGGTAATGCTTAAAAGCTCTCTCATTATAAATGAGGAAGTAGAAACAGACCCACACAAATGAACTGTTTTTAAACTTGTTATTCAAAGATACTAGGGTTTTTTTTTTTTATGTATTTATTTTTAAGAAACAACTCCAAGTAAGCTACTATTCAGAATAACTTATTATGATGGGGGATGCAATAAACATTTAATTGCTAAACAGTGCTATTCCCCCACTTCCCTCAAATAATTTTTTCTTTTTACTTTTCTAACTACGTATTTATCTTCGTATAACACGCACAGGCGTATAACACGCACCCTAACTTTAAGAGGGAAGTTTCCGGAAAAAAACTTTCCACAACCCCCTGCGTATAACACGAAGGCACAATTTACCCTCTATTTTCAGGGTAAAAAAGTGAGTGTTATACGCCAATAAATACAGTATATCATAGAACCATTTTATATAGGCTGCCTAGCATATTAATCAACAGATTTATTTATTATTATAGTCAAATAATGGTGTATCAGGTTGCAAAAATTCAGCACTTTCTTTTTTTTTTCCAATCCTAAAATCTGAACAACTAGTATATACATTTGCATCCAAAGGGGTTATTATTATTATTATTATACAGGATTTATATAGCGCCAACAGTTTGTGCAGTATACAATATAAAGGGAGACAATACAACGACAATATAATTCAATACAAGAGGGTAAGGAGGGCCCTGCTTCTGCAAACTTACAATCTAATAGGGAGGGGCTGGTGGAACAAAAAGTAATAACTGCGAGGGATGAACTGATGGGAGAAATAGAAGATTTGGTTATTAGCTGAAGGCAGGATAGGCCTCCCTGAAATGATGAGTCTTCAGGGATTGCCTAAAAGTGGACAGAGAAGGAGATTGGGGTAGTGAGTTCCACAGCATGGGAGAGACTCTGGAGGAGTCCTCGAGATGAGCATTGGTGAAGAAGACAAGGGAGCTAGAGAGCAGAAGGTCTTGGGAGGAGCAGAGAGGACTGTTTGGGTGATATTTAGAGACAAGATTGGTGATGTTGCTCGGGGCAGAGTTGTAAATGGCTATGTATATTATTGTTTGCTGAAAATCGCAGATTTTTGGGACAGCCTCACAATCAGGTCCATATGAACGTGGAGTGTGGAAGATTGCTGATACCAGGGGTTCTTGGCAACTGAATTCTGTAACAAGTGTATTTGATTGCTATATCTAGTGGTCCACCCCTGATGATAAGAGTCAGTGTGTGCATATCTGTCAATGGAGGATCTTTAACAAGATTTTTTGTCTGAACTCTGCACTTATTGGTCTTCACTTTGAACTCCTAAATGAACCATTGATAAGGATTCTATATTATATTTTTTAGCGCTGCACCTTTATATGTTTTCTATGTTATTGTTAGTGTTTTAAATTTTATTCATTGGGCAACAGGAAGCCAGAAATAGGAGTGGTGGAGAGGGGTGGCGGACTTTGAATAGTTGGTAAGGTGGATGAGTCTGGCAGCAGCATTCATGATAGACTGAAGAGGTGATAGCCTGTGCAGAGGTAGGCCAGTGAGGAGGGAGTTACAATAGTCAAGACGAGAGATAACAAGGGAGTGAATAAGTTGCTCAGTGGTTCAACAGTTAAAAAGGAGTGTATTTTGGAGATGTTACGGAGGTGAAGTCTGCAAGATTTAGACAGCAATTGAATTTGGGGCTTAAAGGACAAGTCAGAGTCCAGGATTACACATAGCACCCTGACATGAGGGGAGGGACTGATGGTTGTATTATTGATCTTGAGGGAAGTGGGCAAGGGCAGGAGGAAATATTTTGAGCTCAGTTTTAAAAAGACTGAGTTTGAGGAAGTGGTGAGATTTCCATACTGATATGTCAGTTAGTAAGTTAGTAATGTGAGAGGAGACTGAAGGAGTGAGGTGAGATGTAGAGAGATAGATTCCTGTGTCGTCAGCATGGAGATGGTACTGGAAGCCATGGGAGTTTATCAAGTGACCAAGGGAGAAGGTGTAGATGGAGAAGAGGAGTGGTCCTAGGACAGAACCTTGGGGGACCCCTACAGAAAGAGGAAGTGGGGAGGAGTTATAGGTAATGCGGAAGGAACGTTGAATTTGAACAGAATAGAAAATAATAGATTAGAATTGGAAGATAGTTATATTCATTCTATTCTATCGTTTTTTCTATACTATTGGGTTATTTTCTATTCTATTCTACTCTATTCTTTTCTATTCTATTCAAATTTTTATTGATTCTATTTGATTCTATTTGAATTTTGGAAAATGGTTATATTATTTATACTCTATACTATTGTTTTTTAATTCTATTCTTTTCTATTCGGATTTCAGAAGATGGTTATAATCTATTTTATTCTATTCTTTTTTTTATTCTATTCCTTTATATTCTATTCTATTATTTTATTTTCTGTTATATTATTTTCTATTTTATTCTATTTTTTTCTATTATATTCCTTTATTTTCTATTCAATTTTTTTCTCTTTGGAAATCGGAAAACTATTAGAATTCAAAAACTTTTTGAATTAGAAAACTATTTGAATTAGAAAACTTTTCGAATTCAAAGTTGATTTGAATACTTTTTGAAATTAGAAAAATTTTAATCGATTTGAAAACGAATAAACAAAACAAATTCCCGAAAACAAATTAAACGAATGAAACAAATTTAACTAAACACATTTATGTAAATAACGAATCTAAACAAAACTAGAGGAAACACATTTTTTTGTTTTGCACATGTCTAGCAGAGACAAGACCAGTCACCCTGCACAAGGAGAGAGCAACAGTGACTGGTCTTTATTACAGAAAGCTCCTGCACAGAGGCACAGTTTAAAACTGGATTACTGCACAAATTTGGAAGAAATACACAAAGCATTTTAGATTACACACATTTTTTTTTATCCCAGAGTTCAACTTCAATTCCTCACTGCACAGAAATCACTGCTATTTTTATATGCAGTTATACAGTAACAAATGCTACAGGGAAGAAAAGGAAGGAGACTCACGCTTGCATTTTCTTTTCCATCTATTGTTAAGTGGTGTAGAAGGCCCATAACCTCATTCTACCCTGGCTTCTAGCATGGTTGATCATTGAGGTGGAAGAAAAAGAGAAAGACAAAGTCCCATTTTTTTTTCATCATAGCTTGGCAGAGTAGTGTATGCATACTTAATCTAGTACACCTGCTCATATTTTTGATGGCATCAGCAGCTGCCTGGCTGCCACAATAACTTCTGTGTAGCTGAAATAAGGCAAAACAAATGTCAAGGCAACCCTACTGACAACATGTGTGCTCTGTAGAGATTATCCTATCTTTATTTTTTTTAATTAACATTGTGTTTCCAACTTAAAGCTAAACTCCAAGCAAACAACTAGATACACAAGTAAAGTACATATACTTCACTTGTTTTGCCTGCAACAATATCCATAATTCTATTTAGCAATTTTTGTTATCCTGACACTCTTGCTAGACAGCGTAGTTAGGTTGGTGACCTCACTTTTCACGACTGCATTTCAGTAATACATAGTTGCCAACAGTCCCATTTTTCCCGGGCCAATCACGAATTTGGGACCCTCGTCCCAAATTTATTTTGTCCCGATTATTTTCCCGGGATTTTGCCTTTGTCCCGCTGGGAAAATCAGGAATGTTTGGGAAAAACGGCCGGCGGGTTACAAAAGATGGCCGCAGCCGCAGACACGAGGATTATTTCCCCTTGTGTTCAGTGGCAAGGGGAGGAGCAGCCAATCAGTTTCTATGAGAATGTGTAATGCAATCACTGTGTGATAAAAGGTAACACAATAACAGGAAAGAGAGACCAGAGAGCCGGTGGAGGAAAAGAACACTTCCCGGAGTGGTGAGAGAACTCAGAGCACGGCTTGGCTTCAGTTCAGCAGCACCGACCGGCAAGTATCCTGTATGTGTGACTCGTTCACATTCTCCTCACATCTACTCCTATCTCTTGTGTCAGTGAGGAGAACAGCACCGCCCAAGTCTCTCCTACACTGCTATCTACATCCCAGCAGGAGGTCACCTGAATACAGCTGGAAGCCGATTGGTCTGCTGCCTTGTCACTTAGAGCTGCACCTCCCTCCTGAAGTTCAGGCTGTGTGGGAAATACAATATGTGCAGCCTGGAGATTTACATGTCTGCCTGAGCAAAGGTGATGAGGGCCAGTGACCCCTCTTGTCATAGTTCTACACTGAACCCTGTTTACCAAATGTGTGCATGAATGGAACATGTGTGCAGTGATGTGCAGAGATGGAACCTGTGTGCAGAGATGGAACATGTGTGCAGAGATGTGCAGAGATGGAACATGTGTGCAGTGATGTGCAGAGATGGAACATGTGTGCTGTGATGTACAATGAGGGAACATGTGTGCTGTGATGTACAATGATGGAACATGTGTGCTGTGATGTACAATGATGGAACATGTGTGCAGTGATGTGCAGAGATGGAACATGTGTGCAGTGATGTGCAGAGATGGAACATGTGTGCAGTGATGTGCAGAGATGGAACATGTGTGCAGTGATGTGCAGAGATGGAACATGTGTGCTGTGATGTATAATGAGGGAACATGTGTGCTGTGATGTACAATGATGGAACATGTGTGCTGTGATGTACAATGATGGAACATGTGTGCAGTGATGTGCAGAGATGGAACATGTGTGCAGTGATGTGCAGAGATGGAACATGTGTGCTGTGATGTATAATGAGGGAACATGTGTGCTGTGATGTACAATGATGGAACATGTGTGCTGTGATGTACAATGATGGAACATGTGTGCAGTGATGTGCAGAGATGGAACATGTGTGCAGTGATGTACAATGATGGAACATGTGTGCAGTGATGTGCAGAGATGGAACATGTGTGCAGTGAAATGCAATGATGGAACATGTGTGCAGTGATGTACAATGATGGAACATGTGTGCAGTGATGGAACATGTGTGCAGTGATGTACAATGATGGAACATGTGTGCAGTGATGGAACATGTGTGCAGAGATGTAACATGTGTAGTGGGTGGCGGGGTAATCAGTGTAGTGTAGTAGGTGTGGGGTAATCAGTGAAGTGTAGTGGGTGGTGGGGTAAATAGTGTAGTGGGTGTTGTGGTAATGCTGGGGAGGCACCTGATGCAAGGACGGACTCTGCTGGGGAGGCACCTGATGCAAGGACGGACTCTGCTGGGGAGGCACCTGATGCAAGGATGGACTCTGCTGGGGAGGTACCTGATGCAAGGATGGACTGCTGGGAAGGCACCCGATGCAAGGACTGACTCTGCTGGAGAGGCACCTGATGCAAGGACGGATTCTGCTGGGGAGGCACCTGATGCAAGGACGGACTCTGCTGGCAGCTGGTGGCAGGTGACACGCTTAGGGCTTCCACTGATTCGGCATTATGGTGAGTTGAATGATTTAATTTTATATTGCAATGTAATAATAGAAATAATGCACTTCAATCATCCTGACACCATAACAACCATGGTGCCGGGATGATTGAAGCGCCAACACCAAGTGTTTGGAGTATCTTTATCTGCCGATTTGTTAAACTTTCTGGAATACACATATTTCTATTGTGGTGTAGGATCTGTTCTGTCTTTCTTTCTCTCCATCCCTCATTCATCTCAGACTCTAACCACACCCCTTCCGAGCCACGCCCACTTAATCCACACCCACCATTTCACGTAAACCATGCCCATTTTACAATTTCACTATGCTACGCCTACAAATGGATACCCTGCCCCCTAATTATAGCAAGGCTCCGCCTACATGCAAAAAAGTGTCCCGAATTTTTTTTTGCAATGTTGCCAACTATGGTAATAGTGCTTGGTCACAGTCCAACCCAGAGTTTAATTAAACAACCAAGGACTGGCAGCTTACTGATGGGACCATCCCTGTGCTCTCCCCTTTTGTAAGTACGTTCAGGAAAAGATGTTGACTGCACTCTCTTTTTTTTTTTTTTTTGGATTTCTATATTCTTTATTGTTTTTCCATAGTGCATAACATTTTTATAGAAGTACATACATTTATTTTACCACTATTTTACATAAAGTGCTTTAATATAATGGTTAGAAAGTAAAAAAGAAACTGCGCTACAGGTGTGAAACTAGGCAGATATATCAAATACCTAGAAACAAACAAGGGGAAAAAGCAGCAACTATTCTGAAAACTAACAGTGCATACAAATAAGAAAAAATATATAGTCGCGCTAACTTATGAGTATAAACATAAGCCCACCACTGAATGATTGAAAAAAATTTCAAAATCACCACAGTGATAAATTATGTAAGTGCTCAGTGAAGAACAATAACTAAACAGTGTAAACAAAACATATGAAATAATACAAACTTAATTAATAATATTATTACATGCTTGAATAGGACCCTTAAATAATCAAGTCTAAAGTCCATACAAAAAAACACCCGTGATCAAGTGTCCATACTAGATGAAAAAAGAAAAAAGAAAAAACAAAACAAAACAAAAACGATTCCAAATCTTCTTGTATTCGTGACTTTCACCACCACCAGTAAGAATTCCTGCTTACCAAAAAGCGATGGTCCCCTATGACGGAGGACCCCAAACAGCCTCAATTGATAATCAATAGGACTCCAAACTTCAGTGTATGTTGAGCCTCAATTTTTTTGGTAGCCAAAACGCTCATATACCATCATGCAGTACTCGATACGGAACATGGAAGGAAGGGAGGACACTAGATAGTGTAAAATCCTTGTCCTCTGGAGGCTACGATTTCCTCTTGTTCTGAAAGCCAGAAAACCCAATTATCGACTCTGCGGACGAGTTGCGGGGTGCACCAAGATGGCCGCGAGGCAACGTCACTTCAGCTGCGCATCGCGCATGCGCAATAGGATGAGTAGCGGCTATCTGATAACAGCTCTGTTTCAACGTTCGTTATTCCGGGCACCGGTCTTAGTTCCTTAAAGCGAGCCTTCGAAAGCGGCTGCCCTAAAAAGCCGAAGCAGACTCTAACGTGTATTTTTTTATTTAGTTTCCCAAGACCAAGATCCATCTTGGTCTTGGGAAACTAAATAAAAAAATACACGTTAGAGTATGTCCGGAATAACGAACGTTGAAACAGAGCTGTTATCAGATAGCCGCTACTCATCCTATTGCGCATGCGCGATGCGCAGCTGAAGTGACGTTGCCTCGCGGCCATCTTGGTGCACCCCGCAACTCGTCCGCAGAGTCGATAATTGGGTTTTCTGGCTTTCAGAACAAGAGGAAATCGTAGCCTCCAGAGGACAAGGATTTTACACTATCTAGTGTCCTCCCTTCCTTCCATGTTCCGTATCGAGTACTGCATGATGGTATATGAGCGTTTTGGCTACCAAAAAAATTGAGGCTCAACATACACTGAAGTTTGGAGTCCTATTGATTATCAATTGAGGCTGTTTGGGGTCCTCCGTCATAGGGGACCATCGCTTTTTGGTAAGCAGGAATTCTTACTGGTGGTGGTGAAAGTCACGAATACAAGAAGATTTGGAATCGTTTTTGTTTTGTTTTGTTTTTTCTTTTTTCTTTTTTCATCTAGTATGGACACTTGATCACGGGTGTTTTTTTGTATGGACTTTAGACTTGATTATTTAAGGGTCCTATTCAAGCATGTAATAATATTATTAATTAAGTTTGTATTATTTCATATGTTTTGTTTACACTGTTTAGTTATTGTTCTTCACTGAGCACTTACATAATTTATCACTGTGGTGATTTTGAAATTTTTTTCAATCATTCAGTGGTGGGCTTATGTTTATACTCATAAGTTAGCGCGACTATATATTTTTTCTTTAATATAATGTTCTACCATTGTCCCCTTTCCCTCCCCCTCCCCCCCCCCCCGACTAATCTTTCTTCACACTCCAAAAAAAAAAAGAAAAAAGTAAGGACCAAAAATGCATTCTACCACTCTCTAGTACTATTACAGGGATCTGTTTTTATTTTTGCTTTCATTTTGTTTTTGTTTTTCCCTCTTCCTTCTCTCTCCTTTCTTTCCCCCTTCCCTTCCTTCCTTTTAATCTTCCGACATGTTCAACTTCTTTATCTAGAACCCATAGCTTCTCTTTCTCCCTATCCTCTATACGCCCTTCCTATCTCAACAGCCCGATTTCCACATTTGGATCTATTCTTTACTTTTCTCTATACTGCCCCAGTTAGGGCGGGCACCCCATTCTTCTCAGCCAGGGATCCCACATCGTTTTAAATTTTTTGTAGTTACCACGTCTAGTCAAAACTACTTTTTCCTTCCACACTGTCGCATTTATTACATTGATCCACTCTGCTGATGTCGGTGCTTTCTGTGATTGCCAGTTTTGTGCTATCACCTTCCTGGCCTGAAACAGGCACCTCATTACTACTTCCAAGATGTCTTTTTGCCCGTATCCCTCCTCTATACAACCTAATAGGCACACCCTGGCCTCCGGTTCCAGAGTTATCCCAAAGGTCGTATTTATGATATTCAATACCTTAACCCAATATCTATGCAACTTCGGGCATCTCCACATCATGTGTATGAGGTCCCCTGTATCTTGACCAGTGGCGGCTGGTGCTCAAAATTTTTGGGGGGGCGCAAACAAACTGAAAAAAAAAAAATCAATTGCCGCCACTGTGCCCATTAAACGCAGCCACTGTGCCTAAACGCCACCAGTTTGCCCCCTCAAATACAGCCAGTTTGTTTCCATTTACAGCCAGTGTGCCCCCATATATATACAGCCAGTGTGCCCCCATATACAGCCAGTGTGCCCCCATATACAGCCAGTGTGCCCCCATATATATATATAAAAAAGAAAGAAAAAAAGAAAGAAAAAAAAAAAAAAAAAAAAGAAAGAAAAAAGGAGGGCGCACCGACCTAGTGTATTACCACTTAGACGTTTTATTTAAAATATAAAAAAGCAGTAATCTTACTCACAAACGGAGCTTAAATAAAAGCTTATCGGACAAATCAGCTGTCCGATATTTAAGCTCCGTTTGTGAGTAAGATTACTGCTTTTTTATATTTTATATATTTTAAATAAAACGTCTAAGTGGTAATACACTAGGTCGGTGCGCCCTCCTTTTTTCTTTCTTTTTTCTAGCCACATGAACACCCATTGTTCTGAGGAGGGCTGCAAGACTTTAGACTTTGCCTTTAGACGGAACCACACTACCCGTGTTTTGACGATACACCGAGAGCGCAGGAGATTTTTGTCTGCCCATATATATATATAGCCAGTGTGCCCCCATATACAGCCAGTGTGTCCCCATATATATATAGCCAGTGTGCCCCCATATACAGCCAGTTTGTCCCCATATACGGCCAGTTCCCCCCAAATGCAGCCAGTTCCCCCCCATATACAGCCAGTTCCCCCCAAATGCAGCCAGCGTGTCCCCCATATACAGCCAGTTCCCCCCAAATGCAGCCAGCGTGTCCCCTATATTCAGCCAGTTCCCCCCATATTCAGCCAGTTTGTCCCCCATATTCAGCCAGTCCCCCATATTCAGCCAGTTCCCCCCAAATGCAGCCAGTTTGTCCCCCATATTCAGCCAGTTTGTGCCCCATATTCAGCCAGTTTGTGCCCCATATTCAGCCAGTTTGTCCCCCAAATGCAGCCTGTTCCCCCCCCCCCCCAGCCCTGCACTTACCTTCCTCGGTCCGCGCCGTCCTCGATGTGTTCTCCCGCCCTCGATGTCGCTTCAGCCAATCAGGTTACCGGTAACCAGATCCGGTGAACCTGATTGGCTGAAACCTCCACACAGTCTTCTCCCAGGAACGCACCCCCGTGCGTACCTGGGAGAAGTTTTTGGAAGCCGAATACAGCGTGAGAGCTGTATTCAGAAAGCCTATCAGAGCCGCTGGCTCTGATAGACACTTCCAAGCCACACCCACCGCCGGCCGCCGCTCTAATTCATATGGCCGGCACTCACCAGGAGGCCGGCCATATGAATAGTGGGCAGCGCGGCAGCGGTGACAATACATAGATTCATGCAATGCATGAATCTGTGTATTGTCTTTCAGTGGCGGTGCGGGAGCGAGAAGGGGCGGCGCTCCGGCGCCCTCTATGGACGCACCGCCACTGATCTTGACATCTAGGGCACTTATCATCTAGTCTCCCTCCAAACATATGTAACCTCTTTGGGGTATAATAGACTCTGTGCACTAAGAACAGATGTGACACTCTCTGCGATGGGGAGAGTGACACCAATGTCCCCTGTCCCAGTATCCGTACCCATTGCGCGGTTGTCATAGGGCCTATATCCTCCTCCCATTTTGCTTTATTTTTACCCAGCCTATCCTTAGGTATAAAGCCGCCCCTAATCTGTGAGTATAATTCTGAGATAAGGGCTTTTGATGTTCCTGTCTTAATTAACCGTTGAAGGTGGGGAATTTTTCGCCAGCTCACCGGATATGTTTTGAATTGGGTTTGAAGTGCATGTCTTATCTGCAGGTACGTATAGAACAAGGAGTTTGGGATAGCATACTCTCTACTTAATTCTGAAAATGCTTTCAGTGTATTACCTTCATATAACTGCACCAGTCTAGTTATACCTCGCTTTTCCCATTCCTTTAACTTTCCCATAGCTTGAATTTCTGGTAGGTATTTATTTTCCCAGAGAGGGGAGTATTCCGTTAGCCCTTTGTACCCCATGGCTTGTTTACCTGCCCGCCATGTTCTTATGACCATCTTTAATGTAGGGTTCTTCACGGGAAAGGAATCAGCCTCCAAGTTTTCTATTATGGTGTTATGTGGGGCCCCCATTAGCATCATTTTCCCACTGGCCCCTCCTCCTCCCTTTGTTATACACCCCCCCAGGTGCTGTAGCTGTGTCGCTAAAAAGTAACTGTAAGGGTGTGGAATAGCCAGCCCTCCCTCATTTGTTGGCAGCTGTAATATTTGGAGACTGATTCTTGTCCTGCCCTTCCTCCAGATTAAAAGGGTCTCTATTTTTTTAAACCAAACTTTCCCAATCCATACTGGGGCGTTGTGGAGCACATAAAGTAATTGTGGCATACAAATCATTTTAACCACTTAACGACCGCCCACTGTAAATATACGTCGGCAGAATGGCACCGACAGGCAGAATCACGTACATATACGTGAATGCCTTTGTATAGTTGGGGGGTCCGATCGGACCCCCCGTCTTTACAGTGGGTGGTCGTTTTACCTTCGGGAGCGATCCGGCATGAGGGGACGGCCGTTCGATTCCGGCCCCCCCCTCTCGATCGCTCCCGGCGAATGAGAGCTTCCCCTGCCTGTGTACTGTTTACACAGGCGGGAGGAAGTGATGTCATCTCTCCTGCCGCGCTCACATATACCGAGCGCCGTACAGGAGAAGATGCAGGTTAGTGCACACAACACTACACTGACACCAGGACACATAGGCACATAAATCGCCCCCCCAGGCCCCCCCAGACACCCCCAGATCACCCCCCAGATCACCCCCCAGCCCCCAGTCACAGTGTCACTGATTGCAGTGACCATTTATTTAGTGATCACTGCAATCAGTGACATTTGTGACTGTAAAAGTGTCAGTACATTCAGTTTTAGGTCCAGTGTAGCCCCCTAACCCCCCTAATAAAGGTTTAACCCCCTGATCACCCCCCAGATAACCCTTTCACCCCCTAGCACCGCTGTCGCTAAGCGATCATTTTTCTGATCGATGTCTTAGCGTCGGTGATGCTGATCGGTAGCCAGTAATTTTTTTTAGGTTCGCCGCAGGTTTTTATAGCGTCAGGTACCCCCATATATTACCTAATAAAGGTTTAACCCCCTTGATCGCCCCCCAGGTAACCCTTTCACCCCCTATCACCACTGTCACTAAGCGATAATTTTTCTGATCGATGTCTTAGCGTCGGCGATGCTGATCGGTAGCCAGTAATTTTTTTTAGGTTCGCCGCAGGTTTTTATAGCGTCGGGTACCCCCATATATTACCTAATAAAGGTTTAACCCCCTTGATCACCCCCCAGGTAACCCTTTCACCCCCTAGCACCGCCGTCACTAAGCGATCATTTTTCTGATCGATGTCTTAGCGTCGGTGATGCTGATCGGTAGCCAGTAATTTTTTTTAGGTTCGCCGCAGGTTTTTATAGCGTCGGGTTCCCCCATATATTACCTAATAAAGGTTTAACCCCCTTGATCGCCCCCCAGGTAACCCTTTCACCCCCTATCACCACTGTCACTAAGCGATAATTTTTCTGATCGCTGTCTTAGCGTCGGTGATGCAGATCGGTAGCCAGTAATTTTTTTTAGGTTCGCCGCAGGTTTTTATAGTGTCAGGTACCCCAATATATTACCTAATAAAGTTTTAACCCCCTTGATCGCCCCCCAGGTAACCCTTTCACCCCCTATCACCACTGTCGCTAAGCGATCATTTTTCTGATCGCTATCTTAGCGTCGGTGATGCAGATCGGTAGCCAGTAATTTTTTTTAGGTTCGCCGCAGGTTTTTATAGCGTCAGGTACCCCCATACATTATCTAATAAAGGTTTAACCCCCTGATCGCCCCCCAGGTAACCCTTTCACCCCCTATCACCACTGTCGCTAAGCGATCGTTTTTATGATCGTTGTCTTAGTGTCGGTGATGCAGATCGGTAGCCAGTAATTTTTTTTTAGGTTCGCCGTCAGGTTTTTATATAGCGTCAGGTACCCCCATATATTACCTAATAAAGGTTTTAACCCCCTAATTGCCCCTAGTTAACCCTTTCACCAGTGATCATCATATAAGTGTTACGGGTGACGCTGGTTAGTTAGTTTGCTTTTTATAGTGTCAGGGCACCCGCCGTATATAACCCAATAAAGGTTTAACCCCCTGATCGCCCGGCGGGTGATATCAATTAGGTTTTAGCGTCAGAGAGGGTCTGCGTCACACCCCTGGCAGCGTCAGGTTAGTGCCAGTAACGCTAACACCCACGCGTGAAGCATACACCCCCTTAGTGGTATAGTATCTGAACAGATCAATATCTGATCTGATCAGATCTATACTAGCGTCCCCAGCAGTTTAGGGTTCCCAAAAACGCAGTGTTAGCGGGATCAGCCCAGATACCTGCTAGCACCTGCGTTTTGCCCCTCCGTCCAGCCCAGGCCACCCAAGTGCAGTATCGATCGATCACTGTCACTTGCAAAACACAACACACATAACTGCAGCGTTCGCAGAGACAGGCCTGATCCCTGCGACTCCAGTGCTGTAGGAGGTGATTTCGCCACCACAGTTAAAAAAAAAAAGCATATATGCCGAAGCATTGGGGCAGCAGGAGCGGAGGAGCGATTTTGCTCCTAATGCCGCGTACATACGGTCGAAATTCTGACGGAGGCTTGCCCGTGGAAAAGTCTGACCATGTGTACGCGGCATAACTTTTGCGGGAAGATGCCCCCATGCTTCGGCATATATAAATGGTGCATGTATGCCCATCATTAGAAGTGGGTGGATGAAGGGCGGTATTCTAATGGTGGGCATACCCACCGATCAATCTTTTTTTTTCGTTCAGCCAACAGGCTGCATGAAAAAAAAGATTACAATACATGTCCAACAAGGACCAGCAACGTACTGGTATGTTGCTGGACTTTGAATGTTTATACCAGAATGATGCCTGCGGGTTTAGGTATCATCTTGGTATCATTCTTTTCAGCCAGCGGCCAGCTTTCATGTAAAAGCAATCCTAGTGGCTAATTAGCCTCTGGACTGCTTTTACAAGCAGTGGGAGGGAATGTCCCCCCCCCCCGGATATAAAAAGCGCCATTGGGAAATTGGGAAAGCATTTTATCACACCGATCTTGGTGTGGTCAGATGCTTTGAGGGCAGAAAAAAGATCTAGGGTCCAATAGACCCCAGTTTTTTCAAAAAAGAGTACCTGTCATTACCTATAGCTATCATAGGGGATATTTACATTCCCTGAGATAACAATAAAAATAATAAAAAAAAAAATATGGAAGCAACAGTTTAAAAATAAAATAAAAAAGCAAAATTAATAATAAAAAAAAAAAAAAAAAAAAAAAAAAAGCACCCCTGTCCTGCCCTGCTCTTGCCCAATGGCAAACGCAAGCGTCGGTCTGGCGTTATATGTAAACAGCAATTGCACCATGCATGTGAGGTATCACCCCGAAGGTCAGATCGAGGGCAGTAATTTTACCAGTAGACCTCCTCTGTAAATCTAACGGGGTAACCTGTAAAGGCTTTTAAAGGCTTTTAAAAATGTATGTAGTTTGTCACCAATGCGCGTTTGTGCAAAATTTTAAAGCATGTCGTGTTTGGTATCTATGTACTCGGCCTAAGATCATCTTTTTTATTTCAACAAACATTTGGGCAATATAGTGTGTTTTAGTGCATTAAAATAAAAAAAAGTGTATTTTTTCCCCAAAAAATGCGTTTGAAAAATCACTGCGCAAATACTGTGTAGAAAAAAAAATGCAACACCCACCATTTTATTCTGTAGGGCCTTTGCTTTAAAAATATATATAATGTTTGGGGGTTCAACATAATTTTCTTGCAAAAAAAAATATGTTTTCATGTAAACAAAAAGTGTCAAAAAGGGCTTTGTCTTCAAGTGGTTAGAAGAGTGGATGTAAGCTTCCTAATGTTGTGTATAAAATGCCAGAACAGTTCAAAACCCCCCCAAATGACCCCATTTTGGAAAGTAGACACCCCAAGCTATATACTGAGAGGCATGTCGAGTCCATGGAATATTTTATATGTTGACACAAGTTGCGGAAAAAATATATTTTTTTTATTTTTTTTTGCACAAAGTTGTCACTAAATGATATATTGCTCAAACATGCCATGGGCATATGTGGAATTACACCCCAAAATACATTCTGTTGCTTCTCTTGAGTACGGGGATACCACATGTGTGAGACTTTTTGGGAGCCTAGCCACGTACGGGACCCCAAAAACCAATCACCGCCTTCAGGCTTTCTAAGGGTGTAAATGTTTGATTTCACTTCTCACTGCCTATCACAGTTTCGGAGGCCATGGAATGCCCAGATGGCACAAAACCCCCCCAAATGACCCCATTTTGGAAAGTAGACACCCCAAGCTATTTGCTGAGAGGTATTGTGAGTATTTTGCAGATCTCGCTTTTTGTCACAAAGTTTTGAAAATTGAAAAAAAAAAGAAAAAAAAATGTTCTTTCTTCATTTTCAAAAACAAATGAGAGCTGTAAAATACTCACCATGCCTCTCAGCAAACAGCTTGGGGTGTCTACTTTCCAAAATGGGGTCATTTGGGGGGGTTTTGTGCTATTTTGGCATTTTATGGCCTTCGAAACTGTGATAGGTAGTGAGGAGTCAAATCAAAAATTTGTGCCTAGAAATCCTGAAGGCGGTGATTGGTTTTCGGGGTCCCGTACGCAGCTAGGCTCCTAAAATGTCCCACACATGTGGTATCCCCGTACTCAGGAGAAGCAGCAAAATTTATTTTGGGGTGCAATTCCACATATAACCATGGCATGTGTGAGCAATATATCATTTAGTGACAACTTTTTGTAATTTTTTAATTTTTTTGTCATTATTCAATCACTTGGGACAAAAAAAAATATATTCAATGGGCTCAACAGGCCTCTCAGCAATTTCCTTGGGGTGTCTACTTTCTAAAATGGGGTCATTTGGGGGGGGGTTGTGCTATTTTGGCATTTTATGGCCTTCAAAACTGTGATAGATAGTGAGGAGTGAAATCAAAAATTTGCGCCCTTAGAAATCCTGAAGGCGGTGCTTGGTTTCCGGGGTCCCGTACGTGGCTAGGCTCCTAAAAAGTCCCACACATGTGGTATCCCCGTACTCAGGAGAAGCAGCAGAATGTATTTTGGGGTGCAATTCCACATATAACCATGGCATGTGTGAGCAATATATCATTTAGTGACAACTTTTTGTAATTTTTTATTTTTTTTTGTCATTATTCAATCACTTGGGACAAAAAACAAAAATATTCAATGGGCTCAACATGCCTCTCAGCAATTTCCTTGGGGTGTCTACTTTCTAAAATGGGGTCATTTGGGGGGTTTTTGTACTGCCCTGCCATTTTAGCACCTCAAGAAATGAGATAGGCAGTCATAAATTTAAAGCTGTGTAAATTCCATAAAATGTACCCTAGTTTGTAAACGCTATAACTTTTGCGCAAACCAATAAATATACGCTTATTGACATTTTTTTTACTAAAGACATGTGGCTGAATACATTTTGGCCTAAATGTATGACTAAAATTGAGTTTATTCGATTTTTCTTATAACAAAAAGTAGAAAATATCATTTTTTTTCGAAATTTTCTGTCTTTTTCAGTTTATATCGCAAAAAATAAAAATCGCAGAGGCAATCAAATACCATTAAAAGAAAGTTCTATTTGTGGGAAGAAAAGGACGCAAATTTCGTTTGGGTACAACATTGCATGTCCACACAATTTACAGTTAAAGCAGCGCAGTGCAAAATTCTGAATTCACCTCTGGTCCTTTAGCTACCAAATGGTCCGGGGCTTAAGTGGTTAATAAGATTACTTCGTCCGGCTACTGATAGGGGAAGACGTTCCCAGATATCGGCCTTTTGCTTAAACTTAACCAAAAGTGGTCTTAAATTATTATTAATGTATTGTTCTGGGTCACGTGTCACCACTATTCCCAGATAATCCATTTTTTCCACCACTTTTAATAAAGGGATTCCTTCACAAACGGCGCTTCCCACTGGATCCACCGGCAAAAGTGCAGACTTCTCCCAATTTATTACCAGGCCCGAAAATCGTCCAAATGTTTCCACTGTCTGTATCACCGTTTTTAGTGACGTTGAGGAATCCCCCAAAAAAAGCAAGACGTCATCTGCATAAAGTGCGATTTTCTCCTCCCCCGCTTTCCTCTGAAATCCCTGTATCGCCTTTTTAGTTCTAATCGCTATTGCTAATGGCTCTATTGCTAGCGTAAAGAGAAGGGGAGACAGGGGACACCCCTGCCTTGTGCCCCTCTCTAGCCTAAACCTCTTTGAGTATTCATTATTAATTTTTATTTTTGCACTTGGGGAGTTATAAAGTGTTTTTACCCATTTGATAAAGACGGGACCAAATCCGAATTTCTCTAACACGTGCCAGAGGTAGTCCCATTCTAGGCTGTCAAATGCCTTGGTGGCATCCAGGGATAGGATAGCTCTACCCCCTTTGTTCTCAGTTGGCATCTGTAGATTCAGATACAGTCTTCTAATATTGGTGCTGGTAGCTCTATTAGGGATGAATCCAGATTGATCCGAGTGTATTAATTTCTGAATGTATTTATTCATCCTGGCCGCCAACACTTTAGCCAGTATCTTAACGTCTGAACACAATAGTGAGATTGGTCTGTAAGATGATGTATCTAATTGATCTTTCCCCTCTTTTTGGAGTACTATTATGGTAGCCTCCGACATTGAGGCCGGCAACTCCCCTCCTTCTACCGCCCAGTTCAGCACCCTTAGCAGTTCTGGGAGGAGCACCTCCCCATATTGTTTGTAAATCTCTACCGGTAAGCCGTCTGGCCCAGGAGACTTCTGATTGGACATTCCCGCTACTGCTAATTGGAGTTCCTCTAGGGTTATCGGGGATTCTATAACTCTTCTATCTTCCTCAGTTAGAGCTGGTGTTTCTATTCCCCCCAGAAATTCGTCCATCTGTGACGTCACATCTTCCCTCTTTGACTTATATAAGTCCTGATAGTAAGCCTCGAACGTCTCCAGTATCTCAGATGACTGAGAGGATATCTCACCCCCCAACTTCCTTATTGCGGGGATACTAGAGGGGGCTGAGTTAGTTTTAACCAATAGGGCCAGTGTATGGCCTACACTCTCCCCTTCTGCAAAGGTACTCTGTCTTTGAAATAGGCGCTTATTCTCCACTTTCCTTACAACTGCCATTTTGTACTCCTGTTGTTTCTCGAGCCATTTCCTTTGTTTCATCAGAGTTGGGTCCTCCACATAATGTTTTTCTGCCTCCCCCAGCTCTTTCCTGATCTTCTCTTCCCATTCCCTAGAGTTTTTTTTTTATCTTGGCTATTTGTTGGATCAATACTCCCCTAAGGAAGGCCTTTAAGGTGTCCCATATCACTCCCACCGGCGCTGTCCCTTCATTAAAGCCCACCATCTCACTCAATTTTATATTTATCTCTTCTGGTTTTCCCATTAGTTCTAACCAGAAGGGGCTTATTTTCCAATTACTTGGGGGGCACTTTTTCCCTGTGTTCATTGTCAGCACCAGTGGTGAGTGATCCGACACCCCTCTTGGGTAATAAACAATTTTACTAACCAGCTGTAAACTTATCCCGTTTCCCAAGGCCATATCTATTCTGGATAGTGTAGAATATGAGCTTGAGAAACAGGAGTACTGCCTCTCGTCTGGATTTCCCATTCTCCAGATATCGCACCATCCGACCTCTTCTAGAAACTGGGTTAAACGTCCCTCTCCCCCCCCATCCGTCCGTTTCCCCGGTGGGAATCTGTCTACTGTCCTGTCCAATACTACATTAAAGTCCCCTACTACTATTACGGGACTTTCTTCCTTATTTAACACAAACTCCACAAATTTATACAAGATCTCCATATTAAAGGGTGGAGGAACATAGACGTTTGCCAATACATATGGTTCATTTTCTATCAAACAATGCAAAAAAATAAAACGACCCAATTCGTCTATCCTAACCTCTCTACAAACAAAAGACATCCCCCTTTTCACCAATATACTCACCCCCCTAGAGTAAGAAGAGTAGACTGAATGGTACTGACACTGATATTTCCTATTGGATAGTTTTACTTTTGTTTCTTTTGTTAAATGGGTCTCTTGGATACAAATTAACTCCACCCCATACCATTCAAGCATGGAAAATATTGCAGCTCTTTTTACTGGATCGGCCATCCCCCGAACATTCCAGGAACCTATACTGAATGTTTTAGGTCGCATACCAATACAGCAGCATAATAACAAGGAGAACATATAGGAGAAAAAGGCCCACTTGGACCCCAAGAAGTTCAGCCTTAGGCAACCGGGAATTTTGTGTTCCATCGTAACACAAGAAAGAGATATTAAAAAAACATAACCATCGAAGAAAATCCTTAATACAAAAAAACAGAAAAAAAAATAAGCAGTTACAAAAAAAAAACAATTAGTCTACTACTCCCTTTTTGCCCTTGGTCTACTACTAAATTACTTTTTTTAAGTGTATTTTTCAAAAAATCCCCTCTTTTAATTTGAAATGTGACATTTGTGATTTTGTGCAGCTTTACCCCCCCCTCCCACCCCTTCAACCTCCCCCTACCTCCCCCCCTTCAACCTCCCCCTACCTCCCCCCCTCCCCCTTTCCCCTGCCTATCTAGGCCCACCCCAGGGGCTGTACTTGTGACCACTACCTGCCAATCCACCCTTACATACCCCTCAATCTCCATACCCACTTGTGAACCCACATACTCCTTCCTGCTATCTCCCCCCTCCCCTTCCCCTCCCTCTCTTCAGCAAAATATGTGCATCAAAAAAGCTTTTCATTAGTGTATATATTTAGTGCTACGAAGTGACTCCCCGTTCCGTTCCTTTATATCTAGAATTCCAAAAAAAATAAAAAATTTGCCCCTCCCCCCCCCCCCTCCTCCTCAGGGCCAAAAAAAAGATACAAGAAAGAAGGAACAGAGAAAAAAAAATACAAGAAAGAAGGAAAGAAAAAAATAAATAAATAAATAAATAAATTTAAAAAAAGACCGCACAAGAAAAAAAAAAAAAAAAAAGGAAGAAAGAAAATATTTAGGATCCTACTGACCCCCCCCTCCCCCTCCCACCAAAAAAAAATATATATAAATAAAAAAAAATAGTTTTTCTTCTTCCTTCCCTTTGTCCATGTCCCCAGAAGGAGAAAACAGCGGAGGGGAATCCAAGTTTCAGTTTAGAGTTTAACCCCTATATCTTCCTCTCCATGTATATTCAATCTGTTGTTGTCTGCGATTGTATTTTATTCTCTTCCAGCCACTGTGCTGATTTTCCTGGTGAGTCAAAAAATTGGGGACCCTCTGAGGTCATTATCCGAAGACGTGCTGGATAGAGTAATGCATATGTAATTTTACTTTTAAATAGGCTACGTTTGATTGGTGTGAACTCAGATCTGCATTTGCTTAATTCTGGAGAGAAGTCTGGGTATAAGGAAATTCTTGACCCATTATAATAAATGTCCCCCTTCTCTCTTGCCTTTTGCAGTGCTATTACCTTATCATTATAGTTAAGGAATTTCAGGAGCAGGGGCCGAGGATATCCATCCTTCAGGTGGGCTCTAAATGGGACTCTATGAGCCCTTTCTATCACAAAAAGCGGTGAAAAGGCATTTTCCCCAAAAATGTCTCTAAACCAATTTTCAAGAAAACTTATGGGGTGGGTACCCTCACTTCGTTCCGGGAGACCCACTGACTGCACTCTCTAGCAGTAACCCCCCAATTGGCTCAGAGTGCTGCCTCTACTTTTCCTTACTTGAGTCCTACTGTTATTAAGTCCACAAAAAGCTGATATCAAACCGGGTTTATACAGCTATGGAAGTTACTTGAAAAAAAAACATTGAATTTTAAAGTAGAACTATAGGCAAAACTTTTTTTCTCATTTTGGATAGAGTAAGAGAGGGTCATAACCCCTGTAAGGTTTATTTTTGCCATCTTTGCCTCATTGGGGAGATTTACCTTCACTTCCTGTCTCATAGCAAAAACAGGAAGTGAGAGGAAATCCCTGCAAATTAAGGGAATCCCTTGGGTACCCCCAGGTCACCAGAACTAGTGTCATTATTGGAAGATTTCCCCTCTATTACTTTTCTGTGGACAACATGAAAGGCCTGGCACGCAGTCTCCGTCTAATTCATCCCAAAGGTGTTCTATCGGGTTCAGGTCAGGACTCCATGCCTTTATGGACCTTGTTTGTGCACAGGTGTGTAATCATGTTGGAACAGGAAGGGGCCACCCCAAACTGTTCCCACAAAGTTGGGAGCATAAAATTGTCCAAAATGTCTTGGTATGCTGACTAATTAAGAGTTCTCTTCACTGGAATTAAAGGGGTTGTAAAGGTTCAGCTATTATTTTTTTTTAAAAACAAACATATCATACTTACCTCCACTGTGCAGTTAGTTTTGCACAGAGTGGCCCCGAACATCCTCTTCTGGGGTCCCACGGCGGCTCTCACTGCTCCTCCCCGTAAGAGCTAACCCCCTCTGGGAAGCTCTCTCCCGAGGGGGTTAGCTTGCGGGCCTGCTCCCGTGCTATACAATCGGCGTCCATAGCCGCCGATTGAATGACTCGGCCGCGTCATTGTATTTGATTGACAGCAGCGGGAGCCAATGGCTCTTCTTCCAATGAAGAGCCGACAAGACCTGGGGAAAGCAATGCTGGATCGCACACACTGAGATTCGGGGCTCAGGTAAGTAAAACGGGGGCTCGGGAGGGGGGCGGTGACTGCAAGGTGTTTTTTCACCTTAATGTTTAGGATGCATTAAGGTGAAAAAGCATGAAGGTTTACAACCACTTTAAGGGGCCAAGCCCAACCCCTAAAAGACACCCCCACACACTAATCCCCCCACCATAAAATGATTTGGACCAGTGCACAAAGCAAGGTCCATAAAGACATGTATGAGTGAGTTTGGAGTGGAGGAACTTGACTGGTCTGCACAGAGTCCTGACCTCAACCCAATAGAACACCTTTGGGATGAATTAGAGCAGAGACTATGAGCCAGGCCTTCTCGTCCACATCAGTGCCTGACCTCACGAATGCGCTTTTGAAAGAATGGTCAAACATTCCCATAGACACGCTCTTAAACCTTGTGGACAGCCTTCCCAGAAGAGTTGAAGCTGTTGTAGCTGCAAAGGGTCGACCAACTCGATATTGAACCCTATGGACTAAGACTGGGATGCCATTAAAGTTCATGTGTGTGTAAAGGCAGGCTTCCCAATACTTTTGGTAATATAGTGTATATATATATATCTATATATATATAGATATATATAGATATATAAATATATATAAATACTGTATACATATATCAAAATAATATTCTCTTTAAAAAAACAATGTTTTATTAATGCAAAGCTGACTTGGATTTACAGCACTGACAATTGTCTTGTGCTGGTAACTACTCTGCAGCTCAATCAGTGTCCTTTGATCTCTTGTTATACCTATAAAACTTTCAATTTTCACCTCTGCCTCTCTCCCACTGCTTGCTCCTCCTCCCACATTTTTGCTGTCAGCCCCAATTTGCTGTTACTGTCTCTCAGCAGCGAAGCTGGTAATTCGAAAGTCTCAGTTGATCACGACTCCCGCAGAACAATCTGTAATGTATGTTAACAACCACGTTGTGTAGTCATCCATCTTCATAGAATAAAAGCCTTTCAGGGAAGTGCTGAGCTGCTCAGCCAGGGACAGGGAGGACCTGTCTACTGCCTGATTAATAAAGCTCTGTACTCTGCCCTGGAAAGCAAACTTAGATAAATCGGATGATAGTGGCGAGTATAGCATTTAAACAGGGATAACCAGACAATTAGTTGTTTCCTGCTCTTTCTACTCTTCTATTAAGAAAAGTAAAACCTCCAAACAGCAGTAACATAGAACACTTTTCTTTTTAATAACATAAATGTGTGCTTCTAGCTGAAATTAAACTGGCCATACTACCTAAGGCTACTGTGAAACTGGCACAAGGTCTAATCTTTGCACATTAGGACAAAGATGCAAATGTTAGCTATAATAACAGTGTTGTTTTACATGTACGTATGTGCAGAGGCGGCTCTAGGCTTAGTGAGGTCTTAGGCAAAACTTAGACATGAGGCCCCACTCACGCCCATAATGAGAAAAATAATTTAAGCAAGAAAAATGGCTGCAAAAAATGCACGGATCTAGCACACAGGTGATCAGCACCACTTCCAGGGCACCCTCCTCACCCATCAGACATATTAAGCCAATGCAAGAAGGGGGGTGAGAAAGAGAGGGGTGATAGAGAGATCCAATGGCACCAACATTAGTATTGATCACAGGCAAATTAGGCGACCGCGAGGCCCCTGTGAGTGTGAGGCCTTAGGCGACCTCCTAATTTGCCTAATTAGAGAGCCGCCTCTGCGTATGTGTGATAAAACAGCTGATGATCAACATTTGTATACTAAACATGTACGATTTCTTACAAATTTACTGAAAGCAAACAATAAAGAATTACATAAGTATTTTTGTACTAAAAAATAAACCTACAAGAAGGCAGGGATGGAATCCACAGATCTCAAATGCTACAGGGTGCCTGATGATTATTTAGAGACTGGGCCAGTTTTAGGCAGCACTAGGTCATAAAACCTTATTTTTTTTCCCCACGTTATGCTATAGCTAAGTCATTCAACTATAGGTCACAGGCCTGTTGGATGAAAGTTCAGAATCTAGACCTTGACAACATATTGAAAGAGGTAATATAGCCTGTGGAAAGTATAGGAAAGGGAGGATAGGAAAAACAAAGTAAGCAGGGTGTTATTGGACAAGAAATCGGAGGAAACAGAGGGAGATCAAAAAAAAAAAAGGAGAAGGAAAGGGGTTAAAGGGCAGTAAGGGGACGGGAGAGATCAAGATGAAAAATGTCTTCATAGGGAACATCTTGCAAGATGGTATATGATCCGTTTGTCCGATGAGAAAAGTCCATCGGACTGTTTTCATCGGTAAAACCGATCGCGTGTACACGGCATAACATCAGTCCCAGTGTCTCCTCATGTCTTTGGTGACCAGAATGCATTTACATATGAGTTCCTACAAAGTATGCTGTGACATGCTACAAACAGTGTTTAGAGAAGAAAAGATCTGTTAAAACATGGCATTAGAAAAGAGTCAAATTAAATTGGCCAGGCAGAAATTTACAAGCAATGGTCACCAAAAGGAAAAGTTAAATTGAAACCGAAGGCAAACCTTTTTTTTGTTTTAAAGTGGAGAAGGATTAAACACCTGTCAGGTTTTTGTTGCTGTCTGTGTCTCCATTAGGATTCACCCTGCGGTTAGTCCTGGTCACCATTATCACTGAAAGTGTAAGAAAATCCCAGAACAGGAATACAAAGGAATCCTTCCCAGGGGGACATTACTTCTGGTGACCCTGGTAAATAATAGGGATGTCTCTAACTATGGAGGGATTTCCTCTGACTTCATGTTGTGGCTATGGGACAACACAAATAGCAAAAAAAGAAACTGACATGGATTTTAACCCTCTCTTACTCTAGCCAAAATGGAAAAAAAAAAAAGATTGCCTTCTACTTTGCATTTTTTTTTTCATTAGACAGGTGTTTAATCCTTCTCCACTTTAAAACCAAAAAAAAGTTTTGCCTTCGGTTTCAATTTAACTTTAAGGTTTGTGTCAATGGGCAATTGAAGTTTGCTTTCGGATGCATTTCACTTGCATTTGATCCCAGTTTAATATGCTTCTGAGCTCATTTTGAGTTTATGGTGCAGGTGACCTGCAACGACCACCTTCTAAGCTGCATAGACCTGGGTTAAGTTGAGTTTGCATTCCTATTAACCTGTATGGGAGAAGAAGCAATTTTTTGGTTAAACACAACCCTTACCCAGGAATGTTACATTTTATTTGAGAATAGACATAATGAGAGTTCCAGAGAGATATTGAGCAACAAAAAAAAAATGGTTGTATGGTAAGCCTAGTTAACACTGGAGGCTATAGAATCAAGAGCTGGAGCTGGAGCTAAATGATTGCAAACTATACATATAAATACCTAGTGGTCCATAAAAGTGCCATACGTGAAGTAGGCTTGCTTATCTCTCCTTTGCCCCACAAATCCAGTGTACTTCCACTCATGTGGCTCAGATGGCTAATAAAAACCCAACAATCTTTTCAAATTTTCTTTGTTTATTCGTTTATAAAAGTCATCAATACAATGACCGTAAAACCAATTACAAAAAAAAAGGTTACATTCCTGATATCTGTTGGAGACAGTTATGAGAACTTTAGCCATTGTATTACTATACCTTATATACCTTCTTGTTTTTTTCTACAATACAAATAGATTAAGTAAAAAAAAGAAAAAAGTGAAGTAAGCTTAGAGTTGTATGCTTTCATGAAAGGTACGCATATTGCAAAAGTCAAGCAGACTGCACAGTGAAGTGTGGTGAAAATCTATAAAGACTACTAAACAGAAATTGATTATTTTTTATCGATTTTTTGAAGACTAAGGAAAATAAACACACAACCGACCATTATGGGAGATAATCTAGGCAAATCCATGCTTACAACTAGGCTACGTACTCAGTGTGAGCACCAAAATGTTAATGTTACTGGGAGGTACTAAGCTGGTTACAGCAGGAAGTACAAGATTGAAAAGTGATGGCTATTTATTATTTATTTATTTCAGGTACTTACAGGGCTGGACTGGGACAAAAATTTGGCCCTGGACTTCACCCAGAACGGCCCACTTTGACAGGTCTCTCCCATGGCGGCCGGCCAACCCCGATGGCCACCCAAGCCCCCCTCCCCCCTCCCCCTTCACTAGCCATTAGCTGTTCTACTTTATTAGAGTAGAACGGCTGGTACTGGTACTCTTATAGGCAGTACCAGTGGGGAAGCTAAAGAATCAGTTCGGTGCCCCCCCTAATGGGACAAGATTAGGCAGAAGTGAGAAACTCCCAGGCCATAGCTGTTGAGTCAGCTGTCTGTCCCCTCCCCCGTGTTCCTTCTGGTCCCCCCATGCTCTTCTGTCCTCCCCCCTGCTCCTCTGGTCCTCCCCCTGCTTCTCTGTTCCCCGACATGCTTCTCTGTTCCCCCCATGCTCCTCTGTACCCTTGTGCTTCTCTGGTCCCCCCCTGTGCTCCACTGGTACCCCTCCTGCTTCTCTGGTCCCCCACATGCTTCTCTGTTCCCCCACATGATTCTCTGTTCCTCTTCTGCTCCTCTGTTCCCCTATGCTCCTCTGTACCCTTGTGCTTCTCTGGTCCCCCCTGTGCTCCACTGGTACTCCCTCTGCTTCTCTGGTACCCCATATGCTTCTCTGGTCCCCCACATGCTTCTGCATTCCTCTCCTGATCTTCTGTCCCCCCCATGCTCATCTGTACCCTTGTGCTCCTCTGGTCCCCCCGTGCTCCTCTGGTCCCCCCCATGCTTTTCTATTCCCCCCTGCTGTTCTGGCCCCCCGTGCTTCTCTGGTCCCCCCATGCTTTGCTGGTCCCCCCCATGTTCCTCTATTCCCCCCATGCTGCTCTGGTCCCCCGTGCTCGTCTATTTTCCCCCCATGCTGCGCTGGTCCCCCATGTGCTGCGCTGGACCCCACGTGCTGCGCTGGTCCCCCACGTGCTGCGCTGGTCCCCCACATGCTGCGCTGGTCCCTCGCATGCTGCGCTGATACCCCACTTGCTGCTCTGGTCCCCCATGTGCTCCGCTGGTCCCCACCTGCTCCTCTATTCCCGCCCATGCTGCTCTGGTCCCCATGCTCCTATATCCCCCCTTTGCTGCTCTGGTCCCCCATGCTCTATCTCCCCCCCTCCATGCGCCTCTATTCCCCCCATGATGCACTGGTCCCCCAATGCTTCTCTATCCCCCCATGATGCTCTGGTCCCCCATGTGCCTCTAAATCCCCCCATGATGCTCTGGTCCCCCATGCGCCTCTATCCCCCCCATGATGCACTGGTCCCCCATGCGTCTCTATCCCCCCATGATGCTCTGGTCCCCATGCGCCTTTATCCCCCCATGATGCTCTGGTCCCCCATGCGCCTCTGCCCCTCCCCCATGATGCTCTGGTCCCCCGCAGCGCTCACCTCCTCTCCCTGGCTAGTTAACTTCAGCGTGACTGAATACAGACATGCTCCTCGGGAGTCGCACTGAGAAGCTCATCATACGATCCGGAACTTAGGACGGCGGCCACACACAGCTGTGACATAAGCTTCCTCGGCACTCGTTTTCCTGATCTTTCCTTCCCCCGCTCTCCAACCTGATTCTGCCACAGAGAATCTATATGGAGCGCGGGAGAAGGAAAGACCAGGAGAAAGAGTGTTGAGGAAGCTTTTGTCACAGCTGTGTGTGGCCGCTGTCCTTCCAGATCGTATGATGAGCTTCTCAGTGCGACTCCCGAGGGGCATGTCTGTATTCAGTCACGCTGAAGTTAACTAGCGAGGGAGAGGAGGTGAACGCTGCGGGTAGGGAGAGGAGATGAACTCTGCGGGGAGGGAGAGGAGGTGAGCGCTGTGGGGAGGGAGAGACAGAGAGAGGAGCGGAGGGGGACAGCGGTCCACTGTCACTGAAGCCGGCTCACTGAGCCATCAGCCCACCGGGAAACTCCTGGTAGTCCCAATGGCCAGTCCATCCCTGGGTACTTGTATAGCGCCGTCAATTTACGCATCGCTTTTCATATATATTGTACATTCACATCAGTCCCTACCCTCAAGGAGCTCACACTCTAAGGTCCCTATCTCACATTCATACATACACATACTAGCGACAATTTAGACAGGATCCAATTAACCTACCAGCATGTCTTTATAGGTCAGAAAACCAACCTACTGTCCTTCTTCTACTTGGATACTGTAAATCCAGTTCATCTCATTTTGCATGAATTTTGACCACTGTGCTATTAGCTTTCAGTTGCCAATGGCCTATTTATGTAAAAAAATAGAAACTGTAATCCCAAAAGGTTATATATCAGCAATGCTAAAAAGGCTACATACAGTATATCACATCAGAGCATCAAATATCTTGTAAATCTACATTTGCAAGTCACTGTAATCCAAGATGGAGCTTTGGAAGACATGTCTTTCTCTAATAGAGAGATACATACTGTACTTCTGTGTCCCAATGGAGAATTCACATTCATGCTAGTATAAGAAATCCTCAATTCAACTGACAAGAAGAAATTATCATTTAAGCCCTGTACACACGACCGGTTTTCCTGGCAGGAAAAAAAACGTTGCTTTTCCCGACGGGATTCCTGCCAAGCTTGTCTTGCGTACAGACTGTCATACAAAATCCCACCGGTCCAAAGCGTTGTGACGTACAACGCGTACAACGGTACTATAAAGGGAAGTTCAAATCCAAAGGCGCCACCCTTTGGGCTGCTTTTGCTGATCTTGTGTTATCGCGTGTTAGTAAAAGTTTGGTGAGAGACGTTTCGCGCTTTTCAGTCTTCATGCTTTCAGATCGTTTTCTGCTGTTAAGAATGCTGACGAATGTGCTATCTCCATTACGAAAGCTAGTTTTACGTGAACGAGCGCTCCCGTCTCATACTTGATTCTGAGCATGCGCGTTTTTTTTGCCCTCGGAAAAGCATATACACGATTGGTTTTCTTGATGGGAAAAAGTCAGCCGGGCAACCCGGCGGGAAAATAGAGAACCAGCTCTCTTTTTTCCAGCCGCGATTCGCGGCAGTTTTCCTGTCAGGAAAACTGCGATGGAGCATACGCATGGCCGGTTTTCCCAGCAAAACGCTCTCATGGCAGTTTTCCTGCCGGGAAAACCGGTCGTGTGTACGAGGCATTAGGCAATACATCTTATTTTTGATTCAGTTAACAAAAATGGGAATCCATATTTATATGGATATACTTTTCCAGCTATACTTCTTTCATACCTCTTGTTCCTCTAGATTGAAAACTCATATAGTCAGACTCCCTCTTCTATTGTTTTTGGGTATTGCAGTTTCATATTTGCACATCACATCTTACTATGTTAAACCTTAGGACAAGTTTTTTTTTATATAAATTGTGGTGAAAGAAAGTACCAATAGTATTTGCACGTGTTTCATTAAAACCCAAGAAAGATGTGGATTGTAGATTATTCGTTTTTTTTTTGTTTTTTTATCCATACCAGTCCTAGTGTGTGTGTGATTGTTCATGCGCGCATGTGTATGTGTGTGATTGTCTGTATGATCAAGATAGGGTCATTAATGTAAGATCTTTCAGGGAATGTTAACTACCTAAGCCTGTTTTATCAACTTTAAATATAGCTGTTACTTTAACATTAAAGAATAACTCTACTCTTGTGGAAAAACAAATTACAAAATAATAATAAACTGTAGCATATACAGTTGCTATATTGTCATTTACCTTTCAAATTGCAGTGCTATAATTTTCTGTAAAATTCAATGCAATATGGCAACCTGGAGGCATTGGTGTACAGAACACCTCCAGAAATTAAATTTCATGCTTGGGTGGAGCATTCAGATACAAATCAGGTTTTAGGCATCCCCTTCAATAAACAATGTCATTTTTGGTGAGATACCCCTTAGGGTTTAATCACTTCTAAAATGATGCAGACACTGTAACGTTTTTCATCAGAACACAAAAAATGCACCAGCAGATTAAAATGAATTAGTCACTACCATTCAGATTCAGTATCTAAAGGACATAGTGGAACAAACAGCCTTTTCTTCAGAGCAGAAACAAGTAGGACTCTGCTACAAATTTTGTTAAAATCCTTGCAATATACATTGGTCGTCCAAAAGGGATTATTTTTTTCACTTTAAATTACTCCTTAAGTACATTTTCTACATAAATTGGCAATTCTTTGATTTTTCTTTATTGCCTTATACAGTCATTTTGTGTGTGCCCAAAATAACATTGCAAATGTTAATTGACGCTTTCCACTTGTATTGCCTCTTTATTACAGTGAATTATGGGACAAGATGTATAGGCATAGTGGGGTATTTGTGATGTAGGATCTTTGCCCATCATTTAATTAGACTAGTAAAAGGAAAAGTCTCCTACTATGGCCCACTTGTGTGCAATAACTAGCATTGAAACCAACTGCAGGCAGTATGTGATCTTCTGCAGAGCCTACAAGAAGCACCCCAGCTTTTTTTTTTATAATGGATCCAATATTTGAATTAGGCTAACAGCCTCCCTGATTAATACCATGCTCATCATTAAATCCCCTGAAGAAGCCCTAGTGGGCGAAACATGTAGGAACATATATTGTTATATCGCCACACAAATGAATACATCAATGATCATGTGACAAATTTTTAACCTTGTAAATCAATACATATGTAATTCTTAGCACCCTTTAAAAATCCCACCAATCAACCCTCCTGTTTGAATATTTATCCAAGGGATGTGGTGCTATAAATAAATGTGTCATTCACACACATTATAGAAATTTTCTAAATGTCTTAGTCTAACCTCCTTTTTTGACCTGAAGCAATGGTTACATGCTTCTACTCACTCTGATGGCAACACCCTTCACCTTGTATTCTCCTACCTATGCGCCCTGTAGAACCTCTCCAACAATCCTTTTCCTCTTTCTGATCACCAACTTATTAGTTTCGCCCTGTCTTCCACCATATTTCCCTCCAACTGCCTAACAATTACCCATAGAAACCTTTGCTACTTCAACCCTTATTTTCTCTATTTTGCTACTGACCACGTCTATGACAAAATCTCATCCTTCTCCTGTCCCAATCTAGCCACTTCTGTCTACAATTGATCCCTGCCCTCCGGCCTCCGCCCTGAACAAGCTCGTCCTCCTCACTACACACAGAATCAGGCCCCGACCCTACAACCTTGGCAAGCAGACGACACCAGAAGTCTCAAAAATGTAGCCATGCTCTTGAGCGTCTATGGTTTAAGATTAATGTTGCGTACACACGATCAGAATTTCCGACAAGAAAAGTTCGATGTGAGCTTTTGGTCGGAAATTCCGACCGTGTGTAGGCTCCATCGGACTTTCTCTGTTGGAATTTCTGACAGCAACATTTTGAGAGCTGGTTCTCAATTTTTCCGACAAGAAAAGTTCTTGTTGGAAATTACGATCGTCTGTATGCAATTCCGAGGCACAAAAAAACACGCATGCGCTGAATCAATTTGACGCATGCTCGGAATCATTGAACTTAATTTTTCTCAGCTCGTTGTAGTGTTGTACGTCACCGCGTTCTTGGCGGTGGGAATTTTGTGTGACCGTGTGTATGCAACACGGTTTTACATAAGTCTCACAAAGACTTCAACCAATATAAATCTGCCCTACAAAAATAAAATTCTTGCCTCCACACTGCCAAGCAGACCTATTTTGTCACTCTCATTAACATCTTCTCATCCAGTCCCCATCAACTCTTCTCTACCTTTAGCTCTGTACTTCGTCCTCCACTGCCTCCAGATATCCCCCCCCACTTAACACTCCATGTCTACAGGTACAATCAACACTTTTTCAACCCTGCTGCTATAGACAAGGTTGATTAACTTATTTCTAATGCCCACTTAACCACTTGTTCCCTGAACCCAGTTCCCTCTCAAATACTGCAGTCACCCTTTGACTCTATCCTACACTCTCAAACCCACATCTTCGATCTCTCCCTCTCCTGGTATCTTCCCCAACTCTCTAAAACTCTCTAAAACATGCACTAGTCAATCCCATACTAAAAAAGCCTTCCTTGGACCCCACCAATCTTAACAACCTATGCCCTATCTCCTTGCTTGCTCCCCTTTTCCAACAAAAGGGATAACCTTCTTTATCCACTTCAGTCTGAAACTGCCCACCTAAAACTCAGAAATGACTTACTAACAGCAAAAACCAATGGACACTTTTCTGTGCTTTTCTGTGCTCATACTTCTGGACCTTTGATATGGCTGACTACCCTCCACCTCAAAAAAAACGTTACTGCAACCTGTCCCTGCATGCCAGGGTGCTGGATAATATCCTGGACACTGTACTCTCCTTTTGGACCCACATCCAATCCCTTTCCAAAGCTTGCTGCCTCAACCTCCACAACATCTTCAAAATACTCCCCTTCCTAACCAATGACACCACAAAGCTCCTAATTCACTCCCTGGTTATCTCTCGCCTCAACTACTGCAACTCCCTCCTCATTGCCTTACCTTTAAATAGGCTATCCCTTATTCAGCCCATCATGAATGCTGCTGCCAGACTCATCCACATTACAAACTGCTCAGCGTCTGCTATCCCTCTCTGCCAATCTCTCCATTGGCTGACACTCAACCACCAAATTAAATTCAAAGTACTAACAATAACTTACAAAGCCAACCACAACTTGGCCCCCAGATACATCACTAACTTAGTCTCAAAATACCAACAATCAGTCTCTTCATTCCTACCAAGACCTCCTGCTCTCTAGTTCCCTTGTCATCTCCTCCCATGCCCACCTCCAGGACTTCTCTTGAGCCTTTCATCATTTTGAATTTTCTACCCCAATCTGTTCTATTGTCTCCTACTCTATCCACTTTTAGGCGATCCCTGAAAAATTTTCTCTTCAAAGAAGCCTATCCTGCCTTTACCTAACAGCTTTAATTTTGTTCTCCCCATTGGCTCATCCCACACAGGTATTACCTTTTGTAACACTTTACCCTCCCTTTTAGATTGTAAGCTCTAAAGAGCAGGGCCCTCTGATTCCTCCTGTATTGAAATGTGTTGTAATTGTTTGCCCTAACATTGTAAAATGATGCGTAAACTGTTGGCACTATATAAATCCTGTATTATATTAATAATAATAATAATAATAATGATGATACTAATAATAGTTTTATCCCTTTAACGGATGTAAATGAATGCATTAAAAAAGTGAGCAATGTTTGTACTATAAAAATGAATGAATGAATCAATGAATGAATTAATTAATCTATCATTCACCCAATGAAAAAAACAGCTTTTATATGCTCCTTCACATTTATTTATTATATGAAAAACTGGAAGTTGAGGAAAATGGGTACGGAGCAACATGATTTCACTCAAAATAGGGTATGTCCTCCTAATTAACAACATACATAAATATTATCCCTAATTTACAACTATACCAGGGACTGCTGGAAGTCAAGATTCTAGTAATGTTAATGATACAAACAATACTCCATCATTTTGTGATAATAAAATATCTGTTTTCCCGTGAGAGTAGCATCAGGGGTTGCAGGGGTAGCAAAGGCGACCCCGCCAATGCTTCAGGGGGCTTGTGCGTCCTCCCAGTCACACAGGACTGGATGGGTGGAATTTACTAGAATTGATTACTTGTATTTTTCTCCTGTGACAGCTGAATGCTGGATTCTATCACCGACATTCAGCTGCTGCAGAAGGAGAATACAAGTGATCCACACACACATGGAACCCAGTGCTGGGTGCCCTAGGGTGAGGAAACCAGTCACACATGTCCTGACGCCGCAACAGCATCTTTGGCAGCCAGCGTTTCTCTCCCTGCCTATAAAGTACTCCCTGCAGACCAGACTGTAGCCGCCTCCTCCTCTCGGCCCTTGTAAACAGGACAGAAGAAGAAGGGAGCCTTGCAGTGAATGGGGACACAGTGACCGGAAGGGGGATGGGGGGAATAGGCAGGTAACACAGACTCATGCTGGGATTTTTATGGAGTGGTGGATAAAAGGACATGTGCAAGGGGGTCCTTTAGAAGGAAAAGGAATTGTGCTACAAGGGCTTCAGACCACCCCTAATACAAGTTCCAAATCACCCCCAGCACATGTCTTCTTACCTCCAGCAAATCAAAGAAATTCCGGCTGCCAGTTATCCCTCAAGAGAATCAAGGCAATTGCCCTGGGTACCCACACTAGCACACCTCTGCCAGACACCTACTGACGCATCCACTGCCCTACTGACACCAACCTCTGCCCTACTGACATTGTCCACTGCCCTACGGACACTGTCCACTGCTCTACTGACACCAAACTCTGCTGTACTGACACTGACTTATGCCCACCTGACACTGTCCACTGCCCTACTGACATCAACCTCTGCCCTCCTGACACTGTCCACTGCCCTACTGACACCATCCACTGCCCTACTGACACTGTTCACACACCATCCTCTGCCCTACTGACATTGTTCACACACCTTCCTCTGTACTACTGACACCAACTTCTGCCTTCCTGACATCACCTGCTGCCACACTGACACTGTTTACACACCATCCACTGCCCTGCTGACACTGTCTTCAGCCCTATTGACTTTGTTTACACACCATTAGTGATGAGCCGAACACCCCCGGGTTCGGTTCGCACCAGAACCCGCGAACGGACCGAAAGTTCGAACGAACATTAGAACCCTATTAAATACAATGGATGCGAACGTTCGAATTCTAAAGTGCTAATTATAAAAACTATTATGCATGTTATTGTCCTAAAAAGGGTTTGGGAACCCGGGTTCTGCACCAGGGGACATGTATCAATGCAAAAATAAGTTTTAAAAACGGTCGTTTTCCGGGAGCAGTCATTTTAATGATGCATAAAGTGAAAAAAAAAAAGTCAAATATTCCTTTAAATATCGTACCTGGGGGGTGTCTAAAGTATGCCTGTGAAGTGCCACGTGTTTCCCGTGTTTAGAACTGTCCCTGCACAAAATGACACTTCTAAAGGAAAAAAAAGCCATTTAAAACTGCTTGCGGCTTTAATGTAATGTCTGGTCCCGGTAATATGGATGAAAATCTTTAAGAAAAATGGCATAGCTACCCCATGACCCCCCCCCTACCCCAGCCCATTACCAGCCCCTTTGGGTCTTGTATGGATATTAAGGGGAACCCCGCACATAAAATAAAAAAGGCCCTATATACTCTGAACAGCCGTATACAGGCGGTGCATACAAGACAGGGACTGTAGGTTTGTTCTTATGTAGAATCTGTTTGTAATTTTGAACAGGTACATTGTTGAAGTGTAGCTCCAGACCAAAAATCTATTTTTAAACTTTTTGGAAAACATAGGTAAGGGTTATCACCCCTGTAACATTTGTTTTGCTGTCTGTGCCCCTGTTCAGAACATTTCACCTCACTTTCCGTCCTAATGACAACTGTTTTTGAAATGTGGTGTTTTTCTTGAAACAAGGATTGCTGATAAAGCATCAGTACAGAGGAGACACCTTTCTCCCATATTTATTCTTACAGGAGAGAATTTTCCTTCCTAGTGGTAGATTTCCTCTCACTTCCTGTTGTCTTCTTGCGTTTGCAAGTAGGAGTCGTTTGTAAGTTGGATGTTTGAAAGTAGGGACCTGCCGTATATACTCTGCAGAAATAGGCCCCTTAGTTGTTGGTGTTGGCACAACACTGTAAGCACTCACAGTTACTCTTGGTTGGTGCTGGAACGCCCTGCTGTCAACTATTATATCAGGAATTTTAATTACATATAATTGTTGAACAGTGGTAGTAAAAATTGGGCCTTTGATGGTGGTGCTGGTGCCACAACACTGTAAGCCCTGACAGTTACTCTTGGTGGGTGCAGCAATGGGCCCTGCTGTGAATTATTAGATCAAGAATTGTAATTACATGCCCCTGTTGAACAGGGGCTGAAAAATTGGGCCTTAGGCACTGGTGGCACAACACTGCAACCCTTCACAGATACTGTACTTGGAGCACAGCAATGAGCCCTGTTGCAAAGTATTGCTTCAAAAATTGTAATGACACGCCCCTGTTAAACAGGGGCTGAAAAATTGGGCCTTAGGCACTGGTGGCACAACACTGCAACTCCTCACAGATACTGTACTTGGAGCACAGCAATGAGCCCTGTTGCAAAGTATTGCTTCAAAAATTGTAATTACACGCCCCTGTTAAACAGGGGCTGAAAAATTGGGCGTTAGGCACTGGTGGCGGCACCCATAAACAAAAATGATCTTCCAAGCTATCATCATCAATCGTATCATTGAGGACTCGGAGGAGGAGGATAGCCAGTCAACATAACAGCACAGGCACTCAGCATCAGCATCAGTCTTGAAGGGATGTGACATTTTAAAATCAATTAGTCTGTTATATCAGCATCAGGTGTGTGGTAGCTGGTGGTGATCCAAGACTGGTTCATCTTGATGAAAGTCAGTCGATCAACCGAGTCGGTGGACAGGCGCACCCTGTGATCCGTGACAAATCCTCCAGCAGCACTGAATGTGCGTTCCGAAAGAACGCTGGATGCAGGACAGGCCAGTAGCTCAATTGCATACTGTGCAAGCTCTGGCCAGTGATCCATCCTCAAGACCCAGTAAGCCAGAGGATTTTCGGTGGGGAAGGTGTCCAAGTCTGACCTTGCCCCTAGATATTCCTGCACCATGTTTATCAGACGCTGGCGATGGTTGCTGGAACCGATCATACTTTGGGGCTGCGGACTAAAGAATTGTCTGAACGCATCGGTCAGACGGCCACCTTCCCCACCGCTCCTTCTTTGACTGGCCGAAGCCTCAGCAACTCGTTGTCCAGGACCAGGAGTTTGCAACCTCCCAGTCTCTGGGAACGCGTTGCACAGACCTTTCTGCAAGGCCTCCCGGAGTTGTCTCATCCTCTGCTCCCTCTGCGACGGTAACATAAGGTCCGCAACCTTACCCTTGTACCGTGGATCAAGGAGAGTGGCCAGCCAGTAATGGTCCCTCTCCTTGATCCGAAGAATACGAGGATCCTTCCGCAGACTTTGCAGGATCAGGGAGGCCATGCAGCGTAGGTTTGCTGAGGCATTCGCTCCGGAGTCCTCTGGGTCACTAAGGACGACATGATCCGCAGCCACCTCCTCCCAGCCACGTACAAGTCCACTGGTTTCTTGGGACTGTAAATCATCCCTAAAAGACTGCTGCTGATGATGCTGAGTGCCAGCCTCCACCTCCATGCTGACACAATCCTCCTCCTCCTCCTCCTCCTCCTCCTCCTCCTCTTCCTGTGCGATGGGTGGGACAGAAGGAACACTGTCTGGGTAAAGGGGGCCTTGAGAGGCAAGGAAGTCCTCCTCTTCCTGCCTCTGTTCTGCCTCAAGTGCCCTGTCCATTATTCCACGCAGCGTGTGCTCCAACAGGTGGACAAGAGGTACAGTGTCACTGATGCATGCACTGTCACTGCTCACCATCCTCGTGGCCTCCTCAAATGGTGCCAGGACAGTGCATGCATCCCTGATCATGCCCCACTGGCGTGGAGAAAAAAAACCAAGCTCCCCTGACCCTGTCCTGGTGCCGTAGTCGCACAGGTACTCATTGATGGCCCTCTGCTGCGTGTGCAGCCGCTGCAGCATGGCCAACGTTGAGTTCCACCTGGTGGGCATGTCACATATAAGGCGGTTCTTGGGCAGGTTCAACTCCTTTTGCAGCTCAGCCAGGCGAGCACTGGCATTATAAGATCTGCGGAAATGCACACAGACTTTCCTGGCCTGCCTCAGGACATCCTGTAAGCCCGGGTACCTGCCCAAGAAGCGCTGCACCACCAGGTTAAGGACGTGAGCCACACAGGGCACATGGGTCAGTTGTCCCTGTCGGAGGGCGGAGAGGAGGTTGGTGCCATTGTCGCAAACCACCATTCCTGGCTTAAGCTGGCGTGGCGTCAACCACCTCTCGGCCTGGCCCTGCAGAGCAGACAGGACCTCTGCCCCAGTGTGGCTTCTGTCCCCCAAACACACCAGCGCAAGCACGGCATGGCATCTTTTTGCCTGCGTACTTGCGTAGCCCCGTGAACGGCTACGGAGCACCGCTGGTTCATAGGACAAACCACAGGAAGAGGCCATGGAGGAAGAAGAAGAGGAGGGGGTGGAGGAGAGAGGTGTGTCACAACCAGTAGTAGCATTTTGGAGGCGTGGCGGTGGGACAACCTCCAACACTACTGCACCTTGTCCTGAATCCTTCCCAGCTGCCAAAAGAGTGACCCAATGGGCCGTGAAAGAAAGGTAACGTCCCTGTCCATGCCTGCTGGACCATGAGTCAGCGGTAATATGCACCTTACCGCTGACCGCCCTGTCCAGCGAGGCCAAGACATTGCCTTCCACATGCCGGTAGAGAGCCGGAATAGCCTTCCGTGAGAAAAAGTGGCGTTTGGGAACCTGCCACTGAGGAACCGCACATTGCACAAACTCACGGAAGGGGGCCGAGTCTACCAACTGAAAAGGCAGCAGTTGAAGCGCTAGCAATTTAGCCAAGCTAGCATTCAACCGCTGGGCATGTGGATGGCTGGGAGTGAACTTCTTTCGACGGTCCAGCAGCTGGGGCAGGGAAATTTGCCTGCTAGAATCGGACGTCGGTGTACTGCTAGCAGAGTGGGCGCAAGTACTTGGCTGTGACACACCTAATTCTACACCTTCATTCCTCTCAGTGCATGTTTCAGAGAGGACTGAAGTTATAGTGGGGTTGGAGATCCCAGCTGATGCGGTGCAAGGAGAGGTCCGCTTGGTTCTTTGGTGTGGGTCTTTGAGGTAGGCTTGCCAACGAGCTGCATGGCAGGTCAACATATGTCTGGTCAGGCATGTGGTACCCAAGCGGCTGATGTTTTGGCCACGTGATATACGCTTGAGACATATGTTGCAAACAGCAGCTGTGCGATCTGATGCACTAGCCTCAAAAAAGGCCCACACCAAAGAACTTTTTGAATGACGGGCAGAGGCAGCGCCCTGCACAGGCGGAGCTCTGCGGTGTGATTCCGTCGGTGTACTGCCCTTACGCTGGCCACCAAAGGGCATCCTGCCTCGTTGGAGATGTGCCTCCTCCTCATCCTCCTCCTCCTCCTCTCTCCTATTAGGCACCCACGTGGAGTCATTGACCTCATCATCCCCTCCCTCCTCATCACTGGAGCCAATCTGGCAGTATGCTGCAGCTGCTGGAACATGACTGCCAGATTGGTGTCCTTCTTGAGCATCCCCTCTGTCTGCTCTCACGCTACTGCCTTCCTCTAGCTGGGTTTCATCATCAGACCCTTCGAAACGCTGGGCATCCTCCTGGAGCATGTACCCAACACTGTGCTGAAACAGTTCGGGGGACTCCTCAGGAGGAGGACATGGTGGGTCTAGGGAAGGAGTGACTGATGATTTGTCTGACATTGATACCAGGGAAGACGACGCTTTGGCAGCTGCTTTTCCAGTACCCTGAGCCTGGGTGAGAGAGGATGAGGAGGAGGAGGAGGGCTTGGTCATCCACTCTACCAAGTCTTCGGCATGATGTGGCTCAACATGTCCAGCTGCCGAAAAGAAGGACAAGCGTGTCCCATGGCCATGTGCTGATGACAATGCACCGCGTCCACGACCAGCACTGTTGCCCCCAGACACAGAGCCTGCTTGCCCTCTTTTATTGCCTCCTGACTGTCTGCCTCTCCTTGTTTGCCTTCCAGACATTCTAATAGATGGCCTGCAGGGAGATGGGAAAAAAGCAATAAGGGCTACCTTCAGGTGTCCTTCTCTGTCCCTTGAAACAAGGACTTTCACAGTGAAAGAAACTGACACTGTCCCTACCTAGAGTTTTCTGTCCCTAGAATAAATGTTTTTTTTAATCACAATATAGCACAAGGACAATTCACTCAATGTCTCTCCAGGTCCCTGGAAACAAGGACTTGCAGAGTGAAAGAAACTGACACTGTCCCTACCTAGAGTTTTCTGTCCCTAGAATAAATGTTTTTTTTAAGCACAATATAGCACAAGGACAATTAACTCACTGTCCTTACAGGTCCCTGGAAACAAGGACTTGCAGAGTGAAAAAAAAAAAACACTCTCCCTACCTAGAGTTTTCTGTCCCTAGAAAAAATGTTTTTTTTAAGCACAATATAGCACAAGGACAATTAACTCACTGTCCTTACAGGTCCCTGGAAACAAGGACTTGCAGAGTGAAAGAAAAAAAACACTCTCCCTACCTACAGTTTTCTGTCCCTAGAAAAAATGTTTTTTTTAATCACAATATAGCACAAGGAAAATTAACTCACTGTCCTTACAGGTCCCTGGAAACAAGGACTTGCAGAGTGAAAGAAAAAAAACACTCTCCCTACCTACAGTTTTCTGTCCCTAGAAAAAATGTTTTTTTTAATCACAATATAGCACAAGGAAAATTAACTCACTGTCCTTACAGGTCCCTGGAAACAAGGACTTGCAGAGTGAAAGAAACTGACACTGTCCCTACCTAGAGTTTTCTGTCCCTAGAATAAATGTTTTTTTTAAGCACAATATAGCACAAGGACAATTAACTCACTGTCCTTACAGGTCCCTGGAAACAAGGACTTGCAGAGTGAAAGAAAAAAAACACTCTCCCTACCTACAGTTTTCTGTCCCTAGAAAAAATGTTTTTTTTAATCACAATATAGCACAAGGAAAATTAACTCACTGTCCTTACAGGTCCCTGGAAACAAGGACTTGCAGAGTGAAAGAAACTGACACTGTCCCTACCTAGAGTTTTCTGTCCCTAGAATAAATGTTTTTTTTAAGCACAATATAGCACAAGGACAATTAACTCACTGTCCTTACAGGTCCCTGGAAACAAGGACTTGCAGAGTGAAAGAAAAAAAACACTCTCCCTACCTAGAGTTTTCTGTCCCTAGAAAAAATGTTTTTTTTAATCACAATATAGCACAAGGAAAATTAACTCACTGTCCTTACAGGTCCCTGGAAACAAGGACTTGCAGAGTGAAAGAAAAAAAACACTCTCCCTACCTACAGTTTTCTGTCCCTAGAAAAAATGTTTTTTTTAATCACAATATAGCACAAGGAAAATTAACTCACTGTCCTTACAGGTCCCTGGAAACAAGGACTTGCAGAGTGAAAGAAACTGACACTGTCCCTACCTAGAGTTTTCTGTCCCTAGAATAAATGTTTTTTTTAATCACAATATAGCACAAGGACAATTAACTCACTGTCCTTACAGGTCCCTGGAAACAAGGACTTGCAGAGTGAAAGAAACTGACACTGTCCCTACCTAGAGTTTTCTGTCCCTAGAATAAATGTTTTTTTTAAGCACAATATAGCACAAGGACAATTAACTCACTGTCCTTACAGGTCCCTGGAAACAAGGACTTGCAGAGTGAAAGAAAAAAAACACTCTCCCTACCTACAGTTTTCTGTCCCTAGAAAAAATGTTTTTTTTAATCACAATATAGCACAAGGAAAATTAACTCACTGTCCTTACAGGTCCCTGGAAACAAGGACTTGCAGAGTGAAAGAAACTGACACTGTCCCTACCTAGAGTTTTCTGTCCCTAGAATAAATGTTTTTTTTAATCACAATATAGCACAAGGACAATTAACTCACTGTCCTTACAGGTCCCTGGAAACAAGGACTTGCAGAGTGAAAAAAAAAAAAACACTCTCCCTACCTAGAGTTTTCTGTCCCTAGAAAAAATGTTTTTTTTAAGCACAATATAGCACAAGGACAATTAACTCACTGTCCTTACAGGTCCCTGGAAACAAGGACTTGCAGAGTGAAAGAAAAAAAACACTCTCCCTACCTAGAGTTTTCTGTCCCTAGAAAAAATGTTTTTTTTAATCACAATATAGCACAAGGAAAATTAACTCACTGTCCTTACAGGTCCCTGGAAACAAGGACTTGCAGAGTGAAAGAAAAAAAACACTCTCCCTACCTACAGTTTTCTGTCCCTAGAAAAAATGTTTTTTTTAATCACAATATAGCACAAGGAAAATTAACTCACTGTCCTTACAGGTCCCTGGAAACAAGGACTTGCAGAGTGAAAGAAACTGACACTGTCCCTACCTAGAGTTTTCTGTCCCTAGAATAAATGTTTTTTTTAAGCACAATATAGCACAAGGACAATTAACTCACTGTCCTTACAGGTCCCTGGAAACAAGGACTTGCAGAGTGAAAAAAAAAAAACACTCTCCCTACCTAGAGTTTTCTGTCCCTAGAAAAAATGTTTTTTTTAAGCACAATATAGCACAAGGACAATTAACTCACTGTCCTTACAGGTCCCTGGAAACAAGGACTTGCAGAGTGAAAGAAAAAAAACACTCTCCCTACCTAGAGTTTTCTGTCCCTAGAAAAAATGTTTTTTTTAATCACAATATAGCACAAGGAAAATTAACTCACTGTCCTTACAGGTCCCTGGAAACAAGGACTTGCAGAGTGAAAGAAAAAAAACACTCTCCCTACCTACAGTTTTCTGTCCCTAGAAAAAATGTTTTTTTTAATCACAATATAGCACAAGGAAAATTAACTCACTGTCCTTACAGGTCCCTGGAAACAAGGACTTGCAGAGTGAAAGAAACTGACACTGTCCCTACCTAGAGTTTTCTGTCCCTAGAATAAATGTTTTTTTTAATCACAATATAGCACAAGGAAAATTAACTCACTGTCCTTACAGGTCCCTGGAAACAAGGACTTGCAGAGTGAAAGAAACTGACACTGTCCCTACCTAGAGTTTTCTGTCCCTAGAATAAATGTTTTTTTTAATCACAATATAGCACAAGGAAAATTAACTCACTGTCCTTACAGGTCCCTGGAAACAAGGACTTGCAGAGTGAAAGAAACTGACACTGTCCCTACCTAGAGTTTTCTGTCCCTAGAATAAATGTTTTTTTTAATCACAATATAGCACAAGGAAAATTAACTCACTGTCCTTACAGGTCCCTGGAAACAAGGACTTGCAGAGTGAAAGAAACTGACACTGTCCCTACCTAGAGTTTTCTGTCCCTAGAATAAATGTTTTTTTTAAGCACAATATAGCACAAGGACAATTAACTCACTGTCCTTACAGGTCCCTGGAAACAAGGACTTGCAGAGTGAAAGAAAAAAAACACTCTCCCTACCTACAGTTTTCTGTCCCTAGAAAAAATGTTTTTTTTAATCACAATATAGCACAAGGAAAATTAACTCACTGTCCTTACAGGTCCCTGGAAACAAGGACTTGCAGAGTGAAAGAAACTGACACTGTCCCTACCTAGAGTTTTCTGTCCCTAGAATAAATGTTTTTTTTAATCACAATATAGCACAAGGACAATTAACTCACTGTCCTTACAGGTCCCTGGAAACAAGGACTTGCAGAGTGAAAGAAACTGACACTGTCCCTACCTAGAGTTTTCTGTCCCTAGAATAAATGTTTTTTTTAAGCACAATATAGCACAAGGACAATTAACTCACTGTCCTTACAGGTCCCTGGAAACAAGGACTTGCAGAGTGAAAGAAAAAAAACACTCTCCCTACCTACAGTTTTCTGTCCCTAGAAAAAATGTTTTTTTTAATCACAATATAGCACAAGGAAAATTAACTCACTGTCCTTACAGGTCCCTGGAAACAAGGACTTGCAGAGTGAAAGAAACTGACACTGTCCCTACCTAGAGTTTTCTGTCCCTAGAATAAATGTTTTTTTTAATCACAATATAGCACAAGGAAAATTAACTCACTGTCCTTACAGGTCCCTGGAAACAAGGACTTGCAGAGTGAAAGAAACTGACACTGTCCCTACCTAGAGTTTTCTGTCCCTAGAATAAATGTTTTTTTTAATCACAATATAGCACAAGGACAATTAACTCACTGTCCTTACAGGTCCCTGGAAACAAGGACTTGCAGAGTGAAAGAAACTGACACTGTCCCTACCTAGAGTTTTCTGTCCCTAGAATAAATGTTTTTTTTAAGCACAATATAGCACAAGGAAAATTAACTCACTGTCCTTACAGGTCCCTGGAAACAAGGACTTGCAGAGTGAAAGAAACTGACACTGTCCCTACCTAGAGTTTTCTGTCCCTAGAATAAATGTTTTTTTTAATCACAATATAGCACAAGGACAATTAACTCACTGTCCTTACAGGTCCCTGGAAACAAGGACTTGCAGAGTGAAAGAAACTGACACTGTCCCTACCTAGAGTTTTCTGTCCCTAGAATAAATGTTTTTTTTAAGCACAATATAGCACAAGGACAATTAACTCACTGTCCTTACAGGTCCCTGGAAACAAGGACTTGCAGAGTGAAAGAAAAAAAACACTCTCCCTACCTACAGTTTTCTGTCCCTAGAAAAAATGTTTTTTTTAATCACAATATAGCACAAGGAAAATTAACTCACTGTCCTTACAGGTCCCTGGAAACAAGGACTTGCAGAGTGAAAGAAACTGACACTGTCCCTACCTAGAGTTTTCTGTCCCTAGAATAAATGTTTTTTTTAATCACAATATAGCACAAGGACAATTAACTCACTGTCCTTACAGGTCCCTGGAAACAAGGACTTGCAGAGTGAAAGAAACTGACACTGTCCCTACCTAGAGTTTTCTGTCCCTAGAATAAATGTTTTTTTTAAGCACAATATAGCACAAGGACAATTAACTCACTGTCCTTACAGGTCCCTGGAAACAAGGACTTGCAGAGTGAAAGAAAAAAAACACTCTCCCTACCTACAGTTTTCTGTCCCTAGAAAAAATGTTTTTTTTAATCACAATATAGCACAAGGAAAATTAACTCACTGTCCTTACAGGTCCCTGGAAACAAGGACTTGCAGAGTGAAAGAAACTGACACTGTCCCTACCTAGAGTTTTCTGTCCCTAGAATAAATGTTTTTTTTAATCACAATATAGCACAAGGACAATTAACTCACTGTCCTTACAGGTCCCTGGAAACAAGGACTTGCAGAGTGAAAGAAACTGACACTGTCCCTACCTAGAGTTTTCTGTCCCTAGAATAAATGTTTTTTTTAAGCACAATATAGCACAAGGACAATTAACTCACTGTCCTTACAGGTCCCTGGAAACAAGGACTTGCAGAGTGAAAGAAACTGACACTGTCCCTACTTAGAGTTTTCTGTCCCTAGAATAAATGTTTTTTTTAAGCACACTATAGCAGAAGCACAAAACACACTGACACTCTCCCTACCTATCCTTCTCTTTCCCTAAACTAAAGGAATCCAGGTTAAGCAAGAAAGAAATAACAGTCACTGTCCCTGCCTATGCTACTCTATCCCTGCTCCGGAACACACTACACTAGGCCGCCGTGCTGGCGGCCTTTTATAGTGTGGGGCGTGTACTAAACACCCTCAGCAATAATTGGCCACAGGCATCCTGCCTGTGGCCAATCATTGCTCTCCTCGCTGCCGGCGCTGTGATTGGCCAAGCATGCGGGGTCACAGTGCATGCTTGGCCAATCACAGCGCCTGGATGACACTGCGATGGCGTAGTGCATTGTGGGCCGTTCGCGTCACTCGAATTTGGCGCGAACGGCCCAAATCGTTCGATCTTCGTCGAACGATCGAACAGCCAATGTTCGAGTCGAACGTATGTTCGACTCGAACACGAAGCTCATCCCTACACACCATACACTGCCCTGCTAACTGACAATGTCCACTTTTATAGTAGGCATATATTTTTACAGTGACATTTGTTTTATTATATTTTTCTATGTTTTTCCTTACTGTTTAGTTAGGCCAAACAATTATACATTTTAAAAGTGAACACATTTTTGTTAGCATGTTATGCAACTAGGGAAAGAACATTATGGAAAATTGTTGTTGGTGTAGAATAGGGATGAGCTTCGAGTTCGAGTCGAACTCATGTTCGATTCGAACATTGCCTGTTCGCCCGTTCACCGAACAGCGAACAATTTGGGGTGTTTGTGGCAAATTCGAAAAGTCTATGGGAGAAATCGAAAGTGCTAATTTTAAAGGCTTATATGCAAGTTATTGTCCTAAAAAGTGTTTGGGGACCCGGGTCCTGCCCCAGGGGACATGTATCAATGCAAAAAAAAGTTTTAAAAACGGCAGTTTTTTCGGGAGCAGTGATTTTAATAATGCTTAAAGTGAAACAATAAAAGTGAAATATTCCTTTAAATTTCGTACCTAGGGTGTGTGTATAGTATGCCTGTAAAGTCGCGCTTGCTTCCCGTGCTTAGAACTGTCCCTGCACAAAGTGTCATTTCTGAAGGAAAAAAAGTAGTTTAAAACTCACTCGTGGCTATAATGAATTGTCGGCTCCCGGCAATACATAGAAAAGTCATTGATAATTTTTTTTTTAAAAAGCCTGGGGGTCCTTTCAAATTCAATTACCAGGCCCTTCAGGTCTGGTATGGATATTAAGGGGAACCCTGACGCAAATGTAAAAAAAAATCAGTGGGGTTCCCCCAAATATCCATACCAGGCCCTTCAGGTCTGGTATGGATTTTAAGGGGAACTCTACCCCAAATGAAAAAAAAATGGCATGGAGTTCCCCCAAAATTCCATACCAGACCCTTTATCCGAGCACGCAACCTGGCAGGCCGCAGGAAAAGAGGTTCCCCATCAGGTCCGCCAATGACGTAGGTGTAAGGCTAAGCGGACCAGATGCGGAATGTGAGAAGGGACCGGGTCTATTAATTTATTACACTGCGGAGGCAGTTCCCCATCAGGTCCACTCAGCCAATGACGTAGGCGGGGTCTGACATACGAGGGGGCGGACCTGATGGGGAACTTCCTCCACAGTGTAATAAATGAATAGACCTGCCCCTTCTCACGTTCCGCATCTGGTCCGCTTAGCCTTACACCTACATCATTGGCTGAGCGGACTTGATGGGGAACTTTAGAAGGGGCGGGTCTATTCATTTAATACACTGCGGAGGAAGTTCCCCATCAGTTCCGCTCAGGCTCAGCCAATGCCTTTTCGTGTGGACAGCGCTGGACATCGGATCGCCGCGGGACACTGGATTACATCGCTGGAATGGGTTTTTTTTTTTTTAATAAAGGACTTTTCCAAGGTGTCTGTGTGTTTTTTTTTTTTTTTTGTTTTTACACTTTCTTCGTGAAATGGTAGGGGTACAATGTACCCCTTACCAATTCACATGGGGGGCGGGATTTGGGGGTCCCCTTTGTTAAAGTGGTCTTCCAGATTCCGATAAGCCCCCTGCCCGCAGACCCCCACAACCACCGGGCAAGGGTTGTGGGGATGAGTCCTTTGTCCCCATTAACATGGGGACACCCTCCCCATGTTGAGGGCATGTGGCCTGGTACAGTTCAGGAGGGGGGGCGCTCTCTCGTCCCCCCCTCTTTTCCTGCGGCCTGCCAGGTTGCGGATAAAGGGTCTGGTATGGATTTTTGGGGGAACTTCACGAAAAAATAAAATAAAATTGGGGGTGGAGTTCCCCTTAAAATCCATACCAGACCTGAAGGGCCCGGTATGAATATTTGGGGGAACCCCACGCATTTTTTTTTTTTAATTTGCGGCAGGGTTTCTCTTAATATCCATACCAGACCTGAAGGGCCTGGTAATTGAATTTGGGGGGACCCCCACACATTTTTTTTATTTTTACCAATGACTTTCTATGTATTGCCGGGAGCCGACAATTCATTATAGCCGCAAGTGAGTTTTAAATTACTTTTTTTCCTTCAGAAATTACACTTAGTTCTAAGCACAGGAAACAAGCGCGACTTTACAGGCATACTATACACACACCCTAGGTATGAAATTTTAAGGAATATTTCACTTTTATTGTTTCACTTTAAACATTATTAAAATCACTGCTCCCGAAAAAACTGCCGTTTTTAAAACTTTTTTTTGCATTGATACATGTCCCCTGGGGCAGGACCCGGGTCCCCAAACACTTTTTAGGACAATAACTTGCATGTTAGCCCTTATAATTAGCACTTTTGATTTTGAACGTTCGAGTCCATTGTATTTAATAGGGTTCTAAAGTTTGCGCGAACATTCTGGCTGTTCGCAGGTTCTGGTGCGAACCGAACAGGGCAAGGCTCATCGCTAGTTTAGAACTAACATATGGGTGAATGCTCAAATCACAGCCAAAGACTGGGGGAGGGACAACACCTGCAAGTTTTAGCCCTGGTTCAAACTGAATGTGATTTTGAAATTGTGCTGCTACTTGACTGTAAGTAGCACGATTTCAAAGCCTCGGGTAAGCGCAATTTCATGTGTGACTTGCTTGACATATGTGCAACTTCAGGCACAGATATCTATGCAAGTCGTACCTGAAATCCCAAAAAATTGTTCAGGAACCTTTTTTCACATCAGTGCGGCACCTCAAAGTTGGAGTCACTCAGATTTGAACAGTTCCATTCCCAACAATAGGACGCGTCTCGTCATGCGATCTGGAACCGCCAAATTGCATGACAATTTGAACCAGTGTGAACAGGAGCTTACTTAGCTGTGCTAGAGTAAAATTAGGTCCCCTTCCCTACCAGTACCCTGGACTGTGCTGTGTGGCAGAGCTGTGTAAATCTCAGAACTGGATAGCCAGGAATGTACCGGTAAATACTTTAGCATGTAAAAGAGATCCTTTCTATGTACAGTATTTCTGTTAATCATTTAGCCTGGCATTCAGCTTTAATTATATGCAGGGGTGGGCTAATAATTATTCTTACACCGAACACCATTCCACCACTGAGTGGGCGATAGGGAAAGAATGGAATAAACATACTTCCATGCAGTAAAATATATGGTAATGAAAAAAAAAATGTTGGACTGGCCCTTAAAGGAAAAAACGTACTCATCAAGAAACTAAAATGACATTAGCTAAAAGGTGGTTGCATTAACTGTTCCTGTAAAAACTCATCGGGTTATGACTGATTTGCCACAGTGACCAAAGGAACTTGTCTTTCAGAAACAAGATAAGTTAAAATAACAAGGACCTCATCAGTATTTATGTTCTGCACAGATCATCAGTTCTCAATACAGCTTTGTACAAATGATATTCAAAAGAACAAAACAATAGTGCAGTTTTATGGCCTTGCAAAGTACTTCTAACCCGTGTGTGCTTTTAAGCTTCACAACTCTGCTGGTTAAAAGGCATTCTTGCTGAAATACAGTGTACAATACACAGAGAAGAAAAAAAAGCTAACTTGAGTGCTCATTTGGATGCCATTACCAGGCTTTACTATAACTGCGAAAGCGGTATATGCTGTGAGAGACAGATCTGTAGACCTTTGACTCTTGTACAAGTGGTTATAGATGGTTGATGTAAACCAGCATACTTGTCCACTAATATTCACCTTAGTTTGTATATGCCAGCAAGCTAACAGCTGCCTTCAATTCAGAGGTGAGAGACAGACATGTTGTCAGTGTCTCACACCTCTTAATGCCATAAGGTGACCAGGGCCATGCATGTGGTAGAAAACTGTAAAATATTGTGAACTGCAATTCACATAGGGAATGGAGGAAGGGCTAATACAGTAGCAGAAAAACAGACTACAGATAAGGAAGATAATGGCCACTTGTAGCTTTTCATAATTATAGTACTCTGGTAGCTATGTCAAGTCAACGTTATTTCTTTTAAAAATGGCCCATAGTTTTCCATCCATCTGTCAGCCACCACTATAGCATTTTATTTCCTTTTTTTTTTCCTCTGCAAATTCTTTTTCACCTGTGAAAAACATATTTAGCACCCACAGCAGGGGTGGTTTTAGTGGGTATATAGGTAGACATTTGAATGTAACCCCTTAAAGATCTGAATTGTATAGCATTATATGAAGCCCAGAAATTGTTTCCTCTTTTGCTTGGTGATGTCCTCGATTGTCTCTGATCACCCTTGTGCAGGGACGGATCCAGGGGGGGGCAACGGGCAATTGCCACCCCCGAGAAATTTGTTTTAGTTTCGGAACTTGCAGGCTCCTGAGAGTCTGAGCGTGCGGTAGTTGCGGAACTTGCATGCACCTGAGATTCTGAGGTTCCACAGGCGGGTGACAGCGTGGGTTGCCGGGTGCCTCGGTGTGTGGGCGGGCGGCGAGTGAGAGTCAGAGAGTGGGCACATCAGCTGGTCAGCTCTGTGGGTGAGCGGGCGGCTGGCCAATCAACAAGCCGGCAGCCGGGGGAGCAGAGAGATGACATATTCTCTCACCGCCCCGCGCCCGCCATGCATCCCTGCAGTAACTTCCGCCCTCACTGTGCCCTCACTGTGCAGGCAGCAGAGAGATTACATCTCTCTGCTGCCTGACTCTGACAAGCAAAACACCACCTTAGCAAGTGACAATCCGCAAGGTGTGGCAGGTGAGGTGGCAAGTGACAATCTGAATCTGGTGGCAGGCAAGTGACATTCCGCAACATGTGGCAGGTGATGTGGCAAGTGACAATCTGCAACGTGTGGCAGGTGACGTGGCAAGTGACAATCCGCAATGTGTGGCAAGTGCCAATCCGCAACTATTGGCAGGTGACGTGGCAAGTGACAATCCGCAACATGTGGCAGGTGACGTGGCAAGTGACAATCTTCATCTGGTGGCAGGCAAGTGACATTCCGCAACATGTGGCAGGTGATGTTGCAATTGACAATCTGCAACGTGTGGCAGGTGACGTGGCAAGTGCTAATCCGCAATGTGTGGCAAGTGCCAATCCGCAACGTGTGGCAGGTGACGTGGCAAGTGACAATCCGCAACATGTGGCAGGCGACGTGGCAAGTGACAAACCGCAAAATGTGGCAGGTGACGTGGTAAGTGACAAGCTGCATCTGGTGGCAGGTGACGTGGCAAGTGACACACTCGGGGGACCCACTGATTCTGCATTATGGTGAGTTGAACCATTTCATTTTATATTACAATGTAATAATATAAATAATGCGCTTCAATCATCCTGACACCATAACAACCATGGTGCCATGATCATTGAAGTGCCAACACCAGCCATTGCCCTGATCAATTGCCCCCCCCAATTTTTTTTTCTGGTAGTGCCCCTCCTGAGTCTAGACTCTGGATCCACCCCTGCCCTTGTGTACCCAAGAACCCCATCTTTTATTACCACCACTGGTAGCAGTGTGAAACACTACACTGTACTCACAGTTTCTGGTTACTGGCCCCTACTATTTGTGTTAAAGGACAGCAGTGTACACAGTATACTTCCATACTGTCTTTTAGTTCCTTTACCTCCTACCATGCAGAAGGAAAAAAGTTTCCTGCGCATAAAAGCACCGTAAATAGAAAATTAGATTTTTTTTTTTCTGCTATCGTTTTGTTTCCATCAGTAACTATTATATTATTCATGTAATAGATAGTCCACACAAATCTGATATTTCAGTTTTTGATAGTTACAGAAAAGATAAAACACCTAATGCCCCGTACACACAATCGGTTTTCCCGTCGGAAAAAAGTTGGATGGTTTTTCCGATGGAATTCCTCTCAAGCCTGACTTGCATACACACGGTCACACAAAAGTTTGGTGAACTTTTGACTGTCAAGAACGTGGTGATGTAAAAGACTACGACAAGCCGAGAAAATTAAGTTCTATGTTTCCGAGCATGCGTCGATTTGTTTCCGCGCATGCGTCGGAATTTAGCGCGTCGGGATTTGTACACACGATCGGAAATTCCGATCAGATTTTTTCCTGACGGGAAAATAGAGAACCTGCTCTCTATCTTTTTCCAGCAGTTTTTCCATTGGAAAAAGTCTGATGGAGCATACACACGGTCGGGATTCCCGACCAAAAGCTCTCATCAGACTTTTTCCAACAGGAAAACCGATCGTGTGTACGGGGCATTATAGTCACGTATACTTTTGAGGAAGTGGTGGTGAGAATTTGATGCTTGATTTTCTAAATCTGGCCATAGATGGATCAAAATTTATCTGGTTCAACAGGAACCAGACAAATTTCAATCCATTTATGGCTGCTCCCATTCCAGAGAAGTCAATCTAATGATCCACTTCTTTTGAACCAGCTTGTTGGAAAAAAATTTGACTAGCCTCTCTGGCTGATCGACAAAAACTGATTCATGTATGGCCATCCTAAGTCTATTTACAGTCTATTTTGAGGAGGTCTATTCTTCCCTGTTGGATAGTTACTGTATTTTAAAATGGTAATTTAGTCAGAAATTTAAGTTTTGATTACGGTAATCACTAAAGGCTGGCCACTTTTGCATGTAAAACATTAAAAATAAATGCCTATACCTTTTAAAATCCAGTAATACACTGTCTCACCCTGCTCTGCACATGCTCAGTTGTTCTCTATTTTTAAGACTTGTGCGAAAAATCAGAGCCACTAAAGACAAATCTGCTGATAGCCTAAAAATTTACTGCTGCTCAGGTGCTCTTGGGTTTCAGAAAATGGCAGGCTCTGGCAAGAAGAAACAGAAACAATACTGGTGGCAATTTACAGCACACACTAATTTTGGTAGCATAATCATTCATGTAGAATGTATGCAGATTATTTTTTATCAAGTTGTTATGGGTAAAGTTCCGCTTTAAGATATAGAGAAAACAAAAAGAAGATTGGGAAAACCTTATGCCCTATACACACGATCGGATTTCTGATGGAATAAAATCCGATGGAATTTTCCGTCGGAATTCCAATGAAGCTGACTTTCATCAGTCTTGCCTACACACCATCAGACAAAATTCCGACCGTCCAAAACGCTGTGACGTAAAACACTCGGACGAGCCGAGAAAAATTAAGTTCAATGCTTCTGAGCATGCGTTGACTTGATTCTGAGCATGCGTGGGTTTTTTCTCCATTGGAGTTCCACACAGACAATCAGAATTTCCTATAGGCTTTTTTTCCATCGGAAAAATTTAAAACATGTTCTATTTTTTAACTGATGGAAAAAAGTCTGATGGGGCCCACAGACTATTGTTTTTTCCGATGAAAAAAGTCCACCGACCGTGTGTACAGGGCATAAAGGTTAGTGGGTGGGTACAAAACTACAAGGCAGTCAGAGGAGTAGAACCTATGAACCTGTGAAAAGGATATCCCACCCTAGAGTTCATAAGAGATGAAAGAAGTCAGTCACCAAATCTCACCTGTACCCTAAATATAACTTTCAAGTAGACTGATACTTTAGTTACATAATTTGTTTTCATTGTCATGTTGATTGCTACAAGGGTCAAACAGGGACCTTTAATTTTACAGGTATAAAAATGGATGCTAGTGTGGTGATACCCACACGTAGTAAGTAAGTGACAAGCGTGTCCTATTACGGATAGGGGGCGCACATGTCAGTAAGCCAATACAGTGACCGTTAATCAAGATGGCAGACAACAGTGTTGGTGTCTGCATAAAACAGCTTGTGGTGATGAAGTTTCTCGTGAACAAAGGTGTAAAACCTGCAGATATCTACAGAAGACTTTAAGCACAGTACAGTGATGAGAAGCTCAGACACAGTAAGCCATTTGAATGGTAACTATTTCTAGGATGGCTGTATGTCCATCAGCGATGGTCCTGGCCATGGTGGTTCCCAGTCCACAGCAATCATTTCTGTGAACATTCAGTGCGTGGAACGCCTGATTCTGGATAATCGATGCATGACTTGTTGTGACATTGTTGAGACGTATCTTTCTGGGGGGAATGGTGAACACAATCATTCATGAACATTTGCATTTTCGAAAAATTAGCACACGCTAGGCACCAAAACGGCTTTCCTCTTGACTGGCACAGAAGAATTGATGTCTGCACTGCGTTGAAGGAGCGTTTTGACAGGTAAGGCCAGGATTTTCTGGATTGCATCATTACATATGACGAAACCTGGGCACATCATTTCACTGTGCAAAATGAGCACCAAAGCAGTGAAAGCATGCAGACTCACCACTACCAAAACATTTTGCATGTGCATATGCGTCTGTGTAAAAAATGACCTGGTTTGATCAATCATGCCGCGTACACACGGTCGGAAATTCCGCCAGCAAAAGTCCGATGTGAGCTTTTGGTCGGAAATTCCGACCGTGTGTATGCTCCATCGGACTTATGCTGTTGGAATTTCCACTAGCAAAAGATTGAGAGCTGGTTCTCAAATTTTCAGATGGAAAAAATTCCTATAGGAACTTACGATCGTCTGTAGCAATTCCGACGCGCAAAATTCAGACGCATGCTCGGAAACAATTCGACGTATGCTCGGAAGCATTGAACTTCATTTTCCTCACTCGTTGTAGTGTTGTACGTCACCGCGTTCTTGACGGTCGAAAGTTCAGAGAACTTTCGTGTGACCGTGTGTATGCAAGCCAAGCTTGAGCGGAATTCCGTCGGAAAAACAATCCAAGGTTTTTCCGACGGAAAATCTGACCGTGTGTACGCGGCATAAGGCTGTCCTGTTTCTCCAGGACATCGCACAAGCTCATATTGCTCACCACACTACTTACACATTACAGCAACTCAGCTGGAAGGTATTGCCAACATCTCCCTACCTCCCTCCGAGAGGTTTCTACTTGTTTGGACCCCTAAAAGAGTTCCTCAGAGGTCAGCATTTCAACACTGGTGAGAAGGTGAATCAGGCTGTTCTAGGATGGTTCAGGCTTACTGACAAATCTTTATGTGCTGAAGCTTTCCAGTTAAATAGTACACTAATCCCAGCATTTATTAGTTAAATGCTGGGATAAGTGAATTAATGTAGCAGGGGAGTATGTTAAAAAATAAATGCAGTTTACACTTCTTTAAATTTGTTCTTTTAACTAAACCCAAAAGTCCCAGTTTGACTTGAATGCCCCTCGTAATAATACTATTAGCAACTTTTTTATGTACTTGGCTAATAATATACTGATCAGGTAACAAATTCTGTGGCACCCCCTATCCTATTGCAACAGATCCTGAAGATACCTAGGTGACTACTTAGGTGGTATCCCACTTCCTTGCTCTGTTGATCCCTGACTATAAAATGCACAGTAATTTCATCAAGCTGAATACAGCAGTACTATCCTGTAATCAAGTCAATGTTTTCTTTCTGCTAGCAATCCATCAACCTGACAAAATCTGCCTGCTGCACTTGGACTGTGATGTAGAATGTAAGCATGGGACAATATAGATAAAGAACAAGGCTGCTTCTTTTAATGGGGTTCTGTTTTATTGAGCCACTCTCCCACAAGTTCCTAAAACATTAATGTTGTCGCATTTTATACAATTAAAAAGACATTAAATAACTCAAAGTATTGGAGCATCAAAGCTGACCAATCAAAGCTTGATTAGTGGCAGAGCTTGTTGCCATGGAGACATGTTTTCATATTGCTAATAATGATAGCTCTTGCTAAAGCAGAGGACATTGCATCCATTAAAATGATTCTCAGTAGTTTAACCAATGAAGAAAAAATCAGATTTTTCTCCCTAACCTTTTCTCTCTTGAAAACCGAGTCTCTGATTGCGTACAGAACGCTAGTTGTAATTTCAGGATGGTTATAAGCAGCAGAGAATTTCCAAGAAGGGGATTTGTTTAACCCCTTATGGCTATGTACAGTATATACTGTACAGGAATTGAAAGATTTTAGCAAAGCTTTCAGCATTGCTCATGAAAACTGGAGCATATTTGTTAATAAAGGTCAGTAAGGTTTGAAATAACAAATGCATTCGTTTATAGTACAGACTAAAAATGAAGTAATATATAATAAAGAAAAGTCACTTTGTAATAAACATGAGCTTGTTGAGTTTGGATTAACCACTCCAGCCCCGGAAGAATTGGCCGCTCCATGACCAGAGCATTTTTTGGGATTTGGCACTGCGTCGCTTTAACTGATAATTGCGCGGTCGTGCAACGCTGTACCCAAACAAAATTGATGACCTTTTTCCCCCACAAATAAAGCTTTATTTTGGTGGTATTTGATCACCTCTGCGGTTTTTATTTTTTGCGCTATAAACAAAAAAAGAGGGACAATTTTGAAAAAAACACAATATTTTGTAATTTTTTACTCAGTTTAGGCCAATATGTATTCTTCTACATATTTTTGGTAATAAAAATCGCAAAAAGCGTATATTGATGGTTTGCGTAAAAGTTATAGCGTCTACAAAATAGGGGATAGATTTGGTGGAGATGGCAGTGATCTGCGATTTTTATCAGGACTGAAGCCCTGTACACACGATCGGTTTAACCGATGAAAACCGTCCGATGGATTGTTTTCATCAGACAAACCGATCGTGTATGGGACCCATCGGTCTTTTTTCCATCGGTTTTAAAAATAGAACATGTTTTAAATTTTTCCGATGGATAAAAAACTGATCGAAAACTCTGATCGTCTATGGGCAAGTCCATCGGATAAAAAACCCACGCATGCTCAGAATCAAGTCGACGCATGCTCAGAAGCATTGAACTTCATTTTTCTCAGCTCATCGGAGTGTTTTACGTCACCGCGTTTGGAACGGTCGGTTTTTTGACTGATGGTGTGTAGGCAAGACTGATGGAAGTCAGCTTCATCGGATTTCCGATGGACAAAACCATCGGATTAGAATCCATAGGATATCCGATCATGTGACATTATGGCGGACATATCGGACACTTTTGACACATTTTTGGGACCATTGGCATTTATACAGCGATTAGTGCTATAAAAATGCACTGATTACTATGTAAGTGTCACTGGCAAGGAAGGGGTTAACACTAGGGGGCGATCAAGGGGTTAACTGTGTTCCCTAATGTGTGTTTTAACTGTGGGGGGAGGGGACTCACTATAGGAGATGACAGATCGTGGTTCCCAGCTTGTAGGAACTCACGATCTGCATCTCCTCTCCTCTCAGAACAGGGATGTGTGTGTTTACACATCCCAGTTCTGCCTCTCATAACCGTGATCGCTTGTGGCCGGCGGTCATGGCGACCGCCGGTCACGAGCATCGGCACCCTGACTGTGCAGCGGGCACGTGCGCACCCGCTATTCCGCTTAAAGGGACCGACGTACAGCTATGGCGGTCTGCGGGAACGAGCCAACCTGCCGCAGTATAATGACAGCGGCTGTTCGGCAAACGGTTAAAGAACAGTCCAATAGAATATTTTAAAGAAAAAAAACTCTATCTATCTATCTATCTATCTATCTATCTATCTATCTATCTATCTATCTATCATTCTATATATCTATCTTTCTTTCTATCTATGCAAGCATCAGATGAATTAAAGTGGTTTATAAACTTAACCTCCCTGGGGGTATGATTCTGTCTGGAATTATGTACCAAAAGCGGTACAATTATTTTGCATGGAAATTTGGCGTTATGTACTGTAGGCCTGCAATTCTTAGTAATTACTTTCTTAAACCTGACCAAACAAGAGTCTAGTAGACATCCCAGATGTGATAAATTTGAAACACAAAATCATGAATTATAATCTAATAAGGTTTTATTCAATAATGTAGAAGAAAATAACGACATTTGTCAAACAAAGAAAATTCAATACACATCCTGAGTGTGATACATTTTAAAGCATGGAACTAGACAAAGTCCAACGTCGCAATCTGGACAATATTATCTTGTTTATTTTCTGACTTTTTTTCCAATGCCATCTCTCTTGGAACAGCAGACCACGCACATCCTGGTAGGTGCTTCCTTTTTTGCGGTTGGCGGTATATAGTCCAAAAAATGACGTCCAGTCAGGCGTTCTGGGTTGACAATGCCAACAGCACGTCGTCCGGGTCTGTTCACAGCTACTGATGGCATCTGGTGGTTGACAAAAATCTGCTCAGCCACCTTCCAGATAAAGTCGGAATGAACAAGAGGCATGCCACTCTTTGCTTTGTATAGGATATACGCATTCCAAAGGCATTGTTCCAGAAGATGGCTGAAAATCTTTTTATAATATTTTTTCTGCTGTTTGCGCTTAGTCAGTTAAAATGTCATTGCCTGATCATCTCTGTCGACACCTCCCATTGTATTATTATAATCTATCACAACTTGCGGCTTCAGCAGATCTTTCCCACCTCTTGTGTGGACCATGGCAGTGGCGGTATTGTGCACAGTACTCATGAGACACACGTCCTTCTTGTCTCGCCATCGCATTGCCATCATCTTACCCTTTTGCCAGGCAACCATTTCTCCTGTTCTTAGTTTTTTCTTGCCAAACATAGATGGCATGCTACGTCGGTTAGGCCTAACGGTACCATACCCATCAGTTCTCCTTTTGTAGCAAAACCTCATATAGTACCGGAGATGTATAGAAGTTGTCCGTGGTCACACAATATCCCTGGTTCAGCAATGGCTCCAGCAGTGTAAGAACAGATGATGTGGCCATCCCATAGCTGCTGTACCATTACCGGTGTAAATGACCGAATTCCAAATGTATCCAGTGGATGACTCACAGAGAATTTGATGCCAAACCGCGCTCTTTTGGATGCACTGTATCCAGCTTAGGCGTCCCTTGTAGGCCATCAGACTTTCATCCACGCTGACGTCCCTGTCTGGCACGTAGGTCCGCTGAAAATTGGCCACGATCATTTGGCATACCTCCCAGATTTTCATTAGCTTGGGCGCAGGATGCGTGGCCTCATGAAACTCCTCATTGTTTGCGAAGTGGAAATATTTCATGATGAGGGAAAAACGGTATTCAGACATCACGGTGCTAAAAAATGGAGTGGCCAGTAGCTTATTGGTGGTCCAGTACCATTTCTGGAGCGGTTTCCCCACCACCCCCTGAAGAATGATGAGTCCCAGAAACTGCCAGATGTCCTCTTTCGTCACCGGTTCCCACTTTCTGCTTCGGGAAAATCTGGCATGCAGCGTAGCGGATTGCTGATCATGGTAACGATTTGTCTCTGTGACAATTTTTTCAATTACCTCTTCAGTGAGAAATAATTGCAGGTATGCTAGAGGGTTGTCACACTCCACATCTACCTTCATCCCAGGTGATCCAGTGAAGGGAAATCTTGGGGGGCGCTACCTGGTCCGTATTGGAGTCTATAGGGCACCAAGTGCGCACATCGCTGAGGTCACTGAGGTCAGGCGCAGGATCATCGCCGTTGTCACTTGCCAGATCCGTGTCGGTGTCAGTGTCAGACGACAAATCTCCCCATGACTCACTATCGCTCACTTCTGCGAGCAACTCCGTGTCGCTTTTGGTAAAGTGGCACTTTTTTGATGCCATATTTTTATGGGCACAGATGACAGGCAAGGGGGAACTGTACAGGGCACTGTATGGTGATCAGAGATGATACAGTGTAATACAGTGTAATCAGATACAATATAACCTCTTTTATTTTTGTGTTTGTGTTGTGTGAACTTTTGAACTTTTGAATTTGCCGCCCAGTTCCGCTCCCATGCGACGCTGCGGCTCGCAGGGAACGGAAACCAGGAAGCGCCGACACTCGCCGGTCATCTCGCTGGCGATCACAGCAGAGGACATCATCGCTGGATCGCCAGGAGAAGGTAAGGAAACTCCGCTGCAGGCTCTGCAATGTTACCCCGAGCGTGACTCGGGGTTACCGATCCTAGCAGGAAAAAACAACCCCGAGTCACGCTCGGGATTACCGCCAGGGAGGTTAAATAATTATTTTTGAGTTATTTTTATTGGATCAAATCATTTCATTTATCAAATGATATGCCTTTTTTTATTTTACCTCAGCCTTAGTAACTCATGTACTACCTTGTTTTTTTGCAATTCTCAAATGCATTGTGGCATTCTTCATTTTCAACACTCTCTAAATGTGCAAACCATTCTGGACAATGATTTACACAATCATTAGATACTTAGGTATGTTTTATGTATGAGGTATCAATTGTTAAAACATGACACCCCCCAGATGTACAGTACATTTCTCACTTACAGCAAAACTGTGAAATACATATTTTAAATACAAATATGCCCATGCATCACACACACAAGTAAATGCACTGTGTATACTTTATTAAGCATGAAGACCCAATGCTAACTTTTCACCTGGGCTTGGAATCCCATGTGACAGATGTAGGGATAAATATGTATGGAAGAATCAGTACTCAACAATACGCATAGGTGTAAGTTCCCATTGTAATTTTCCACCTATAAGGTTCCCTGCAGAATTAGCTCAAATGTCAGTTAACTTACAGTAGCTATCTCAGTTTTAGATGGATACAGGAGGGTTAACATTAAAACCAGCTTCTTACTTCCCATAGTGAGTTTGATGGTAAGATCTTTGCACCTGGATTACCATTGTCATACAGTGCACCCTGCTATTGCAATTATTCGTATAAGTTTGATTCTTCAGTGTATTTTAAGTTTCAGTGAAGAAGTGGGAAGTGTAACTTTACATTGAAAGTTAAAGTCCAGAGTAAAGAGTATGCAACAATCCCAAGACATATTAGATGGTTCAGGCCATTAATGTCCAGCTTTAAATGACTTGACATGTCCTTTTTTGGTGGACCTAGCTTTTAAAATTATGCTTTTGTTTTAAAAAAAAAAGAAGAAGAAAAACATGCAGCCAGTTTTTGAAACCATTACATCAAATTGGTACTTACTGAAAATGTTGATTTTCTTTTTTTATTTTATTTCCATGGATACCAGTGCTTTCAGTGCACTTTGATACCGTGTGGTTAAATTGCAACTACCTACTATACTATGATTACATATGTAACATGACTTTGCCTGTCAAAAAACAGTTGCTCCATAATGTAGGGAATTAAATCAAATTCAGCTTGCTAAATTTCATATAATTATAAGATAAAGATCAGATAATATGTATATCAATACATTTAATGTACGCATTTTTAGTTATATTATTTGAATGTCATTTCCCACACTACTTGGTATACATAACATAAATATTATTAAGGGACTGTTTTTACACCTTAAATCATATTGATCCTATAGGTCTACTAAAAAGTTTAAATTCTATTCTGATTACTGACCCATAATAATCCTCAGATATCAAGACATTGTATAATGTTACTCATTTATGTGTAGGATATACAGCACATGCCGCTACTTAATGAGGTGTAAAGGAATCACTTACATGATCAATGAGCTCTTTCACCAAACCATTCCACTGTCCTTTTTCATCTTGAGATCCGTATCTACCATCTTCCACTAAGCGTATGTCATATTCAAATCCAAGGATTTCTGAAATCTTTTTTAGGAGGTCAATGCAAAAGCCTTCAAATCTGTCCTTGCCAAACAGAGGGGTATCGGACTTCTTAAACATCACATAAGGCTCCTCCTGAAAAAATAAAACATAAATAAATAAAAAAAATATTTATACATATTTTTCATGGATATTTATCTGATGAGCAGACAGAGGTTGCACGGAAGCCTCCATGGTTGTCCTTTTTAGGCAGCACCTGCCCACTGCTATGTTGTTGTATTAGAGGTGTGTAGAGTTTTGATTACTCCAAGTTAGCACCATGTAGGTAGCTATAAGCACATCATGTTGCTGTCAGTAACACATTCCTGTGTAGGACATAAGGTACTATACTACCAATTGCCCTACCTGGGTCCTCATAATTGCTGCCCCTGCACAGGTTGCCCACTTTTATTGCTGGAATACAGTTCTGTATACTTACAATTCACCCACTCTGAGTCATTACAGTTACAATTGAACAGAGTAAGGTAACAGTTTGCCTGCTTTTCTAGTCACTGAGTCTAGTTGTACTGATTCAAAGTGGGCAAACTGTACTTTACCCACTATATCCCCAACATTCACTTAGATAAGAAGAGGCCAGCATAAATCAGCCAATCTAGATATAAAATACAAGTCCATCCCACAAGCTTTCCAAAACAGCAGATTTTGGGTAAATACATGTGGAAATAATTATAGCTTCATATTGAGCTTTCAGTTTTTTCATCATATTTTACCAGCTTAAAATGTATGTTTGCAATCCCCTTTTTCTATTTTACCTGCAGAACTAACCTTCTGAAGGTCAGTGTAACTCAGACAGCTGTTTTAAATAGTAAGCTCCATAGAACAGGGACATCCTGTGTCTGCAAAATCTTCAGTACACATCTGTGTATACCCTGCCTGCTCCTTAAAAAGTATATTTATAGTAATGTGTTTCTAAAATGCAAATATGCAATTATTAGTCAGCCAACTGCTTTTATAGATCATAGACTACTATAAATTTTCTGCTGTCATGAAATAGCAGTATGCATATTTTAATAGCTGTAACCGTTAAAATGTTTAATGTATACTGAATTCTACTTTTTTTTTTTTTTTTTCCTTACAGCCTATTTTCCTGTTTATTTCTAAAATCAGACAGACTTTGAATTCTAAAGCTCTAACTATTTTTCTAAATCGATTCTGTGGCCAGAGGTGCCCTCGATATGGAATATTGTATGCTGTGAAATTGCTATGGGAGAGTGGTTTTCGCTGCTTGGGTCACATCTCTTTCACTGCACAAGTCATTTCAATATTAACAACAAGGCATGGAAAATGAAATAGGAAGTTGGCCATCTAGAAATTCATCCCATGGCTTTTTTTTTTTCCGTACGATTAAACCCCATCACAATTAGGGCATGCTCTTTTTCTGGGGAATTATGAATATTTCAACACAGTCAAATCGGGCATTCATAGCTTGATAAAAATGGATATAATTAGAGCAGATGGCCTGAAGGATCTAAACTCTTAACATAATTTGACAAAAAGTATGTGAATCTCACGGCTAACTGAAATAACACTTACCGTATATGGCTGTAGATAAAAGTATATAATATAAGGGGATCTAACTAACTTCTTTAGATCACTTCTAAATAGTCAAAATAGTAAGACTTTATGACTCTGCAATGTGGACTCTTAATGCTCTTTTTAAAAACGCAATTTTAAAGCATATGTATTGTGTGGGTATACTTTACTCTTGAGAAGCCAACTAAGCCTAGCCCAATCAAATGAATCTGAACAGCATTTTTAAACATGCTCCTTAATACCACAAGGTGTTCTGCTTTCCTCTCAGATTTAGTTTCACTTTCCTAACTTCATGCCAAGATCCACCAACTGTTATTCTTTATAGTGAGAGTACCCTTACTTGCACACCCATTGGGCATCAGAATGTAGGTTAATAGCACTTACCCATAAAGTCATAGAAAGTTAATACCCAAAAACTAAATAACACAAAGAATTTCTGGCTAATAAATTTGAGTTCAGTATTTTAATAACCACCCCTTCTTAAAGCCCAAATCCAGGCAACTAAAAACATTTCCCTTGCAGTGAGGTTCTGTCCACACTGAAAGGAATAATAGCTTGTTTTGTCCAGGGTGGAGAAGAGAAACAGTTTTACTTACCTGATCCTCAACTCTCCTGGCAGATAGTGCTCCCCCCATGCTCTGACGGTGGACTGTCTTTTGGCATCACATCCAGTGCAGGGATATGAACCCTGCTTTGGTCTTGATAATGTCAGGACCCTGGACCACTGTAGCATGGGGGTGTCAGGGCTGGGCTCAGTCCTTCCTTCTCTGTGCTGGCAGCTCAGCTGTCAGCTAATTGCCAGCTCCCATCTCTCCACAGTGATCCACCTGTTGATGATCTGCTCATCAGCTCTGCCTACTTAAAGCCCTCCAGTTCATTTGCTCTCATCCTTCGCCTGTGTTAACATCACAAAAGACACTCTCCTGTGTACCTGTTGAAGACCTGCTTGACTGACATTCCCTCTGGCTACAGATCCTTCTTTCTGTACTGCTACCTTTATCCCTGGCTCTTGGACATTGGCTTGGCCGGCTACCCAATCTGGTTACTGAACTCTGGCTATGTTTTGACTACGCTTACTCCGTTTACCTTTTTATTTTTATTATTAAACAAATGTGATTTAACTGTACTTCTGTCTCGGTCCGATTCATGGTTTCTGACAGGGGGGGGGGGGGGAAGAAGCTGTGGGGACCAGTCTAGCTGTGGGAAGGAGTAGGGGACCCTGGACTGCTGCAGTGCAGGGGAGAAGAAGCTGCAGGGACCAGTCTAGCTGTGGGGAGGAGTGGAGGATCGGGAAAGTAAATCTTCTTTTTTGGTCCCCTAGACCAAAAATTAGAAATTAAACCTTACAGTGAGGGTGCACATCTACCAGGGATGTAGACGAAGTGGGAGCTTGCCAATGTCAGAAGAGGTAGCTAATCACCTGGGGAGCATGGTCAACTTAGCCTAGTTACAGTAAGGAGGCTAAAGGAGAAAACCTGTTCTTTAATAACAGATAACTGTTGTGGTTTTTGCACTCTTGAAGAACTTTTACATTTAAAAGTTCAAAATGCAGTACACGTTCACAGTAATGTAATGTTTTTCCTATAGTTCTGCTCTGTTGAACTGCACAAATGTTTTAACTCGTGAGATTGAAGGGATTGACTTTGAGTGCATGTATCCACATTATTGTAGCTCAAAAAAATACAAGATTTAAGTTAGCCCTACACTGTTTGAAATTAGCTCACTGGAAGGCCCTGTCAACTGCCTTCCCTCTAACATCCCTTTATTGAAAACCAAAGAAGGAGGGTGGAAAATCGGCGGCCAAATAGCACCTGTATCAAATCAGATGCAGCTGCTGTTTGGGTATTTTGACAGCTGGCGGGACTGGCTGTCAGAATAAAATAGCTGCAGTGCAGATGGAGGAAGCTGTTAGATTGTTTTTTGTTCAATCTGCTGGTAGAATGGAAAAAATGTGTATGCGTATAGGCAGCTTTAGAATGGTTGTAAATTGTACATTTGAGAAAGTGTGTGACTCAGGAATGTTTGATAATTTAGTGTAGTAGTCAGTGCACAGCAATTTGGTGCTATCCATGGTACTGATTCAAAATAATTACAGCACATCAAAATTCAATTTAAATATTACCATTTTTATTTGCTGCCTAAAAAATGAAAAGTAATAATAATTGCAATTTTTGTATAATGAGGAAAGAATTAGATTAGTCACAATAATAGGTATTATAGCAAATAGGGTGTTGAAGTCAGTGCTGTCAAAGAGAATATCTGAAGAGATATGTAATACTTTCTTGCAGCTGCAATCCCTCTAATTTCTTAGCCGGTGTCCAAGAAACATGGAGGAGAGAGTTTTTGGTTAATTGATGTGGGAACTGTGGTTAGCAGCTGAAGGGGAGACCTAGACATTAATTATATGTACATGTATAGACAATTTTTTTTCCAGTTTACCCATCATTTGTAGAGATTTCCACACACTTCTTGTTGCATTTCTGGGAAAAAAAGTGAAAGGCAATATCCCCAACTTGACAACATAAAAAAAGAGACAACGGTTTTAAACTTTCCCTACTCTACCAAAATTTAAAAAGATAGTTTTGGCTATATAAACACCTAAAGTGGTTCTGAAGGTTTTTTACCTTCATGAATTCTATGCATGAAGGTAAAAAACCTTCTGTGTGCAGCAAACCACCCCCAGCCCCCCTAATGCCACGTACACACGGTCGGAATTTTCGTCATGTGTATGCCCCATCTGACTTTTTCTGTCGGAATTTCCGACGGACTTAGATAGAGAGCAGGTTCTCTATTTTTCCGTCAGAAATTCTGACAGTTTGCCCGATGGAAAGTCCAGCCGTGTGTAAGCGGCATAATACTCACTTGAGCTTCATCGTGATCCAGCAATGTGCACAAGTTTTTTGGCTCTCTGGGGACTCTCCTCCTCATTGGCTGATTGACTGAGTCAATCACAGCCAGTGAGCCAATGAGGAGAGAGAGGGTATGGGGCCAAGCCGTAACTCTGTGTCTGAATGGACACACAGAGCAGCGGGTCAGGAGCATGCGAGCTCGCATGGTGAGGAGTTCTTGCGGGCGCGCTCCTGTGATACAGACGGCGGCCATAGCCACTCACTGTATCACTCGGCCCGGCCCCCCGGCAAACCAATGGCTGTGCTGCTTTCAATCAACCAATGAATGAGCCGAGAAGCCGGCCGAGATGCCTGCGCGTTCACGGCGCGGGACTTTCGAGGGGTCAGGTAAGTAAACGGGGGGCTCGGGGGCTGCTAATCCAGAGATGTTTTTTCACCTTAATGCATAGAATGCATTAACGTGAAAAAACTTTTGCCTTTACAACCCCTTTAAAAGGGGAGGCATTGAAAGGCTTCAAACTTCTTCAGACTCGACCTGAGGCTTCAAGGACGCAATGCTAACGCTTCATGTTTTAATAATGTGAACATCACTGTGTGTTGTCCATTGTATAATTTGCATAGGCATTTAAGGAGTGTTAAAAATGCCCCTTAAATGACTTCTCTCACCGCCAGTGTGAATGTAGCCTTAAGCCTCGTACACACGAATGAGTTTCTCGGCAAGAAACGACAAGAAAACTGCCGAGATAGCTTTCTTGTCGAGAAAATTGTTCGTGTGTATGGTTTCTCGTCAAGAAAACCGACAAGAATCTCGACAAGAAATATAGAGAACCTGCTCTCTTTTTTCTCGTCGAGATTCTCGTCAGACTGTTTCTCGACGAGAAAATTGTGTGTGTGTACACTTACCTGTCCTCCGGGAAGCCCGCGCATGCTCGAAATGACTTCGATGCATGCGCGGTAGCTTCCTAGGCATAGATAGGGTGTAGCAAGATGGCGGCGACGGCATCGAATGTGACGAGCGCACGCACGTCATAGTCGATGACGTCACCGTGTTCGCTCCATTCAAAGAACCGTGGGTTTTTTGAATCGAGCATGTGTACACTCGGCCGGGACAAGTTTCTTGTCCAAGAATCTCGTCAAGAAAAACGACGTGTTTTTTCTTGACGAGATTTTCGGCCGTGTGTACGAGGCTTGTCAGTAAAAATGTGAAGAATGTGTTTGTAAGTATGCCTAGAGATAAAAGTAAGTTAAGTTAATAAACACAAATGTTTATATAAACCTTTATTCATTGTTTTCCTATGTATATTACTTCAAATTTTCTCCTAGGTGAAATGTAATTAGTATGAGATGCTCAGATGCAATGTTGTCATAACTGCATTTTTGAAAGTTTAACATTTTAAATTCACACTCAGAGTAATAAACTATGTTAATTTTGTAACTGAGATGAATTACTAAACTGCCTTGGCATAAAGCACTGATGAAATATTAATTCTCTTTGTCATGTTTCATGATGTGCCATTAAGATTAATATGTGCTTTAATTACTGGTAATAGTCGTAGGCATTATTTAATAGTGCTATGGTTCTTGCCCTTATGTATGTCATAGATGAAAGCCAATCAATTGTTCATTGCATCCAAAACACCTTTAGGACCTTAGAAGTCCAATTTCTAAAAGCTATCAATCGCTACTGTAGTCCATGTGATTTAAAAAAAGATATAGCAGTGTCATCTGAAAGAGACAGATCAATTTTGTGCCGCCTCACAAATACTCAAAAATGTAATATTTTGCAGCTTACCAATCATTAGATGTGGTGGCTGCATTCGTTTTCATTTGTTAGACCTTTTCCCCTCTGTTTTCATCTGATGATCTGGCCAATAAACACACCTCCTGTACTAGAGTGCCCCCTATTCTGGACGCAGGATTGGATGAATGAGCACAGGAGGCAACTTTGGACAGCAGCATTGTCAGTCTGGGGGCAGGGGAGTTACATGTTCTAGAAAAATTTAGATACACTAACAAATTGAAGGCAAACTCCAGCTCACACTGCAGTCACAGAAACACCAAATCTAAGAGATGGTAAGCTGCATTATAATAAATGTTTGCTTTTGGGTTTAATACTGCTTTAACTACAGCAAGCTGTGTGCCAGTAACATGAAATCCAAGCACCCATGTAATTCTTACATACATTAACATGTACTGTGTACACTTCAATTCATGTGTAAATAATTGGAGGAAGAAAAATGCTGACTATGACCCTAAGAACATTATCCCTACAGTCAAGCATTGAGGTGGAAACATTCTGCTTTGGGGCTGTTTCTCTGCCAGAACACAAAAAATAGATCATGGATGGGTCTTTCAGCATGACAATGACCCAAAACATACTGCATAGCCAGCAAAGGAGTGTCTCAAGAAGAAGAACATTAAGGTCATGGAGTGGCTTAACCAGTCTCCACACCTTAATTTATGGAGGGAGATGAAACTTTGAGTTGCCAAGCGACAGCTAAGAAACCGTAAGGATTTAGAGAAGATCTGTAAAGAAGAGTGGACCAAAATCCCTCCTGAGATGTGTGCAAACCTGGTCACTAACTACAAGAAACGTCTTACCTCTGTGCTTGCCAACAAGGGTTTTTCCACCAAGTATTAAGTCATGTTTTGCTTGGGGATCAATTTATAATTTTACTCACTGAACTGCAAATCAATTTATAACATTTATATCACATATTTTTTCTGGATTATCGGTTAATATTCTGTCTCTATTATTTAAAATACACCTATGATAAAAAACTATAGATCCTTCATTTCTTTGTAAATGGGCATACTTACAAAATCTGCAGGGGATCAAATAATTATTTTCCCCACTGTATGTATATATAAATATATACAGTATCTCACAGAAGTCAGTACACCCCCTTACATTTTTGTGAATATTTTATTATATCTTTTCATGTGTCACTTTGCTACACTTTGCAAAAAGTGGCGAATGTACAGCTTGTATAACAGTGTAAATTTACTGTCCCCTCAAAATAACTCAACACACAGCAAATAATGTCTAAACCGCTGGCAACAAAAGTGAGTACACCCCTAAGTGAAAATGTCCAAATTGGGCCCATAGTTTCAATATTTTGTGTGGCCACCATTATTTTACAGCACTGCCTTATCCCTCTTGGGCATAGAGTTCACAATAGCTTCACAGGTTTCAACTGGAATCCTTTTCCACTCCTCCATGATGACATTATGGAGCTGGTGGATGTTAGAGACCTTGCACTCCTCCATCTTCCATTTGAGGCTGCCCCACATATGCTCAATAGGGTTTAGGTCTGGAGACATGCTTGGCCAGTCCATCACCTTTACCCTCAGCTTCTTTAGAAAGTCAGTGGTCATCTTGGAGGTGTATTTTGGGTCATTATCATGTTGGAATACTGCCCTGCGGCCCAGTCTCCGAAGAGAGGGATCATGCTCTGCTTCAGTATGTCACAATACATGTTGGCATTCATGGTTCCCTCAACTAACTGTAGCTCCTCAGTGTCGGCAGCACTCATGCAGCCCCAAACCATGACACTCCCACCACCATGCTTGACTGTAGGAAAGACACACTTGTCTTTGTACTCCTCATCTGGTTGCCGCCACACATGCTTGACACCATCTGAACCAAATAAGTTTATCTTGATCTCATCAGACCACAGGACATGGTTCCAGTAATCCATGTCCTTAGTCTGCTTGTCTTCAGCAAACTGTTTGCGGGCTTTCTAGTGCATCATCTTTAGAAGAGGTTTCCTTCTGGGACAACAGCCATGCAGACCAATTTGATGCAATGTGCAGCATATGGTCTGAGCACTGACAGGCTGATCCCCCACCACTTCAACCTCTGAAGCAATGCTGGCAGCACTCATACGTCTATTTCCCGAAGACAACCTCTGGATATTATGCTGAGCATGTGCACTCAACATCTTTGGTCGACCTTGGCAAGGTGTGTTCTCAGTAGAACCTGTCCTGTTAAAACGCTGTATGGTCTTGGCCATCATTCTGCAGCTCAGATTCAGGATCTTGGCAATCTTCTTATAGCCTAGGCCATCTTTATGTAGAGCAACAATTATTTTTTTCAGATCCTCAGAGTTCTTTGCCATGAGGTGCCATGTTAAAATTCCAGGGACCAGTATGAGAGAGTGAGAGTGATAACACCAAATTTAAACACACCTGCTCCCCATTCACACCTGAGACCTTATAACACTAATGAGTCACAGGGGACAGCAAATTTACAGTTATACAAGTTGCACACTCACTACTTTACATTGTAGCAAAGTGTCAATTCTTTAGTGTTGTCAAATGAAAAGAAATAATAAAATATTCACAAAAATGTGAGGGGTGTACTCGCTTTTGTGAGATACTGTATATATATATTCAGGGATGAAGCTCTGCTGACTTCCATGATCCAATTTGTGTAAGCAGAAGATAAACAGGGTTTTCTTTAGTTTCCATGCACAGGATTGGGTATTGCAAACTGAATTTTTACCACATTCTCTAAACTCAGTGAAAATTCCTTTTCAAAGTAAAAATATACTCTGTATGGTGAGCACGTTGTGCTCCTTTAGTAAATCAACACCATCAAATACTATATTGTATTAGTATATATTACATACTGTATATTAGTACATACCTTCTAGCTAGGTTTACCATTTACCATTTACCATAAACTGTCAGAGAGAAGTTCTCCTTTTAATGCTCAGTCTAATCATCTTAAAAATGATAGCTCTTATGGAAAGTATTTAAGCGTGTGTGGCGGCAACTAGGTGAGGAGTACAAAGGCAAGTGTGTTTTCCCCACAGTCAAGCATGGTGGTGGGAGTGTCATGGTCTTGGGCTGCATGAGTGCTGCTGGCACTGGGGAGCTAAAGTTAATTTAGGGAACCATGAATGCCAACATGTACTGTGACATACCGAAGCAGAGCAATGATCACCTCCCTTCGGTGACTGAGCTGCAGGGCAGTATTCCAGCATGATAACGACCCCAATCATACCTCCTCCACGACTACTGCCTTGCTAACGAAGCTGAGGTTAAAGATGATGGACTGGCCAAGCATGTCTAAAGACCTAAGCCCTATTGAGCATCTGTGCGGCATCCTCAAACGGAAGGTGGAGGAGCGCAAGGTCTCAAACATCCACCAGCTCCGTGATGTCATCATGGAGGAGTGAAAGAGGACTCCAGTGGCAACCTGTGAAGCTCTGGTGAACTCCATGCTGAAGAGGATTAAGGCAGTACTGGAAAATAATGGTGGCCACACAAAATATTGACACTTTGGGACCAATTTGGACATGTTCACTTAGGGGTGTACTTACTTTTGTTGCCAACAGTTTAGACATGATTGGCTGTGTGTTGAGTTATTTTGAGGGGACAGAAAATTTACACTGTTATACAAGCTGTACACTCACTACTTTACATTGTAGCAAAGTGTCATTTCTTCAGTGTTGTCACATGAAAAGATATAATAAAGTATTTACAAAAATGTGAGGGGCGTACTCACTTTTGTGAGATACTATATACAGTGGGTACGGAAAGTATTCAGACCCCCTTAAATTTTTCACTCTTTGTTATATTGCAGCCATTTGCTAAAATCATTTATGTTCATTTTTTTCCTCATTAATGTACACACAGCACCCCAAATTGACAGAAAAACACAGAATTGTTGACATTTTTGCAGATTTATTAAAAAAGAAAAAATGAAATATCACATGGTCCTAAGTATTCAGACCCTTTGCTCAGTATTTAGTATTTGCACCCTTTTGATCTAATACAGCCATGAGTCTTTTTGGGAAAGATGCAACAAGTTTTTCACACCTGGATTTGGGGATCCTCTGCCATTCCTCCTTGCAGATCCTCTCCAGTTCTGTCAGGTTGGATGGTAAACGTTGGTAGACAGACATTTTTAGGTCTCTCCAGAGATGCGCAATGGGGTTTAAGTCAGGGCTCTGGCTGGGCCATTCAAGAACAGTCACGGAGTTGTTGTGAAGCCACTCCTTCATTATTTTAGCTGTGTGCTTAGGGTCATTGTCTTGTTGGAAGGTAAACCTTCGGCCCAGTCTGAGGTCCTGAGCACTCTGGAGAAGGTTTTCATCCAGGATATCCCTGTACTTGGCCGCATTCATTTTTCCCTTGATTGCAACCAGTCGTCCTGTCCCTGCAGCTGAAAAACACCCCCACAGCATGATGCTGCCACCACCATGCTTCACTGTTGGGACTGTATTGGACAGGTAATGAGCAGTGCCTGGTTTTCTCCACACATACCGCTTAGAATTAAGGCCAAAAAGTTCTATCTTGGTCTCATCAGACCAGAGAATCTTATTTCTCACCATCTTGGAGTCCTTCAGGTGTTTTTTAGCAAATTTCATGCGGGCTTTCATGTGTCTTGCACTGAGGAGAGGCTTCCGTCGGGCCACTCTGCCATAAAGCCCCGACTGGTGGAGGGCTGCAGTGATGGTTGACTTTCTACAACTTTCTCCCATCTCCCGACTGCATCTCTGGAGCTCAGCCACAGGGATCTTTGGGTTCTTCTTTACCTCTCTCACCAAGGCTCTTCTCCCCTGATAGCTCAGTTTGACCAGACAGTTAGCTCTAGGAAGGGTTCTGGTCGTCCCAAACGTCTTCCATTTAAGGATTATGGAGACCACTGTGCTCTTATGAACCTTAAGTGCAGCAAAAAAAATTTGGAACCTTGGCCAGATCTGTGCCTTGCCACAATTATGTCTCTGAGCTCTTCAGGCAGTTCCTTTGACCTCATGATTCTCATTTGCTCTGACATGCACTGTGAGCTGTACGGTCTTATATAGACAGGTGTGTGGCTTTCCTAATCAAGTCCAATCAGTATAATCAAACACAGCTGGACTCAAATGAAGGTGTAGAACCAAATTTAAAGATGATCAGAAGAAATGGGCAGCACCTAAATTAAATATATGAGTGTCACAGCAAAGGGTCTGAATACTTAGGACCATGTGATATTTCAGTTTTTCTTTTTTAATGAATCTGCAAAAATGTCAACAATTCTGTGTTTTTCTGTCAATATGGAGTGCTGTGTGTACATTAATGAGGAAAAAATGAACTTAAATGATTTTAGCAAATGGCTGCAATATAACAAAGAGTGAAAAATTTAAGGGGGTCTGAATACTTTCCGTACCCACTGTATATATATATATATGCATTGTTTGTTTATTTATTTATGTTCTGGCAGCGATTATCTTACCAGTACGGTAGTGACAATAAGTGTGCGATTGGTCAATGATTCACTGACATTTGGTCCCCTTCCTTTAGCAACTTCTGTAATGTTGAGTCCATCAGAGGGGTTCCATGTTCCCACCTATGAAGGATTAAAAACAAAATTATAGTGTACAATAATCCAAAACAAAATGTTTTCAGTGCCTTACCAAAGCAGCTTTCTGACCTGGGAGAAGCTTGGCAGTTAAAAATGGCAGTACTGCACACTTTTCCTGCGTATATGCCTTATAACACAGCTGATTCATAGTGTCATACTGCAGTAAACAAGAAAAATATATGCAGTTTTAATGTACTGGCATTAATTTAGGTATATGTGCAGTGGCACAAAGCTTTTCAGATGTTTGTCTTTATGTGTTTAAATGGAAAATATTCATAAAAAAAATAAAAATTTGCTGTGAGCTTGGTTCATAAATTGAAAAAGGTTTATACATTATATAGAAATCCACATAGCTAAATGAAAATCAAAAACAATTTTATTGACTGGAAAATTAAACAAATAAACAAGAATTTGTTTAGAAACTATTTTTTACTGTTACTATAAACTTTAATAATGTCTAATGAATTGCCTCTTGAAAGTAATGCAAGTTGTCCCTTGACGACTGACTTAATTATGAATTGCTATGTTACTTATGTTTGTACAGCTGGTGTTTGTATAACAAATAAAATAACTAGGAACAGTATAGCAGAGAACAATTTTACACTTATGTAAAGTCCACCTTGATTTTCTCTCATTCAGTTTGTGGAAAATCAATCCAAAAATCAATTGATTCCCTATTAATGCTAACAGCGTGGATGGGTGAAGCTCCATTGCTGGCTACTGTATTCCGGCAGCCACAGCACCCACGGCTGCCTGAATACAATGGCCCTCCCAAACAGTGTTTGCATTTGATACAGTAACTGTTGTGCCAATCATTTTCCACCCGGCTCAGTTGATCTGTGTGTTGCTTGTAGGGCCACCTATGACTCCAATTTCAGCTACTTCTGCAGGAATCAGTTGAAATGTGAGCTGTCCACAGGGTCCTTTAGTGTATATCTTTGCAAAATGAAAAAAAGGTAATTTTTTCAACACTTATGCATTTTTCTAATTTTATCTCTTTAAAAACACACAGAAAAATACCAATTTACCTCCCGGAAATTCAGTGTGCTCCTAACTTTCTGTTATAATTGACAACTCTGCTGCAATGAAATCCCATGTAATATGCTCAGTCCTGCCTGAGTTCTATACTATTAGTTTTTAATGGACGAGCTCCTTCCACATCTCATTTAAATGGGGGGGGGGGTTGTAGTCCTGCATGAGAGACCTAAATCAGAAATTATTTATAGCATTTTAGTGCAGCAAAAGCTTTGTTTATCACTTCAAACAGGAAATAATGAGCTCATGGGATCTCTGGTAGGATCAACAGATACGTTTCTGTATAAGCAGCATTTTTAGAGACAAAACATAGCAAAATGTGTTTGTATTGCAGAGATGAACTGAAGTGTGCTTTTAGATTATCAAATGAAAATAAAGGAAAAAATCCTGAGAAATATATATGCAATCACCACATCTAAGGACTTATAAGCTGAAATACCTGGGTATTTTTTTTCCAGAGAATAGGTGTAGGTACTCCTCCCTTTGACCCCTTGGCTCCGACCCCTACCCACCTCCAAGCACTGTCCCTTGGTTTGACCCCCTAACCACCTTTCAGTTCCGCCTCTTTTACAGAATACAGAACAAATCATTTTGTGGTGCTAAGTAACTTGTATGGAATTTGTTAATGATAGCAAGAACATCAGTAAAATAGATCCCTTGCAGTCAGCAACAATACACCCCCCAGCAAAAACAGACCCCCCCAACAACAATAGATCACCCCAGCAACAATAAATCCAAACCAGCAACAATAGACCCCCCCAGCAACAATAGACCCATCCCTGAAAATTAGACCCCCAGTGACAAAAAATCCCAGCAACCAGCATCAATAGTCCCTCCAACACACCCCAGAACTCATTGCCATTACATACATTCGGTGCTGGAGGTGCCAGAACCGCATTCCCCCCAGTGTTCCCACTGAGAAAAAGCCCTGTGACATACTATTGTATATGGAAACTTTTTGTTTTTGGATTTAGATACACTTTAAAAACAAAATGCTGTTGTGTATTATGAGGAAAGTCTACGTGGTCAGAGAACTAAAGAGTGCTCTTTAAAGATACCCTTGAAAAGTTAAGGTAACTTTCTTTAGCACAGCATTGATATTCATTCTCTTAAATATCAAAATTCTAAAAGAGTTGTGCTCCCAAAAAATAACAATTAGGGGGACCCCATTACTCAGATCTTATTTATCTGCTGAGTGCTGCTGCAGCTTCTAGTATCATATTAAAATTATTGTTTCTGCGTTTCTGATTAAAACACAAACATTAAAGATTATAGCTTTTCACTGCAGATATGTATATAGCGCTACCCCGGAGGAGCAGCTTAACCACTTCCCTACCGCCCATAGTCATATGACATCTACAGATGGGATCTCCCATCCTGGGTGGACGTCATATGACTTCCTCGGCTTTGTGGGGGGATATCTGAATGATGCCTGCAGCTAGAGGCATCATTCAGATATCCTTGTCTTGTGCCGGCGATTCTGCGCACCATAAGAATGATCATACAGTAGCGGCGGTTCCATCGCTTGATCGTTCTTATAGGTGGCGGGAGGGGACATCCCCCCCTCCCGCCGCCATCCGGTGCTTCTCCGGGCTCTCCTGTGCCATCGGGGACCCGGAGAGAATCGTCCAGCGCCGGTGGAGGGTCACGTAACGAGCATAACGTAACGAGCTGGTCACCAGTCATCTCTATGATCGTCGGAGGACCCGGCGCGATGTGATGACGTCACGCCCGGGTCCTCAGATGTAAACAAAGCCACCATTGCGGCTGTAAGTATGAGATCAGTGAATTTTTTTTCATGATCTCATGCTTTCCAGCCTGGAGGAGAGATGTGGGGTCTTATTGACCCCGCATCTCTCAATAAAGAGGACCTGTCACACACATTCCTATTACAAGGGATGTTTACATTCCTTGTAATAGAAATAAAAGTGATCAAAAAAAAAAAAGTAAAATAAGTGTAGAAAATAAATAAAATAAGTAAAAAAAAAAAAAAAAATTAAAACGCCCCTGTCCCCGGTAGCTCACGATCAGAAGCGAACGCACACGTAAGTCCCGCCCACATATGTAAACGCTGTTCAAACCACATATGCGAGGTATCGCCGCGTGCGTTAGAGCGCGTGCAATAATTCTAGCACTAGACCTCCTCTGTAACTCTAACCTGGTAACCTGTAAAAAAAATTAAAGCGTCGCCTATGGAGATTTTTAAGTAACGAAGTTTGGCGCCATTCCATGAGTGTGCGCAATTTTAAAGCGTGACATGTTAGGTATCTATTTACTTGGCGTAACATCATCTTTCATATTTTCCCAAAAAATTGGGCTAACTTTAATGTTTTGTTATTTTTTAATTCATGAAACCATTTTTTTTCCCCAAAAAGGCGTTTGAAAAATTATTGCACAAATACAGTGCAAGAAAAAAAGTTGCAATGACCGTCATTTTATTCCCTAGGGTGTCCGCTAAAAAAACATATATAATGTTTGGCGGTTCTGAGTAATTTTCTAGCAAAAGAATGATGATTTGTACATGTAGGAGAGAAGTGCTAGAATAGGCCCGGTATTGATGTGGTAAAAAAAAGCCCGGTGTTGAAGTGGTTAAGTATGTTTGGTTCCGTACCCTGCCTCTCAACCCTAAGAACAGTCACAGGCCCTCTGGCACACCTGCCAATAGTGTAAGTGCAAGGACAAATGAGAAACACACGTTATGATAAAACACAGAAATTGTCTTTACTGCAATATTTCTGTGGAAAAGAGTAAGAAACAGTAACCATATATATTCAAGTAATGCAATTGGAGAGCAATAACTGAGATTAAGAGCAATATAGTTCAATACTATATTCAGGCTGCTTTCAGGGGATTCAAAACCTGAGATTAACCCCAAGATCAGAGTAAAACACTTCAATAACAATAAATCACAATATGTCAATCTGTACCAGATTGGTTACCTTTACTCAGGTCGGCTCTATGAGTCAAGGCAGGAGGAGAGCAGAGGAATGACCCTCTTATGCCAGGCCTCTCTCTTCTGTCCCCTGACACCACAGGCCCAACTTTAAATACTTTTTTCAAATCAACATGTAATTGGTTAACATCCTAGATAAACTGTCCCACACAAACCCACTGCATATACAGAGCCCTGAATATGTGTGTGCGGGTCCGTATGGCACTAGTAGCTTCAGTCCTTTTGAAGAAAAATTACACCTTTGTGCCTTCAGCTAGCCACTTTCGTTGCTGCACTTAAACTCCTGAATTGCAGGGCCAAACAACACACCTGGCCTGGATTATCAAGTGAGGAAGGCATGATCTTTCTCAGCAAGGTGAAAGGACAATGGTGTCTGTATACAGTGTCCCTGGGAATGGATGACCTTATCCTGCAGCCCAGTGGCACTACAAGTGTCAGCAAGATGACTAACAGCAATGATGTCTGTATACAGCGTCCATTTAACTTCTTCTGTGGTGCAGTGTCCCTGTTTCTTGCAAATGGACAAAAGCCCCCCTCACCCAATCCTGCTGTCAAGGCCCAAATGAATGTCATGGAAAAATCAGGCTCTCCTGGCAACCTAACTTGTCACCTCACACTGGAACGCTTCACCGTCAGTGCAGGCGCACCTGGACTTGCACCTGGTATCCCTCTCAGACTGGATGTTCGGACTGGCGACGAAGGCCTAAATTGCATGGTGAAATCACCTAGGAGGCAGTACCTCTACCTTAGGTCTGATCTCTTCCTCCGCATTGTGCTGTATCAATCCCCTCAGATAAGCAAGATGGAGTCTTTAGTTCCCTGCTTCCTAGAGCAGGCTGGCTCTTGTATTTCTTTCATAGAAAGCTATGGGTCATTTTAGATGGGGACTACACATTCTAGAATCCTTTGCAATAGCTGCTTGCTAAAGTCCTTCTAATTTTCTCCTGTAATTGTTCCTGTCATTGGCTCTCCTCCTCCTGCCAATAGGGACAAGACAAGGATGCAGAGTGAGCAGCCCCGTGTGTCTGTGTGTGTCTCTGTGAGGAGAAAAAAAGGGAGGGGGGAAATACCCCTCTCAGAAACTGACAGGCCCTTTTCCCTGACACAGAAAAATCTTGGCCAGCTTGTCCAGGCAGCGGGATATGCAGGGCACCCGCTACATGTAGTTTGCTTTTTTGTCAAAATTAAGGATTACTATGTGGTTGTACACCTCAAAAATGAAAAATTTGCAAAGCATATCCTTCTTTAGTGTGTACTTTCTTTGATTTAAAGCACCTAGTATGATATCTGTCCGTATTGTCATTCTTCTGCAATCTGCATGAGTCACTTATAAGAGTCTATGCCAGGGATATGCAATTAGCGGACCTCCAGCTGTTGCAGAACTACAATTCCCATGAGGCATAGCAAGACTCTGACAGCCACAAGCATGACACCCAGAGGCAGAACCATGATGGGACTTGTAGTTTTGCAACAGCTGGAGGTCCGCTAATTGCATATCCCTGGTCTATGCCAACACCAGACAATCCTTGGAGGTGGCCCTGTCCCCCCACCAGCACACAACAGGTGAGCTACAGCCTCAGCTGAGCATGCTTCCCTATGAGATTGTGTAGAGGGGGTGTGTTATTTCCCTCCACTTAGATCTTAGATTACACTCAGCTTTCCTGTCTGTGATAAGCAGCATCTGGAAGCTCATAAATGCTGTGTAAAATGGGTGCTTTAAGAGGCTGTAGAGGAAGGAGTAAACAGATACACCCTATGAAAGAGGATTTGATTAATCTCTATGTATTCCTTTAGGCTAGTCACTTCACTAGGTATATGGAAAGGTTTACAACAACTTTAAACAAAAATATAGCACTAAAGATATTGCATAATAAGGCAGGATCCCACTTCTATAATACAAATTGTTGTGTTTTAGTATACTTTGAGTAATTATACTGGCCATATACTATTCAATTACAGATTTAAGAAATACTGAGGGCTATCTTTGATTAATATACAATACCACGTATAAGTACAGCACATGTCAGACATTGGTAGTATAGTTTGGTCTAAAGTAGGAAGTGTAGCTTCTGTTATCAGCCTTTCCCAGGTCCCTCAGGGCAGCTTTCTGAGCCTAGGACATTTTAAACTTTCCTGTCTTTACAATTTAGGTCCAGCTTGGAAACTGATATCTAAAAAAAAATATTTACATATAAATAACAACTTAACATCTAAGCTCTTTCATCTAAATTGGCCACATGCACAGCATGATTTAAGATTAAAAAGCTATATTTCTGATGAAAAGAGGGGAAATAATAACTGGATGTCAGGACCTAGTTCACCTGCTGATGGCACTGTGGTTACCTGGGTGGAGTTTCATTGTCCACCAGTGGGTGTCTCCCAGAAGCCAGCGGATCCCAGTAATCAGTCTCCACCTGGTGCTAGCTGCTGGGAAGGTATTTAGTTCCTTCTCTACTATTCCCCTGGGCTTTAGTGTTTTGCCCTGCTAGCAAACCACTGCTTGTGGTTTAATCCTAAACCTGATTCCTGTCTGTTATTGTCTGTATTGTACCTCATATCTGCTCCCCTTGTTTCTAATAACAGTCCTGGTTTCCCCCTTTCTTTACACCTACAACTTTACTTTGTGATCTCTGTTCCCCATTTTGTATATGTTGTATATAGAGTTAGTCGTTAGTTAGGCTTTCTGTTACTTAGTTAGGTTGTTTGCTAGGTATTTTTGTCAGTTGGTTTATGTTTTCTTGTATTTTTGCACATGGTTGCGACGCAGTGGTGCAGGTTTTTGGGGGATAAAACAGGCAGTGAGGTAGCAACATAATGCCTCCTCACCACCTGTCAAATGCCCTCTGTAGAGAGAACCACTTGACATGAGTGTAAACAAGCCCTTAAAGACCTTCTTCTTTTTTTTTCTATCCTCTTCTCAGGACACGATGCATGTTTATTGTTGTGCACATCCTTGTGCTTCGAATCTGTTTGCTTTACATGATTAAACATTTCTATATATCTTCTGGAACTCCACAGTCTTCCTAAATTGTGTAATTGACACACAGGTTAAACCAGGGTCTTCTTAGTAGCATATCCCAACTTTCGTGGGGTTGCCTATTGACTGAAGGATAAAGACACTGATCTTTGCCACAGATACCAGATAAGCTCATGTTGACTCCATATGTAGATTAAAAGGATTAAAAAAAAACAATCAGCAGACCAAAGCACCAGAGTAATAGTAACCAACCAGGACAAGGAAGACAGTATAAACTGACAGGGAGAAATTATGTCTATAGAGACAATAAACCTGGGTCATATTACTTTTTCTTTAACGTACTAAATTCCAGGGATAGATTGTATCTAACAGAATCTCAGAGCCTGTTTTTTTTGTCAATACAAAAAATAATTTATGACTGCATGGCAAAGCATATAATTACTGCAGTTTTCAGTACATACAGTAGCCTGTTTTGTGTGTCCCTGGAAACCATAAATGCTGCCAGGTATAAAGATTATAATAAAAAGAAACATCCGGGGCTTTATTTATTAACAATGTTTTGTAGTAACCTACAGCAACCAATCGTAGATCAGCTTATATTAGTGTGCCTATACTAAGCTGCTAAAACAAAGCTAGTTGCTATGAGATACAGCTCATCTTTTGTTATTTGCACTGCATTATTAAATAAAGTTCTCTGACTTTCATGTTTTGATGAAAAACAGATAGAATTAGAACTAAGGAAGTCTCCAGAAAGATTACCTCATCAAATATTATATAAAGAATTATAATTTGCTAGAAAGAGTTTCTACTTAAAATGAGTTGAATCATTACTCATGGGATGACTCTGTTATGAAAGTAGAAGGAGGCTTAGTGCTTCATAACTTTGAGATTTGATTGGTCCATACTCAAACCATGATTTATGATGCTATATAAGAGAAAGGAACCAGTGACAGCTCCCCTAATAAGATGGGGAACTCAGGGACATCTTATACAGAAAGGTTAGTCATGCATGCAAAACCTGCAGAAAGACAATTCTCGTTCTTTTTGTCCCTACAGATACTACACATTTCATTAAAAGCTGGCAACATCAAGAAAAATCAATTGCAAATGACTTCTCGCCTTAAGGCCCGAGGTGAGCATAGTAGCCTGTGGACAGGGAGCACCATGGGATATCAGACTTTTCGATGTAAAAGACTGCTCTGTCACAAGCATTCAATAAATCAGCACTCCAAACACAAAGACGCACATCTGCCTCTCACCAAGCTCAGGCCCGTTGCTCTCAAGCTGTGAAACCACATCTTTAATCTGCAGTCTCACATGAAAGACTGGAAGTAAATTCTGGGAAGTGACTTTGTGGCTTGTAAGATAAGCACCATGGGCTCCAAGAATAGCCAGGAACTTGATTTAAGGGATTTGAGATACAGTCTCACTTTACTGTAATTAATCACTTTCCATGGATATTGTATTTCTAAGTAAATAATCAACAAACAACAACAAACAACAACAAACAACAAAGCGATGTGAAAAAAATAAACTAAAATAGTTAAATATTTCATATCAGGGATGAGCTTCGAGTTCATGTCAAACTCATGTTTGACTCGAACATTGTATGTTCGCCCGTTCGCCGAACAGCGAACAATTTGAGGTGTTCGTGCCAAATTCGAAAAGCCACGGAACACCCTGTAAAAGTCTATGGGAGAAATCTAAAGTGCTAATTTTAAAGGCTTATATGCAAGTTATTGTCATAAAAAGTGTTTGGGGACCCGGGTCCTGCCCCAGGGGACATGTATCAATGCAAAAAAAAGTTTTAAAAATGGCAGTTTTTTCGGGAGCATAGAGTTTAATAATGCTTAAAGTGAAACAATAAAAGTGAAATATTCCTTGAAATTTCGTACCTATGGGGTGTGTATAGTATGCCTGTAAAGTAGTGCTTGTTTCCCATGCTTAGAACTGTCCCTGCACAAAGTGTCATTTCTGAAGGAAAAAAAGTAATTTAAAAGCACTCGCGGCTATAATGAATTGTCGGCTCCCGGCAATACAGAGAAAAGTCATTGATAAAAAAAAAAATGTGTGGGGGTCTCCCCAAATTCAATTACCAGGCCCCTCAGGTCTGGTATGGATATTATGGGGAACCCTTGGTCAAATAAAAAAAAAATGTGTGGGGTTCCCCCCTAATATCCATACCAGACCCTTCAGGTCTGGTATGGATTTTAAGGGGAACTCCACCCCAAACAAAAAAAAATGGCGTGGAGTTTCCCCCAAAAATCCATACCAGACCCTTTATCCGAGCACGCAACCTGGCAGGCCACAGGAAAAGAGGGGGGGACGAGAGAGCGCCCCCCCCTCCTAAACTGTACCAGGCCACATGCCCTCAACATGGGGAGGATGCTTTGGGGGTCTGTGACCCCTCAAAGCACCATGTCCCCATGTTGATGGGGACAAGGGCCTCATCCCCACAACCCTTGCCCGGTGGTTGTGGGGGTCTGCGGGCGGGGGGCTTATCGGAATCTGGAAGACCCCTTTAACAAAGGGGACCCCCAGATCCCGGCCCCCCCATGTGAATTGGTAAGGGGTACATTGTACCCCTACCATTTCACAAAGAAAGTGTAAAAAAAAAAATAAAAAAAAAAAATATTCCAGCGGTGGTAATCCACTCTCGGTCTCCACTCCAACGCTGTCGGTATCCTGCGATGGATGCTCTCCTCTCCGGGGTCCAGCGATGGATGATCTCCTCTCCATCCAGGTCCAGGCTCCAGCGATGAGATGTCCAGCGCAGCGCATCCTGTCTCCACTGGAGACACCCTGGGAATATCGTCGCCACAGCTTGACAGGTCTCGTATGTAGCTAAGGACTGGGCCACCCGTCACGTGACCCTGTGCCCCTCTGATGCAAGGGGAAACCCTGGCTTACCCAGTGACGTGCGGGTGACCCCGCCCCCTCTGATGCCATGGGAATCCTGCCATATTCCGAGAAGCCCCTGCCCGCAGACCCCCACAACCACCGGGCAAGGGTTGTGGGGATGAGGCCCTTGTGCCCATCAACATGGGGACATGGTGCTTTGAGGGGTCACAGACCCCCAAAGCATCCTCCCCATGTTGAGGGCATGTGGCCTTTTACGGTCCCCCCTCTTTTCCTGCGGCCTGCCAGGTTGCGTGCTCGGATAAAGGGTCTGGTATGGATTTTTGGGGGGAACTCCACGCCATTTTTTTATTTGGGGTGGAGTTAAAATCCATACCAGACCTGAAGGGTCTGGTATGGATATTTGGGGGAACCCAACTTCATTTAAAAAAATAAATGTATTAATTATATATATACACAAAGGGGGCACACACATAAACATACATGTGTATATATGTGTGCGTGTGTGTGTGTATGTGAAGAAAATATGGAAGACATATCGGATGCCTGGAATGAAAAAATTTGAGGGATATATCCGATATATACAAGTGTTTCAGGAAAATGAGTGCAACTGCACCTCCAAAGTGCACAGTCTATTTTCCTTTGATAAACCCATCCAAATGAGTGGTGTTAGCCATGCCCAGTTGTCATTTGCTAAACTGCTCAAATTCTACCAATTTGTAATCTTTAAAACAAAATGATCAATCATTCTGTAGTCCCAAGATTAAAAACTAAAAGGGCTAATTATTTTGCTTCTTGAGATAACACAGGAAGTGTGCACAAGACACAGGACAACTCTGAATTCCTGGTATGATCAACAGGCATTTGTTTGCATCTCTCAATTGGTTTTAACAAAACACTTTCAGTGGTATAAATGGTAGCAGACCAAAGGGAGCAAATAATAGGGAATATTTGTTAGGATTTACATGCACTTTATTTAACATAAATCTTTTTATGTTTTAGCTCTGTTATTAATAAGCAAACGGGCACAATTTTAATAACCTGTTGTAGAAAGGAGGGCAGCAGTCACCATACAAGTAGGACCCGACACCATTGTATGACATTCTGATGGTAACATTAGAATTAGAGATGTCTTAAGTGTTTTTTCCACTACCAAAGCGGTGCTGCATGACATTTATAAAGCCCAAGAGCTGAAGTGATCAGTACAGCCAACTGTTCCAGAACCAGAGGCTTCAGGACATCTTGATCACCTGCTAATCCAGGCACAATTGCCATTTACAAAGGTCTTGTAAGATTAATCAATGGCTTAGAAGACATTTATATCAGAGTGTGGATGGGAAGTGGTTAAATATTCCCTTTCAAGGAAATTAATTCCTGGAACTCTTCTCTTATCCTTGTATTCGTATATTAACCACTTCATCTTAAAGGCAATTACATAATGTACTGTTTATATTAAAAGTACCTCCCTCATTAATATATCTAAAGAGGTGTGCATGTGACATTTTTGGGTGAGGTTTCTTTTTTTAGAGAGGAAGTACAAGTTTCTAGCCCCAAGGGGAAGAACTAGTATTGTGTATTGAATTAATTTGCAAGTTGATTAAATGGAAATGAATATTTTCTGTAGCAGCTGACGACCAGGAATGGTTGTTCATAATGAAACTGTATGTGTTTGCTAAAAAAGCAGTATTTAGCATAGCAAATTATTAAGCAGGCACAATTCTACATCATAAGTAATGCTATTAAAGGTGAGCAGTGATGTAATTGCAAAGCAAAACACACATTCAAATGAGAATTACAATATGTGTCTAAGATAAACAGAAACTGGGTGTATTTATTGGGTGATTGGTGTAATGCACAGTTCCTCCCCATGTTGAGGGCATGTGGCCTGGTGCGGTTCATGGGGGGGGCAGTCTCTTGTCCCCCCCTCTTTTCCTGCGGCCTGCCAGGTTGCATGCTCGGATAAAGGGATTTTTGGGGGGAACTCCACGCCATTTTTTTTTTACATTTGGGGTGGAGTTCCCCTTAAAATCCATACCAGACCTGAAGGGTCTGGTATGGATATTTGGGGGGAACCCCACGTCATTCTTTTTTTAAATTTGACGCAGGGTTCTCCTTAATATCCATACCAGACCTGAAGGGCCTGGTAATTGAATTTGGAGGAACCCCCACGCATTTTTTTTTATCAATGACTTTCAATGACTTTTCTCTGTATTGCCGGGAGCCGACAATTCATTATAGCCGCGAGTGCTTTTAAATTACTTTTTTTCCTTCAGAAATTACACTTTGTGCAGAGACAGTACTAAGCACGGGAAACAAGCGCTACTTTACAGGCATACTATACACACCCCCTAGGTACGAAATTTAAAGGAATATTTCACTTTTATTGTTTCACTTTAAGCATTATTAAAATCACTGCTCCTGAAAAAACTGCCATTTTTAAAACTTTTTTTTGCATTGATACATGTCCCCTGGGGCAGGACCCGGGTCCCCAAACACTTTTTATGACAATAACTTGCATATAAGCCTTTAAAATTAACACTTAAGATTTCTCCCATAGACTTTTACAGGGTGTTCTGCGGCTTTTCGAATTTGCCGCGAACACCCCAAATTGTTCGCTGTTCGGCGAATGGGCGAACAGGCAATGTTCGAGTCAAACATGAGTTCGACTCAAACTCGAAGATCATCCCTAGTTACCATTTGCGGCTGTCACATCCTGAAGGGAACTCTCCCGCTGGACCTCATACACATACTGATGAGCCTGTATACTTTTGATCTTGTTTGCCGCCCGCCCACCATCAAATGACACAGGAGCGGTGCAGCACTCATTCTAGGATGACACCATGTGAAAGTGCCTCATAACGCCCGCTCTCGCGCGTCTGTGAGGGTGCACAGCACGGAAATTGCAGCCGCACCGTGTTCTTAGGACACAGCGCAACCCCAATCTTGGTAAAGAGCCAATGACTCAGCTCTTTACCTATGTGATCAGCTGTGCCCAATGTGAAAGTGCCGTTTATCAGCTCTCCTCGCCTTACATTTAAAGAGTGTGAGGCGAGGAGAGACGGTCAGAGGCATCTCCTTGCAGGGGAGACCAGGATAGGTAATCAGGGCACTGACCATCAGTGCCCTAATTTCAGTAAAGCCCCAGCAGTGCCCATCAGTGACACCAATTAGTGCTCATTAGTGATGCCAGTCAGTGCTGCCTTTCAGTGCACATCAGTGCCTGCTCATCAGTGCTGCCCATCAATGCCCATCAGTGCCACCCATCAGTGCTGTCCATCAGTGCCACCTATCCGTGCCACCTATTAGTGCTCAACAGTGCCGCCTATCAGTGCCCATCAGTACCACCTATCAGTGTCCACCCGTGCCGCCTATTAGTGCCGACCAGTGCCACCTATCAGTGGCCATCAGTGTCACCTATCAGTGCCACCTAGCAGTGCCCATCAGTGCAGCATATTAGTGCCTCCTCATCCTTGGCATATATTTTAACAAAGTATTTTTTTTTTTTACTTTTGGGTTTAACCAATCTGTTGTCACTTGAAAGTCTTACGTATGTAGTATCCTTATTGGTAAAAGGCATTTACATTTTTGAAGTTGCTATTTAGATTTGCTCCAATTACTAGAAAGTATCTGGAAAAACACTGGAACATGTATTGGTTTATTTCTTCCCTGTTTCTTTAAAATTAATCTCTACAAGCCCTGTATTAAAGTAATCTACCAAACAAATGTCATATATATTCAGAAAATAAATAAATAAATAAAATCTTTATTTTTGGAAAGACTAAAAAAGCAAATGTTGTTTAGTGTGAACTTGACACTTATTCTGAAATACAAAAAAATGTGAGACAAGGGTACAGGTGTTCCGGAGAGGAAATGTTTAATTTCAAAGACAATTATATAAAAATATAAGGACAAATTCCACAAAACTGCAATAATGAACCTGATGTTACCTATACAATAGACTGGAAACAAATGCCTACATAACTCATTTGGGCAACACTGACTTTGGTGTGTTACTGTCTTAAACTAACATTCCAAATTTCATTTAAATAAATAAAAAACATAAATTCCTTCTTTTGTGCCAACATTAAGGGGTTAAATGATATACTAAAATTGGAAAGTGCAAAATCTGGTGCAGCGCTGCATAGAAAACAATCAGCTTCCAGGTTTTCTTGTCAAAGCTTAAAGTGGTTGTAAATGATCGCCTTGTAAAACAACCCATTCAGTTTAAAATAGAAATGAAAGGCAAAACATTTTTGTATGGATATAAAAAAACATGATAAATATATTTGTTTCCCTTTTTATAAGTGATCACAATCCCTCTGTTCTCAACTGCATAAGAGCCGAGGGGAGGAAAAGCAGCACACTGATCCTCCCAGTGAAATTCTGTGCAGGGTGGGTGTGTGGGAGTTCCCAGCATAGTTAGAGAACTGACCACCATGTGCTTTCTGCTTAGTGTGGTCAGTGTTTAATAGAAAAGCAGAGGGGAATAACTGGAATGCCAGTGATTTTTAAAACAATTAAAGCAATACAAAGAGAAGAGTATATTTTCTTATACAAGTACATGGTACAGCAGTCACATATCAGGAATATGAAATGTTGGAGTTACAAACGCTTTATTTGAACAAACTGATGTTAGAAGTCGATTGGCTACCCTGCACAGTTGCAGCAGATTTTGCACTCTCCAGTTTTAGTAAATCAACCCTAAGTATTAAAAAGTATAGAGTGCCATGTTATAAAATTACCATACATTCAACATTTTATTTGTATCTTTAGCTTTCTGTGATTTGAAGGTCATCTGACTAGTGATTTTCTTATCCTATGAGTGTTTTTGGGTAATTTTTTGCACCCAAAACTCTTATATGTACATAAAGGCTTTGAAACCAGTAAAAACCACATCAAAGGTGTTCTTTGTCAAATTCCAATATGTTGATATATGCTATATGATTTTCCATGCAAGAAGTGTATAGTATGCCAAATTAGGGGGAATAAAATACCCTAATTTTAACCTACACTCACCTATTATACATATCCTATAAAATCTGTCATTGCTTGTACCTCTAACAATGTAGTATATTTATTGCAGTGCCCTTGTGGCCTGCAATATGCTGGGAGGACTATCAAAAGGGGCTTTAGAGGATACAGTGTCTTGAAACATTATGCAGCCTGTCACAACAAAGATCCAGCTGGATCCCTTGTTATGGCTATTTACAAATACACCCCCAATCTTCTAAACTAGGAACAAAATGGATCTATAAGCTGCAAGTGTTTTTCCTGCATTGAATAAATATTGAGTGGTACATGAATGCCTTCATCAGCAATAGTCTAGTAGCCAGTACACATCCTCTATGTTACAGAATATGTTTCAATCTTTTTTTCTTTTTGCCCTTTCCCCCCCTTTTTTTCCACTGGAGACTCTTTTTTGGAGATAATTTAGGAATATAATGTTTTTTTTTATGCATTATTTTATTTAAGAATTTAAAGTATTACAATGCAAAGAAAACATATGAAAAACACTCACTACAAACATCAGTAATAATATAAATGAATATTGAATATATATATTAAAAAAAGGTAAAGTAAAATAAATAAATATAATTTATATAAAATAGAATATAACATCAAGTAAAAAAAAAAAGAAACTGATGAGGTGGAGGTAAGAGAGGGGGCAGTATTAGGTATAATACCACCCCTGATCCATTTGGGTAGAATATTTATGGCATTGGTGTTAATAATTCATTTTAGTCCATAGATATAAGGATATTATATAGGTGCCAAATGATGCAAATAAGATCTACCTTACTGGCTCTCCATCGAAAAGTTAGACCCCTTTTACACTGAGGCAGTTTTAAGGCATTTTAGCGCTAAAAATAACGCCTGTAAAGTGCCTGAAAACTGCCTCTCCTGCCTCCCCAGTGCTTTCACACTGGGGCGGTGCGCATGCAGGACGGAAAAAAAATCCTGCAAGCAGCATCTTTAAGGCAGAGTAGGAGCGCTGTATATAGTGTTCCTACACTGCCCCGCCCATTGGAATTAATGGGCAGCGCTTCCGAAGCACCTGAAAAGCACCTTCTTCTTGGGGGTTAAAAGCGCCCGCTAGCGGCCAAAAGGTGCCTCTTAAACAGCAGTAAAGTGCTGCTAACAGTCCTGCCGCCCCAATGTGAAAGGAGCCTTAGACAAGATATGGGTGTACTCTTCAGCACAAGAGAAGTACTTGCAGGGGGAATGGTCGTATCTTTAAGAAAACTGGTAAGGTTTTCAATATATTGTGTATCATGCATTTTACAGAACAATTGCCACATAGTGTGAGGCGAAGAGGATTTCCAAAGAACTGGAATACAGGATCAGGCCACATTAACCATATGAATAATGATATACTTTCTGCATGAGGAATGTCATTATGGTGTATAAGGAAAAAACTTGGGTCTTTAGGAATTGGATGAAATTATGAAGATAGGGATAAGTCCAGAAAATATGCAGTAAGCAAGTGACAGTGCAGTCAACAAAATGAAAAAGCAACATTTTGATTGTTTAAAAGATCATGTCAACAACCTAAACAATTTCCCAATTCCTGCCCTCTCCTTATTTGCAGGCCATAGCCTTCTCCTCTTTAGGAACTGTCTGCTTACTTTCAGTGCTGGACTAGCTCCTCCTCTCCTTTCTTCATCTCCTTACATAACTTTTTATGTAATTACTGGGGGGGGGGGTGTATTAAACCTAAAAACAATACCATAATAGATTGCAGATCACAAGTCCTTAAATAGGGTGGCTGCATTAGTTACCTTTTTGGCTTTTTTTCCCTTTATTTTTACCTGGTGATCTGACCAGAAACACACTTCCTGTCTTAGGGTGTCTCCACTCTGGATGGAAGTGCACTGGAGACACCTTTGGACTAGGTGCACTAGCAGATTTAGATGCACTTGACTAACAAATTACAGCTGAAACTCCAGCTAACTTTTTGTATGCAGTTACAACAGTTTGTTTTTCTTTTTGAGAATAAAAGCTGATCATTGTAAGCACCCCTTGCCAGTGTTAAATGGTTAGTTTCAACCTTCTAACTGCCACTTTTGCTGGACAGTTTGGTCTGTTAATGGAAGCAGAAAAATAACATTTAACTGGCTGGATCACCAGGTGAAAATAAAGGTAGAAAAGCCTAAAACAGATCTAACAATTAGTAAACTGTAATATAATATATTTTTGTTTTGGGTTTAATACCACTTTAGAGAGTGTTACTAAATACAAAGGCTAATTTATGAAAAGTGGAGCAACAAAAGGTAGACCAAAAGCGTAGCAGCTGCCTTTTTCAGCCAGTCAAATTATCCATTCTCTGCTAAAATAAGACATCAGACTGGCTGTTATTACCAAAAAAATTAGCTTTAGTTTTCTTTGTACCACTTTTCCACTGACTTAATAACAGTTCATTATACATAGTTTTTCTGTAAGGTTATCTACTATGATGTACAGTGTTCCTGAATATATTCATGAAACAGAAATGAAACATAATGGCTTAATTAAGACAAAAATTATGTAATTATTAATATACGATTACCATCTGTTTGACTGACCTTTTAGAAATAATGGTGTCAATGAGTTCTTAGTGACCTTGAAATAAAGGCTATAAAGAGGTTGCTTAACCATAGAACAAGGTAAGAAATATATAAAAAGCAATGAATTAAATGTATACATACCTTTTCAAGACCATCTTCTTTCAGGCTGATGATATCAAGATCGAAATCTGTTCGTAGCCCACTGGTTTTGTTAAACACGATTCGTCCCGTGAGCCCTTCCCACTGGGCCTGTTTAAAAAAAAAAATATGATGATTAACAAGTCTCATAAATCATCACTTGATACAGGAGTACAATGCTCAATTTTAATTACTGCTTTCACGGTAGTCTTTTTCTCCCTCTTTTCTCATCCAGTTCCCAAAACACCCCGGTTAATTAATAATAACTTCATTATTGCCTGTTCTATGATACTAACTCGATTTTCTGCTTACACTCTCTATTTTTTTTTTTTAAGGGGACCACCACAATTTGAAAAGGGAAAAATCTGGTAACAGTTTACTGTTATGTTATTTGCTATTCATACACATGCTGTTTCTTTACATGCCTTTTTAATGTTGCCCCTGCGTAGGCAAACCATTTCTTGAAATTCCAATAAAAATATTGAAACAGAAAAGGGAAAAATCACAGAAAACAAATGCATTTCAACGAAGATAATTTACAATATTTATATGAGTAGGCAGCAGCTTAGCGGTGTGAAGTAGAGTATTTAGTCAAATTTGTATAGAATTTTTTTATTTCTCATATGGTATTAGTCAGAACGTGTGGTGTACAGCTTTTCTTTACCTATGCTTTTCTACTAGAGAAGGAGCACACTATGTAGTAAATTTGGCTATCCCTATGCTTGAAAACTTTATATAATTATAAATGTTGTATACAGATATACATTTTTATACAATCAAATATTAAGGACCTCACATTAAAGTTAAACTCTAGGCATGTGTGAAAAAATATACATAGGAGCTATTTTGTCTGCCCAAGGATTTGTATTTGTACGAAAAAAAGTAGCAGCACACTGAGGAGGTTATCCCTATACTCACTCAGCTATCTCCTTTTAGCAGCATGTTCCTTGTCAACACATTGAAAATGGAAGTGGTGAGTGTAACATGAGTTACAAATCTGCTCCATTCCTTAACAAGTTATAAACAAAGAGAGTATCTCCCATGGGATTTCTTTGCAGCAATTGAAATTCAAAACCAAGTATATTTTTTTATAAAAGTAAAAAAGTTTATTTGTACAATAGGATAAAATGTATTCTGTATATAGTTTAATTTATGGTCTAATGTACGTTAAGGTTTCATATATAAGCAGAGATAGCATGTACTGAATCTGTTGTATAGCCACCAATCATTTCCCAACATGTTTCAACTAAATATCGTCTTCTTCAGGAATCAATAAGGTGGAAACAGACATGACCTGATATAAGACCAAAAAATTTCTGTAATGCATCTCAAGGGTGCCAGTGAGGAAGTCAACTCAAAAACCCACAGAGTATCAAAGTTAGCCAGTTAGAGGCAATCACAGCAAGCTCCACCATATGTATATCCAATATGTTGGTAGATGGATGTATGAAAGTGGGCGGGCATATAGAAATGAAAAGGTTGTGTTTAACGATAAATAAGCCCTATGGAGTCCTCCAAAGAGACCATCCTAGCAAGTGACCCTGACCGCTACCAACACATTCGCAAGCAGCACACCTTTTTTATCCTTCAGTCCAGGGCTGCACTGGCCCTAATTTCTTTAGTGTTCTACAGTTCTTTTCCCAAATGATCCCCCCAGTTAAACTATTTATGCAGAAAGATGTTTTGGTGAAAAATTCTTCACAAAAGAACATTTGAAGTGTAGGAAATAATAAATAGACTGTAAACAGATGTACCACACAGGATCCCAAAGGGTTACAAGGTTGCAAAATTAACTGAAAAAGTTTTAAAACACAATTTCTCAGGGTAGTACTGCACAAGTAATTAGGGCAAATTGTATAACTAGAAGTTGTGCTTCAAGTAGAAAAAGCAGGAAATGAGAAACATTAAGTAATTACTAGCAATTATTTTCCTTTTAAGTATGATTAACTACTTAATGTAGAATATCTGGAATTTTATAACATAATGCCCATTCATCCAAGCTTTTTTTTTCCTCCACTTTGAAAAACACCCCACCTTTGTTGCTGGTCCCTTGTAGATCATCTTCTGAAACCCTTGGTCCTTTTTTCCCTTTTAATGTCTCTTTCCATTTCAGCATCTCTTACCAAAAAGATTCAATCTGAACAATAACCTGAATGTTAACTCACAATCACACTCAAATCACTTACGTTGGAATCATCAAGTTTTTATCAAGAAATTCCTGACATACAGTATTACAATATGGATAACCAGTATATTTTTATTATTTTTCAACAAAATCTTAACCTTTTATCACTAAAACACCTTTATTGAGCTCCAGACAAATAACTATACCTAGGATGAGAAGTGTTATCTTAGAAAGTGAAGTCATGAAGCATTTCTTCACCTCTAGTGACTGTAATAATGTAACTTTTCCAAGATAAGACACAACATTACGTGGCTGATCCGTGTGTGGTATTTACACACAGAGCAGAACAAAAACATTACAGCACATACCAGGATTTACATGATTGTGACACCCAGGTGAAACATTTAACTTGGGAAATGTAAGCTCATTTTAGATGATCTCTGAATAAGCATGGGACCATCCGTCTGGGAAGAGAGAAAGAGTGATAATTAGGGTTGAGCGAACCCAAACTGTAAAGTTTGGTTTCGTACCGGACTTTTGGGTTTTTGGTACCCGGACCCGAACCCGAACAATTTACTGTATGTTCGGGTTCGAGTTCGGTGTTCGGCAATGTAATGCCACATTTTAAAAAGCTGCAGGGCAGCCAATCAACATTTGTTTACCTTGTGTGCCCTTAGAAGCCATCACAGCCATGCCTACTAATGGCATGGCTGTGATTGGCCAGTGCAGCATGTGACCCAGCCTCTATATAAGCTAGAGGCCCATAGCACAGCACGTCACTCTGCTTTAGATAGTGTAGGGAAAGGTTGCTGATGCTGCCTTGAGGGAGAAAATTAGATAGGAGTCCTGATTCAGAAATCAAATTACTCAGCGATCTACCTTGATTTTGTTGTGTGGGTGCAGTGCACAATCTTTTTACCCTGCCCTGAGCCCAGTGCCAGAGAAAAGATAACTTTTATCTGTCTGTAAGTTAGGTTGGCGTCGGCGGGCATTTTATGCAAGCTCAGTGCACCAGCACTGCATATGTTTCTGTGAGATGCGTTTCCTGCATATCTGTATTTAGTGAGATACACACTTTAGATACTGTTGTTTTATTCTGCTATTCAAAAAATAATAATTTAGGACAAAAATGTTTTTGGCAACGTTTTCTGCATATCTGTACGTGTGAGATACACACTTTAGATACTGTTCTCCTATTCTGCTATTCCAAAAAAATGTATTTAGGGCAAAAAAAAATGTTTTGGTGCGTTTTTTGCATATGTGTACCTGTGAGTTACACCCTTTAGATACTGTTGCTCTATTCTGCTAAAAAACACATTTAGGAGAAAAATCTTAAATTACGGCCTAATCTGTATCTGTACGTGTGAGGTACACCCTTTAGATACTGTTGCTCTATTCTGGTATTAAAAAAAAAACACATTTAGGGCAAAAAAAATAATTTGCAGCATTTCCTGCATATCTGTATGTGTGAGATACACACTTTAGATACTGTTGCTCTATTTTGCTATTTGAAGAAACACATTTAGGTGAAAAATCTTAAATTGCGGCCTAGTCTGTATCTGTATGTGTGAGATACACCCTTTAGATACTGTTGTTCTATTCTGCTATTCTAAAAAAAAACATTTAGGGCAAAAAATATAATTTTGCAGCATTTGCTGCATATCTGTACATGTGAGATACACCCTTTAGATACTGTTGTTCTATTCTGCTATTCAAAAAACACCCATTTAGGGCAAGATCCTAAATTTGAGAAATATGCCGAGAACGTCAAATAAGGGACGTGGTCCCCGGTCGTGGTGCTGCTGGTGGAGCTCCTGTTGCAGGGAGAGGACGTGGTCGATCTGTGCCAGCTACACGCACAAGTGAAACACCTTCCTCAGGTGCGAGTAGGCGACAGAGCCTGCAGCGGTATTTGGTGGGGCGTAATGCGGCTCTACGAATGTTGAGCCCAGGACAAGTACAGGCGATAGTAGATTGGGTTGCTGACAGTGCCTCCAGTTCCTTCACATTGTCTCCCACCCATGTTATTTTAAGTTATTTCCCTATCCACATTTGTTTGCAGAGCACTTGTCATGCTCTTAACAACATGTTGCTGCCATTTGCAGCCCTCTAGCCCTTTCCATTACTTTTTTAGAGCCATTTTAGTCCACAAAAGTTTGGGTCCCCATTGACTTCAATGGGGCTCGGGTTCGGGGTCAAGTTCGGGTCAAGTTCGGGTCTCGAACTCAAACTTTTTTGCGAAGTTCGGCCAAACCCGTCAAACCCGAACATCCAGGTGTCCGCTCAACTCTAGTGATAATATATTTAGTATAACACATTGCGATAGTGATGCATAGTACTCTGCACAATTACGTTGGTCCAGTTTGGCCAATGTAAGTATGCTTTTGTAATCAGCCTCTAGGGAAGCCATAGTCATTGTAGTAGCCCAAGCTACCAAGAGAGCTCTGTTCCTCTGTGAAGTGGGTGTACCTTTTCCATCCAATCAGCTCTTACTGAGTTCTGCAGAGTGTAACTCAGCTCTCTGCCCCCTGCTTTTTGAAAGTTTAAACAAGCTGCATAACCTATGCACTTTGAATAGCTGCAGAGAAAAGAGGGCGCAGCAGATAAACAGGTACAACTTATGTAGGAGTTTTTTTTTCCATCACTGTATAGCAGGCCAGTCACTTTACTGGGTATATGTAAGGGTTTACAACCACTTTAATTAACATGCTTGAGAGATTACTTTAATCTGAGCATAAAGTTGCACCTCAACTTCAAGGTGACTGGGGACATGACATAGACATGACATTATTTGGTCAATAAAGTAAAAATATATATAAAAAAAACGAATTTACTCATCAGTTTAGGCCGATATATATTCTTCTACATATTTTTGGTAAACAAAATCGCAATAGGCGTATATTGATTGTTTTGCGCAAAAGTTATCATGTCTACAAACTATGGGATAGATTTATGGACTTTTATTTATTTTTATTGTTTTTACTGGTAATGGTGGCAATCTGCGATTTTTAGCGGGACTGCGACATTGTGGCAGACAAATCTGACCCCAAATTACACTTTTTGGGGACCAGTGACATTATTACATTGATCACTGCTATAAAAATGCACAGATCAATGTAAAAATGACACTGGCAGGGAAGGTGTTAACACTAGGGGGCGTTCAAGGGGTTAAGTGGGTTCCCTGGGTGTGTTCTAACTGTAGGGGGGGTGGGCTGCCAGGAACATGACAGAGATCACTGTTCCCGATCACTGGGAACAGTAAATCTCTGTCATGTCACTAGGCAGTACGTCGATTCATGCAGGAGAGCCGACCTGCCACAGTATATCTGCGTGAGCTGGTCGGCTAGTGGTTAATTTGCACAGATAAAAAAGTATTTTCCTAGCATATTCATTCAAGACCATGTTACAAAGATGAATAAACCCCAATGAAAATCTTAGGATTAAAGCATAATTTTAGACAATAAAATCCTAATTAACAAGAATTCAATTACAGGTAAGTCAAATTATTCATTAAACAGATGTTCAGCAGACAGTTGATTATAAAGGGGCCTTACTTAACAAAGAAAACCCCTTCCCATTTCATGCTGTCAGCAATGGCACCGCATGGAAGAGAAATGTCACAAGGCCTGAAAAATGTAATCATTTCTTTACACAAGAAAGGTGAAGGCTACAAGAAGATCAGCAAAGCTTTACTTATCAGTCAAAATACTGTGGCAAAAGTGATACAAAATTTTAACAAAGATGCAACTGCAACCATCTCACAGAGACGTCCAGGCCATCCATCATAGTTAACACCTCAACATAAGCATCATCTGATGAGAAGGGTTGAAGAAAATTGACATGAAAATTCACTGCAGTTAGCTAAATAAGCAGAAAGCCAAACTGGGGTGATTGTTTCCCATGACACATTACAGTGTACACTGCAGAGGAATGGCATGCATAGGTATTGTCCACAAAGGAAGCCTCTCCTAAAGACCATGCACAAAAAAAGTCTGCCTAGAATTTGCCGGTGCCCATGCTGAAAAAGAAGAAGACTAATGGGACTCTGCACTCTGAAGTGATGAGACCAAGATGAATGTTTTTGGAACAGATGGCTTCAAAACTGTATGGTGTTGCAAAGGTGAGGAGTACAAAGAAAAATGCATGGTACCTACAGTGAAACATGGTGTTGGCAGTGTCCTGTGGGCCGGATGAGTGCTGCTGGTGTTGGAGAGCTGCATTTCCATGATGGTTTCATAAATTCATAGATGTACTGCTCTATATTGAAAGAGAAGATGCTACCATCACTCCGTGCCCTTGGTCGTCGTGCACTTTTGCAACATGACAATGATCCAAAACACACACATCTAATGCGGCGTACACACAATCGTTTTTCATGCCATTTTTTAAACCGACGTTTTTCCTCGTCGTTTTTTTTTCATGTTTCCTCTCAAGCCTGTCTTGTGTACACACGATCATTTTAAAAAACGTTCAAGCAAAGCGCAGTGTCGTACAACACGTACAACGGCACTATAAAGGGGAAGTTCCGTTCGGATGGTGCCACCCTTCATGTTAGTAAAGTTTGTTGAGCGACGATTCACGCTTTTCAGCCTCCTGCTTTTCAGTCCGTTACAGCGTGACGAATGTGCTATCTCCATTACAAATGCTAGTTTTACCAGAACGTGCGCTCCCGTCTCATACTTGATTCTGAGCATGCACATTTTTTTTCACCTCGTCAAAGCATACACACCATCGTTTTTCACGTCGTTAAAAAAAACGACATGAAAAACAACGTGAAAAAATAGAGCATGTTCGAATTTTTTAATGGCCGTTTTTCACATCGTTAAAAATGCTCTGGAGCATACACACGATCGGTTTTAATGCCCATTTTTAAAAATGGCATTTTTAACGGCATGAAAAACGATCGTGTGTATGGGGCATAAGGCTACTGTTGCATTTCTGAAGAAGAACAGGGTGAACGTGATTCAGTGGCCAAGTATGTCTCCCGATGTGAACCCAATCGAACAGCTATGGGGAATTCTGAAGAGACATGTTGAGCATCACTATCCATCCAGCATCCAGGCTCTAAAAGAGGTTGTTTTTGAAGAATGGAGGAAAAGGCAAATGTTGCATGTTCTGTAAAACTCAGTGTTGTCAGAATTTTGGGAATTGTTCTTGTGTTCATTGAGATATTAAAATCGTACTTTTCAAAAGGGGTCTACTAATTTATGCTGAGCACTATGTATATATATATATATATATATATATATATGTAGCGCCCTGCTCCTGTTGACCAGGTGCTATTGTGTAAATTTAGTGGGTCATCTGAATTGTACATAGTTCAGAATGCAATGTTTATGGCTAAATTAGCCTCTGTTCTAGCTTTGGCTGTGTTGGGAGCATTTCCCACGGTTGCCGGTAGGTGTCGTTGTCACCACCGGTCAGTGTTGGGAACAAAACAGGCTAAAGTGTATTGGGTGTCTTTTCCCCAGAAACAGCCCAGTGGGAGTGTTTTACCGCTGTGCATTCTGGGAGAGGATACTTACAGCGGAGCTCCGTCGTAAAAAAAATATTAAAAGCCAGCAGCTACAAATACTGCAGCTGCTGACTTTTAATATTAGGACACTTAGCTGTCCTGGAGTGCAGCGTCGTCGACAGCAGAAGACGAGCAATCGCTCGTCTCTCGGCTGCCCCCACCGCCATCATGGGTGAGGGAATCAGGAAGTGAAGCGTTGTGTCTTCACTTCCCTACTGCACATGCGCGAGCAGCGCTGCGCGTCTTTCACTGGTCCCCGTTATGTTCTGGGAGCCGTGTGTTTCCCAGAACACAACGGGGGGGGACCGCACTGCCCGCAGTCTACCTGCAGTGTGTATTCCTGGAAGTGGGTGCAAATACCTGTCCAGGTATCTGCACCCCCCTCCCCCTGAAAGGTGCCAATTGTGGCACCGGAGGAATCCGATGAGTGGAAGTTCCACTTTAGGGTGGAGCTCCGCTTTAAGAGGCAGACGCCATTTTTCTGTCTCTCCGACCTCATGGCCTGCCTGGCCTAAGGTATGTGACAACTCCTCTTCTGCCTTGGCGCCCTGCTGGCCCGAGGCTACGTTGCTGTAAGTAGGCCCAGAAGTCTGTCTGGGGCCTGCTGGTTCAGGGATGGTCCTGTGCTGTCTTGCCTGCGGGAAGAAGCCGAGCAATTGGAAGATCCAGGGGAGGACTCTTCTTGGAGAGGACCGAGCAAAAGGCTGGTATCTCAATGTAGCGGCCCCCTCTCTCTCCTCTCAATTCTTCTTTCTCTGGCTCTGGTCTAGGGGTACCTCTGAGGAGAGAGTGCAAGGTCACCACGCCAAGTTCCCACTGCAGGTGTGCGTATGTGCAGTGGGAGACAATTCTCTTTTACCTTCGGCGTTCTGCATCTGGGTCGGCGTTCTGCATCTGGAGACCTCCTCCTGGTTTCTCAAACAGTGTCTGCCAGTAAATGAGCCCCACACCACTAAAGTCCAACACTCCTTTATTCTTCTCATGGAAAGGTGAACACAATCAGTTGGACTCCCTCAACGAACAGAACAGACAGGGGGTGTGGATGCGAGTAGGCCCAGGCACAATGAACTCTCCTACTTCCTTCCCAGAAGTAGGTTTCTGCTCCCAATCGAGGAAGACATCCCTCCCGGCGGTCTCCGGAGGCTCACCCGTCACTGGCAATTTGCTGCACCAGGTCTTCAGGTAAGTACCCCCTCCGGTCCCTTACGTCACTGAATTCGGGTACCCCCTCCCGGGGTCCCCTAGGAAGTTCCTCCCTCGCGGAGCATTAATCCGGGACCCTCAGTCCCGGACCGCCATCCAAGTACCTCACCCCAGGCTAAAGGTGCGACCTCCGAACGTCCTCCAGGCCTAGGCCGCCTAGAGGACCGACACGAACCAGCACCCTCAGGCTGAAGGTGCCCGGGACTCGACTCCCGCCACCAAAAATGGCCGCCCCCTTTATACCCTCTCCCAGCAAGAACGGCGGGTTCCCCGCCCCACCATACAACCGCTGAGAGAGGCCAAAAGGAGGTACGACGCTGCAATGATTGCTCAACCCCGGGCCCAAAGTGACAGCGCCACCCGGTGGGCCCCAGGGAACCATACATCACAGTTTCCCCACCAGATTCAAATAGAAAAGCACATACCCGCTACATCAAAAAGAGCCTGGTGACTCCATTGGAGGATGCATCCTAACCAATCTACCTCACAGTATTGCCGGATGGCTTAAAGGACTTTGTTACTGTGTTTGCTCAAGCAATTACTGATTACCAAATCCTGTGGCAGAGGATTGTTCAAACGTTTACTATTATCATCAAGTCTGTGGCAGAGACTTTTGTCCGTGCATCATTTCGACTGCTAGGCCGGTGAGAGAGGCCTATCCGGGTGAGCAAGATCCGTTGACAGAAAGTGTACCTGTCTCCAGGATTTCAAGTTCCTCAGTGATCTACACAAGGTATCTGAATTCCCCTAACCCTCCATCTCTCTACTGCTACAAGTTGTGTTTAATAAAAAGCATTGTAAAAAAGACTAAGTGACTGGTGCATGCATCTGTGGGCACATTGCCCAACCTAGAGCCAAGCAAGTTTGATACGTTGAATTGTGGTGTAATGGCAGGACCAAAAATAATCAGCAGCTCCTACGGGGGTAGTGCTACATATATATATATATACACACACAAATACAAAAACACACTAACATGGTTACATGAATTTCCGACCAGGAAATTCTGTTGTTTTCTTAAATTGATCTGAGGTCAAGCTACTCAGTGAAACACAAATATAAATAGGAACGTTCTCAGTGATTTCTTTTTTTTTATTAACAGCAAGCCATTCTTTTGTTTTATCTTATTCCAAGAGATCTATTTTATGCACCACAATTCCGTAAAACAACACATTTACCTGTTCAGAGAGTCATGACATTCAAATAAAATTTTGCATTGCTCTTAAAGTGAGGCTTCACAGTACTGTAACCACTTCATCCCCAGAAGGATTTGCCCCCTTCCTGACCAGGCCATTTTTTGCGATACGGCGCTGCGACGCTTTAACTGACAATTGCGTGGGCGTGCGATGCTGTACTCAAACTAAATTTATGTCCTTTTTTCGCCACAAATAGAGCTTTATTTTGGTGGTATTTGATCATCTCTGCGGGGGGGGGGGGGTTTGCGCTACAAAAAAACAATATTTTGTACCTTTTGCTATAATAAATATCCCAAAAAAAAACAAAAAAAAATTTTTTCAACAGTTTAAGCTGATATATATTCTTCTACATATTTTTGGTAATATGCCTCCAAAGTCGGGCATGCGCATTGGCTCTAGAGGCATATTTTCCAAGAATAACGGATGGAAGGTCTCTATACTGACAATTAAAACAATATGTTACCATTGAATTGCATTGCACCCTGTGCAAAGCTGTAATTTAGTGTCCCCCACCCCACCTGCTGCCAGCAAAACACATGACTTTACCTTACTATCCAAGTATGCTCAACTGTCACATGCCTGGATCAAGATTTGGTGTGGATTTTTTTTTTTGGGGGGGGGGGGGGGCAGGTATCCATAGCTGACAGCAGAATGGGCCAAGTAGGGATGAGTCGTTGGTTGTTAGGATGCCAGAGGCCACATGCTCCCAATAATTTCTGTTGCAGTTGGTGGTTCGGCTCAGCTGAAAACCCATTTTGTTTGTCTGTTTGCCAAACCATAAACAAGCCAAAAACTGAAACTGAGAATGGGTTCAAACCAAACCAATGGCTCATCAATATTGTTTGAAGAGTACAGTGGTTAGCTTGGACATGCCATAAGGGCATGTACTAATGCAAAAACATAAAAAATTAATTAAATACCATTCAGTGGAGAGAGGAACTTCTCAAGCAGCTTAAAGAGCAACATTTAAAATACACAAATCCTTTAAAAACCATGCTGGGGATGTCTTAAGCTGCATGTGCTATTATAAAACAGTACAATATAGTTCTTTATAGGTGACATAAATAAAAAAAGTAACCAGATCAGGTCACGTGCTTTTCAACACAGGTGGGCGGACAAGTGGGTGAGCAGATGAACTAGACAAATATGGAGGGGCTATGGGGTAGGGTTCAGGTTAAACTACGATTACGAATACGAAATAAAACAGTCCATTATTAGCCCATTAATCCAGAGGTTTCATCTGTAGTGCTTTTTGTCTGATACTAGATGTCCTCTGTCTGGTGGCCAACATTATTCTACTTCTTCTAAACCCAGGTTGACCTGGACCGACCCCAGCCTGTTACTGGACAGTAACATTAAAAGTAGCACAGTGATGAGCACACCACTCTATTATTCTGCTTTATCTACTTATTAGCATGATGCTTGTCGGCATATGAACTGTTTGGCTCTATATATTGCTTCTTCATATCACACTTCAGCCCCACTGTACAAGACACAGATACCAGATAAAATGAAGATACTTATACTTCTGCATTTCAAAATTAATTTAATCATGTATTGGTGATTACAAAGTTCCATTGATTTGCGTCTTTAATATCGACCTAGAGTTCAATGTTTAAATCTTGGGAATCAACCTACCAGAGCTCACTCAAAGCTATAAAATTACATTTGTGGGAGACGGTCTTTAACCGCTTGCTGGCTGTATAACATACAGTACATATACGGTGGCAAGGCGGCTTTCCTGCGCTGGATCATGTACTAGGTACGTGATCCGGCACTTCCAGGTAGGGCATTAGACACAGCAGATGCCGATCAGTGGGTGATTGCCGGCACCCACCAATCGTCAGAAAGACACACAGGTCCGAGCTCTGCCTATGTAAACAAGGCAGAGTTCTGTCCTTTAGCAGGGAAGTGATGAATTTTCTTTCCCTGCAAAGCAGGGACTAGAATACATCACTTCCCATAGTAAAAGCAGCACACACATTACACCAAAACACTGGCTAGGCACACATTTAACCCTTTGATCGCCATGTCATTAGTACAGTGCTAATGACAGTGCATATTTTTAGCACTGGTTCCCAAAAAGTGTCAGTTAGTGTTAGAATGTCCCTCATCAGATTGCAGTCCCGCTTTAAGTCGCTGATCGCCGCCATTACTAGTAAAAGAAAAAGAAATCCAGTATACTGTATATCCCATAGTTTGTAGACGCTATAACTTTTGCGCAAACCAATCAATATATGCTTATAGGGATTTTTTTTTTCAAAAAATATGTAGCAGAATACATATCGGCTTAAATTTATGAAGAATTTCGATTTTTTTTTTGGGATATGTTTTATATCAGAAAGAAAAAAAAATTGTTATTTATTTTTTTTCAAAATTGGCTTTTTTTGTTTATAGCGCAAAAAGGCAGTGGTGATCAAATACCACCGAAAGAAAGCTCTATTTGTGGGGGAAAAAAAATGACATACTTTTTGTGGGGTGTAGCATTTCATGAACGCACAATTGTCAGTTAAAGTAGCACAGTAGCATATCGCAAAAAATAGCCTGGTCATGAAGGGGGTAAATCTTCCGGACGTCAAGTGGTTCAGATACAGCTGTATGTTTTAGATAAAACCTGTCCTTGCACCCAGTTTATGTACTGATTTTCCCATGGTATTTGTCTGTGTTCATGCCGCATGAAAAAGAAAAAAATAATGAAAAGGTTTTGCCTTTATTGGCACACAACGTTTTGAAGAATTTTCTTCTTTCAAATATACAAAAGTAGACAAAAGATTTTAATTTGCATACTTGGTAAAATGTCAAAGGATGTTGATGTTATTCTGTTCAAACTGTCTTCATGCTGACATTTTGTTGTTCAATTTAATGTGCTGATGGATTTGAATGTAATTTAAGGTTTCACCTTTTCATGACTATTGTGGTATACATCTAAAGCCGTGTACACACGATAGGTTTTACCGATGAAAACAGTCCGATGGACTTTTTTCATCGGACAAACCGATCGTGTATGGGCCCCATCAGTCTTTTTTCCATCGGTGTTTAAAAATAGAACATGTTTTAAATTTATCCGATGGTTAAAAAACCGATAGCAAATTACTATTGTCTGTGGGGAACTTCATCGGATAAAAAACCCACGCATGCTCAGAATCAAGTCGACGCATGCTCAGAAGCATTGAACTTCATTTTTCTTGGCTCATGGGAGTGTTTTACGTCACCGCGTTTGGAACGGTCGGTTTTTTGACTGATGGTGTGTAGGCAAGACTGATGGAAGTCAGCTTCATCGGTTTTCCGATGGAAAAATCCATCGGTTTAAAAACCATAGGAAATCCGATCGTGTGTACAGGGCTTTAGAGTAACAGATTTTAATTTTCGGCAACAGCATAACTTTTTTTTTCACAAAATTGACCAGAAGAGGATGAGTTGTTCAAAACCTTGTGTCTATAGGTTCCAGGGATGTAAATCTGAACAAGTCTACGCTGACAATCTCATTGCTTATTTTCCAAGCATGGTCTGAGGAATAATGGTAAACATGTGAGTGCAGTAGGTCATGTTATTTTATGTTTTATGGTTCACTGCCAGGATAAAATACTTGTGTACAAAAGGATCAGTATATACATGTTTGTGTGCATTGCCACTGCATTTGATGAATTCATCTGACCACCTCTGCTGCAAAAATCCAGGTGCAGAATGCTTTCTGGCTTTGCTTGGCCTGATTTTATAGTGCTTAGTATTCAGAGCAAATCCCTGGACTCTGTGGCATACTTGTTTATTTATCCACTGTCATTAAGACGTTCCATAAATCTTAAACCCTGATTGCACACGAGGGCTATTTATCCATAGACAATAAAGAAGTTGTAAACATGTTATGCTGGCAAGATTCCAAAAGGAAGGGGTAGCGGAGCTAAAGAAGTGTGACTAGAGAGTACAAAGAGCCACAGCTCATGAGCTGTAGTGCACATATGTTTATTTTTTAACAGTTCTCTATACTGTACATGCACCTGCTACATATTTTAACATCATTTTTAGTTATGAACAAATAGACCGTTGTAAACTTACATATGGTGTGTTTAGCACCCTCTGTTACCCCCCCCCCCGGCTTCTAGAACTCAATGGATAGTTCTAGAACTTAGAGGGTGGAGGAACATAGGTGGCAGCCTGGATGTTTATGAGGTTCCTATTAATCCCTGAGGAGGCAAGGTTCAGTAAGTGGGAGAACAGTTCCATAATTATAAAGGAGAAAAAACAAAAAATAGAATAGACCTCCACACACCTAAATGAGTAAACTACAAATATTTTTAGCCTATATTAGGCAAATTAATAAATAACCAAACTTTGCTATAATACCCCAGTTCATAAAAAATGCAGATCAAAACCCATTTGATCACACCACCAAATAATTGCCTAATCAAACCACACGAAAGAAAGGCAACTATCCAGTGGCTAACAGACCCGCTCCCTCCTCCTGTGTGAAATAACACCCCCTATATACACCTGATATACCCCAAGACCTACCCTAACAAAGAAAGGCTCCCATATGTATATTTCCTAAGCCGCAGCAGCGCGCACCTGTAACAGGTAATTCTCGCTGCTGCAGATTGGAAAAGCACAACCCGAAGGGATCAGAGGATTGGATCCCGTTGATCAGTCACATATCAGTCGGTCTCAAGAAAAATGTCCTTCAAATGCTTGAAAAATGAGTAACCAAAAAAATAAAGGTCCAGAAAAGTATATATATATCAAAAAATAAATAAAAAAGGGGGTTGGTAATAATGAATATCAGTATATAGTATTCCCGACTAGATGCAAAAAGTCGGTTCCAGTCATTGATAAGAAGTTAGAGATATAATGCTAGACTGCCCTGGTGATTAATACAAGGAACATCTGTTATAACCGCACTTAATATTCCTGCTGACTGCAGGTAAAGCCGTAGTTGAATGAAACGACATATATGCAAGCGGTGGAGTTGTATTTTTACTCACGGATCCTGTAAGAGTCACCAATTGATGATATTCAGGGATAGTCAAATCCTCTATACTCCAATGATTGAGGCTGTTTTCACGGAGATCAAACGGGATCGATCAGTGTATGGACATCCCTGATGATATAACCGTTGATCATCGGCAGTGCATTAAGTAGATGGTATTGATCATACTACCAGTCTCCAACTTCAAATCATATGTAGGTCCTTTCGTGGATTTGCTTGTAGATGTATAAAGATCTCGGGTTCAATTAAAGATGCGGTCAGGCGATGCTTCACAGGGAGTCCTTAAAAAGTCATTTTTCAGGGATAAAGGTTACTTGGGTGGGTGTTGAAGGGGGGTTTCCACCCCAATAGTTGACATGTTTCGTTCCGGTGTCCCGGAACTTCGTCAGAGTTCTGAAGAAGTTCCGGGACACCGAAACATGTCAACTGTTGGGGTGGAAACCCCCCTTCAACACCTACCCAAGTAACCTTTATGCCTGAAAAATGACTTTTTAAGGACTCCCTGTGAAGCATCGCCTGACCGCATCTTTAATTGAACCCGAGATCTTTATACATCTACAAGCAAATCCATGAAAGGACCTACATATGATTTGAAGTTGTAGACTGGTAGTATGATCAATACCATCTACTTAATGCACTGCTGATGATCAACGGTTATATCATCAGGGATGTCCATACACTGATCGATCCCGTTTGATCTCCGTGAAAACAGCCTCAATCATTGGAGTATAGAGGATTTGACTATCCCTGAATATCATCAATTGGTGACTCTTACATGATCCGTGAGTAAAAATACAACTCCACCGCTTGCATATATGTCGTTTCATTCAACTACGGCTTTACCTGCAGTCAGCAGGAATATTAAGTGCGGTTATAACAGATGTTCCTTGTATTAATCACCAGGGCAGTCTAGCATTATATCTCTAACTTCTTATCAATGACTGGAACCGACTTTTTGCATCTAGTCGGGAATACTATATACTGGTATTCATTATTACCTACCCCCTTTTTTATTTATTTTTTGATATATATCCTTTTCTGGACCTTTTTTTTTTGGTTACTCATTTTTCAAGCATTTGAAGGACATTTTTCTTGAGACCGACTGATATGTGACTGATCAACGGGATCCAATCCTCTGATCCCTTCGGGTTGTGCTTTTCCAATCTGCAGCAGCGAGAATTACCTGTTACAGGTGCGCGCTGCTGCGGCTTAGGAAATATACATATGGGAGCCTTTCTTTGTTAGGGTAGGTCTTGGGGTATATCAGGTGTATATAGGGGGTGTTATTTCACACAGGAGGAGGGAGCGGGTCTGCTAGCCACTGGATAGTTGCCTTTCTTCCGTGTGGTTTGATTAGGCAATTATTTGGTGGTGTGATCAAATGGGTTTTGATCTGCATTTTTTATGAACTGGGGTATTATAGCAATGTTTGGTTATTTATTCATTTGCCTAATATAGGCTAATAAATATTTGTAGTTTACTCATTTAGGTGTGTGGAGGTCTATTCTATTTTTTGTTTTTTCTCCTTTATACATGTTTAATTGACCACACCCCCGCCAATTATCGGTGAGTGCTACTGTTTCATTAGATAGGACTCCCACCTTTGCCCTCCCCTTTTTTGTTTACAGTTCCATAATTAGTCAGAAGCCTGGCAGTCAGGGGAGCAGAATTCGCGGTCCACCTGCCTGGTGCTGGTGGGGCTCTGCTCTTGGGCAGACGGAAGGTGAGGAGGAAGAGAGAGGAAAAGAGAAGAAGCAGCTGGAAGTCTCACACCCTTTGCCAGTCTCACCTAGGCTTAGTTGAAGCCCTCCTGAGGAGCAAGGTCTATACAGTAGTCTCTTGGATTCCAGGAACCACCTAAAGGGACTGAGTGAGTAACTTCCATTTCACTTTACCCCAAACCTGTACAGAGAGGACAGCAAGGCTGCAAAACTTTACATGTCCAGGACCAAAGCAGCCAACAGCAACCCCATACCTCTAGCTTGGGACAGCAGTTGCCAGGTAAGATCCAGGCATTCCTGCAAAGAGCAGCACCTACATCCTTAGTTTGGAACCTTTTTGAAGTTATTTTAGCTGCACCATCACTCTCACTGATAAATAGCACATTTTAAGCCAGTTCTTAGTTGCCAGAGACGTTAGTAAGTCCTCAAGAGTTTGTTCAAGTTCTTCAGTTCTAGGCATTCCATGCATCCCCGTACCCTATCCAAGTTATACCCTAAATAAAGAAAAAACAAAACAAAGAAAAAAACCTAGACTGTTTACTGAACCTGTGAAGAAAGAATTCCTGTTTCCTGGCTGTGTGGGGGAAAGACACAACAAATCCAGCAGCTCCTACGGGAGTGAGCACTACATGTATAATTTTTTCACGTTTATCTAATATAAATAATACTCAAAAGTATAGTGATAGGTGGTTATATCCATACAAGAAACAGAATATCTCTCTCATGCAGCCAACACAGTTTAGTGGGGACTCAGAGTTACTCCTATAGAAGTAACAATCTGCTAGCTCTGTTCCCACTACAGTGAGTTTAAAGGATACTATTTTTAGGCATCAGTGCTAGGCTTGGTACTGAATGGAAACACATAAATGATTGTTATAGGCAATAAACTTTTCCTCATAAGAAGCTTTTTACAAAGCGGTCCATATGGCCTGAAATATAACAATCAACAAACGACCGGGAACATAGACAGATTTTCTTTTTAATGAGTTATGATTTTTCCACTTTTCCTTTCCTTCTAATTTGAAAGCTCAACCCTAGTGCATACCTTCCAACTTTCTGAAATGGTTAAAAGGAACACCTATTAGCAAAAGGTATCTAGGCAGAGGACACGTCCCTGCCACACAACAGTTACATTGAGAATTAATTTAAAAATGAATTTGTTAAACCCACAAGAGCTTTTTTTTACCACTACTATTCCTTTATATGGCTTTTACAAAGGCAATATTTTAAAAATTGTGTGAAAGACTTATATAGATAGATAGATATAGCTTTTATATCGGTATATACACCAGACCAAAGTGTGGGACAAATGAGAAAAGAGGGACTTTGTTCCAAAATAGAAAAAGTCCCTCAAAACCAGGGAAGGTTGGGAGCTATGCTATTGTTGGACTATTCAGTGCATTAAAAATCTGTCATAGCCATGATAACACATCACAAATTCATATCATGAAAATGGAATCTAAATTTTGCATTCACTCGTTTTCAGTACATATTGTGTATTTAAAGATAATGTAATTTTTTTTTACATATTTATATATTTTTTTATTGTGGTCAACATAAAAAAATAAAAATGTTAAAAATATGTATTTTTTAATATTATTTATTTTTAGCCAGCCGGTGTAGTTCTTAGCTCCTTTCACATATGTGGTTCTTTTTATTAATTGCCTGTTTTAAAAAATCCTGTCATTTACAGGCAGCTTAGATACAGTTTACATACAATAGTGAAGAAAAGTGACTCATCTCACTGACTTATTCCTTGTTAATTGGCTAAGACTGAGGATATCAAACAGTGATGATTGGGTGGAGCTGGGCTTAGTGGTGGGAGCTGTGGATGGTGAAATGGTGATGAGAGCTGCCGGTGGGTGGGGGGCTAGGTGCAAAGGTGAGACTTGGGGAAGGGGGAGAGTGCCAAGGTTAGAGTTGTGCGTGAGGGAGAGTTGGGTGCAGAGATTAATTCTATGGTGGGATGGAGCGATTAGGCTGGTTTCACACTGTTAAACTGTGGTTTGGCTGCAGCCCAGGTGTACCCACAGTTCTTGTGTGGTTAACCCATGGTTTCTCATAGACTTTCTTTTAGGCCATTCATTTTCGGCGTGTTTTCTGAAAGTGCACCAAATATGCAGCATGCAGGACTTTTGCATGACATAATAGAAAGTGTATGGGAAACCAAGGGTTAATAGTCACCAAAACAGCAGGTACACCTGTACTGTGGCCAACCCGTGGCATATCAGTGTTACAGTGGTGTTGTCACGTATCCGGTAAGACCAGAACTATGTGAACTGCAACAAAGGAAACCCAAACGTGTGTAAGTGAAATATAATGATTTATTTAAGATAAGTGAAATAATATAGATACAACCACCTCCAATACCACACAGTGCACAACAACCAATACCAAACAGAACCCAGAAATAATAACAGTAACAGACAAATATGTACAAGTAATGGGGAAAACCAGAATCATAAACAGGGCCAGGCCAGGGTCATACACAGCAGGTAGGCAGATGAACAGAGGGATATTCCAGAAGCATAAACGCGAGACAGGATCAAGCAGGGGGCAACCAGGCTGCAGAGCAAGGCTCCAGGGATCAGGGATTAGGACAGACACAACAGGTACTGGTTCAAGTTCAGGTTCAGGTTACGAGAATCAAGGTTCAAGTAGACAGGCTGCGGGTCAGGGCACGAGGATGATACCAGGGCAAGGAGTGCTTGTGTTTGCCGGGTATTTATAGGAAGGCTAATTGGCTTCAAGTCACAGCTGAATGGAGGAAGGGCAGTTTGCTCCACACTGCCAGGATCCATCCGCTGGTGGAAACCAGTACTGCGTCCAAGGAATAATACAACACCAGCAGGGAAAGATTCTCCTGACAGTTCCAAACTGCCAGGAGACACCTGCTGGTGGACCGCAGTACTGCAAAACAAATAACAAATAACACCAGCGGATGGAACCATTCCTGACAGGTGTTTTGAAAGTTGCCAGTGCTTGGGAAAGGGGCAAGGACAAAGATGTTGTGGAGGTGGACCTAAAGCTCTATGCTGCACAGGAATGGGAAAGATTGGAGTGGGTGACTACATGTGTGTCATATCCACAATCTCTAACCATCTCTTGTCTTGTATCATGTCTGCAGCCACCGGTACTGAGGTCACAAGATGAGTGAGTGGACTGTGGAGAGGAGACTATAGGATGAAACCAGAGCTGCCAAGCTGGAACCCGGAAGAACTTCAGGCTGGCAGGCTGGCACAAGAACTTCAGGCTGGTACAAGAACTTGAGATTGGCAGGCTGGCACAAGAACTTCAGGTTGGCAGGCTGGCACAAGAACTTCAGGCTGGCAGGCTGGTACAATAACTTCAGGCTGGCAGGCTGGTACAAGAACTTCAGGCTGGTACAAGAACTTCAAGCTGGCAGGCTGGTACAAGAACTTCAGACTGGCAGACTGGTACAGAGAATTCAGGCTGGCAAACTGGCACAGGAGCTTCAGGCTGGGCAAAAGGCACAGGAACCTCAGGCTGGTAAACTGACATAGGAACCTCAGGCTGGCAGACTGGCTCTGGAACCGCAGGCTGGAAGACTGGCTCTAGAACCGCAGGCTGAAAGGCTGGCTCGGAAACCGCAGGCTGGAAGGCTGGCTCGGGAACCGCAGGCTGGAAGGCTGGCTCGGGAACCGCAGGCTGGAAGGCTGGCTCAGGAACCGCAAGCTGGAAGGCTGGCTCGGGAACCGCAAGCTGGAAGGCTGGCTCGGGAACCACAGGCTGGAAGGCTGGCTCGGGAACCGCAGGCTGGAAGGCTGGTTCTGGAACCGCAAGCTGGAAGGCTGGTTCTGGAATTGCAAGCTGGAAGGCTGGCTCTGGAACTGTGGGCTGGAAGGCTGGCTCTGAAACTGCAAGCTGGAAGGCTGGCTCTGAAACTGCAAGCTGGAAGGCTGGCTCTGAAACTGCAGGCTGGAAGGCTGGCTCTGAAACTGCAGGCTGGAAGGCTGGCTCTGAAACTGCAGGCTGGAAGGCTGGCTCTGAAACTGCAGGCTGGAAGACTGGTTCTGAAACTGCAGGCTGGAAGGCTGGCTCTGGGACTGCAGGCTGGGAAGCTGGCTCAAAGGCTAGTTCTGGAACTGCAGGCTGGAGCAGGTTGGTGGGTGTGGAGGTAGGTGGGATTACTGGTTGGATTGTGTGGGTCGGAAATACTTCCGCTTCTTTTTAGATTTAGTCACTGCAGGTTTGCACATAACAGGGGGAGTATATGAAAAAGATGGAATTGAGCAAATGGAAGAATATGACAAGGATACGGGGACAGTGGCTGGAGGAGGTTCTTGTGGGTTTGCAGGCAGCTGAAAAGAGGCAGATGGGTTGAATGCAAGATAGGTACAGGGAGCAGAGACTGGATATTGATACCTGGTGGGAAGTAGTGTGTACTGAACTGCGACTGGGGTTGCCATGGGTGACGGGAGAAAAGGCTTTTGAGCAGGTAGGTGTCTGATGGTAGAAGTGGTTTGTTGTGGGTTGGCTGGGATTGATTGTAACATATCAGACCATGCCGAGAGTATTGGTTGTACAAACTGTGGTTTTAAATTTCCCTGTTTAACAAAGGACTGACCAGACTTAATGCACTCAGCAATCACCTGTGGGGAACTGGCTGAGTAGTGCTCACAAAAATCAGCAGGATCATCTTCAAACAGCCATACTAGGGATATAACCTGATTTATGGTGAAAGGAGGGGTGAAATCATCATGGCCCTCAGGAATACAGGGCAGGGCCAGCTCAGTACAGATATTAATCAGAGGCTGCACCTCTCCAAACAATATATACCCCTGATCGACCAGGAGGTGAGCCGATCGGATAGCCGCAAACAACTGATCCCTAGACCATCCTTCCAAAGCCTATATAATCACCACTTTCAGTTGCCAGCAGAGAACAATAAATAACCTCATCAGTGTTCATGTTTGCAAATAAACGGTTCCCCTGTGCAGTCACTTCTGATCAGGAATGGCCCTGGTATACTGTCACGTATCCGGTAAGACCAGAACTATGTGAACTGCAACAAAGGAAACCCAAACATGTGTAAGTGAAATCTAATGATTTATTTAAGATAAGTGAATTAATATAGATACAACCACCTCCAATACCACACAGTGCACAACAACCAATACCAAACAGAACCCAGAAATAATAACAGTAACAGACAAATATGTACAAGTAATGGGGAAAACCAGAATCATAAACAGGGCCAGGCCAGGGTCATACACAGCAGGTAGGCAGATGAACAGAGGGATATTCCAGAAGCATAAACGCGAGCCAGGCCAAGGTCATGCACAGGGAGATCAGCAAATGGGGTAAGGAACACCGGACAGGGAGAGGATGGATGGATGGATGGGTCAGGACAGGGAGACAGGATCAAGCAGGGGGCAACCAGGCTGCAGAGCAAGGCTCCAAGGATCAGGGATTAGGACAGACACAACAGGTACTGGTTCAAGTTCAGGTTCAGGTTACAGGAATCAAGGTTCAAGTAGACAGGCTGCGGGTCAGGGCACGAGGACGATACCAGGGCAAGGAGTGCTTGTGCTTGCCGGGTATTTATAGGAAGGCTAATTGGCTTCAAGTCACAGCTGAATGGAGGAAGGGCAGTTTGCTCCACACTGCCAGGATCCATCCGCTGGTGGAAACCAGTACTGCGTCCAAGGAATAATACAACACCAGCAGGAAATGAAAAGAGAAAATGGGCTGTGGGACTTTAAATGAGGCATGGATGGGCGCAGGAAAAAGTCTAGGATATCAAGAATGAGTAGACATCACTGTCCCGTTGGGGAATAGTCTGTAGCCATATATACATGCTGCATAGTCAGTCTAAAGAATGGAGATGAAGGCATGGATATAAATATAAAAATGTATTGTATCATGGTAAAAGTACACATGGATCATGCAAACAAAGGCATAGTATAAATAGGGGTTATCACAAAAACATGATCAAAATTCACTGTTGAGACATGGCTGAAGCAAGTAATGACAGTTAAATGGACATACAGAAACAGTGAAAATGATTATCTGGTTAAAAAGTCAAGAATACACTTAATAGATTCATAGTTGGGCAAGCTTTACTTGACATGCCAGAGCATGGACTCATGGATGGGCATGGGGAAAAGGGTCTAAGATATCAAAAATTGGTAAACATCACTGTCCCGTTGGGGAGTGGTCTGTAGCCAGGTATACATGCTGCATAGTCAGTCTAAAGAATGGAGATCTGTATCATGGTAAAAGTACACATAGATCATGCAAACAAAGGCATAATGTAAATAGAAGTTATCACATAGACATAATCGCAATTCATTGTTGAGACATGGCTGGAGCAAGTAGTGACAGTTAAATGGACATACAGAAACAGTGAAATTAATTATCCAATTGAAATGTCAAGAATACACTTTGTAGATTCGTAGTTGGGCAGGCTTTACTTGGCATCCCTGAGCATGGACTCGACGCGTTTCTTGGCGTTTAAAGCCAGTCATCAGGAGTGGGGTGCATGTCATTTGACTACAAGGGGAGATGGATAGACAGATCAAATAAAGTCTTGAAAAAATTATGTCATATTTGAAACAGAATAAGGTAGTCTGATACGTTACCAATGGCAAAACCCGGAATGGGGTTGTCCCAAGCATTTGAAATATGGCGTAGAATGGTGGTCCTGGATACAGTGTCTCACCCGGGGAAAGATTCTCCTGACAGTTCCAAACTGCCAGGAGACACCTGCTGGTGGACCGCAGTACTGCAAAACAAATAACAAATAACACCAGCGGATGGAACCATTCCTGACAGGTGTTTTGAAAGTTGCCAGTGCTTGGGAAAGGGGCAAGGACAAAGATTTTGTGGAGGTGGACCTAAAGCTCTATGCTGCACAGGAATGGGAAAGATTGGAGTGGGTGACTACATGTGTGTCATATCCACAATCTCTAACCATCTCTTGTCTTGTATCATGTCTGCAGCCACCGGTACTGAGGTCACAAGATGAGTGAGTGGACTGTGGAGAGGAGACTATAGGATGAAACCAGAGCTGCCAAGCTGGAACCCGGAAATGACCATCTAACTGAGCCCTTCAAGGTCTACCGGAGAGGAGATTTACCTTAAGGAACAACGACTGGAAGTGGTGGAGAGTTCTGCAGTGGTCCCTGTCCATACAAAAGGATTGGAAGTTATTATCCGGAGCAGTGGAGATCCTTTGAGGCTGTATCTGACCCCTTGGGGTCCAGCAGTAAGGTGAGAGGCTAGCGTCTATGGGGGAGGATTGTGTATGCTTATCGATTCCCTACTGACCCCCCTTGTTTCTGATGTGACGAGTTGGATTCCCACACCTGTCTTTTTTTCTCCCTCCCTGCTTTTGGCTGCTGATATTTTTGGAAAATTAGCACTTTACTTATCCAGTGATTGTTTGGACTTTTTTGATCAATAATTTTTGGGACTTATTAAGATTTGCATTTTTGTACTTTATTAATAATATATAATAGTTAATACATATTATAGTTTAAATTAGCACCTTTATTCGTTGTTTGCATTATTTTCTGTTTTAGCACATTTGTTAGCACTTTTACCACATTTATTGACATTTAGCGCTGCTTCAATATTTTGAATTTATATGTGTGTGGCTGCTACATAGTCTATGCTGCTGTGATCTGAGTTCATGTATGCAGTAACTGTGCTCCAACAGCCCGTCTAACCCAGGTTGTACATGGAGCTTCCTGCCTAACACAGCCATGCAGTGCCTTGTTCTTTTCTTTTAAAACTTTTCACTCAGGGCAACCATTCCTGTGCCCTCCACATGCTATACCACCGGGGTTATGGGGTTGAAAGCTGTGGAGGGGCAAAGCTATAAATAGGTGGTGCAGCAACAAGTTGTAGACAGGGGGTGCAGAGGTAATATGTGGGTGCAGACTTGAGCTGTGGATTTTGGGGGAGGGGGAGGAAGTAACCAATGAAAGAGGGGTGCAGAGTTGAGTGATGGATGGTTACTTTGAAGGTGTTGCTTAAGAAAGTGTTTTTTTTTCTGGGGTAGATATTTGCCTGAGAGAATAAGGGAAATTGTCGGACATGTTGTGAGCACATTATGTATGATGAACAACCCATAGAAATCTATGGTCATATGGAGACTGTCTAATATTATTGACAATAATTATATGGCATTGATGGTTTGAGCTGCAACATTTGAAAGAAACAGTGTGCTCAGGATCAGTGCGTAACCCCCTGGTAGACCTGATAAAAGTCTGTGAGGCCTGTCTGAGACCAGTTATATGGTGACATTCTCTTATACAATAGTTGTAAGGACTATACCCTCGCTCACTATTACCTATTTATATACAGTAAGAGCTGGGGACATACTGTACTCTGTATGCAAGACTCTGCAACACTCTACTCCCTAGTTACATGTGTCAGGTAAGGTACCTCCAATTAGAGTACAGCCATACTGTTTTATGCTATAAGTGCACCTAGAAGTCTGTTTCCATAAATGTCTGTCCATGACACCTTCTATTAATGATCATCTGTGGCATTATTTGACAACTGGGGCAGCATTACAACAGAGGGGTGACCTACTAAAGGCAAATAGACTGTTTATCGTAAATACTCGTGTATAAGCCGACCCGAATATAAGCCGAGGCACCTAATTTTACCACAAAAAACTGGGAAAACGTATTGACTCGAGTATAAGCCTAGGGTGTCCATCTGCATGCCTCACTGTGCCTCACTTTGCCTCACTGTGTCCATGTGAATGCCTCACTGTGTCCATGCTTTACTGTGTCCATGCCTTACTGTGCCCATGCCTCATTGTGCCCATGCCTCACTGTGTCCATGACTAGACTGACGTTTAACAAGGGGTGCCCGGTTTGAAAAATCGGTGCTCCCCGGCCGTAGATCCCTTGGACAACAAACTTTGCACACTTGTAGAGGAAGAGTGATGCTAAATGTGTGCCAAGTTTGGGGTCCAGGGGACCTACGGCCGGCCAGTACCGGGTCCCCAAATTCTGGGAGATCAGGCACAAAAAGGTGACTCGAGTATAAGCCGAGGGGGCATTTTCAGCACACAAAAAATGTGCTGAAAAACTTGGCTTATACTCGAGTATATACAGTACTTTGCAAATGTATTTGCACTCTGCAAGGTAATTTGCTCCAGAGCTTAGTAAGTGAGGTGATGCTCTCCTTACATAAGTCCATCATCCCATTATGTGCAAGCAAAAATGCAGTTTATTTTCTTTGAATGTGATTGGGCATTCTTTGCAAAGTGAGGTTTTATCTTGTTTACTAAGCTCTGGAGAAACTAATCTTGCAGAGTGCAATTGCACTTGCAAAGTGCACAGTTTATTTGTCTTTAGTAAATCAACCCTGGATAGTCCAATTATAATCCCTGGTTTTTCATACATCTCTAACCATGTGGATACTGTTTAATCATGGTGGACTACATTAGCTCACATAAGCACAATCAGTTTATAAGATGACTCCTTGTTAGGCCTGAGACAACAGCATAACATTTTGGAATATTCATAGATTTGAGTATATAAGTATATAAAAAGGATTATATCTGTGCAGATTTTGTTTGCATATGGTGATGCTACTTGAGGCGTTACACGTGCATGTTCTATAGGACAAAGGGTTTTAGTTGTTTTTAAAGGTTGTTTCTCATAACACTGATGAATTCTTATACTGTACAGTGTTTATTAATAAGTGTTTTGATAAAATGAAATAAAGGGATATATTAATGCAACTAGATGATGAGTTAGGAAAGGGAGGGAGAGAGAGCGAGAGAAAAAGCGACAGAGAGAAAAATAACTAATAAAGCAACTAAAATAAAACTGACTTAAGACCATTATGATAACATAAAAAAAAAAAAAATCTCTATTTTCCTAAAGTGTTTCTAAAGGCATTTTGTAAAATGTAAATAATAAATATGTTATACTCACCTGCATTGTGCAATGGTATTGCACAGAGCAGCACCAAACTTCCCCTTCTGGGGTCCTTGCCAGCAATCTTGGCTCCTCCCCTTCTTCGTGTGCCCCCATAGCAAGCCGCTTGCTATGGGGGCACATGTTCATGCTCTCTCCCAAGCTGTGTGTGTCTATGGAGCAGAACTCTATAGACACACACAGTGTGCCTTTACCCCACCCCTTGCTTCATCCTCACCACGTTTGATTGGGGAAGAGAGGAGAGAAGTAACAACATAACATAACCCCAATGCAACACATTATGAATGTCCGTGTGCTTTTTTTGCATCTATTGACACTAGCAAGATTTCTTAATTCAACAGTGAGACCTGATAGCTGTGGCAACATATGCAATAGCAGCTTAATTTCTCATGTAGAACTTAAAGAATTGAGACAATACTTGTGCACATGATTGAGTATTTAGAGTGAACACAAGTTCTTTCTGCTAAAAGAACATTTTCTACTTTTTAGTAAATGATTTCCAATGCTGAATTGTTGTCATTGCTGAATTGTTGTATTTACACCAGGGGATCATTCAACCCACTTCCTGTGAACCAACGCCTTGATGCACACGCCTCCTGGGGGGTGGGCCATTGTTTTATACCCACAGTACTCCTGGACACACCTCATTATGAGAGCTCTGGCCTGTCCAGGATTAAATATTGACCCAACAAAAAGAGGAAGGACCTGTAATATTACCATATATCTACTGTATATACCGTATTTATTTATTTATGTATTTATATTTAAGCGGTTGTAAGGCTGAAAGTTGTTTACATAGAATGCATGTAGATAAAAAAAAAAAAAACCTTCAGTATGCAGCTCCCCACACAGCCCTCCCTAATACCTGAGCCCGATCTCGATCCAGTGATGTGCAGTAGAGCAGCTGCTGACCCGGCTCTCTGACTCCTTTGGCTCCTGCTACTGTCAATCACAGCCAGTGAGGGTGGAGTGGAGCTTGGAAATGAGCGTGCACGAGTGCCCCCATAGCATGCAGCTTGCTTTGAGGGCACTCCACGGGGGGGGGGAGCCTAGAGCGCCAGTGGGGGACTCGAGAAGAGGAGTACCAGGCTGCTCTGTGCAAAACCATTGCAGTATAACATATTTGTTATTTTAACTGTTTGCCGACCAGCTCACGAAGATATAGTTTGCGGCAGGTCAGCAGCGCTACGCAAATCGCCGTACCTGTACGACGGCTTGTACAGACACAGTTATGGGCAGGCGCGTGCCAGCGGGTCGGGCGGACTCAACGTCTGTCGACGACCCGCCATCCCGGTGAGGAGAGACAGAATGGGGAACTGCCTATGTAAACAAGGTGATTCCCCGTTCTGCCAGATGACATGTCAGAGATCTTCTTTTCCCAGTGATCAGGAACAGCGATCTCTGTCTTGTCAATGCCAAAATTATCCTTTAAAAATAAGTCCTTTAAGCTACACAGAGCTTTATGTGAGTTGACAGTCTTGGGATAAACTGGGCAGCCTTGCGGAGGGAGCCGAAGCCAGACTCCAACATATGAAGCAGGAGGAAACAGAGAAAATAGGCGCCACTTAGTTTAAAACTGTTACACTTTAATAACAAATATATCAAAGCACTCACTTCTTAAATTACTGTAAACGGCATATTCTGGTCCAAACGACGATCGAGCTCCGCTGGTTGGTGGTCTCAGAAGCTAGCAGACATCTGGTTTAGTGGAACCAGACTTCTGAAAAGTATAAGCATGCATATGTACTCAGTACTTGGTTTGGGCCCCATTTGCAGCAATTACTGCCTCAATGTGGCGTGGCATGGAAGCTATCAGCTATCAGGCACTGCTGAGGTGTTATGGAAGACCAGGATGCTTCAATAGCGGCCTTCAGCTCTTCTGCATTGTTCCATCTCATGTCTCTCATCTTTCTCTTGGCAATGCCTCATAGATTCTCTATGGGGTTCAGGTCAGGCGAGTTTGCTGGCCAATCAAGCACAGTAATCCCACGGTCATTGAACCAGGTTTTGGTGCTTTTGGCAGTGTGGGCAGGTGCCAAGTCCTGCTGGAAAATGAAGTCAGCATCCCCATAGAGCTTGTCTGCGGAAGAAAGCATGAAGTGCTCCAAAATCTCCTGGTAGACGGCTGCAATGACTCTGGACCTAATGAAGCACAGTGGACCAACACCAGCAGATGACATGATGGCTCCACAAATCAACACAGACTGTGGAAACTTCACACTGGACTTCAAGCATCTTGCAGTGTCTGCCTCTGCATTCTTCCTCCATATTTTGGCTCCTTGGTTTCCAAATGAGATGCAAAATTTGCTCTCATCAGAAAAGAGAACTTTGGACCACTGAGCAACAGACCAGGTCTGTTTTTCTTTAGCCCAGGTAAGACGCTTCTGACGTTGTTTGTTGTTCAGGAGTGGCTTGACAAGAGGAATACAACATTTGAAGCCCATGTCCAGGATCCGTCTGTGTGTGGTGGCTCTTGATGCACTGACTCCAGCCTCAGTCCACTCCTTGTGAAAGTCCCCAACACTTTTGAATGGCCTTTTCCTGACAATCCTCTCCAGGCTGCGGTCATCCCTGCTGCTTGTGCACGTTTTTCTTCCACACTTTTCCCTTCCACATAACTTTCTATTAATGTGCTTTGATACAGCACTTTGGGAACATCCAACTTCTTTTGCAATTACCTTTTGAGGCTTTCCCTCCTTATGGAGGGTGTCAATGATGGATTTCTGCACAACTGTCAGGTCAGCAGTCTTTCCCATGATAGTGATTCCTACTGAACCAGACTGAGAGACCATTTAAAGGCTCAGGAACCCTTTGCAGGTGTTATGGCTAAATTAGCTGATTAGAGCGGGACATTTTGCGCCTAGAATATTGCACCTTTTCACAATATTCAAATTTTCTGAGATTGTGGATTTGAGGTTTTCATGAGCTGTAAGCCATAATCATCACAATTATGACAAATCACGGCTTGAACTATCTTGTTTTGCATGTAATGAGTCTATCTCATATATTAGTTTCACCTTTTAAGTTGCATTAGTGAAATAAATGAACTTTTGCACGATATTCAAATTTTTCGAGTTTCACCTGTATATATCGGCCTAAACTGATGAATACATTTATTTTTTCTATTATTTTTTTTGGATAGGTATTATAGCAAAAACTAAAAAAATATTGTTGCTTTTTGTTTGTTTATAGCGCAAAAAATTTAAACCGCAGAGGTGATCAAATACCACCAAAAGAAAGCTATATTTGTGGGAAAAAGAGGACGTCAGTTAAAGCGATGCAGTGCCGTATTGCAAAAAATGGCCCGGTCATTAAGGGGGCAAATCCTTCCGGGGCTCAAGTGGTTAAAGAAAATAAATTGAGCCTTTAGTAACCTTTTAATGGTGAGGGGACATTATGGGGGGGGGGGGGGTGGAGGATGGGGGAAAACATGGAATTGAGCTTTAAAGATATAGTTAAGAAGATTCAAAAATTTTAGTATTAGCACCTATTCCAGCTTTAGACACTGAGCAGTAATTATTGGTATAATATCTGGAAATCTTACCGGTTGTGCCATTAGAATCTTTCAATTTACTTTTGTTTAAGATTTTAGTTTTTTAACTTTGCAGATGCCAATAAGCAGCAGCTTCTTTGTGAATTCATTCATCCCTTGATCTTCCAGAATATGTTTATTTTGCTACAAGTCATATCTAGGTCTGTTTATTTTCACATTGCACATTTGACTTATATTCATGCTACGACATGCTTTAGTGCTTTACATATTCTAACATTTTGCTTCATCATCACATCACTTATTAATGGCGAATGATATGTGTACCTTAACTTCTTGTCTGATTGTAGCATAAATATCCTTAAACGCAAAATGTTTTGAGGTGAGTTGTTATAAACCTAAAACATTTGCTAGTAGGAAGAAAGATTTACTTTTGCTTAACATTTACAGGAATTTTACTGTATAAGGATGTGTTCAGGTTAATATAGTAGCATCATTACGTTTTATAAGGGCAAAGGGAGCTCTGATAAGCTGTCATGCAGCTAGCAGTCTCAGGCTGCAGCATCGGGCAGGGAATATGCTCCCAGGCATTTGCAAAAAGAATAGAGTCTAACAAATTATTTACACTCTTCCTTTCTTCTATTTCTGACAAGTTCTTGGCATAAGGCCAGAGAAGTATAATACAACTGAATGAAGTACACATAACAAAAAAAAAAAATGGAGCAAAAACTACAGCACAGGAAGAACACAAAAATGCAAAGGGAAGGAGCTTGACATTTATTTTGAGTTAATATGAATGCAACAATAAAATCAGGGGGGAAAGATCACTGCATAAGAAATTAGGTACAAAATATCTTTAAAGAGCAGCAATAGTCAGAAAGTTCATTTAATTTACCTTATCTGTGTTCACTGTAAACATGCCAAATTAACACATGAACCTTGATGCAGGATTATTAGGAGGGCAGAAGGGTTAGATTGCTGTTGTCTGAGTCTTTTCTTCCTGTCTGTTTTCTTCAATTGTGATTGTTCCAAAACATACCTAAACCTTCCTTTTGGCTTCTGACCGGGAGATCCATGCAGGTCTACGGGCAGGTGGATGTACCTATCTCCAATTCTGTCCAGCTCCACAAAGGAAAATGGAAAATAACTACATCCTTTTCCATTTGTCTGGATCTAAACATTATGCAGACCAAAACTGAATGGCATGGATGTCACAAAACCGACACCCATCCCATTCATCTCTTAATCAACAGGGAATATGCTCACAGATCCCCTGCTGAGTGCTGAACAGAGCAAAGCAATTGCCTGATAAAGACCATTAGTGGCAGACTCAAGTATGAAATCTACCCTTATACCCCATCCCCACCATAGCTTACTCCTTTACAGTATTGTGTTTACTGCTTAAATATAGGTAATCTTTAGAGTGGACTTTTAAGGGAGTTTACAATCCCTGACCTGCACAATATGCAGTTACAGAATATTTTTTCATTAATTTAGTGCCTTTTATCACTAAAGGGGACTTTGTACTACAAGGTGTACTCAGTTATTCAGGCCTCCACTTTGCCAAAAGATTGCAATTAACCCCTTAATGCATGAAGGCAAAACAAACCTTAATGCATGAATGCAGTTACTTAGTGTATGCAGATGTAATATAAGTTTTTTTTTTTCAGGTTAAACTGAGCCATTTGGTGTGCAAATAGTAACGTATATCTCTAGATTTTCTTTATCAAAGAAAACCTGGTCAAAAACAATAATATATTTAATATATATATATATATATATATGTATATTTCTTGCTATTGTCATGATCTTCTGCCAAAAAATAAATAAAAATAATCATAATAATAATTCTCCTGCTCCACAGATTTGTGACAATACCACATGTGTAGGGATGAGCTTCGTGTTCGCGTCGAACACATGTTGGACTCGAACATCGGCTGTTCGATCGTTCGACGAAGAACGAACGTTATGGTCCGTTCGCGCCAAATTCGTGTTGCGCGACACGGCCCATAATTCACTGCGGCATTGCAGTGCATTACTGGCTGATGATTGGCCAAGCATGCACTATGACCCGCATGCTTGGCCAATCACAGCGCGCAAAAAACGGAGAGCCGTAATTGGGCAAAGCCAGGGTGGCTTTGGCCAATTATGGCTCAGGGGGTTTAGTACACGCCTCACACTATATAAGGCCGCCTGGAAGTCGGCCTTGTGTAGTGTGTTGGCGTTTGTGTAAGAGGCAGTTTCAGAGAGATAGACAGTGTCATTTATATTGAGTTAGATAGAGCAGGCAGGCGAGTCAGTTAGCTGCTGTTACAGTGTGTAGAGGATATATATGCATCCTAGGTGTTGTATATATATTTATACACTGTATTGTGTTTAGCTAGATCCGTTCCTGTTAGTCTCTATACTGTGACAGGCAGGCAGGTGATTGTGCTAGCTGCAGACAGTCAGTGTTTCACTTAGTGTACTACTGTGTGCTTTACATAGCGATCACCTAAAGCTCCCCTGGATCCAGTTAGTGACTAATACTATTATAGTGGTGATCTCATAATAAAACCACAAGCAGAGAGCTGCAAGTATTTTCAGTGCACAGTTTTCACCTAAAACTAACTGAAAACAATTGCTGCTTTTCCCATACTAACACCACAGCAGGCCATTAGTATGTCTGGAAGGCAAATAATGAGAGGCAGACAGTCACGAGTCAATAAAAGAGGGCAAGCAGGCTCTGTGTCTAGAGGCAACAATGATGCTGGTCGTGGACATGGTGCATTCTCATCAGCATGTGGCCGTGGGAAACGCTTGTCCTTCTTTTCGGCAGCTGGCCATGTTAAGCCGCAACATGCCAAAGACTTGGTAGAGTGGATGACCAAGCCGTCCTCCTCCTCCTTATCCTCTCTCACCCAGGCTCAGGGTACTTTATCTGGCAAAGCAGCAGCCAAAGCGGCCTCTTCCCTCGGCTCAATGGCATCAGTCACTCCTTCCCTAGTCCCACCATGTCCTCCTGAGGAGTCCCCTGAACTGTTTGACCACAGTGTTGGGTACATGCTCCAGGAGGATGCCCAGCGTTTTGAAGGCTCCGATGATGGAACCCAGCTGGAGGAAGGCAGTAACGTGAGCTCAGAGAGAGGGGGTAGTAACGTGAGCCCAGAGAGAGGGGGTGCCCAACAAGGTCAGCTATCTGGCAGTCATGTTCCCCCAGCTGCAGCATACTGCCAGATTGGCTCCAGTGATGAGGAGGGAGGGGATGATGAGGTCACTGACTCCACGTGGGTGCCTGATAGGAGAGAGGAGGAGGAAGAGGAGGAGGAGGCACATCTCCAACGAGGCAGGATGCCCTCCAGGGGCCAGCTTAAGGGCAGCACACCGACTGCATCACACCGCAGAGCTCCGCATGTGTAGGGCGCTGCTGTCTCTGCGCGTTATTCCAAAAGTTCTTTGGTGTGGGCCTTTTTCAGACGTGTGCAACAGATCACACCATTGCCATTTGCAACATATGTCTAAAGCGTATCTCGTGTGGCCAAACCATCAGCCTCTTCGGCACCATGTGCTTGACCAGACATATGTTGACCTGCCATGCAGTCTGTTGGCAAGAACACCTAAAAGACCCACACCAAAGAACAAGGCGGACCTCTCCTTGCTCCTCATCAGCTGGGATCTCCAACCCCACTATACCCTTCAGTCCTCTCTGAAACCTGCACTGAGAGGAATGAAGGTGTAGAATTAGGTGTGACACAGCCAAGTACTTGCGGGCAATCTGCTATCGGTACACCGACGTCCGATTGCACCAGGCAAATTTCCCTGCCCCAGCTGCTGCACCGCCGCAAGAAGTTCGCTCCCAGCCATCCACATGACCAGCGGTTGAATGCTAGCTCTGCTAAATTGCTAGCACTTCAACTGCTGCCTTTTCAGTTGGTAGATCCTGCCCCCTTCCGTGAGTTTGTGGAATGTGCGGTTCCTCAGTGGCAGGTTCCAAAATGCCACTTTTTCTCACTGAAGGCTATTCCGGCTCTCTACCGGCATGTGGAAGGCAATGTCTTGGCCTCGCTGGACAGAGCGGTCAGCGGTAAGGTGCATATTACCGCTGACTCATGGTCCAGCAGGCATGGACAGGGACGTTACCTATCTTTCACAGCGCATTGGGTGACTCTGCTGGCAGCTGGGAAGGATGCAGGACAAGGTGCAGTACTGTTGGAGGTTATTCCGCCACCACGCCTCCAAAATGTTACTACTGGTGATTCTGACACACCTCTCTCCTCCACCCCCTCCTCTTCTTCTTCCTCCATGGCCTCTTCCTGTGCTAATTTGTCCTCGGAACTAGCGGTGCTCCGTAGGCGTTCAAGGGGCTACGCCAGTACGCAAGCAAAAAGATGCCATGCGGTGCTTGAGCTGGTGTGTTTGGGGGACAGGAGCCACACTGGAGCAGAGATTCTGTCAGCTCTGCAGGGGCAGGCTCAGAGGTGGTTGACGCCATGCCAGCTTAAGCCAGGAAAGGTGGTTTCCGACAATGGCACCAACCTCCTCTCCGCCCTCCGACAGGGACAACTGACCCATGTGCCCTGTTTGGCTCATGTCCTTAACTTGGTGGTGCAGCAGTACTTGGACAGGTACCCAGGCTTACAGGAGGTCCTGAAGCAGGCCAGGAAACTCTGTAGGCATTTCCGCCGGTCATATAATGCCAGTGCTCGGCTTTCTGAGCTGCAAAAGGATTACATCCTGCCCAAGAACCGCCTAATCTGTGACATGCCCACCAGGTGGAACTCTACGTTGGCCATGCTGCAGCGGCTGCACATGCAGCAGAGGGCCATCAATGAGTATCTGTTTCAATATGGCACCAGGACAGGGTCAGGGGAGCTTGGATTTTTTTCTCCATGCCAGTGGGCCATGATCAGGGATGCATGCACTGTCCTGGCAACATTTGAGGAGGCCACTAGGATGGTGGGCAAAGACAGTGCATGCATCAGTGACACTGTCTCTTTTGTCCACCTGTTGGAGCACACGCTGCGTGGAATAATGGACAGGGCACTTGAGGCAGAACAGAGGCAGGAAGAGGAGGACTTCCTTACCTCTCAAGGCCCCCTTTATCCAGACAGTGTTCCTGCTGGCCTGACTATCACACAGGAAGAGGACGAGGAGGAGGAGGAGGAGGAGGAGGAGGAGGATTGTGACAGCATGGAGGTGGAGACTAGCACTCAGCATCAGCAGCAGTCTTCAAGGGATCAATTACAGTCCCAAGACACCCATGGACTTGTACGTGGCTGGGAGGAGGTGGCTGCGGATCATGTCGTCCTCAGTGACCCAGAGGACTCGGCACCAAATGCCTCAGCAAACATACGCTGCATGGCCTCCCTGATCCTGCAAAGCCTGCGAAAGGATCCTCGTATTCGTGCGATCAAGGAGAGGGATCATTACTGGCTGGCAACCCTCCTTGAGCCACGTTACAAGGGTAAGGTTGCGGACCTTATCTTGCCATCGCAGAGGGAGCAGAGGATGAGGCATCTTCGGGAGGCCTTGCAGAAAAGTCTGTGCAACGCATTCCCAGAGACTGGGAGGTTACAAATTCCTGGTCCTGGACAACGTGTTGCTGAGGCTTCGGTCAGTCAAAGAAGGAGCGGTGGAGAAGGTGGCTGTCTGGCCGATGCGTTCAGACAATTTTTTAGTCCGCAGCCCCAAGGTATGATCGGTTCCAGCAACCATCGCCAGCGTCTGGTTTACATGGTGCAGGAATACCTAGGGGCAAGATCAGACTTGGACACCTTTCCCACCAAAAATCCTCTGGGTTACTGGGTTTTGAGGATGGATCACTGGCCATAGCTTGCACAGTATGCAATTGAGATACTGGCCTGTCCTGCATCCAGCGTTCTTTCGGAACGCACATTCAGTGCTGCTGGAGGCTTTGTAACCGATCACAGGGTGCGCCTGTCAACCGACTCGGTCAATCGACTGACCTTCATAAAAATGAATCAGACTTGGATCACCACCAGCTACCAGGCACCTGATGCTGATGTAACAGAATAATTTTCTTTGAAATGTCAGATCCCTTCAAGACTGCCTATGCTGATGCAGAGTGACTATACTGTTATGCTGAGTGACTATCCTCTTCCTCCTCAATAATCATGCTGATAGCTTGAAGGAACATTTTTGGTTCTGGGCACCGCCACCAGTGGCTAAGGCCCAATTTTTCAGCCCTTGTTTAACAGGGGCGTGCAGTTAAAATTCTTGATCTAATATTTCACAGCTGGGCCCATTTCTGCGCCCACCAAGAGTAACTGTGAGGACTTACAGTGTTGTGGCACCAGCACCACCGCCACCACCAAAGGCCCAATTTTTCAGCCCCTGTTCAACAGGGGCATGCAATTACAATTCTTGATCTAATAATTCACAGCAGGGCCCATTCCTGCACCCACCAAGAGTAACTGTGAGGGCTTACAGTGTTGTGGCAACACCACCACCACCACGAAAGGCCCAATTTTTCAGCCCCTGTTCAACAGGGACATGCAATTACAATTCTTGATCTAATAATTCACAGCAGGGCCCATTCCTGCACCCACCAAGAGTAACTGTGAGGGCTTACAGTGTTGTGGCACCAGCACCACCACCAAAGGCCCAATTTTTCCTACCACTGTTCAACAGTGGCATGTAAATACAATTCCTGATATAATAGTTGACAGCAGGGCGTTCCAGCGCCCACCAAGAGTAACTGTGAGGGCTTACAGTGTTGTGGCAACACCAACACCTAAGAGGCAAATTTCTGCAGAGTATATATGGCAGGCCCCTACTTTCAAACATCCAACTTACAAACGACTCCTACTTGCAAACGGAAGGATACAACAGGAAGTGAGAGGAAATCTACCCCTAGGAAGGCAAATTCTCTCCTGTAAGAGTTAATATGTGAAAAAGGTGTATCTTCTCCACTGATGCTTTATCACCAATCCTTGTTTCAATAAAAACCCCAAATTTTCCAAAAACATTTGTCATTGGGACGGAAAGTGAGGTGAAATGTTCTGAACAGGTGCACAGACAACAAAACAAATGTTACAGGGGTGATAACCCTTCCCTATGTTCTCCAAAAAGCTTAAAAATAGATTTTTTGGCTAGAGCTACACTTAAAAAATGTACCTGTTCCAAATTACAAACAGATTGTACTTAAGAACAAACCTACAGTCCGTGTCTTTTTTGCACCGCCTGTATACTGCTGTTCAGAGTATATAGGGCCTTTTTTTATTTTGGGTGCGGGGTTCCCCTTAATATCCATACAAGACCCAAAGAGGCTGGTAATGGGCTGGGGTAGGGGTGGGTGATGGGGTAGCCATGCAATTTTTCTCAATGATTTTCATCCATATTGCCGGGACCAGTCATTAAGCAGTTTTAAATGGTTTTTTTCCTTTAGAAATGTAATTTTGTGCAGGGACAGTTCTAAACACGGGAAACACGTGCCACTTCACAGGCAAACTTTAGACACCCCCCAGGTACGATATTTAAATGAATATTTCACTTTTTTTTCCCACTTTATGCATCATTAAAATCACTGCTCCCGAAAAAACGACCGTTTTAAAAGATTCTTTTTACATTGATACATGTCCCCTCGGGCAGGACCCTGGTCCCCAAACCCTTTTTAGGACAATAACATGCATATTAGGCGTTATAATTAGCACTTTAGATTTCGAACGTTTGCGTCCATTGTATTTAATAGGGTTCTAAAGTTTGCGCGAACGTTCGGTCCGTTTGAAAGTTCTGGTGCGAACCGAACGGGGGGGTGTTCTGCTCATCCCTACACATGTGTATGTTTTTTGTTGTTTGTACTAATAGAAGGGACAAGAAACAATAGTGTGTGTTTTGCTTTTGCTTTTTTGACACTGACACTAATCTATTTTTATTTTTTATTTGTATTTTTCCTATGGAAATACAATGCGCAATGTACATCAATGTATCATTTTTTCCATTCAGAAGGAGAAGAGAGTATAGGGGTGGGTTTAGCCAATTAGTCTAGCACAGTGATCACGTGATCAGGAGCTCGTCCTGGCTGCTGATTAGAGATGAGCTTCGAGTTTGAGTCGAACTCATGTTCGACTCAAACATTGCCTGTTCCCCGTTCGATGAACAGCGAACAATTTGGAGTGTTCGCGGCAAATTTGAAAAGCCGCGGAACACCCTGTAAAAGTCTATGGGAGTGCTAATTTTAAAGGCTTATATGCAAGTTATTGTCATAAAAAGTGTTTGGGGACCCGGGTCCTGCCCCAGGGGACATGTATCAATGGAATTTTTTTTTTTAAAAACGGACGTTTTTTCGGGAGCAGTGATTTTAATAATGCTTAACGTGAAACAAAAAAAGTGAAATATTCCTTTACATTTCGTACCTGGGGGGTGTATATAGTATGCCTGTAAAGCAGCACATGTTTCCCGTGCTTAGAACAGTCTCTGAACAAAATGTCATTTCTGAAGGAAAAAAAGTAATTTAAAAGTACTCGCGGCTGTAATGAATTGCCGGTCCCGGCAATACAGAGAAAAGTCATTGAAAGTCATTGAGGAAAAAAAAAAATGAGTGGGGGTCCCCCCAAATTCAATTACCAGGCCCTTCAGGTCTGGTATGGATATTAAGGGGAACCCCACCACAAATTTAAAAAAAAATGCGTGCGGTTCCCCCCAAATATCCATAACAGACCCTTCAGGTCTGGTATGTATTTCAAGGGGAACTCCGTGCCAAATTGAAAAAAAAAATTGGCGTGGGGTTCCCCCCCAAAAATCCATACCAGACCCTTATCTGAGCACGCAATCTGGCAGGCCGCAGGAAAAGAGGGGGGGACGAGAGAGCGCCCCCCCTCCTGAACTATACCAGGCCACATGCCTTCAACATGGGGAGGATGTCCCCATGTTGATGGGGACAAGGGCCTCATCCCCACAACCCTTGCCCAGTGGTTTGGGGGTCTGCGGGCGGGGGGCTTATCGGAATCTGGAAGACCTCTTTAACAAAGGGGACCCCCAGATCCCGCCCCCCCTATGTGAATTGGTAACGGGGTACGTTGTACCCCTACCATTTCACAAAGAAAGTGTAAAAAATTAAAAAAAAACACACAGACACAGTTGGGATAAGTCCTTTATTAACCACTTAAGGACCGGACCATTACGCAGCTTAATGACCAGAGGTGTTTTCACAATTTGGCACTGCGCTGCTTTAACTGGAAATTGTGCGGACATGCAATGTTGTACCCAAACAAAATTTGCGTCCTTTTTTTCCCACAAATAGAGTCTTCTTTTAATGGTATTTGATTGCCTCTGCGGATTATTTTTTTTGCGATATAAACGGAAAAAGACTGAACATTTTGAAAAAAAAATGATATTTTCTACTTTTTGTTATAAGAAAAATCGAATAAACTCAATTTTAGTCATACATTTAGGCCAAAATGTATTCAGACACATGTCTTTAGTAAAAAAAAATTCAATAAGCGTATATTTATTGGTTTGCGCAAAAGTTATAGCGTCTACAAACTAGGGTACATTTTCTGGAATTTACACAGCTTTTAATTTATGACTGCCTATCTCATTTCTCAGTGCTAAAATGGCAGGGCAGTACAAAACCCCCCCAAATGACCCCATTTTGGAAAGTAGACACCCCAAGGAAATTGCTGAGAGGCATGTTGAGCCCATTGAATATTTTTTTTTTTTTTGTCCCAAGTGATTGAATAATGACAAAAAAAAAAATTACAAAAAGTTGTCACTAAATGATATATTGCTCACACATGCCATGGCTATATGTGGAATTGCACCCCAAAATACATTTTGCTGCTTCTTCTGAGTACGGGGATACCACATATGTGGGACTTTTTAGGAGCCTAGCTGCGTACGGGACCCGAAAACCAAGCACCGCCTTCAGGATTTCTAAGGGCACAAATTTTTGATTTCACTTCTCACTACCTATCACAGTTTCGAAGGCAATAAAATGCCAAAATAGCACAAAACCCCCCAAATGACCACATTTTGGAAAGTAGACACCCCAAGCTATTTGCTGAGAGGCATGGTGAGTATTTTACAGCTCTCATTTGTTTTTGAAAATGAAGAAAGTAAATAATTTTTTTTTTTTTTTTTTCAATTTTCAAAACTTTGTGACAAAAAGCAAGATCTGCAAAATGCTCACCATACCTCTCAGCAAATAGCTTGGGGTGTCTACTTTCCAAAATGGGGTCATTTGGGGGGGTTTTGTGCCATCTGGGCATTCCATGGCCTCCGAAACTGTGATAGGCAGTGAGGAGTGAAAATGTACACCCTTAGAAAGCCTGAAGGCGGTGCTTGGTTTTTGGGGTCCCGTACGCGGTTAGGCTCCCTAAAAGTCTCACACATGTGGTATCCCCGTACTCAGGAGAAGCAACAGAATGTATTTTGGGGTGTAATTCCACATATGCCCATGACATGTTTATGCAATATATCATTTAGTGACAACTTTGTGCAAAAAAATAAATAAATAAAAAATAAATTGTTTTTTTTCCGCAACTTGTGTCAACATATAAAATATTCCATGGACTCGACATGCCTCTCAGTATATAGCTTGGGGTGTCTACTTTCCAAAATGGGGTCATTTGGGGGGGGGGGTTTGAACTGTCCTGGCATTTTATACACAACATTAGGAAGCTTACATCCACTCTTCTAACCACTTGAAGACAAAGCCCTTTCTGACACTTTTTGTTTACATGAAAACATTTTTTTTTTTGCAAGAAAATTATGTTGAACCCCAAACATTATATATTTTTTTAAAGCAAAGGCCCTACAGATTAAACTGGTGGGTGTTGCATTTTTTTTTCCACACAGTATTTGCGCAGCGATTTTTCAAACGCATTTTTTGGGGAAAAAATACACTTTTTTAATTTTAATGCACTAAAACACACTATATTGCCCAAATGTTTGATGAAATAAAAAAGATGATCTTAGGCCAAGTACATAGATACCAAACACGACATACTTTAAAATTTTGCACAAACGCGCAGTGGCGACAACTACATACATTTTTAAAAGCCTTTAAAAGCCTTTACAGGTTACCACATTAGATTTACAGAGGAGGTCTACTGCTAAAATTACTGCCCTCGATCTGACCTTTGCGGTGATACCTCACATGCATGATGCAATTGCTGTTTTCATATGACCCTAGACTGACACTTGCGTTCGCAATTGCGCAAGAGCAGGGCGGGACAGGGGTGTTTTTTTTTAATTATTATTAATTTTGCTTTTTTATTTTATTTTTAAACTGTTCCTTCCATTTTTATTTTTTTTATCATTTTTATTGTTATCTCAGTGAATGTAAATATCCCCTATGATAGCAATAGGTAGTGACAGGTACTCTTTTTTTGAAAAAACTGGTGTCTATTAGACCCTAGATCTTTCCTCTGCCCTCAAAGCATCTGACCACACCAAGATCGGTGTGATAAAATGCTTTTCCAATTTCCCAATGGTGCTTTTTATATCCAGGGGGGGACATTCCCTCCCACTGCTTGTAAAAGCAGTCCAGAGGCTAATTAGCTGCTAGGATTGCTTTTACATGAAAGCCGGCCGCTGGCTGAAAAGAATGATACCAAGATGATACCTAAACCCGCAGGCATCAATCTGGTATAACCATTCAAAGTCCAGCAACATACCAGTGCGTTGCTGGTCCTTGTTGGACATGTATTGTAATCTTTTTTTTCATGCAGCCTGTTGGCTGAATGAAAAAAAGAGATTGATCGGTGGGTATTCCCACCATCAGAATAACTCCCTTCATCCACCCACTTCTAATGATGGGCATACATGCACCATTTATATATGCCGAAGCATGGGGGCATCCTCCCGCAAAAGTTATGCCGCGTACACACGGTCTGACTTTTCCACGGGCAAGCCTCCGTTGGAATTTTTACCATATGTACGCGGCATTAAGAGCAAAATCGCTCCTCCGCTCCTCCGCCCCTGCTGCCCCCATGTTCGGCATATATGCTTTTTTTTTTTAACTGTGGTGGTGAAATCACCTCCTACAGCACAGGAGTCGCAGGGATCAGGCCTGTCTCTGCGAACGCTGCAGTTATGTGTGTTGTGTTTTGTAAGTGACAGTGATCGATCGATACTGCACTTGGGTGGCCTGGGCTGGACAGAGGGGCAAAACGCAGGTGCTAGCAGGTATCTGGGCTGATCCCGCTAACACTGCGTTTTTGGAAACCCTAAACTGCTGGGGACGCTAGTATAGATCTGATCAGATCAGATATTGATCTGTTCAGATACTATACCACTAAGGGAGGTGTATGCTTCACGCGTGGGTGTTAGCATTACTGGCACTAACCTGACGCTGCCTGGGGTGACGCAGACCCTCTCTAATGCTAAAACCTACATGATATCACCCGCCGGGCGATCAGGGGGTTAAACCTTTATTGGGTTATATACGGCGGGTGCCCTGACACTATAAAAAGCAAACTAACTAACCAGCGTCACCCGTAACACTTATATGGTGATCACTGGTGAAAGGGTTAACTAGGGGCAATCAGGGGGTTAAACCTTTATTAGATAATATATGGGAGTACCTGACGCTATATAAAAACCTGACGGGGAACCTAAATAACAAAATAACTAACTGGCTAACCAGTGTCACCAGTAACACTTATACGGTGATCACTGGTGAAAGGGTTAACTAGGGGCAATTAGGGGGTTAAAACTTTTATTAGATAATATATGGGGGTACCTGACGCTATAAAAACCTGCAGCGAACCTAAAAAAAAATAACTGACTACCTAGCGGCACCAGCATAACTAATACAGCGATCAGAAAAACGATCGCTTAGTGACACTGGCAAAAGGGGGTGAAAGGGTTACCTGGGGGGTGATTAAGGGGTTAAACCTTTATTAAGTAATATATGGGGGTACCTGACGCTATAAAAACCTGCGGCGAACCTAAAAAAAATAACTGGCTACCTATCGGCACCACCGACACTAATACAGCGATTAGAAAAACGATCGCTTAGTGACACTGGCAAAAGGGGGTGAAAGGGTTACCTGGGGGGCGATCAAGGGGTAAACCTTTATTAGGAAATATATGGAGGTACCTGACGCTATAAAAACCTGCGGCGAACCTAAAAAAAATAACTGGCTACCTATCGGCACCACCGACACTAAGACAGCGATCAGAAAAACTATCGCTTAGTGACAGTGGTGCTAGGGGGTGAAAGGGTTACCTGGGGGGCGATCAATGGGTTAAACCTTTATTAGGGGGGGTTAGGGGGCTACACTGGACCTAAAACTAACTGCCCTGACACTTTTACAGTCACAAATGTCACTGATTGCAGTGATCAGTAAATAAATAGTCACTGCAATCAGTGACACTGTGACTGGGGGCTGGGGGGTGATCTGGGGGGTGATCTGGGGGTGTCTGGGGGGGCCTGGGGGGGCGATTGTGTGCCTATGTGTGCTGGTGTCAGTGTGCTGTTTAGTGCACTAACCTGTATGTCTTCTCTCCACGGCGCTCTGTATATATGAGCGCCGAAGGAGAGATGACATCACTTCCTCCTGCCTGTGTAAACATTACACAGGCAGAGGAAGATTCTCATTCGCCGGGAGCGATCACGAGGGGGTGGCCGAAAACAAATGGCCATCCCCTCATCACGGATCGCTCACTGTATAGAAGGGGGGTCCGATGGAACCCCCCAACTATACGAAGGCAGTTACGTACAGGTACGTGATTGTGCCTGTCCGTGCCATTCTGCCGACATATAGATACAGTGAGCGGTCGTTAAGGGGTTAAAAAAAATAATAACAAAAAAAAAAGACTCCAGCGGTGGTAATCCACTCTCGATTTCCACTCCAGCGATGTCGGTATCCTGCGATGGATGATCTCTCCAGGCTCCAGCGACGAGGAACAGCACACAATCCTCTCTTCACCGGAGCGGAGACACCCCGGGAATGACGCGGCTTCAGCCAGTGACAGCTCTTATGTAGCTGAGGGCGGGGCCACCCGTCACGTGACCCTGTCCCCCTCTGACGCAAGGGGAAACCCGGGCTTTCCCAGTAACGTGCAGGTGACCCCGCCCCCCTCTGATGCAACGCAGGTTTCCCGTTGCATCTGAGGAGGGCGGGGTCACCTGTCACTGTTCTAAGCACGGGAAACAAGCGCTCCTTTACAGGCATACTATATACACCCCCCAGGTATGAAATTTAAAGGAATATTTTACTTTTATTGTTTCACTTTAAGCATTATTAAAATCACTGCTCCCAAAAAAACGTCAGTTTTTAAAACTTTTTTTGCATTGATACATGTCCCCTGGGGCAGGACCCGGGTCCCCAAACACTTTCAATGACAATAACTTGCATATAAGCCTTTAAAATTAGCACTTTAGATTTTTCATATTCCTGTCCCATAGTCTTTAACGGGGTTCGAACAAATTTATTGCCTGTTTGCATGTTCTGGTGCGAACCGAACTGGGGGGTGTTCGGCTCATCCCTACTCCTGATTAGTGATGAGCCGAACACCCCCGGGTTCGGTTCGCACCAGAACCCGCGAACGGACCGGAAGTTCGAACGAACATTAGAACCCTATTAAATACAATGGATGCGAACGTTCGAATTCTAAAGTGCTAATTATAACAACTATTATGCATGTTATTGTCCTAAAAAGGGTTTGGGAACCCGGGTTCTGCACCAGGGGACATGTATCAATGCAAAAAGAAGTTTTAAAAACGGTCGTTTTTCGGGAGCAGTCATTTTAATGATGCATAAAGTGAAAAAAAAAAGTCAAATATTCCTTTAAATATCGTACCTGGGGGGTGTCTAAAGTATGCCTGTGAAGTGCCACGTGTTTCCCGTGTTTAGAACTGTCCCTGCACAAAATGACACTTCTAAAGGAAAAAAAAGCCATTTAAAACTGCTTGCGGCTTTAATGTAATGTCTGGTCCCGGTAATATGGATGAAATTCTTTAAGAAAAATGGCATAGCTACCCCATGACCCCCCTACCCCAGCCCATTACCAGCCCCTTTGGGTCTTGTATGGATATTAAGGGGAACCCCGCACATAAAATAAAAAAGGCCCTATATACTCTGAACAGCCGTATACAGGCGGTGCATACAAGACAGGGACTGTAGGTTTGTTCTTATGTAGAATCTGTTTGTAATTTTGAACAGGTACATTGTTGAAGTGTAGCTCCAGCCCAAAAATCTATTTTTAAACTTTTTGGAAAACATAGGTAAGGGTTATCACCCCTGTAACATTTGTTTTGCTGTCTGTGCCCCTGTTCAGAACATTTCACCTCACTTTCCGTCCCAATGACAACTGTTTTTGAAATGTGGTGTTTTTCTTGAAACAAGGATTGCTGATAAAGCATCAGTACAGAGGAGACACCTTTCTCCCATATTTATTCTTACAGGAGAGAATTTTCCTTCCTAGTGGTAGATTTCCTCTCACTTCCTGTTGTCTTCTTGCGTTTGCAAGTAGGAGTCGTTTGTAAGTTGGATGTTTGAAAGTAGGGACCTGCCGTATATACTCTGCAGAAATAGGCCCCTTAGTTGTTGGTGTTGGCACAACACTGTAAGCACTCACAGTTACTCTTGGTTGGTGCTGGAACGCCCTGCTGTCAACTATTATATCAGGAATTTTAATTACATATAATTGTTGAACAGTGGTAGTAAAAATTGGGCCTTTGATGGTGGTGCTGGTGCCACAACACTGTAAGCCCTGACAGTTACTCTTGGTGGGTGCAGCAATGGGCCCTGCTGTGAATTATTAGATCAAGAATTGTAATTACATGCCCCTGTTGAACAGGGGCTGAAAAATTGGGCCTTAGGCACTGGTGGCACAACACTGCAACCCCTCACAGATACTGTACTTGGAGCACAGCAATGAGCCCTGTTGCAAAGTATTGCTTCAAAAATTGTAATGACACGCCCCTGTTAAACAGGGGCTGAAAAATTGGGCCTTAGGCACTGGTGGCACAACACTGCAACTCCTCACAGATACTGTACTTGGAGCACAGCAATGAGCCCTGTTGCAAAGTATTGCTTCAAAAATTGTAATTACACGCCCCTGTTAAACAGGGGCTGAAAAATTGGGCGTTAGGCACTGGTGGCGGCACCCATAAACAAAAATGATCTTCCAAGCTATCATCATCAATCGTATCATTGAGGACTCGGAGGAGGAGGATAGCCAGTCAACATAACAGCACAGGCACTCAGCATCAGCATCAGTCTTGAAGGGATGTGACATTTTAAAATCAATTAGTCTGTTATATCAGCATCAGGTGTGTGGTAGCTGGTGGTGATCCAAGACTGGTTCATCTTGATGAAAGTCAGTCGATCAACCGAGTCGGTGGACAGGCGCACCCTGTGATCCGTGACAAATCCTCCAGCAGCACTGAATGTGCGTTCCGAAAGAACGCTGGATGCAGGACAGGCCAGTAGCTCAATTGCATACTGTGCAAGCTCTGGCCAGTGATCCATCCTCAAGACCCAGTAAGCCAGAGGATTTTCGGTGGGGAAGGTGTCCAAGTCTGACCTTGCCCCTAGATATTCCTGCACCATGTTTATCAGACGCTGGCGATGGTTGCTGGAACCAATCATACTTTGGGGCTGCGGACTAAAGAATTGTCTGAACGCATCGGTCAGACGGCCACCTTCCCCACCGCTCCTTCTTTGACTGGCCGAAGCCTCAGCAACTCGTTGTCCAGGACCAGGAGTTTGCAACCTCCCAGTCTCTGGGAACGCGTTGCACAGACCTTTCTGCAAGGCCTCCCGGAGTTGTCTCATCCTCTGCTCCCTCTGCGACGGTAACATAAGGTCCGCAACCTTACCCTTGTACCGTGGATCAAGGAGAGTGGCCAGCCAGTAATGGTCCCTCTCCTTGATCCGAAGAATACGAGGATCCTTCCGCAGACTTTGCAGGATCAGGGAGGCCATGCAGCGTAGGTTTGCTGAGGCATTCGCTCTGGAGTCCTCTGGGTCACTAAGGACGACATGATCCGCAGCCACCTCCTCCCAGCCACGTACAAGTCCACTGGTTTCTTGGGACTGTAAATCATCCCTAAAAGACTGCTGCTGATGATGCTGAGTGCCAGCCTCCACCTCCATGCTGACACAATCCTCCTCCTCCTCCTCCTCCTCTTCCTGTGCGATGGGTGGGACAGAAGGAACACTGTCTGGGTAAAGGGGGCCTTGAGAGGCAAGGAAGTCCTCCTCTTCCTGCCTCTGTTCTGCCTCAAGTGCCCTGTCCATTATTCCACGCAGCGTGTGCTCCAACAGGTGGACAAGAGGTACAGTGTCACTGATGCATGCACTGTCACTGCTCACCATCCTCGTGGCCTCCTCAAATGGTGCCAGGACAGTGCATGCATCCCTGATCATGCCCCACTGGCGTGGAGAAAAAAAACCAAGCTCCCCTGACCCTGTCCTGGTGCCGTAGTCGCACAGGTACTCATTGATGGCCCTCTGCTGCGTGTGCAGCCGCTGCAGCATGGCCAACGTTGAGTTCCACCTGGTGGGCATGTCACATATAAGGCGGTTCTTGGGCAGGTTCAACTCCTTTTGCAGCTCAGCCAGGCGAGCACTGGCATTATAAGATCTGCGGAAATGCACACAGACTTTCCTGGCCTGCCTCAGGACATCCTGTAAGCCCGGGTACCTGCCCAAGAACCGCTGCACCACCAGGTTAAGGACGTGAGCCACACAGGGCACATGGGTCAGTTGTCCCTGTCGGAGGGCGGAGAGGAGGTTGGTGCCATTGTCGCAAACCACCATTCCTGGCTTAAGCTGGCGTGGCGTCAACCACCTCTCGGCCTGGCCCTGCAGAGCAGACAGGACCTCTGCCCCAGTGTGGCTTCTGTCCCCCAAACACACCAGCGCAAGCACGGCATGGCATCTTTTTGCCTGCGTACTTGCGTAGCCCCGTGAACGGCTACGGAGCACCGCTGGTTCATAGGACAAACCACAGGAAGAGGCCATGGAGGAAGAAGAAGAGGAGGGGGTGGAGGAGAGAGGTGTGTCACAACCAGTAGTAGCATTTTGGAGGCGTGGCGGTGGGACAACCTCCAACACTACTGCACCTTGTCCTGAATCCTTCCCAGCTGCCAAAAGAGTGACCCAATGGGCCGTGAAAGAAAGGTAACGTCCCTGTCCATGCCTGCTGGACCATGAGTCAGCGGTAATATGCACCTTACCGCTGACCGCCCTGTCCAGCGAGGCCAAGACATTGCCTTCCACATGCCGGTAGAGAGCCGGAATAGCCTTCCGTGAGAAAAAGTGGCGTTTGGGAACCTGCCACTGAGGAACCGCACATTGCACAAACTCACGGAAGGGGGCCGAGTCTACCAACTGAAAAGGCAGCAGTTGAAGCGCTAGCAATTTAGCCAAGCTAGCATTCAACCGCTGGGCATGTGGATGGCTGGGAGTGAACTTCTTTCGACGGTCCAGCAGCTGGGGCAGGGAAATTTGCCTGCTAGAATCGGACGTCGGTGTACTGCTAGCAGAGTGGGCGCAAGTACTTGGCTGTGACACACCTAATTCTACACCTTCATTCCTCTCAGTGCATGTTTCAGAGAGGACTGAAGTTATAGTGGGGTTGGAGATCCCAGCTGATGCGGTGCAAGGAGAGGTCCGCTTTGTTCTTTGGTGTGGGTCTTTGAGGTAGGCTTGCCAACGAGCTGCATGGCAGGTCAACATATGTCTGGTCAGGCATGTGGTACCCAAGCGGCTGATGTTTTGGCCACGCGATATACGCTTGAGACATATGTTGCAAACAGCAGCTGTGCGATCTGATGCACTAGCCTCAAAAAAGGCCCACACCAAAGAACTTTTTGAATGACGGGCAGAGGCAGCGCCCTGCACAGGCGGAGCTCTGCGGTGTGATTCCGTCGGTGTACTGCCCTTACGCTGGCCACCAAAGGGCATCCTGCCTCGTTGGAGATGTGCCTCCTCCTCATCCTCCTCCTCCTCCTCTCTCCTATTAGGCACCCACGTGGAGTCATTGACCTCATCATCCCCTCCCTCCTCATCACTGGAGCCAATCTGGCAGTATGCTGCAGCTGCTGGAACATGACTGCCAGATTGGTGTCCTTCTTGAGCATCCCCTCTGTCTGCTCTCACGCTACTGCCTTCCTCTAGCTGGGTTTCATCATCAGACCCTTCGAAACGCTGGGCATCCTCCTGGAGCATGTACCCAACACTGTGCTGAAACAGTTCGGGGGACTCCTCAGGAGGAGGACATGGTGGGTCTAGGGAAGGAGTGACTGATGATTTGTCTGACATTGATACCAGGGAAGACGACGCTTTGGCAGCTGCTTTTCCAGTACCCTGAGCCTGGGTGAGAGAGGATGAGGAGGAGGAGGAGGGCTTGGTCATCCACTCTACCAAGTCTTCGGCATGATGTGGCTCAACATGTCCAGCTGCCGAAAAGAAGGACAAGCGTGTCCCATGGCCATGTGCTGATGACAATGCACCGCGTCCACGACCAGCACTGTTGCCCCCAGACACAGAGCCTGCTTGCCCTCTTTTATTGCCTCCTGACTGTCTGCCTCTCCTTGTTTGCCTTCCAGACATTCTAATAGATGGCCTGCAGGGAGATGGGAAAAAAGCAATAAGGGCTACCTTCAGGTGTCCTTCTCTGTCCCTGGAAACAAGGACTTGCAGAGTGAAAGAAAAAAAACACTCTCCCTACCTACAGTTTTCTGTCCCTAGAAAAAATGTTTTTTTTAATCACAATATAGCACAAGGAAAATTAACTCACTGTCCTTACAGGTCCCTGGAAACAAGGACTTGCAGAGTGAAAGAAAAAAAACACTCTCCCTACCTACAGTTTTCTGTCCCTAGAAAAAAATGTTTTTTTTAATCACAATATAGCAAAAGGACAATTCACTCACTGTCCTTCCAGGTCCCTGGAAACAAGGACTTGCAGAGTGAAAGAAACTGACACTGTCCCTACCTAGAGTTTTCTGTCCCTGGAATAAATGTTTTTTTCAGCACAATATAGCACAAGGACAATTAACTCACTGTCCTTACAGGTCCCTGGAAACAAGGACTTGCAGAGTGAAAGAAAAAAAATACTCTCCCTACCTACAGTTTTCTGTCCCTAGAAAAAAATGTTTTTTTTAATCACAATATAGCAAAAGGACAATTCACTCACTGTCCTTCCAGGTCCCTGGAAACAAGGACTTGCAGAGTGAAAGAAACTGACACTGTCCCTACCTAGAGTTTTCTGTCCCTAGAATAAATGTTTTTTTTAATCACAATATAGCACAAGGAAAATTAACTCACTGTCCTTACAGGTCCCTGGAAACAAGGACTTGCAGAGTGAAAGAAAAAAAACACTCTCCCTACCTACAGTTTTCTGTCCCTAGAAAAAAATGTTTTTTTTAATCACAATATAGCAAAAGGACAATTCACTCACTGTCCTTCCAGGTCCCTGGAAACAAGGACTTGCAGAGTGAAAGAAACTGACACTGTCCCTACCTAGAGTTTTCTGTCCCTGGAATAAATGTTTTTTTCAGCACAATATAGCACAAGGACAATTAACTCACTGTCCTTACAGGTCCCTGGAAACAAGGACTTGCAGAGTGAAAGAAAAAAAATACTCTCCCTACCTACAGTTTTCTGTCCCTAGAAAAAAATGTTTTTTTTAATCACAATATAGCAAAAGGACAATTCACTCACTGTCCTTCCAGGTCCCTGGAAACAAGGACTTGCAGAGTGAAAGAAACTGACACTGTCCCTACCTAGAGTTTTCTGTCCCTAGAATAAATGTTTTTTTTAATCACAATATAGCAAAAGGACAATTCACTCACTGTCCTTCCAGGTCCCTGGAAACAAGGACTTGCAGAGTGAAAGAAACTGACACTGTCCCTACCTAGAGTTTTCTGTCCCTAGAATAAATGTTTTTTTTAATCACAATATAGCAAAAGGACAATTCACTCACTGTCCTTCCAGGTCCCTGGAAACAAGGACTTGCAGAGTGAAAGAAACTGACACTGTCCCTACCTAGAGTTTTCTGTCCCTAGAATAAATGTTTTTTTTAATCACAATATAGCAAAAGGACAATTCACTCACTGTCCTTCCAGGTCCCTGGAAACAAGGACTTGCAGAGTGAAAGAAACTGACACTGTCCCTACCTAGAGTTTTCTGTCCCTAGAATAAATGTTTTTTTTAATCACAATATAGCACAAGGAAAATTAACTCACTGTCCTTACAGGTCCCTGGAAACAAGGACTTGCAGAGTGAAAGAAAAAAAACACTCTCCCTACCTACAGTTTTCTGTCCCTAGAAAAAAATGTTTTTTTTAATCACAATATAGCAAAAGGACAATTCACTCACTGTCCTTCCAGGTCCCTGGAAACAAGGACTTGCAGAGTGAAAGAAACTGACACTGTCCCTACCTAGAGTTTTCTGTCCCTGGAATAAATGTTTTTTTCAGCACAATATAGCACAAGGACAATTAACTCACTGTCCTTACAGGTCCCTGGAAACAAGGACTTGCAGAGTGAAAGAAAAAAAAATACTCTCCCTACCTACAGTTTTCTGTCCCTAGAAAAAAATGTTTTTTTTAATCACAATATAGCAAAAGGACAATTCACTCACTGTCCTTCCAGGTCCCTGGAAACAAGGACTTGCAGAGTGAAAGAAACTGACACTGTCCCTACCTAGAGTTTTCTGTCCCTAGAATAAATGTTTTTTTTAATCACAATATAGCAAAAGGACAATTCACTCACTGTCCTTCCAGGTCCCTGGAAACAAGGACTTGCAGAGTGAAAGAAACTGACACTGTCCCTACCTAGAGTTTTCTGTCCCTAGAATAAATGTTTTTTTTAATCACAATATAGCACAAGGAAAATTAACTCACTGTCCTTACAGGTCCCTGGAAACAAGGACTTGCAGAGTGAAAGAAAAAAAACACTCTCCCTACCTACAGTTTTCTGTCCCTAGAAAAAAATGTTTTTTTTAATCACAATATAGCAAAAGGACAATTCACTCACTGTCCTTCCAGGTCCCTGGAAACAAGGACTTGCAGAGTGAAAGAAACTGACACTGTCCCTACCTAGAGTTTTCTGTCCCTGGAATAAATGTTTTTTTCAGCACAATATAGCACAAGGACAATTAACTCACTGTCCTTACAGGTCCCTGGAAACAAGGACTTGCAGAGTGAAAGAAAAAAAATACTCTCCCTACCTACAGTTTTCTGTCCCTAGAAAAAAATGTTTTTTTTAATCACAATATAGCAAAAGGACAATTCACTCACTGTCCTTCCAGGTCCCTGGAAACAAGGACTTGCAGAGTGAAAGAAACTGACACTGTCCCTACCTAGAGTTTTCTGTCCCTGGAATAAATGTTTTTTTCAGCACAATATAGCACAAGGACAATTAACTCACTGTCCTTACAGGTCCCTGGAAACAAGGACTTGCAGAGTGAAAGAAAAAAAATACTCTCCCTACCTACAGTTTTCTGTCCCTAGAAAAAAATGTTTTTTTTAATCACAATATAGCAAAAGGACAATTCACTCACTGTCCTTCCAGGTCCCTGGAAACAAGGACTTGCAGAGTGAAAGAAACTGACACTGTCCCTACCTAGAGTTTTCTGTCCCTAGAATAAATGTTTTTTTTAATCACAATATAGCAAAAGGACAATTCACTCACTGTCCTTCCAGGTCCCTGGAAACAAGGACTTGCAGAGTGAAAGAAACTGACACTGTCCCTACCTAGAGTTTTCTGTCCCTAGAATAAATGTTTTTTTTAATCACAATATAGCAAAAGGACAATTCACTCACTGTCCTTCCAGGTCCCTGGAAACAAGGACTTGCAGAGTGAAAGAAACTGACACTGTCCCTACCTAGAGTTTTCTGTCCCTAGAATAAATGTTTTTTTTTAAGCACACTATAGCAGAAGCACAAAACACACTGACACTCTCCCTACCTATCCTTCTCTTTCCCTAAACTAAAGGAATCCAGGTTAAGCAAGAAAGAAATAACAGTCACTGTCCCTGCCTATGCTACTCTATCCCTGCTCCGGAACACACTACACTAGGCCGCCGTGCTGGCGGCCTTTTATAGTGTGGGGCGTGTACTAAACACCCTCAGCAATAATTGGCCACAGGCATCCTGCCTGTGGCCAATCATTGCTCTCCTCGCTGCCGGCGCTGTGATTGGCCAAGCATGCGGGGTCACAGTGCATGCTTGGCCAATCACAGCGCCTGGATGACACTGCGATGGCGTAGTGCATTGTGGGCCGTTCGCGTCACTCGAATTTGGCGCGAACGGCCCAAATCGTTCGATCTTCGTCGAACGATCGAACAGCCAATGTTCGAGTCGAACGTATGTTCGACTCGAACACGAAGCTCATCCCTACTCCTGATCAAGAGACCAAAAGCTTTTTGTATCAGCTTGGTCTCTGTGTTTAGAGGAAGCTATGCACCAGGCTTCCAGCACTAACACTGTCGCACATATGTTGAACTTTGGAAGAAGGCCCACTGCCATAATGCCGCAAGTAAAAAACACCTGTGGGGTGAAAGGTTAGTAAATGTGTTCACCTTATCCTATGCTTCTTCACTACAAGGGAAGATGCCACTATCCTTCTGATGAGATTCCGGGAAATGCTGAGCTCCACAAATCTCATGACAAGATGCTCCTGCACTGTGTTGCAGCATCATCTGTTGAAATTTGGATACCCAGAATTCCTAGGGATCTTATCAGAAGAATCATATTATTACCCTCTATAGGCATCACAGGTAGAAGGTAAATATATTAACTTTACTGTAACATTTTGGCTATGGATCTGAATAAACAAATGTATTTTCTTATATAAGTGCAAGTTCTGCTTTAAAAAACAGTGCTTTAGTTCCAGACAGATAATTTTCTCTAGGCTAAAATTATGTCATCAGTCAGCTGCAGACAGGAAGAAGTATTTCCTCAGTCTTATTTCCCTCAGTGTTCATACTGTAATATTGTAACTTAAAGCTATCCACAGGTGCCATGGCAAAGTTATCCTCACCTAGATAAGGATTAGGGAATTGGGAGTGTGTACCTGTCAAGGATATAACCCTTCCCCCCTCTAAAAAAAAACAAAAAAAATGCAATTTACATAATAGCTGGTGGTAGGAATACAATATAAGGAACTTTCATTTTTAGGTGAAGGTCCTCTTTAATTCGTTATGCCATGTTTTGGTATATTGCACTAGTTCCATGGAGTTCTATACTTTTAAACTAAAAGAAAAAAAAAACAAGTTGAAAACCCTATAAAAGAACCACTCTGTAATCTGCCTTTTATTATATTTATATGTCACATCAAGCTAAATGTGCCTACTGACAACAGTTCCTTGAATCCCAGCATGCACCACAAGCCAATGTCACACTTGCAAATTGGCAATAGGCATATTTATATCTTGCAGCATTTTAGAAAAGGATAAATGACATCATTAAAAATATTACACTCCTACATGCACTTAAACAGTGTCTTGCTAGCTAAGTATCATTTTCTGTTTCTTAATGGGGAAAGTTTGCATAAAAATCTACCATTGCAATGCACCACGTGGCTATTTTTAGCATTAAGTAGCTGTTTTCTCCACAGGTAGCACTTGTGGCCTCTTTATAACCAAAGCATTCTGCAGCTAGAAATTGCCATTTTTTGAGTGTCTATGCCTGGGTTATGCAAATGTAGTGAAAGAAGCCAAATTAATTTAAAACAAGAATTTCAAATGCTTACAAGAACAGGTCTTAACCTGGTACAATGGCCCATTGCATCTACTGTTTATAATCAGTATCTCCTACTCCCTGCTTAGCAGAAAAATGCTATATTGTTCTTTCTAATGCTGTTCTTTAAGGCTACAGTGCAAATGCATAATTAAGACCTTGTAACCAATGAAGTTTTTTATCAGAACATTTTCTGACAGTACTGACATTTAAATATTTGATTATCCTGTACTTGGTTAAGTTGTATTAAAATGTTACTAAACCCAGAACCTTGCATTCACTACATCTGGTCTCCCACAGTACACAGAACATGCAAATGCAATTATTTTAATAAACATAAACTGCTAAATACCCTTTCTCATCAGCAGTATATACAGTATCAGTTGTATGACTTCTATCAGTGTTTGGTTAAAGCTTGTAGGAGGAGTTTTTATTCTCCTCTGACTGTCATATGAGGCTGTATGACCCCTGACCCTCTGCCTGGACAGTGCTGATTGGCCCTGAGTGGCAATCACATGCACCCTCTCAAAGGAAAAAAAAACTCTCTTGCAATACACACCAAAACTGAGCATGTGCAGAGTGTTATCAAAGCTCTGTTCTATCAGCAGATGAATGACTGTGGAAGAAGGGGAGAAGTCAGGATCAAACAGCCTTTTTACACAGGTATGCTTTACTGCATGTACAGACTGATTTTACTGTTGTGGGTTTAGTAACACTTTACATTATAAAAAAAAAGGATAACTGAACTTTTATTGCAGTTATCCTTTAACCACTTAACGACCGCCCACCGCCGATTTACGTCGGCAGAATGGCACGGACAGGCAGAATCACGTAGATCTACATGATCGCCTTTGTGCAGTTGGGGGGTCCATCCGGACCCCCCTTCACTGCAGTGAGTGGCCGTTAAGTGTTCGGGAGCGATCAGGCATGAGGGGGCGGCCGCTCGATTCCGCCCCCCCCCCTCGCGATCGCTCCCGGCCAATGAAAATGCTTCCTCCGCCATGTGATGTAAACAAGGCTGGAGGAAGTGATGTCATCTCCCTCACCGCGGTCTTTCCGTTCCCGGCGCCGAGCAGAGAAGAAGCAGGTTAGTGCACCAACAGTCCACTGACACGTAGGTACACATAGGCACACAAATCACCCCCCAGTCACCCCCAGATCACCCCCCAGGTCACCCCAAAGCCCCCAATCACAGTGTCACTGATTGCAGTGATCATTTATTTTACTGATCACTGCATTTAGTGTCATCTGTGATTGTAAAAAGTTGCAGGGCAGTTAGGATTAGGCCCCTTTAGGTCCAGGGTAGCCCCCTACCCCCCCCCTAATAAAGGTTTAACCCCTTGATCACCCCCCAGGTAACCCTTTCACCCCCTAACTTCAGCGTCACTAAGCGATTGTTTTTCCGATCGCTGTATTCGTGTCGCTGGTGTTTTAGATAGGCAGTTATTTTTTTTTAGGTTCACCGCAGGTTTTTATTAGTGTCAGGTACCCCCATATATTATTTTAACCCCCTGATTGCCCCTAGAGTTAACCCTTTCACCAGTGATCGCCGTATAAGCGTCACTGGTGTCACTGGTTAGCCAGTAAGTTATTTAGTTATTTAGGTTACCCGTCAGGTTTTTATATAGTGTCAGGTACCCCCATATTTAACCTAATAAAGGTTTTAACCCCCTGATTGCCCCTGGTTAACCCTTTCACCAGTGATCACCATATAAAGGTTACGGGTGACGCTGGTTGATTAGTTTGCTTTTTATAGCATCAGGGCACCCGCCGTATATAACCCAATAAAGGTTTAACCCCCCTGATCGCCCGGCGGGTTAGATCAATTAGGTTTTAGCGCCAGAGAGGGTCTGCGTCGCCCCAGGCAGTGTTAGGTTAGTGACAGTAACGCTAACACCCACGCGCAAAGCATACACCCCCCTTAGTGGTATAGTATCTGATCAGATCTGATCAGATCTATACTAGCATCCCCAGCGGTTTAGGGTTCCCAAAAACGCAGTGTTAGCGGGATCAGCCCAGATACCTGCTAGCGCCTGCGTTTAGCCCCTCCGCCCAGCCCAGCCCAGCCCAGCCCACCCAAGTGCAGTATCGATCGATCACTGTCACTTACCAAACACAACACACATAACTGCAGCGTTCGCAGTGCTTGGTTTTTGGGGCCCTGTACGCGGCTAGGCTCCCAAAAAGTCCCACACATGTGGTATCCCCGTACTCAGGAAAAGCAGCAGAATGTATTTTGGGGTGCAATTCCACATATAACCATGGCATGTGTGAGCAATATATCATTTAGTGACAACTTTTTGTACATTTTTTTTTCTTTTTGTCATTATTCAATCATTTGGGACAAAAAAAAAAAATATTCAATGGGGTCAACATGCCTCTCAGCAAATAGCTTGGGGTGTCTACTTTCCAAAATGGGGTCATTTGGGGGGGTTTTGTGCCATCTTGGCATTTTATGGCCTTCAAAACTGTGATAGGTAGTGAGGAGTGAAATCAAAAATTTATGCCCTTAGAAACCTTGAAGGTGGTGCTTGGTTTTTGGGGTCCCGTACGCGGCTAGGCTCCCAAAAAGTCCCACACATGTGGTATCCCCGTACTCAGGAGAAGCAGCAGAATGTATTTTGGGGTGTAATTTCACATATGCCCATGGCATGTGTGAGCAATATATCATTTAGTGACAACTTTGTGCAAAAAAAAAAAAGTTTGTCATATTCCCGCAACTTGTGGCAAAATATAAAATATTCCATGGACTGAACATGCCTCTCAGTAAATAGCTTGGGGTGTCTACTTTCCAAAATGGGGTCATTTGGGGGGGTTTTGTGCTATTTTGGCATTTTATGGCCTTCGAAACTGTGATAGGTAGTGAGGAGTGAAATCAAAAATTTGCGCCCTTAGAAATCCTGAAGGCGGTGCTTGGTTTCCGGGGTCCCGTACGTGGCTAGGCTCCTAAAAAGTCTCACACATGTGGTATCCCCGTACTCAGGAGAAGCAGCAGAATGTATTTTGGGGTGCAATTCCACATATAACCATGGCATGTGTGAGCAATATATCATTTAGTGACAACTTTTTGTAATTTTTTTTTTGTCATTATTCAATCACTTGGGACAAAAAAAAAAATATTCAATGGGCTCAACATGCCTCTCAGCAATTTCCTTGGGGTGTCTACTTTCCAAAATGGGGTCATTTGGGGGGGTTTTGTACTGCCCTGCCATTTTAGCACCTCAAGAAATGAGATAGGCAGTCATAAATTTAAAGCTGTGTAAATTTCAGAAAATGTACCCTAGTTTGTAAACGCTATAACTTTTGCGCAAACCAATAAATATACGCTTATTGACATTTTTTTTACTAAAGACATGTGGCTGAATACATTTTGGCCTAAATGTATGACTAAAATTGAGTTTATTCGATTTTTCTTATAACAAAAAGTAGAAAATATCTTTTTTTTTCAAAATTTTCGTTCTTTTTCCATTTATATCGCAAAAAATAAAAATCGCAGAGGCAATCAAATACCATTAAAAGAAAGCTCTATTTGTGGGAAGAAAAGGACGCAAATTTCATTTGGGTACAACATTGCATGTCCGCACAATTTACAGTTAAAGCAGCGCAGTGCCGAATCCCAAAAACAGGCTTGGTCCTAATGGCCCGAAATGGTCCGGGGCTTAAGTGGTTAAATACCCCCACCCAAGTCTTACACTTACCTATCCTCTCAGAATAGCAGGGACAGGAAAGTGTAACACTTAGCAGGTGGAAGCTTAAAACTCAACTACAGACAAACAGCTACACAGATACATATATAAGTAGGGCTGTTACTGATTAAAATTTTCGTGTTCGATTAATCGATTTTTTTTAATCGATTAATCGACTAATTTCGATTAATTATAATGCACATACAGATCCAACTACTTTTAGCTGATCTCCTTGCAGGCCGATTCCCAGTGCAGCTACCAACCACTGGAAAAATCGATAGCAGGATACAAAAAACACACAAAGGCAGCGCTCGATGGGAATAGCATTAAAACTTTTATAGTCTTCAAGTAGGTAACAAAATAAATATTGCACTGGAGATAAAATCGATGTAGCTACATAAGCTGTAAAAATAGTGCGAGTAATACAAAACGGTAGCAAAAGCAGTCATAAAAACCTGCAGCTAAGTATGATACTGGTATAAAAATGTGTACAGCGATACCACTGCTGAATCCAGATGAGGAGGGGCTAACATCAGTCCATTGGCATGTAGATGTCCCGTGAAGGGAACTATCACAACTCCCAGTGGATGGCTGTAGAATCCCAGGTTGATAGAGGGAAGTGTAACAGCCCTTGCGTGTGGCAGATAGTAAGGTCCCGCCGGTATGCAGATATGAAGGCACAGCAAAGGAGCCCAAAGAATTTTGATTGATCAAATCAATTAATCGATTAATCGAGGAATTAATAGTTAATTTCCACAGCCCTATATATAAGCAATACATTTATATTGCTACACAGATACAATATAAACATGTGAGCTAGTTTACTTGCCAAGGATTTGTATTTCTGTCTATCAAATCCTTACATTTACACCGATCTGCAAAACAGCACACTTCTGTCTGGCAGAAGAGAAAACCTGCTCTGTTGTAGTTTTACTTTCACTTTCACTATCCTGCTGTGAAGTTATTGCCCTACTTAGCTTTGTATCATCAGCCAACACTGAGATTGAACTATTCTTACCAACCTCTATATCATTTATGAATAAATTAAACAGAATTGGTCCCAGGACAGAGCTCTGGGGTACTCCACTCACTATTCCAGGCCAGTCATACAAGCTATTTATCACTACTCTTTGGATGCACCCTTTGGATGCACCCCTGTTACCAGTTTTATATACTAATGAACAAACCCTATGGTCCATGCCAATGGACCTCAGTTTGTAAATTAAGCATTTATGGGAGACTGTATTGAATGATTTTGCAAAATCCAGATACACCACATTGACTGGCCTTCCCTTATCTAGATGGCAGCTAACTTCCTCGTAGAATGTTAACAGATTAGTCTGGCTATAATATGACTGAGTTCTTTGAGGACTCTTAGGTATAAGCCACCTGGCCCTTTTGATTTATTTATGTTAAGATTTTCAAGTCTTTTTCGGACACTGGATTTTGTTAGCCACCAGGGTTCAATCTGTGATGTGTTACTAATGATATAGTCTTGATTACTATGTAAAAACTGAGAGAAGAATGTATTTCGTACAGTTGCCTTCTCCTTGTTATTTGTAACCAACTTCCCTTCATCATCCTTTATCAGGCCAATATGCCCTGACCTTGCTTTTTTTTTGGTAATATATTTTAAAACATTTTTGTGATTTTTTTTATTTTCCTCTGCTATGTATCTCTCCTGGTCTATTTTAGCCACCCCAATTGCACTCTTACACGTCTTATTGCATTCCTTGTAGTATTTGAATGCTGACAATGACCCTCAGCCTTATATTTTTTAATGGCCATTTTTTCTCTTTAATATGTCTTTTTACGTTACAATTTAGCCACCCAGATTTAATCTTAGCTCTTTTTGATTTGTTGCCCATTGGAATACACCGGATGATACCTTTTATTTAATATGTTCCTAAAGTATTCCCATTTTTCCTCAGTGTTCAATATTTCTAGGATTTAGTCCCATTTAATATCTTGTACAATTGAGCGCAGTTTAGAAAAGTTGGTTCTTTTGAAATTTAGTATTCTTTTACTACCCTTGTGCCTCCTTTTCCAATGATTTATGCTCAATATAATTGCCCTCTGATCGCTTGTTCACAAGTTGTCCCATATTTCCACATCTGTGACCAGATCTCGGTTATTTGTAATTAAAAGATCTAGCAATGCATTTATTCTAGTCAGGGAATCCACAAATTGACACATGAAGTTGTCCTGTACCACACTTAAGAAATTAAGAGCGTAAAATGAGAGAGCAGTTCCTTATGCCCAGTCAATATTTCGATAGTTAAAGTCCCCCATTCTGATAACATTGCCCTGCATCACAGCCATTTCTAACTGTGATAGGAGATCCAACTCTTCCATATTCTTTAGGTTAGGGGGCCTGTAGAAAACCTCCACTATTAATTTTACACTTACTTCTTCTCTTTGAAGCTCCACCCACAGGAAATCCACCTTCCCCTTGCCCCATTTGTAATTTCGACCCTCACGTTCACTAGCAAATCATTTTTGATACACAGGCATACCCCTCCTTCTCTTCTTCCCTCCCTGTCTCCTCGATACAAAGAATACCCTTGGATAGTTGCTAACCAGTCATGTGAGCTGTCAAACCAAGTTTTTGATATTTCCATGGAATTTAAATCCTCGTAGTGTATCAGCAGCTCCAGTTCTTCCATTTTGTTAGCCAGGCTTCTAGCATTTGTGAACATGCCTCTTAGTTTTGTACGAGTGCATATTATTTCCTGCTTAGTTATTCTGTGGCTGTAGTTTCCTTTTGCCAACCCACTCACCAAGGATTTAGATATTATGATTATACTACCACCAATGCCTCCATTAACACCTTCTGACTTTCGCTCACTGCTGGTTTTTGCTTCCTCTGATCTCACCCCCCCCCCCCACTACCTACTTTAAAGTTTTGGACAGCAGCAGCTCAGACTCAATAGCAAATGAAACCTAATGCAACGTACACACGGTCGGAATTTCCGACAACAAAACTGTGTTTTTTTTTCCGACGGATGTTGGCTCAAACTTGTCTGGCATACACACGGTCGCACAAATGTGGCTTGGAAATTCTGAACGTCAAGAACGCGGAGACGTACAACTCTACGATGAACCGAGAGAAATGAAGTACAATTATTCCGAGCATGCGTCAAATTGAATCCAAGCATGTGCAGGGTTTTTGTGCGTCGGAATTGGATACACACGATCGGAATTTCCGACAAGAACTTTTGTTGTTGGAAAAATTGAGAACCTGCTCTCAAACATTTGTTGTTGGAAATTCCGACAGCAAATGTCCGATGGAGCCTACACACGGTCGGAATATCCGACCAAAAGCTCACATCGAACATTTGTTTTTTGGAAATTCTGATCATGTGTACGCAGCATAACTGTTTTAATTTATGCAAACCTGAAACACTAGCTTGATTTTCTTTTTTGAATGTGATGCTTGTTTTTTGGTGATTAAGTGACCAGTAATCACCCAGTTTTTCAAAAGGCTGAATGAATCCTCCAGCCTCTACCTCTACCTATAGAAAGGTCCCCAATGCACCTCATGGAGTTTCTTTTTGAATAGGGTCCTACTGGCATTTACTGTCCTCATCTAAAACCTTTGTCCTATCTTGTATTTCCAAAAACCTGTCAGCACCAGATTAAAGACTGCAATGAAGTAAGTAAGCAGTAAGCCTTTACTTTAACTTCAGAACCAGCTAGAAAACGTATACAGAAATGGGAACATTCAAACAGGTCAGCTGCGCTCTATGCTTCCACAGAAGGTACTTTTGTCAAGGCACAGCGCCAAGCTTCTATGAAAAAATTAAAACATAAGAAAAAAAATTGCTCTGCTGGCTATTCCGAGGAAATATGTAGTCATCAGAGACATGCTGGGTGACACCTATTCTACTGTGCCATGTCACCAAAGATGCAAAGCATCCTAAAAACAACAAGAAAAGGCATTCCCTACGACACAAAACTCATGCTTACTTAATAATCTATGCAACTTTTGAGTGTATACGAACCATCTCCGTTCTGTTCTACATTTTCCTTACATTGGGTTAAAACGTTTAATCACTGTTATGGTTATGGAACTCAAATGTTTTTTTTAGACAATCATTCAGGCAAAAGAAAAGATAGAAAAGAGAGAGATGATTGGCTTTTCCCCCACCCAGACACATTTTTCTCCCAATGGGGGTGTGTCCGGTTGTTTTGGAGGAACAACCAACCTCATCATCTGTCTGGTACAGAGATCCTCAGGATCATTGTTCTTATTGTTCAGCTCTATTTGTTCTTTACTGAACGCATTGTCTATGACTCTATGTTCTTAACATTACATTAACAGGAAATTGATTATGTCCTAGCTTAATGTTTGTGAACTTTGTTATTTCTGAAAATCCTCAATAAAACCACTGGAAAAATAACAAAACCTCAAGCTACCAAAAAGTGATATTTTAGTTATATACAGTATGGAACTTGGTTGGGTAAGCCTCTGTTTTTTTTATAGGTCTAGAATTTGTGCATTCCCATAACTCATGTTAAAATCCAGAAGGATTAGGCGGAACTGTTCATAATGGCCATAGAAGGTGTGATGACACCAAACCAAAACTCAAGAGCGGACATTTCTCCAACACAGAACAATGGAAATAAAAACTGTCTGGCGGTTTACCACCCCGGTGTCTGCCAAACAATGAAATATAAATTTTGGGTGTGCTACCCCTTTTATAGCTGCAATTTGGTACATGTGTGAAATACTATAGCTATGTTCTAAAAACAGAAATACCATTTCACTTTGAATCCTGTGTGCCATGGCATGGTGTCCTCATTCATCCTTTTGGAAAATTTGTGAAATGTGTGGGGATTTTTAAAAAGATGTATACCTTCATAGTAACTGTTGATGCTATATAAATCCTCTATAATAATAACAACAATAAAACAGATAAAGCAATAGATTTATATAATGTTGCCAGATTCAAGCACCCTAAGACTGCACAGTAATGATAAGTCTACTACAATTGCCAGTGTTTGTCATAGAGCAGTGACGAAAGTGTTGTATGATACTTTTTGTTTCATCAATAATGCTTAACCACTTAACGACCGCTCACTGTATATATACGTCGGCACAATGGCACCGACAGGCACAATCACGTACAGTGTACGTGATTGCCTTTGTACAGTTGGGGGGTCCAATCGGACCCCCCTTCTGTACAGTGAGCGGTCGGAATTCGTCTGGGAGCGTTCCGAGATGGGGGGGCGGCCGTTCGATTCCGGCCACCCCCCCGCGATCGCTCTTGGCGAATAGAAATGCCCCCTCTGTCTGTGGAATGTACACACAGACAGAGAAAGCAGGAGGAAGTGATGTCATCTCCTGTGCGGCGCTCACATATACCGAGCGCCGTACAAGAGAAGACACACAGGTCAGTACACTAACACTACACTGACACCAGCACACATAGGCACATAAATCGCCCCCCCCAGGCCCCCCCAGATCACCCCCCAGCCCCCAGTCACAGTGTCACTGATTGCAGTGACCATTTATTTACTGATCACTGCAATCAGTGACATTTGTGACTGTAAAAGTGTCACTACATTTAATTTTAGGTCCAGTGTAGCCCCCTAACCCCCCCTAATAAAGGTTTAACCCCTTGATCACCCCCCAGATAACCCTTTCACCCCCTAGCACCGCCGTCGCTAAGCGATCATTTTTCTGATCACTGTCTTGGCGTCGGTGATGCAGATCGGTACCCAGTAATTTTTTTTAGGTTCGCCGCAGGTTTTTATAGCGTCGGGTACCCCCATAAATTATCTAATAAAGGTTTAACCCCCTTGATCGCCCCCCAGGTAACCCTTTCACCCCCTATCACCACTGTCGCTAAGCGATCATTTTTCTGATCGATGTCTTAGCGTCGGTGATGCAGATCGGTAGCCAGTATTTTTTTTTTAGGTTCGCCGCAGGTTTTTATAGCGTCGGGTACCCCCATAAATTATCTAATAAAGGTTTAACCCCCTTTATCGCCCCCCAGGTAACCCTTTCACCCCCTATCACCACTGTCGCTAAGCGATCATTTTTCTGATCGATGTCTTAGCGTCGGTGATGCAGATCGGTAGCCAGTATTTTTTTTTTAGGTTTGCCGCAGGTTTTTATAGCGTCGGGTACCCCCATAAATTATCTAATAAAGGTTTAACCCCCTTGATCGCCCCCCAGGTAACCCTTTCACCCCCTATCACCACTGTCGCTAAGCGATCATTTTTCTGATCGATGTCTTAGCGTCGGTGATGCAGATCGGTAGCCAGTATTTTTTTTTAGGTTCGCCGCAGGTTTTTATAGTGTCGGGTACCCCCATAAATTATCTAATAAAGGTTTAACCCCCTTTATCGCCCCCCAGGTAACCCTTTCACCCCCTATCACCACTGTCGCTAAGCGATCATTTTTCTGATCGATGTCTTAGCGTCGGTGATGCAGATCGGTAGCCAGTATTTTTTTTTTAGGTTTGCCGCAGGTTTTTATATCGTCGGGTACCCCCATAAATTATCTAATAAAGGTTTAACCCCCTTGATCGCCCCCCAGGTAACCCTTTCACCCCCTATCACCACTGTCACTAAGCGATCATTTTTCTGATCGATGTCTTAGCGTCGGTGATGCAGATCGGTAGCCAGTATTTTTTTTTTAGGTTTGCCGCAGGTTTTTATAGCGTCGGGTACCCCCATATATTATCTAATAAAGGTTTTAACCCCCTAATTGCCCCTAGTTAACCCTTTCACCAGTAATCATCATATAAGTGTTACGGGTGATGCTGGTTAGTTAGTTTGCTTTTTATAGTGTCAGGGCACCCGCCGTATATATAACCCAATAAAGGTTTAACCCCCTGATCGCCCGGCGGGTGATATCAATTAGGTTTTAGCGTCAGAGAGGGTCTGCGTCACACACCAGGCAGCGTCAGGTTAGTGCCAGTAACGCTAACACCCACGCGTGAAGCATACACCTCCCTTAGTGGTATAGTATCTGAACAGATCAATATCTGATCTGATCAGATCTATACTAGCGTCCCCAGCAGTTTAGGGTTCCCAAAAACGCAGTGTTAGCGGGATCAGCCCAGATACCTGCTAGCACCTGCGTTTTGCCCCTCCGTCCAGCCCAGGCCACCCAAGTGCAGTATCGATCGATCACTGTCACTTGCAAAACACAACACACATAACTGCAGCGTTCGCAGAGACAGGCCTGATCCCTGCGACTCCAGTGCTGTAGGAGGTGATTTCACCACCACAGTTAAAAAAAAAAGCAAATATGCCGAAGCATTGGGGTAGCAGGGGCGGAGGAGTGATTTTGCTCCTAATGCCGCGTACATACGGTCGAAATTCTGACGGAGGCTTGCCCGTGGAAAAGTCCGACCATGTGTGTGCGGCATAACTTTTTTGCGGGAGGATGCCCCCATGCTTCGGCATATATAAATGGTGCATGTATGCCCATCATTAGAAGTGGGTGGATGAAGGGCGGTATTCTAATGGTGGGCATACCCACCCGATCAATCTCTTTTTTCATTCAGCCAACTGGCTGCATGAAAAAAAAAGATTACAATACATGTCCAACAAGGACCAGCAACGTACTGGTATGTTGCTGGACTTTGAATGGTTATACCAGATTGATGCCTGCGGGTTTAGGTATCATCTTGGTATCATTCTTTTCAGCCAGCGGCCGGCTTTCATGTAAAAGCAATCCTAGTGGCTAATTAGCCTTTGGACTGCTTTTACAAGCAGTGGGAAGGAATGTCCCCCCCCCAGATATAAAAAGCGCCATTGGGAAATTGGGAAAGCATTTTATCACACCGATCTTGGTGTGGTCAGATGCTTTGAGGGCAGAGGAAAGATCTAGGGTCTAGACCCCAGTTTTTTTTTTAAAAAAGAGTACCTGTCACTACCTATTACTATCATAGGGGATATTTACATTCCCTGAGATAACAATAAAAATGATAAAAAAAAAAAAAAAAATATGGAAGGAACAATTTAAAAATAAAATGAAAAAGCAAAATTAATAAAAAAAAAAAAAAAAAAAAAAAGCACCCCTGTCCTGCCCTGCTCTTGCCCAATGGCGAACGCAAGCGTCAGTCTGGCGTCATATGTAAACAGCAATTGCACCATGCATGTGAGGTATCACTGCGAAGGTCAGATTGAGGGCAGTAATTTTAGCAGTAGACCTCCTCTGTAAATCTAACGGGGTAACCTGTAAAGGCTTTTAAAGGCTTTTAAAAATGTATGTAGTTTGTCGCCAATGCGCCAATGCGCGTTTGTGCGAAATTTTAAAGCATGTCGTGTTTGGTATCTATGTACTCTATGAAAATTAAAAAAAAAAAAAAATATCTTTCTTCATTTTCAAAAACAAATGAGAGCTGTAAAATACTCACCATGCCTCTCAGCAAACAGCTTTGGGTGTCTACTTTCCAAAATGGGGTAATTTGGGGGGGTTCTGTGCTATTTTGGCATTTTATGGCCTTCGAAACTGTGATAGGTAGTGAGGAGTCAAATCAAAAATTTGTGCCTAGAAATCCTGAAGGCGGTGATTGGTTTTCGGGGTCCCGTACGCGGCTAGGCTCCTAAAAAGTCCCACACATGTGGTATCCCCATACTCAGGAGAAGCAGCAAAATGTATTTTGGGGTGCAATTCCACATATAACCATGGCATGTGTGAGCAATATATCATTTAGTGACAACTTTTTGTAATTTTTTTTTATTTTTTATTTTTTTGTCATTATTCAATCACTTGGGACAAAAAAAATATATTCAATGGGCTCAACAGGCCTCTCAGCAATTTCCTTGGGGTGTCTACTTTCTAAAATGGGGTCATTTGGGGGGTTTTGTGCTATTTTGGCATTTTATGGCCTTCAAAACTGTGATAGGTAGTGAGGAGTGAAATCAAAAATTTGTGCCCTTAGAAATCCTGAAGGCGGTGCTTGGTTTCCGGGGTCCCGTACGTGGCTAGGCTCCTAAAAAGTCCCACACATGTGGTATCCCCGTACTTAGGAAAAGCAGCAGAATGTATTTTGGGGTGCAATTCCACATATAACCATGGCATGTGTGAGCAATATATCATTTAGTGACAACTTTTTGTAATTTTTTATTTTTTTTCATTATTCAATCACTTGGGACAAAAAAAAAATATTCAATGGGCTCAACATGCCTCTCAGCAATTTCCTTGGGGTGTCTACTTTCCAAAATGGGGTCATTTGGGGGGGTTTTGTACTGCCCTGCCATTTTAGCACCTCAAGAAATGAGATAGGCAGTCATAAATTTAAAGCTGTGTAAATTCCAGAAAATGTACCCTAGTTTGTAAACGCTATAACTTTTGCGCAAACCAATAAATCTACACTTATTGACATTTTTTTTACTAAAGACATGTGGCTGAATACATTTTGGCCTAAATGTATGACTAAAATTGAGTTTATTCGATTTTTCTTATAACAAAAAGTAGAAAATATCATTTTTTTTCAAAATTTTCGGTCTTTTTCCGTTTATATCGCAAAAAATAAAAATCGCAGAGGCAATCAAATACCATTAAAAGAAAGCTCTATTTGTGGGAAGAAAAGGACGCAAATTTCGTTTGGGTACAACATTGCATGTCCGCACAATTTACAGTTAAAGCAGCGCAGTGCAAAATTCTGAATTCACCTCTGGTCCTTTAGCTACCAAATGGTCCGGGGCTTAAGTGGTTAAAGGCAACTTCGAGGCAACTCCGAGGCAACTTCAAGTTTCCTCCAGGACAGGCGACTTTGCCAGTGGCCAATCAAACAATAATCAGCTCTGTGGGAGGGAGGGGTTTGCCTGAGAAAACTATTTTCTCTTCCTGTAAAGTTGCTTCAGTTAAGACACTGATCCGACTTTGGATGCGACTTCCATTGAAATCAATGGGTACAAGTCGCCTAGAAGCCGCCTTGAAGTAGTACAGGAACCTTTTCTGAAGTCGGAGCGACTTCAGTAGTGTGCATAAAGACGGCTCCATAGACTAACATTACAGCACGACTTGGGGCGACTTGGGGCGTCTCGGGGCGACCTGAAGTCGGATCCTGAGTCGCCCTGGTGTGAACCGGCTCTAAAGGATAAGTTTACCTTTGTACACTTTTTATTTTCTAAATTACAGCTCCCCCTCACTAAATACACACTATACAATCAGATTGTATAGTGTATGGCCATGTTTATACACCTAAAATTACTAGTTGCGCTTTCAGTGCCACTAATTGTTAATGGCACACCAAACACAGAAGCAAACACACATTTTGCCATGTGAAAAAACGAGGGGGAAATGCTGCAAAACGCACAGTAAAAAACATGCAACCCACAAAACACCAAAATGTCCCATTAACCACATGTAGTGCAGCCAATTGATATCAATTGGCTGCCCTATGCGTGTCACAGGAAAACGAGACATAAAATGTGCGCTCCCACTATGCTAGATGTGACTGTGGCCTGAAAGTGAAATTGGTGCAGTAAGGCAAAAACAATGAGGCTCCATTCACATCTGTGCGTTTCCTTGCATTTCAGAAATGCGCTGCACCAAAAATCACAGTAAAAAAACGCTCCAAACTCCACTCTATAAAAAAGTTCTGAAGCTTCTTTGGGGCGATTGCTGTGTGTAGGGCAACTCATTCAGGTATATGGGCTGCCCCATGTGTGATGAGTGAAAATGCTCCAAAACACCTCGCTTAAAAAAAAACCCAAAAAACGCATGTGGGATTGTGCATTCCCGCTATGCAGAGCTGTGAACGGGGCTTGACAGCTGAGTGTTTCTGTCCACTCCCTACTATGTACTTCTATAAGATGATATAAGATCTAAAGATGGCCATACACGTAGCAATCTGTGTATTTAGTGAGAATGGTGATCACTGATTGATAGCATTTCATTTCTAAAAACGTGCACCTGGGATTGGGTGGGTAGATGATGCAGGGTGTGTACTAATGAGGTCAGCTGGTCAACTTCTTCCTCTTTCATGATCTACAGTCTGTAAGGAAGAAAGACATTACTAATGGAAATGTCTGGAAACGTTGATTAGGACAAGAAAGGTAAGTGACTGTAGATTTAATGGAAAACTTTGATATTTTTCCAAAAATAGTACATGAATGCTATATTGGTGCATAGGGAAGCTGGATTTTAGGGGGGAAAAATATGTACAAAGGTGAACTTACCATTTAAACTGCCCTCTTTAGTGAAAGACCTTGCCCGTTTATGTAGTCAGGCCACTATAAGAATGATCAATATATGAGTTTATCTAATAGGCCACGAAAAATAACAATGATTAAAATGAATGTATAGAATTAATGTATATAGTTTAGTTATGTGCTGTATTCAGCTATAAGAAGTGCATTATTAAACATATTTTTAAATAGGTAAATAAAGAATTACATTTTTTCATAAATGCAACTTGCAGACAGCAATTGGCAAAATAAGATCTAAGTTGTCTGTACACTCTTTTGTCACAGCTGTTGTGCTTCTGGATGATTCATAAATAGAACAGCTCTCCTTGCCAAAATACAGGGGACTTATGAAAGGCAAATAGATTTTGCACTTTGCAATGGCAGTTGTTCCAGAGCTTAGTAAATCAGATGAATCTTTACTTTGCAATGAATACCCAATCACCTGCAATGGAAATATAAAAAAATAAAAATTTTTGCTTGCACATGATTGGATGACGGAAGCCAGCAGAGCTTCATCTCTAGAGCAACTGCACTTACAAAGTGCACAGTCTATTTGCCTTTAGTAAATCCCCTCAGTGTTAGTAGTTTATATTCAAGCTACCAATAACAGTTGTACAGGGAGGTTGATTTGTCTCTCTCTATACCTAGGCTGTAGAGTTGGAACTTGATTATTGGGCATGTCTTTTTTAAACTTATTTACTATGTATCATGCAAGTTGTTCTGGACTTTCATATTGGAAAGACCAGCATTTTCTGCAAACTCAGCACCCTGTAATAAATGTTAATTAAATTACAATTTTATTTAACAATGACATTTTATTAGAAATACTAGATTATAAACATGTAACCCTAAAAATTCAACTGATCATGATAGTTTCCCTTTAGGCAAAACCTGTAGTTTAAAATATATGCTATAAAGTCTTTACTTTGGCAGGACATATACTAAAGATGGAATGATACAGACTAGATTAGCATGGCCCCTGTGCATGGATGGCATGCAAATTCATGATGCCTCTCTCTAACTTCATTTCCATGCAGTTGAAAACAGGACACTATAGCTATGAACTTCCTTCCATTTTTTTTAAAGCTTTCTGCCTTTACAGGTCAAGAGTTTCCAGATTCATTCATGTTCTCTCTCTCCCCCATTGTTTTTTAATTTTCTCCTAGTTTTTAATGCCATAATTATTTTGTCTATATCAGACCTCAAATTTTCCACTCGCCTACTCGCATTTTGCGAGTGGAAAATGAGGTCTGGCGAGGAGCTGGGCTGCCTGGGAGTGGGGGGGGGGCGAACATCGCCGGCGGGCGGGGTTAATCGGGAGCTGTTCTCCCAGCGATCGCCCCGTGGCAGAGAGCATGGAGGTAGAGGTGAGCCGCGGGATTACCAAGCGGTATAGTCAGCTTACATTACTTTCCTCCGCTCTGCCTGCTCTCACACACAGCCCCGCCTCCTCCTAACCCCGCGCCTGTAATAGACAGAATGCGGGTCCAATGCTGGCATGTGTTCTGTCTATTACAGGCATGGGGTTAGGAGGAGGTGGGGCTGTGTGTGAGTCTTTGATAGAGGTGGCGCGCTACTGGCTGCGATGCGAGTGATGTCATTGCGCATCTCGCCAGGCGCGCCAACCTTTAAAAATAGTCACCTCACCAGGAGGAGCTGAGAGAGGGAATGGAGCAGTCTTGCCTTCTTGGTGCCGGTGCCCGGCGGTGGTCTGTCCGGACTCCAGAGACCCCAGACAATTCAGTGACAGCGCAGCAGCTGCCCACAGTGCCCAGGCATCCACAGCACAAACGGACCAGCTCATGGCAAACCAAGCTTGCATTCTCAGACTTCCCTGCCTCAAGGTAATAAAGGAGCTGGTGGTGGTGGCAGGACTCAGGAGGTGACAGTGGTGCTGGCAGAAGGAGCTGGTGATGGTGGCTGGAGCTGGTGGTGGAAGGAGGAGCTGGTGGCAGGAGCTGGTGGGGGGCAGGAGGTGACGGTGGCAGGAGGAGCTTTTGGCAGGAGCTGGTGATGGTGGCAGGAGGTGACGGTGGTGGCAGGAGGAGCTGGTGGTGGTGGCAGGAGCCTGGTGGGGGCAGGAGCTGGTGATGTGGCAGAAGAAGCTGGTGATGGCAGGAGGAGCTGCTGGTGGCAGGAGGAGCTTGTGGCAGGAGCTGGTGTTGGTGGCAAGAGGTGTTGGTGGCAGGAGGAGCTGGTGGTGGTGGCAGGAGAAGCTTTTGGCAGGAGCTGGTGACGGTGGCAGGAGATAGTGACGTGGCAGGAGCTGGTGATGGTGGCAGGAGGAGCTGGTGGTGGCAGAAGAAGCTAGTGTTGGCAGAAGGAGCTTGTGGCAGGAGCTGGTGATGGTGGCAGGAGGAGCTGGTGGTGGTGGCAGGAGGAGCTGGTGGTGGTGGCAGGATGAGCTTTTGGCAGGAGCTGGTGAAGGTGGCAGGAGCTGGTGACGGTGGCAGAAGGAGCTGGTGGTGGCAGAAGGAGCTGGTGGTGGCAGAAGGAGCTCTGGCAGAAGGAGCTTGTGGCAGGAGCTGGTGATGGTGGTAGGAGCTTGTGGTGGCAGGAGGAGCTGTTGATGGTGGCAGGAGGAGCTGGTGATGGTGGCAGGAGGAGCTGGTGATGGCAGAAGCTGGTGGTGGCAGGAGGTGGTGGGAGCTGCTGGTGGCAAGAGGAGCTTGTGGCAGGAGCTGGTGGTGTCAGGAGGTGGCAAGAGCTGGTGGTAGCAGGAGGAGCTGGAAGGGACAGGAGCTGGTGGTGGCAGAAGGAGCTGGCCTGGTGGTGGCAGAAGGAGCTGGTGGTGGCAGGAACTGGTGGTGGCAGGAGCTGGTGATGGGGGCAGGAGGTGATGGTGGCAGGAGGAGCTGGTGGTGGCAAGAACTGGTAGTGGCAGGAGCTGGTGGGGCAGGAGGTGGCAGGAGCTGGTGGGGGCAGGAGGTGGCAAGAGCTGGTGGTGGCAGGAGGAGCTGGTGGTGGCAGAAGGAGCTGGCCTGGTGGTGGCAGAAGGAGCTGGTGGTGGCAGGAGAAGCTTGTGGCAGGAGCTGGTGATGGTGGCAGGAGCTGGTGGGGGCAGGAGCTGGTGATGGTGGCAGGAGCTGGTGGGGGCAGGAGCTTGTGGTGGCAGGAGGAGCTTGTGGCAGAAGGAGCAGGTGGTGACAGAAGGAGCTGGTGGTGGCAGGAGCTGGTGATGGGGGCAGGAGGAGCTGGTGGTGGCAGGAGGAGCTGGTGTTGGTGGGAGCTGGTGGTGGCAGGAGGAGCTTTTGGCAGGGGCTGGTGACGGTGGCAGGAGGAGCTGGTGGTGGTAGAATATTTATTTTTGTAACTTTATTCTGCATAAAACATTTAAGTGTCATTTCAGGAGATAGTTTATGAGGGCGTGATTAGCGGCAGAATTAGGGGCGGGGCATGGTGGGGGTTGGGCGGGGCAACTGGTGGCGAGTAACCCTTGAGGCCTGGCTAGTGACTCAAGACTTGACATTTTGAGCCCTGGTCTATATTACTTATTGACACTGGTGCAGCTGTGCATAGTAACTAACCAGCCTCTAGGTTTTCTGTAAAGGGTTAATCGAACAAACTGATTAGATACTATGCACAGCTACACCAGATTTTGTGTGAACCAGTTTTAGTAAATCCCCCCCACTAAATGTCACAGAATGTTATCATTTCATTATGTATAATTCTAACCTCAACTGTTCACTGGAAAATTGTGTTTTCTTATTTTTAATGAAAAGAGAATAATAAAAATAATCATAATAAAAAGATATTCAACCATAAAAAAATATATGTGATAAAATATAAAAATATGTTTACAATAGTGCTTACATCATGCTGCTCGCATTTACTGCAAACCCTAAAAAACAGAAATAAATGACAGATTTTTTTAAGCAAGACCCTAAAATGATACAGAATCTGAACTATTTCTCAAAAAATAAGCGCAGACCTAGTTATACAAGCAGCTGATGTTCTTATGCTGCTTTCAAATTTTCAATATCTTTTTAAAACTCATCAAGGTGCAGATGAATGTGCTGAATGCAACTTTGAATACAAAAAAGATCTCAGACACCATTCTGTTAAACTATATTATCAGCCCCTAGAGGACACTCTTGCTTTATGAGTTCATTTAATATGGAAACCTTGGTTTTTCAGATGCAAATACTTATCATTATATCAGCCTGCTGTATATTGGAAAGTGCATTTTATTCTGCTCTCCTCCTAACTATCCCTGTTCTCAAAATTTTTTGAATCCCCAAAGCTTCGGCTAGTAAATATTAAAAACTTGCATGAAGCAATTCCTTTTTTTAAAGAGCAACTTACGGGTAACAGATCAATAATCCAACATGCTTTCAACTTGGCTCTTTTTGAGCATAAAGAAATACTTGCATATTGTGAAATGTTTTGGGGTCTGCTTACATTATATTTTAATGTTAGTAAAAGAAAATAGTAATGTTAAAATGTTGTGTGGAAAATTATGGAAAAAAGTTGGAAAACAATCTTAGAAACACAAGGTCACTTTGCCCATTCCATGTCTCTTGATAGCCCACTCCCCATCAAGGTATACTCATACTTCAATGCTTCTTTTTTGCATCCTCTTAGCTCTTGCTCTCTAAAAGCTTTTTCCCTGTTTCTGTAAAAGAGTGGGGCTTCCAAGTATGCCAGAGTATGTGACCGCTCCCACGTGATGGTGCTCAGGCTTGAGCAATCATCAGAAGTGATCTCATCCAGTTGGGTAAGCTCTGGCACTACTCAGTGCTTACCTAGGGTAGACTTCTACAGCAGGGAGGCAATAAGGGAAGATGGACTGGTGAGACAACTTTGCAGGGGTGAGCTATCAGATAAAAGCAATATTGTCATTTTAAGGGTGGTAGTGGTGGTGGTGGTGGTGGTCTTGGGGGTAGATGTGTAATTTGAGAATTTAATTACCCAATGAAGTTGATGAAATTTATTTTCAGCTTTCTTTCACTGAAAATTATGGTTAACATCAGTTTTAGAGTGAAATGAATTCTTAACAAACATTTGTCAACAATCTGGTAGTAGAATTTAGTTTGAATCAAGGAAATCAAGCTTCAGAATGGATTTTGCTGAATTATGAACATGTAGGACTGAAAAGATTTCCAAGAAAAAATATTCTGACCTTTAGCAAACATGTTTTCAAGTCAAAAACATATTGTTATGTTTTTTTTTTTTAAATAACCCCTGCCTTTCTTATGCTACTTTTATTGCTCCTGCCTTCACTAAGTTGTTCCGTTGGGCTCTACGCAATTGCTAATTTAAAAAAAATGCTTGAATGGGGATTATGTGTGTGTGACATTTTTACGAAATTACTGTATTTGGGTTTTTGAAACCTTCTGGATAACAAATATAAAAGCTGTGCTCTTAACTATATATATTTCTATATACATTTTCATCAAAGTTTGTGAATAAAAGTTTGAAGGAGCAGGTTACATGCTCTGGTCTGTTTCTGCATAGCGATCAGAGGAATACTGATTGCCTTAGGATAGATAAATAATCTGTTGCACAAATGACAATGGGGTTTAACTTTGTTAGTATTCTACTTGGACATAGACTCACAACCACTTAACACAACCTCTTAAACTATACAATTTTATGAGGTATATACAGTATATACGCACAGTTTATAAATATATATATATATATATATATATATATATATATATATATATATATACCGTATACAATTAATACATGATAAAAAAAAAGCACTGGGCCAAACAACTCAGCAGAAGCACTCACTATATCCTAAAACCTTGGATAAAGCTGTCTGGTAAGGGATTGATTACAACTCTGACTTATTCACTTGTGTATGTAAACTATAACTTTTTTTGTAAACAGGCTTTTTTAAAGCAAAGGGCCAAAGGTAATCATGTGAAAAGAAGCAATATTTCATTTTTAAGTGAATTATTTTTTTTTTAATATGTAGCGGGGTGTTAAATTTAAGGGAAGTGTCTGAGTGGTAGTTAGGCTCAGACACGTTGATTGTTAGGGTTTATGGACCATTTCTGTCAATGGGAGATAGTGTTGGTGCACAGTTCCCTGTGGCCTACAGATGGCGCTGTTGCCATAGGCCAGGGTTGAACCACCAATCCAGGGCTGCACCTTTTGTGTCCCCTCTCTGCAGTAGTACGGCGGGGCGGGGAACCTGCTGTGCCTGTCGGGAGAGGGTATAAAAGGAGGCAGACATCTTCCATTGGGGTTCGTCCACGCCCAGGCACCTTCAGCCTGGGTGTGTGTGTGGTTTGTCCACACCAAGGCACCTTCGGCCTGGGCGTGAGGAGGGTCGTCTCCGGGTACCCTAGGCCCGGAGGCCTGGTTCCTGTTCCATCCCAGACACCTTCAGTCTGGGGGGAGGTACTATTTTGAAGGCCCGGGGCCCAGCAACCTTCGGCTGGGGTCTGCAAGGGATCGAGAGCTCCCAGGGTGCCGCCTTGCGAGGGGACCCATATCTGAGATGAGGAGGTCAGGGAGGTAACCCTTTCCGAAGACCCAGCGCAGAGTCGTGGTGGCGGTGAGGGCCTCTGGTAACTCTCCGGAGGGATGGTTTTCTCATTTACATGGGCCAAACACTTCAAGAGGGTAGTTCATCAAGTCAGTGGCAGTAACTTCATAGGGCAAGGCCCTATTCACCAGGTCAGTGGCAGTGACCAGTTCACCAGGTCAGTGGCAGTGACCAGTTTATCAAGTCAGTGGCAGTGACTTCTATTCACCAGGTCTGTGGCAGAGACCGTGCGCCAAAACTGTTTGTGAAACCTGAAAAGTCTGAAGAAATCATTAGAGTTTGTGCCTGGACCTCCTCCCACCTAAGCTGTCCTGTGTCTTGTTCCAACCTGTCTGCTGTTAAAGAGACTATTTGTTATCCAGTGTGAAATAAATGTAGAAGTTGGACTTTCAGTTGGTGTGGACAGTTACATTACTGGGGAAAAATAAGGACTTGCATCTATTCAAGACAGAGGTGAGAATCATTCTCGGGAGGATTCCACTCCAGCCGCAGGCAGGCCCGAAACTAACACCGCTCAACCTTCTCACACAGGAGGGTACGGGCTTGTGGTGCGGTGTGCCTCTCTCTGCCTGCGAGGAGCCAAATAAAAATGCAGGTAAAGACAGAGGGGTCTGTGCGCGACAAATATATACAAAAGTATATAAATCAGAGCTACCCTCACATTTTATCTTTCATTGAACACCAGGCAGATATTAAAAATACATCAAATTATTCTACCTACCAATTAAAAAAAAAATGTAATCAATTTTAAATGTATTTAGTATAAATGCTGGAATTTAACTTGATTGAAGCCTCTTGTATTCCCTGCAAAGCAGTGCTGGGTCTGTGAGGTTCAGTACTTTGGCTAAATTAAATGTTCTGTATTCACATATGCTGACAAGAAACATCCTGACAGGGGAACATCTCTGTTACTGCTCCTCACTGTCCAGTCACAGGCTGGATGGCAAAAATGTCACCTAGCTGTTTTATTTCATTGTATCGAAGAACAGCCAGGTCACCATCCTGGCTCCTCAGTCTGGCAGAGCTGTACAATTCACAGGCTCATAATGAAAATTTCTTGAACAGCTCCAATATTTGCATTTCCTGATTGCCAGGAGTTCAACCTCAACATATCCTAATTGAAGAAAGACTCCAGTACTATTCATGACCTCTAGGCAAAATCCTACTGTAGTTTTTGGATAAACAACAACTCTGTCTATGTGAAAACACTGTTCTTCTATCTCCATGATTCTAATGCCCCGTACACACGATCGTTTTTAATGTCATTTTTTAAACCAACGTTTTTCTCCTCGTTTTTTTTCATGTTTCCTCTCAAGCCTGCCTTGCGTACACACTATCATTAAAAAAAACGATCAAGCAAAGCGCAGTGACGTTCAACACGTACGACGGCACTATAAAGGGGAAGTTCCGTTCGAATGGCGCCACCCTTCATGTTAGTAAAGTTTGTTGAGCGACGATTCGCGCTTTTCAGTCCGTTACTGTGTAATGAATGTGCTATCTCCATTACGAACGCTAGTTTTACCAGAACGAGCGCTCCCGTCGCATACTTGATTCTGAGCATGCGCGTTTTTTTTCACGTCGTGAAAGCATACACACTATCGTTTTTCACGTCGTTAAAAAAAACGACATGAAAAACGACGTGAAAAAAGAGAGCATGTCCGGAATTTTTAATGGCCGTTTTTCACGTCGTTAAAAATGCTCTGGAGCCTACACACGATCATTTTTAATGGCCATTTTTTAAAATGGCATTTTTAACGGCATGAAAAACGATCGTGTGTATGGGGCATAATAGTAAGTGTGGCTCATTTTCTTATTCTGCATGCACCATAGATAGATATTAGTAATTCAAAAACAAATGAAACCTGACATTCTTTTATTTCCTACCTATATGAATCTTCTATGCAACCAATAAACTGTACTCTACATATAGCAAGTATATAATCTGCAGCATCATCAGAAAACATTTACTTCTGGGGGTACCAAGATTTATGTAATCAAATGTTCTTAAATCCCCTGAGAGAAGCCATAGCCCATATGCCAATATCTAGTTAGTTGCATTCATTGAATAGAAAAAAGGACTTGGGCCTCATCCAAAAAGATACAGAGAGATACAGAAAACTTTACAATTTTACTTAATATGTCTCCTCGTTGTGGCTGTTATAGTCCATTCTTTTAGGATGCTGGGGAATTCCCCGGTAATGACCTAATATATCTCTAGTTAGTTGCGTTGTTGGCTGGATATTGTATTGTTGATCTAATAGAATTTCTTCTATTTGATCTACATTGTTCTTTTTTTTTCAATATATAATATTACTGCTATATTACCTACCTCTTTGATGAAGTTCATAAAGCGATTTCCAAATCTCCAAGCTTTGTGTCGATGACACTGCAATGAGTTGACTGTCATCTGAGGGGCCCTCTGGTAGCAGACAGACACAATATGGACTGCATCGTATGTCAGAGCAGCATCTGTCTAAAATAAAGGGCAACAGCATTGGAATTGGGAAGAATCTTGCAAGGTTATCAATTGTGTGCTTTTAACCTTGTGGTCACAGTACAGGGATGCCATTTTCTGTTCCAGCATGAATAAGCCCTTACTGTAAAAAAGCAAGGTCCAAAAAAAAAGTTGGGCATGGAGGAACTAGAATGGCCTGCATAGAACCTTGACCTCAACTCTATGAAGCACCCTAGAAGTTAATTGGGATCACATCAGTACCTGTTCTCATATATGTTCTTTTGGCTGAAAAGGCACCAACAAACAAATTCCCACAAACACACTCAAAATCTGGTGAAAAGTTTTCCCAGAAGAGAAGAGACTAAGGCCTCGTACACACGACCGATTTTCTCGGCAAGAACCAGCAAGAAACTTGCTGGCAGAGAGGTCTTGCCGAGTAAATCGGTCGTGTGTACGCTGCTAGCGGGTTTCTCGTCGAGAAAACCGACAAGAAACCTAGACGAGAAAATAGAGAACCTGCTCTCTATTTTCTCGTCGAGATTCTCCTCGGCGTGTTTCTCGACGAGAAAAGTGAGTGTGTGTACACTTACCTGTCCGCCCGGAAGCCCGCGCATGTTCGAAATGAATTTGACGCATGCGCGGTAGCTTCCTAGGCATACGTAGGGTATACCAAGATGGCGGCGACGGCATCGAATGTGACGAGCGCATGCTCGACGTAGTCGATGACGTCACCGCGTACACTCCTTTCAAAGAACCGCGGGTTCTTTGAAACGAGCGTGTGTACACTCGGCCGGGACAAGTTTCTTGTTCAAGAATCTCGTCGAAAAAAGCGACATGTTTTTTTCAACGAGAATCTCGGCCGTGTGTACGAGGCCTCAATCAGCTGCATAGGAGAGATTGCAACACCATATTAATTTCCAAGGTTTTGGAATGTGATGTCAAATAAAATTGTAATGGTCGGATATTAACTAATCCCATGGTTTCCACTGTCCCGATAATAATATATCTATTATTTTATTTGTTAAAGCATTATTTTAAAATTAGGTGTTTTTTTGGTCTCCATTTATCAGGGAGTGCCCTGGATGAACATTGTAAGGCAGCAGATCATTGTTCAGCGGGTCATTGTGATTGATAACGATCCACATCACTGGATAACATGATTCATGTTCGATGTACATGGGGGTGCACCATTCTTTTATTTTTCTTCTTTTTTTTTTAATAAAAAAACTTTTTTATGGTGTTGGTGTTTTATTTATTTGCACCCTGTACTCACTCCCCTGGGGAGGTGGAAATCTTAGGGTCCTCTTATTCTAAAGGGGATTTCCAGATTCTGATAACATTCATCCCCCCTGCAAATGCCCACATCTTTTGGTGGACAAGATGTGGGGACAAGGCCTCTTTTCCCTATCAACATGGAGACAAGGTGCCTTGCAAGGCAAAGCCCTCCCCTCCTTGCAAGTTGCCTCCCCGAAACTGAAGGCATGTGGTCTGGTATGGTCTCAGGGGATACATACTCGCTGTTCTCCCTTTTCAGGCCACTGATTCTGCATGCCTTTTTTTAAGGGCAGTACATACAAAAAAATGTTGCAAGGTTCAATGTGCATTAAAACCAGACCCTTTGTTACTCAATCTAAAAGAAATATGAAAAAAAATAAAAAATACCCACACTATCAAAAAGTCATTTATTTAAAACAAAATTTTTATTTTTTTCTATAAACCCCCAAAAAAGTAGCACCACTCACATACTCCTGTCAAATGTATCAGCTGGTTCAAACACCGGTTGCTGGGTCACTGATAAGAGCATGTCAAGCCAAGGCCATATAGCAAGAAATGTTTCTCAGGACTGCACACTATTATAGCAAATCACAAAATGGCTTCAACTGGCTTCCCACCCATCAGGAAAGCCCCTCAAACATGTTTTACCTGTGTAAGGCTTAAAGTGATATTAAAGTCTTGTTTGTTTTTTTCTAAAATAACAAATATGTTATACTTACCAGCTCTGTGCAGCAGTTTTTCAAAGAGCAGCCTGAATCCTTCTCTATTCGGGTCCCATGCCGGTGCTCCTGGACCCTCTCTCCTGATCTGCGGCTCTGTGTGTCCATTTACACACAGAGTCACGGTTCAGTCCCACCCCTTCTTTCTCCTGATTGGCTCACTGGCTGTGATTGACAGTAGCGAGAGGCAATGGCTCTCGGTGCTGCCAAAAGCCAATCAGGAGTTCAAGTCCCTCGAGAGCCAAGGCTCTGAATGAATGAGTAACTTGTATAGCGCTACAAATGCGAACTGAATCGCCTCAAGGCGCTTTTTGCAGCCAGTGTCTGCCTGGCTAGTGCGGTCATTTACCCCGTAGGATTTTGACGCACTTGGGACACACATATACTGGGCCAATTTGGACAAGATCCAATTAACCTACCAGCATGTCTTTGGAGTGTGCGAGGAAACCGGAGTACCCGGAGGAAACCCACGCAGACACAGGGAGAACATACAGACTCCAGGCAGATGGTATCGTGGTCGGGATTCGAACCAGCGACCCTTTTTGCTGCTAGATGAAAGTGCTAACCACTACACCACTGCTCTCATAGACATTGCTGGATCGAGATGGGGCTCAGGTAAGTATTAGGGAGGCTGGGGGAGCTGTTGCACAGAGAAGGTTTTTTACCTTCATGGTGCATGAAGGTAAAAAAAAATTGTGCCCTACAACTATTTTAATCATAGAGCTTTGGTGTGCAGTCCTGGGGAAACATTTGTAGCTAAATAATGTCTCCTGATGTAAATCCAACAACATCAAGTCATCCAGAGATGTACTTTCTGTTTAATCCCAGTGATCTACCGCCTTCAATGGCTGCCCTTCTCTTATTCCCATCACAAATGACAGACCCCTGGCTGGCTGCTGTATGTCTAAAAGCTGGCTGGGGATTCTGAGTGACACCATTTACTAAATATTTCCATAACCATATTTGGTCAATGATGCCATTCAGGATCCCCAGCTTGTTTGTTTGTTTATAATCACCAGGTGGCCAGGATCTGTTACTTAGCGGCAGTAGTGCTAGTGCTGTTACATGACAGATCCCCAGCTGGTTTGTTTAAAAGCAGAAGCCAGCTGGGGATGTTTCATTTAGTTCCAGTGTTTCTACCACCCCGAAATGGCAGATCCCTGGATGCTGTTTGTAAACAAATTGTGCCACTTTTAACCACCTCGCGCCCGCCGTACGAGAATATACGGCCGCAAGGTGGTTGTCAAATGCCTCCGCTATTTGGCCACTGGGGGGCGCGCGAGCGCCGCCGGCGGCGCGCGCACGTGCCCGGCACTTCACTGCAATGCCGATGCGCGTGCCTGGCGGCTGCGATGTCCGCCAGGCACCCCCGATCGGCGGTTACAGAGACAAGGACATGGATCTGTGTGTGTAAACACAGAGATCCATGTCCTGTCAGGGAGAGGAGACCGATGCTGTGTCCCTTGTACATAGGGACACAGATCGGTCACCTCCCCCAGTCAGTCCCCTCCCCCCACAGTAACAATCACTCCCAGGGAACACATTTAACCCCTTCCTCGCCCCCTAGTGTTAACCCCTTCCCTGCCAGTCACATTTATACAGTAATCAGTGCATATTTATAGCACTGTTCGCTGTATAAATGTGAATGGTCCCAAATTAGTGTCAAAAGTGTCCGATGTGTCCGCCATAATGTCGCAGTCACAAAAAAAATCACTGATCGCCGCCATTACTAATAAAAAAAAATATATATATAAAAATGCCATAAAACTATCCCCCTATTTTGTAAACGCTATAACTTTTGCGCAAACCAATCAATAAACGCTGATTGCGATTTTTTTTTACCAAAAATATGTAGAAGAATACGTATCGGCCTAAACTGAGGAAAAAAATATAAAAAAAATAATAAATTGGGATATTTATTATAGCAAAAATCAAAAAATATTGCTTTTTTTTCAAAATTGTCGCTCTATTTTTGTTTATAGCGCAAAAAATAAAAACCGCCGAGGTGATCAAATACCACCAAAAGAAAGCTTTATTTGTGCGAAAAAAAGGACGTCAATTTTGTTTGGGAGCCACGTCGCACGACCGCACAATTGTCATTCAAAGCGTGACAGTGCTGAAAGCTGAAATTTCGCCTGGGCAGGAAGGGGGTATATGTGCCCAGTAAGGAAGGGGTTAAAGGACTATATCACACTGCTCTCCAACTGCATATTAAGCTTTAAGGCATCTTTCAAGTATGTTGTTTGAGGGTTCTGTGTATTTTCAGTGTAGTTTTGTAAGCCATATTAAAAGACCCTCTTCTACTTGAACAGTGTTTAATTTTTTTTTTTTCTGCATTTGTGCATTATTATTTTTTTGCTTTACTCACTTGTGGCAGTGCCCAGCTACTAACATTATTTTGCAAATACATTTTGAAAAAGCCCCAAAAAAACGCAAGATTCAGCTCCATTAGACTTCAATAACTTTGGTAATTGGGGACTTTTTGTTGGGTTCACCAAACCATCTGTAAACTGAGCTTTTCTTTTTTTTTCTTTTAGCTGTAAGGTAGAACTTTGTGAATCCAGCTCCTCACGGGTGATATTTTTGCTATGTTATCTTTGTTTTTTAAAACAGAGCAAACCTAAAAAACCTTGTTCCCAGAGCAGCAATGTAAACATTTTTTTTTTTTCATTTTCAATTATTTTTAACAAATCGTTTGGTAATAGAATTTGATTGGTTGCTATTTAAAACACTGGCAATTGTTGCTTATAGGCCTAATTATACATTTTAGTAAACTCAGTAGGTTTAATAAAATAACCGTTGTATTATGTGTTAAAATATTTCCTTTTGAAGCTTATAATCTTATTAGTTCAAGTAGTTGAAATTCACCAGAGGTTGGTCTTTTAAAAAAAAAAATAAGCTTAACTGTTGAAAGAAATACTCATAAAAATAAACCATATTAGCATCAGTGTGAGTACCATTGGTGAACTCACTCCAGAATTGCCTCAGTACACTGGCCCAATGACCTGGAACCTTTGAGTCTGCCAATGTATCATCCTCTATGTGTGTTTGTGTCCTCGTTACTGCTAGAGCAGATGATAAACAGCACTGGAGGCTAGTGGCATCTGGACTCTGAAGAGGTTGTAAGTGATTGAGGCATAACCCAATGCTTGCAATGATACAACCACAGGCTACACAAGGAAAATTACATGTTTGAAATTCTCCCAGCAGCAAGCAGAAACTTTGAAAAAAATAATAAGGTCACAAAGCAACAAAGGTGATGGAGAGTCTGAATGAAATGTGGTAAAGTAAAGTGAAGATAAAAAAAAAAAGACAAAAAATGGACTGTACTGAAGGAACAGCTATATATTAGAGTTCATGTCCCAGAATTTGAACAACCACTCAACGTGTAATTATTGAGATAAAAAAAAAGAACCTTTACTTTTTCTATAATCTACTTAACTCTAGTTTTCATAAATCAGCTCTGATATCATGGTAGTAAAAGAGTATTTTCTAACTTTTGGAACATGTTAAAGTAAACCTATCATGGACAGATGACAGAGGCATGGGAACTTAATTTTCTGGCCTCCTGATTTTTTTATTTTTTAGCTGTTATTCTAATTCACTAGCTCCAATTCTGTTACTAGGCAATGACCCTGAACAAGTATGCAGTTTAGGAAGGGTCAGCATAACAGCCAGCAGCTACTATGTTTTGGAAGACCAGAGTCTTAATGACAGTCTCCTTGTTTTTGTCAAGCATTTCCTTTAACATTGAGAACATAACTGCCTAATTTACTAAATCTGGAGAGATGTAAACATATTCAACCTTAAAAAGAAACATAATCTGGTTTTATTGCCATAGACAACACTAATTTCCTTTCTTCTGTGCACTTTTTATATGTTGAACCCAATGTTTTAAACCTCAATAAGACAAAGGGGGTTATTTACTAAAGGCAAATCCACTTTGCACTACAAGTGCACTTGAAAGTGCACTGACAGTGCACTTGGAAGTGCAGTCACTGTAGATCTGAGGGGAAGATCTGAAATGAGGGGAAGCACTGCTGATTTTATCATCCAATCATGTGGAAGCTAAAATGCTGTTTTTTATTTTCCTTGCATGTCCCCCTTAGCTCTACAGTGACTGCACTTCCAAGTGCACTTGTAGTGCAAAGTGGATTTGCCTTTAATAAATAACCTGCATTGTGTTTGATTTCGGGTAGTTTAGTAGAGTCCACATAGAACTTAGTAAACCCCCCAAACCATATATATTCAGAAATCATAAGTCCTGTAGAATTATATCCTATGATAGTTTTACAAATGTTTATCACACCCCACAATTTTCAATAAAAAAAAGCACTAAAATCATTATTAGTGTATATAAAATAACTTCAAAAATTGTTGCTAAATCTTAAAAGATACAACTGTATTGATGTTAATAAATACCTAATATTTGTAAACTTTAACCAGTTCAGCTGTAGAGTATTTATTTTTATTTTTTTGCACACATGTAAAAAACAAATTTTTTGGCAATAAAATTACTTTAACCTACAGAGCATTATATGTTTTCTGAAAACAGAGGCCCTCTAGAATAAAAGGATGATAGTTGCAAATTTTTATGTCACATGATATTTTTGCAACTTTTTATAAATTGCTAATTTTTAGGCTCCATGCACACTGGGCTTAAAAAATGTCTGTACTCTTGTCAGTAAAAAGCACTCATATAGAGCATTTTTTGTACAAAGTTTAGATGAGTTAAGAAGAGTTTTACGCTTTTTCTGCCGGTAAGCTCCAATCAGAAACACAAACCAAAAGGTTTGTTTTTCCTGCCCCTAAACGTTGAGCTTAAAATATGCCTGTAATCCTCCTAATGTACATGGAAACATAAGATAACATTGAGCTTTTTCTATCGGCAGAACACAAAACTCCTGTAGAAGCAGTGATTTTTAACCCCTTCCATACCGGGCCATTGGGAAATGACGCCGGCAGGAACCCTCTCTCCCTCCGGGTGGACGTCATATGACGTCCTCCGCTTTGAGGGGGGATATCTGAATGATGCCTGCAGCTAGAGGCATCATTCAGATATCCTTGTTTAGAGCCGGCGATCCTGCGCACCATAAGAATGATCATAGCGGCGATTCCGCCGCTTGATCGTTCTTATAGGCGGCAGGAGGGGACATCCCCCCCTCCCGCCGCCATCCGGTGCTTCTCCGGGCTCTCCTGTGCGATCGGGGACCCGGAGAGAATCGTCTGCGCCAGTGGTGGGTCACGTGATGAGCATAGAGATGACTGGTGACCAGATGGTCACCAGTCATCTCTATGATCGTCGGAGGCCCGGGCGCGATGTGATGACGTCACGACCGGGTCCTCAAATGTAAACAAAGCCGCCATTGTGGCTAGTAAGTATGAGATCGGTGAAAAAAAATTCACTGATCTCATGCTTTCCAGCCTGGATGAGAGATGTGGGGTCTTATTGACCCCGCATCTCTCCATAAAGAGGACCTGTCACACACATCCCTATTACAAGGGATGTTTACATTCCTTGTAATAGGAATAAAAGTGATCAAAAAAAAAAGTGTAAAAAATAAAATAAAAAGTAAAAATAAAAAAAAACAAGTAAAATAAAAATAAATATATATATTTTTTTTTTAAACGCCCGTCCCCAATAGCTTGCGCTTAGAAGCGAACACACACGTAAGTCCCGCCCGCATATGTAAACGCCGTTCAAACCACATATGTGAGGTATCGTCGCGTGCGTTAGAGCACGTGCAATAATTCTAGCACTAGACCTCCTCTGTAACTCTAACCTGGTAACCTGTATAAATTTTCAAAGCGTCGCCTATGGAGATTTTTAAGTACCGAAGTTTGGCGCCATTCCATGAGTGTGCACAATTTTAAAGCATGACATGTTAGGTATCTTTTTACTCGGCATAACATAAGCTTTCATATTTTATAAAAAAATTGGGCTAACTTTACTGTTTTGTTATTTTTTAATTCATGAAACCATTTTTTTCCCAAAAAAAGGGGTTTGAAAAATTATTGCGCAAATACCGTGCAAGATAAAAAGTTGCAATGACCGCCATTTTATTCCCTAGGGTGTCTGCTAAAAAAACATATATAATATTTGGGGGTTCTGAGTAATTTTCTAGCAAAAGAATGATGATTTGTACATGTAGGAGAGAAGTGCTAGAATAGGCCCGGTATGGAAGTGGTATAAAAAGCCCTGTATGGAAGTGGTTAAGCCAGTGTGCATGGAGCCTTAGGAAAAAAAAAAATATTTTAGTGCAAACACACACAATATAATACCCATTTTTTTGGTAAAATATAAAAGATGTGGTTGCATCATGTAAATAGATACCAAACATGCCAAGTCTTACAAGTTAAAATCAGTATTTTTTGCTAGAAAATTACTTAGAACCCCCAAACATTATATATATATATATATATATATATATATTTTTAGTAGAGACCCTAGAGAATAAAATGGCGGTCATTGCAATATTTTATGTCACACTGTATTTGCCCAGCGGTCTTTCAAATGCAATTTTTTGGAAAAAAAATACACTTTAACAAATAAAAGAAAAAAAAAAACAGTAAAGTTAGTGAAAGATGATGTTATGCAGAGTAAATATATACCTAACATGTCGCTCTTTAAAATTGCGCACACACGTGGAATGGCGACAAACTACGGTACTTAAAAATCTCCATAAGCGATGCTTTAAAACATTTTAACGGTTACCTGTTTAGAGTTATAGAGGAGGTATTGAGCTAGAATTATTGCTCTCACCTCTCAATCTAATGATTGTGGCGATACCTCACATGTGTGGTTTGAACACTGTTTGCATTTGCAGGCGCGACTTACGTGTGCCTTTGGTTTGGCGCATGAGCACAGAGGGATGGATGCTTTAAAAAAAAAAGTTTTTCCTATTAATTTTCTTTTTTTTCTTTTTAGAATGTCCCTTTAAAAAAAAAAATTCTGATCACTTTTATTGCTGTCACAAAGAATGTAAACATCCCTTGTGACAGTAATAGACAGTGACAGGTACGCTTTATGGAGAGATCTGGGGTCTAAAAGACCCCAAACCCCTCCTTTGAACTTAAAGAGTATTCAAAATGCCAAGATCTGCGCTTTTGAATACTGTGGATTTGTTAAAACTGGTTGCGTTGGCTGCGGAGTAAACTGGAAGTGACGTTGTGACGTTGCTTCTGGGTTACTACATCAGAGACACTCTCAAAGCCAATTTCGGCTTTGTTCGGGTCTCTGGCCAGCCGGTGGGATGGGAGAGCCCGGGCGAGCTGTGGAAGGTGGCAGGAGGGCCACTGCTTGTAATGACATCATGGCCGCATCAGTTGTTATTACAAGAAAGAAGACTGTGGGCTCTAAAAATGGTACTGGGGTGGTGCCTGAAGCTTCAGGCATCATTCCGGTACAACCACTTGAGTAAAATGAAGTACAGGTACATGATTTTGTTTTTGAAAAATTACGTACATGTACGTGATTTCGTTTTAGTTTTTCCTTTACATACACTTTTACCTGCTGCCAGCCATACACATATACAGCATCTCACAAAAGTGAGTACACCCCTCACATTTTTGTAAATATTTTATTATATTTTTTCATGTGACAACACTGAAGAAATTACACTTTGCTACAATGTAAAGTAGTGAGTGTACAACAGTGTAAATTTGCCATCCCCTTAAAAAAAATAACTCATCACACAGCCATTAATGTCTAAACCGCTGGCAACAAAAGTGAGTACCCCCCTAAGTAAAAATGTCCAAATTGGGCCCAAAGTGTCAATATTTTGTGTAAAAGAAACAAGTGGGGGGGGGCTCTCTAAGTGTAGAATTAAAAAAATATAATTTATTGCACAAGATTAAAAACACTTACAAGATATAAGTGGGATTCATGCTCATCATAAGTATGTAGTCCTGGCAGTTCTACTGCATCCCACAGGCTCCTCGCACAATCCAGGGAGCTGGGAAAGGTTCTTTCCCAGCTACCCGGATCGTGCGAGGAGCCTGTGGTATGCAGTAGAACTGTCAGGACTACATACAGTAGGTGCCACCGATATTGTGTCAATCTCGCCGCTTCTAGAGGCGAGATTGACACCCTATGAGCTCCGTTGCGAGAGCCAGCGCCGAGCTGTCTCGTCATCGGGAAAGGAAAAATGTTCCTTTCACGATGAGCGACACGCGTTGCCGATAGACTGGGATCCGACGTGGATTCCCGCCAATACCAGGCACTGCGTTTGGTATGAATCCTGAGCGGGAACTCCACGCCATTTTATTAAAGAAAAATAACGGCGTGGGTTCCCCCTCCAGGAGCATACCAGGCCCTTGGGTCTGGTCTGGATTTGAAGGGGAACCCTACGCCGAAAAAACGGCATGGGGGTCCCCCTCAAAATCCAAACCAGACCCTTATCCAAGCACACAACCTGGCAGGCCGCAGGGGAAGAGGGGGGGAGAGAGAGCGGTCCCTCCTCCCTCCTGAACCGTACCAGGCCGCATGCCCTCAACATGGGGGGTTTGGTGCTCTGGGGCAGGGGGGCGACCTGCGGCCCCCCCACCCCAGAGCACCCTGCCCCCATGTTGATGAGGACAGGGCCTCTTCCTGACAACCCTGGCCGTTGGTTGTCGGGGTCTGCAGGCAGGGGGCTTATCGGAATCCGGGAGCCCCCTTTAATAAGGGGGCCCCCACATCCCGGCCCCCCACCCTATTTGAATGAGTATTCGGTACATCGTACCCCTACCCATTCACCTGGTGGAAAAAAAATGGCAATAAAAATACAACACAGTTTTTTTAAGTATTTTATTGCGCAGCTCCGGGGCTCTCTTCTGTCTTCGGGGGTCTCCGGTGTCGTCGCCACGCTCTCCGGTTCTTTCTTCTGCCGGGCCACCGCTATCTTCTTCCAACTCTTTTGCTAGCGGGGCCCGGTCTTCTCCGTCGCCTTCTTCCCTCTTCTCCTCTCCGGTTCTTTTTTTCTTCCTCCGGGCCTCCGCTAACTTCTTTTAGCTCTTTTGCTAGTGGAGGCCCGGTCTTCCCGTCGTCTCGTCCGGCTCTCCGTTGTCCTTCTGCCGGCCCCTCCACTAACTTCTTGTAGCTCTTTTGCTAGTGGAGGGGCCGGTCTTCCCGTCATCGCCGTTGGCGTCTTCTTCCCTCTTCTCCTCCTCGATGTTGACTCTAGTGATGTTCAGTTCATGAACGAATCGTTCTTTGAATCGGTTCTTTTCAGTGAACTGGATGAATCGATTCATCTGAGTGAACTGATTCGTTTGAAACAGTTCACTTGTATGCACTCAATACATAGCATAGCAGAGCAGGCCTGGTAATATGATCCTAGAGTGAGAGAGCTCGGCCCCTCCCTACAACCAATCAGCGTGCTCAAGGCAGTAGGCACAGTGACACTCAGGAACTGGATAGAGTGAGGAGAACACACAGTACACTGAGTTAAAGAATCATACCAGTTACCGAGTTAAAGAATCATACCAGTTACCGAGTTAAAGAATCATTCATACCAGTTACCGAGTTAAAGAATCATACCAGTTACCGAGTTAAAGAATCATATGAGTTGTTAGAATACAGTACACTGAAAGAACCCTGAGTCATCACCAGTAGAATACACTAAATTAGGTAGCAGGCAGCAATACACTACAGACTGCTTAAGGCTAGGTTCACACTGCTGCGATGTCAGAGTTCGCATGTGATCCGCACCGCACTGCAAGTGCATAATCACATGCGATTTCAGACATACAAATCGTATGGCTGAGTTTGCATCAAACTCGCACAGGACCCTTTTTTTGTCTGCAGCAGAATCGGATCGCATGGGTGTTCACACCCATGCGATCCGATTCCTGTCCGAGTTTGCAGATCGCGCTGCGCTGCGATCTGCAAACTGATTTGGGGGTGTCATTAACTTTATTGACACTCCCAGCAGTTCGCACAGAGCAGTGTGAACTGCCGCCGGAAAGCCTGCGATGCGGGAACCCGCAGTGGATTTGCAGCGTTCCCGCATCGCAGCAGTGTGAACCTAGCCTTAAAGACATAGAGGACAGAGTCAGGATAAGAAGATATCCTCATTCAGAATAAGGCTAGGTTCACACTGCTGCGATGCGGGAACGCTGCAAATCCACTGCGGGTTCCCACATCGCAGGCTTTCCGGCGGCAGTTCACACTGCTCTGTGCGAACTGCTGGGAGTGTCAATAAAGTTAATGACACCCCCAAATCAGTTTGCAGATCGCAGTGCCTGTGTGAGTTTGATTCGAATTCAGCCATACAATTTGTATGGCTGAAATCGCACCGCACAGAGATCGCATGTGATATGCACTGCAGTGCGGTGCCGATCACATGCGAACTCTGACATCGCTGCAGTATGAACCTAGCCTTATTTATTAACCCTTTAGTATTTAGTTGGCTTATCCTAAAGGAGATATGCATGTTAAAAAGGACAAACATCCCTTAAGTTCTGGGACATGTGTCTAATTTAGTAGCTGTATAACTGATTTCCATGATATCCAATGAGTACCATCCATATCTGTGCGTCTTCAAGTCGCAGCGACTTCAAAGTAGTTACTGCACTACTTTGGTCTGATTTTGATGTGACTTGAGGCAGAGACCTCAAGATTACATAGGTATTGCTTCAAGTCGCATCAAAGTCACGGTAAAAATCGTGGCAAAAATTGCACGACTTTAAAGTCGCACAAGTGTGAAAGGAGCCCAACGATTGGATTTTACTACCATGGGTACTTCGCCCACCCGCGGTAGTAAAATCCGATAATTTTTCCTGTGCATGCGCTAGGAAAAATATGATGGCTAGCAATGTTAACTGTGAAGTTGGCCCATCAGAATGAGGTTCACATGCACAAAAACCCGCTTTTCATTTACACAGCTTTTTGTGCGTCACCAAAATTGATGACGCCGCTAATCTGACAAATTTGCTTTGTGCTCTGAGCAAGAAACTAAATACAAGTAAATGTCCCCAGGACCTGCAAACCTTCTGTGGAGAATCATTCTATTGATTCTAATTTTAAGAAGGTTGAGTGAGAGCTTTAGTTCACTTGCTTGTCAGTAGATTCAGCAAGTGAACCGAAGAACCGAAGAATCGATTAATTGAATCGGTTCATTTCAGTGAGTGAATCAAAATGAACCGATTCAGTTAAAAGATCCGGACTTTCCATCACTAGTTGACTCGTCGCTTCCTCTCGCAGTAATGCTAAATCTTCGGTCCGCAGAGATTAATATAGGCTTCTCATGACGTCACAGTCACATGTTCCCATGACGTCACAGTCACATGCTCCGGGGCCATGTGCCCCGGAGCATGTGACTGTGACATCATGAGAAGCCTATATTAATCTCTGCGGACCGAAGATTTAGCATTACTGCGAGAGGAAGCGACGAGTCAACATCGAGAAGGAGAAGAGGGAAGAACACGCCGACGGCGACGACGGGAAGACCGGCCCCTCCACTAGCAAAAGAGCTACAAGAAGTTAGTGGAGGGGCCGGCAGAAGGACAACGGAGAGCCGGACGAGACGACGGGGAAGACCGGGCCTCCGCTAGCAAAAGAGCTAAAAGAAGTTAGCGGAGGCCCGGCGGAAGAAAGAAAGAACCGGAGAGAAGAAGAGGGGAGAAGGCGACGGAGAAAACTGGGCCCCGCTAGCAAAAGAGTTGGAAGAAGATAGCGGAGGCCCGGCAGAAGAAAGAACCGGAGAGCGCGGCGACGACACCGGAGACCCCCGAAGACAGAAGAAACCCCCGGAGATGTGCAATAAAATACTTTAAAAAACTGTGTTGTGTTTTTATTGCCATTTTTTTTTTCCACCAGGTGAATGGGTAGGGGTATGATGTACCCCATACTCATTCACATAGGGTGGGGGGGCCGGGATCTGGGGGCCCCCTTATTAAAGGGGGCTCCCGGATTCTGATAAGCCCCCCGCCCGCAGACCCCGACAACCAACGGCCAGGGTTGTCGGGAAGAGGCCCTGTCCTCATCAACATGGGGGCACGGTGCTCTGGGGTGGGCATGTGGCCTGGTACGGTTCAGGAGGGAGGGGGGCACTCTCTCCCCCCCTCTTCCCCTGCGGCCTGCCAGGTTGTATGCTCGGATAAGGGTCTGGTTTGGATTATGAGGGGGACCCAACGCCGTTTTTTTCGGCGTAGGGTTCCCCTTCAAATCCAGACCAGACCCAAGGGCCTGGTATGCTCCTGGAGGGGGAACCCACGCCGTTTTTTTTCTTTAAAAATTGGCGTGGAGTTCCCGCTCAGGATTCATACCAAACGCAGTGCCTGGTATTGGCGGGAATCCACGTCGGATCCCCGCTCAATACAGTGTCGCATCTCCCTCTCGCTATTGCAGCGAGCGTGGGATGTCGGCACCCTGTTGCCGAGATCTCGGCACTCCTGTCGCCGAGAATCTCGGCAATGGGAGCGCGATAGATATACAATATCGGCGGCACCTACTGTACTTATGATGAGCATGACTCCCACTTATATATTGTAAGTGTTTGTAATCTTGTGCAATAAATTATACTGTTTTAATACCACACTTAGAGAGGCGCCTCCCCCCCGCCCCCCTTGTTTCTTTTATATGTTTTGCAGAGTTGCTGGACACACTCTGAGGATGGCTGCCTCTTTTTAAATCACTTCCTTACTGTGGTTCAAATTTGTTTTTACCTAAAGACTGACTAATCAAATGTACATTATTACAAACTAAGGGCATTTCCTCCTGGAGCGCCAGGTACCCAATTTACCTTAATATTTTGTGTGGCCACCATTATTTTACAGCACTGCCTTAACCCTCTTGGGCATGGAGTTCACCAGAGCTTCACAGGTTGCCACTGGAATCCTCTTCCACTCCTCCATGACGACATCACGGAACTGGTGGATGTTAGGGACCTTGCGCTCCTCCACCTTTTGTTTGAGGATGCCCCGCAGATGCTTGGCCAGTCCATCACCTTTACCCTCAGCTACTTTAGCAAAGCAGTGGTCGTCTTGGAGGTGTGTTTGGGGTCGTTATCATATTGGAAGACTGCCCTGCGGCCCATTCTCCTAAGGGAGGGGATCATGCTCTGCTTAAGTATATCACAGTACATGTTGGCATTCATGGTTCCCTCAATGAACTGTGGCTACCTAGTGCCGGCAGCACTCATGCAGCCCTAGACCATGACAATCCCACCACCATGCTTGACGGTAGGCAAGACACACATGTCTTTGTACTCCTCACCTAGTTGCCACCACACACGCTTGACACCATCCGAACCAAAAAAGTTTATCTTGGTCTCATCAGAACACAGGACATGGTTCTAGTAATCCATGTCCTTAGTCTGCTTGTCTTCAGCAAACTGTTTGCAGTCTTTCTTTTGCATCATCTTTAGAAGAGGCTTTCTTTCTGAGACGAGAGCTACGCAGACTAATTTGATGCAGCGCGTGGTGTATGGTCTGAGCACTGACAGGCTGACCCCCCACCCCTTCAACCTCTGCAGCAATGCTGGCAGCACTCATATGTCTATTTCCCAAAGACAACCTCTGAATATGACGCTGAGCACGTGCACTCAACTTTTTTGGTCAACCATAGCAAGGCCTGTTTTGAGTGGAACCTGTCCTGTTAAACCGATGTATGGTCTTGACCACTGTGCTGCAGCTTAATTTCAGGGTCTTGGCAATCTTCTTATAGCCTATGCCATCTTTTTGTAGAGCAACAATTATTTTTTTCCGATCCTCAGAGAGTTCTTTGCCATGAGGTGCCATGTTGAACTTCCAGTGACCAGTATGAGAGAGTGAGAGTGATAAAACCAAATTTAACACACCTGGTCCCCATTCACACCTGAGACACTAACAAGTCAATTGACATCGGGGAGGGAAAATGGCTAATTGGGCCCAATTTGGACATTTTCACTTAGGGGTGTACTCACTTTTGTTGCCAGCGGTTTAGACAATAATGGCTGTGTGTTGAGTTATTTTGAGGGGACAGCTAATTTACACTGTTATACAATCTGTACACTCACTACTTTACATTGTAGCAAAGTGGCATTTCTTCAGTGTTGTCAAATAAAAAGGTATAACAAAATTTTTACAAAACTTTGGTGAGATACTGTATGTGGTAGCATAGTAATGGACTATATGCTGTGGCCAACATTTCTGTTTTGTACTGGGATCATGCTCAATCAAGCCCCCCCCCCCCTCCCAAGTACTGTAAGTGAGTTGTCCCTGACATCTTGTAGTCCTATTTTTCTAGGTGCTTGCTAACCCTACTTATGAGACCCAACCTGCCTATGAAGGAGATGGCTGATTCATAGATGAAGCTTGTCTCTGTTGTGAGCACCTTCGCCATTTTAGCCCAAACTAATATAAAAGTGATCTCTAAAGTTCCACTGTAAATGCTTAATATAAAACTTGGTCATCTGTACATGAACAAGATCATTACTGTAGAATCGTACCGTCATCACTCCATCTAGTAGTCCAGTCTCTGGCTTAGGAGGTGCTTGTAGACGTTCCATTGACCATTTATCTACGATAGTGGTAACATATGGGTTTTCCACATTTAGAATCCGGAATCCTGTAAGATTTACTCCAGAGTAACGATATGGCTCCAGGTCCAGAGCATAAAGATCCTAAAAAATAAAATTGTAATTGTTACAGTACATTAAAAAAAAAGGTCATCTAAAACCTGTATTTATACTCCTGTGGTCCTCCTTGGTCATCTGCCTGTGCCACTTCACTTCTTTCCCCATCAACTGAGTAGCTTTCATATCACATAACAAGATTAGATGTCAAATAAGGACTTCTGATGTGTTACTGTACCTTTAAAACTTATTTTTTTTTAGTTTTAAATGGAGCAAGGTAGGGTTAAAACCCCTGTCAGTTTAAGACATACATCCGGTCCTGCTTAAACTAATGGTTCAATAGGGAGCTTGTTTATGTATCTTTCAAAGTAAAATTTCCCCTTTACATTTTACCGGACAGGAGGTCAGGGAAAATTGCCACAGGGAAACAGACAATAATAATAAGCTAACACAAAAAATGGGAATTTTTTTTTAACAAAGCCCTGGACAGCAGTAAAACCAGACAGCAGTTAAAAAAAAAAGTTTTGGAGCAATAGGGTGCTTTAAAAGCTTTTACTTTTTCAGATAAACAGTATTTTGAATCATGTTTTCAGTTATTCTTCACTATATCTCTGCATTTATAAAGTGATTACATTAATCACATATACTTAATTTGAGGATACAAGCTAAAGTATAGCTCCCTTTGACCTTGATGCTGTTTTATGCCAGATGAATCATGTTCCTAACCATAGGCGTGTGCACAGGGTATGCTGGGGGTGCCTGGGCACACCCTAATCACCTCGTACACATTAGCATTATCAGTCTGTGTGTAGGCGGAGAGAAGGGAAAGATCTCCCTCTTATCAGCTCTGCCTTCAGAGAAGTGCTTGCACACTTCCTTTTACTGCGTAGGCAAGGAGATTAATGTGTCGGAGTCATATATATGTAGACACACACACACACACATGAGTGTTTGAGCTTTGGGGTGCACACTCGAATGCAATAGACTGTGCACACCTATGTTCCTAATAAACATGGGTTTAGATTTACCTCTGTTCATTATAGTAAAATATTAGATTAAAAGAATGATGGTTTGTATTGGCTTCCTCAGGGAATGTTTGAGTTTTATATCTTGTATATGTTATTTACTAGAGGCTATAAATCACGGACATTGTTCATCTTAGACTGTGATTTCCTTATTAATTACAAATGGGATTTCAGGGTTCATCAGATAAAAACTAAAATTTTTTATACATCAAATATATTTTTCACATATTTGTAAATTGTGTTGGAAGTTATATACTACACTATATTTATTTTATGGTAAAAACAGTATATATAGATAAAGATTTCAGGCTTATGACAGTTCATAATGTATTCTGATTAACAGGAGCATTGGTTGCTTAAAGTGGTTGCAAACCCGTTACAACCACTTTTACCTACAGGTAAACCTAGATTAAGGCTTACCTGTAGGTGCTCGAAATATCTCCTAAACCTCCACGGTTTAGGAGATATTTACAGAAATGACGGGCGCCGATGTCTACGATGCACTTTAGCAACAGCGATCATGCCGTTCCTAAAGGAGCCCGTGACGTGACTGGCGGCTCCCACATGCATGCGCGGGAGTGACGTCATCGCGGCTCCAGCCAATCACAGCGCCGGAGCCGCGATAGCCGGAAGTAACTCCGGGGAGAGATGGCGGCCGCCCGAGCGGTGTATGAGGACGGCTGCGGGGGCTTCGATCGGAGGTGAGTATTACATAATGAGCTAGTATGCTATGCATACTAGCTCATTATGCCTTTGTCTTGCAGGGTTTTTTTTGTTTTTTTTTTAGGCTTTACTTCCTCTTTAAAGGGGTTGTAATATATATATTTTTTAAATAACAAACATGTCATACTTACCTCCTCTGTGCAAGGGTTTTGCACAGAGTGGCCCTGATCATCCTTTTCTGAGGTCCCTCGGTGGCGCTCCTGGCTCCACCCCACATCAAGTGCCCCCACAGAGAAGCACTTTCCCTAGGGGCACTCGTGTAGGCATGCTCATGATTCCTGCTGCTGCGTCTCCTACGTCATTGGATTTGATTGACAGCAGCTGGAACCAATGGCTACTGCTGCTATCAATCTATCCAATGAGCATCCGAGACACCAGCTGGAGCTGGTGTGCTCGTCCCTGTCACTGGAAAGCTTGTGCTCAGGTACGTAAAAGGGGGGATCTGGGGGGGCTGAAGCACAGGAGGTTTTTCACCTTAATGCATAGAATGCATTAAGGTGAAAAAACTCCAGGGTTTACAACCCCTTTAAGGTGATAATGTAATTTAATTGTCACATAATGGCTCCAAGGCCCCTGTAGGCCTGGAGTCATCCAAAATGTGATAGATGCACAGTGCTAAGCCTCACAATATTTGACTTATTGGACTACTACAAACAATTTATAATATCCAAACTGAACCTCTTACACATCAAGCTTTAACTAGTCCTTAGTCCATATATAACATTTAAAAAATACTCTCCACAGGACAATTGAACAAAACTGATTTCAAAGATTTCAAACACTTTATACTGTAAAAACATCAGCAGGTCATATATAATGTAGGCCTCCATTTGCATGAAAGAGTATATGTTCACAATATTAACTTTTTGCATGCACCACTTTATTAATCTCTGATAACTGTACAACAAAAAATCTAAATATTATTTTAATAGTTATCCAGTTCTGCTTATGAAACTTGAATAGGATTTCAATTGTTAAGACATTTTTTGAATTTGGTAATAAATGACTAAAAAAGAGGGGATTTGTCTGAAGCAAGCCTTTACACTTTAGCTACCCTGTAGAATACTCTTTAGAAGCAGTGGTACCGCAGTCACTAATACAGGGGTCTCTCCAAAGATATTAGATCCTGTTCTAAACATTTTTTACATGTATATTCACTGGAATAAAAGAATACAAAAAATCTATCAGGATGGCAGTCAATGTTCCACAGATCCTGCAGGGCAGAGCCAGTCTTTACTATGAGCATTAAACCTCATCATAGCAGTCTTCTGTATATAGGACAGTCCAAAGAGTGCTAAGTTCAAAGGATGTACCTATTATCTGAGAATATTCAGCACAGGCTTTGGTGTAACAATCACTCATAAATAGAAAAGTCTGTTGCAATATATTTAACATGTTCAAGGATTTCAGAAACATTATGGGTTGCTTAAAAGTGAGAATGATGCCTTTGCGCTTACTTGAAAGCTCAGACAAAGTTGTCTAATAATGGATTAATCACTATTGTGATTCATTTGCTTTTGTGTCAAAAATAGGATTTTTTACTCACCGTAAAATCCTTTTCTCTGAGTCCATGGACCGACACAGCTTCTCTATTGACAAAGTGGGTATTATCCGTTAATTAGGATTGACTAGGCAGAATTTTTTTTAAAAAGTGTTGCATCACACCTTCTACAGTACCGCCCAGGGGGCGGACCCTCTGGTATAACCTCTCAGTCTGCATCTTGCAGATCAGTTCGTCAAAAAGCAGTACAAACTTAAAAGTAGGGGTGGGTGCTGTGTCGGTCCATGGACTCAGAGAAAAGGATTTTACGGTGAGTAAAAAATCCTATTTACTCTTTCGTCCATGGACCGACACAGCTTCTCTATTGACAAAGTGGGGCGTCCCAAAGCAGTGTCAGAGAAAAAATGAGGGGTGGTAACAGCATAAAAATAAACTTCACCCCAAAACACAAAACAACACTCCTCCAACGGAAGAGCTGCAACTCTAAACAGCCGCTTGCAAAACCTTGCAGCCGAAAGAGGCATCCGAAGATGCACCTACATCAACTTTGTAGAATTTTGTGAAAGTGTGAGTGGACGACCAAGCTGCCACTTTACATAATTGGGAAACAGACGCTTGATGTCGGAAAGCCCAAGAGGCACCTATTGCCTTGGTCGAATGCGCCGTGACAGGAAAGGGGGGCGCTTGACCCTTTAAGGCATAAGCCTGGATTACTATCTGTCGGATCCACCTAGAGATGGTGGCTGACGAGACTGCTTGGCCCTTCTTGGGAACAGCCACCGAAACAAACAGTGAGTCTGACTTCCAGAACAGGGAAGTAGCAGATAAGTATACTCTCAAAGCTCGGACAACGTCCAAGGAATGCAACGCCGACTCCTTCGACGGATGAGGACACAAGTATGGAAGTACAATGTCTTCGTTGAGATGAAAAGCCAAAACGATCTTTGGAATAAAGGAAGGCTGTGGCCGCAGCACCACCTTATCCTTGTGGAAAACCAAATAGGGAGCCTTGCAGGACAAGGCTGTCAGCTCAGAGACTCGTCTAACTAACGTAACAGCCACCAAAAAGACCACTTTATGAGAAAGTATCAACAGGGGAATATCTCTAATATTCTCAAACGGTGCCTTCTGAAGCACCGAGAGGACCAGGTTCAAGTCCCACGGAGGTAGCTGGGGGCGGACCGGAGGGGCCACATGTCGAACCCCCTGCACAAAAGTACTCACGAGAGAGTGAGCCGCCAGGGGTCGCTGAAAAAAGACAGCCAGGGCAGATATCTGTCCCTTAATCGTACTTAGGGCAAGCCTTTGGTCCACCCCATGCTGTAAAAACAGCAGGATTCTGGAAACCAAATAGGTACGCGGATGCCATTTCATTTCCTCACACATGGAGATGTAGGCCTTCCAAGTGCGGTGATAAACCTTCCTAGAGGACGGTTTTCGAGCACTTCTCATCGTAGAGATTACTGAGTCTGACAGGCCCCGGTCTCTCAGTACCTGGTTCTCAACAGCCACGCCGTTAAAGCCAATGACTGTAAAGCAGGATGGAGTATGGGACCTTGCGATAGCAGGTCCTTCCGTAGTGGTAGGCGCCAGGGGACGTCTGCTACCAGATCGGCGTACCAAGGACGCTGAGGCCAATCTGGAGCGATTAGGATCATTGGAATTCCCTCTGCCTCCACTCTGCGGAGCAGAAGAGGAAGAAGCCTTAAGGGAGGGAAGGCATAGATTAGCCGATATAGAAACAAAGGTGCTTGTGCGCTTACCACTCAGTAAAAATAGAAACACTAAAGTGCAAATATTGCTGAACAAATGAAATATTAAGAGACAACTAGCAGCTAACTTCTATAATGTGACCAACATACAATAAAATAGTTTATATAGTGAAGCAGCGCTAAATGTCAATAGAAAGTGCTAATATTAAAAGTGCTATTAATAAAGTCTAACTTCTCATAAATTAAATAAATGGGGTGACAAAATCAACAATAATAAAATAAAATTAAAACGTCCAAACAGTGACTATGTAAATAAAGTGCTAAATAGCCAAAATGGCAGTCCAAATAGCAACAGCTAATTGCAGGGAGAGAAGCAAGGATGGGTGTGGGAATACACCTTGTCTCATCAGAAACACACTGGATCAGATGAACAAATGATGCATAAATAATCCTCCCCCATAGACACCAGCCTCTCACCTCTCTGGTGGACCCCACGGGGTCAGTAATAACCACAAAGATCTCCACTGCTCACAATGAGAACTTCCAGTCCTTTTGCGTGACCCGAAACCACTGTAGGGATCTCCACAGCTTACCAGGGTTCTTCCTTAAAGCAAATCTTCCTGATGGACCCCACAAGGTCAATAATGGCCACAAAGATCTCCACTGCTCACAATGAGAACTTCCAGTCCTTTTGAGTGACCCGGAACCACTGTAAGAATCTCCACAGCTTACCAATGTTCTTCCTTAAAACGAATCTTACTCCATAATATTCAGAAAAAAACAAAAAGGGACTCCATAGTGAAGCATGTAAAGGAAAGCCCCAAGAAAAGGCGTTTATTCAAATAAAAACAGCTAAAAAACACGTTAAAAACCAAGAAGTTAGACTTTATTAATAGCACTTTTAATATTAGCACTTTCTATTGACATTTAGCGCTGCTTCACTATATAAAATAGATTAGCCGATACTGACCCCACGATGCCACCAACGCGTCCGCTGCGTCTGCCCATGGGTCTCTTGACCGAGCCACAAACCTCAATACCTTCAGATTGAGTCGGGAAGCCAGAAGATCTACGTCTGGTGTGCCCCATCTTTGGCAGAGGAGTTGGAACACCTCCGGGTGTAAGGACCATTCTCCCTGGTCCAGCATCTGGCGGCTCAGGTAGTCCGCCTGCCAGTTCTCCACACCCGGAATGTACACGGCCGACAGTGCCGGTACGCTCTTCTCTGCCCACTTCCGGATGCGAGCAACCTCCGATGCTGCAGCTGAGATTCTTGTTCCTCCTTGATGATTGACATATGCCACCGCTGTGGCGTTGTCTGACTGGATCCTGACTGGACGCCCTTGCAGCCTCTGAGACCATTTGAAGAGGCACAGCCTGATCGCCCGGATTTCCAGGACATTGATCAGCAGGAGGGCTTCCTCTGGGGTCCAGCGACCTTACGCCGACTGAACACCCCAGACTCCCCCCAACCTGTAAGGCTGGCATCCGTCGTGATCACTATCCAGTAAACCGGAAGAAATGACTTCCCGGCCATTAGAGCCGGTGCTGTCAGCCACCATACCAGGGATCTCCTGACTAGGTGGCTCACTCAGATTTGATAATCCAGAGATGAAGGGCATTTGTTCCATCTGGACAGAACTTCCTTCTGTAACACTCGAGTGTGGTATTGAGCATATGGGACCGTCTCGAAGGAGGCTACCATGAGGCCCAACACTCGCATGCAAAAACGGAGTGACAACCAATTCCTGGAAGTCAGCTGCCGTACTGCAGCCCCGAAGGGTCTGCAACTTCTCCACAGGGAGAAATACCTTTGCCTCTGAGGAATCCAGAATCAACCCCAGGTACACTAGGTGTTGAGTGGGCACCATACTGACCTTTGTGTGTTTAGTATCCAACCACAGTCTCGAAGAGTCTGACAGGTAATGGACACGCTTACCTCTAAATTCTGAGCTTGAAGGCGCCTTCAGTAGAAGGTCGTCCAAGTAGCCCATGATAGCGATACCCCGCTGTCTTAGAAGTGCCAAAATCGGAGGGAGCACCTTGGTGAACGTCCTGGGTGCTGAGGCAAGGCCAAACGGGAGGGCCACAAACTGGTAGTGGTCCTTCCCGATAGCAAATCGCAGAAACCTCTGGTGTCTGGAGTATATGGGGACATGCAGGTATGCGTCCTTGATGTCCAAGGAGGCCAGAAAGTCCCCCGGATGGAGAGCCGTGACTACAGATCGAACCGACTCCATCCAAAATCGTTGTACTTTCACAAAGCAATTGAGGGCTCTGAGATCCAAGATTGGACGAACCCCCTCCTTCTTCGGCACAATAAACAGATTTGAGTAAAAACCCTGACCCCGTTCCTGTTCTGGAACTGGAATAACTACCCCGCGTTCCAGTAGACCCTGGACCGCCCCATACAGGGCCTCCCGACGGGTCGGTAGTAGCTGGAGATTGGAGGTGATGAATCTGTCCGGTGGACAAGAGAGAAACTGTCATGGATATGCATTAATGTCTGTCTGCCATCTTACCTTCCTCCTCATGTGTTCATCTAGAGACCAGACCTCCTTCATCTGGCTTCCTTTATAATCTCCTCCCAGCCTGACTCCACCCCAGGCCCTATCACTGAACACTATATTAACCTGTGCACTGCAAGCCTGCTTTGCTGATCAACGTGTTTGTTAGGCATTGTGTGTTTGGGTTCCTGCCTGCCGTGTGCTACGTCTGTCTCTCTGTTACGTTATTGGCTTGTCCCCGACTATCCCTGTCTGCTCGTGACCCTTGACCTTCGGCTCGTTCTTCGTTATCCTTGTCTGCTTGTGGCCCCTGACCTTCAGCCCGTTATTCGGTTCTCTCTTATCGTGTGCTGCTGCTTCCCCTCTTTTCCCCTTATCCTACGGGGCGTGAGCTAGGAAACTCCAGGGGCCGTGACCTGGTCCCAGGCTGCAGCTAACATCCTCACCACTAGAGGCCCTGGAGAAGACCAGCTGGGTCTTAGACTCCGCGCCCTGGGGAATCTTGGCTCTAGCTTCCGTTTGGATCCCGGTTGTGCTCCTCTGGTCCCGCTTTCCACAACCACCCAGTTCCCTATCCGCAGAAGCCAGCCATAGGGTTCACTACCTCGCGGTGCACTCCTGTCCCCCTACGGTGTGCATCTGTCACCTGGCCACAGGTGACCCTGACAGTTTGATCAGCCATGAACCCGGCTGACATCCCGCTTCCCGCGGATGATCCATTGCAGGGCATAGTTCGCAGACTTGAGACCCAGGAATCAAATCAGACTCAGGTGATGCGATTCCTCCAGGATCTGGCTTCTCGATTCGAGCAGCTTCAGGTCTCCTTGGGAACCCCGAATCCGCAACCCCAAGTACAACCAGCGGCTGTACCTATCGCACCAGTCGCAGCCTCACACTCACTAAGATTGCCAGCTCCGTTCCGTTTCTCTGGGGACTCCAAGGCCTGCAGGGTGTTTATCAGCCAATGCACAATTCATTTTGAGCTTCAGCCTCAAAGCTTCCTGTCTGACCGGGCTAAGGTAGCCTATATCATTTCCCTCCTCTCCGGTGAAGCTTTGGCCTGGGCTGCCCCCCTGTGGGAGAGGAACGATCCGGTGGTTTCCAGTCTGTCCGATTTCTTGAAGCTCTTTCGTAACACCTTCGAAGAGCCGGCTCGGGCTTCTTCAGCGGCTAGTGCTGTCTTACGTCTTCCCCAAGAATCTAGTTCAGTGGGGCAATATGCTCTTCAGTTTCGTATCCACACAGCTGAATTGAGCTGGAATAATGAGGCCCTGGTCGCTACCTTTTTACATGGCCTCTCTGACCGAGTGAAAGACGAATTAGCGGGAAGAGCCATTCCCGTCGGTCTGGACGATGTAATTTCATTATGCAACCAGATCGACATTCGTTTTCAAGAGAGGTCCTTAGAAAAAAAACGCCAGCACTCTCTGGGTCCTAGCCAGTCTGAGCTCCCCGCCCTTCATTCCGTGGAGCATCCTCTACCTGCTGAAGAACCTATGCAGCTGGCCCGGACCAGACTAACCCCCGAAGAACGTGCTAGGCGCAGAACTCTGGGCTTGTGCCTCTATTGTGGGGGCAAGGGTCATTTTCGTGACTCCTGCTCGCTTCGTCCGGGAAACGCTCGGGTCTAATACATTTGGAAGGTGGAGTATTGGACCCAGAAACATCACCTTCTCGCCTGCTCTTGCCGGTGTTCCTTCATGTAGGCACTTCTCCTCAGTCAACCCTTGCATACCTGGATTCCGGGGCTGCCGGCAATTTTATGGATTGGAGAACTGCTTCTTCTATGAAGCTTACCCTTTCACCTCTCACTACCCCATTGGTAGTCTCGGCAATTGATGGCACTGTTCTCCCAGGGGGCCCTATTCGCTTCCAGACGCTACCCATTAGGATGTCGGTAGGGATTCTCCACCAGGAGTGGATATCCTTTCTTATTCTACCCAAGGCCTCTACCCCAGTTGTATTGGGCCTCCCTTGGCTACAGCTCCACTCTCCACATGTGGACTGGGTCTCTGGGCAGATCCTGGCCTGGGGTTCCTCATGTTTCTCGTCGTGTCTTCTCAAGGTGACCCCCAAGGAGAGTCTTCCGGTTGCTGCCACTTCTGTTTCTTCTGATCTTCCTGCTGCATACAGCGATTACCGGGATGTGTTCTGTAAGAAATCAGCTGAGGTGCTTCCTCCCCACAGGTCTTTTGACTGTGCTATTGATCTTGTCCCCGGAGCAACTCTACCCAGGGGTCGTACCTACCCTCTGTCCATCCCAGAGACCCAGGCCATGTCGGAGTATGTCGCAGAGAATCTGGAGAGAGGTTTCATCCGGAAATCCTCATCGCCTGCAGGGGCAGGGTTCTTTTTTGTTGCCAAAAAGGATGGTACCTTAAGACCCTGCATCGATTATCGGGGTTTAAATGCGGTTACTATTAAAAATCGATACCCCTTACCCTTAATATCTGAGCTATTCGATAGGTTGAAGGGTGCCTCCATTTTCACCAAGTTGGATCTCAGAGGCGCGTACAATCTCATTCGAATACGGGAGGGTGACGAATGGAAGACTGCATTCAACACTAGAGACGGGCATTACGAATATCTGGTGATGCCTTTTGGTCTGTGTAATGCTCCAGCCGTGTTTCAAAACTTTGTCAATGAAATCTTCAGAGATCTGCTGTACCAGTTTGTTGTCATCTATCTGGATGACATTCTGATCTTTTCTGAAAATCTGCTCGTCCACAGAAACCATGTCCGCACTGTACTTCAGCGTCTTAGAGAGAACAATCTCTATGCCAAGCTAGAGAAATGTTCCTTTGAATGTTCTGAGGTCCTGTTTTTGGGGTGCTTCGTCTCATGTTCGGGTCTTCGTATGGACCCTGGGAAGGTCTTGGCTATCACCAACTGGCCTCTTCCTGCTAGCCTCAAGGCCACACAGCGCTTTCTTGGCTTCACTAATTATTATAGGCAGTTCATAAGGAATTACTCTTCCATTGCCGCGCCTATTATCGCTTTGACCAAGAAGGGTGTGAATGCCAGAGACTGGCCTCCCGAAGCTGTCTCTGCATTTCACAACCTGAAACAGGCCTTTGTTTCTGGCCCCCTCTTGAGGAGACCAAATCCTGGGAATGCATTTTTTATTGAAGTGGACGCTTCCTCAATGGGGGTGGGAGCTGTGCTTCTTCAAATCGAAGAGACGCCAACCATGTGCGTTCTTCTCCAAAAAAAATTCTCAGGCAGAGAGGAGTTATGCCATCGGTGATCGGGAACTTCTCGCAATTAAATTGGCGTTAGAGGAGTGGCGTCATCTCTTGGAGGGTTCCCCTCACTCCATAATGATCTTTACCGATCACAAGAATTTACAGTATCTACAGAATGCTAAACGTCTGAATCCTAGACAGGCCAGGTGGAGTCTCTTCTTTGCCCGTTTTAATTTCACGATTACCTACAAACCTGGTTCCTGCAACGGTCGGGCTGATGCGCTCTCTAGGTCATTTGACACTTTGGACGAGGAGTCCGCCCCTGAACCTGAGCCGATCATTCCCACCTCATGCATTGTTGCCCACTCTACCACCCTGAAGTCAAAAATTCCGCCTGGTAAGACCTTTGTCCCCACTGAGCTAAGAGCTAAGATCCTTCGTTGGGGACATGATTCCAAGGTGGCAGGGCATTCTGGATTCCTCCGATCCTTCCTACTCATCAGTCGTCACTACTGGTGGCCTAATCTCCGCTCAGACGTCAAAGACTACGTTAAAGCTTGTCATGTCCGTGCTCAGTCCAAATCCTCCACACAAGCTCCTGCTGGTCTCCTCATGCCCTTGCCCATTCCTAAGGAACCCTGGGCCCATATTGCCATGGATTTTATCACCGATCTCCCACTGTCTGAGAATAATACAGTCATTTGGGTGGTAATCGATCGATTCTCCAAGATGGCTCATTTTGTTCCTCTTCCTGGTCTTCCTTCTGCCCCTGCCTTGGTTCCCATTTTCATTCGGGAAATTCTCCGCCTACATGGGGTCCCTTCTCATATTGTTTCCGACAGGGGAGTCCAATTCACGTCTCGTTTTTGGAGAGCCTTTTGCAAATCCCTCAATATTGTCTTGGATTTTTCTTCTTCTTACCATCCCCAATCCAATGGACAGACTGAGAGGGTTAATCAGGAGTTAGAGGTCTTTCTTCGCACCTTTGTGTCTTCTCACCATGACGATTGGTCCTCTCTACTCCCGTGGGCAGAATTCTCCCATAACAATCATGTGAATACCAGTTCGCAGAAGACACCCTTTTTCACAGTTTATGGAAAACACCCTCAACTTCCTCTTCCCATGATCTGTTCTCCAGACATTCCAGCTTTGGCTTCGGTTCAGGAGTCTCTCAATTCCATTTGGGGTCACGTTCATGATTCCCTCCGGGCAGCTGCTGAAAAATTCAAAGGCTTTGCCGACCGCCGCAGGCGTAAACCGCCTTCTCTTCAGCCAGGGGACAAAGTCTGGCTCTCTACCAGGAACATCAAGCTCCGAGTTCCTTCTCTGAAGTTTGCTCCACGATTCATCGGTCCATACACGGTAACTGCTAAACTGAATCCGGTTTGTTTCAAACTCCAGATTCCTAAGAGCCTTAAAATCACTAACTCCTTTCATGTTGCTCTTCTAAAGCCTTTAGTCCTCAATAAATTCTCTCGTCCTCTCCCTACCGTGGCGCCTGTCTCTGAGGATAATCAGGAGTACGAGATCAGTCAAATTCTGGACTCCCAACTCTGTAAAGGCGTTCTTCAGTACCTCGTTCATTGGAAAGGGTTTGGTCCTGAGGAGAGGTCTTGGATCACTGCATCTGAGGTCTTTGCACCTCGTCTGTTAAAGGAGTTTCATCTGAAGTTTCCCTCTAAACCTGGGCCCAGGCGGGGAAGGGGGAGGCCTCGTAAGAGGGAGGGTACTGTCATGGATATGCATTAATGTCTGTCTGCCATCTTACCTTCCTCCTCATGTGTTCATCTAGAGACCAGACCTCCTTCATCTGGCTTCCTTTATAATCTCCTCCCAGCCTGACTCCACCCCAGGCCCTATCACTGAACACTATATTAACCTGTGCACTGCAAGCCTGCTTTGCTGATCAACGTGTTTGTTAGGCATTGTGTGTTTGGGTTCCTGCCTGCCGTGTGCTACGTCTGTCTCTCTGTTACGTTATTGGCTTGTCCCCGACTATCCCTGTCTGCTCGTGACCCTTGACCTTCGGCTCGTTCTTCGTTATCCTTGTCTGCTTGTGGCCCCTGACCTTCAGCCTGTTATTCGGTTCTCTCTTATCGTGTGCTGCTGCTTCCCCTCTTTTCCCCTTATCCTACGGGGCGTGAGCTAGGAAACTCCAGGGGCCGCGACCTGGTCCCAGCCTGCAGCTAACATCCTCACCACTAGAGACCCTGGAGAAGACCAGCTGGGTCTTAGACTCCGCGCCCTGGGGAATCTTGGCTCTAGCTTCCGTTTGGATCCCGGTTGTGCTCCTCTGGTCCCGCTTTCCACAACCACCCAGTTCCCTATCCGCAGAAGCCAGCCATAGGGTTCACTACCTCGCGGTGCACTCCTGTCCCCCTACGGTGTGCATCTGTCACCTGGCCACAGGTGACCCTGACAGAAACTCTATCTTGTAGCCTGAGGAGATTACTTTGCAAAACCCACCTGTCGGAGACTAGAGCTGTCCACTGAGTCGCGAATTTGCGAAGACGTCCCCCCACACGAGAGCTGGGTGGGGGCGGACCTTCATGCGGACGCAGATTTGTCCGCAGGCTTGTTGGGTATGCGGGACCAAGGACGCCTTTGTCCTTGGGCAGGCGCTTTATCGGCCTGGAGTCTTTTCCCTGTCGCCCTAGGGGGATGAAAAAAAACACTTGCGTGCAGTAAAGGAGGGCCCTTGCCCTTGGCGTGGCCCCTTACCCTTGCAAATTTGGGGAAGCAAAGTGCTTTTACCTCCTGTGGCATCCTTGATGATGTCATCCAGAGAAGCCCCAAAAAGTCTGTCGCCCTTAAAAGGCAGATCCAACAGAACTTTCTTGGAAGTCTGGTCCGCAGACCAGCCTTTTAGCCAGATCAGGCAGCGTATTGCTACTGCATAAACCGAAGCTTTAGATAGCAGGGGAATAGTATCCATGTCTGACTCGCAGACAAACCTAAGGCCCTGGAACAACTGGTCGGCCAATGTTATCTCATCAGGAGGAGCATCTCGCTCCTTAACCCCTGGAGTAGCAATCTTGCCCATTCAGTAATTGTCTGAGACACTAGGGCCCCCGCCAAATGCCGGGCGTACTGCCGAGCCTACCACTGAGTATAGGTAGCAAGCGAGTGCTTCAGCCTTCTTATCCACAGGGTCCTTGAAAACAGGAGCCCCTTCTACAGGAATTGTGGTGGCTCTATTTAGTCTGGACACAGGAGGGTCCACTATAGGGGGAGAGGTCCATTTCTTCAGAAAACTCTCCTCAAAGGGGTACCGTACCGCAAACCTCTTTGGGGCTGTAAAGACCCTCAGTGGGTTCTCCCATTCCTTGTATAAGAGTTTATCAAAAGACACACAAGGGAACACCTTAGCAGTGCGGGCAGGTCTATGAAACCCAAGTGGACCGGAGTCTCTGCTGCTTCTGCAGTATTTTCCAACTTTAGCGTATCCCGCACTGCAGTAATAAGGTCAGATACCAATGCCGTCTCGCGTACTGACCTGGACTTGGAGTCATCCTCACTGTCCGGTCACGGTCTGCAGTCTCTGATGCATCAGAATCTGGGCCCTGAGCCGTAGCTGGACCTGGTTCTGCATCAGAATTATCCCCAGAAGCTTGCAGGGGACGGGGCATTTACTACCCCCTGTATTCCCGTGTGCTGCTTCCACCCTGGCAGCAAACGCCTCTAGGACTGCCGTCATAGCGTTCATAGACACCTCAGGGGCACCAGCTGCTAAATCTGGTGTTTCAGGGGAGAAGACATCTGGCTCAGATGCCATGCTGACCCCACGCTGACACCCACAGGGCTCCAGGCAAGATATCAATAGGCCACCCTCCTGCGCTGCAGAGATGCTGGGTTACCCAGAGGACTCACCACCCTGGACCGGTACTGCTATGCTGCCGTGTGCTGCGCCTGTGATGCTGTCCCACTGCTGCTGTGTCAGTCTGCTTCTTTTATCAGCACTTCCTGTGTGAATTTTCGCGCCAGTGTAATGCACCCTAGAGGCCGGATGCTCTCGCAAAATGGTTGCCAAAAACGTCTGTATGGAAGATAATGTGGGCTCTAAGAAAATGGCCGCCGAGCCGAAGATAGAGGTCAAGCAGCTGTAGCCCACAAAAAGATGGCCGCCGAACGGCAATATATACATACAGGGTGGACAAACATGGCCGCCGATCAGCTGATAGGGGCCAGTGGGTGTGGCCGAACCACAGGAAGATGGCCGCCGGGCAGTCACAAGAGGCCGAACTCAGCATGGACCACCCCAAAATGGGCGCCGACAGCATGGAGGAGGAAGCACATACAGGTAAGCAGAAATTACATTTCTTCTAAATGTTAGTTACAGCCAGCCCCGCTCCAGTGGAACCCCTTAGGTGACCCCCAGCACCCAGCAACCTTTAGCTAGAAGCCCAGGGAGGAGAGAAAGGCAGGGAGAGAGGGAAGAAAGGGGCCACAACCACTTACTTGGTCTCTCCAGGAATGTCCAGCTAAATCACCCAGCCGAGGCAGGGGAGTTTTACTTACCTATCCTGCATGTATTATGCTGGAAGACATTCCAAACAGATCATCGTCCGCGCACGGAAGGTGACTGTTGTCCAGGCATGCTGTGATTGGACCCAAAAGGGACGATCATATGTATGCCCTGGAGCGTAAGCTCACCGGCCAGGCTGCTGCGACTCGGCCGTAAGGTCAGCCGAAGCTGAGCGGTCCGATGCAGGCCCAGGAGCATAGGCTCACCGGCCACCCATGGAGCGACGGGCATGTCGTGGAAAACCCAGCGCGTAGCTAGGGTGGGCACACGCTCGATGGCCGAAACTGGGGAGACTACAAGGATCGAGGATCCAGCCTGTCACCCAGTCGGCAGTTGATCGAAGATCGCAGGAAACAACAAATGTAGCAAAAAAATATATATTTTTTCCCCCGGACCAATGGGCCCAAAGGGAGCCATGTCCTACTCCTTGCTAGACAGAAATAAACTGATCTGCGAGATGCAGACTGAGAGGTTATACCAGAGGGTCCGCCCCCTGGGCAGTACTGTAGAAGGTGTGATGCAACACTTTTTACAAGTTTTTCTGCCTAGTCACTCCTAATTAACGGATAATACCCACTTTGTCAATAGAGAAGCTGTGTCGGTCCATGGACGAAAGAGTAATTTTGGTTTGAGCTATTGAATTCTGTATATAACAGGCTTTTACAACAAAGAAGATACAAAAGCATGAAGGCCAATGTCATGTGACGTGACTCCCAAACAAAACTGACGTCCTTTTTTTCCACAAATAGAGCTTTATTTTGGTGGTATTTGATCACCTCTGCGGTTTTTATTTTTTGCACTATAAACAAAAATAAAGCGACAATTTTGAAAAAAAAGCAATATTTTGTATTTTTTGCTATAATAAATATCCCAATTGTTTTTTAAAAAAAGGAATTTTTTCCTCAATTTAGGCCGATACGTATTCTTCTACATATTTTTGTTAAAAGAAATCGCAATAATCGTATATTGATTGGTTTGCACAAAAGTTATAGCGTCTACAAAATAGGGGGTAGTTTTATGGCATTTTTGTTATTATTATTTTTTTACTTGTTATGGTGGCGATCTGCGATTTTTATCGTGACTGCGAGATTATGGTGGACACATCGGACACTTTTGACACTATTTTGGGACCATTCACATCTATACAGCGATCAGTGCTATAAAAATGCACTGATTATTGTATAAATGTGACTGGCAGTGAAGGGGTTAACCAGTAGGGGGCGGGAAGGGGTTAAGTGTGTCTTAAGGAGTGATTCTAACTTAGAGGGCATGGCTATGAGTGACACATCACTGATCGGTGCTCCCGATGAGAGGGAGCAGACGATCAGTGCTGTGTCACTAGGCAGAACAGGGAGATGCCTTGTTTACAAAGGCATCCCCCCGTTCTGCCATTCCGTGACCCGATTGCGGGACACTGATGGACATCGAGTCCGCGGGTCCCGTGGGCATGGTCACGGAGACCGTGGCAGGCCCGCTAGGGGGCAGGTTCAAAGCATCGTATAAATACGTTGCTTTGCCTGCCCGTGCCATTCTGCCAACGTAAATGTGCGTGACGCAGTCAGCAAGCGGTTAATGCTTCAGATGTCATTTGGACACATATTAATATTTATTAATAGTTTGAAGGACTATACTTAACTAACTTGAATATAAAAAAGGTATGGTTGGATTAGAAGCATACATAGGTTGATCTCATTTGCATAAATAACCCTGTAGTGTAGAGTCCTACACCAGGGATCCAGTCTCTCAATTATCAATTGATCTATATATACACTTTAGTGAACCTGCAAATTCTGCAGTAAAACAATATAGACATTTTACAGAACAAGATGCAATATAGTAAGAGAGCAAAAAGAATAATAAGTATTTCAGTTTTAATTATTTCATTACAAGAATGAGTATATTAGTTTCTTGAACCCACCTTTCACATTACTCCTGGATGTATTGTATCTTTAAAGCAATTAAAATCAGAGAGTAATCTACCAAAATGCTGGCACACAATCAGCTATATAGGTTTGCCAGACAGAAAGTGAAAGGGTACCGCAAGAAATGAAACTTAATGCATCCTTTGGCTGAGATGGATGTCTGGCCATTGTGTTTAATCACACAAAGATCTGCTGTTTCAGGAAACCTGATGACTAGAAAAAGGATAGGAAACTGTTAACCTCTTCAGGACTTGTGGTGGTATTAAGACTTCTTTCTATATTTTTCATCAGAGCAGGCTCATTGCAACTAAGGAGGTTGTAAAATTCAGGACAGAAAACAGATAACAAATACATTTTAGCCCTGCCCTGTAACAGACATGTACCGTAGTAGTAGAATGATGATCCAAGCAATGGTCTGTTTTTCAGCCTATACCAATCATTACAAACAGTAGGAAAATCTCAGACTTTTGTTGTGCCAGCCACAAAGAACAACTTTCATTATTATGGTGCCAATATGATGGTGTTAAAATATAAACCACTTTGAAAACCTCTAATGGGATGTGACAATCAATTTTAGACCAACCCTAATATATTAGCACCCCTGTTACCAATTCTATGCATCTTCAATACATTTTATGGTAGAGGGTCTTTAATTTAGAGTATGGAAAACTCTGCAGGGGGACTGGGACTTTTCCTGCTACAGGACAAACATCCCAAGACATAAGATACACATACTGTATGTGGAATCACACTTTGGTACAACCTTCACAACTGTTGCATTTCAAACAATCACAACAGATCCCATCTAACCACTTCAGCCCCAGAAGGTTTTACACACTTCCTGACAACTTTTTTTCCGATACGGCACTACGTTGCTTTAACTGACAATTGCTTGGTCATGCAACGCTGTACTCAAATAAAATTTATGTCATTTTTTTTCCACAAATAGAGTTTTCTTTTGGTAGTATTTGATCACCTCTGCGGCTTTTATTTTTTGCGCTATAAACAAAAAAAAGCAGCAATTTTGAATAAAAAACAATATTACTTTCTGCTATAAAACATTCCCAATAAAAAATAAAAATTTAATTAAATGTATTCATCAGTTTAGGCCAATATGTATTCTGCTACATATTTTTTTTGAAAAAAATCCCAATAAGCGTTTATTGATTGCTTTCCGTAAAAGTTATTGCGTCTACAAACTATAGGTTAGATTTATGGCATTTTTATTTTATTTTTTCTGCTAGTAATGGCGGCGATCAGTGTTTTTTAGCGGGACTGCGACATTGTGGCGGACAAATCTGACCCTAAGTGACACTTTTTGGGGACCAGTGACACCAATACAGTGATCAGTACTAAAAAAAATGCACTGATATCTGTTTAAATGACACTGGCAGGGAAGGGTTAACACTAGGGGGTGATCAAGGGGTTAAGTGTTTCCTAGGGAGGTGTTTTTTAACTGTGGGGGAGTGTTACTCATTGACAGATCAGCGGTGTGCCTTGTTTTCATAGGCACACCCTTGCTCCAGGTCTCCTATGAACGATCGGTGGGTTGCGGCAGCTATTGCGGACCCTCTGATTGGCTCCCACTGTGTTAAATCACAGTGGGAGAGGCGCTCCGGCGTTGCACACGTGCCCCCTACACGGCGTGCACAAAATCACGTACAGGTACGTGATTTTGCACAGCTGGGCCGCCCTGCCGCAGTATATGTACAGTGGGCGGTCCGGAATCGGTTAAACATAACTGCTTTGACTGGACAGGTCAAAAAAGTTATCTGATGCTTTACAGCATACTAATGACACTACATTTAGAAGCCATCATTCTAAACAGCTTATGACACTAGCACACATCATGTGCTATGCATTGAATATCCTTGTCAGGTGAAAAGGTGATCTTTCCATCATAAACATTTTGGTAGCCCTTGTGTACTGGGTTCCTAAAAGAAGAGATGCCTGTTTGTTACATGTTAACAAGACCCAGTGTTCTGCATGTAGTCAATGGATGTAAAGGTTGTACTACAGAACATGATGTGTTATAGTAATGTATCTACTTGATCTCTATATTCTCCTTGTCAGCTATTGATATCATGCTTACAGCTACCGTATTTCTATTATGAATATTTTTCGTTTATTAGGGGGCAGAAGGGGATAAGCCTGTATTCCAGGAGTCATTTAACAGCCATTTGTTGAGTACCATCTGCCAGTGTTTGATTCACTGAACTGTATGCAACCTTGGTTTTTGGCAAAAACTTGCATTTTACAGAGCCAAATGTTGACACAAAGTACTGAGTGTTGACTTGGGAGCATTTAGATGCTTTCAGTGTAACATAATAGACCAATTCATTAAGATCCCCAGGGCCTCGTACCACTGAATCCTAGGCACATGCAGAACAAGCTAAGAACACAGCCTCAAGGAATTCTGCATTAAACCATCACCCTTGCAATATATCTGTCACTGCTAACCAATGGCGTTAATAGAGATTTCTTATCTATTTATTGAATAAAGAATGTGTGTGTAGGAAATACAGAGGGATTTTACACACAAGATGGTAAAAAGCTGGACTAAATGTAAACAATGCTAAAAAAATTGATTTAATTTATCCAGTGCATTGAAAAAAACATGAATATACCCTTTTTCTTCAAATGAAATTGGCAATGCACAGATATGTGTGCAGGTTATCATAAACCTACTAATCAATCAATAAATCCCAATGTGTAGGACAGGTAAATCTGGTGATCCAAAACAAAAATCTAAAACATCGGTAAATACTACTGTGAGTCCAATGAATGAATAATCCAAAAACGAATAAACAAAGTTAAATTACATGTGCTGAAACAAAGTCAGTGTACAATAAGTCCCACCACCAAATACGGCACAAAGTGCTGGGAAATCCTTTAGTGATAAACACCTCTGTGTCTGCAAGCAGCTCACCTCACTGCTGTTAGACAAACAGCATGGATAAATCACAGATGTAGATGGAGGTGGTGATTGCAGCAGTATGTTAGTCTACCTTATGTTGCTGAAATGGTCTCAGTGGCAGATATTTAGCATGCAGAGAAACATAAAAAACAAAAGTCGTTCATAGCATAACTCTGTAGGGTAACCACAGTGGGGCAGAGGCGGATCACACAGTGATGCACTCACTTATAGATAAGGAGCATAGGCGTCAATCCACGAACGCCGAGTTCGTAAGCCCTTTGTGTGTAGACCTTTGTCCGCTCTTGCTCCATGGTGTTTGCAAATAGGAACTCAGTGGATGACGATATGAGTAAGAAAATAGACACTCATAGCATAATCCCGCGTATGAAACAAATTGATTAAAAACGAAAGAAAACAAACTCACATTTGCAGATGATCTGCAGTATGAAATATCCACGAACGCCGAGCTCGTCTCCTGCCGTCAGACTGTGAGTGTACCCAGTGCTCCAATCCCGACGCGTATCGTCACATCACGTGACTTCATCAGGAGATCTAATCACCATCATTTATTTATTTATCACTTTTTCTGTTTGGATCAGACTCCCAGGTGATTGTAGCAGTGCCCCTTAGATTAGGCTTTTAGACAGCGCGGGAGCTTTTTAATATATATAATGCACAGATATATTTATAAGTATAGGCTAGCAGGTATGTAGGTATAAACTCCCAGATTACAATGATGCAATGGTCAAACGGTGTAAAGCAAGAACAATGATAAAAACAGAATTGTAATTTTCAGCACACTTTATGGAGACCCTTCACTGCTCTATGATAATAATGTGCTGGAATCATACAATGCCGATTTTTTTGTAGCATAGACATATTGATGTGAATGGCTCCATAATTGTACATAGTTCACGCTACATTTAAATATGTCCTCCAAGCATTGAAAACACAACTAAAATAGCATTTATAGATTGCATACATCAGTGTAATATATGCAGTGTTGCATTGGAGTTCTGCTGTAAGTATGTCTGATTTAATTTATAAGTAAGACATTGACACTTCATTATGTAAGGACTATAGATACAGTATTTATTCTATACAAGGTGCTTGAGAATAAGTAGACAGACCTGGAATCCTAGGGATGGCAAAAATAAATGTGACCTATAGGGGCATATTTTAGAAACCAACCTAGGTTATTCACCAACAGAGAATGTTGCATAATATAGGCCTTTTTAAGTATCATTAAATAATATGCCCATATATGAACCATAGACATACATGGGAACTTCTGGGAACCCTACATCACCTTTATGCTAAAGCTAACACTAATGTTAACCTTAACTATAAGGTTTAACATAATGCTAACTCTTTTTTTCTACTTTTTGCTATAAGTTGTTGTAAAGAAAGATTATAAGACCAACAAAGGGGTAAATTAACACAGTTAAACGAGTTTCCTAACCTTCTGAAGCCATTTAAGGCATTGTTAAATATCTACAAAAACAACCAAGCACTTGCTGTGCTCTGCCATCCCACGCTTTCCTGCCCAGGACTAGTTGGGGTGCCAGCCCAGATGGACTTGCTGTGACCTGCAGTCCCACCCCAACTCTTCAGCCCAGCTGTGAATCGTGAATGCAACTCTTCATTCCCTCATGTGAGTGAATATTGCTGTTTAATAAATGCTTTATTGAGACATTCTCAGAGGCGCCCCTCTCCTTGTTTTATTTTAGCCTACAGGAAACCTGCTTCTGGTCTTATCGGCGGCTGCCCTGACTGACCAATTACTACATATGCACCCGGGAGTATAAGTACTAATCTATACATCTTTTATCCTTGTTTCTGGACTATTTGGTACCATACTGAACTTACATACTGAGGTACATGTGCATTGCGCCTTTTCTACTTGTTTTACAATAATGGGGAAGACTGCTGACTTGACAAGTGTCATTGACACCCCCAACTTGAAGTGTAAGTCACAAAATGTCATTGCTAAACAAGCTGGCTATTCACAGATTGCTGTATCCAAGCATGTTAAAGTGTTTGTTAACCCCCCAAAAAAAAAATTCAGATCCTAGTCCCTTAAAGCAGATTACACAGCACAGTGCTTGTGCTGTGTAATCTGCCGCCCTTTAAACTGTAAAAACCTCCCTAAACTTGCCACTTCCTGTATCCCCTCTCTGTACTGACCACGAAAATCAGGGCTGCTGAGCCCTGACCACCATGGTCAGAGTGCGTCCCTCCGTCATACGCAGCTGTTCTCTCTGTTCTCCTCTCATCCCCTCCTCCTGTCAGCTCCCTCTCGGTGTCTCTGTCTCCGCACCCCTTTCTCGCCGCTATTAAAAATAAAAAACCTACAATGGTCACTGCCAGCCCCTCTATTAGAGCCTGGAATACCACAATATGTAAGTAATTTCTAAAAACGAGTGTTGTAAATACCTACAGATATTTAGAGCTATCTTCAGGGCGGTCACGTAACTCGTGGCTGCTTTACAGCTCTGAGACAGGGCTTCTGCAGGAGGCCGCACGATCTCCCCATCAGAAGCCATGTATCGGAGCTGTAAAGCGGCCATGCTTTGCACTCTCCACAATTTAGAAAATTAAATCAATTAGTGCTTTGGAGAGAGGCAAGTAAACATAAGAGAAATGTTTGCTTAATTCACATTTCATGTCTGAGGTTTACAACCACTTTAAGCACTTTTGAGCCTCTATACATCAGTGTGCAGTGTGCACTTGCCACTTGGTGGAACAATGTAAATTTTGGGGAATTTCTAAATAATATTTTATGGTCTTAAATATTGTGAGGCAGCACTGGGAAAGGCCTTAGCATTACAGGACAATGTGAACTTTTAGCACACTTAGTGTGTCTAATGTCCTCCCCCAGAATTTCTGATAAAGCACACATTCACCTTGCCCTGCTCCTCCATCGTCTTTACTTTATGTGTGGACTACCTTTTCTTAAAAACTCACACTGTTGGACTCTATTTCCCAAACATGTTTCCCAAACATATGCACCACAATATTCTCTCTCTCAGATGGTGTCCCTCTCTCTCAGGTGGCATTCTCAGCATGGTCCTCTCACACACTCTGCCCAGATAGCAACTTAAAAAGCAAACTTTTCCCAGGAAAATCTGGTTCTCTCCTCCTTAATGCTGCAAAGCTTAGTGGGGGCTGTAGTTCATCTTTTATTATATTCAATGGGCAGCCTTTTCTTGCTCACTGGTCACACAGACTTCTCTCCTCCTGCTTAGTATCACGTTCCTCAGTCAATCTCAATGCTCCAAGGTACTCACTATACTCACATACTCCTAGTTATTCCAAATTACTCACAGTACCCCTAGTTACTTTAGGTTACTCACAAAGGCCCCAAGTTGTTTGCAATATTCCAAGATACTCCAAAATTACTCACAATACTCCAAGTAACTCCAAATTACTCACAACACTCCAGGCTACTCCAGATCACTCACAGCACTCCTAGATACTCCAGACCACTCTATGAGCTCCGGTTACTCACAATGACCCATGAAGTTACTCACGATACTCCAAAAAAACTCACATTACTCCAAAATCATTCACATTACTCCAAGTTACTAACAATGTCCCAAGTTACTCCCTACTCTCACAATACTTCAAGTTACTCCAGATCACTCACAGCACTCCTGTTGTCCCCCCTTCCCTCTCTGAACCCTGTATTCCCATTGGCTTCCAGTGCCACTTCCCTCCATGGGCTTGGAAGAGGAGTTTTGCCTAGTAACTGGAGCGCAGAAGACTGAGCAGTGTAACCACAGAGGCACCCGCTATGCTGAATAAACTGCTGCTCTCCAGCTCCAGCCAGGTTTGTCCCGACTCTAGAACCCTCACTCATAGCTTTTGCAGGCAGCGCAAGCTCAAGGGGCAGCTGCTTTAAGCACCACAACAATGACTGGGCCCAGGGCAGCTTCCCCTTTTGCCCTGTGTTAAAAATGGCCATGCATGTGCTTTCAAATTAAGGGTTATTAAGTTAGAGTAAGGTGATTATGCAGCACCTATATTAAAAAAAAATTCACCTGGACAAACACAAAGGCACTTACAGAGACAAGAGTTAGATTGTTTTATTATTTGAAAAGGATGCTCAACTGCAAGAGCATTGAATTCCCTGGAAGTATTGCAAATATTTATAGAAATGTCCATGAAATGAAAATGGCAAACTGTCTCCAGTCAAGTATTTACCATAATAAAATCAATTACTGTTTTTTTGTGATTTCCTTAAGAAAACACACTTAAAACCTAAAACAATTGCCCTTGCTGAAGCACTTCCCCTAGAATTGCAGGGTTTAAATACTTATTCTAGGTGGAAAATCGGAAAAAAACGTATACTTATGTTATTCCTCGGTCTCATAGGCTTCCTTCCACCTGCACAGCCAGTACCCCAAAGTTTGTTTACAGCACCACTGGTCACAAACACTCTGATGTTATCCTTTACAATGCAGGACCAGCAGACCTGCATTGCAGGTAAGGATCCAGAGAGCAGGCTCACAACCAAGAGCATCAAACAGAGAAGAGCACAGCTGACAAGGAAGTAAGAGATAAGATGTATTTGATTTTCCTGTTCCCCCTAGATAAAACAATTTGTTAACCCTTCAAGTGCTGGGGACTCCCTGAGTGCAATGGCAATTTCCCCCCCCCCCCGTAGTTCAGCTTAAAGCAACAAATTGGGGACTGGGATGAGCTAACAAGACAGAATTGTATACGTGGATCTGTCTGCAGGTCAGAATACAACTAAATATTGGTTGCATGCTGCATTGCCCCTACCTGTGTGATATACTTCCTTTGCAAACCTCTTGTCACTTTCTACTTGTTATCTATCATATGTCTCCAGATCATCACTCAGTCCCCCACCCTGCTGTGTGCCCTTTCCACCTCTGTTGTGTTTTCACCCTTCTTGATACTATTTAATGAGGGTTTACTGTTTTCCTGTTGTTGAAACTACATGTTTAGCTTCTGTATTGTTTATGTGCCCCAACTATTTAGTGTTGCTTTAGGCTAGTCTATGGGCACAGTATGAATGTGATTTGCTCATTTGTAGGAAATGTCATTATGTGTTGCATTTTTTTGCCATTATTCTATCTGAAGTTAAAGGCATGCATCATACACATTGTTTGCTTAGTGTTGGGTAGCACAATGGCACTTACAAAAATGTATTGTTCCAGCACCACGGCCATACAGAACCTAGCACAATTGCTATTTAATGTTTCCCTTTTGTGATGCCAGAACACTGTATCCAACCTCACTATTTGGCAAAACTGTGCATTTTGTAAAGCCAAATGTTAATACAAGGGACTGTGCTTTGACTCAGTAGCATTTAAATGCTTTCAGTATAGCGTAATAGGCCAATTCATTAATATCCCCAGGGCCTCGTAGTACTGAATCTTAGGCACACGCAGAACAAGCTAAGAACACAGCCCGAAGGAACTCTGCATTATAACATCACTCCTGCAATATATCTGTCACTGCTCACCAGTGGCGTTAATAGAGATTTCTTATCTACTCATTTATTACAAATCCCTTCCTTCTCCACCTCCGGGCATACCTCCACATTAAATGCATAAGCCGTAATTAATAGAAGGTTTTCCTCAAGCTTTCTGGAATAGATAATAATCAACACGAATTTGCTGGCTGTTGAGTTTATAAAGGATTCCTGAAGGATTTAAACTTAACTTTATGAAAATAAATATCAAAGCTGTATTGTGCAGAACATTGGCAGTTTTATTTTTTATTTTTAATCTTTCAGATGATAAAAATGTTTAAAGGAAAAAAGACTCTAAGGACTATTTGTATAGCCCAAAGAAATATGATTTGCAGAATCATAAGAAACATACAGGTTTATGCATCTGCCCCACGTTGCCATGTTTAACAACAGTTTGGGGAAATTATTAGATTTGCCTGAGTTTGAAAAAAGTTAGACTGACTGGGCTCAAACCCCCCCCCCCCCCAGCTAATTCACAAATATTCCTGGCAAGTTTGAACAACAACAACAGGCCTAATCAAGCACATGAGGAATTCTAAAGAGGCTTTTCATGCACTCTTAATATATAATGTAATAAAATTGCTTGAGATACCACTTTTGTGTACCTTAAAGTGGTAAAGTGGTTGTAAATGCTGTACAACCGCTTTTCCCTGCAGGTAAGCCTATAATAAGGCTTACCTGTAAGTACTGAAAATATCTCCTAAACCTCTACAGTTTAGGAGATATTTGCTATATATGCCGGTGCTGACATCATCGGCGCATGCGCACTAAAGAAAGGGCACAATCCGTGCCGTTTCTATAGTGCTTGTGCCATGACCGTCATGCAACTCCGGCCAATAGCAGAGCCTGGAGTCCATGGCCCCGAAAGGAAGAGTGGTTGAAGATGGACGCGATTACACAGCGGGGACAGCGGTGACATCACAGGCTTCTTCTGCAGGTAAGTGGCACATAATGGGCTAGTATGCAAGGCATACTAGCCCATTATGCTTTTACTTTGCAGGGAACAAAGAGGAAGTAAAACCCATCAGGGGTTAATTCCTCTTTAAGCGCTGCCACAGCTTGATGAACAAATCTCAATTTGAACAAAGGATTCAAGGAAGTTGATGGTTGATTGTGTTGCTGAGTAGTAAGCAGTAAGCAGTAGTGACAAATGAACTGCTACAGTTAGTCCCCTACATACGAATCTTCAAGTTGCGAACCTTCAAAGGCACAAACATATGTTTGCATGTCCAATCGTGTGAGTTAGCTCACATTTCTGATAGTTGTGGTTCTGTGTGCAGAACTGTATCTATGTTTCAACTTTTTTTTTTCATGTATTATTTGTGTGATGTGTGTTATATACCTATTACAGTAATTTATTGGGCCTATTGTGTTAGTTGGGTACCTAGGATAACTTTGTTGGACTTTACAAACAAAATGGCTGAAGAAATTGGACAAACATGCTCTCAGAAAATAACTTGTTCGTATGTAGGGGACTTATTGTATAGCAAACTTAAAGTGTTACTAAACCCACAACAGTAAAATCAGTATATATATATATATATATATATATATATATATATATATATGCAGCATAGCATGCTTGTTATACTCACTGTGGAGCTTAAGGAGTTAATCCTCTGCATTGTGTAAAAGGGCTGTTATATCCTGTATGCACAGATCCTCCCCATCCTGCACTGTCTATCTGGGGAAGGCCAGCTAAAACAGACAGAGTAGCCAACCTGCACATGATCAGTTATGTCTTTTATGCTGGAGAGAACATTTACTTGTTCTCAGAGCTAGTCAGGTCACATGATATTGACATCACACATGTGGGCGTGTTTACAGGCTGTAGTGGAAATCTCCTTCTTCCTGAACTCTTAGCACTGGAGAAACTGAGCAGTTTATCATGTAACCGTGGTATACAGATCACCAAAAAAGGTATATAATGGCAGTATTTTAATATAAAAAGAAGATTTATAAGCTGTGGGCACTGTGGGGGAGGGCGGGGTGAACTATTTTCATATTACTGGTGTAATGTTCGGGGAACCAGCTAGATCGCAGGACACAGGCTTTTCAAACAAAAGGACGTTTATTTAAACTTAAATGGCTTCACAGCAGCAAAACAAAAGAAATGACAGTCTCACCGACTTGTAGAGTTTATAACTGCTGTCACAGTTAAACAGTCCTTACTTGGTGTTGCAGGTAAGTTTCCCAGCTAGCAGGCTTCCATGCAGGCCACTGCCATGTACATTCACAGCTTCCCAGAGCTTTTGCCAGCCTCCACAGCTTTTGCAGTGTCCACCATTCACCATGCAGACTTCACTACACTCCTTCACTCTCTCACCTACAACTTCCTGTCTCTCTTAAACCACTTCCTTGGACAGGTGTGTTAACCATTGCTTTTCCCTTAAAGGAACCACAGCCCAAACAGAGGGGAAATATAGCGTCCTTCCAGGACCCAGCCACGGCGTCCTGTACATATCCCCCCCCCCTGTGCCCCAACGCCAAGGAGGTGGAGGCAACAGTGGAGCTAAAACAATGGACTCGGGAGAGGGCATCTGCATTTTGATGCAGTCTCCCGGGCCTATGCTCCACTACAAATTTAAATTCCTGGAGCGCCAGGAACCAACGTGTAATTCTGGCATTAGTCCCTTTACCTTGCCTCATCCATGTTAAAGGGGCATGGTCAGAAATTAACCTAAACTTCCTTCCCAAGAGGTAATATCTGAGGGATTCCAGAGCCCACTTAATGGCCAGACATTCTCGTTCAACTATAGCGTAGTTTTTCTCCGCTGGTGTCAACTTCCTACTGAGGAAGACCACTGGGTGCTCCTCACCATGAACAACCTGTGACAACACAGCTCCCAATCCTACATCGGAAGCATCAGTCTGGACAACAAACTCGTTTGAAAAATTGGGTGCTATCAGGACAGGGTGTTGGCACAGTGCTGACTTGAGCTCCAAAAAAGCCTTTTCAGCATCTGCATTCCATTCCACCATGACCGATTTCCGTCCCTTAGTCAGATCGGTCAATGGAGCCGCCAATGTGGCAAAGTTGGGTACGAATCTCCTGTAGTATCCCACCATGCCCAGGAATGCACGTGCCTGCTTTTTTGTGAGAGGGCGGGGCCAATTCTGTATAGCCTCTACCTTGTTAACCTGAGGTTTCACCACCCCTCTACCTACAATATAGCCCAGGTATTTCACCTCCTCCATTCCCAAAGCACATTTTTCAGGGTTTATTGTAAACCCCTCCTTCCAAAGAGAGTCCAGTACTGCCTGGACTTTGGGCAAGTGTGATTCCCAGTCTCTGCTAAAAATGACTATGTCATCCAAGTACACTGAGGCATACTCCCGGTGAGGTCGTAAAATCCTATCCATTGCTCGCTGGAAAGTGGCTGGAGCAGTTTGTAGTCCAAAAGGCATTCTTTTGTACTGAAAACTCCCCTCTGGGGTAGAAAAAGCAGTTTTCTCTCTAGCAGCCTTAGTCAATGGGATTTGCCAATACCCCTTGGTAAGGTCTAATGTTGTAATATACCTGGCTGGACCTAGTCTCTCAATAAGCTCATCTACCCGGGGCATGGGGTAGGCATCAAACCGTGAAACCTCATTAAGTTTCCGGAAATCATTGCAGAATCGCAGAGTCCCGTTGGGCTTTGGTACCAACACAATTGGGCTCGACCACTCACTCTGCGACTCTTCAATGATCTCCAGGTCCAGCATCTTCTTCACTTCCTCTGAAACGGCCTTCCTTTGAGCCTCTGGGATGCGGTAGGGCCGGACAAAAACTTTGACTCCAGGTTCCGTGATAATATCATGTTCTATAACACTAGTTAGCCCTGGCAAGTCTGAAAACTTTTCTTTATTTCTCTGCAAGAACTCCTTTGCCTGCTGACTTTGGATTTTAGACAGGGTACTTGCTACTTGGACACTCTCCACCCCAACCTGAGGCTCAAGTCTTGCACTAGCCAGGGAGGTCACCGGTTCCCTGTCTGTCCAGGGCTTTAACAAGTTGACATGATATATCTGATACGGTTTCCTCTTGCCTGGCTGGTGGACTCTATAATTTACCTCTCCCACTTTTTCCACAACTTCAAAGGGACCTTGCCATCTGGCCAAGAATTTACTTTCCACAGTGGGAATTAGCACCGCTACTCCATCCCCCACTTGGAAGTGCCTTATTTTAGCAGCCCTGTTATAGACCCGTCGTTGAGCCTCCTGGGCTTTTTTCAAATGCTCTTTGACTAGTGGCATCACAGTTTGGATCCTTTCCTGCATTTGGGAGACATATTCAAGAACACTCTTATGCTTTACAGGTTAACTTTCCCATTCCTCTTTAATAAAGTCAAGTAGTTTGCGAGGTCTCCGCCCATATACCAACTCAAAGGGCGAAAACCCAGTGGAGGCCTGGGGCACTTACCAGCTCTCCTGTTTGCTATCAGGGAACAGGCAGTCCCAGTCTTTCCCATCCCTTTGTACCACTCTCTTTAGCATAGACTTAAGGGTCTTGTTAAAGCGTTCCACTAACCCGTCCGTTTGGGGATGGTAGACCGATGTGCGCAGCTGTTTAATCCGGAACAGCTTCCACACATCGGCCATAACTCTCGACATAAATGGGGTGCCCTGTTCTGTGAGTATTTCCTTGGGAAAACCCGTCCGTGTAAACAACTGGAATAATTCCCGGGCAATAGCCTTAGAGGAGGTATTCCGCAGTGGAAGCGCCTCAGGATATCGGGTGGCATAGTCAAGAATCACCAATATGTAGGAGTAACCTCGAGCCGACTTTACCAAGGGACCCACTATATCCATGGCTATCCTCTCGAATGGGACCTCAATTATGGGCAGAGGGACCAAAGGGCTCCGGAGGTGGGTCACCGGAGCGGTCAACTGACAGGTGGGACAAGAGGCACAGTATTTCTTTACCTCTGCTTTCAGACCTGGCCAGTAAAACCGGTCGGTGATCCGTGCTTCCGTCTTCTCAACTCCCAGGTGTCCCCCTAACACATCATCATGGGCCAGGTCCAGAACCTTTCGTCTATATTGTTGGGGTACCAACAATTGTTCTACCACATTTTCCCTCACCTTGGTAACCCGATACAATAACTCATTATACATTGCGAAGTGTGGCCACCGCTCATTTGCACCTGGCTCTTGGGGAACCCCATTTACTACTACAACTTGTTCCCGTGCACGGGCCAAAGTGAGGTCCTGCATCTGAGCAGTACCAAACGCCCCCTGGGGAACACTCAAATCTGGCAGGGCAGGGGTAGAGGCCACTTCCTCGTCCTCGTTCCCCCAGCATTACCTGAAGTGGGGAAGATACTCCCCCTCAGTGTTTTGGTAGGTCTGTGGACCACATGTCTTGACATTATCAACAGTATCAGCTCTACTTTCATCACCATTAACCCAACCATTAGCAATTTCATCATTTGGATCCACATTAAGAACATTTGGCAGTTCAGGGTTATTCCTCTCAGCAGCAGGAACAGGGAGGCTAGTTTCTCCCCAATCTCTGAACTGTTCTCCTTGTTCCCACAGTTTTGTAAACAACGGACAGTCTCATCCTATTATAACATCATGTACCAAGTTCTTTACCACCCCCACCTCTTGAGTACCAGTGCCACATGCTGAGGAGATGGTCACCGAGATGAGAGGGTACTCTCTAGTGTCCCCGTGAATGCACACCACCCGTAAGGTTTTTCTTACCGGACCGATCTTCCCAATTACTCTAGGATGAACCAGGGTTACCATGCTTCCGGAGTCCAACAAAGCCCGGGCAGGGAGGTGGTTCACTTGGACTTCACACTCAAATTTTTCCTCACCCAGGTCGAGCTGTGTGGTGCATACTTTATGGGCATAAAAAGACCCCCTCCGAAGAACCCCGCATTCCATGGGCTCCTCTTGCAGTGGGCAGTGTGCCCGGGTATGACCCCAGGAATGACATCGCCAACATTGTACATCCCCTCCTCTCCGAACAGGAACAGAACGCTGAGGGGGTACCGGGAATGACTCTTGACCTTCCGGGGTGTTTGCTCCAGGACTCCTTGGAACATCCTTTCGAAGGGCAGCAGTTGGTCGAACAGGCCGTGGTAGACTGGGGCCTATGCGCTTGGTAGGTCCGAGCAGGTCCTCCACCATTGTATATCGTTCCACCATCTCGACAAGGAGGTTTGCTGTTTTGGGGTCTCCATGGCTGACCCACCATTGAAGGTCGTCTGGCAGGGATCGCAGGTATCGGTCCAGCACAACCCGTTCCACGATTTGGGGGCCCGACAACACCTCAGGCTGCAGCCATTTTTTTACCAGTTGCACCAGGTCATGCATTTGAGACCGGGGTGGCCGATCTGGATGATACTTCCATTGGTGTACTCGTTGGGCCCGAACGGCCGTAGTCACCCCCAGACGAGCCAGAATTTCTGCTTTTAACTTTTGATAGTCTTTAGCATCATCGGGTGGCAAGTCAAAGTAGGCTTTTTGAGGATCTCCGGTAAGAAAAGGAGCAATGAGGCCGGCCCACTGGTCCTGAGGCCACCCTTCTCTCTCTGCCGTCCTCTCAAATGTAGCAAGAAATGCCTCTACATCATCGCTCAGGGACAATTTCTGCAAAAAATGGCTTGCCCTCACAGTCACCTGGTTGCCAGGGGCAACAGCCACTTGTTCCTGAGACAGCTTCTGTACTGCTTCCTTTAAGACAGTAACCTGCGCCTGCATAACCCCTTGCTGGGTCGCTTGCTGGGCTGCCAACTGGGCCACCAAAACTCGAGTATTTTCTTGTTGCAGAGCCAGCGCCTCTTTGTGGTGATTTTGTTGTACCTCCAGCTGGGTTGCTAAGCGCTGATTAGCTTCCTTATGGCGAGTCTGCGCTTGCATATTAGCCAGGGACAGCTGTTTAATTAGCTCCTCCATTGTTTTAGATTTCAATGTTTGTGCAGCTTTAACCCAGGACATAAATCCAATGTACTGTCCCTTTAACCTTTCAAATGCAAAGATAAAAAAAAAAAAAAAAAGGTTTTTTTTTCTTTTCTTTCTTCTTATGCCTGTTATTCTGTCCTGCCCGCATTCGAGCACCAGTGTAATGTTCGGGGAACCAGCTAGATCGCAGGACACAGGCTTTTCAAACAAAAGGACGTTTATTTAAACTTAAATGGCTTCACAGCAGCAAAACAAAAGAAATGACAGTCTCACCGACTTGTAGAGTTTATAACTGCTGTTGCAGTTAAACAGTCCTTACTTGGTGTTGCAGGTAAGTTTCCCAGCTAGCAGGCTTCCATGCAGGCCACTGCCATGTACATTCACAGCTTCCCAGAGCTTTTCCCAGCCTCCACAGCTTTTGCAGTGTCCACCATTCACCATGCAGACTTCACTACACTCCTTCACTCTCTCACCTACAACTTCCTGTCTCTCTTAAACCACTTCCTTGGAAAGGTGTGTTAACCATTGCTGTTCCCTTAAAGGAACCACAGCCCAAACAGAGGGGAAATATAGCGTCCTTCCAGGACCCAGCCACGGCGTCCTGTACACTGGGTTTAGTAACACTTTAAAGTTAGATTTCTCATTTTTTAACATTACCTTATTTCTGTCCAGAGAGATAAAAAAGAAGAATGTCTGGATCATGACTAATTGGAATTCAGTCTAGATTACACGGATTTGCATGCTTACAAATAGAGCGTGAACCAGATGTATAAAAAATTTGCTCATCTCTATTAAGGTATTTCCTTGTTTCCAGACAGGCAAATGGAGTTTCACCTCAAAGAACAAAATTAATGGGGATGTGCTTGGGAGGCTTTAGCATTTGTTTTATTTTAAAGAATTTGGATGCTTACAGGTAAAATCAAAATAATAACATTGCAATAACAGTCTGAATGCGCACTCGTTTTGAAGGTCTATATAACATGTATTTCATTTTATGAGGAAGCAGAAAAAATAATCGCAGAAAGGGAATAACCAGGGGAAAAAATACTTTTCATTTTTTAATTTATGTATATCATATTTATATATATTATATTATTATACAACATACGTCGTATTTTTAAAGTGATACTAAAGTCTATTTTTTTTTTTTTTTAAATAACAAACATGTCACCTGCTCTGTGCAGTGGTTTTGCACAGAGCAGCCCAGATCGTCCTCTTTTCGGGTCCATCACTTGCTCTTTTGGCCCCTCCCTCCTGTCGAGTGCCCCCACAGCAAGAAGTTTGCTATGGGGGTACCTGAGCCGATCTGCAGCTCTGTGTGTCCATTCAGACACTGAGCCGTGGTCTCGGCCCCCGGCCCCGACTTTCTCCTGATTGGCTAACTGACTTTGATTGAAAGTAGCTGGAGCCAATGGCACTGCTGCTGTGTCTCAGTCAATCAGGAGGCTAAGGCAATTGTTCTCTTCGTTCCTTCCAAGACCTCCTGCTCTCTAGTTCCCTTGTCACCTCCTCCCATGCTCACCTCCTGGACTTCTCCAGAGCCTCTCCCAACCTTTGGAATTCACAACCCCAATCTGACTATCTCCTATTCTATCCACTTTTAGGCAATCCCTGAAAACTTTTCTCTTCAGAGAGGCCTATCCTGCCTCCACCTAACAATTGTACTTTTATTTTCTCCATCAGCTCACGCCCCACAGTTATTACCTTTTGTATCACTTGACCCTCCCTTTTAGATTGTAAGCTCTAACAATCAGGGCCCATGGATTCCTCCTGTATTGAATTGTATTGTAACTGTACTGTCTGACCTTATGTTGTAAAGCACTGCACAAACTGTTGGCGCTATATAAATCCTGTATAATAATAAAAATAATATTACAGGATCTTCCAATAATTTGATTTGCACTGTATGTCACTGCAGATTTCTAGGATGTATTAATGCAATTACACCAGCAGGATTTATGTTTAAGTGTATTGTGCAGAATACCCCGAGTTGCCATTTTGCAAGAAAGCTGCAGACTAAAATGTAAATCACATTTTTAAATAACATTAGATGAAAAACTTGCTTATGTTAAAATATATATATATATATATATATATATATATATATATATATATATATTTATTTACACACTATATTACCAAAAGTATTGGGACACCTTCCTTTACACGCACATGAACTGTAATGGCATCCCAGTCTTAGTCTGTAGGGTTCAATATTGAGTTGGCCCACCCTTTGCAGCTATAACAGCTTCAACTCTTCTGGGAAGACTGTCCACAAGGTTTAGGAGTGTTTCTATATGTTGGACCATTCTTCCAAAAGCGCAATTTGTGAGGTCAGGCACTGATGTTGGACAAGAAGGCTTGGCTCGCAGTCTCCACTGTAATTCAACCCAAAGGTGTTTTATTGGGTTGAGGTCAGGACTCCACCTCAAACTTGCTCATCCATGCTTTTATGGACCTTACTTTGTGCACTGGTGCGCAGTCATGTTGGAACAGGAAGGGGCCATCCCCAAACTGTTCTCACAACGTTGGGAGCATGAAATTGTCCAAAATGTCTAGATATGCTGATGCCTTAGGAGGTCCCGTCACTGGAACCAAGGGGCCTAGACCAGCCCCTGAATAATATTTTTACTTTTAAAAAAACATGGGCCAAAAAAGCCTTTAAACTGCACATCTGGCATAGACTCATCTCACTTGTAAGCTCTACACTAAGCTAAATAACCCCAACGTTACAATATATATATATATATATATATATATATATATATATATATATATATATATACACAGTATCTCACAAAAGTGAGTACACCCCTCACATACTTTTTCAAGGCACTGTACATGCTTACATGCATGTATGGCGCCTTTTACTGGCTAATGAGTGGGTTTACAAAGAAATTGGGTCACTGGTATCAAAAGAATTAAGGTAGCACTTATATGTAGAGCCACTTAGCCCGCATATGAATGTCCTAGCTTAAATGTTCTGGTTTACAATGCTAAACTGTTTTCCTTTGAATTGCAAAGGCTGTGTGCCTATAGGTTCCAGTAATGGGAATCTAACTCTGGACATACTGAAGATACTCTTAAGGTACGGTAATCTAATTTTAGTATGCAATATGATAATTAATAAAACATTTGAGAAATTCATAGACAACTGATATTTGATAAAGATAGTAGATAAAAACTATTTGGTCTATCTGGTCCAAGCTGTTTCACTGAATATTGTTGAGAAAAACAACTGTCAACTGTCCCATAGAATCACAGAATACTTCCAGCAAAGAAAGACAAAGTGGTCTGTCTATCTAGTCAGCCCACACTGTATATAATCGCAGAATGCAATTTAACATGACAAGAACTACACAAGCAGTGAAGGCGAAAAGTATCCATGTTTAATAAAAATCCAATCATAAATGTTCAAAGCATGTCTTGCCTGGATAATGATCAGATGTGTGCATTTTATCTATAATTCTGACAGTCAGCAGAATCAGAGCCATTGATGTCTCCACAGGAGATGAATTTCAACGTTGCATGCCAGCACAGATATTATGGACTGTTGAGCCCATATGCTAAACAGTCACAAGTCGTTATGTTCATTTATCAAATGCTCAATATTCTCTATTGCAGAATATTTCTATTACAAATTAAATCTTTTTTTTTCTGAATTTTAGCACGCTTCTACACTTTAAAGAGACCTTGTCGTCACTCCATTTATTTCCACAAAAAGTCCTATAAGATTATATGTAAATTTAACATATGTTATGCATGCTATTTACCTAGAAAGTTTTCCTTGTGTAGACATTCAAAAGCCCTGAGGCTGCGGCTGCTTCTGGCCACTACCATCTTAGATCTGATGTCAGCAGCCCCAGCAGATTCATAGCTGTCACTCTATAGTATTCCTCTTCGCCCCCCTGCCTCCAGCTGCTAAATTGACACCTTCATGCCTGATCATCATTCTGCTATAGGGGCGCAGCGTAATGATCCCTTGGACACACCGCATTAACAATCTTGGTAAAGAGCCTATGACATAGGCTCTTTACCATGTGATCAGCTGTGTCCAATCACAGCTGATCATAGTGTAAAAAGGAAATGCAGGTTATTATCTTTCCTCTCCTTACACAGGGGAGATCTTCTCCATCGGTAAAGCCTGTCAATGTTCACCAGTGCCCACCAGTGATGTCCACCAGTAATGCCAATCAGTACCCATCAGTGATGCCAATCAGTGCCAATTAGTGCTGCCTTTCAGTGCCCATCAGTGCCGCCTATAAGTGCCATCTATCAGTGCCCATCAGTGCTGCCCATCAGTGCCACCTAAAAGTACCCATCAGTGCTGCCTATCAGTGCCCATCAGTGCTGCATATTAGTGTAGCCTCTCAGTGCCCATCAATTCTGCATATTACTGCTGCGTTATCAGTGCTTGTCAGTGCAGCATCATCAGCACACATCAGTGAATGAGAAAAATTACTTATTTTCAACATTTAATAACAGAAACTAAGAAATATTCAATATTTTTGGTCTTTTTTCGTTTGTTGAGCAAAAAATAAATTATAACATTTTTGTTTGGGTACAGTGTTGCATGACTGCACAATTGTCATTCAAATTGTGACAGCACTGAAAGCTGAAAATTAGCCTGGGCAGGAAGGGGGTGAAAGTGCCCAGTATTGAAGTGGTTAAAGTGTTACTAAACCCAGTAATATGAAGATAGTTCATCTGCCCCACAGCTTAAAAATATTATTTTTACATTAAAATATTGCCACTATATACCTTTTTGGATGATCTGTATACCACGGTCAGTATTAAACTGCACAGTTCCTCCAGTGCTGACAGTTCAGGTAGGAGGAGATTTCCACTACAGCCTGTATACACGCCCACATGTGTGATGCCAATATCATGTGACCTGGCTAGCCATAAGAGCAAGTACATTTTCTCTCCAGCATAAAAGACACAACTGAGCATGTGCAGGTTGGCTACCCTGCCTGTGTTAGCTGGCCTTCCCAATATAGACAATGCAAGAAGGGAAGGATCTGTTCATACAGGATAAAACAGTCTTTTTACACAATGCAAAGGATTAACCCCTTAAGTTCGGTCAGTGAGTATAACAAGCATGCTATATTGCATTTACAGACAGATTTTATTGTTGTGGGTTTAGTAACACTTTAAAGGCTATGTAGGGAGGGGAGCGGGGGGGACAGAGGAGTAAGACCAGCACAGACAATAATTGGATACTCACAGAAAAGGAGAAGGCTATGCCCTGTGCTAGGGAATTGACTAGTCAATTTTTCTGGAACATTTCATGTTGCAAGTAATAAAAAAAAAATATTTGTGAAAAAGAAAAACACTGTGGGTAATAATGTAAAATACTTGATATTGCTATGTTTTACCTGCTTTATTTAGCTAGTGACAGGATGCCTTTTAGGTTTGAGCTGAACTTGAACTGGATTCAGTTTGAGGCAAGTTTGGCAAACATTACTGAGTCCTTGGGTGTCAAATCTGCACTCCACTGAAGGCAATGGGAGCTGAATGTATATATATATATAAAAAAAACAGTTCTGCCATTTTCTAGGCTAAGAGGCAAGGGATTATCAAGTAAATGCCAATAGGGCCTATCCACTATCCAAAGAAAATGTAACAAAGCAAAACGAAGATAAAAAAAGCGTGCCTGCCTGGTGGTTAGCAGCAATTTTAATGAAGCTTAAAAATGCCAAATTTTCTTCTAATTAAATAATATGCCTGAGGAATGCTCTTAACCTGTCTGTAAAGTGCCTCAGTTCTACAATATAAGGTATAAAACCGGCTAAAGCAAAATTTACATTTACAAAGAGAAAAAATGCAGTTTAAATTGCAGGTAAATGGCAATTTCAGAATCTTCCTTCCGTTTGTAAACAAACAGCTGGGGATTCCTTTTATCTATAACAGACGCTTATCCTAGACGGAGGGGGCTGGTATAGATGTTAATTTGGGACCCAAGAAAAACATATTTTTTAAAATTGCATTTCTCCTGTGAATTGCAGCTCCAGCTAATGACAACTAAATGTAAACATGGGGACAGGGTCTCCTGGGCGGAATTTATTGACCATATATGGTCAAGTCCGTATCTGGATAATGACATCATGCATGGCCCCTTTTTTTATTATTATTATTATTATTATTATTATACACGATTTATATAGCGCCAACAGTTTAAGCAGCGCTTTACAATGTATAGGGGGGACAACACAATTACAGTACAGTTCAATACAAAAGGTACAGGAGGTCCCTGCTCGTAGAGCTTACATTCTAAAGGGAGGGGTGGTGGTACAAAAGGTAATAGCTGCAAGGAATTTTATTTATATTTAATTGTTATCATTCTGAGCTATCAGTCAAGGAAAATAAGTCAGGCTCAGATGTTGTCAGTGGTCGGAGGGTATTTCTTTCAATGGGTCAGCAGATGTTATTCTCTGATGTGATTGATGTGGATCTGCATGGATAGATGACATGATTTATGGTTGATTCATATTGTGGATTTTTTTCTTAATTAAAGTACAGTAAATATTTACTGTTTAGTTTATGTTTTGTTTAGTTTCTTTGTGAATGAGTAGGGGTACTATGTATCCCATTGTCATTCACAGAGAAAGGCTGGTATCTGGGTATTGTTAAAGGGAACTTCCAGATACTGATAAATCACCACCCTCAGTCCTCCAAAACCACTGTTCTAGGTCTGTGGAGACGAGACCCTTGTCCTCATCAACAGGGGGACTAGGTGCTTTGCCAGGGGGTCCTCCCTGTCGAGGTAACTCCCAAATTCAGGATATGTGGCCTGGTATGGTTCAGGAGGGAAGGGCAGATGCTTACCCTCCCACCCTTTCCTGGCCTGCCAGCTTTCATGTTCAAATAAGGGTCTGGTACAGAATTTTGGTGAGACCCCCCCCCCCCTTAAAAATCATACCAGGTATGAATTATTAAAGAAACCCGACAATTTCTATTATTCAAACCATCCTGGCTGCTTTGGTTATATGGCTGGGGATTCCCAGACAGTAAATGAATAGGGCCAGGTGACATCACTTGTTGCCAAGGATGCAGCAGGTGTTGCCACCTGCTGTTTCCTTAACAACCTTGATAGCAGAAAAAGGAAGCTGTAATATACAGTATAGTAGTGGGAGAAAGAAACCTGTGTTTAAACTGAATTGAGAGCTCATCCCTAGTTCTTCAATGTTGAAGCAGTCATAACTTCAAACCCCGTCTCTTTAAAATAGTCAGGCTATTGAGAGAAGTCAGTCTTAATAATGGTATATTTAAAAAAGAACACATACTTACCAGTGTTGTAAAGATGTAGTGATAGTATTCTGTCATCATGCCCATTGCCATGGCCTGCAAAAAAGAGTAAAGAGATAAGGCAGAGTAATTCAAAAGAGGGTTGATTTCTACTACACACATTTTTATAAAACATTAAAGCCCAATTAAACCTTTTACATTTATTAGTGTAAAGCAGTTAGGCTGTTTATAACATAATGCATATTTATTTTTTTAGGTACTATGTGCTGCTACAAGGGTTTAAATACCCTGTGCTGGCAACCCACTGGAAAATCATGGCATTTGTCCAGACATTGATCATCTGCTGGTGGCACTGGCACTGTGCTTCCCAGAGTTGGAGGTTATAGTTCTGGTGTCCACCAGCGGGTGTCTCTCAGCAGCCAGCAGATTCCAGTAATCAGTCTCCACCTGATGCTGGTTGCTGGGAGGGTATTTAGTCCCTCCTGTACTATAACAATTCACTTCAGTGTTTTGCTTTGCTGCCAGATACTGCTTCCCATTTATCCTGAGCCTAAATCTTGATCTTGTTCCTGCCCTGCATCCTGAACCCTGCTGCCTCTTTTCTGCTCCCCCTGTACTTGAGCCCAGTCTTAGTTCCCCCTTCCTATTTGTTCCCTGCATTTTGAGTTTTCCCTGTTTATCCGTGTTCCCCACTTTTCTATATACAGTATTGCATATATTTAGTTTATTAGTTAGGCTTCCTGTTAGTTAGGTTGGTCGATAGGCATTTGGTTATATGGTTATGGTTCACTTGTTTCTTCACGTTTGCTGTGTTTCCTGTTTTCCGGTGTTTGGAGGTGTCTTTTGTTTTACCATTTATACATTTGCTTTACCACATATAGTCTGGTCTCAGTTTCTTAGTGTAGCTACACAGATTTGGCCATTCCTGCTACTGATTCCTGAAACCACCACTCTCTCAGTGCTGTCCCAAAACACTGCTCCAATAACAGCATTAACACTAAATGGGCACTTGAATTTGACATCATACTGGGATACTCTTACTAAACAGCATAACCCCCAATGGACATCTTTTCACATCACAAAACTGCAGTTTAACCGATTTGCTAAACTTTTGTTCTGAGCAAACAAATGTAAGGAAGTGGCTATTCATTTTGCTGTTTCAGAATGGAACAGTGCAAGAAATTATAACAGAAACCTTACAGATATCTTTGCCTAACCATTTTATCCATCCATCCTTTTCTCCAATCGTCTCTGTGTTTATCCTTTTTACCATCTTGATTTTTGTCCTGCCTTCTTTCTATGTATTCTAACTTTTATGTGTCTATCCTCCCACCCCTTTCCATCTACCATAACTTACATATGGCCACATCAGTTAACCATCCATTTCCAAGTAACTTATAAAAGGTAAATCATTCTTTGGATTAGCACTTACTTAACCAAGGATTGACACTAAATCAATGTTGGAAAAAACGACTCTGTGCATAGGGCAAGACTATGCGCAGTACTTCACAGAAGTATTGAACTTTACAACACATTCTCCAGAACTGTAACATTAAAGTGTTTATAAAGCCATTTTTGTTTGTGCGGAAAGAACCCCTGACAGGTTTTTGCTGTCTGTGCCCCTGCTGGGAAGACCCACGCTCTATTTGTTCTGGTTACCATTGTTGGCAGGAGAGAAAGTGAGGTAAAATCTAACACTTTGACTTTTTACTGGAACAGGAAAAGAGGTAAAATCTTTGAATGGATACTCTTGTTCCAGTGACAACTGTCTACAAAAAGGTTTCCCTCACTTTTAAAAGATCTGCTTTTATTTCCTGAGAGTGAACAGAAGAATAAACTCCACAATGGGACAGAGACATCACCAAAGAAACTTAACAATGATTTTAGCCATCCCTTAGTTTTACCAAAATTAAAAATACTTTTTGGCTTTGAAGTCCCTGTAAATTAATGTCAGCTCTCTGAAGATCTCCTTTCTCACTGTATAACATTTACATACTTCTTTCCACTGGATGGATATATTTGCCACACAGTACTCTCTCTTTCACTCTTTAGGGATTTGGAAGCCACTCTCTAGGCTTCCTCACCTCCTATGTTCAGAACACCCTTGGCGCTTTAACACCATTTTTAAAAGGACAATACACTTCTGATAGGCTGTTCCACAGTGTGCTCTCTGCTGCTGCCCTACACAAGCTTTGCACCTTTTTATGAATCCCAGGGACTCCTCTATCAGAACCACTGCTGTCCAGCTGAGGTGCACAAGAATTCCTGTACAAAGGAAGACCATCCTCATAACTTACCGGGTCCACCATGCTGCATAAAGAGAGCCACACTTCATAAAAGTCATGTGGGCCATTTTAAGTTTAGTCTCTTTCATTTGCTGAGACTGCAGTAGAAGGTTGAATATGTATGCATATCAAACTAAAATGTAAATCTATTTAAGTAATTTAATTACATATTTTGAAGCAGGATATATAATAGGTTTGAGAAATGAAGAGCTTGAGACATAGGGTAAACTTAATAATACAGAGTAAATTATCTTTAGACTCTGTGGGATGCACAATTTTAAATAAAAATAAAAAGTCTTGCAAGCAAAGTCAATTCTAAAGCAAAAACTGTGTGCTCTTAACCTACAGTGATCACTGCATGATGTTATAACATCAAACAGGCTCTCATTCCAAGCCAGCAAGTCCCAGACAACAGCTGCTGGCTTATTTGCTTTCAGTGTATTTTAGGAATAAGACTGGCTAACTGCTTGCGAATACTAACTAAATGTTTTATGTTAACCACTTAGAATTCCTTCTTATAACATGGAGAAAAATGTCTTTTGAGCATCTGATATTTAGTTATATACATTATTTACACGGTAACATACTTAGGGATGACCCTGCATTTCAACTAAAATTCAATCAAACCTGCAACAGCTGAGCTCACATAGATCTGCAGCAAGGGGGAACTACTGACCTCTAAGATTACTTCCTGGGGTGTTAAAATGTATGTGCAGAAATGTCTGTGCCTGTAGAATTTACTTTCTGTGCTAGCTAGAATGGTCATATGTACAGTGCCTTAAAAAAGTATTCATACCTCTTTACATTTTCCACATTTAGTCATGTTACAACCAAAAATGTAAATGTATCCTATTGGGATTTTATGTAATAGACCAACACAAAGTGGCACATAATTGTGAAGTGGAAGGAAAATGATAAATGGTTTTCAACATATTTAACAAATAAATATCTGAAAAGTGTGGCGTTCATTTTTATTCAGCCCCCTTTACTCCGATACCCCTTACCAAAATATAGTGGAACTAATTACCTTCAGAAGTCACCTAATTAGTAAATAGAGTCCACCCTGTGTGTAATTTAATCTCAGTATAATTACAGCTGTTCTGTGAAGCCCCTTAGGAGGTTTGTTAAAGAACCTCAGTGAACAAACAGCATCATGAAGGCCAAGGAACACAGCAGACAGGTCAATGATAAGGCTGTGGAGAAGTTTAAAGCAGGGTTAGGTTATAAAAAAATATCCCAAGCTTTAAACATCTCACTGAGCACTGTTCAATCCATCATCTTAAAATGGAGAGAGTATGGCACAACTGCAAGCCTGCCAAGACATGACTGCCCACCTAAACTGACAGGCCAGGCAAGGAGAGCATTAATTAGAGAAGCAGCCAAGAGGCCCAAGGTAACTTTGGAGGAGCTGCGGAGATCCACAGCTCAGGTGGGAGAATCTGTCCACAGGACAACTATTAGTTGTGCACTCCACAAATCTGGCCTTTATGGAAGAGTGTCAAGAAGAAAGCTATTGTTGAAAAAAAGCCATAAGAAGTCCTATTTGGAGTTTGCGACAAGCCATGTGGGGGACACAGCAAACATCTGGAAGAAGGTGCACTGGTCAGATGAGACCAAAATAACATTTTGGCCTAAAAGCAAAACGCTATGTGTGATGGAAAACTAACACTGCACATCACTCTGAACACACTATCCCCAGTGTGAAACATGGTGGTGGCAGCATCATGTTGTGGGGTTGCTTTTCTTCAGCAGGGACAGGGAAGCTGGTCAGAGTTGATGGGAAGATGATTGGAGCCAAATAGAGGGCAATCTTAGACAAAGTCTGCAAAAGACTTCAGGCTGGGGTGGAGGTTCACCTTTCAGCAGGGCAGTAACCCTAAACATACAGCCTGAGCTACAATGGAATGGTTTAGATCAAAGCATATTTATGTTTTAGAATGGCCCAGTCAAAGTCCAGACCTAAATCCAATTGAGAATCTGTGGCAAGACTTGAAAATTGCTGTTCACCGACGCCCCCCATCCAATCTAACAGAGCTTGAGCTATTTTGGGAAGAAGAAAGGGCAAAAATGTCACTCTCTAGATGTGCAAAGCTGGTAGAGACATCCCCAAAAAGACTTGAAGCGGTAATTGCAGAGAAAGGTGTTTCTACAAAGTATTAACTCATGGGGGCTGAATACAAATGCACACCACACTTTTCACATATTTATTTGTAAAAAAAATTGAAAACCATTTATCATTTTCCTTCCACTTCACAATTATGTGTCACTTTGTGTTGGTCTATCACATAAAATCCCAATAAAATACATTTACGTTTTTGGTTGTAACATGACAAAATTCTGAAAATGTCAAGCGGTATGAATACTTTTTCAAGGCACTGCATGATAGGTTAGGTCCTCAAAAGGATCAATGACTACTACTGCGTGCCATTTTGAAAATATTGCTGAATGTTAGCTCAACCCAAGGCGATAGAGATAACTGTTTATGCAGCTTGGATCACTGAGCAACTTTTAGGGTGCTTTCACACTGCCCCGCTGTGCTTTGCCCACAGTGAAGCATACCAATGGTTTTCATGTGGTTTTCAATAGACTTCTATTATATCCATTTTTTGAGAGTTTTCTGAAAGCACACCAAAAGTCCTGCATGCTGCAGCTTTGCTGTGCTTTAAGAAAATGCACCAAAAATGCAGTATACAATAAAATATAAAGCGGGGGTAACCCACATGAAAATCACAGGTACACTGCACTGCACCCACGCTGCATCCAAACTGCAGTGGGACAGTGTGAAAACACCCTTAGAGTATACTTACAGTGGGGCAAAAAATTATTTAGTCAGCCACCAATTGTGCAAGTTCTCCCACTTAAAAAGATGAGAGAGGCCTGTAATTGTCATCATAGGTAAACCTCAACTATGAGAGACAAAATGTGGAAAAAAATCTAGACAATCACATTGTCTGATTTGGAAAGAATTTTTTTTGCAAATTATGGTGGAAAAACTGAAAATTTATTACCAAATACTTACCGTAATTTTCCTTTCCTGATAGACTCCATGGCAGACTACGTATGGGTTAACCCCGCCTCCTCTCCACAGCTATAGGACCCCTTACCCATAAATTTGAGCTCACCTCTACAGACAGGTGTTCCGTAACTAGCTGACTCAAATTTCAACTCTCATATTTTTATTCATGGGTGGGAACTCCGTCTGCCATGGAGTCTATCAGGAAAGGAAAATTACGGTAAGTATTTGGTAATAAATTTTCCGTTTTCCTGACAGACTCCATGGCAGACTACATGTGGGAAATAACTAGCCAATCCACACGGGAGGGTATGCTGAACAAAAAATATTTTAATCTTTCCCGTCAACTGACAGGATTTTTCTACCAAAATTAACAGAGGAAAGGGAAGCAGGCTCAATACAATAATGAGTCATAAAAGTATTAATAGAAGACCACGAAGCTGCCTTGCATCTCACATCAGGAGCCACGTGTCGAGCTGCTGCCCATGAGGTTGCCATGCCTCTGGTGGAATGAGCCATCGCCGCCTCTGGAGGAGCCAAGCCCTTTGCCCTGTAGGCCTGTTGAATTGATTGAACGATCCAGGCCGCTATTGTTCTGGAGGAAGCCCTCTTTCCTTTGTTGCTACCAGTGTGTAACAAGAACAGGTAGTTCGAGCTCCTAAAAGATGAAGTGACTCGCAAATATTCTTTCAGAGTCTCGCCTACATCCAAGGGATGAGCATCTGCTGATTCCGGAGAATTGAAAGTAGGAAGGACTATTTCCTAGTTCTCGTGGAAAACTTACGTTACTTTGGGCTTAGACCCAAGCATGGGAATAAGGACCACTCGGTCCGGGAAGAAAGTCAAAAAGGGGCTCTTGACAACCTAGGAAGCTTATTTCCGAAACCCTTTTGGCTGAAGTAATGGCCACTAGAAAAGCCAGCTTAATTGAGAAGTCCTTAATGGAAAGATCCTTGTTGTTTAGTGCTGAAAGAGCATCAAGGACGAGCGGAAGATCCCATTTGGGGAATCTGGGTTTCCTCTGAGGCCTGATTCTTGAGGCCCCCCGAAAGAACTGTTGAACCAGGGGATGAGTTGCCCACGATGTTCCTGAAAATGCTGATAAGGCTGAAACTTGTACCCTGAGGGAACTGATCGACAAAAGGAAGATCCAAGCCTGATTGGAGAAAACTCAAAACGTCTTGAACTCCAGGATTTCTAAAAGATTTTCCAGCAGAAGTCATGAAGCTGACAAACCTGGTCCAGATTCTGCTGTAGGTTTTGTTTGTGTTAGGCTTTCTGGAGCTCAAAGGGTAGAGATTACCACTGAAGCACACCCAAGAGACTCTAGACTCTCCTTCTCAAGAACCAGACCATCAGTCTCAGTATTGCTGGACAGGGGTGCAGGGTCGCCCCCTGAGAAAGAAGGTCTGGCCTGACAGGAAGAGGCAATGGGTCCCCGAAGCTCATCAGATTCAGGAGAGGAAACCATGGCCTGCTCGGCCAGTATGGTGCTATTGTTATCACTTCGACTTTCTCCAACTGGAGCCGTTGCAGGAATTTTAGCATGATCGGAGGTGGAGGGAAGGCATATGCCGTGTTAAATTTCCATTGGCTTGTTAATGCATCTACTCCGAAAGCTTGACTGCACCGAGCTCGAGTGTAGTATCTGTCTACTTTGTAATTGCAGGGGGATGCAAATAGATCCACCTCGGGATCGATTCCCAACGATAGGATCCACTTGAATGTTTGTGGATGCAGTGACCATTCGTTGTTGTCTAGATTGCTGCGTGACAGGAAGTCCGCTTGAATGTTCTGCTCCCCTGGAATGAAGACTGCTGTCAAGTTGAGCAGATTCCTCTGAGCCCAGGTCATGATGGGCTCGACCACTTGGAGAAGGGCGGAGCTCCGAGTGCCCCCTTGCCTCTTCACGTATGACACCACAGTGGTGTTTCCATTTTGAGTAGGACCGACTTCCCTTTCAGGAGGTGGGAAAAGGCTTGAAGGGCACACCATGCCACACGTAGCTCCAGAATGTTTGAACCTGGAGTGTGTAGACGGGCATCCCATTTGCCCTGAGCCAGTTCTGCCCCACAATGGGCCCCCCAGCCTGCATTGCTGGCATCGGATGTAACAGTCACGCACTGGATGGGAGCAAGGGAGTGGCAAGTTATCAAGTTCTTGGTTTGAAGCCACCAGAGGAGACTGTTCCTCATTGACTGTGTTATCCGGATCAACTGATTGAGATCGTCCGACCTCCACTGCTGGAGGAAACCTGACTGAAAAAGATGAAGTCTCCACATCGCCCATTTGACTATAGCGGATGTGGCCACCATTGTGCCGATTATCTTCAGGCACTGTGACGCCCTTAGGTGTGAGGAGTCTAGGGCTAAAGAGATTCTTTCCCGAATGATCTGCATTTTTTCTTCCGGAAGAGAGATGGTATTCTCTATGGTGTCGAACTCAGCTCCTAGATAGACTAAGCGCTGGGTCGGTTCTAGCTGACTCTTCTCCCGGTTTAGGAGCCATCTGAACTCCAACAGTGTAGAGATCACCTGATCTTTGTGGATCAGCAGCTGCTGCTTGTCTTGGGACAGTACTAGCAAATCGTCCAGATAATGATACAGACGCACACCCTGTATTCTGATAAGGGACACAACTGCTAACAGCACCTTGGAAAAGACTCTTGGAGAAGTCGTTAGCCCGAATGGAAGACAAATAAATTGTAAGTGCTCTTGTTCGACCTGGAACCGAAGATATTTGTGAAAATCTTCCGCCACGGTAACATGAAAGTACGCGTCCTTTAGATCTATTGAGATCAACCAGTCGCCTGGTTTAACGACTTTTTGGATGGTTGAGAGTGATTCCATCTTGAATTTCTCGTGCTTTATGTACCTGTTCAGAAAAGTGAGGTCTATAACTGGATGCCAAGAGCCGTTCTTCTTTTGTACTAGGAAGAGGGGGGAGTATACTCCCTGGAATTCCTCGCTCTTTGGCACGGATACTACTGCTCCTTGATCTTTCAGGGCATTCACATATGAAAGAAGAACTTGTTGTTTTTCTTCTGATTGAGGAAGTGAAGTTTGCACTGGTCTGCATGGAGGGACCTTGGTGAAGGACCATGTGTGACCTGTTGAGACCATTTTGATGGTCCAATAATCTGAGATCGAGGCCACCCAGACGTGCCGGAAGAGACGTAGGTGAGCCCCTACCCGACCCGCTTGGGCGGGCCCAATCTCAAAAGGACTTGGTTGGCTCGCGCCCACCGGGCGTCTGTTTCTTGCCAGACTTTTGGAAAGATGTCTGCCTATTCCAGTTCCAGCTTCTCCTAAAATCCCGTCTGGGTCTATTGGAGCATTCCTCTCTCGAACGCTTGTACTGCGTCTCCGCTGAGGTCTTCTTTGGTTAAACGGACGCCTGTCCTGAGGGAGGAACCCCGACTTCCCACCTGTAGCCTTGGAAATGGCGTTATCTAGTTTGTTTCCAAACAAGGAAGTCCCTTCAAAAGGCATTTTGCACCATGCCTGCTTTGAGGCTGAATCAGCAAGCCAGGGGCCCAACCATAGTGCTCGTTTGACCGTGACCAAAGATAGCATGGATCTAGTCATCAAGCGGATGAGATCAATTGATGCTTCTCCCAAAAAGGCGACAGCCAGTTTAAGTCCTTGCACTGCTGAACTTTGTGCTAGTTCCTCCGAGACACCTTTCAGAAGGGAGTCTACATTTTCCACCCAGGCCTCCATTGCTTTGGAGGTGACTGCAAGGGCTAAAGCTGGTTTGCAGGCCGTTCCGGTCAGACTATATATTCTTTTGAGGTCTTGGTCAATCTTTCGATCCAGACCATCTTTAAAACATACAGTGTCATCTAGCGGGAGGGTGACATGCTTCGCTAGGCGCATTACTGCTGCATCTACGAGGGGAGCATTTTCCAAATGCTTAACGTCCTCAGATTTAAAGGGATACAGTCTAGAGGTTTTGCTTAACATAGAAACCTTCTGATCTCCCTTGCTCCATTCTTCCTCAAACATTCCTTTCAGCTCAGAGGGAAGTGGGAAATTGGAGCGTTCTTTCCCCAGCTGCTTAAACAGTTTCCTTTGTTTTTCTGGGGGGGGGGCAGTGGTATCCTCCAACTTTAAAGTTTCCTTCACTGCCTTGATCAGTGGAGAGACTAAAGCGTAGTCGAATCCCACCGTAGAATCATCTCCCTCCATCTCGTCTTGCGAGGAATTATGGGAGGAATCATGGGGCTGAAATTGGCCTGGATCCTCTTGGTGCCCAGTCAGCCAAGGAGCCAGACAAGGTGGTGGACTGGCTCCTCGTGTGGGGGGCAACTATTTCCTTCATAGATTGCTGTACCACACGTTTCACAAGAGACTCAAGATTTTGTTTTTCGGTCTCTTTCTCACCGACCGCTCGGGCATAACATGGGTCGCATAGCAATTTGTCCTCCGGGATTCTGGTCTTGCATCCCCAGCAGGCTCTGTGGTCAGAGCGACTATCGCGGTGGTGGTGGCGGTGACTAGAGGAGGAATGGGAACGTCTCCTATGTCTAGAGGGGGAATGTGAACGTCCCCTATGATGATGGGTCCTAGACGTAGTGCCGCGTCTGGACCTGGAGGATGAATGATGATGCTGATACGGCCTGGCAAGGTCCCTGTCTTGTGACTGATGAACTGATATAGCCGGGCTGTAAGAGATAATACAGACAGAAGGAGGGGGAGGAAGGGGGGCAGGATGTAACCGTTAGCAACCACTAGCAAAGGCACAAAAGACACCAACCCCCTACCCACTCTGCACATACCTTGTGCGGGAGGGCTGGCCAAACGGCGGTGAAGATGAGTCCATGAGGAGGGAGACACAGAAATCCGAAACTACACTACCTAGACTAAGGATAAGCAAATCAATGCAAGACCAGCACATAAAAAAAAGTTTTTTTTTTAATATTTTTTTTTTTAAAACTGTCCCTTTAAGAGACACTACAGATTACTAAGCATTACATTGCAAATGAGGTGCTTACCCTGTTCTGGTAGTCCCGAGTAGTGATGAGCCGAACACCCCCGGGTTCGGTTCGCACCAGAACCCGCGAACGGACCGAAAGTTTGCACGAACGTTAGAACCCTATTAAATACAATGGATGCGAACGTTCAAAATCTAAAGTGCTAATTATAATGACTATTATGCATGTTATTGTCCTAAAAAGGGTTTGGGAACCCGGGTTCTGCACCGGGGGACATGTATCAATGCAAAAATAAGTTTTAAAAACTGCCGTTTTTCGGGAGCAGTCATTTTAATGATGCATAAAGTGAAAAAAAAAGTCAAATATTCCTTTAAATATTGTACCTGGGGGGTGTCTAATGTATGCCTGTGAAGTGCCACGTGTTTCCCGTGTTTAGAACTGTCCCTGCACAAAATTACATTTCTAAAGGAAAAAAAGCCATTTAAAACTGCTTGCGGCTTTAATGTAATGTCTGGTCCCGGTAATATGGATGAAAATCTTTAAGAAAAATGGCATCGCTACCCCATCACACCCCCCCACCCCAGCCCATTACCAGCCCCTTTGGGTCTTGTATGGATATTAAGGGGAACCCCGCACACAAAATAAAAAAGGCCCTATATACTCTGAACAGCCGTATACAGGCGGTGCATACAAGACAGGGACTGTAGGTTTGTTCTTATGTAGAATCTGTTTGTAATTTTGAACAGGTACATTGTTTAAGTGTAGCTCCAGACAAAAAAACAATTTTTAAGCTTTTTGGAAAACATAGGGAAGGGTTATCACCCCTGTAACATTTGTTTTGCTGTCTGTGCAGTGTGCACCTGTTCAGAACAGTTCACCTCACTTTCTGTCCTAATGACAAATGTTTTTTGAAAATTTGCGGTTTTTATTGAAACAAGAATTGGTGATAAAGCATCAGTGGAGAGGAGACACTTTTTTTCCCATATTAACTCTTACAGGAGAGAATTTGCCTTCCTAGGGGTAGATTTCCTCTCACTTCCTGTTGTATCCTTCCGTTTGCAAGGAGGAGTCGTTTGTAAGTTGGATGTTTGAAAGTAGGGGCCTGCCGTATATACTCTGCTGAAATTTGCCCCTTACATGTTAGTGTTGCCACAACACTGTGAGCCCTCACAGTTACTCTTGGTGGGCGCATGAATGGGCCCTGCTGTGAATTATTAGATCAAGTATTGTAATTACATGCCCCTGTTAAACAGGGGCAGAAAAATTGGGCCTTAGGCACTGGTGCCACAACACTGCAACCCCTCACAGATACTGTACTTGGAGCACAGCAATGAGCCCTGTTGCAAAGTATTGCATCAAAAATTTTAATTACACGCCCCTGTTAAACAGGGGCTGAACAATTGGGCCTTAGGCACTGGTGCTGGTGCCACGACACTGCAACCTCTCCCAGATACTCTAGTTGGAGTGCAGGAATGAGCCCTGCTGCAAAGCATTGCATAAAAAATTGTAATTACATGCCCCTGTTAAACAGGGGCTGAAAAATTGGGCCTTAGCCACTGGTGGCAGCACCCAGAAATGTTCTTCCAAGCTATCATCATCAATCGGATCATTGAGGAGGAGGAGGATAGTCAGTCAACATAACAGGACAGTCTCTCAGCATCAGCATCAGTCTTGAAGGGATGTGACATTTGAAAATAAATTAGTCTGTTATATCAGCTTCAGGTGTTTGGTAGCTGGTGGTGATCCAAGACTGGTTCATCTTTATGAAGGTCAGTCGATCAAGCGAGTCGCTGGACAGGCGCACCCTGTGATCCGTGACAAATCCTCCAGCAGCACTGAATGTGTGTTCTGAAAGAACGCTGGATGCAGGACAGGCCAGTAGCTCAATTGCATACTGTGCAAGCTCTGGCCAGTGATCCATCCTCAAGACCCTGTAAGCCAGAAGATTTCGGTGGGGAAGGTGTCCAAGTCTGACCTTGCCCCTAGGTATTCCTGCACCATGTATATCAGACGCTGGCGATGGTTGCTGGAACCGATCATACCTTGGGGCTGCGGACTAAAGAATTGTCTGAACGCATCGGTCAGACGGCCACCTTCCCCACCGCTCCTTCTTTGACTGACCGAAGCCTCAGCAACTCGTTGTCCAGGACCAGGAGTTTGTAACCTCCCAGTCTCTGGAAACGCGTTGCACAGACCTTTCTGGAAGGCCTCCCGGAGTTGTCTCATCCTCTGCTCCCTCTGCGACGATAAGATAAGGTCCGCAACCTTACCCTTGTACCGTGGATCAAGGAGAGTGGCCAGCCAGTAATGGTCCCTATCCTTGATCCGAAGAATACGAGGATCCTTCCACAGACTTTGCAGGATCAGGGAGGCCATGCAGCATAGGTTAGCTGAGGCATTCGGTCCGGAGTCCTCTGGGTCACTAAGGACGACATGATCCGCAGCCACCTCCTCCCAGCCACGTACAAGTCCACGGGTTTCTTGGGACTGTAATTCATCCCTAAAAGACTGCTGCTGATGATGCTGAGTGCCAGGCTCCACCTCCATGCTGACACAATCCTCCTCCTCCTCCTCCTCTTCCTGTGCGATGGGTGGGACAGAAGGAACACTGTCTGGGTAAAGGGGGCCTTGAGAGGCAAGGAAGTCCTCCTCTTCCTGCCTCTGTTCTTCCTCAAGTGCCCTGTCCATTATTCCACGCAGCGTATGTTCCAACAGGTGGGCAAGAGGTACAGTGTCACTGATGCATGCACTGTCACTGCTCACCATCCTCGTGGCCTCCTCAAATGGTGCCAGGACAGTGCATGCATCCCTGATCATGCCCCACTGGCGTGGTGAAAAAAAAACAAGCTCCCCTGACCCTGTCCTGGTGCCGTAGTCGCACAGGTACTCATTGATGGCCCTCTGCTGCGTGTGCAGCCGCTGTAGCATGGCCAATGTTGAGTTCCACCTGGTGGGCATGTCACATATAAGGCGGTTCTTGGGCAGGTTCAACTACTTTTGCAGCTCAGCCAGGCGAGCACTGGCATTATAAGATCTGCGGAAATGCACACAGACTTTCCTGGCCTACCTCAGGACATCCTGTAAGCCCGGGTACCTGCCCAAGAACCGCTGCACCATCAGGTTAAGGACGTGAGCCACACAGGGCACATGGGTCAGTTGTCCCTGTCGGAGGGCGGAGAGGGGGTTGGTGCCATTGTCGCAAACCACCATTCCTGGCTTAAGCTGGCGTGGCGTCAACCACCTCTCGGCCTGCCCCTGCAGAGCAGACAGAACCTCTGCCCCAGTGTGGCTCCTGTCCCCCAAACACACCAGCGCAAGCACGGCATGGCATCTTTTTGCCTGCGTACTTGCGTAGCCCCTTGAACGCCTACGGAGCACCGCTGGTTCCGAGGACAAAGCACAGGAAGAGGCCTTGGAGGAAGAAGAAGAGGAGGGGGTGGAGGAGAGAGGTGTGTCACAACCAGTAGTAGCATTTTGGAGGCGTGGCGGCGGAACAACCTCCAACACTACTGCACTGTCCTGCATCCTTCCCAGCTGCCAAAAGAGTGACCCAATGGGCCGTGAAAGAAAGGTAACGTCCCTGTCCATGCCTGCTGGACCATGGGTCAGCGGTAATATGATACCCGCTTGGCCACGCGATATACGCTTGAGACATATGTTGCAAACAGCAGCTGTGCGATCTGATGCACTCGACTCAAAAAAGGCCCACACCAAAGAACTTTTTGAATAACGGGCAGAGGCAGCGCCCTGCACAGGCGGAGCTCTGCGGTGTGATTCTGTTGGTGTGCTGCCCTTATGCTGGCCCCCCGAGGGCATCCTGCCTCGTTGGAGATGTGCCTCCTCCTCATCCTCCTCCTCTCTCCTATTAGGCACCCACGTGGAGTCACTGACCTCATCATCCCCTCCCTCCTCTTCCTTGGAGCCAATCTGGCAGTATGCTGCAGCTGCTGGAACATGACTGCCAGATTGGTGTCCTTCTTGAGCATCCCCTCTCTCTGCTCTCACGCTACTGCCTTCCTCTAGCTGGGTATCATCATCAGACCCTTCGAAACGCTGGGCATCCTCCTGGAGCATGTTCCCAACACTGTGCTCAAACAGTTCAGGGGACACCTTTAGGAGGACATGGTTGGTCTAGGGAAGGAGTGACTGATGATGACATTGATACCAGGGAAGAGGACGCTTTGGCAGCTGCTTTGCCAGTACCCTGAGCCTGGGTGAGAGAGGATGAGGAGGATGAGTAGGGCTTGGTCATCCACTCTACCAAGTCTTCGGCATGATGCGGCTCAACATGTCCAGCTGCCGAAAAGAAGGACAAGCGTGTCCCATGGCCACGTGCTGATGGCGATGCACCGCGTCCACGACCAGCACTGTTGTCTCTAGACACAGAGCCTGCTTGCCCTCTTTTATTGGCTCCTGACTGTCTGCCTCTCCTTGTTTGCCTTCCAGACATTCTAATGGCCTGCAGGGAGATGGGAAAACCAGCAATAAGGCCTAGCTTCAGGAGTATATTTTGCAGGAATCACACTACGCCTGCTGTAAGTGCTGCAAATGCCTGTTGGTGTAACACACCATTAAAACACAGCAATACGGGCTAACTTCAGGTGTATAATGTGCAGGAGGCACACTCCGCCCGCTGTAAGTGCTGCAAATGCCTGTTAGTGTAACACACCAGGAAAACACAGCAATAAGGCCTAGCTTCAGGAGTATATTTTGCAGGAATCACACTACGCCTGCTGTAAGTGCTGCAAATGCCTGTTGGTGTAACACACCAGGAAAACACAGCAATACGGGCTAACTTCAGGTGTATAATGTGCAGGAGGCACACTCCGCCCGCTGTAAGTGCTGCAAATGCCTGTTGGTGTAACACACTAGGAAAACACAGCAATAAGGCCTAGCTTCAGGAGTATATTTTTGCAGGAATCACACTACGCCTGCTGTAAGTGCTGCAAATGCCTGTTGGTGTAACACACCAGGAAAACACAGCAATACGGGCTAGCTTCAGGTGTATAATGTGCAGGAGGCACACTCCGCCCGCTGTAAGTGCTGCAAATGCCTGTTAGTGTAACACACCAGGAAAACACAGCAATAAGGGCTAGCTTCAGGTGTATACTGTGCAGGAGGCTTAGCAACAATGACACTGACACTGTCCCCTGCCTATCCTTCTCTCTCCCTGCACACAAGGTTTATCAAAGAATATGACACTGACACTCTCCCTGCCTATCCTTCTCTCTCCCTGCACACAAGGTTTAGTAAAGAATATGACACTGACACTGTCCCCTACCTATCCTTCTCTCTCCCTGCACACAAGGTTTATCAAAGAATATGACACTGACACTCTCCCTGCCTATCCTTCTCTCTCCCTGCACACAAGGTTTAGCAAAGAATATGACACTGACCCTGTCCCCTGCCTATCCTTCTCTCTCCCTGCACACAAGGTTTAGCAAAGAATATGACACTGACACTCTCCCTGCCTATCCTTCTCTCTCCCTGCACACAAGTTTTAGCAAAGAATATGACATTGACACTGTCCCCTGCCTATCCTTCTCTCTCCCTGCACACAAGGTTTAGCAAAGAATATGACACTGACACTCTCCCTGCCTATCCTTCTCTCTCCCTGCACACAAGAATAGCACAAAGAATATCAACACTGTGCCTGCCTATCTTTCTCTTTCCCTGCGCCGGAACACACTACACAAGGCCGCCGCGCTGGCGGCCTTTTATAGTGTGGGGCGTGTGCTAAACCCCCTGAGCTATAATTGGGCGTGTGCTAAACCCCCTGAGCTATAATTGGCCACAGGCAACCTGCCTGTGGCCAATTATGGCTCTCCTAGCTGCCGGCGCTGCGGGGTCACAGTGCATGCTTGGCCAATCACAGCGCCGGGATTGCACTGCGATGGCGCAGTGTATTGTGGGCCATTCGCGTCGTTCGATGTTCGCCGAACGGTCAAACAGCCGATGTTCGAGTCGAACGTATGTTCGACTCAAACACCGAGCTCATCCCTAGTCCCGAGGCTCCGGGATGCTGCCGTTATATGCCCACAGGTTATCCCACCTGTATAGGGCTCTTCGGTGGTTTAAATAACCAGACGGAATTACGTCACGGCCGGTCCTGCTGCGCGCATGCGCCAAGGGACCAGCCTTACTGCACCTGTGCGACCTCTGACCCCTCCGCCGCACTGCGCATGCGCAAACACCAAGCCTCGGTTTCACCGTGGCTCTGCGCATGTGCAGAGTACAGTGGCAGAAATCAGGAAGGGAATGGCATCCTGGAACGCAGAAGCGTTCCACACAGATACTAATACAAGCGGCGCTATATGGACAGAGAAAACAGCAGAGAAAGACATACAACACACAAAAACCATCTGCCATGGAAAGTTATAGAAAAAAGTCTTCAGACCTTGCCAGCCGAGATCCACCGTCCGTCATGGTACACTGGGGCCACATCCCTCCACCGTAGGGGTATCCATTAGCCCAAAAACACTCGCCCGCTCATAGCTGGGCCCTGGGTGCACCGCACAACTGGTACCTGATCCGACAGACATCCTGGACTGCACCTGAATTGCATGATGAAGGATCCATGTGAGGAGGACAAAAAAGGAACACCTGTCTGTAGAGGTGAGCTCAAATTTATGGGTGAGGGGTCCTATAGCTGTGGAGAGGAGGCGGGGTTAACCCACACGTAGTCTGCCATGGAGTCTGTGAGGAAATAAGTATTTGGTCACCTACAAACAAGCAAAATTTCTGGTTCTCACAGACCTGTATCTTCTTCTTTAAGAGGCTACTCTGTCCTCCACTCATTACCTGTATTAATGGCACCTGTTTGAACTTGTTATCAGTATAAAAGACACCTGTCCACAACCTCAAACAGTCACACTCCAAACTCCACTATGGTGAAGACCAAAGAGCTGTCAAAGGACGCCAGAAACTAAATTGTAGACCTGCACCAGGCTGGGAAGACTGAATCTGCAATAGGCAAGCAGCTTGGTGTGAAGAAATCAACTGTGGGAGCAATAATTAGAAAATGGAAGACATACAAGACCACTGATAATCTCCCTCGATCTGGAGCTCCATGCAAGATCTCACCCCGTGGAGTCAAAATGATCACAAGAACGGTGAGCAAAAATCCCAGAACCACACGGGGGGACCTAGTGAATGACCTGCAGAGAGCTGGGACCAACGTAACAAAGGCTACCATCAGTAACACACTACGCCGCCAGGGACTCAGATCCTGCAGTGCCAGACGTGTCCCCCTGCTTAAGCCAGTACATGTCCGGGCCCATCTGAGGTTTGCTAGAGAGCATTTGGATGATCCAGAAGAGGATTGGGAGAATGTCATATGGTCAGATGAAACCAAAGTAGAACTGTTTGGTAGAAACACAACTTGTCGTGGCATTCAAGAAGCATTTCAAGGTCCTGGAGTAGCCTAGCCAGTCTCCAGATCTCAAGCCCATAGAAAACCTTTGGAGGGAGTTGAAAGTCTGTGTTGCCCAGCGACAGTCCCAAAACATCACTGCTCTAGAGGAGATATGCATGGAGTAATGGGCCAGCATACCAGCAACAGTGTGTGACAACCTTGTGAAGACTTACAGAAAACGTTTGACCTCTGTCATTGCCAACAAAGGATATATAACAAAGTATTGTGATGAACTTTTGATATTGACCAAATACTTATTTTCCACCATAATTTGCAAAAAAAAAAATCTTTCCAAATCAGACAATGTGATTGTCTGGATTTGTTTCCACATTTTGTCTCTCATAGTTGAGGTATACCTATGATGACAATTACAGGCCTCTCTCATCTTTTTAAGTGAGAGAACTTGCACAATTGGTGGCTGACTAAATACTTTTTTGCCCCACTGTATCTGTCTGCATCTAATAGACTTTGTTATCATTAGGAATGGGCCGAACACCCCTGGGTTTGATTCGCATCAGAACATCTCGAACAGACAAAAAGGGCAAACCCTCCCCATGTTGAGGGTAAGCAGCCTAGTATAGTTCAGGAGTGGGGTGCTCGCTAGTCCCCCCTTTCCTGACCTGCCAGGCTGCATGCTCGGATAAGGGCCTGGTATTGATTTTGGGGGGGACCCCATGCCATTCTTTAAAAAATATTGGGGTGGAGTTCCCCTTAACCACTTAAGCCCCGGACCATTTGGTAGCTAAAGGACCAGAGGTGAATTCAGAATTTTGCACTGCGCTGCTTTAACTGTAAATTGTGCGGACATGCAATGTTGTACCCAAACAAAATTTGCATCCTTTTCTTCCCACAAATAGAGCTTTCTTTTAATGGTATTTGATTGCCTCTACGATTTTTATTTTTTGCGATATAAACGGAAAAAGACCGAAAATTTTGAAAAAAAATTATATTTTCTACTTTTTGTTATAAGAAAAATCGAATAAACTCAATTTTAGTCATACATTTAGGCCAAAATGTATTCAGCCACATGTCTTTAGTAAAAAAAAACGTCAATAAGTGTATATTTATCGGTTTGCGCAAAAGTTATAGCGTTTACAAACTTGGGTACATTTTCTGGAATTTACACAGCTTTAAATTTATGACTGCCTATCTCATTTCTTGAGGTGCTAAAATGGCAGGGCAGTACAAAACCCCCCAAATGACCCCATTTTGGAAAGTAGACACCCCAAGGAAATTGCTGAGAGGCATGTTGAGCCCATTGAATATTTTTTTTTTTTGTCCCAAGTGATTGAATAATGACAAAAAAAAAAAAAAATTACAAAAAGTTGTCACTAAATGATATATTGCTCACACATGCCATGGTTATATGTGGAATTGCACCCCAAAATACATTCTGCTGCTTCTCCTGAGTACGGGAATACCACATGTGTGGGACTTTTTAGGAGCCTAGCCACGTACGGGACCCCGGAAACCAAGCACCGCCTTCAGGATTTCTAAGGGCGCAAATTTTTGATTTCACTCCTCACTACCTATCACAGTTTTGAAGGCCATAAAATGCCAAAATAGCACAAAACCCCCCCAAATGACCCCATTTTAGAAAGTAGACACCCCAAGGAAATTGCTGAGAGGCCTGTTGAGCCCATTGAATATTTTTTTTTTGTCCCAAGTGATTGAATAATGACAAAAAAAAAAAAAAAAAAATTACAAAAAGTTGTCACTAAATGATATATTGCTCACACATGCCATGGTTATATGTGGAATTGCACCCCAAAATACATTTTGCTGCTTCTCCTGAGTACGGGGATACCACATGTGTGGGGCTTTTTAGGAGCCTAGCCGCGTACGGGACCCCGAAAACCAATCACCGCCTTCAGGATTTCTAGGCACAAATTTTTGATTTCACTCCTCACTACCTATCACAGTTTCGAAGGCCATAAAATGCCAAAATAGCACAAAACCCCCCCAAATGACCCCATTTTGGAAAGTAGACACCCCAAGCTGTTTGCTGAGAGGCATGGTGAGTATTTTACAGCTCTCATTTGTTTTTGAAAATGAAGAAAGAATTTTTTTTTTTTCTTTTTTTTTTTTTCAATTTTCAAAACTTTGTGACAAAAAGCGAGATCTGCAAAATACTCACAATACCTCTCAGCAAATAGCTTGGGGTGTCTACTTTCCAAAATGGGGTCATTTGGGGGGGTTTTGTGCCATCTGGGCATTCCATGGCCTCCGAAACTGTGATAGGCAGTGAGAAGTGAAATCAAAAATTTACACCCTTAGAAAGCCTGAAGGCGGTGATTGGTTTTTGGGGTCCCGTACGCGGCTAGGCTCCCAAAAAGTCTCACACATGTGGTATCCCCGTACTCAGGAGAAGCAACAGAATGTATTTTGGGGTGTAATTCCACATATGCCCATGGCATGTTTGAGCAATATATCATTTAGTGACAACTTTGTGCAAAAAAAAAAAAAAAATTGTCTTTTTTCCGCAACTTGTGTCAACATATAAAATATTCCATGGACTCGACATGCCTCTCAGTATATAGCTTGGGGTGTCTACTTTCCAAAATGGGGTCATTTGGGGGGGTTTTGAACTGTTCTGGCATTTTATACACAACATTAGGAAGCTTGCATCCACTCTTCTAACCACTTGAAGACAAAGCCCTTTCTGACACTTTTTGTTTACATGAAAACATATTTTTTTTGCAGGAAAATTATGTTGAACCCCCAAACATTATATATATTTTTAAAGCAAAGGCCCTACAGAATAAAATGGTGGGTGTTGCATTTTTTTTTCTACACAGTATTTGCGCAGCGATTTTTCAAACGCATTTTTTGGGGAAAAAATACACTTTTTTTATTTTAATGCACTAAAACACACTATATTGCCCAAATGTTTGATGAAATAAAAAAGATGATCTTAGGCCGAGTACATAGATACCAAACACGACATGCTTTAAAATTTCGCACAAACGCGCATTGGCGACAAAACTACATACATTTTTAAAAGCCTTTATAAGCCTTTACAGGTTACCCCGTTAGATTTACAGAGGAGGTCTACTGCTAAAATTACTGCCCTTGATCTGACCTTCGCGGTGATACCTCACATGCATGGTGCAATTGCTGTTTACATATGACGCCAGGCCGACGCTTGCGTTCGCCATTGGGCAAGAGCAGGGCAGGACAGGGGTGCTTTTTTTTTTTTTTTATTATTAATTTTGCTTTTTTATTTTATTTTTAAATTGTTCCTTCCATGTTTTTTTTTTTTTTTATCATTTTTATTGTTATCTCAGGGAATGTAAATATCCCCTATGATAGTAATAGGTAGTGACAGGTACTCTTTTTTTGAAAAAACTGGGGTCTAGACCCTAGATCTTTCCTCTGCCCTCAAAGCATCTGACCACACCAAGATCGGTGTGATAAAATGCTTTCCCAATTTCCCAATGGCGGTTTTTATATCCGGGGGGGGACATTCCCTCCCACTGCTTGTAAAAGCAGTCCAGAGGCTAATTAGCCACTAGGGTTGCTTTTACATTAAAGCCGGCCGCTGGCTGAAAAGAATGATACCAAGATGATACCTAAACCCGCAGGCATCAATCTGGTATAACCATTCAAAGTCCAGCAACATACCAGTACATTGCTGGTCCTTGTTGGACATGTATTGTAATCTTTTTTTTTCATGCAGCCAGGTGGCTGAACAAAAAAAGAGATTGATCGGTGGGTATGCCCACCATTAGAATACCTCCCTTCATCCACCCACTTCTAATGATGGGCATACATGCACCATTTATATATGCCGAAGCATGGGGGCATCCTCCCGCAAAAAAGTTATGCCGCACACACATGGTCGGACTTTTCCACGGGCAAGCCTCCGTCGGAATTTCGACCGTATGTACGCGGCATTAGGAGCAAAATCGCTCCTCCGCCCCTGCTGCCCCAATGCTTCGGCATATTTGCTTCTTTTTTTTTTTAACTGTGGTGGTAAAATCACCTCCTACAGCACTGGAGTCGCAGGGATCAGGCCTGTCTCTGCGAACGCTGCAGTTATGTGTGTTGTGTTTTGTAAGTGACAGTGATCGATCGATACTGCACTTGGGTGGCCTGGGCTGGACGGAGGGGCAAAACGCAGGTGCTAGCAGGTATCTGGGCTGATCCCGCTAACACTGCGTTTTTGGGAACCCTAAACTGCTGGGGACGCTAGTATAGATCTGATCAGATCAGATATTGATCTGTTCAGATACTATACCACTAAGGGAGGTGTATGCTTCACGCGTGGGTGTTAGCGTTACTGGCACTAACCTGACGCTGCCTGGGGTGTGACGCAGACCCTCTCTGACGCTAAAACCTAATTGATATCACCCGCCGGGCGATCAGGGGGTTAAACCTTTATTGGGTTATATACGGCGGGTGCCCTGACACTATAAAAAGCAAACTAACTAACCAGCGTCACCCGTAACACTTATATGATGATTACTGGTGAAAGGGTTAACTAGGGGCAATTAGGGGGTTAAAACCTTTATTAGATAATATATGGGGGTACCTGACGCTATAAAAACCTGCGGCGAACCTAAAAAAAATTACTGGCTACCGATCTGCATCACCGACGCTAAGACATCGATCAGAAAAATGATCGCTTAGCGACAGTGGTGATAGGGGGTGAAAGGGTTACCTGGGGGGCGATCAAGGGGGTTAAACCTTTATTAGATAATTTATGGGGGGTACCCGACGCTATAAAAACCTGCGGCGAACCTAAAAAAATTACTGGGTACCGATCTGCATCACCGACGCCAAGACAGCGATCAGAAAAATGATCGCTTAGTGACAGTGGTGATAGGGGGTGAAAGGGTTACCTGGGGGGCGATCAAGGGGGTTAAACCTTTACTAGATAATTTATGGGGGTACCCGACGCTATAAAAACCTGCGGCGAACCTAAAAAAAAAATACTGGCTACCGATCAGCATCACCGACGCTAAGACATCGATCAGAAAAACGATCGCTTAGTGACAGTGGTGATAGGGGGTGAAAGGGTTACCTGGGGGGCGATCAAGGGGGTTAAACCTTTATTAGATAATTTATGGGGGGTACCCGACGCTATAAAAACCTGCGGCGAACCTAAAAAAATTACTGGGTACCGATCTGCATCACCGACGCCAAGACAGCGATCAGAAAAATGATCGCTTAGTGACAGTGGTGATAGGGGGTGAAAGGGTTACCTGGGGGGCGATCAAGGGGGTTAAACCTTTATTAGATAATTTATGGGGGTACCCGACGCTATAAAAACCTGCGGCGAACCTAAAAAAAATTACTGGGTACCGATCTGCATCACCGACGCCAAGACAGCGATCAGAAAAATGATCGCCAAGCGACGGCGGTGCTAGGGGGTGAAAGGGTTATCTGGGGGGTGATCAAGGGGTTAAACCTTTATTAGGGGGGGTTAGGGGGCTACACTGGACCTAAAACTAAATGTAGTGACACTTTTACAGTCACAAATGTCACTGATTGCAGTGATCAGTAAATAAATGGTCACTGCAATCAGTGACACTGTGACTGGGGGCTGGGGGGTGATCTGGGGGGGCTGGGGGTGATCTGGGGGGGCCTGGGGGGGCGATTTATGTGCTGGTGTTAGTGTAGTGTTAGTGCACTGACCTGTGTGTCTTCTCTTGTACGACACTCGGTATATGTGAGCGCCGCACAGGAGATGACATCACTTCCTCCTGCTTTCTCTATCTGTGTAAACATTACACAAACAGAGGGGGCATTTCTATTCGCCGGGAGCGATCGCGGGGGGGTCGTCGGAATCGAACGACCGCCCCCCCATCTCGGAACGCTCCCAGACGAATTCCGACCGCTCACTGTACAGAAGGGGGGTCCGATCGGACCCCCCAACTGTACAAAGGCAATCACGTATGCTCTACGTGATTGTGCCTGTCGGTGCCATTGTGCCGACGTATATATACAGTGAGCGGTACGGATTTTGGAGGGACCCCATGCCATTTTTATTCTTAATTCTGTCATAGGGTTCCCCTTAACCACTTCAATACACTGTATTATTTACTCTGCATGGCACTGTATTATACACTCTGCACTGCACTATATACTCTGCACTGCGTTATATACACTACATATATACATATTCTACACTGACTGCACTGAATTATATACACTTCACTGACTGCACTGTATTATATATTCTACACTGACTGCACTGTATTATATACACAACACTGACTGCCTTGTATTATATATTCTACACTGACTGCACTGTATTATACATACTACATTGCCTGCACTGTATTATATGCACTACACTGACTGCCTTGTATTATATATTCTACACTGACTGCACGTTCAATTCACTAACTACCCTGTCTAATCTATCTCCATTAATTCACACTATACATGGCCGCCGTGTAAGCAGCCTTATATAGTGTGGGGCGTGGACTTATCCCCTAAGCAATGATTGGCCAAAGGCACCCTGCCTTTAGCCAATCGTGGCTCTCACTGTACATCGTGCTGTGATTGGCCAAAGCATACAGGTCCAGGTGAATGCTTTGGCAAATCAGCAGCCTTCAATGCACTGCGATCTCGCAGTGCATTATGAGGCGCTCTGTGTCGGGCAAAACATCCTGTGAGCGCCCTATATGTTTGTTTGTTCTATGAACATATCATCCTTCCCTTTTGCTTGTATAGCCAGCTTTAGACTCCCTATAATATCAAGCAGGGAGGTTGAGTCACTGCTTGAAATCATTCAGATGCACGTGTTAATTGGAGCCACTGAGGTCTGTAAACACCAGTCTTTTTTAGTTTATAATTTTTTTTTTTAAACATCAGCAAAAAAAAATAGAACATGCACTACGCCGCCATTGCAGGTATGAATAAAATGTTTGATGTGTATATCCATGCACCGCATTGCAGACAGAGATGAACACAACATGAACAACTACTATAGTCAGGCTTTAAATGTAGAGAGATGGATGAGAGTTCACAAACATCAGATAATATTAAACAGCTCATGGCTATGAATTTATGAGGTCTAGTAGTCGAAGTACATAATCAGCACATGACGTGTTGGGCATTACGGAAATACTATGGAGGAGCACATGGAGGGGGGAGTGTTGAGAGGAGGAAAAATAAATAAACATTAGGTAAGGAAGAGGGGGAAGTAGTGAAAGAGATAAAAAGAAAGAGAGGAAAGGGGAAGGGAGTAAAAAGGAGGGGGGAGGAGGTGAAGTGGGGAAAGAGAGATATGAGAAAATGATGACTCACGAATGGGCAACCCCAGCCCGACAAGGCTCAAGTGAGCAACATCCAGACAGTGCTTGCTCAATCATGAACTGATGGATTATACCACAACTGCTATAGTGAATACTGTGAAATACCACTATAATGATGTAACCAATCAATGTTAAAAATGCTATAAAGTGACAAGTATAGAAACATAGTGCTAAAAAGTCTTTCTGTGCAATAAAGTGATTTGTGCTCTGTTCCCAGGATGTTTTCTGCGTGTCCACCACATGAAAAGATGTAATCACTCTGCACTCACCAGATGTTGGTGACTCCCTGACTGTATAGTAAGAAAAGTCAGCTAGGCTTGCAGGTCTTTCTGGGGACCTATCCCACTATGATGTCTTCTGGTGGCTTCCACAGGTCAAGACTCCCTCCTGTTGAAATCCCAGAGGTCAAAAAGGTTTTTATGCATATAAAAATTAATGGAGAGGAAACCCCTCATAGTGTAAAATAATTTTATGTTTATTCTTATAGGCGTTTTACAAGGTAAAAAACGATGATAGAAAATCATATAAAAAGCGCCACTATATGAAATAAAACGGCTCTCTGTGTACTTAGAGATGGACGCTGCCTGTTACCCGGCGTGCGTTCCACTCTCTGGGCCAGAAGCAATGCACGGGAGCATCAGCTTGACGTGTTTTGTCATCAGCAAGCAATGTTATCAAAAGCAGGAAACTTTGTATAACCACTGAAACCCAAGGACCTACAGGTAAGGAAGCAAGGAAAGAAGGGGAAGGGAAGGAAGTGGTTAATATATGTTTACTGTGTTCCCCTACCATCTAAATTGGAGAATACATATACCTCCCCCCTTTTATATTATATTCTAAGTGAGAACTTCATGATTATCTATTCTTTACAAGTTATAATACATCATTGAAAAATGAAACTTTAAAAATTAATTTATTTAAGTGACTAATACACAAGGGAGCTTCCTGCATTTAATAACGTTGCATGCTGATGAGTAAACGCATCAAGCCGATGCTCCTGAGCGTCTCTTCCGGCCCAGGTAACAGGTAGCGTTCATCTCTAAGTACACAGACGGCCGTTTTATATCATAAAGTGACCCTTTTTTTATGATTTTCTAACATCATTTTTTACTTTGTAAATGCCTATAAGAATAAACATAAAAGGATTTTACACTATGAGGGACTTCTTCTCCATTAATTTTTTACCTCCATAAAAATGTTTTGGACCCGTTGGGATTGCAACAGGAGGGAGTCTGGACCTGTGGAAGCCACCAAAAGACATAAAAGTGGGATAGGTCCCCCAGAAAGACCTACAAGCCTAGCTGATACAGTAAGGGAGTCACCAACATCTGGTGAGGGCGGAGTGATTACATCTTTTCACGTGATGGACACACAAGAAACATCCAGGGAACAGAGCACAAAGCACTTTATTGCACAGAAAGACTTTTTTGCACTATGTTTCTATACTTGTCACTTGATAGCATTTTGGAACATTGATTGGTTACACCATTATAGTGATATTTAACAGTATTACTATACTATACTATTACTATACTATAGCAGTTGTGGTATAATCCATCAGTTCATGTTTGAGCAAGCACTGTCTGAATATTAATTTACACTGGTTTACCTGCAAGGATAGCATAGACAGCAGCTGCCCATAATACCATTAACATATTAGTTGCATACCTAGGCGCGGGTGTTTTATTTCATTTTTATTCAATTGAGCAACAACCTAGATCCACGCTCAGGGCAGTCTTTTTTTAACAGAGCAGCTAAGAATAGATAAGTGAATGTGAAAACATGAAAAATTTGAAAAGTCCAACTGGACAATCAAAATGCTGCTATACAGAGCTAAGGATAATCTATGGAAAATCAAACAACTTATAACTAAATGGTGTAGTACACAATGCCTAGTGCTATAAACAGTCATGGGATTCAGTAATATAGTTCCAATACATTTAAAAAATAACTATCTACTCCCAAGCCTTCTAGGAACCCTAAGTGGACAAGCATATGCTGGTAGCAAAGATATATTGAATTTAGCCATACAAAAACTTTCTAATTCACAATCTGTTTTTAACATATATATATATATATATATATATATATATTTTACAATTTATAGATGCAAACCATGAAAAAGTCCATAAACAACTACTTGCATTGCTAGTTATGTTATAGTGTAAAGAGGTCCCTGATAATACTTTGTATATTTGAAGTAACTTTAAAGCGGTATTAAATCCGAAACGTTATACATTTCTAGCGTGAAACGTGCCGTGTTATTAGTATTCTTTTTTTTTAGGTTTTTTTCCCTCCCATGGCAATCTGGCCACTAACACACCTCCTGTATAGGGATGAGCCGAACACCCCCCGGTTCGGTTCGCACCAGAACCTGCGAACGGACCGAAAGTTCGCGCAAACTTTAGAACCCTATTAAATACAATGGACTCGAACGTTCAAAATCAAAAGTGCTAATTATAAAGGCTAATATGCAAGTTATTGTCCTAAAAAAGGGTTTGGGGACCCGGGTCCTGCCCCAGGGGACATGTATCAATGCAAAAAAAAGTTTTAAAAACTGCCGTTTTTTCGGGAGCAGTGATTTTAATGATGCTTAAAGTGAAAAAAAAAAGTGAAATATTCCTTTAAATATCGTACCTGGGGGGGTGTCTAAAGTATGCCTGTGAAGTGGCACGTGTTTGCCATGTTTAGAACTGTCCCTGCACAAAATTACATTTCTAAAGGAAAAAAAGTCATTTAAAACTGCTTGCAGCTTTAATGTAATGTCTGGTCCCGGCAATATGGATGAAAATCATTGAGAAAAATGGCACGGGTACCCCCCCCCCCCCAGCCCACTACCAGCCCCTTTAGGTCTTGTATGGATATTAAGGGGAAACCTTGCACCCAAATTAAAAAAAGGCCCTATATACTGTGAGGGGGTTAACTCAGCAGCGGGTGTGTGTGACCCCCTGGATGGGTTCACCACACAAAAACAGGCACAGCAGACAGAGTTTGTAGTTGCAAAAACAAAAGGTGTGATTTATTTAAACAATTTACAGGGGAAAAACAACAAAACAAAAAGAAACATAAAAAATAAATCCTGGTCAGCTTGACCGCTTACTACACACGTAGGTTCCCTGTCTGACAACTAGGTGCAGCCTTGTGCTGCCCCAGGCCCTACCTCCCTGTTTTTGAAGGTTTTAGCCACACAGGCTTTGTCTCACCGCACAGGACAGAAACACACTCCCCAGTCTTGCACAACACAGAACTGGTTCCAGGATGGAGCATCTCCCTTAGCATGCTGGGAGTTCTTGTAGAGGCCTTAATGAGCCACTTGATTCATCTGGGCTCATTAACTCTTCCCCCGCAAGACTCCCAGCACTCCCCCTAGTGGTATGAATTTGCATAAAGCCTGAATCTAGGGCATACATACCTACCATCCTGAATGCAACCTGGTGATTTTACCTGCCTGCTGTCACAATACTTTGAACAGCAGTATACAGGCGGTGCAAACAAGACAGGGACTGTATGTTTGTTCTTAAGTAGAATCTGTTTGTAATTTGGAACAGGTACATTTTTTTAAGTGTAGCTCAAGCCAAAAAATCTATTTTTAAGCTTTTTGGAAAACATAGGGAAGGGTTATCACCCCTGTAACATTTGTTTTGCTGTCTGTGCAGTGTGCACCTGTTCAGAACATTTCACCTCAATTCTGTCCCAATGACAAATGTTTTTTGAAAATTTGGGTTTTTTAATGAAACAAGGATTGGTGATAAAGCATCAGTGGAGAGGAGACACTTTTTTCCCATATTAACTCTTACAGGAGAGAATTTCCCTCTCACTTCCTGTTGTCTCCTTCCGTTTGCAAGTAGGAGTCGATTGTAAGTTGGACGCTTGAAAGTAGGGGCCTGCCGTATATACTCTGCAGAAATTTGGCCCTTAGGTGTTGGTTTTGCCACAACACTGTAAGCCCTCACAGTTACTCTTGGTGGGCGCTGGAACGCCCTGCTGTGAACTATTATATCAAAAATTGTAATTACATGCCATTGTTAAACAGTGGTAGGAAAAATTGGGCCTTTGGTGGTGGTGGTGGTGTTGCCACAACACTGTAAGCCCTCACAGTTACTCTTGGTGGGCGCAGGAATGGGCCCTGCTGTGAATTATTAGATCAAGAATTGTAATTACATGCCCCTGTTGAACAGGGGCATAAAAATTGGGCCTTAGGCACCGGTGCCACAACACTGCAACCCCTCACAGATACCGTACTTGGAGCGGAGCAATGAGCCCTGCTGCAAAGTATTGCATCAAAAATTGTTATTACACGCCCCTGTTAAACAGGGGCAGAAAAATTGGGCCTTAGGCACTGGTGCCACAACACTGCAACCCCTCACAGATACTGTACTTGGAGCGCAGCAATGAGCCCTGCTGCAAAGTATTGCATCAAAAATTGTAATTACACGCCCCTGTTAAACAGGGGCAGAAAAATTGGGCCATAGGCACTGGTGCTGGTGCCACAACACTGCAACCCCTCACAGATACTCTATTAGGAGTGCAGGAATGAGCCCTGCTGCAAAGTATTGCATCAAAAATTATAAATACACGCCCCTGTTAAACAGGGGCTGAAAAATTGGGCCTTAGCCACTGGTGGTGGTGCCCAGAACCAAAATGTTCTTACAAGCTATCAGCATGATCATTGAGGACGAAGAGGATAGTCACTCAGCATAACAGGATAGTCACTCAGCATCAGCATAGGCAGTCTTGAAAGGATCTGACATTTCAAAAAAAAATATTCGGTTACATCAGCATCAGGTGCTTGGTAGCTGGTGGTGATCCAAGACTGATTCATTTTTATGAAGGTCAGTCGATCGACCGAGTCGGTGGACAGGCGCACCCTGTGATCGGTTACAAAGCCTCCAGCAGCACTGAATGTGCGTTCCGAAAGAACTCTGGATGCAGGACAGGCCAGTAGCTCAATTGCATACTGTGCAAGTTCTGGCCAGTGATCCATCCTCAAGACCCAGTAACCCAGAGGATTTTCGGTGGGAAAGGTGTCCAAGTCTGATCTTGCCCCTAGGTACTCCTGCACCATGTAAACCAGACGCTGGCGATGGTTGCTGGAACCGATCATACCTTGGGGCTGCGGACTAAAAAATTGTCTGAACACATCGGTCAGACAGCCACCTTCTCCACCGCTCCTTATTTGACTGACCGAAGTCTCAGCAACAAGTTGTCCAGACCAGGAATTTGTATACTCCCAGTCTCTGGAAACGCATTCCACAGACCTTTCTGCAAGGCCTCCCGAAGATGCTTCATCCTCTGCTCCTTCTGTGACGGCAAGATAAGGTCCGCAACCTTACCATTGTAACGTGGATCAAGGAGGGTTGCCAGCCAGTAATGATCCCTCTCCTTGATCGCACGAATACGAGGATCCCTCTGCAGGCTTTGCAGGATCAGGGAGGCCATGCAGCGTAGGTCCTCTGGGTCACTGAGGACGACATGATCCGCAGCCACCTCCTCCCAGCCACGTACAAGTCCATGGGTGTCTTGGGACTGTAATTGATCCCTTGAAGACTGCTGCTGATGCTGAGTGCTAGGCTCCAACTCCATGCTGACACAATCCTCCTCCTCCTTTTCCTCCTCCTCCTCATCCTGTGTGATAGCTGGGCCAGCAGGAAAACTGTCTGGATAAAGGGGGCCTTGAGAGGTAAGGAAGTCCTCCTCTTCCTGCCTCTGTTCTGCCTCAAGTGCCCTGTCCATTATTCCATGCAGCGTGTGCTCCAACAGGTGGACAAGAGGGACAGTGTCACTGATGCATGCACTGTCACTGCTCACTATCCTCGTGGCCTCCTCAAATGGTGCCAGGACAGTGCATGCATCCCTGATCATGGCCCACTGGCTTGGGGAAAAAATCTAAGCTCCCCTGGCCCTGTCCTGGTGCCATATTGCAACAGATACTCATTGATGGCCCTCTGTTGCGTGTGCAGCCGCTGCAGCATGGCCAACGTAGAGTTCCACCTGGTGGGCATGTCACAGATAAGGCGGTTCTTGGGAAGGTTGGATTCCTTTTGCAGGTCAGCCAGCCGAGCACTGGCATTATATGACCAGCGGAAATGCCCACAGAGTTTCCTGGCCTGCTTCAGGACCTCCTGTAAGCCCGGGTACCTGCCCAAGAACCGCTGCACCACCAAGTTAAGGACGTGAGCCAAACAGGGCCCAAGGGTTAGTTGTCCCTGTCGGAGGGCGGAGAGGAGGTTGGTGCTATTGTCACAAACCACCTTTCCTGGCTTAAGCTGGCATGGCGTCAACCACCTCTGAGCCTGCCCCTGCAGAGCTGACAGAATCTCTGCCCCAGTGTGGCTCCTGTCCCCCAAGCACACCAGCTCAAGCACCGCATGGCATCTTTTTGCCTGCGTACTTGCGTAGCCCCTTGAACGCCTACAGAGCACAGCTGGTTTCCAGGACAAAGCACAGGTAGAGGCCATGGAGGAAGAAGACGAGGAGGGGGTGGAGGAGAGAGGTGTGTCAGAATCACCAGTAATAACATTTTGGAGGTGTGGTGGTGGAACAACCTTCAACACAACTGCACCTTGTCCTGCATCCTTCCCAGCTGCCAGCAGAGTCACCCAATGCGCCGTGAAAGATAGGTAAAGTCCCTGTCCATGCCTGCTGGACCATGAGTCAGCGGTAATATGCACCTTACCGCTGACCGCCCTGTCCAGCGAGGCCAAGACATTGCCTTCCACATGCCGGTAAAAAGCCGGAATCGCCTTCCGTGATAAAAAGTGGCGTTTGGGAACCTGCCACTGAGAAACCGCACATTCCACAAACTCACGGAAGGGGGCAGGGTCTACCAACTAAAAAGGCAGCAGTTGAAGTGCTAGCAATTTAGCCAAGATAGCATTCAACCGCTGGGCATGTGGATGGCTGGGAGTGAACTTCTTTTGGTGGTGCAGCAGCTGGGGCAGGGAAATTTGCCTGGTACAATCGGACGTCGGTGTACCGAAAGCAGGATTGCCCGCAAGTACTTGGCTGTGACACACCTAATTCTATACCTTCATTCCTCTCAGTGCAGGTTTCAGAGAGGACTGAAGGTATAGTGGGGTTGGAGATCCCAGCTGATGAGGAGCAAGGAGAGGTCCGCATTGTTCTTTGGTGTGGGTCTTTTAGGTACGCTTGCCAATGAACTGCATGGCAGGTCAACATATGTCTGGTCAAGCATGTGGTGCCCAAGCGGCTGATGTTTTGGCCACACAAGATACGCCTGAGACATATGTTGCAAATGGCAACGGTGCGATCTGCTGTACATGTCTGAAAAAAGGCCCACAACAAAGAACTTTTGGAATAACGCGCAGAGACAGCAGCGCCCTGCACATGCAGAGCTCTGCAGTGTGAAGCAGTAGGTGTGCTGCCCTTAAGCTGGCCCCTGGAGGGCATCCTGCCTCGTTACAGATGTGCCTCCTCCTCCTCCTCTCTCCTATTAGGCACCCACGTGGAGTCAGCGACCTCATCATCCCCTCCCTCCTAATCACTGGAGCAAATATGGCAGTATGCTGCAGCTGGGGGAACATGACTACCAGGTAGCTGTCCTTGTTGGGCACCCCCTCTCTCTGGGCTCACGTTACTACCCCCTCTCTCTGGGCTCACGTTACTGCCTTCCTCTAGCTGGGTTCCATCATCGGAGCCTTCAAAACGCTGGGCATCCTCCTGGAGCATGTACCCAACACTGTGGTCATACAGTTCGGGGGACTCCTCAGGAGGACATGGGGGGGTAGGGAAGGAGTGACTGATGCCATTAAGCCGAGGGAAGAGGCCGCTTTGGCAGCTGCTTTGCCAGACAAAGTACCCTGAGCCTGGGTGAGAGAGGATGAGGAGGATGAGGACGGCTTGGTCATCCACTCTACCAAGTGTTGGGCATGTTTCGGCTCAACACGGCCAGCTGCCGAAAAGAGGGACAAGCTTGTCCCACGGCCACATGCTGATGAGGATGCACCGTGTCCACGACCAGCACTGTTGCCTCTAGACACAGAGCCTGCTTGCCCTCTTTTATTGCCTCTTGACTGTCTGCCTCTCCTTGTTTGCCTTCCAGACATACTAATGGCCTACAGTGAGATGTAGCTGCACAAAGGTGGGATGTGTATATATATATATATATACTGATTATTATGCAGCTATCAGAATCAACTGCCTGCTGTGATATTAGTATGAGAAAAGCAGCAATTGTCTTCAGTTAGTTTTAGGTGAAAACTGTGCAGAGGACACAGTACACTAACTGAAAATACTTGCAGCTCTCTGCCTGTGGTTTTATTATGAGAACACCACAAATTGTATTCATGTTCCTTTAAGTGAACGCTGTGCAAAGGACAGAAGTACTGCAGTACACTAAATGAAATTAATGCAGCTCCCTGCCTGTGGTTTTATTATGAGAACACCACTAATTGTATTCAGGTAAGCTTTAGGTGAATGCTATGCAAAGCACACAGTACACTAAGTGAAACACTGCAGCTAGCACAATCACCTGCCTGCCTGTCACAGTATAGAGAATAACAAGAACGGATCTAGCTAAACTGAATACAGTGTATAAATATATACATACAACACCTAGGATGCATATATATCCTCTACACACTGTAACTGCAGCTAACTGACTCGCCTGCCTGCTCTATCTAACTCAATATAAATGACACTGTCTCTCTCTCTCTGTAAGCTTTCTCTTTAACCACGGAGGCGGCCTTATATAGGGTGGGGCATGTACTAAACTCCCTGAGACATAATTGGCCAAAGCCACCCTGGCTTTGGCCAATTATGGCTCTCTGTTTTTTGCGCGCTGTGATTGGCCAAAGCATGCGGGTCATAGTGCATGCTTGGCCAATCATCAGCCAGCAATGCACTGCGATGCCGCAGTGAATCATGGGCCGTGACACGCCACTCGAATTTGGCGCGAACTGCCCATAATGTTAGCAATTCGGCGAACAGCCAATGTTCGAGTCGAACATGGGTTCGACTCGAACATGAAGCTCATCCCCACTCCTGTATTAGAGTGCCCCCACTCTGGATGAATTTTTATTTTTTTTGCAAGCTAAAATTAAACACATTAAATAGTCCCTAAAACATATTAATAGCTCCCCAATCATTCCAGAAATCATTTCAAACACTTGCCTTATATCCTGCAGCTCATGTTGTGGCCATATCCATCATATGTGTGGGCATGTGAATCCCAGTTCCTTTTTCTTCCTGGTTTTCAGGGAGAGGTGCATGCTGGGCGATTTTTAGGCACAGTAATGCCCAGAGACTCCTGGGAAATGAGTGTCATCATTTCCCAGGAGGCAATGGGGTCTTAGGACAGGAAGTTGAACCACCTAGGACCAGGAACTAGGCAGATTACGAAATCTGCCTAGTAACAGCCAGATAAAAGTAAGTAACATTTTTTTATTTTATTTTTACATTAAAGGCAAGCTGTTAATAGAAAGTTAATTTTTATGGTGGAACTCCACTTTTAACTCCTAACATTTAAAGCACTAATGTATTATAAACAAATTTCCCCCTTAAAATACAGTAATTGCTTCTTTTTTAATTATTTTTGCATCTCATTATGCTGATCACCTCCAGCTTTTTTTCAGCCACCTTATGTCAGCATGCACTTTTCTCCAGTGTTAATTGCACATTGTTTCTCTGGATATCTCCTATAAATTGACTGTCTATTTTTAGGGTTCAAAATAGATGGACAAATAACAAAATAAAATCCCAAAATTGGGGCTAATACCCGTTCCAGGCAGCATCACGGGCCTCATGAGCTGACGCAGCAGCATCTGATCGGTCTCAATGTGCCCTGTTGATGTTTGTCTATCTGGTTACTCACAGCAGAGGATACGGAAGCATCAGGACTGTTCAGCCAGAGAAGGGAGATGCCCATGTACTACCACAACACGAGCCAATACCACAGAGCGGTGAGAGCCTCCGGGCAAGTCTTTATGGCCATTCAAACACTGAGCTTTTAGTGTTGTGCCAATTTTTGGATTACAGAGCTGTCAAGTTTCTAAGGTTTAAACTGTATGCAATACTGACAGTTATCCCTATAATTGATAAAAGTAAAAAAGGAAACTGCAAGATCAGAGGCAATCTCATGTGTCCACAAAGAATGCCTAAAGTACAAACGTAAAGCAGCGACTCTTCTGTACACTACAAACAGTGAACAAAATGTGGAAAGAAAAATAGAATTGCGCTAAACCTAAATGTGACAATATAAATCTGATTGATAGATGTAAACATAAACACATATATGATGTGAATTGGCAATAAGCCCCCAAGTGAAAATGATGAAATCACCTTAAATGCATAATCAAAATACAATTATAAATGAAAAATAAAAAAAAAGTGAAAATAAAGTCCATAAATGTTCATAAAGTTTGTAAATAAAAATTCATCTGTGACATCAATAAGTGATATGATCCACCCGTGCACAAATCCTTGAACAAAATGAGGTCCAATCTCTTCAAATATGGAAAGAAAACCAGTGTGATGTCCGTCACCATAAGACAAAATAGTCTGCTTACCAGAACCCCGTGGTCCGCTATTACGGAGGACCCGGAAGAGCCTTTAGTGAATCACAACTGTAATCTGGCAACACCGAGGACCCATCGCACCGTTAGTTAGCCTGATCCGTGATGATAGAGACCAAATGGCGATGTGTGGCATGTAAAAACGAATAGCCTTGATAGTGTAAAACCTTAGGCGTTTAGTCAGTTATGAGGGACAGCTGCATCCATACTGGCCAATCCCCTACAATTCCCTCGTGGCGATGGCACTTCAGCCCCTGCCACTGGACAGCCTATAATTGAACTGGCTTATATGTCATTACGGGGCAAGTATCCCAAGAGCGGAACTCTGTCCTAATGCTGAATAGTGCTCTGGTTATCCCAAAGTGTCTTTATACCGGACGGTACATGAACTAAGTATATCAACTCCGATATTCAAGCCTAACTCAGCATAGTGCTGTGTGTGCCTTCATGCATTAAACAGTATATCTTACCACTTTGCCAAAATGACCATAATGACCATAGCCATATATGATCTTTCAACACAGCTTCTGCATGGTGCTTTGGAGTGGTCACATATACGGACTTTTGATTTCAGCCTTTATACTTAAGCCCTGGAAAAGCGATCTCTGGCCAAACCAGCTCTCCGATCTGTGTTTGTATGGGTGTGTACATGGGGCCCAATTGTTGGCGCCAATTTTGTGACAACGTTGTCAATCCATGATTTTAAATTTTCAATAAGGTTTTTTTTCATTTTTGCATACTGTGGTTGGTCCTCCCATTGCTATCTTTCTTTGGAGTCAAATAAAACAAAAAATTGGTCGCACACTGGAACTCCAACTTATCTTGATGTCATCTTTATTGTCAACAGGGTCAGACAGATACAGGCAATAGTAGACATGTTTCAAAAGCGATAGCTTGCTTGTTCACAACAAATGTGACACTAAACAGACAGGCTTTTTAAAAGAGTCCGCCCAAATTGGGCTACACCCAAAAACACACCTGGCTCTAATAGTACCACAAACAAACAACATTTCAACAAATATAGTTAAAAACATTGCAACGTTAAAAACGTAAGCATATGTCTAAATAATGCACACAAAAACAGTAACAGTCATGATAAATATATATATATATATATATATATATATATATACACACATGTAAGCCTGCGGCCCAATAAACCAAAATTAAATCACAGGCAAATCATGAAAAAGGGAAAAAAAGTTAAGAAAAGGACAATAAAGGCTAGAAAAGACACAATAGTGTCCAAATCCAGGCTTGTTGTTGCCCAAAAGGGTTAACCCAAAACACACCTATTGATTAAATGTATAAATGCAAAATGTCTATGCACGCATAGTGAACATTTGTTGATGTACTGTATATAAAAATAGGTGTGTAGAGCAAGATATCATTGGGTGTTGAAAGTTCAGAACCAAACCTTGTTGAGCTGAACTAAACCTCAATGTGTTCGGACTATTGGTAGAAAAAAAAAAAAACGCATAGAGGTGAATGGTGATGAAAAATAGCCATCAACAGCCAAATCCATGAAGGACATCAGGACAAAAGAAAATACTGTAAAATAGTAAATTCTGGTGTGAATATAGACATCAGAATGTACAAATCTCAACAATGACAAAGTAATGGAAAAAGATATGAAATGAATGTATAATTAGACATGTGCACACTGAAATATTTCGTTTCGGAATTTCGTTTTCGTCCGAAAAATAAATTTATTTAGTTACTCCCGAAATTCGTTTTTATTTATTTCATTTTTCGTTAGAAATTGCATTCGTCCGAAAATCTGAATTAATTAAGGTAAAATCTGTCATTGAAGGCTTATGGTGTCTGTCGAATGTTCAAAGAAGATTCGACGGAGCAGTGAAACTGTACGACGCTGCAATCATACATTTCCGGTTGAATGTTCCGCCCACAAGCTATAGAAGAATTCTAATGTTGTATGACTAGTAATAATTATATTTATTCATTACTATTACTAGTCAACCAACATTAGAATTCTTCTATAGCCTATGGGCGGATGCATTTGCCTGGAAATGTACGATTGCAGTGTCGTACAGTTTTGCTGCACCGTCGAATCTTCTAACTTTCGATGCTTTGTCGAATCTTCGTCATTCTAGCTATTTTACTGCTCCTCCTCTTTGGTTACAATCAGCCAATAACATTCATCATCAACTTTATTTTTATTTTACTTCCCCCACCCAATTCCAGCAGTGATCTTTTCTCTCTATGTCGAATCTTTTCTCTCTATAATAACAAATCTTTTCTCTCCTATGTCGAATCTTTTCTCTCCTATGTCGAATCTTTTCTCTCCTATGTCGAATATTTTCTCTCTATAATGTCAAATCTTTTCTCTCCTATGTCGAATCTTTTCTCTCCTATGTCGAATCTTTCTCTCCTATGTCGAATCTTTTCTCTCTATAATGTCGAATCTTTTCTCTCCTATGTAGAATAATCTTGGACTAATAGAGTTAAGGTTAGGCACATTCGACCACAGGTTCGATAGACACAGATTGTTATTGTCAGCGTCACGTCGAATCTCCTATCTATATCGAACTGTTGTAGCAACGAAAACGAAAATAAAGCATTTGTTTATGTCGGATCTTTCGGTTTTCGGATTCTGTGCTTTCGTTTTCGTTTGTTAAAACGATAACGAAAATAGCTGAAATTCGGACGAAAATGCATTCGGACGAAAACGAATGCACATGTCTAATGTATATACAGTACATTAATGTGTGAAAAAATTCACATCTACTGCGTGTATATATGGACCTAAATGGAACAAAGACTGGTTTAATTATGAAAATGTGTGATGTCCCATTCATGGTTCATTCCAAAAGGTTTTCTGGTGTTAAAATAAAATATCCCAAAAACTTCCCTTTTTCAGAGAGGTTTAAAAACATCTCCTCCTCTAGTGGGTGTCAGAACTCTTTCTAGGATCTGTGCACCTGCAGAAGTGTTGTTGCCATTATGGTATTGGTTAAAATGTTGAGCGACATTTGTTGACAAATTCTTATCAATACTGCACAAATGTTCTTGAAATCTGTCCCTGAGTCTCCTAGTGGTGCGTCCGATGTATTACACATTGCACAACCTGCATGTAACAACGTAAATGATGTACCGTATGTTGCAATTAAAAAAGGATTTTATCTGATGTGTTTTTTCATTTGAAAAGGATCATACCAAATCCCCCTTAATGATGTGCTTGCAACACGAACACCCAGTCGCACCACAACCGTAATTTCCCTTGAAGTGCAACCAAGTGGTGGACCTCAAGGTGGCAGGATCAAACAAACTAGGGGACAAAGAATTGCCCAAAGTTGGTGTACGTCTGGGAATAAAATGTATTCCATCTTTCAAGAGATCTGCACAAACACTATCTTCAAATAGTATAGGCAAATATCGATGCACAATGGTCCTAATATCATTAAATTCCCTACTGAAGGATGTGCTCAAAGTGGGTCTCTGCTTATTGAAAAATTGTTTTTTCTTTTTGTCTTTTCTTCCATGTTTGGATTTGCTCAAGAGTTCTGACCTGTCTTTGGAATCCCCAATTGCGCAGGCTCTATCTAGCATGTATCTGGGATAACCCCTCTGTATAAACCGCAAGTAAAGAGCTTTCGCTTCTTTCTCATAGGATGATTGGTCACTGCTAGGGATGAGCCGAACACCCCCGGGTTCGGTTCGCACCAGAACCCGCGAACGGACCGAAAGTTCGCACGAACGTTAGAACCCTATTAAATACAATGGATGCGAACGTTCGAAATCTAAAGTGCTAATTATAACGACTATTATGCATGTTATTGTCCTAAAAATGGTTTGGGAACCCGGGTTCTGCACCAGGGGACATGTATCAATGCAAAAATAAGTTTTAAAAACGGCCGTTTTTCGGGAGCAGTCATTTTAATGATGCATAAAGTGAACAAAAAAAAGTCAAATATTCCTTTAAATATCGTACCTGGGGGGTGTCTAAAGTATGCCTGTGAAGTGGCACGTGTTTCCCGTGTTTAGAACTGTCCCTGCACGAAATGACATTTCTAAAGGAAAAAAGCCATTTAAAACTGCTTGCGGCTTTAGTGTAATGTCTGGTCCCGGTAATATGGATGAAAATCTTTGCACTGCATCCTGCCTCGTTGGAGATGTGCCTCCTCCTCATCCTCCTCCTCCTCCTCTCTCCTATTAGGCACCCACGTGGAGTCAGTGACCTCATCATCCCCTCCCTCCTCATCACTGGAGCCAATCTGGCAGTATGCTGCAGCTGCTGGAACATGACTGCCAGATTGGTGTCCTTCTTGAGCATCCCCTCTCTCTGCTCTCACGCTACTGCCTTCCTCTAGCTGGGTATCATCATCAGACCCTTCGAAACGCTGGGCATCCTCCTGGAGCATGTACCCAACACTGTGCTCAAACAGTTCGGGGGACTCCTCAGGAGGACATGGTGGGTCTAGGGAAGGAGTGACTGATGATGACATTGATACCAGGGAAGAGGACGCTTTGGCAGCTGCTTTGCCAGTACCCTGAGCCTGGGTGAGAGAGGATGAGGAGGATGAGGACGGCTTGGTCATCCACTCTACCAAGTCTTCGGCATGATGCGGCTCAACGAGTCCAGCTGCCGAAAAGAAGGACAAGCGTGTCCCATGGCCACGTGCTGATGGCGATGCACCGCGTCCACGACTAGCACTGTTGTCTCTAGACACAGAGCCTGCTTGCCCTCTTTTATTGGTTCCTGACTGTCTGCCTCTCCTTGTTTGCCTTCCAGACATTCTAATGGCCTGCAGGGAGATGGGAAAACCAGCAATAAGGCCTAGCTTCAGGAGTATATTTTGCAGGAAGCACACTACGCCTGCTGTAAGTGCTGCAAATGCCTGTTGGTGTAACACACCAGGAAAACACAGCAATACGGGGTAGCTTCAGGAGTATATTTTGCAGGAATCACACTACGCCTGCTGTAAGTGCTGTAAATGCCTGTTGGTGTAACACACCAGGAAAACACAGCAATACGGGCTAGCTTCAGGAGTATATTTTGCAGGAATCACACTACGCCTGCTGTAAGTATTTCAAATGCCTGTTGGTGTAACACACCAGGAAAAAAACAGTAATACGGGCTAGCTTCAGGTGTATATTTTGCAGTAATCACACTACGCCTGCTGTAAGTGCTGCAAATGCCTGTTGGTGTAACACACTAGGAAAACACAGCAATAAGGCGTAGCTTCAGGAGTATATTTTGCAGGAATCACACTACACCTGCTGTAAGTGCTGCAAATGCCTGTTGGTGTAACACACCAGGAAAACACAGCAATACGGGCTAGCTTCAGGAGTATATTTTGCAGGAATCACACTACGCCTGCTGTAAGTGCTGCAAATGCCTGTTGGTGTAACACACCAGGAAAACACAGCAATACGGGCTAGCTTCAGGTGTATAATGTGCAGGAGGCACACTCCTCCCGCTGTAAGTGCTGCAAATGCCTGTTAGTGTAACACACCAGGAAAACACAGCAATAAGGGCTAGCTTCAGGTGTATACTGTGCAGGAGGCTTAGCAACAATTACACTGACACTGTCCCCTGCCAATCCTTCTCTCTCCCTGCACACATTGTTTATCAAAGAATATGACACTGACACTCTCCCTGCCTATCCTTCTCTCTCCCTGCACACAAGGTTTAGCAAAGAATATGACACTGACACTGCCCCCTGCCTATCCTTCTCTCTCCCTGCACACAAGGTTTATCAAAGAATATGACACTGACACTCTCCCTGCCTATCCTTCTCTCTCCCTGCACACAAGGTTTAGCAAAGAATATGACACTGACACTGTCCCCTGCCTATCATTCTCTCTCTCTGCTCACAAGGTTTAGCAAAGAATATGACACTGACACTCTCCATGCCTATCCTTCTCTCTCCCTGCACACAAGAATAGCACAAAGAATATCACACTGTCCCTGCCTATCCTTCTCTTTCCCTGCGCCGGAACACACTACACAAGGCCGCCACGCTGGCGGCCTTTTATAGTGTGGGGTGTGTGCTAAACCCCCTGAGCTATAATTGGCCACAGGCAACCTGCCTGTGGCCAATTATGGCTCTCCTAGCTGCCGGCGCTGTGATTGGCCAAGCATGCGGGGTCACAGTGCATGCTTGGCCAATCACAGCGCCGGGATTGCACTGCGATGGCGCAGTGTATTGTGGGCCGTTCGCGTCACTCGAATTTGGCACGAACGGCCTAAATCGTTCGATGTTCGCCGAACGATCGAACAGCCGATGTTCGAGTCGAGCGTATGTTCGACTCGAACACCGAGCTCATCCCTAGTCACTGCACAATCTGCAAATTCTCAAAAACTGGCCAACAGGGATTCCCCTGACAGTGTGTCTGGGGTGGCCCGACTCAGCCATGAGCAAAGTATTACCAGACATGGGTTTCCTGAACAAACTGGTGTGGATGCGATTTTCAAAGCCACATAGATGTATGTCCAAGAAATCAATATCTTTTGAATCACACTGTCCAGTAAACTGTAAATTTCTGTCATTCGAGTTGAGGTACTGTAGAAACAATTCCAGGGAGCCAAGTTCTCTATCCATAATAAAAATGATGTCATCTATATACCGATAGAATAATTTAATCGATGACCTAAAAAGATTGTTGACACCGTATATGTGATGGCGCTCCCACCAACCCATATATAGATTAGCCAATGACAGTGAGAACTTGGCTCCCATGGCTGCTCCACACCTCTGGAGGAACCAGTCTCCATTAAAAGTGAAAAAATTACGGTATGTGTCAAAAGATATTGTAGGACATCTAGAACAAAAAGTCTGTGCTCAATGTTATACTGTGTGCCTCGTTCCAAATAGAACGCTATGACCTCCAAAGCTTTCTCATGTGGAATACAGGAATATAAACTCGAGACATCACATGTGACCCACATTGAACTGTCGTCCCATGACATGTCTTGGACAATACTCAAAAGGTGGTTTGTATCCTTGAGATAGCTGGGAAGACTGCACACTAGAGGCTGCAAGACACTGTCCATCCATTCTCCCAATCTCTCATTTAGGGATCCAATCCCTGCAATGATAGGCCTTCCATGCAGCGGATTTAACCCCTTATGAGTTTTTGAGAGATGGTGAAAAATCGGGGATACCGGATATTCTGGAATCAAATTGGCTGCCATTTTTTTTATCAAAGACACCCAAAGACACCCCTTCATTCACTAAGTTGGTCAATAACATTTTATATTTCTTGGTGGGATCACCAGTGAGTCTGGAGTATGTGTCTCGATCAGACAGCTGTCTCTCAGCCTCACACCTGTATTGTTCAGTATCCATTACTACCACCAAACCTCCTTTGTCTGAGTTTTTGATGGTAATACCTTTGTCCTTTTCTAAGATTTTAAGTGCCTTTTTCTCTTGACTAGAGAGGTTGTCACCCCTCACTGAACTGTCCAAAGATGATTGCATGGACAGTGTAGTGAGGTATTTTTCAACAACCTTTTGGAATTTATCAATTTCTGGGCAACGTGCGTTAACTGGATAAAAATCTGAGCGTTTAGTGACCAAATGGGAAAGTGAACACATGGACCCACTGTTGCTGGGATTCCCAGATGCCACCTCCCATGATAGCTCCTCCAGATCTCCCAGTGCACATTGCTCCCTAAAGGATGAGAAAACAACAACAGAAGCCCCCCTTATGTCATCACTGTCACATGGAGACCTATCTAAAACATCCTGATCATCAACACTACTACAAACTGACAGATCTACAAAATCTTTACTGTCTGACACATGATTATTATAATAGTGTTTCTTAAGTGCCACATTCCTAATAAATTTATTAATATCAAGGATAGTTTCAAAAATATTAAAATGTCTCTCAGGACATAAATTCAGACCTTTAGATAGAAGGGAGGTTTCCTCTGAAGAAAGGGTTCTGTTGAAGAGATTGAGAACGTTATCAATGTTCATTAAGTCCTGTGAGGAGTCCAAAGCGGATAGCGATTTCCACCTGCGACTTTGACCTCCTTTGTGTCCTCTTCTTGTTTTTTTTTTTTTGCTTCTTTGTTTTTTCTTTTTGGCTTTGCGTTTCTGTATCCCATTTTTTGATGGATTAGGGGTATTAAACTTCCCACCTCTTCCAGCACCAAAACTCTGTGTAGTAGACTGATCCGAATCGGCGGTGACAATGTCTGCTTCAGTGTCAGAAAAACTGACATGTTTAATAGGCGTTTGTCCCCAATTACACGGCCGTTTCCACACATATACCATGTTGGTATCATAGTCCAATTTATCTTGCATCATCTTCTCCTTTTTTGTATCAATAATGTATTTTTCCAGTTTATTGAGTCTGTTATTTAGTGTTGCATCCAAGTCGGTGAAATCAGCCGAATTTTGGAATGGCTTAATATCCTCCTGTAAAGTTGAAATGTCACTCTGTAATTTCTCTATCTCTTTATTTTTTGATGAAATTATGATTTTCATAAGAGCAATAGAGCATTCAGACAATGTGTCAGTCCATTTATTCTTATGCTCCTCATCGTGGAGCTCAAAGGTAGGAAACTTTTTTATGTGTAGACCCTGCGGGATCGTTCCAAGGGCCACATATTCAGACAAGGTACTTTGATCCCAAAAAGCCCTTATCTCCTTGTTCATTGCTTTTTCAAACAGACGGAACAGGAGTCTGGCTGAACCTAAATAGCCATCCAAATTACTTTGCAGTGTATCATGGGCATTGGTTCTAAAAAGGTTGTCCGTAGTGTGTCTGAAAGTCCGGCTGGTATCCTGTACAGTCTGACTGACTGACATAATAAAGATGTATTGGTATAACGAACCTGTGCCGAGCTGGTGTAGACATGAGATATCACAGCAGAGAACAAAGAAGAAGCACACCACTCCAGGCAGAATCAGATGCAAGGTAGATCACAGGTGCAGACCTCGGCTCACCACCGTGGAAGACGAATAAAACAAAAAATTGGTCGCACACGTTGGAGTCACCTTCTTGGTTTCTCCCAGTACATTACATACAAAATAGATTGTCACAACATGAGAACTAGTATGATTTTAACTTTCATGTACAAAAAAAGGAAGGGGCTGGTTAAGAGAGTTTGCCGTGGAGGCTTTGAATCTGGCAGGTGCCTGGCCTGGTGAGTACAGGACTTTGAAAGCATGCCAGGGATAGCTAAAGTATAGCTAAATGTATGCAAAAATTGTTCATTAAAAGAAAGGCTTTGAGACAATCACACAAGTACGTGAGTGCTCAGAATGCCCATGATTTGCAAGGATTTACAATTATTTGCTTAATTTTGAAAATCATGGCAGCTTCACAAAAAAAAGAAAACTCAGGACTATGGAACTCAAGGATTAAAACAGTCAATATTAAACAATCGATATAAAAACATTGGGTATAAACAGCAGCTGCTTAAAATGCAAAATTAAAATGCATAAACAAATAGTATCCAGTCCACAGGTACAAAAAATGTACCATCCAATACTGAAGCAGCGCTCCTGTCAGTTCATATTATGACCGGCATTCATATGGTTAATTATATGAGAAAAAGATGATGTGACAGACACTGGTGAGAGTCCAAGAGTACAGATAGTGTTCCTAGTGTTGAATGATAACCGTGCACCGTTCACCAAGATCCAGAAAACATGCGTCACACTCCCCAAAGGGGCTCACACTCACCAGAAATGAGTAGATTTCAAGCCTTAAACTATTCTAATGGCTGTCATTCGCATCACAAAAGGGGTCAGAGCTGTATAACACTTCCACAGGTACTCGGATATATAAAAAAATTCACATAGCGTGATCCCGTTTTACCTTTTATTGCTGTCTTCAATTTCTTAAAACAAACCTTTTCCAATACATTGGCATCAATAACTGAATAAAGATGGATCAATCATGCGTATCCCAAAGTGTACAGCCATGTCAGTCCAATGTACGAATCAGAACACAGTCACGCCCCTGCATGGAACACTTGCGCATCCCAGGCAGATGTAAATGAGACCTAACACATACAGTAATTAAAAATAGATTTTGCATTCACTGTAAATTATAAAAAAAGCATGTGTAGAAATATATGCGTTATAACAATTTTTGTACCAAAAGCAGACCTTTTGTCTACTTTGTGCATTCCATTACTCCGGCTGACTATTATTAAATTTAATTTGAAAACATAGTCATTTACATAGCAAAACTGTTAGATAGTTGTGTTTTTTCAAGGCTATAAACATGCTTATTAAATGTTAAATCAAAAGAGGCAATGTAAAAAGGGGAAAAATTTAGAGCTGCAAAGCAAAATAATTAGCAAACTCTTAGCCTTGTATATTGATTTAACATGTACTGGGTAATAGAAAGAGCAGAGATTAACACTTGCTAATAGATGATACAGAATATGTGGTGGGATGTGATGAATCCCAATAGACTCTAGGCATAAAAATTATTAAGTGCAGTACTGTGCAAAAGCAAATTAAGAACACCACTACCTTAATTTTACAGTAATGTCTGGTTATAGAGTAGAAAAACACATTGGTACCCACCTGCCTGAGAACTTGAGCTGCCATTACATGACTGCAGTCAAAGATAATGCGAAACTCCCTTCCCCTCTTCATCTCTTTCAGGAGTGGTCGAGCATCTTCAGACTCTGGTGGAAGCTGTCGTATTTTTAGTCGAATATTGTATCTAGCAGGGGCCATAATGAGCTCTTGCAATCGGATAAGACCTAAAGCAACAAAGAATCAAAATTATAATTTTTTTAAAAGTCTCTGGTCATTTTTATTCACCTAAAATCATTTTTTTATCCATTACATTGGATTTATTTAAGAAAACCTGTACTCTAAGATTTTTATAAAGACAGCAATTGCTGACCTCCTGTTGAAAATACCTAGCTGTCCCTTCCTACAATACTTTGAGACGCTCACCGGGAACACTCAGACAGGTATAGAGGCGTAGCTTGAAGCTTGGGGGCCCCAAGGCAAAAGTTGAACTCAGGGCCCCCCCACTACCACCCGCTGCTTCCACCGGGCGTCAAGATACTCTCACTGCATGCCAAGATATGGTAGCTGTATGGTGGCTGTCTTTCTTCTCTCCCTCCCACTGCCAGCTGCACATGTACACAAGGTGGGGGCAGAGAGGTCACATTCTGAGTTACCAGGTGAGAGTGGTGGGCCTGTAAAAGAGGAAACTCGGAGGGCCTGGCCTGGCCTGCACCCAGGCTGGGCTACCCCCTGGACTGGGTGGGCCCTTTGACTTCCAGATTCACATACAAGCCCACCGCTTTCACCTGGCAGCTCAGAGTGTGGCCTGTCTGCCTCCACCTTGTGTGCATATTCACAGCTGAGCAGGGCGGTGAGGGAGGGATTGTATTGGGCTGGGCAGGGAGCTGAGCAGAGAGTGTGCCACTGGGGATGTCACACCTTTCTTTTATATATTACTAAACAGCACTTGATTACCTCTCAGGGCCAGGCTGCAATGATGTGCAGGTGCAGGATATTGGTGAGAAGTGACATACCCCCTGCCTGGTAATGACACATGCCCCCCTGCCTCCTGGTAATGACAGATGACCCCCCTCCTTCAGGAACCCCCTCGTCAGATAATCACAGATGACCCCCTCCTCCTGTAAAGACAGATAACCCCCCTCCTCTTGGTAATGACACTCCCCCCACCCAGTTGTAACAAATCAAATGCTTCCCCCCACCAATGTAATAACAAAGGTTCCCCCCTCCTGGTAAGACATATGCCCTTCCCATATGCCCCACTCTCCCCAAATGCCCCCCACCTCCAGGTAATGAGAGGTGCCCTTCCCCTAATAATGACACATGCCCTTCCAGAGAATGACTAACCTCCCCCCACCATCCTACTAAAGACACATTCTCCCTGCTATGCTGATAATGACACATCCCCAGCCCCCCCTCTGCTGGTACTGCTGAAACTAAGCTAGGAGCCCCTCAGGAAATGTTGGGTGTTTTTTAGTAGTTTTTTTTTCTGTCAGTATCAGCAGTTGTTGTGGGAAGGGGTGGGGCGATGTGTGTGTGTTCCCGGCACATATCCTACCAGTGTCTTACCTCACCAGTGACAGTGGTTCCAGCTACCCCAGTGGTGCTCTCCTCCTCCTGCCTTGCTCAGCCCTTTACCAGCTCGGTGTCCGTTCCCACCCAGGTGTCAGCACTGATGTTTTCCCCTCTCAGCCTGGTCACTCTTAGTCCTCCCTCCACTCATTTCTGTCTTTCCACTCAAGACTTGACAATGGTGCAAAAACCTCAGAGCTTCAAATTCTTAGTGGGGGATTTCCTAGCTGCTGACATCGCACTCTACCCCAGATTCTGCTTGTCTCCTCACAGAAACAGAGACACCATATGGGCCCCCTGGGGCAGGGACGGGGTCACAATTGCGACCCCTGCAACCCCTGATGCTATGCCCATGGGTATCACAATTTTAGTCTGCATACTTGTTTTATGTTGTACTGAAGCCACTGGATCAGTATGACAGCCAGAGAACTAGTATTTTTAAAAGGAGAGGTCTACAATGACAGACTCCATACACCCTGATGCTGATAATATAGCCCAAATAAACCAGATTTCAGTTTATAGTAAGCAGACACAAGAATTCTGAGTTACTTGGGTATCTGTCACTTTTAAAATTTTCTTAAATAGCTTTTGCCTTATTATCTATGCCTATATATGTTAAAACAGATGGTAGGATGAGCTAAAGTATTGTAGAAGACATAATTATCTTGTTTCAACCATTCTTACATGGTCTAAAAATGTTCCTATCAAAAATGTAAAACCTCATTAGCCGGTGGTATAATGGCGAAGCAATTCTTTTGCAGTATACTGTGTATGCTTGCATTACTACAGTTATACATGAGAAGTATTACAATATAGCATCCACACATAACCCTTAATGAGAATGGGGTTCGGCTCAGGTAGAGTTTTGTCCGACATGTATTATATTTGCATGGGCATGAGAGATTTCATCTCAAGGTCACAATCAGAAATCACAGACCCCCTTACTACTTGATATCCAATGCCTCTTACTAACTACTACATGCTATTGTAAGTTGATAGATTTTGTCATATATTTTCACATATAATTTTTTTTTAAAGCTTTATGAATTCAAAATTGTTCTTATTGTATTTTCAAGTATGTTCATCTCTGATTTTTAAATAATTTCTATTAAACTTTTAATTGCACTTCTGATACAAAATTCCTAAAAATTATTTAGTTTAAAAGTTACTACAATCTCTTTCTAATTATCTAAAGGTCAGATTACCTAATACATTGTCTACCTGAGACCCACTATTAGAGTTTATTTGCTCTCTGAAATATTCCTATTGACCTAAACCTAATACACACTAGTAGTTTTTTTTCCGTTTAACCCAGCAGGGCTGAACGAAAAAAAATAATAACAGCTAACGAGGAGCCGATGTACTAACTATCCGATGTTAGTACGTTGGTCACCCTTGCTGTCCTACTGTATACTGACAGGGGGCACCTACAGAACACTCTGGTCAGCGTTCTCAGCGGTGGCTGGCTTCTGTCTGGCCAACTGCAGTACACACGGGCCGAATGTCGGCTGGTTTCTATTGAACCGGCTTTAGAATTAGCTTTTTCTCTGCACAATAGATCATGTAAATTTTGGATAGCCAGGGTAAATTTTGACAGATTTATGCCCAGGTTACCTACATGAGTAATGTATTTACAGCCATGTTTCAATTGGTTGTATTAGTAAGTTATACTTACATTTTATCAAACCGTAATCTTTATTATGTCTTTCCTACCAAACTAACTTTTTTATTGTAAAACTGTGTTCAATTGCCTTTCAACCATGCAGGGCAAATCAAAAAACGGAAAATTGAATACTCACCTTTCCGTAATTTTCCTTTCCTGGTGCCAACCCATGGCAGCATACTAATGGTTGATGGCTCCGCCCCCGGTCAACCCCCAGGACCACGTAACTCTATAAAAGAAAGAGTTATTCCCCCCTTCAGACATTCTTTGTAACTAGACTTCAGAACTTTAAGGATTATAGCAGGGAGGGTGCATGCTGCCATGGGTCGGCACCAGGAAAGGAAAATTACGGAAAGGTGAGTATTCAATTTTCCGTTTTCCTGGTGCCTTCCATGGCAGCATACTAATGGTAAATAACTCGCTCATAGGGAGGGAACTGCGATAATAAATTTTTTAATGACTTTTTGAAAGTGATAGTTCCAGAGTCCTTTTCCCAAAGTCTCGGGAGGTAAGGACCGCAGGATCCAAGCTATAATGCGACATAAAGGTATTGAACGATGACCAGCTAGCCGCTCTACAAATTGTCTCCGGGGAGACCCTAGCCATAGCCGCCCAGGATGATGCCATTCCTCTTGTTGAATGTGCATTCACCGCGTTTGGAACTGGAAGACCACTAGCCCGGTATGCCTTTTGAATTATCTTCACGATCCAACTGGCTAATGTTGTTTTAGAAGCTGCCAAGCCTCTTCTGGTGCCTTTGGGGATAACAAAGAGTCGTTGATCCCTTCTGAACTGCTGTGTCAGCTCCAAATAACGCTTTAGAGATCTGGCCACGTCCAGTTCATGTAGTTTTGAGGAGGATGGATCCTCTCCGAAAGCTGGGAGTACCCACTCCTGGTTGGAATGGTAGACTGAAGGCACTTTGGGGACAAATTGATGGATAGGCTGTAGGACTACCCTGTCCGGAAAAAAAGTGACGTAGGGCTCCTCTGCCCCTAGGGCTTGTATCTCTGATACTCTTCGACCCGAGGTGACAGCGATCAGGAAAACCGTTTTGCCGGTGATATCTTCCAAGGAGCACTCCTCTGTGGGTGTAAAGGGAGAGCTTGCTAAGACGTTAAGAACAACCGTTAGGTCCCATTTGGGATACAGCGTTTTCCTGGGAGGACGTAATCTTAACACCGCCTTCAAGAAACGTTCCACCAAGGGGTTTAGTGCCCAGCGTGTGTCTGTAAAGGCTGACAGGGCTGAAATATGCACTTTTAGCGTGCTGAGACCTAAGCCTAGGTCCAGGCCATTTTGCAGGAAAAGTAGGATATCTTGGACCCCAGGATTCAGAGGGTTGAAATGATTCGTTTCGGCCAGTGTAGAGAATTTTTTCCATATTCTGCAGTAGGTGGCATTAGTGGATGCCTTTCTTGCCTGTAATAACGTTTGTACAACGTCCCGAGAGCAACCTAGGTCGCCCAACCTCCTCCTTTCAACTTCCAGGCCCTCAAGTCTAGGATCTCTGGATGCGGGTGTAGAAAAGCGCCTTGAGATAGCAGCTTGCTCGTGGGTGGGAGGGGTAATGGGTTGCCCAGGGCCATCTCTACTAAGAGCGGAAACCACGGTCTTCTCGGCCAGTAAGGAACAACCGCCAGGATGGTGACCCTCTCTAGAGTCAGTCACTGGAGAAACCTGAGGATTAAGGGTGTCGGAGGGAAGGCGTAGCCTATCTGGAATTCCCATGGTTGGACTAGAGCATCCGCCCCTGCCGACATCGGAGATGGTGACCTCGTGAAGAAGAGAGGTGCTTTCGCGTTGTGCGGAGACGCAAAGAGATCTATCTGGGGATGCCCCAACTGTTGGCATATCCAGCTGAAAACCTGTGGATCCAACGACCATTCGTTGTTGGATGTGAAGGATCTCGAGAGATGATCTGCCAGCTGATTCTCGGGGGCTGGAATGTAGGTAGCCTGGAGATCTAATAAATTCTTCTCGGCCCATGCAATAATTGGGGCTGCTTCGCTGGCTAGTGTATTGCTGTGTGTTCCCCCTTGATTTTGGACATAGGCTACTGCCCATTTGTAGTAGCACGGATTTTCCCTTGAGGAGAGGAGCCAAATGCAGGATTGCCATCCATGCTGCCCTTAGTTCCAGGATGTTGGATACCATCCCTTCCGCATTGAAACTCCATCTGCCCTGAACCAGCTGATCTTGGAGGTGTGCCCCCCAACCCAGCTGGCTTGCGTCTGATGTGATAATGGTCCATGAGATTGGGCCGAGAGGACAAGCAGCTAGTAGATTCGGAGACCTTGTCCACCACCAGAGGCTGGACTTCATCGAGGGAGTGATAGCTATCCTCTGACCGAGACGCTTTCTCCTCCACTGCTTCAGAAAACCTTGTTGAAAACCCCGTAAGTGGCTTCTGGCCCATTTTACCATCGGTATGCAGGCCGAGAGGGACCCTAGAAGGCTCAGGCAATCTGACGCTGGCATAGCGTGACTCCCCAATGTATGCTTCACCTTTTGCACCAACACCAGAATTTTGGCTGGTGGAAAGGACACTGACTTCCTCGGTGTGTTGAATAAGGCACCTAGGTATATCATTTTTTGTGTAGGTACAAACTGACTCTTCGAGTGGTTGATTAGCCACCCGAATTGTGTCAAGGTGTTCAAGACCATCTGCAGGTGCGACTGTAGAACTTCTCTGTGCTGAGACAGAATTAATATGTCGTCCAGATAGTGTAGGACTCGTATGCCCTTCTCCCGAAGGGGGGCTAAGATGGCTACCAGAACTTTGGTGAAGGTTCTGGGTGCTGATGAAATCCCAAAGGGGAGACACTGGAACTGAAAATGTAGGTTGCCTATTTGAAACCGTAGAAAATGTTGAAAGTTGTAGTGGATGGGGATGTGAAGATATGCGTCCTGGAGGTCTACAGACACCATCCAGTCCCCTGGCTGTACTGAAAGGATTACCGTGTTCAGAGACTCCATCTTGAAGTGTTCTACATAAAGGTACCTGTTTAGCCTTTTCAGGTCTAAAACCGGTCTCCAGCCCCCCGTTTTTTTGGGGACCAAGAAGACTGGGGAATAGAACCCTAAGTGCTTTTCCGATTCCGGAACCGGTAGGATTGCCCGTTGAGATAGAAGTATTTGCACGTATTGGACAAGTGCTTCCCTCTTTTGTTTTCCCGCTGGTATCTTGGTTGATTGGTAGGAGAAGGATGGAGGGCGGCATCTGAATTTCCAGAAATGTCCCTGAAGGACTGTGGATACCGCCCACTGGTCTGTACAATTTTCCACCCAAACCCGGGCAAAGGATCTGAGTCTTGCTCCCACTGGCCCGGCTTGGGTGGAGGGCGTGTCAAAAGGACTTCTGGTTTTCTATCGCCAGTGTAGGGGCCTTTGATTTTAGTTTGAGGAAAGAGGCCTGTGAGCCTTTCCAGTCCCTTCTGTATTGTTTACCCGGGCGATAAGCCCTGGAGTCTCTTGATCTCTGTTGGAAATTTGCCTGCGGAGTAAACTTCCTCCTTCTGCTCCTATCCTGGGGAATAAGACCGCTTTTCCCGCCTGTGACTCTGGATATTGCCGTATCCATTTTATCTCCAAATAAGGACTTCCCGTCATACGGGATGCGACACCATGACTGTTTTGACGACGGGTCTGCTGACCATGGCTTAAGCCATAACGCTCTCCTGGCTGTGATAGAGTAAAGCATTGCTCTGGAGGAGCATCTTAGAACGTCTATGGCTGCTTCCGCCATGAAATCAGAGGTCAGCTTCAATTCATCTAGAGCTTTAATGATTTCTTCAGTATCTAGGCCACGTCTGAGGGCCATTTCAATATTATCTGTCCACACCCTGGTGGCTTTGGAGATTGAGGATAGGGCCACCGCCGGTTTGCAGGCTCCCCCCGATGCTTGGTATACTTTTTTCAGATCGGCGTCTATTCTGCGGTCTAGGACGTCTCTAAAGGAGACTGCGTCTTCTAAAGGTAGTGTTGTATTCCTAGCCAGTCGCATGACAGATGCATCTACTGACGGGACGGCATCAAAAATCTGAGCATCTCCTTCCGTGAGTGGGTAGAGTTTGGAAAAGCGGTTGAAGGCAAAGGGTCGTTTATCTACCTTCTTCCACTCCTCCAATACCACCCCCTTAATCTCCTCTATTAGGGGAAAGGCTGATTTCTTCCTGGTCAAATGTGGGAAGTATTTTCCTGCTTTATGTGGAGGTTCAGGATCTTCCTCCCACTGAATTGCATCCTTAACTGCGCCAATAAAGGGTTCAATTAACCCAAAGTCGAAGGTCGATGTGCCCTCTTCTGGTATATTTCCGTCATCTTCCGAATTGAGCTCAGAATCAGGCTGGAGACTAGCTGTCTCCGCTACCCTTTGTTCAACAAGTGGGGTGGATTGATCCTGGGATGAGGCCAATTCCCTGATGGTGTCCTTGACTAATTCTTTGATTGAGCCTATGGACCCTTGTCTGTCGACCGTAGCCTCCAAAAAACACTGGCCACAGGCTAGCTTGTCTGGTAAGGCTTGCTTGCCGCATACCCTTCCTCCCTGGTTGCAAAGACTTGCGCTGGGAGTCGTGTCTACTTGAGGAGTGGCGGGGTGACCTTCGGTCACTACGGGAAGCATGGGTTGAGGGTGAGCGACCCGAGCTTCTATGTCCCCCCGAACGTCCGTCACGAGAACTTCGATGAGAAGAAGTGCGGGCTGCTTCACGGCGTGGGCTATAAAGAAACAAAACAACTGGTGTTTCTATATATCCTCTAAAGTAGTAGTGCTCTTTGAATGGAAACAACTTACCTAACGTTGCAGCCCTTACCTAGTGGTATGTTGAGGATCTTTTTGGTGCGGCAATACTGGGGCAGCTGTGTAAAATTTTTTAGCTAGTCAATACAGCACCGTGCAATGTCAGCGAATGTACATTTATATGTTTAACATCATTACGCTGCAAAATAACATTTTAGCATTAACACACAGGTAATTACCTTGGCTGGGTTCCATCTGGCATGTAGAATAGTTAATACTCACAGCAAGGTGTATTTTCTGACAATCTGCCATTTGATTGTGGTCCCAGGCTGTTTAAATAGGATTTTTTGCTTGGGTGTACCAAGATGGCCGCCGCGCGACTTCCTCCGGCTATTGCGCATGCGCGATTGCGTCATGCCGTGACTCCGCCCCCCGGACGAGTAAAGCTAGGCTGTGTGGGGCGCGCGAAGCGTCCACACTAGCCATAGGCATTGCAGAAAGCAGACATTTAAATGCAGCAGTGCTAAGCTGCTTATAGAGATCATTACCCGGGTAAAGCAATGTGTGACCCGAGGATTGTAACTGCCGCTGAGGAGAAAATATGCTCCTGTGTGCCCTTCATGCCCAAAAAAGATCCACAGAAAAAGGGGCTCCCACACTTATATGGCGCATTTAGCAGCCCAAGATGCGGGACTCCATACTGCAGGAGAGCATGAACCTGCAACGGTAGCACCATGAGACGGTGAGGTAAGGCTGATTAGTGATCCTGTAGGGATTGAGGACAGGAAAAAGAATGTCTGAAGGGGGGAGTAACTCTTTCTTTTATAGAGTTACGTGGTCCTGGGGGTTGACCGGGGGCGGAGCCATCAACCATTAGTATGCTGCCATGGAAGGCACCAGGAAAGTTAGCTTTAAAGTGTAACTAAATGTAATTTTTTTAGTTTTGGATAGCATAGAGAGGGATTAGAATACCTGTCCGTTTTTATCACTGTCTGTGCCCCTGTTAGGGAGATTCACCTTCTCTATTTGTCCTGTTTATCATTATCACCAAAAGTGAAAGTAAAAGAAAATCCAAAATTTTGAGTTGACATCAGAACAATAAAAGATGGGGCATCTGTCAATGTGGACACTTGTTTTGGTGACCCTGGTGACACCCTGGGATTCCCTTACTTTGAAGGGATTTCTTCATATTTCCTGTTTAGACTATGGGACAGGAAGTGAAGGGAAATTCCCCCTATGGACCATACATGACAAAAAACTGACAGAGGTTATAACCCTCCCTTACTCTATCCAAAATGTAAAAAAACATTTTGCCTTTAGTTACATTTAAATGCTCTCATGTCCATCAGCATATGCTAATTTTTCCTCTTCACTGCTCTCTTCAACAGCCAAGACAGAAAATACGAAAATAGGCAGTACCTTTCGGTCACGTAACAGGCTCTTGGTGATTGTGCGAGTGTTGTCATATATGGAGAGAGGCCACAGCCTTGTTTCTAGGAAATTACACAGGGCCTTTTTTCTTACTTTCACAGAGCAATAGGGGAATGATTCAAAAGTGAGTATGTGCTGCTTTTGACAGGAGCATGGGAAAAACACAGGTTTGTTTTAGGAAGAGGAAAGATAGGGCGCTTCTGTCAGAAATTATTCTTCCGTGGACTGTACCAAAAGACCTTCACATCAATATCAGCATCAAACATCAAGGCTAAAAGGGTGAAGACTGGGAAGGCACTTGCAGCAGCACTTCAGGAAGAGGTAGCAACTCTAGTATAGATAAAAAGGAAAAACAGAAGGCACGTCTAAGTGCAGCATGATGAATTTCCTGCCCCATCTTTCGCCTCTAGGGGGAGAGCTGACCAAAAGCTGTGACAGAAGAGGGAGAAGCGAGGAGGCAAGATGACCGTTTGGCTTTCGGAACCATGCTAGAACGTGGCGTCAGGCAGGGGGCGGTAACATGTTTTTGGAGCATGCGCAGTTCGCTCCTTCATCAGACCAATGATGAAGGAGTGAACTGCACATGCTCCGAAATGTGTTACCGCCTTCGCCTGACGCCATTACCGGTCTATGCATTCCAGCGTGGTTCAGGAAGCCGAACGGCCATCCTGCCTCCTCGCTTCTCCCTCTTCTGTCACAGCTTTTGGTCAGCTCTCCCCCTAGGCGCGAAGGACGGGGCAGGAAATTCATCATGCCGGTTGAGATGTCTGAATAATAATATGAATAATGCTGCATTTAGAAGCGCCTTCTGTTTTTCCTTGAAAATAAATAGCAAATTGTTGCAGTTGAAAAAACAGTATGATAATATTGATTTACTCAAATTGCTACAGTACAAATTTATTAGCATGAAGTGTACAATCTAGGCACACACAAACAAATATATGTATTGTAGTGTTCTTAGGTGTTTCTAATAAAAATAGTAAATGTAATTCAAAGAAAGCTACCATACCTGTGCTGTCATCATAAACTACTGTAGCCGACCTCCACTTTAAAAACTGTACAAGGTCCAAGATTGCATGGCTTAGAGAAGCATAGTCTGGATACAAGTTTACATAGAAGCTGTCTCTGTTATCTAAAGGATGGTGCTTCCATCGGACCTGTATATGCGGTACTTCCAAGGCATTGCAAATAGACTGGACGGCGTTGGAGGACGAACTGTGGGATGGTCCAAAAATAGCAACCACTCCTAGGGCCAGCTGGTCACAAGCTGCAACAAAAGAAATAGTCACTAATTTCAATATTATAAAGTTAAATTCCAGTAGTTTCATCCCTTGGCAAAAGTTTTTATGAACACATTTGTTTTTCTGAGCTGAGATCTGATAAGGATTGGCATAGATAGCTGATATCATCAGATATCTAAATCCTTTCCCGCTGTGCTGACATCAGCTGATCTGCTGTTTTTTTTTACATCTTTTCATAACATTACAAAAATGTGCAGAAAAGTGACTATATATATATATATATATATATATATATATATATATAATGGCTGGTACAGTATATGGTGTGGTATCACGGCGGAGGCCTGCTTATTTTCAGTTTTCTAGCCAAGGAGATGTGATCTTGTATGTCTGGGGTTTATATGTTTGGGGTGGGGGATGGGAGGGGATCAACCACACTAGTCGTTTTGTAAATTCAAAAAAGTAAAAAGCAAAATAAGAATTGATTAATTATCATAGAAAAATAGAAAAAAGAAATAACTGTATTTCTATTATTGTGCAACATTAATACATCAGAAACTATTGAAAACACCATAAATAACTTTTTTAGAGAAAAATCTGATGAGAGATGGGACTTTGTGTTACTAAACCCAGGGCCATGCATTCATTATATCTGGTCTTCCACAGTACACAGAACATGGAAATGCAATTATTTTAGTAAATATAAACAGCTAAATACCTTTTCTCATCAGCAGTATATAGCAGTCTTGTGACTTCTATCAGTGCCTGGTTAAAGCTTGTAGGAGGATTTTTCATTCTGCTCTGACTGTCCTAAGACACTGCAGGACCACTGACCCTCTGCCTGGACAGTGCCGATTGGCCCTGTGCTGATCACATGCACCCTCTTAAAAACAAAGCTCTAGCAATACACACCAAACTGAGCATGTACAGAGGATGAACCCCTTAGGTTCCACAGTAAGTATAATAAGCATGCTTTACTGCATATACAGACTGATTTTACTGTTGTGGGTTTAGTAACACTAAAACAAGCTCAGGCTGGACTTCTCCTTTAATGCACATTCTGCAGATATGGATGCGTATTAAAGCTTCACACAGTCAGTAGTTGGCTCCGGAGCTAGTTCAGGAGCTGACCCAAGTTCATTTAGAACTAAAGCTAACCTTAGAATCAGACATGAAACGTATTGTATTTTTACTTTATTTAAACATATTATTTTCCCTGCTGGTCAAAATTTTCTTTTTTCTATTGGTGAATGTACTTTAACTCTTGAGCTAGTTTCACACTGACATGCTTTTCAGGCGCTTTAGTGCTAAAAATAGCATCTGTAAAGTGCCTGAAAAGCGCCTCTCAGGTCACCCCAGTGTGAAAGTCTGAGTGCTTTCACACTGGGGTGGTGTGCTTGCGGGAAAACAAGTCCTGCAAGCAGCATCTTTGGGGCGGTGCGGGAGCATTGTATACATTGGTCCTAAACTGCCCCTGCCATTGAAATCAATAGGCAGCGCTGCCAAAGCCCCTGCAAAGTGCTTCGGCAGCGGTGCTTTTCGGGCACTTTTACTCTTTCCTCGGCCGCTAGTGGGTGTTAAATGCGCCCCTATAAAGGCAGTAAAGTAAAACTAGCGGTGCTTTACCGCTAACGTGGCCCGCATCCCAGTGTGAAAGGGGTCTTATGTTCGAATGTTCTTTTGGCTATTTTTCTCTTGGGAATGAATGTTAGGGAAACTTACACACTTATTCCACACATTATTTGTTACATTTGCATGATTGATGAGACATTCACAAAGTGACATCATTAACCAAATATATCCATATATGGTCAGTGACATCACCTGGGAGACCCCTCTCCCTTAACATTCCCATAACAGCTGTCAACTGCCTGACCTGTAATTTGGCAGGACTTAATCTGTTTGGTTTGGATGTGTCACAGGCTGGTCTTTTATTTTTATTTTTGGTGGATCGGCAGGCCCCAGGTATTGTGGATCTTGGTGCACGCATATTGTTAACTGGGGCTTCCAAATTTGAATAAACCCTACCCACAGACCCCCACAATCATAGAGCTAAGGTTCTGGGGAAAAAAGCGCTTGTCCTCATTATCATGGAGACAAGGTGCTTTGCCTGGGGGCCCCCATTGGCAAGGTATCTCCACATATTAATGGCTTGTGGTTTAGAATGGCTCAGTAGAAGGGTGCACACTCAGCCACCTCCTTTCCTGGCCAGCCATGTCTACATTCACAGATGCTGGTATAACTTTTTGAGGGGGGGGGGCATACTTTTAACAGCATATACAAGTATGTAGTGATCTGGTACAAGAAATTATGTACCTCCATTCCTTGTACCATATTTCAACAATGTAATTTAAGTACCCATTGGATTTTTTATGAGGTGCAACACAGCAACAAAGCAAATGAGTAAAATATATTTTTTGTATAAATATCAACAATAAAAGGTGATCTTTATATAAAAAGCCTTTTAGTAGTTACAATTTTATATATCTTGTTCACAAATACTTGTTTTGAATTTCCACAGAATGAAGTCAAATATCAAAATAAAGTGCATCACAAATCTCAACATGTTTTGTGAATGTTAATTCACTTCTTCAGAGGTACTGACAGGGTCTCTACAGGAAATCAGCTTGGAAAATTATAGCACTTCCAGGTGGTACCAACCAAAAGTGTCTGCCATGGAAACCAAAGGAGTAAGACCAACGGTGCCTCAACAGGACAACAAAGAGCGGGCAGGCAACATAAAGATGGAGATTAAGGATAGCTACAACCCATATCTATGCCAAAGCATAGGCGTGAGTGCAGCAAGTGAAGGTTGCGGGTCCTCGTGAAAACTACTACAGTAAATCAGCTTGTTGTTTTTATCAAGATGTGTTCTATATAAATATCACCTTTTAGTGTTGATTTTTATAATAAAAAATTTATTTTACTCATTTACTTTTTTGTTGTGATGCACCTCATAAAAAATCCAATGGGCAGGGATGTGTCACTGGTTGTTAGGACGAGGGCAGATGCCAACTCCCTAACAACTAGGAGTCCTGAGCAGGAAGCTGTCACATTTAGCAGTGGTAATATTAGCACTGCCTAATGTTTCACTTCACACTGCATCTTGAGCTTTACTTGGCCATGCACCCGTTCACACAACCATTCTCCCTCATATTATTTTCCCTGCTGGTCGAATGTTCTTATCCTATAGCAGCCCTCAAATTTTCCACTCACCTACTCGCATTTTGCCAGTGGAAAATGAGGACTGACCAGTGTGGGCTACCTCGGAGTGGGGGGGCGAGCACCGCCGACAGGCGGGGTTGAATGGGGACCATGCTCCCAACAATCGCCCTGGGGAAGAGAGAGGAGAGCAGGCGGCCAGATCATAGGTGCGCAGAGGAACATCGCTATAACATCTTTCATTAGAATTACTGAATCCCTGCATTCCCCGCACTCGCTGTCACACACAGCCCCGCCTCCTTCACCTTCACCTTGTTTCACAAACATATAAAAATCTAGTAGTGTGTACCAGGCTTAAAGGGATTGTAAAAGCAGAAGGTTTTTATTATCTTAATGCATTCTATGCATTAAGATAAAAAAACCTCCTGTGTGCAGCAGCCCCCCCCCCAGCCACCCTAATACTTACCTGAGCCCCATGACTATCCTGCGATGTTCACGAGTCCCTCGGCCATCTGGGACTCTCCCTCCTGATTGGCTGAGACACAGCAGCAGCCCCGTTGGCTACCGATGCTATCAATCAAATTCAGTTAGCCAATCAGGAAAGAGAGGGGGTGGAGCCAGACCGCAGCTCTGTGTCTGAATGGATACACAGAGATGCAGCTCAGCTTGGGTGCCCCCATAGCAAGCTGCTTGCTGTGGGGTCACTCAACAGGAGGGAGGGGCCACAAGCTCCAGCCAGGGACCCAAGAAGAGGAATGGGGCTGCTCTGTGCAAAACTAACTGCACAGAGCAGGTAAGTATAACATGTTTATTATTTTATTAGAAAAAAAAATAGACTTTACAATCACTTTAAGGGTAAATTTGTTCACCCATGCTCATTACCAATAAAAGACATGCAGCTGACCCCAGCCCGATGTGAGCAGCGGCGGACGTGTTCCAGAAGAGCTCCGGTCATCCTCATCTCCATCCTTTGCCATCCGTGCTCCTACTGACAGGGGGACACAGATCATTCCCCTTCATCCCCTGCTTGGCCCTGGCTGTATATTGTGCGGAGGAGCCGCACGCTGAAGGAGGCATCCACTTAGCCATAGCTGGCCTGTACTCGTGGCCGCCGCCGCCATCTTCCCGCATCCGACCACCGGGCCCTGACCATCTGCAGCTCCGGTGCACTGACCGGCTATCCCTGACCATCCGCTTGCCTTCTGGTGTCCCGGCTGTGTTTTGGAGGGCCGCCGGGCCGCGCTCCCTGTGGCGGCCTGACGAGGCCTAGTTGACGGTGGCCATTTTGCCAGCCTGGGGCTCGCGGCGGCGAGCTGCCCATCCTGGACTCCGGAGTAAGGTCAGGCTTGCCATCCCCACTCATCCCATTACTTCCACCCTTCCTGCTGATGCTAAGGCAGCCACTGGGCTGACACCAATAGTGATAGCTAACCGCGGCCTGCTGAGGCCTGGGGATGGCCGCCATCTTCCCAGGCCCCATCCTGCTGGACTGCTTAGGCCTCCACATACCCCAGGCCCGGGTGCACGGTTCCCACATCTCTGCCCTCCTGTCCATGAGGGAGGACTGAGGGAGGACTGCTGAGTCACACCTGTCTACCTGCTCCGACTGTGGTACTCCAGGCCTAGTTGATATTGCATCTAGGTATCACCTGCCCCCTTGAACCCGCCATCCCGGGCACGGGCTCCACAGACCCCCTCCTGTGTCCTCCAAGGTGCAGATGCCCTCAAAAAAGACACATCCAGCGGCACATGCGCGGCATCCGATGATGAAAGATGTGTAATCCCTCCGCTCCGATCCCCCGCCGCCTTCTGCCGCTCCCGCAGAGCGAACGACTATAGCTTCAACCACGGGAGACCCCGCATTTGACCACCAACACGTCCAGGCACCCCATGGTGAAATACGAGCCAAAGCAACCAGTTCCATCCCACACACCGGAGTTGCGGCCTACACAGACACTGGACCGCTTCCAGTGTAGGCCCGAATCCCCGGCCTCAATTATGCTCGGCGCTATGCCGACACCCCTGAACACTCACGGAGAGGTAAGAGACATCCCTCAAATCTTTTTGCCCACTCCATCCAGAGAGATGTCAGCCCCTGTCACAGTGGACATACTGGACAATAAGCTACAAGCTCTCTTGCAAGATCTGACCAGCAATGTCTCCAGAGAAATGGGGAAGCTTGCCCACGAATTAAGGGGCAGATTGCTCATATTGGTGAGCGCACTGATGTCTTAGAAACAAAGCTTCTATCTCCCACCTCCAGTCCCAGCAAGAGGATTTAGAGAACACGGAAGACAACACTAGACGCACCATTGACCTGATAGATTTACTTGACAAAACCTCCTGCTCTGCCCTTATCTTGAGTTTAGATGCTCAGAAAGCATTCGACAGACTTGGTTGGCCATTAGGGATGAGCCGAACACCCCCCTGTTCGGTTCGCACAAGAACCTGCGAACAGCCAGAATGTTCACGCGAACTTTAGAACCCTATTAAATACAATGGACTCGAACGTTCGAAATCAAAAGTGCTAATTATAAAGGCTAATATGCAAGTTATTGTCCTAAAAAGTGTTTGGGGACCCGGGTCCTGCCATCTTGAGGACATTTATCCTACCCAGAAGAGACAGAGGGCATTTACGTAATAATCCATGTGTTTCCAAAATTAGGGAGGGGAAGTTAGCTTGGTAAAGAGTGGGATAAGATGCAGTTAAGTGTATACCCAGATATTTAAGGTATTTTAAGATAATGACGTAGGTGTAAGGCTAAGCGGACCAGATGCGGAACGTGAGAAGGGGCGGGTCTATTCATTTATTACACTGTGGAGGAAGTTCCCCATCAGGTCCGCCCCCTCGTATGTCAGACCACGCCTACGTCATTGCCTGAGTGGACCTGATGGGGAACTGCCTCCGCAGTGTAATAAATGAATAGACCCGCCCCTTCTCACGTTCCGCATCTGGTCCGCTTAGCCTTACACCTACGTCATTGGCTGAGCGGACCTGATGGGGAACTTTAGAAGGGGGCAGATCAATTCATTTAATACACTGCGGAGGAAGTTCCCCATCAGGTCCGCTCAGGCTCAGCCAATGACGTTTCGTCTGGACAGCGCTGGACATCGGATCGCCGCGGGACACTGGATTACATTGCTGGAATGGGTTTTTTATTTTTTATTTTTTTATTTTTGATAAAGGACTTTTCCAAGGTGTCTGTGTGTTTTTTTTTCGCTTTCTTCGTGAAATGGTAGAGGTACAATGTACCCCTTACCAATTCACATAGGGGGGGCTGGGATCTGGGGGTCCCCTTTGTTAAAGGGGTCTTCCAGATTCCGATAAGCCCCTTGCCCGCAGACCCCCACAACCACCGGGCAAGGGTTGTGGGGATGAGGCCGTTGTCCTCATCAACATGTGGACATCCTCCCCATGTTGAGGGCATGTGGCCTGGTACGGTTCAGAAGGGGGGGGGGCGTTCTCTCATCCTCCCTCTTTTCCTGCGGCCTGCCAGGTTGCGTGCTCGGATAAAGGCTCTGGTATGGATTTTTGGGGGAACTCCACGCCATTTTTTTTTATTTGGGGTGGAGTTCCCCTTAAAATCATACCAGACCTGAAGGGCCTGGTATGGATATTTGGGGGAACCCCACGCATTTTTTTTAAAATTTGCGGCAGGGTTCCCCTTAATATCCATACCAGACCTGAAGGGCCTGGTAATTGAATTTGGGGGGACCCCCACGCATTTTTTTTTTTTCATCAATGACTTTTCTCTATATTGCCGGGAGCCGATAATTCATTATAGCCACGAGTGACATGCAGCTTAAATGCAAATCAAATATTTCTTACCCAACCAGAAGCAAAATAATCTGATTATAAAACCAATTAAACTCTTTAAGAAACTCTGCGCAAAGGACAAATCAATCACATTTTCTATTTTTTATTTTAAAGGAAAAAAAACTACTATTTCCAGTGAGTCAGCCTCAGTCATATTTCCTCAATATGAAGAAGCAATTGTTAGGCTGCAAAATTACTGGGATAAGGAGAAACTATCCTCCATATCTGCTGGGAATGCAAGCAAATAAACCGATTTTGGGGCTCTGTAGCGTAAACGCTTAACAAAATCCCAGGCTCTGGCATTCAACTAATTTCAGGACTAAGTATTCTACACTTCAATGCTCAACCTGCGCTTGACTATAATCAATCTCTATTTTTACACTTAATAAGCACTCCTAAGATACTCATCCTATTCTACTGGAAATCTCAAACTCCACTTTCTTTACTAGTATGGTTAAACAAAATAATTTCATTTATAAGACAAAAGAAGCCAGAGACATAGCTCTAGATAAAGTTGCTGATTTTTTTTATCTACATGGTCAGCATGGGCAGTATTCCTATGTTCAGATAAATACAAATACATAATAATTACTAATAGTATCTTTAGACTCCATTCACACAGGGGCAACACGACTCCCAGCGCGACTTTGGGAGGCAACTTGGACATGACTTGAGTATGAATCACAGCGCGACATGAGGCAACTTACAAGGCAACTTCAAGTTGCCTCCAGGACAGGCTACTTTCCAGTGGCCAATCAAACAAGAATCAGCTCTGTGGGAGGGAGGGGGGAGGGAGGGGTTTGCCTGAGAAATGTATGTTCTCTTCCTGTATTGTTGCTTCTGTTAAGTGATACGACTTCTGAGGCGACTTCCATTGAAATCAATGGGTACAAGTTGCTTACAAGTTGCCTAGAAGTCGGATTGAAGTAGTCCAGGAACCTTTTCTGAAGTCGGAGCGACTGCAGTAGTGTGCATTAAGACGGCTCCATTCACTTACATTGATTTTCCCATGCAGCGCGACTTGAGGCGACTAGGGGCGACTTGGGGCGACTTGAAGTTGGATCCAAAGTCGTCCCTGTGTGAATGGGCTCTAACAGCCTTTCTACCTCAACTCTCTGAACCAGAACTTGCAGTTAAACACCAACCCCTACTGGAGACATTGGGGGTGATTTACTAAGGGAAAATAGACCGTGTACTTTGCAAGTGCAGTTGCACTCTGCAAATGCAGTTGTTCCAGAGCTTAGTAAATTAGATGAAGCTTCACTTTGCAAAGAATACCCAATCACATGCAAGAAAAAAAACAAAAAACTAAAAAAATTCTTGCACATGATTGGATGATAGAAGTCAGCAAACCTTCCACTCATTTACTAAGCTGGAGCAATTGCATTTGCACAGTCTATTTGCCTTTAGTAAATCCACCACATAGAGAGCACCCACTCACCCCAGAATCTTGTCAGCCCATACTCCTTTTTCTACCTACCTGTTCCTTCCTTCCTTATCCCATTTCTTTTCTAATTTTGTGTCCCATTTCTACTCTAATATTCAATCTTTTTTTTCTTCTTTGCCTAGCTTTTACATGATTTCTTCCAAGTCTATTTGCCTTTAGTAAATCCACCACATAGAGAGCACCCACTCACCCCAGAATCTTGTCAGCCCATACTCCTTTTTCTACCTACCTGTTCCTTCCTTCCTTATCCCATTTATTTTCTAATTTTGTGTCCCATTTCTACTCTAATATTCAATCTTTTTTTTCTTCTTTGCCTAGCTTTTACATGATTTCTTCCAAGAATTCCTGAGCACTTCTCAATACCACTACCCATTACTAGACAGTTACCTTTTATGACTTACACCTGTTCAATAACAGAGTACAGAACTGTATACTCCATGACCTTCTGTTATGTTCTAGGTACCTTCACCTTGTTTCACAATTCAAGAGTAGGCCTGCCAAGCTCAGCTCTCAAGCCTCGTCGAAGATTAGACTGGGTTTGCCTCTCCTCCTGTATAAACATTTTCCCATTCTGTACCTGTAATGTTTGACTTTAGATATGATTGTTTTTAAAAAAAAAAACACTACCTTTACCATTGTTCTGTTTATTTGATTTTTTTCTCATGAATAAATATTGGGAAAAAAATGACTTTATCTTCTATTATTGCAAGGAAAATATCAAATCCTTGTCACCATTAATTGAAGTTAATGTAAATTTACTTATTTTTTAAATCCTGCATGAAATAATTCACTTTTGTCACAACTATCACTACAATATTTGTTGTGCAATCCCGGGATGATTTGAAGCCTCTGTTGCTCCTCAACTGCATTGTGTGTATGCATAACCAGAAGTGGTGGATCTGGAGGGAATATGCTCTGAAACTGATGGCTTAGTGAAATATGGAAGGTTTACTCTGACAGAAGGTTTACCATCACATCCATGACATGATTTTTCTTTTAATCAGTGGGGATGTAGCAAAGCAAAAGAGTGGTTGTTAATATTTAGCTAAGGTTACTAGTATAAAAAGACTCCTGTTGAAAGGCCTGTCAATTAAAGAGCTTTGTTAAGAGCATTTTTATTTAATAAGCCCCGTATAAAGTGCTGATATATACAGTATTTGATCTACTGACAGAACCGTGAAAGAAAACAATCCTTTGTAGAGTTGACTGTTTGCTTGTTAAATCTGTTAAGTGTTAAATTCATTCAGTGTTAAATGCAGCTGAATTGTAAACTGCCATCTCAAGTGAATTGTCAGTTTAGACTACAAAGCTGAAGATTAAATATTTCTCTAACTCCATTCATCAGCTGTCATTTCAGTTACTGCTCCTTAGAAAATTCAAATTTGCTGCTCAACTATCTAGACCTAATTCACATGGGAAATGGAATATATATGATTATATGCATTTATAGGACATTTCTAAATGCTTATAAATGCAGGTTACAGTAATAATTTTAATTTGTATAATTCACACTGTGCATTTGCTTGCATTCAGGTGCATGTATTTTAATTTAATTTGGAAAAATAGAGATCCGTGGGTCCAACAACAGTTAAAATACTCTGATTGCATGTAAATGCTTTAAACACATGAAACCCCCTCTTACTTTCTAATCCTCCTTTGGCAAAAAGAAAATGTATAAGTTAAAAACAAACACTATACTTTCAATATCAATTTCTCCTGCATTTAACCTCTTCCCACCTGCACTTTAGCCAAAAGACGTCTATAGCACAGGCTCACAATGCTGGGAGTGCATCTATGGACGTGCTCCTGTTATCACGCTTCACACGCCCCCTGCGGCACGTATCGGCAATGATCTGTGATCGCTGTGTCCTTCTAAAACAGCTGATCACAGATCGGGGTAAAGAGCCAATCACAGCGGCTCTTTACCATATGACCAGCTGTGTCCAATCACAGCTGATCACAGGGTAAATATTATTTGCCCCTTATTGTCAGTTCTCTCCTTACGCTGACAGAGCCGCTAACTGGCAAATCCGCACAGGTGACATCTACACTGATAATCAGGGCACTGATCACCCTTATAGTGCCCACAAGTGCTGCCAATCAATGCCCACCAGTGCTGCCAATCACTGCCCATCAGTGATACTTCTCAGTGCTCATCAGTGCTGCCTGTCAGTGCCCATCAGTGATGCCTATCAGTACCCATCAGTGCCACCTATCATTCCCCATCAGTGTCGCCTATCAGTGCCTATCAGTGCCTATAAGTGCCCATCAGTTCAGCCTATCAGTGCAGCCTCATAAGCGCACATCAGGGAAGGAGAAAAATTACTTATTTAGAAAACTTTATAACAGAAACTAAGAAAAACGTTTTTTCCAAAAGTTTCTGTATTTTTTTGTTTATTTTGCAAAAAAATAAAAACTCAGTGGTGATTAAATACCAGCAAAAGAAAGGTCTATCTGTCTCAAAAAAATGCTGAAAAATATGTTTGGGTACCGTGTTGAATGACCGCACAATTGTCATTCAAAGTGTGACAGTGCTGAAAACTGAAAATTGGCCTGGGCAAGGAGGAGGTGAAAGTGCCCAATAGTCAAGTAGTTAAATAAAGAAAACGCAGGAGGTTCTTGAGTGCATACAACCATATTAAGGCCTCTGTTGATGGGCTTTTGTTCACTTTAGATGGGTTTTGTATCCCTATATATGTCTATGGGAAATACACTTTTTAAACAGGTCAAATGCAGTTCAGAAGGATGTCAACTGCAGCTCAAATGCACCTGTCAAAAGATTCCAATTGAACTAAATGCATCTCAGACTGAAGTAAAACTTATGCCATAGTCACAAGCCCGAAGACCATCAGCATGGGCTTTTAGTTCGCCAATGTATTCCAATAACAGGTACTGTATATTGTTCCGGACAGATTACAAAACAAACCAGAAAGAAATGTTTGACTATGTTTTACAAAATGTTACCATTTGCCATGTAAAGGGGAAAAGCCAAGTGGAGGTTTGTCACCTTCAACCCAGTCCTTTTTCCTGGGTAATCTTGAATTTTTCACCATGCATAGAGTTTCTCTATATGTCAGCCTTGTCTTAAATTTATTGTTTGGCTAAAAACTGTCTTGCTTAACAGTTTATAGGAAGAATTGTTAAATATTTTTTTATTCTCAATTTTATGAAAACTTGACTCTGAATGAAGCCTTTTCAGAGGGAAGACATACCTAGTGTGTATGATAGGTAGAGAAAATGCTGTGATGCACAATCCCAGCAGTAACCATTTACAATAAGGTATACACAGCCTACACATATAATTTACTAAGGTCCGTTAAGGGCAATTTCAGTCAGAGGAAAAGAAAGATCAATTTTTATCGGTTTAGCGCTGGCCACAATGAGCACTGAGTTCATAAATTGCCTGAAAACTGTCCAGACAAGTAGGTAATAACCAAACCATTGAGCACATCTTCGTTGTATACAAGGCACAAAAGTAAATCAGTAAGGATAACAGCATGACCAATTTTTGACCTACAACACAAATCAGCTGCAGCTTTTCTCTTGAACCCAAGAAAGAAAACTCATGTTAAATTCTTGAAAAATATTTTCTCACAGAAGAAGAAAGGTAAGTCACATATAATTATATTTTAAGGTGCCATGGAAATCCATCAAAGTAGGTTAGCGCTGGACAAATTTCAGAAGCCGGATAGCAATTTGCTTAAAAAATGACATCTGGCACAAAAAATCTTGGAGCTTTTTCTTATGTTGACAAAGCAAATACTTGTTGCTTGGTTCATTGAAAGTGTCTGCTGTTTCGTAACTAAACAGAACTGACTGCTTCCTTAATTCAATTTTAACTTACAGTACCATCAGGATATTGCTTTTATTTCTGAAAGATATGATTATTATGGCTAATAGTTTGAAAAACTATTCCATGTTTTGCTTGTGGATCTTGCAAACCTTTTAAGCTACATAACTTATCTATAGCATAACATTAATATTTCTGTCAGAACATTTGAGGTTAAAAGAATATACATATAGGCCTTTATATTATGCAGATTGTATATTTTTCATATTGTTCCTATTCATATGTATTATGAACTAGAGGGAGACCATTTTGTCTCTAAAGTTTAAAATAGCTCATGATATGCTATAAACAACACTTTGGTTTTTACTTTCTCTTTAAGAGGTTAACCCAAATTCACTATCTTTAAAGTTATTTTCTGTCTCACAAGAAGGCATTGTTTTTCTGTATCTTTTTCCCAGACCATAAACTCAAAGCTTTTGAACACTTAAGAAAATATGCCAGCCTCCCCGGGTGGTAATTCAATGGTTTGACACTTAGAGATAAGGGGGGTGTTGGTACGGGCTAACACAAACTGTGTAGTATGGTATTTACATAATGAGACCAAAGAGTTTATTCACAAATAAGCTGTTATACTGTACATCTTAAATTGGTTATTTTAAGTATCTTCACAAAGTATCTGTTCTAGTAATCCATATATATGCATAAATGGGTTTATATATTAGGAAGTTACAAATATAATATCTTATGAGGTGAGATCCTAATTGTGGAGGACATTAGAAGCTGTATTTGTAAAATGTAAGTTGAGGGTTGTGTTTTGAATGGCTTCAGCTTTGAGGAATGTTAACAACCCATTAGCTAAGATGTAGGTAGATTTTCCCTGAACATTCACACCTGTAAATCTGAAGTGGAGCCGAGATGGCTGACACATTTTGACACCGTTGGACAATCAATGGTATTCTACTAAGCTAGATCAAAGGGTAATCATAAATTATTCCTGAACTAAGTGACCTTAACTTTAGGAATTATTCCTTATACACCACTGCCCCTACAGGTTAAAAATGACACTGTTCAAGATGGCGTATATTTGGTTGCTAAGACAACCTTCCAAAACAGTTACCTAGTAATAAGATACACACCCACTTTTTGGAGGGAGATAAAAGTAGGAAGAGTTCAGGGTGTGAGGAAATCGCAATAACAAAGGGGATCTCGGGAGGAGAGAAAAAAGGGACTCGATCTCTCTTGAAGCAAGACGCTCGCTGAGGAGATCTTAAAAACGCAAACATGTAGCAATGTTGGAAGGAGTCCTCTGGGACTCATAATGGAAGCTTCTCAAACAGACAGAACTTTAACCTGGTAACGTATTTATTTTGTTTATTTACCTGCTTTGGTAATGAAGTTGTTTTTGCATACACATAACTAAAACCATTTAAATATATATGGCAAAGCAATTTGGAATTATCTATATTTTTAACTGCAGTACAAAATAATGATAATCCAAATATTAAGACACATACCCAAATTTGGTTTTCTTTAAAAAGCTAGAGCTGAGTTGGTACAATGGTTTTATTGTGAAGTATGTGTAAAAATAAATTCTCTCTAAAATTAATATAAGCCTTGATTGTTTTGTCAAGCCGTGTCTCTTATATGACACTTGGGCTGGACACGTTTAAGAAGTGTAATCAGGAGATCTGCTTGTTTTGAGAAAGATAATGGTGTTAAAATTCAACAAAAGAGTGCTTACACCTTCCGTGAAGTAACGGAAAGACGTTTCACAAGAGTTACCAAGTTTTAAATGTACAAGTATCATTTAAGTATTGAACTGTGAATATACTTTGTCATATAGAGCTTGCATAGAAATGTATGTAAATATTATCTGGACATTAACCATCATTTATCTCTCATTGTGGGAGTATATCCATTCATTTGTTTGATCACGACTTATACCTGATTTTAATTTGCACTGTACTTTAGTTAATAAATATATATAATATTTTAAGCAATATTAATTTGTGTTACTTGTCTTCAAACTAGCACGGATATAAAGAACTTAGAATTTCTTGATATTGTAGGTTATTGGGAATCTCCCAAAATTAAGATTTAACTATTTCCATAAGTACAATAATATTTTTTATATTTCAGTATAAACATTCTGACATATTTGTAGTCACTATGCTGAGATGCGTCAATGTTTCTGACATTTCAATAGGTCACCAGACGTAAATCCAGTTTGCCTTTGTTACCCTACCCCCTTGCTGTGGCCCATCACAAAATAAACTACCGGTAATATCTCTTTAATACTTTTAAAGTAGCTGTAGTTGAAGCATGCACCCTACAAGTGTCATGGGCCCACTGCTTCTCCAGTACATCTGGTTCTAAGCTGTAGCAAGGACTGTGACTTTTCTAAAGCAGAGGCACTGACTGACTTTTTTCAGCATAGATCCCACAATTCCTGTTCCTCACCATGGCTCAAGCACAGAGATGTCAGAGAACCAGTGACCCAGTGAGAGCTTGTTTCAGCTAAGGGATCAGCAATAAAATGTGATTTGTTTTTTGAAGGTAAAAAGCAGTAGTGGGAGGGGGTAAATGTATGGCCTGGATATAGCGGCTCTTTAATACTTTTGTTTACAACTTAAAAAAAAATGATTACTGATTTTCTATATGATAATATGAAATAAGAAATGAATATGAAATAAGAGTTTAAGATTTTTTACAATGCTTCAGATATTAATAAAAACACTGGAAAATGGGCATAGTCATACACATCATGTGCTAAAGCAGGGTAGGCAACCTTTCAAAGGTTGATATCTACCTGGATAACATGGAGGAAATCAAAGATTCCTGGGGGGGATTGGGGCAGCGCCCTTTAAAATAAATACATAACGATCAAACCCCCAATAAAAACATGGCATGAAGAACACATAGTGTGTCACAGTGCTGTCCTCTGCCCCTTCACATCACTCCCCCGCAGTAATATCCTCTGCCCCTTTACATCCTTTCACATAAACCCCACAGTAGTGTCCTCTGCCCCTTCACATCCTTGCACATAAACCCCACAGTAGTGTCCAATGCCCCCTTTCACATAATTGCCCTGCACAGTAATGTACTCTGCCCTCCCCCCCACAGTAGTGTCCTCTTCCCCTCTGCCCACCCGCACAGTAGTGTCCTCTGCCCCACCATAACAGTGTTCTCTGCCCTCTTAAAATCACCCCTCCACCACCACTGTAGTGTTTTTTGCCACTCTGCACCCCATAGCAGTGTCCTCTACCCCCCTACAGTAGTGCCCTGTGCCCCCTCCCCCCAAAGCGGTGTCCTCTGGCCCCCATATAAGTTTCCTCTTCCCACCACATTACTGTCCCCCTAGCAGTGTCCTTTGCCCCTTCACATCATCCCTCAACACAAAACACACAGAAGTGTGTAGGTAGCACTCTCCTACCTTACAACTGGTTTTCAGGCGAGCGGAAATCTGGAGACAGCAAAGCACTGGATGGGGGTGGGAACAGGAGCTGCTGAAGGTAACTTTTCATATTAACAAGCTAGTGAATGGTTGCTAAAACCTTCTTAGAATCCTAGAAACCAATCACCTGCAGGTTAACATGAAAGGTTAGTATGGCAAATCAACCAGCGCAAATAAAACTAATCCAAAAGGCCGCAGCTGAACACTGAGGGTCAAAATATCAAATCCCCAAATAGACTAGTAAAGAAGCAGTGCAGCGCAAAAATAAACATAAAAATAAAAATAAACAAATATAAATGACAATGTCTGAGATGATGAAACAAGGGCAGTGAAATAAGCAATATGAATGCCCATAAAGTGTCACTATAAGCGTAGAAACCCAAAGCAAGTGTCCAATAGAGAGGTGACTCCTTATACTTCAGATAGTGACTGTGTGATAATTCCTCCACCACCAAAAATGGTTTGCAACTCACCTCAAAACATGGACCCCTGAGCTAGTCAGTCAGGTCATGTAAGCAGTATCCCTCAAAGGGAATGCATAGCCAGATAGGAGGGAGTCCACAGGTCACAAGGTCACAGCTCCGATCCGGATATAGTGATATGCAAAAAGATATAGAGAAATCTAGTGCTCTCCATAACATTGTAAATGTAAATAACATTAAGAGGGGAGTTAAAACTCACAATGTCTCCAGGCATTTTAAATTGGTGCATAATCAAAACCCCAGAGGTTTAAAATTTTGGGGCATTGAAAGAGTAATTAAACATTGGTGAGGCGGTAGTTTTATACGCCAGTTAAGCCGTAGGGAATCTCATTGGATTCATGAGACAAAAGTTTTAGTACCTGCTGGCTTGAACGTTGAATTTGATGTAAATTGCTTCATTTCTGATCGGTAATTTAAAAAAAAAAAAATTATTTTTATTTTTTATTAGTTTTTATATGTGTACTATTATGGTATTTTACATGAATTTTATCTTTTATTAACTTTTTTCTTTTTCATATATATGCATGTTTTTATATACATATATATTTTTTCTTTATATTTGATGAATTAGTATAGTTATTTTTAGTGTCATGAGCTATATTCTCGATATGTATGACGTTTTACTTAATTGTTTTTGTGTAATTGTACTTTGAGTGTCAGCAGAGACGCGGGTTACTGTATACACGCTGTTTATTTGTTTTTTCTTATGGTTTTGTTATTCAAACATGCCAAATTTATTATTCCATTGAGTTGGTGCAGTGTATCTCCCCTAAGGGATATTACACTTTCTGGTTTTGTATTTGGTCCGTCTCGGCACTTGTTTCTATCCCTGCTGGCAGGGTTTCCATGACAACCTTGTGTTGATCGTGTTTGGATTGGCTGGGGGATACGTTCCTATAGTACTAATAGCGGGTGATTGACGCTGTTCCGTACCGCTGATGAAGTCCCGCCCACTTTTGGGACGCAACGCGTACGGAATACGTGAATGAGCGTGACGTCACCCGCGTCTTCTCTCCATGCTGGCACTCTCATTTTACATGCTGTCATTCCCACGCACTGGGGTTCGTTCAGTGCTGTATATGTAAGTGCATTACTTTTCAATAAATGAATGTTGTTCCTTATGGAGAGCACTAGATTTCTCTATATCTTTTTGCATATCACTATATCCGGATCGGAGCTGTGACCTTGTGACCTGTGGACTCCCTCCTATCCTAGACTGGCTCGTGTGATAGTAGATAGAATCAGTGTTCAGCCTATCACACAAGCCGGTCTAGGGGGGGCGGGACCGCGTTACAGTGCCGCCCGCCGCCAAACACACACAGACCCAGCCAGCTCTGAGGAGATGCCCGCCGTACAGCCCGCCCAATGTGGAGGATTGGATTCGGCAGGGTGGCCGCATATAGAGGAATTGAGCTTTCTACTGTCCTCCATGCAGCCTCTGAATGCTTGCAGGAGGGAGAGGAGGAGAATCAAGCATTCCGCGGCTGTATGGAGGACAATAGAAAGCTCAATTCCTCTATATGTAGCCGCCCTGCTTCTCCTCCTATCCAACTTCTTTTGCTGCCCCCCCCAGTGCTCTCCCCCCCACCACACTCTTCAGCCCCCCCCAGTGCTCTCCCCCCCACCACACTCTTCAGCCCCCCCCACAGTTCTCTCCACCCCTGTTCTTTCCCCCCCCACAGTGCTCTCCACCCCTGTTCTTCCTCCCCACAGTGCTCTCCACCCATGTTCTTTCCCCCCCAGTTCTCTCCACCCCTGTTCTTTCCCCCCCAGTGCTCTCCACCCCTGTTCTCCCCCCCCAGTGCTCTCCACCCCTGTTCTCCCCCCCCAGTGCTCTCCACCCCTGTTCTTCCCCCCCCAGTGCTCTCCACCCCTGTTCTTCCCCCCCCCCAGTGCTCTCCACCCCTGTTCTCCCCCCCAGTGCTCTCCGCCCCTGTTCTTCCCCGCCCCCAGTGCTCTCCACCCCTATTTCCCCCCCCAGTGCTCTCCACCCCTGTTCTTTCCCACCCCCAGTGCTCTCCACCCCTGTTCTTTCCCCCCCCCAGCGCTCTCCACCCCTGTTCTTTCCCCTCCCTAGTGTTCTCCACCCCTGTTCTCCCCCCCCCAGTGCTCTCCCCCCCTGTTCTCCCCCCTGTTCTCCCCCCCAGTGCTTTTCACCCCTGTTCTTTCCCTTCCCCAGTGCTCTCCACACCTGTTCTTTCCCTTCTCCAGTGCTCTCCACCCCTGTTCTTCCCCCCCAGTGCTCTCCACCCCTGTTCTTTCCCCTCCCCAGTGCTCTCCACCCCTGTTCTTTCCCCCCAGTGCTCTCCACCCCTGTTCTTCCCCCCCAGTGCTCTCCACCCCTGTTCTTTCCCCTCCCCAGTGCTCTCCACCCCTGTTCTTCCCCCCCAGTGCTCTCCACCCCTGTTCTTCCCCCCCAGTGCTCTCCACCCCTGTTCTTCCCCCCCCCAGTGCTCTCCACCCCTGTTCTTTCCCCTCCCCAGTGCTCTCCACCCCTGTTATTTCCCCCCAGTGATTTCCACCCCTGTTCTTTCCCCCCAGTGCTCTCCACCCCTGTTCTCCCCCCCAGTGCTCTCCACCCCTGTTGTTTCCCCTCCCCAGTGCTCTCCACCCCTGTTCTTTCCCCTCCCCAGTGCTCTCCACCCCTGTTCTTTCCCCCCAGTGCTCTCCACCCCTGTTCTCCCCCCCCAGTGCTCTCCACCCCTGTTCTTTCCCCTCCCCAGTGCTCTCCACCCCTGTTCTTTCCCCTCTCCAGTGCTCTCCACCCCTGTTCTTTCCCCCCCAGTGCTCTCCACCCCTGTTCTTTCCCCCCCCAGTGCTCTCCACCCCTGTTCTTTCCCCTCCCCAGTGCTCTCCACCCCTGTTCTTTCCCCTCTCCAGTGCTCTCCACCCCTGTTCTTTCCCCCCCAGTGCTCTCCACCCCTGTTCTTTCCCCCCCCAGTGCTCTCCACCCCTATTCTTTCCCCCCAGTGCTCTCCACCCCTGTTCTCCCCCCCAGTGCTCTCCACCCCTGTTCTTTCCCCTCCCCAGTGCTCTCCACCCCTGTTCTTTCCCTTCCCCAGTGCTCTCCACCCCTGTTCTTTCTCCCCCCAGTGCTCTCCAGCTCTCCCCATCACTCCCAGCCCCATCCCCAGTGCTCTCCAACCCCCACAGTGCTCTCCAGCCCCCCGTGCTCCCCAACCCTGTTATTTCTGCCCCCCAGTGCTCTCAAGCTCCACCCATCACTCTCCAGCCCCCCCCCGTGCTCTCCACCCCTGTTCTTTTTGGCTCCCCCTCCATTGCTCTGATGCTCCCCCCAGCACTCTCTGCTCCCCACCCCTGTACTTCTCTCCACTCCCCCCTGTATTTTGCCCCCACCCACATGCTCTCCAACCCCCGCCAGTGCTCTCTCCGCTCCCACTGCATTTTGCCCCACCCATGTGCTCTCCAACCCCGCCAGTGCTCTCCGCCCACCATAGTGCTCTCCAGCCCCCCGTACTTTCCACCCCTGTTTTTTCTGGTCCCCACTGGTGCTCTCAAGCTCCCCCCATTGCTCTACACCCCCAGGTGCTCTCCACTCCCCCCCAGTGCTTTCCACTCCCCCCTGCTCTTTGTACCCCCCAGTGCTCTCCAGCCCCCGTGCTCTCCACCCCTGTTCTTTCTGCCCCCCCCCAGTGCTCTCAAGATCCCCCCCAGTGATATTTACCCCTCACACTCTTAGCCCCTTCAGTACTCTCCAGCCCCCCCTCTCAGCCTCCCATGCTCTCCTTCTCTGTTCTTTTTGGCTCCCCCCCAGTGCTCTCAAGCTCCCCCCAGCGCTCTCCGCTCCCCACCCCTGTGATCTCCACTCCCCCTGCTCTTTGCCCCCACCCATGTGCTCTCCAACCCCGCCAGTGCTCTCCGCTCCCCCTTCTCTCCAGCTCCCACCCAGTGCTCTCACTTCCCCAGGACCAGAGGACAGGCTGTCTGGGGGCAGAAAATGAGGACGGCTGAAGGTGCAGGTGGCCAGGGACCACTCCATCTCACAGCAAACAGATCCTCTGGAAGGATCACTGTCCCCATCCAAAACTAGAACAGACCCTGCCTGCTGATGGCGATCATGGATATCCTGCTGGCATAGAAGTTACCGTACCAAGCATCAACAACACACCTTCCCACAGACAGGGACTGCAGACTGGGACATGGGGCATAGGAGAGACTGCAATGATGGGCACAGTGAGGCTGAATTTGTGGGTACAGTGAGACTTCATTCATGGGCACAGTAAAGCTGCATTTGATGGGCACAGTGATGCTGCATTGATGGGCACAGTGAGGCTGCATTTATGGGCACAGTGAGGCTGCAATGATGGGCACAGTGAAGCTGCAATGATTGGCACAGTGAAGCTGCAATGGTGGGCACAGTGAGGCTGCATTCATGAGCACAGTGAGGCTGCATTTATGGGCACAGTGAGGCTGAATTTATGGGCACAGTGAGGCTGCAATGGTGGGCACAGTGAGGCTGAAATGGTGGGCACAGTGAGGTTGCATTGATGGGCACAGTGAGGCTGCATTGATGGGCACAGTGAGGCTGCATTGATGGGCACAGTAAGGCTGCATTGATGGGCACAGTGAAGCTGCATTGATGAGCACAGTGAGGCTGCATTTGATGGGCACTGATGAGGCTGCATTTGATGGGCACTGGTGATGCTGCATTGAGCTCTTGTGTCTGCAGCCTCTGACCATCTCCTGTATCATGTCTTCAGTCTCTGAGGGAGTCTGGAGAGGAGTCAAGGGTGGGAGCACTGCCGGGATGGGGGTCATGGGAGAAGTCAGATGTGTGTGGACTGTAGAGACTATATAGGATAAAGCCAGAGCCACCGAGCTGGAGCCGACTGACTGAGTCCTGCACGGCGCACCTGAGAGGGGGTCAGTGACAGCACCGCTAGGCACGGTGCACCTGAGGGGGGTCAATACGATAATGTAAGGGGGCACTTGATGATTGACCACTTTTAACTGGAATTTGGGTTCATATATATAAAGCCCTATGTGATTTCATATCTGTCTTATCTATATATAATACACTCTTCAAATGTGCTTTAAAATGTATGGTTTTCCCTTTCATGAATAAGAAAATAATAATTCTGTGGGGCTGGTATGAAATTTTTTCCAGGGCTGTATTTTATTCCCAGTCCGGCCCTGTTGGGGGGGTGGTATCAGTGGCAGAGGGATAGTGGTGGAGGGGATGGGATCAGTGGCAGAGGGATGGTGGTGGAGGGGATCAGTGGCAGAGGAATGGAGGTGGGGGATGGGACAGTGGCAGAGGGATGGTGGTGGAGGGATGGGATCAGTTGCCGAGGGATGGTGGTGGAGGAATAGGGATCAGGAAGATGGGTGGTTATGGAGGAATGGGGTCAGTGGCAGAGGGATGGTGGTGGAGGGATAGGATTAATGGCAGAGGGATAGTGGTGGGGGGAGGGACCAGTGACAGAGGGATAGTGGTGGAAGGGATGGGATCAGTGGCATAGAAATGGAGGTGGGGGATGGGATCAGTGGCAGAGGGATGGTGGTGGAGGGATGGGATCAGTTGCAGAGGGATGGTGGTGGAGGAATCAGGGGCGGATCCAGAGTCTTTTCTCGGTAGGGGCACTGCCAAAAAATATGTTTTTTTTGTGGGAAATTTATCGGGGAAATGGCTGGTGTCGGCACTTCAATCATTCTGGCACCATGGTTGTTATGCTGACAGGATGATTGAAGTGCATTATTTCTATTATTACATTGTAATATAAAATTAAATAGTTCAATGCAGAATCAGTGGGAGCCCGAGTGTGCCACTTGCCACCATTGCCTGCAATTAGTGGGAGCCCTGAGCGTGTCACTTGCCACACGTTACAGATTGTCACTTGCCATGTCACCTGCCACATCTTGTGGATTGTCACTTGCCACACCTTGTGGATTGTCACTTGCCACATCACCTGCCACACCTTGCGGATTGTCACTAGCCACACCTTGCGGATTGTCACCTGCCACGTCACCTGCCACACCTTGCTGATTGTCACTTGCCTGCCACCAGATGCAGATTGTCATTTGCCACATCACCTGACACAATTTGCGGATTGTCACTGGCCACGTCGCCTGCCACACCTTGCGGATTGTCACTAACTTGCCTGCTAAGGTGTAGTTTTTGTTGTCTCTTGCTGTGTCCCAGACTCCCAGAGTCAGGCAGCAGAGAGATAATGTAATCTCTCTGCTGCCTGCACAGTGAGGGCGGAAGTCACTGCAGGAATGCAGGGCAGGCACGGGTGGTGAGAGATGATCTCATCTCTCTGCTCCCCCGTTCCCGGCTAGCTGATTGGCCAGCTGCCACACTGAGCCTGCTCTCTCACTCTCACCTGCGCTGCCAACACACTGACTAGCACGGTCTGCGCACGAACCACGCCGCCCGCCCACAAACCACGCCGCAAGTGGAGCCGCCCGCTTTCTTACCCGTCTGTGGAGCCACACGCCATCGCACCTGCGCGCAGATCGGCCCGACGTGACTCACTGACGTCACTCGTTGTTAGACACCAAGCGGCCCAGGAGTTAGCAACGAGTGCAGGGAAGAGGCTCCACCCACCTCCTCCTCCGCTCCTGGTATCGTGTCAGTGTGCCGCGTAACTACATTAGACGAGTCTCTCTCTTGGCGCCGCTGATCGGCTGATGTGAGAAACTGAGAGAGAGACTCAGAGAGGCAGCGGCAGCCACAGAACAAGTACTGTATATACTCGAGAATAAGCCGACCCGAATATAAGCTGACCCGAATATAAGCCGAGGCACCTAATTTTACCCAAAAAAACTGGGAAAACGTATTGACTCGAGTATAAGCCTAGGGTGTCCATCTGCATGCCTCACTGTGCCTCACTTTGCCTCACTGTGCCCATGCCTCACTGTGCCCATGCTTCACTGTGCCCATGACTAGACTGATGTTTAACATGGGAGTCTATGGAAGGAGTGCCCGGATTTGAAAAATCGGTTCTCCCTGGCCGTAGGTCTACCAGACACCAAACTTTGCACACTTGTAGAGGAGATATGTGGCTACATGTGTGCCAAGTTTAGGGTCCAGGTGACATGGGGCTACATGTTTGCTACATGTGGTCCCCAAAGTCCGAGAGATCAGGCGCAAAAAAAAACCAGAGCAAGCAAGTGAGTTTGACAGATAGTCTCAGGGGGGCAATTGCCCACCCCCTGGATCCACCTCTGGGAGGAATAGGGATCAGGTAGAGGGATGGTGGTGGATGAATGGGATCAGGAAGAGGGATGGTTATGGAGGAATGGGGTCAGTGGCAGAGGGATGGTGGTGGATAGGGATGAGCCGAACACCCCCCTGTTCGGTTCGCACCAGAACCTGCGAACAGCCAGAATGTTCGCGTGAACTTTAGAACCCTATTAAATACTAGACATGTGCAAAAGGAAAAAATTTGTTTTGTTTCGTTTCGTTTTAATTCGTTAATTAATTAATTTCGTTTAGTTAGATTCGTTAAAATTGTTAAATTCGTTTTAGGATTTCGTTTCATTTTCGACTGAATTCGAAAATCGGTCGCATTCGAAAATATTTCAACCGAATTCGAAAATATTTCTACCGGATTCGAAATTATTTCAACATGTTCGAAATTATTTCAACCGCATTTGAAACTATTTCAACCAGATTCGAAAATATTTTGCGACCCGACTTTGGGTCCACGTATCTCAGGGACACTTAGTGATAGAAACCCCAAATTTGGAGATGTTGTATTGCTAGTTTTACTCTGCTTGCATACCAAATGTAGGGTTTCTAACTACAAGTGGCCCCGAGATATGTGGCCCCAAAGTCGGGTCGCAAAATGTCATTCTCTGCTGCAGAAAAGTGCTTGACATTTTGCGACCCGACTTTGGGTCCACGTATCTCGGGGTCACTTAGGGATAGAAACCCCAAAATTGGTATGCAAACACAGGAGAACTAGCATTACAACATCTCCAAATTTGGGGTTTCTATCACCAAGTAACCCAGAGATACGTGGACCCAAATTCGGGTCACAAAATATTTTCGAATCCGGTTGAAATAGTTTCAAATGCAGTTGAAATAATTTCGAATCATGTTGATACTATTTCAACCGGATTCGAAAATATTTTGCGACCCGAATTGGGTCCATGTATCTCGGGGTTACTTGGTGATAGAAACCCCAAAATTGGAGATGTTGTAGTGCTAGTTCAACTGTGTTTCCATACCAAATTGGGGGTTTCTAGCTACAAGTGGCCCCGAGATATGTGGCCCCAAATTCGGGTCACAAAATGTCATTCTCTGCTGCAGAAAAGTACTTGACATATCGCCCATATCTGGGGGTCACTTGGGGTTAGGAACCCCATAACTTGTGGCAGGTGACAGTGGCAAGTGGACAAATAACCATCTTCCAATATTTATAATTCAAATAGAAAAGATTAGAACAGAATAGAAAAAATATATAATTTAATAGAATAAAATAGAAAGAATATACAACCATCTTCTGAAATTCGAATAGAATAAATTCGAATTTCGAATAGTATGAATTCAAATTTTTTAATTAATTAATTTTAACTTTGGATAGAAAAGATTATAATAAAATAGAAAATAGACTAGAAAAACAACAACCCCAAATTTGGGGTTTCTATCACCAAGTAACCCCGAGATACGTGGACCCAAATTCGGGTCGCAAAATATTTTCGAATCCGGTTGAAATAGTTTCAAATGCAGTTGAAATAATTTCCAATCATGTTGATAGTATTTCAACCGGATTCGAAAATATTTTGCGACCCGACTTTGGGTCCATGTATCTCTGGGTTACTTGGTGATAGAAACCCCAAAATTGGAGATGTTGTAGTGCTAGTGCTACTGTGTTTGCATACCAAATTTGGGGGTTTTAGCTATAAGTGGACCCAAGATACGTGGCCCCAAATTCGGGTCACAAAATGTCATTCTCTGCTGCAGAAAAGTACTTGACATATCGCCCATATCTGGGGGTCACTTGGGGTTTGGAACCCCCTAACTTGTGGCAGGTGACGTGGCAAGTGGACAAATAACCATCTTCCAAAATGTATAATTCAAATAAAAAAGATTAGAACAGAATAGAAAAAATATATAATTTAATAGAATAAAATAGAAAGAATATACAACCATCTTCTGAAATTCGAATTTCGAATAGTAGGAATTAAAAAAAAAATATGAATTAATTTTAACTTTGGATAGAAAAGATTATAATAAAATAGAAAATAGACTAGAAAAACAATAGAACAGAATAGAATATATTATATTTCATTCTATTCTGTTCTATTGTTTTCCTGGTCTATTCTTTTATATTCTATTAAAATCTTTTCTATTAAAATCGAAATCATTATATACTAAATTCGAATTTCGGAAGATGGTTATATATATTTTTTTCCGACATTCGAATTTCGTATAGAATGAATTCAAATTCGAATCGAAAAGATTATAATAGAATAGAAAATATTGGAAAGAATCGAATAGAAAAACAATAGAACAGAATAGAATAAAATATATATATATATTATATTTTATTCTATTCTATTGTTTTTCTAGTCTATATTATATTTATATTCTAATCTTTTCTAATTGGAATTCGAATTCATTCTATACAAAATTCGAGTGTTGGAACATGGTTTTATATATATATATATATATATATATATATATATATATATTATTGTTCTATTGTTTTTTTTTTATGATATTTTTTTCTATTATTTTAGAATACTTTCTATTCAAATTCGATTTTATTCTATATGAAATTCGAATTTTGGAAAATGGTTATTTATATGTATGTATATATATGTATATATATAACCATCTTCCGAAATTCGAATTTAGTATAGAATAAATTCAAATTCGAATAGAAAAGATAAGAATAGAAAAACAATAGAATATAATAAAATATTATATATATATATATATATATATATATATATATATATATATATATTATATTTTATTCTATTGTTTTTCTAGTCTTTTTTCTATTTCTATTCTAATCTTTTCTATTGGAATCCGAATTCATTGTATACGAAATATTTATACATATAACTATCTTCTGAAATTCGAAATTCATACAGAATGAATTCAAATTCGAATAGAAAAGATTAGAATATAATAACTATAGAAAAGAATAGAATAAAAAAAAATATAGACGGTCATATTCTATTGTATTTTATTACATTCTATTAAATTCTATTCTATTCTCTACTATTCTTTTATTTCTATTCTATTGTTTTTTATTTTTATATTCTATTTTATTGTATTCTTTTTTAAAAAAACAATTTATATTTTTTCTAATTTGATTCAAATTTATTTTCGAATTCGAGTCGAAAATATTTCGAATTCGATTCGAAAATATTTCGAATTCGATTCGAATTTCGTCCGCGATTTTTCGATTCGAAAAAATTCAGATTCGGTTAAATTCGTTAGTATTGTAATTCGGTAATTCGGATGCATCCGAATGTCCGAATAATGAAAAATTTGTCCGAATTTCGATTCGGAACGAAACGAAATGCACATGTCTATTAAATACAATGGACTCGAACGTTTAAAATCAAAAGTGCTAATTATAAAGGCTAATATGCAAGTTATTGTCCTAAAAAGGGTTTGGGGACACGGGTCCTGCCCCAGGGGACATGTATCAATGCAAAAAAAACGGCAGTTTTTTCGGGTGCAGTGATTTTAATAATGCTTAAAATGAAAAAATAAAAGTGAAATTTTCCTTTAAATTTCATACCTGGGGAGTGTGTATAGTATGCCTGTAAAGTTGCGCTTGTTTCCCATGCTTAGATCTGTCCCTGCACAAAATGTCATTTCTGAAGAAAAAAAAGTAATTTAAAACTCACTCGCGGCTATAATGAATTGTCGGTTCCTGGCAATACAGAGAAAAGTCATTGATAAAAAAAAAAAAGCGTGGGGGTCCCCCCAAATTCAATTATCAGGCCCTTCAGGTCTGGCATGGATATTAAGGGGAACCTTGCTGCAAATTTAAAAAAAAAATGCGTGGAGTTCCCCCAAATATACATACCAGGCCCTTCAGGTCTGGTATGGATTTTAAGGGGAACTCCACCGCAAATTTAAAAAAAAAAATGGCGTGGAGTTCCCGCAAAATCTATACCAGACCCTTTATCCGAGCATGCAACCTGGCAGGCCGCAGGAAAAGAGGGGGGACGAGAGAGCACCCCCCCTCCTGAACTGTACCAGGCCACATGCCCTCAACATGGGGAGGATGTTCCCATGTTGATGGGGACAAGGGCCTCATCCCCACAACCCTTGCCCGGTGGTTGTGGGGGTCTGCGGGCAGGGGGCTTATCAGAATCTGGAAGACCCCTTTAACAAAGGGGACCCCCAGATCCCGCCCCCCCTATGTGAATTGGTAAGGGGTACATTGTACCCCTACCATTTCACGAAGAAAGTGTAAAAAAATGTAAAAAAAGACAGAGACACCTTGGAAAAGTCCTTTATTAAAAAAAAACAAAAAAAAAAAACAAAACATTCCAGCGATGAAATCCAGTGTCCCGCGGCGATCCGATGTCCAGCGCTGTCCGTCATTGGCTGAGCCTGAGCGGACCTAATGGGGAACTTCCTCTGCAGTGTATTAAATTAATAGACCCGCCCCTTCTAAAGTTCCCCATCAGGTCCGCTCAGCCAATGACGTAGGTGTAAGGCTAAGCGGACCAGATGCGGAACGTGAGAAGGGGCGGGTCTATTCATTTATTACACAGTGGAGGAAGTTCCCCATCAGACACAAGATAATGCACTCCAGGAGGTGAAGACATCCAACACTGACTGAGCAGTAAAGTGGACATAAAAGCCAAAGATACCATCCTCCTCTTATATGAAACCGCACACAGATGGAGTTATGTGTTCCCAGTGTTTTACCATAGGAAGCTACTGGTGCGATCCGGGAAATAATTCACCCAAAGTTGGAATGAACTATAAGAAAAATATACAGACGTAGGTGGGCATACTATAACACTAAAATCATAGTGGGGCGATAAGCATTTAAGATAATCGGGTCCCTGATTGCCTAACCACACATATATCGCATATAGCATGTACATTTGTCGCTATATGCGATATATGTGTGGGGTGTAATATATGTGCGCTTTTAATAGCGCATCTGGGGGAGTCCCATAATAGTTGGTTATAGGGTGGAATTTTATACACATGAATCCAATGATTCTTTCCCCCTTGGATTCCTAGTATCCCTAAGGTTTTGAGTTAATCATATGTTTGGGGACACAAGATAATGGAGTGACATCACTATTCCTCGCCATGGCCCATGTTAGGTGGTTGCTCATAGGTGGACGAGTATGTGGTATGTCATTGTTCTGTGGGGTTTAGACACTGATTTTGAATCTCAGCTGCCTTGCGTTTACAGACAACCAATAAGTGATAGACACAGCATTTAAATAGCGTGCTACAAGTTAGCAGGCTAATACTCCAGTTGAAGGGCCATTGCTCGAAACATGTCGGGTTTTTAGTCTGCTGCCACCCTTGTTATCACGCAACTATTCCAATTTTTTCCTCGAGGTCCTCTTTCTTTGTATTTGCATTTATTAATATTGCATGTACCATTTTTTACTACGATGATATGCCAATAAAGGCTATATTTTTCTGTACCATACCCTGGTTTTACTTACACCATAAGGAGCCATCCATTTTTTTCTCTCTATGACACTGTGTCTTAAAGCGTTACCTCCAACAGAGAGTCCATAAAGAGTTATACCTTTTTTGGATAATCACCTATCATCGCCGCTGTGATATCGGGAGGAGAGGTCCGCGACATCCATATTGGAGCATCTACCTTGGAGTTCCCGTCCAGGCTTATTAACAACAGAGTCACAGTAAGAGTATTCATTACCTACCTGTGTACGGGAGATGTTGGAATACATCTTTATATCCATCCCTGTTGTTTTCCACATGATTTACAACGTGAACACCTTCAAAATCTCATAGTGAATTCAGTATGGCCATTATGGACTGGATATAGACTTCATCTTTTGTTTGAGTTTTTTATGGGACATTTCTTTGCAACACTTATACGTTTTTGGTGTATTATTTTTGTCACATGTTCACATGCTTTGCACATGCTTGGCACTTTTTCACTATTTGAATATTTGGGTAGAGTACCTATATGTATCTACCCCTCAAGGGTTACTTCCGTTATTGATATTCACTTGGTTTAGGTTAGCGCTGCATTTGTTTTATCTTTATATCTTTTTACAATACCGTTTTATTGTCTATGCCAGCAGCTCATTCTTTCACAGGCAGCGCAATTTTCTTTTTTATATACTATACACACACCCTAGGTACGAAATTTAAAGGAATATTTCACTTTTACTGTTTCACTTTAAGCATTATTAAAATCACTGCTCCCAAAAAAACGTCAGTTTTTAAAACTTTTTTTTGCATTGATACATGTCCCCTGGGGCAGGACCTGGGTCCCCAAACACTTTTTAGGACAATAACTTGCATATAAGCCTTTAAAACGAGCACTTTAGATTTCTCCCATAGACTTTTCGAATTTGCCGCAAACACCCCAAATTGTTCGCTGTTCGGCGAACGGGCGAACAGGCAATGTTCGAGTTGAACATGAGTTCGACTCGAACTCGAAGCTCATCCCTAGTGATGGAGGGTTGGGATAAATAGCAGAGGGATAGTGGTGAGGGGAGGGACCAGTGACAGAGGGATGGTGTTGGGGGGATGGGATCAGTGACAGAGGGATAGTGGGGGAGGGATGGGATCAGTGGCAGAGGAATAGTGGTGGAGGGGATGGGATCAGTGGCAGAGGGATGGTGGTGGAGGGGATCAGTGGCAGAGGAATGGAGGTGGGGGATGGGATCAGTGGCAGAGGGATGGTGGTGGAGGGATGGGATCAGTTGCCGAGGGATGGTGGTGGAGGAATAGGGATCAGGAAGATGGGTGGTTATGGAGGGATGGGGTCAGTGGCAGAGGGATGGGATTAATGGCAGAGGGATAGTGGTGGGGGAAGGAACCAGTGACAGAGGGATAGTGGTGGAAGGGATGGGATCAGTGGGAGAGAAATGGAGGTGGGGGTGGGATCAGTGGCAGAGGAATGGAGGTGGGGGATGGGATCAGTGGCAGAGGGATGGTGGTGGAGGGATGGGATCAGTTGCAGAGGGATGGTGGTGGAGGAATAGGGATCGGGTAGAGGGATGGTGGTGGATGAATGGGATCAGGAAGAGGGAAGGTTATGGAGGGATGGGATCAGTGGCAGAGGGATGGTGGTGGAGGGGATGGGATCAGTGGCAGAGGGATAGTGGTGGAGGGGATGGGGTCAATGGTAGAGGAATGGTGGTGGAGGATGGGATCAGTGGCAGAGGGATGGAGGTGGTGGGGATGGGATTAGTGGCAGAGGTATAGTGGTTGGGGGGGGTGGTATCAGTGGCAGAGGGATAGTGGTGGAGGGAATGGGATCAGTGGCAGAGGGATGGTGCTGTAGGGGATCAGTGGCAGAGGGATAGTGGTGGAGGGGATGGGATCAGTGGCAGAGGAATGGAGGTGGGGGATGGGATCAGTGGCAGAGGAATGGAGGTGGGGGATGGGATCAGTGGCAGAGGGATGGTGGTGGAGGGATGGGATCAGTTGCAGGGGGATGGTGGTGGAGGAATAGGGATCAGGCAGAGGGATGGTGGTGGATGAATGGGATCAGGAAGATGGATGGTTATGGAGGGATGGGGTCAGTGGCAGAGGAATGGTGATGAAGGGATGTGAAGATGGATGGTTATGAAGAGATGGGATCAGTGGCAGAGGAATGGTGGTAGAGGCATGGGATCAGTTCAGTGACAGAGGGATAGTGGGAGAGGGATGGGATCAGTGGCAGAGGAATAGTGGTGGAGGGGATGGGGTCAGTGGTAGAGGAATGGTGGTGGAGGATGGGATCAGTGGCAGAGGGATGGAGGTGGTGGGGATGGGATCAGTGGCAGAGGGATGGTGGTGGAGGGATGGAATCATTGGCAGAGGGATAGTGGGGAAGGGAAGGGATCAGTGGTAGGGGGATGGTGGTGGAGGGATGGAATTAGTGGCAGAGGAGTAGTGGTGGAGGGATGGGATCAGGCAGAGGGATGATGGTAGAAGCATGGGATCAGGAAGAAGGATGGTGGTGGAGGGATGGGATCAGTGGCAGAGGAATTGTGGTGGAGGGACGGGATCAGGCAGAGTGATGGTGGTGGAGGGATGGGATCAGGCACAGGAATGGTAATGAAGGGATGTGATCAAGCAGATAGATGGTGGTGAAGAGATGGGATCAGTGGCAGATGGATGATGGTGGAGGGATAGATCAGCAGCAGAGGGGTGATGGTGGAGGGGAGGGATCAGTGGCAGAGGGATGGTGGTAGAGGGATGGAATCAGGCAGAGGGATGGTGGTGGTGGGATGGGATCAGTGGCAGATGGATGATGGTGGAGGGATAGATCAGTAGCAGAGGGGTGATGGTGGAGGGGAGGGATCATTGGCAGGTGGATGATGGTGGAGGGATGGGATCAGTAGCGGAGGGATGATGGTGGAGGAATGGGATCAGGCGGAGGGATGGAGGTGGGTGCCTCTCCTGACCCCCCCCCCTGGTACGCCACAGCATAGGGATGACCACAGCAGCATGATGATATTCTTTCATAGTCCATTGAACTGGTTGGTTAAATGGTTAGTTGCAAATCTGCAAAAGCACTTGGTGACGCATCAACCGCCTTGCCAAGTAGTGTACTCGGTGTGTGTAATTTACATATGATTACATACATGTAAATAGTTTGTGTAACTAAACAGAATTTTTCATTTTTTTGCAGAAGAAACAGCTAACATATACATATTATTATAACATATTAGGCAGACTGGAGTTTTTAATAAAATGTACTTTGTTCAAGCGTTACACTGACCTTTTCGATTTGCTTCAAAGCTGTCATAGAGATTGATTCTTTGAATATCGTAGGTTAAAGTTGTATTTGGTAATAATGTTCTATTTCTGTTGATGATGTTTGCTGCAAACCTGAATGCTTGTTCTTCTGCGCTCACAAGCTGTCCTGTGGGTCCTTCCAGAAATTCAAAAATGCCTCCTGTTGAAACAAAAAAAAAAAAACAATTCTGAGAAATAAGCATATGTATATGCAGAGGCTTTCACAGATTTCCTAATATTCTTAGACTCAAAAACAACATTCTCGTACATTCCTTTAATACAAGCAGAGAACTACTTACTACCGTTAAGAGGTGTTTGAGAGTCAGAGGCTCACTAGGTCTGGAAAAAAACAAGCCTGGAATATAAAAAACAGCTCTCCACTAATCCAAGGTAAATATAGTGCTTAGAAAATAAAGTAGCAATAATGACCCTTATATGACAATTCCATGTTATAAGCTCCTGCCAACCATTGACATAGTGTAGGACAAAACATTACACATTCATGCCCTTGACCACTGTAGTGAAGCTACCCTTGTCAGCATAGTCCACTTCTCATTTTAGAGCCCGATTTTAGCTGTACATAATTATTTTTCATTTTACTCACCCAACCTAAAGCACTATCCTCCTGACTCTCCAGTACAGTGTCAGTCATCTTCTTGCTTCAAATATATATATTTCCAAAGGTAACCACGGCACACTATGCATGAAGTAAATGCTCACCCACAAAGAATAATATAAATACAAAACTAATTTAAAGGTACTCACCGGTCTTGCGGAGAAGGAAGGTCAGAAACAGCATTGTTTTTATTGTCAACATTTCAATAATGTTCAGTCCATCTTTCTCAAGACCAAAACCGAAACGTTGACAATAAAAACACTGCTGTTTTTGATCTTCCTCCTCTGCAAGACCAGTGAGTGCCTCTAAACTAGTTTTGGATATATATACGGTATATATATATATATATATATATATATATATATATATATATATATTGTGAGGGGGTTAGCTCGGCAGCGGGTGTGTGTGACCCCCGGGATGGGCTCCCCACACAAAACAGGCCCAGCAAACGGAGGTTGTGGTTTTCAAAATCAAAAAAAAGGTGCGGTTTATTTTCTATTTACAGTGACAAAACACAGCAAAGCCAAAAGAAACATAAACAAATTAAATCCTGGTCAACTTGACCTCTGACTAAACATACAGGTTTCCTAACTAACAACTGGGATCAGCCTAGTGCTGTCCTAGTCCCTAAGTCCCTGGTTTTAAATGTCCAAGCAAATGGCCACACAGGCTTTTTCTCACCGCACAGGGGTTCACTCTCCCTAGACAGTCCACACAGGTCTGGTTCCAGGCATGAGCTAACATCTAATGAATCTGGGAGTTCTTATAGAGGCCTAAATGAGCTGACAAGCTTCAGCTGGCCTCATCAACTCCCTGTCTGTACGACGCCCCACACTCTCCCTAGAGGTATGAGTCATCCATGAGCCTACTAGCCTCAGCTGGGCTTATACAACTCTCCACCCTAGTTGTATAAGTCAGCATAAAGCCTGAATCTGGGAGAAATATATCTACCCCCCTGGATGCAACCAGGTGACTTTACCTTCCTGCTGTCACATACCCCCCCCTCTTGTTTTAACCTCGGGGTTGGAACACCAGCAATCAGGCATTCATGTACTCGAGACAAAGCATCCACATTCCCCATTTGAACGCCAGGGCGATGCTTTACTGTGAAGTTGAATTCCTGGAGGGCCAGGAACCACCTATTCACTCTTCTATTTGTTTCCTTGTTTTGAGCCATCCACTTTAACGGAGCGTGATCCGTAACCATGTCAAAGTGCCTACCTAGCAGGTAGTACCGAAGGGAATCTAGAGCCCACTTCACCGCTAAACACTCCTTTTCAACGGTGGCGTAATTTACCTCATGGGACTTCAACTTCCTGCTGAGGTAAATGACTGGGTGCTCTTCCCCGTTCCAGACCTGGGACAATACTGCTCCTAACCCCACATCTGACGCATCACTTTGTACGACAAAGTCTTTAGAGAAGTCGGGTGAGTACAACACTGGCTGGCTACATAAGGCTTGTTTCAAGAATTGGAATGCTGCCTCAGCCTCGGGGGTCCATTTAATCATGACCGACCCTTTCCCCTTCGTTAGGTTGGTTAGGGGCACAGCCTTAGAGGCAAAGTGGGGAATGAATCGCCGATAATACCCAGCGATTCCCAGAAAGGCTCGTACCTGTTTCTTGCTGTTGGGACGTGGCCAACTCTGGATGGCCTCGACTTTGTTGAGTTGGGGTTTTATTACTCCCCTCCCAATGGTGTACCCAAGATATTTGGCCTCCTCCTGCCCAATGGTACACTTCTTGGGGTTAGCCGTAAACCCCGCTTCCCGAACAGAGTCCAGGACTGCTTGCACTTTTGGCAGATGTGAGGCCCAATCTGTGCTATGGACAATTACGTCATCCAGGTAAGCCGCAGCATACTTCCGATGGGGCCTCAGCATCTGGTCCATTTTCCGCTGGAACGTGGCCGGCGCATTCTGTAACCCGAACGGCATTCTTTTATATTGGAACGCCCCGTCTGGGGTTACAAATGCGCTTTTCTCTTTGGCCAATTTGGCCAGGGGGATTTGCCAATACCCTTTTGTGAGGTCAAGAGTCGTCATGTATCGGGCTGTTCCCAGCCGGTCGATCAACTCATCTATACGTGGCATGGGGTAGGTGTCAAATTTTGTAACTTTGTTCAACTGACGAAAATCGTTACAAAATCGCCAGCTCCCATCCGGTTTAGGCACCAACACAATGGGACTAGACCAATCACTTTGGGACTCCTCTATCACCCCTAAGTTCAGCATTTTCTGTACTTCCTCCCGTATTGCCTCCCGTCGGGCCTCTGGGATCCGATAGGGTTTTAACTTCACCCTTTCACCGGGCGGGGTAATGATGTCATGCTCTACCCCAGATGTTTGTCCCGGCAGCTCAGAGAATACCTCCTTGTTGCGAAGCACAAACTCCTTAACCTCCTGTTGTTGGGGTTGTGACAAGGTGGCTGCTATTCCAACCTCAGGAATCACGCAACCAGTTTGAGCTGGTGACCAAGTGTCTGCGACTAGGGACTCTCTATCCCTCCAGGCTTTCAACAGATTAACGTGATAGATCTGTTTGGGCTTTCGCCTTCCTGGTTGTCTGACCTTGTAATTCACTTCGCTCACTTTTTCCATTATCTCGTAGGGGCCTTGCCATTTGGCAAGGAATTTACTTTCAACCGTAGGGACAAGTACCAGTATCCTATCCCCCGGGGAAAAGGTACGGGTCTTGGCTCCACGGTTGTACACTCTCTGCTGTGCTAACTGCGCTTGGGCCAAATGTTCCTTCACGATGGGCATTACCTGTGCAATTCGGTCTTGCATCAGGGCGACATGCTCAATCACACTCCTGTGGGGAGAACTCTCACTTTCCCAAGTTTCCTTGGCAATATCCAACAGCCCTCTTGGGTGTCTCCCATACAGTAACTCAAAGGGGGAGAATCCCGTAGAGGATTGGGGCACCTCCCTAATAGCAAACATCAGATAAGGAAGTAGACAGTCCCAATCCTTTCCATCTCTATCCACCACTTTCTTCAACATTTGCTTTAGGGTTTTGTTGAATCTTTCAACCAGCCCATCGGTTTGGGGGTGATACACAGATGTACGTAATTGCGTCACTTTGAACAATTTACACAGCTCCTTCATAACCCGGGACATAAAGGGTGTACCTTGGTCCGTAAGCAGTTCTCTACAAATACCCACCCGGCTAAACACAAGAGATAGCTCTTTGGCTATGGTTTTGGCCGAGGTATTTCGGAGAGGGATCGCTTCTGGATAACGGGTGGCATAGTCCATTATAACTAATATGTACTGGTGCCCCCTAGCGGACTTGATTATAGGACCTACCAAATCCATGGCGATCCTCTCAAACGGGACCTCAATGATGGGTAGAGGGACCAGCGGGCTACGGAAATGTGGCATCGGGGCCGACCTCTGACACACAGGGCAGGAGGAACAATAATTTTCTATGTCCTTTATCATCCCCCGGCCAATAGAATCTCTGTAATACCCTCTCTCGGGTTTTCTCTGTCCCCAGATGACCTCCAAGAATGTGCCCATGGGCCAACTCCAACACCAACTTCCTGTAAGGTTTGGGCACCACAAGCTGCTCAACGGTTTCTTCTGCCCTTTTTGCCACCCGATACAGTAGGTCCTTCTCTACGCTGAAGTATGGGTAAGTGCAGGTATTATCTGGGTTCACTAACTCGCCATCTATTTTCACTACGTTTTCCCGTGCATTTATTAGGGCGGGGTCTTTCAACTGTTCTGTGGCAAAGTTTTCCCTGTGAACCTCAAGATCAGAAAACTCCACAGACGGTAGGTTTTCGTCTGAGGAGGTGGGCTCCTCTCCAGTTTCTTGAGTCTCCCCTGCCAATACTGATAAGGGAAATTCCGGAGAGTCCTCACCACTCTCAGGGGAGTTCTGGCTATCACATTCCTGGTACATAGGGGCACCAGTGGGGGGCTCAGGATCATCCCACAGTTCACAGAACTTCGGAAAATCCCTTCCCACAATGGCGTCATACGGTAACTGAGATACTAAGCCCACTGGATGAGAGAGGGTACCTTTGGGGGTCTCGAAACACACTGTAGTCACTGGATACTCTCGGGTGTCCCCATGCACACAAATAACAGCTACCTTGCTATTCCCAGAGACCTCTGTTTTAACTAACTCAGCCTTTATCAGGGTCACAAGGCTACCTGAATCCAGCAATACCACAACATTTCTACCATTAACACACATTTTGCATAAATGTTTCTCAGTTCCTCGAATGGCAGTGCATGCGACTGTCGCACACAGCGACTGACGTCTGCCCATCAGAAAGTCACACTGCATGGGTTCCTCCACAACCGGGCAATTGGCTGCAATATGTCCCGCTTGCCGGCAGCGGTAGCAAACGATCCTTCTTGCCGCCTCTTGAGCCGCTGATTTCCCAGGCTGTTCTCGCCAAACTTGGGGTAGAGCTCCCACCCTCTCACTCTCTCCACCCTTACCCCTTGGAATCCTCTTATCCGCCCCTGGGGATGGTCTGGTCTTAGGGTGGAAAGTCCGAGTGTCTCTGGAAGAGGCCGTCAGGTTCTCTGTAGCCAAGTATTTCTCCACACGATCCACAAGACCATCGGCCGTCTCTGGGTCTCCATGGCTTACCCAGTTTTGGATGGCAGTAGGAAGAGCTCTCAAAAACCGATCCATTACAACACGTTCCACAATCTTTGGTGCGGACAAAGTCTCTGGCTGTAGCCACTTTCTGCTCAGGTGAATGAGATCATACATTTGAGACCTGGGGGGTCTTCCAAGCTGGAAAGTCCAGTTATGCACACGCTGAGCCCGGACAGCCTGGGTGACACCCAGCCTTGCCAATATCTCAGCTTTTAGCATCACATAGTCTTTTGCTTGGTCAGGCTCTAGGTCATAGTAAGCCTTCTGCGATTCACCAGTTAACAGAGGAGCCACCAGTCCAGCCCACTGCTCCTCAGGCCACTTTTCTCTTTCAGCAGTCCTTTCAAATGTGGTCAAAAATACCTCTGGATCATCCTCTCCAGTCATTTTTGTCAATAAACGACTCACCCCAAAGGACGCGGTATTAGTGGGACGGCTTTCCTCACTGGTCTGCGGACGTTGCTGCATTACTGCTTCCATTTGTTGTAGTCTCTGCTCTTGCTTCTGTAACAGGTCTATGAAGCGGGCCTCAGATTGCTGCTGGGCTTGTTGCTGGGCTGCAAGGCTCTGTTGATGAGCTTGCTGCTGGGCTGCGAAGTTCTGTTGTTGAGCTGCAAGGCTCTTTTGCAAACCTGCATTTGTCTGCTGTTGATTGGCATTTGCTAGAGCCAGCTGCTTCAGTATCTCCTCCATGCTGGCTTAAAAAAAACTGCCACTGGTTCTCCACCAACTGTGAGGGGGTTAGCTCGGCAGCGGGTGTGTGTGACCCCCGGGATGGGCTCCCCACACAAAACAGGCCCAGCAAACGGAGGTTGTGGTTTTCAAAATCAAAAAAAAGGTGCGGTTTATTTTCTATTTACAGTGACAAAACACAGCAAAGCCAAAAGAAACATAAACAAATTAAATCCTGGTCAACTTGACCTTGGACTAAACATACAGGTTTCCTAACTAACAACTGGGATCAGCCTAGTGCTGTCCTAGTCCCTAAGTCCCTGGTTTTAAATGTCCAAGCAAATGGCCACACAGGCTTTTTCTCACCGCACAGGGGTTCACTCTCCCTAGACAGTCCACACAGGTCTGGTTCCAGGCATGAGCTAACATCTAATGAATCTGGGAGTTCTTATAGAGGCCTAAATGAGCTGACAAGCTTCAGCTGGCCTCATCAACTCCCTGTCTGTACGACGCCCCACACTCTCCCTAGAGGTATGAGTCATCCATGAGCCTACTAGCCTCAGCTGGGCTTATACAACTCTCCACCCTAGTTGTATAAGTCAGCATAAAGCCTGAATCTGGGAGAAATATATCTACCCCCCTGGATGCAACCAGGTGACTTTACCTTCCTGCTGTCACAATATATATACTGTATATATATACTGTATATATATATATATATATATATATATATATACATACCCTTTTTAGCATTTTCTTTCTTCATTCTGCTTTTCACAGGTAGATACTGTTCCCTTAGTCTCCAATATTTACTTCTCTTTGTGTGACTTTTGTGACTTGTCCAGAGATGTAAGTTAACTTTTGCCTCTCCAAGGTCTGTCTTCCTTTTTTTTTGAAAATCATAAAAAGTTACCTTGGGAAATTATAAATGTATGTTAAAGTGGTTGTAAACCCCTACAAACCACTTTTTGCTACAGGTAAGCCTTTAATAAGGCTTACCTGTAGCTACCCTGGATATCTCCTAAACCTGCATGGTTTAGGAGATATCCCCCTGTATCTGCATGTGCCAAAGTAAATGGCACATGCGCACTGAAGCAATGGCACGTCCTACCATTGCTTCAGTTAGACTGTGCGTTACTGGAGGCTTCTGCGCGCATGTGACGCCATCGCGGCTTTGGCCTATCACAGCGCCGGAGCCCGTGATACCCGGAAGTAACTCCGGGAGCGATGTCGCCAGCCGGAGCGGTGAACAAGGACCACTGCGGGGGCTTTGATCTGAGGTAAGTAATACACAATGAGCTAGTATTTTTTCCTAAAAAAATTCATTCAAGACCATGTTGCACAAATGAATACACCCATATGGAAGAGTTAGGAGCAAAGCTAAATTTTAGACAATAAAATCCTAATTAACAAGAATTCAACTACAGGTAAGTCAAATTATTCATTAAACAGATGTCCAGCAGACAGTTGATTGTAAAGGGGCGTTACTTAACAAAGAAAACCCCTTCCCATTTCATGCTGTCACCAATGACACCACATCGAAGAGAAATGTCACAAGACCTGAGAAAGAAAATTATTTCTTTACACATGAAAGGTGAAGGCTACACGAAGATCAACAAAGCTTTACCTATTAGTCAGAATACTGTAGCAAAAGTGATACAAAAATTTAACAAAGGCAACCATCTCACAGACATATCCAGGACGTCCACGGAAGTTAACACCTCCACAGGAGCGTCTTCTAATGAGAAGGGTTGAAAAAAATTGCCATGCAAGTTTACTGCAGTTAGCTGAATAAGTAGAAAGCCAAACTGGGATGATTGTTTCCCATGACACAATACGGTGCACACTGCAGAGGAATGGCATGCATGGGTGTCGTGAACGAATTAAGCCTCTCCTAAAGCCCATCTTGATTTTGCCAGGGCCCATGCTGAAAAAGAATTAGACTACTGGGACTCTGTACTCTGGAGTCATGAGACCAAGATAAATGTTTTTGTAACTGATTGCTTCAAAACTGTATGGCGTGTAAGGTGAGGAGTACAAAGAAAATGCACGGTGTCTACAGTGAAACATGGTGGGTGCAGTGTCCTTCTGTGGGGCTGCATGAGTGCTACTGGTGTCAAGAGCTGCATTTCATTGATGGTATAATGAATTCACAGATGTACTGCTCTGTATTGAAAGAGAAGATGCTACCATCACTTCATGCCTTTGGTCTTTGTGCACTTTTCCAACCTAATAATGATCCAAAACACAAATCTAAGGCCACTGTTGCATTTCTGAAGAAAAACAGGGTGAAAGTGATTTACTGGCCAAGTACTGTATGTCTCCTAATCTGAACCCAATCAAACATTGAGCATCACTCTCCATCCAGTGTTTCAGTCTCCTTTCAATTCTGTTTTGTAGAAATTTTCATACAAAAAAACACTATGAAGAATTATGCATTCTGTATCTAGTGCTGTCTCTTTAACCTGCTGCACTATGAACAAGTTCATGAGTTCCTAACATTAAAGTGGATGTAAACCTCAGGCATGAAATATGAACAAAGCATATCCCACTATAGTGTGTCTCAATTAAAAACACTAATGCCGCGTCGGAAATTCTGCCAGAAAAAGTCTTATGTGAGCTTTTGGTCGGAAATTCCGACCGTGTGTATGCTCCATCAGACTTTTGCTGTCGGAATTTCCGCCAGCAAAAGATTGAGAGCTGGTTCTCAAATTTTACGACGGAAAAAATTCCTATCGGAAAATCCAATCCTCTGTAGCAATTCCGATGCGCAAAATTCCAACGCGTGCTCCGAAACAATTTGACGCATGCTCAGAAGAATTAAACTTTATTTTCTCGGCTCGTCGTAGTGTTGTACGTCACCGCGTTCTTGACGGTCGAAAGTTCAGAGAACTTTAGTGTGACCGTGTGTATGCAAGCCAAGCTTGAGTGGAATTCCGTCAGAAAAACCATCCAAGGTTTTTCCAACGTTAAATCCAATCGTGTGTACGCAGCATTAGTGTTATTTCTGTCCGCTGCATCATTCCCCTACTATCAGCATGAATCACTTCTGACAAGTTTTCCTGACACCAATTGAAAACAGGTGACAGGGGAGGGAGCTCTAGCTGATTGACAGCCTCAGCTCTGTTCCTGTGTGCATTGTGGAAGGGGGTGTGTCCCTTCCCTCCAATCAGCTCTCCTTCCTGAGCTCCGCAGAGTTTAACTTTGGCTCTCCACCCCCTTTTTCCCAACAGCTCAGACAAGCTTTATAAATTCTGTACTTTTAATTGATGTAGAAAAGAGAAGACTGCAGATAAACAGGTTGAACTTATGTAGGAGGATTTGTTTAATCTGTGAGTATCACTTGAGGCTACTCACTTCACTGTGTTAAGGGTTTAGAACCACTTTAAATATGTCTCTGGTTATTTTAGGAATAATTGGTAGCAATGAATTACTGTGCTATGGATATCAACATTTGTGTTTTCACTTATTTTTTGAATAACACCACATAAATTTCCATTAAATAAGTGACCATTTTTAAACACATATTTTCATAGCCTATATTCTATTAAGGTCTATATATCACAGACATTTACATGGCCATAATACTGCACATAAATGTTTTAATAAATACAAATATTTTTTATTAAATGCTAAGAATGCAACAACATTTTTCTAAAACAGCTTTATTTGTACTGTGTAATGGTACACCGCTAAAATCGTTGCCCTTTTAAATGGCTGTTGACAGCATCTTAATGACTGGCAGCTGATATTTTAAACTCTAAGTTTATGTCTACAGATGAAGCTCCTCAACCGTTTACAGTGTTAATAGACAAATAAATGGTCCATGGCTCTTCTTAATACATATTGAGACCAAGAAGATTTAGTCCATCTGGATCTTTTGTCAATTAGACATGAGAAAATTAACACAACAATTAAAGAAATATGTCCCCAATGAAGAAAAATAAACAGTGGAGATCAGAATAATGAGAAGTCTTTTAATGAAGCAAGCCGTGGCCATATGTTGGATCCTCTGTTCTCTGTGTTGTTCTTTGGCATCAATTAATAACAATAAAAACTATTTCTACTGACATCATGTCTTCTGCAAGAATAACTCTACAATATTTCCTTAAGCATTAGAAATTTTGGAAAATCTATAGACCTGGATTAGGACATGCAAAATGGTTGGTTGGTTGTTTTGGATGGTTTTGTAGGCCCTTAAGTAGCCCTGCACAACACCGGGTCCCCATCCCTCCCATTACTTTGGGTTGTCCTAGTTTCTATAGCCTTTAGATTTTTTTTTTACATCTATGTATTGTAATCTCCAAATAGTAACATAACCAGAAGTCTTTGTCCATTTTTTTCAACCATAGTTATCTTCAGTGAATTTGTAGAACACAAAGAAAGAGGATAGAACCTTCCAGTACAACCTGTGGATACAAGGTATGTGCCCTCTCATGCTCCCTGGAGCTAGGTTAAGAGTTAGGAAGCCATAAAACCATCCAATTAAGATGATACACGCCTGGCCCCTCATCTTTACAAAGGTTAACAATGCAGTTAATGTCAATCCTAGATGCAATCAATAGAAAATAAGATCCGTGTGACACAATGTTGGATAACGATGATAAGTGATGAGTGTTTTACTGTGAGGGTCTGACATGCTGCATTTCTGAGATGAGCAGCAAACATATTGAAGTGAACACATAAATATGCAGTGTGGGAGAGAGGAGGAGGGATGTCCTAACAGATCAAACATAATCATTGCTGATCTGATGTAGAGAGATTAGGAGCTGATAGTCATTTAGAGTCTGTGTAAAGACATTACAACACCGAGCCTATTGGAAAGAGAAAGATAAGGATCGCAGACAGAGAACAGGTACAGAATACTAAATGCTGGGATATAGGAGCCCAGGAAAGCTACAGAGATGGAACAAAAGGCAATACTCTTAAAATATATGCCAATCTAGACAATGAGATTTTCAGCTATTAGAGAAAAGTTATCTTTAAATGTTATCCATTAGGACAGTGGTTTTAAACCCTTTGACCAATGAACAATTCCATGCTTCCATACCCACTGAGAATTTTTTAACTAAAAAAAATAATATTTTAAATTACCTTTTTTCATTCATCTGCTGACTCCATACACACAAATGCAGAACATTTCTTACAAGAAAAACATTTAGAAAGAAAATGTCAAGTTTCTTAAATTGGTAATAAATCTAAGAGCAAGCATTTGTTATATTGCAGCTTACCCATTCTCAGGCTGCATTCACACTTCAGCGTTTTGAATCGCGGGCAGATTTGCTGCGAATCTGCCCGCGATTTGAAAGCGCTGATGTGTGAATGACAAATCACGGAACTCGCATTTGAGATGCCATTCGTTTGAATGACACCTTAAGTCGCGGCGTAGGCTTGCTGCGATTTTCACGCGATAATTTGTTAGCGTATCAAAATATGCTGGTGTATCTAAGAGTACCCACCCCCCCCCCTCGACTGAAAATGCTGCTGTCCAAAAGTGTCTCTGTGCCCCTTCATCCTTAATAAAGGAGGTATTAATGAAAACAAATTCAGACACAACATCTAATGATTGGTAAGCAGTGGCGTCACTAGGGTTGGTGTCACCTGTTGCCGTAAAACATGGTGTCACCCTACCTACGCCACTAGCCTGCCACAGTGCTCTGTCCTGCTGCTGGGGAGTGACAGCAGGACAGGCAGTAGGGCACTGAAGGCACTTTTCTTTTTATCCTCTAAATCTTTACACACTCTCCTATCTGCCCATATCACCCCAAGTTAGGAGGACTGTGAAAACTGAATCTGACTGCTGCATTTATATTCCCATTCAAACTTTCTTCCAACTCTGAAATTTTGAAATCCAATTACCATGAGCCAAACACAAAAGAATATTCTATGTATGAAACTTTCATTCATCTTAATGCCAACCAGCCTCCATCCAATCTCATATATAATGCTTGCCTTTACAAATCTTGAGCAGTTTATACCAACTCATGGCCAGAGCTAGTCATGCATTTACAATAACAAAATCATATGTAATGACCCATGCACCAGTTCATCATATCACAACCTAGGTAACAGATCCATTATATTAATAGTAGCCACTAAGGTTTCCTTGGTGTGTCAGGATACTCACAAGAGTATGCACACCCTCTTCATCTGTAGGAGATGTAATACATCTAGTTTGAAATCACCCTACTTCATTTGCACTTCATTCGAAAATCAGAAAAAATGAGGGCAGAAACCGTTTTCAAAGTCGCTGTGACATGAGTCGTGGCTATTTGAATGGTTCCAATGCCGGCAAAGGGGTGAGACTTATCATGCAACTTTGAACTGTCAAATCTCATAACAAATCACACTGGGTGAGACAAAGGCTTATTTAACTCCCTGCAAGTGTTAGAAATGTTTTCACTTTGACAGCACAGTCACTGTCCTCTTGCTTGTGTGTCACTGTGCATACACATGTCCATTGACCTGTAGATATTAGCATTTACTGGACCATATCTGGCATTTATTTTGAATGTATAGGTGACCATTAACCAATTAACCAATTAACAAATATAATTTCTTTAAAGTGGTTCTAAAGACAGAAGTTTTTTTTTTTATCCTAATACTTCTATGCATTAAAATAAAAAAAAACCTTCTGTGTGCAGGAACCCCATCCCAGCCCCGCTCCCCCACCTAATACTTACCTGAGCCCCATCTTGATCCAGGAATGTTGCACGAGAGACTCAGCTGTCCAGGAACTCTCGCTCCTGATTGGCTGAGACACAGCAGCAGGCGCCACTGGCTCCTGGTGTCGTCAATCCAAGTCAGTGAGCCAATGAGGAGAGAGATGGGGTGGCAAGCTGCTCGCTCTGGGGACACTCAATAGGAGGGAGGGGCCAGGAGGGCCAGCGAGGGACCCAAGAAGAGGAGGATCTGGGTTGCTATGTGCAAAACCACTGCACAGAGCAGGTAAATATGACATGTTTTGTTATTTTTAAACAAAAAAAAAAAGACTTTAGTATCACTTTAATCTATCAATAATTTAAATGCTTTAAATAATCACATAATAGTTTGAAAATGTGTACTTAGGACAGAATGCCAACAACATCCTTCAGTTTATATATCTGATGCTTGCCATGTTGCCTTTATTGTAACAAACAGCACATTAGCGTTGCCCATTCATCTCCACTTTCATAAGACAAGAATTAAATTTTTACGGATAAATTGAAGACTGTTAGAAGGCACTGATGATGGGAGTCAAGACATGTGAGTCTGCATTTCACATTGCAAGACAGGGTTTAATGCATACACATTGACTGTTTTGTTGGGAATTTCAAGTAAGGTGCTTGGAACTCCTCCTGTGTAATTCATGCACGTATACATGGCATCCTATATAGAGGATGGTTCTTAGTCCAGGTGAGCAGCTCCCAAAGTATACATTAATATATAAAGTAGACTTCCGGTTCCGGCGCCGCATGACCTAGCTGCTCCGCTCCTCAGCTCCCGCATTTGGCCCGAATTTCGGCTTATAAAATCAGCCTGAGCCGCCTCTACCACCCCCGCATACCTCCGGGCATCACCCCTCACCCCATGGACAGATTCGTCAAAAAAAACGGCGCCCGCACACAAACGGCCCTGACGGCACCGCCGGAGCAGCCACAAATCGAGGCCCCCGGCTTCGGCCTACCCGGAACGGACGTCCAACTCCATGATGACGGCTATGGAGGTAAGCGGCTCCACGGCCCTTTCCTCCTCTACATATGTCTCTCCACTTGCTTCCCCACTACCCCCTCAGCTTCTCCACTTCTGCAGCACACAGGGGATAACAGTATTGAGCGCATAGCACAGGCTGTGGCAGCTCTCCTTAACCCCATGATTGCAAATTCTGTGGAAAAGGCAGTAAATGCGGGGATGGCGCAGATCAAATCGCAGCTGGGGGAACATAATACCAGAATCAATGAACTGGAACACCGCTTGTCTAATGTAGAAGAAGAGCTCTACCAGGCCCAAGCCACGGAACAAGCGCAGGACAAGACAAACAAGTATATCATTCAAAAGCTCGATGATTTGGAAAATAGGTCCAGGAGGAGCAACCTGCGTTTCGTAGGTATCCCGGAATCGCTGCAAACATCTGCCCTCTCTGAATTCTGCGCCAGACGCATTCCGGAAGCACTAGGCATTTCAGGCCCCTGTGCAGTGGAACGAGCACACCGTATGGGCTCCTTCAACGCGGAACACAAGGCGCCTCGACCAATAATCGCCAAATACCTAAATTATGCCGACAAGGCCCTTATCTTGCAAAAATTCAGGCAATCCCGCTCCCTTCAAATTGATGGAGTAAAGGTCTTGATCTTTGCAGACTATTCGATCGAGGTCTCAAAAAAAAGAAAAGCCTTTCAGCAGGTCTGCACGGAGCTTTTTAAAAGACAATTTAAATTCACCTTGGCTTTCCCGGCCACCCTTCGTCTCAAGACCCCAAATGGCGAACAACTGATCTTCCAAGACCCATCGGAAGCTGAAACCTTTCTGCGCTCTTTGCACTCGGGTCCTCACTCCCACAACTCGCCCACAGCTACCCCAACCAACCGCCCCCTGGACCAAAGGAGCCCACGGAAAGACGCTCCTAAACGCTTCAAACCCTCTGCCTTGGAACACCAACATTCTGCCCCTCGCTGACATGGCAGCCGCAATTTCAGGTCTCATTTTCATCCGTTCATCACGATCGCACATGATGCAACACCTCAGGTTGGTCACATTGTAAATGCTTAACCTACCCTCTCTCCGTCTCGTCGGACTTCGAGTCACGGACTGCACCATTGCGGTGTCCAAATAATTATTATTATGCTCTATGTTCCCATACACTTGTCTGTTACGGTTATTTTATATTATTGTTGTTAATCTGCTACTCTCCCCACCTGGCCTCACTGTGTAAATCCGCGCCGCCCTCCCCCCCATCATTGCTCTCGTTGGCCGACAAACGGCCACTATTTGAGGTTAGGCTCTCGTACATCACTTGGTCCGCGAGGGGCTTTACTGGGAGCTGGATTACACAGTGACTTCATGCGGAAAAAAGTGAAGTTTTTGCGATTACATGTTTTCTGTTTCTTTCACCTTTACCCTTCCTTCTTCCTCCCCTCCTCTCTCTACGAATCACCCCGGGGTACCCACACACCATCACATCCCCCCACCTCTCTCTCCCACTGCACAAACAATCTCTTACCCCCGATAGGGGAATGACCCTACTACACTATCAATATAACGACAAATTTGAAACTTCGGCCCAACTCCCTTATATACTCCCAACATGAAAATAGTTTCCTGGAATGTAAAAGGCCTTAGATCCCCTAACAAGAGAATGAAAATTCTCCGACATCTCAAAAGACTTAGGACTGACATAGCCCTGCTCCAAGAAACCCATTTATCAACCCTGGACTTTCACCGCATGAAAAAGCTCTGGGTTGGCACAGTCCTAGGCTCTGGCGCCATGGGACACAAGGCAGGTGTTCTCCTGCTGATACACAAAAACCTCCCCTGCACAGTCTTATCCGTCCAATCGTATAGCCAGGGGCTTTTCCTTTCAACGCACGTCCGAATAGGGTCCAAAGAAATTGTGATTTCCAATATTTACTCCCCTAATAACCCCAGCAAGCCCTTCTTCAGTGACCTGACCTCTTGGCTTCTCCAAAACACCCATCTCCCTCACATAATTGGAGGAGACTTCAACGATGTACTACACCACACAGACGACAGGTCATCCCCTAAGCGCCCTAAAACAGGTGTTGACCCCGCTACCCTGACGCACTTTGCATCCACCATGGATTCCCTACACCTCCGGGACCTCTGGCGCCTGACGCACCCAGCCGACAGGGACTTCACCTTCTACTCCAACCCCCATAACATATTTACCAGAATTGACTATTTTTTTGGCTCCGACAACCTAGTCCCTATGCTATCTGGTGCTGACATACATGACATTGTCATCTCAGATCACGCCCCTATCTCAGTACATTTCGACAATCTTGACCTACCCCCACATCCCAAGATATGGCGCTTCCCTTCATACCTCCATAATAACTCTGACTTTCAACGATTTATGGACGAAGCCTGGGCCGAATACTCAACGGCCAATGCTTCCCACTCAGACAACCCAAACCTCTTCTGGGATGCCGGCAAGGCTTACCTCAGGGGACGCATCATTTCTTATGCTACCTCCTTTAAAAGAAACGCTATGGCAGAATTTAAATCAGTCAGCACTCGACTTCATCTGGCACAGAGATCCCTATATACTTTAGACACCCCTGACAGTAGGAGCGAATGGCAGATAGCCAAAAAGGCTTTTGACACATGGGCTGACACCCTCGAACTGACCAAAAGGGCCCACTTGGATGCCACTCTTCACAAGTTTGGAAATAAGGCTGGCAAACTATTGGCTAGGCTCTGCAAGGGACCCTTCCACCCGACCCATATTACACCGACCCTGATGGCAAGGTACATACCACTCCCCAGTCGATAAACAGAGCGATGCTACAATACTATTCAGCATTATATGCCCCAGACACGATAGACAAACAGTCAGCACAGACATTCCTGGAAAAAATAGACATTCCTAAAATATCTCCCACTCACTTAGAGACCCTTAATGCCCCTATCTCGCTGTCCGAAATCTCTAACGCTATCCGCAACTTAACCCCCTCTAAGGCCCCTGGCCCCGACGGCTTTACCAGCGAATTCTACAAAACCCTACAACATATCACAGAACCCACTCTCCACAAGGTTTACAACAGTATATGGTCCGGCGGCCCATACTTACAAACAGGAAATCAGGCCATCATTAAATTGCTCTCCAAGAAAGGAAAAGACCCCCAAGAACCAGGCTCCTACAGACCCATCTCCATTCTAAACTTAGATGTCAAAATCCTATCCAAAATCATTGCCACTAGACTTGGGATTATTATCCCATCTTTGATCCATCCCGCCCAATCAGGCTTTGTGAAAGGCAGAACTGCCACCATGAACATTCGCAAAGTCATGATGGCCCTGGAACAAGCCAAGCTCAACCCAAGTGGAGACAACGCCATTATCACATTAGACGCAGAGAAAGCCTTCGACAACGTCAGCTTCGAATGGCTATCCCTAACTATGGCAAAAATGGGCTTCTCTGGCCCCTTTGCCCACCTTGTTTCCAACATGTACAAAGCCCCGGCAGCCAGATTAGTAGCGGCAGGCCTACTTTCAGATGAATTCCACCTCCACAAGGACACTCGACAAGGCTGCCCCTTATCCCCTCTCCTTTTCAATATCGCACTAGAACCCCTCTCCAGATACCTAACCCATGCAGCCCCCCTACATGGCATCAAAATTGGCCAACACGATCTCCGCACATCCCTCTTTGCCGATGATGTCCTTATATTTTCGGCCAACCCCCCTTCTGACATGTCCACCATTAAAAAGGTTTTTGACGAATTTAGATCCTACTCAGGCCTCCGCATAAATTACGGCAAGAGCGAAATTCTCCCCTTGGGAAATATACCTAATCCCCCCTGGGTCAAGATTCCATATTCTCAGTCGCCAAAACTCACATCACCTATCTAGGAATCAAAATAGGGAAACTGCCCTCCTCTCTATATCAACTCAACTATACTCCCTTGCTTACTAGAATTTCTCAGGAACTAAATAACTGGATGGATCTCCCCCTCTCGCTCCTGGGAAGATGTCACCTGCTGAAGATGGTCAGTTTTGCTAGATTATTATATCCTCTGCAGACGATCCCGTTGCTACTTCAACATAAAGATGTCAAATTTCTCAACTCCGCCTTATCTAAATTCCTTTGGCAGGGCAAGAGACCACGCATAGCTTTAAAGAAACTCTATCTTCCCAGGCGCGAAGGGGGTATTAGTCTTCCGAATGTGCGAACTTATAACTTAGCATGTCTTCTGAGAATTAGCCTTGACTGGATCTCACAAGCCTCTCGCTATTCTAACTACTCCATGGAATCTGCAATGGCCCACCCATACTCACTGGTGGCCCTTCTCGCCTGCAAGTGGAAATCAGTCCCACCCTTGTACCAACATAACCTCCTGCTAAGAGACACTGCTATTGCATGGAGGGAAGTCCGGAAGAGCCTCAAGCTCTCTCCTTTTATGTTGAGTCACTTACCAATTCAGGGACACCCCAGTTTTCCTCCTGGTCTGGATCACAAATCGTTCAACATTTGGGCAGGAAAAGGTCTCACAAAATTCGCCTCATTGTGCGACACGGCGACAGGACGACCTCTACCCTTTTCTACCATAGCCAAAACGTTTTCACTTCCACGATCACATGCTTTCCATTTCGGACAATGCCTCAGCTTCTTAAGAGACGCATGCAAAGAGGAATCCAAGAGATTTGAACCAAACTTCACAGACCTGCTGCTCCAGGAAGCATCCTTTAAAATATCTAACATTTACAAACCTCTAATACAAAAGACCACTCCTCCTCTAACATCCTCCTCTGTTACTAATTGGGGTAAAGACTTCCCGGACGCGGATCTAGTGGACAAACTCCTCCAGGGTCTCAATAAAGTGAACCAATTGACTCCCAATGAAACATGGAGGGAAACTCAGCTAAAGATCATACATCGAGCTTACATACCCTTCCTTTCTACCAAAACGGACCCGAGTGCTGCCGTCTGTCCCCTCTGCCATCATCCAAGACCGTCCTTGACTCATCGTTTCTGGGCTTGCTCTTACATATCCACCTTCTGGGATCGAGTACTATCCTACATTTTTGAGATAACTCTGTTGAAACTCCCAAAGGACCCACTGCTTCTCATCTTTGGGCACTGGGACCCCCAGCTTCTCCCCTGGTCCCAAAGGACCACGGCACCCACACCTGTCATCGACTGCTCTCACAAACGCCCCTCCCACAAGGAATGGTCCTTGCTATGTCTTCTGATCGCACGGAGAGTCATTCTGAAAAATTGGACCTCATCGCTTTGTCCTACTGTCGCTCAAGTCAAACGGGAACTCCTACTTCTATTATTCAAAGATCGCATCAACATTGACTTCAGACTTGACAGATCTAAATCAAACTTCCTCTCTAGATGGCAACCCTTTATGCTCTCAGTTCTCTCTCCAGAGGATGTCTCCAACTTCGACCAGTTCTCGTTCTCATATTATGGATCTTCCCCTCTCCCACGCCCAGGAGAGGCAGTCTCTCCCTCTTCACCATCAACACTGGGAAGAAGATAAAAGTCCATGAGGCTTCTTCATCACCGGTACCCCCCTCTCCTCTCCTACCGCTATATATGACAAAAAAAAACTTGTTCTCCACCCCCCCCTCCCCCCCTCCCCCCATACTCCTGGATACTTACCTCCCTTTTTCAGATATTGTTATGTCGTTTTATTTTCAGCCTGTAATCCTAGGATGATTGTTGCAACCAAGATCCATCCAGTTGCTTCCCTAGTGACGATAGTTTTTGTACTGCTGTATTGCGTAGCTAGATATTCGAGTCCCTTAGATTACACATTGTTATCCATCCACTTACTTTGTAAAATGCTTCTACAGACACAGTTTTAATGCCCTGTACTGTTTATATCTCTCAATAAAATCTTTTACAAACAAAAAAAAAAAATATATAAAGTAAATGTCTCAAAATGATTATAGTAGAACCACACTTTGAAAAGGCCACTTTCAGTAGGTTCAGTTATATTTACAAAGGTATACAACATCTTTTGCAGAGACATCACCCTACCGACAAAGTGCCATATAGTCAAAGCTATGGTATTCCCAGTAGTAACCTATGGCTGTGAAATTTGGACCATAAAGATGGCTGAACGCCGAAGAATTTATGCTTTTGAACTATGGTGTTGGAGAAGACTCTTAAAAGGCCCTTGGATGAAGAAGATCAAACCAGTCAAATTTGAAAGAAAACAACCCTGAATATTCACTAGATGAACAAATCCTGAGGCTAAAACTCAAATACTTTGGTTGCTTAATGCAAAGAAAGTACTCATTGGAAAAGACCCTTATGCTGGGAAACATGGAAGGAAAAAGGAGAAGATAGATAGCATCATTGAAACAATGAACATGAAGTTAAGCAAGCTCCGGTAGATAGTGGAGGACAAAAAAGCCTGGCACGCTATGGTCCATGAGGTCACGAAGAGTCAGACACGACTAAACGACTGAACAACAACAACATCTTTTATCCAAATGTTATGAATACGTATAGCTAGCTCTCTGTGCAGGCTATATAGATTGCAAATTAGGAAATGTTGTATTATCTCTTTGTCAAAATTACTCCCTTTAACTTCATTCCCTGTATGAACATCCTGTGTATTTTTGTAGGCATCCCATGTTGCTTTCTGGCCTTTTGGAAAGGGGGGGGGGGGGTTAAGGTGGTTAGGTAAACATGTTTTTTAATGAATAGGGAAGGAAATTTAAGATATTACTGGTCTATAGTGGTCTATAATCTAGAGTGGTATGTCATTCAATCCTTTTCTTCTTTTATAGACAAATATCAGCGGGGCAGCAACACCTGCATAACGCACCAGTTAAGATTTATCTGATCCTTTGCTAAGTTAGTTAAAACTCTGCTAAAAATGTATCTCACCTTTTAAATTATTAATAATAGATAAGCATGAATATAAAAGAGCAATAAAAGGCTAACAGTAATCTTTATTGTAAAGCACAGAGAATCTTTTAGTGCAATGTGATTTGTTACATGACCTGTATCTCCAAAGCATTCATCAGGCAAACACTGTACCAACAGTCAAACACATGAGAATTTTATTGCAGATAAAAGATGATTTTGCACCAGTAATTACTATTAAATTACGTATTTGGCTCTGTGTTGAGCCAAGTGATGCTGATTCAGGCAATGATTTCTAATTGGAAAGACAGGACAATGAATAGATGATAGTGGGATGTGTAGACTGACTTGCAGCATCCTGCACTGAGTAATAAAAGTCGTGCAGACATATGGTTCAGTCTCTCTTTGAAAAGTACACATGCTACCCTTGTGTGAGATCAAGTATATCTGTCTTCATTTGATGCTGCCAGGAAATAAGACTCACTTCCAGTCATATTCTGTGCTTTCTGACATAAGTAATGCATCACCTTGCTATATTACCATTGAGTGAGGTTTTAAAGTGTATGTAAATGCATGGGGATTGCTTCACTAAAGGCAAATATTGTATACTGTTCTCTTTGCAAGGGAAGTTTCTCTTTGCAAGATAAGTTTCCTCAGAGCTTAGAAAATGAGGTAAAGCTCTGCTGACTTCCATCATCCAATCATGTGTAAAGACTTTTTTTTTATTTCTCTTGTACGTTATCGGGTATTTTTTTTCAAAGTGAAATTACACCACATTTACTACATGCTGTGGGAAATTCCCTTGCAGCGTGTAACTTCCCTTGCAAAGTGAACAGCCTATTACCCTTTAGGAAAATGACCCCATAGCTTTGGATAGAGTGGAAAAGGGCTATGCGTGCCCCCTGCTAAGTTTTTTATTTTATTGTGATTTGAGTCCACGTTAGGGAAAGTCTTCTCTATATCTGTCCCGGTGACTGTTGTCACCAAAACAAAATCTTACATTTTGGAGTTTTCACATGAAGGTAAATCTTTCAATAGGGACCAATATTCAGGTGAGGATTGTCTAAGAGGGGAATTACCTTTCTTTTGGGGTGATTTTCTATCACTTCCTATCATGTCTGCAAAACAAAAATAGTAAGGAAAATCTCCCAACAGAGTTTTTACCTCCCTTCTATTCTATCCAAAACAACAAAAAAAAATATTTAAGATACACATACACTTTCAAGAGAACCAATCACAGACATGCATGTAATAATCGGAATCTCCGCTCTCAAATTGTTAAAATAGTGCAGCCTTACTTCTTGGATTTTACTTGAATTACTTACAGTAGATCCTTTGTCAGAAAAGAAACATCAGGCTCTAAGGCCCTTATAGAGTCTGACCTATCTCCTGCCTCACCTCAATGCTGATAACAGACACTCATAAAATTGTTATATAACAAATGTACTGTAAGGATTTTGTGAAAAAAAGCTAAAGGCTCTTTTAATTGTAAATTTTACTTTCCTTCAGCAGCCCTGAGAAAGTGTAATTTACCACAAATGATCCGAGAAAGGAGTAGGGGTTCGCATCAGAACATGAGAACAGGGAAAAAATTTGTTCGAACACGCAAACACCGTTAAAGTCTATGGGACACAAACATGAAAAATCAAAAGTGCTAATTTTAAAGGTTAATATGCAAGTTATTGTCATAAAAAGTGTTTGGGGACCCGGGTCCTGCCCCAGTGGACATGTATCAATGCAAAAAAAAGTTTTAAAAACGGCCGTTTTTTCGGCAGCAGTGATTTTATTAATGCTTAAAGTGAAACAATAAAAGTTTAAATTTCGTACCTGGGGGGTGTGTATAGTATGCCTGTAAAGTAGCACAAGATTCCCGTGCTTAGAACTTTCCCTGCACAAAATGTAATTTCTAAAGGCAAAAAAGTAATTTAAAACTACTCGCGGGTATTCATGAATTGCCGGGTCCCGGCAATACAGATCAAAGTCATTGAAAAAAAATGCAGGGGTCCCCCCCCCCAGTCCATTACCAGGCCCTTTGGGTCTGGTATGAATATTAAGGGGAACCTTGAACCAAGAAAAAAAGTGTGGGGGTCCCCCTCAAATTACATATCAGGCCCTTCAGGTCTGGTATGGATTTTAAGGGGAACCCCGCACCAAAATAAAAAAAAATGGCGTGGGGTCTCCCCAAAAATCCATACCAGACCCTTATCCGAGTACGCAACCTGGCAGGCCGCAGGAAAAGAGGAGGGCCCCCCTCCTGAACAATACCAGGCCACATGCCCTCAACATGGGGATGATGTCCCCATGTTGATGGGGACAAGGGCCTCATCCCCACAACCCTTGCCCGGTGGTTGTGGGGGTCTGCGGGCGGGGGGGCTTATCAAAATCTGGAAGCCCCTTTTAACAATGGGGAACTCCAGATCCCGCCTCCCCCTATGTGAATTGGTAACGGGGTACATTGTACCCCTACCATTTTACAAAGAAAGTGTAAAAAAAATCAAAAACACACTGATACAGCACCTTTTGATAAGCCCCCCACCCGCAGACCCACACAACCACCGAGCAAGGGTTGTGGGGATGAGGCCCTTGTCCCCATCAACATGGGGACATCCTCCCCATGTTGAGGGCATGTGGTCTGGTACCGTTCAGGTGGGGGGTGCGCTCTCGTCCCCCCCCTCTTTTCCTGCGGCCTGCCAGCTTGCGTGCTCGGATAAAGGGTCTAGTATAGATTTTTAGGGGGAATTCCACGCCATTTTTTGTTTAAATTTGGGGTGGAGTTCCCCTTAAAATCCATACCAGACCTAAAGAGTCTAGCATGGATATTTTTTGGGTTCAGGATTCCCCTTAATATTCATACCAGACCCAAAGGGCCTGGTAATGGACTGGGGGGGGGGGCCCCTGCCATTTTTTTCAATGACTTTGATCTGTATTGCCGGGACCCAACAATTCATGAATAGCCGCTGGAGTAGTTTTAAATTACTTTTTTTCCTTTAGAAATGACATTTTGTGCAGGGACAGTTCTAATCACGGGAAACATGCACTATTTTACAGGCATACTATACACACCCCCCAGGTACGAAATTTAAAGGAATATTTCACTTTTATTGTTTCACCTTAAGCATTATTAAAATCACTGCTCCCGAAAAAACTTCTGTTTTTAAAACTTTTTTTTTGCATTGATACATGTCCCCTGGGGCAGGACCCAGGCCCCAAACACTTTTTATGACAATAACTTGCATATTAACCTTTAAAATTAACACTTTTGATTTCTCCCATAGATTTTTAAGACTGTTCTGCAGCTTTTCGAATTTGCAGCGAACACCGCAAATTGTTCGCTGTTCGCCGTACGGGCGAACAGCCAATGTTCGAGTCAAACTCATGTTCGACTCCAACATAAAGCTCATCCCTAGACAGAAGGCATGAAATTTTTAGAAGGCTACCTCTTCTTTTAGAGGAAAAGAATACAACTGAATAAAACTATTCCTGAGCGTAGTGCTGTACTGTTATGACAACATAAGAATGGAAGTTCAATGTCCTCTAAATGCACATTTCTGAATGGTTCTTGCTCAGGCAATTAGAGGGCAGTATAGGAATTCAAAGAGATGTAATGTTATGGGGATTCACATCTGCTATTTAAACCCTTCACCCTTCAAGCCCAGCTCGGGTGGTGCCCCATGGCCCACTAGTGTCTTACAGCTTGTGGCTTTCAGAGGTCTACTATCTGAGGATAGCACGCCATTCCCTTTTTCCCTTCGGGACTACATAAAGGCAATCCCAGGCTGGCCTAACCAAGGCTCTCTGGTGTATCTGACCTGTTGCGATAGCAGCTGAAGCCCCCACACTCCCTGGGTACAACCCACTCCACATGGGATATCCCCTATAGCCAGGAGGATAAGGCACAGATCAGGTATTGCTTTCCAAATTTTACTGAATAACTTAAAGTTGTTGTAAACTTCAGACATGCAATCTAAACAAAGCACATACAGTATCTCACAAAAGTGAGTACACCCCTCACATTTTTGTAAATATTTTATTATTCCCTTTCATGTGACAACACTAAAGAAATGACACTTTGCTACAATGTAAACTAGTGAGTGTACAGCTTTTATAACAGTGTAAATTTGCTGTCCCCTTAAAATAACTCAACACACAATCATTAATGTTTAAACAGATGGCAACAAAAGTGAGTACACCCCTAAGTGAAAATGTCCAAATTGGGCCAAAAGTGTCAATAATTTGTGTGGCCACCATTATTTTCCAGCACTGCCTTATCCCTCTTGGGCATGGAGCTCACCAGAGCTTCACAGGTTGCCACTGGAGTCCTCTTCCACTTCTCCATGATGACATCACAGAGCTGGTGGATGTTAGAGACCTTGCTCTCCTCCTCCTTTCCATTTGAGGATGCCCCACAAATGCTCAATAGGGTTTAGTTCTAAAGACATGTTTGGCCAGTCCATCACCTTTACCCTCCACTTCTTTAGCAAGGCATTGATCGTCTTGGAGGTGTGTTTGAGGTTGTTATCATGTTAGAATACTGTCCTGTGGCCCAGTCTCCGAAGGGAGGGGATCATGCTCTTCTTAAGTATGTCACAGTACATGCTGGCATTTATGGTTCCCTCAATGAACTGTAGCTCCCCAATGCCGGCAGCACCCATGCAGCCCCAGACCATGACACTCCCACCACCATGCTTGACTGTAGGCAAGACACACTTGTCTTTGTACTCCTCACCTGGTTGCCACCACACACGCTTGACACCATCTGAACCCAATACATTTATCTTGGTCTCATCAGACCACAGGACATGGTTCCAGTAATCCATTTCCTTTAGTCTGCTTGTCTTCAGCAAACTGTTTGCGGGCTTTCTTGTGCATCATCTTTAGAAGAGGCTTCTTTCTGAAACGACAGCCATGCAGACCAATTTGATGCAGTGTGCGACGTATGGTCTGAGCACTGATCGGCTGACCCCCCACCCCTTCAACCTCTGCAGCAATGCTGGCAGCACTCATAAGTCTTTTTCCCCAAAGACAACCTCTGGATATGATGCTGAGCATGTGCACTCAACTTCTTTGGTCGACCATGGCCTGTTCTGAGTGGAACCCGTCCTGTTAAACCGCTGTATGGTCTTTGCCACCATGCTGCAGCTCAGTTTCAGGGTCTTGACAATCTACTAGCTTAGGCCATCTTTATGTAGAGTAACAATTTATTTTTTTCAGATCCTCAGAGAGTTCTTTGCCATGGCGTGCCATGTTGAACTTCCAGTGAACAGTATGAGAGAGTGAGAGCGATAACACCAAATTTAACACACCTGCTCCCCATTCACACCTGAGACCTTGTAACACTAATGCGTCACATGACATCGGGAAGGGAAAATGGCTAATTGGGCCCACTTTGGACATTTTCACTTAGGGGTGTACTCACTTGTATTGCCAGTGGTTTAGACATTAAAGGCTGTGTGATGAGTTATTTTGAGGGGACAGCAAATTGACACTGTTATACAAGCTCACTACTTTACATTGTAGCAAAGTGTCATTTCTTTAGTATTGTCACATGAAAAGATATAATAAAATATTTACAAAAATGTGAGGGGTGTACTCAATTTTGTGAGATATTGTACATCTGTAGTGTTTATTTGTCGCTCTCTAAAGCTCCAAGTGCCATTTCTCTCTGGTGCTTCATTCATCTGTTATCAGCATGTGTCACTTCTGACATATTATCCCAACACCAGAGATAAAATGGTGACAGGGGGAGGAGAGCTCAGCACATAGCTTGTCTATTCACAACGTTCCTTCGTTCCTGTACCATGTGTGAAGGGGTGTGTGTCCCTTTCCTCCAATCAGCTCTCACACACTGAATAAGAGCTCAAACTACAGCTCTCTGCCCCCTCCTCTGTGTTACTGACAAATGATGAAAGATCTATCTAAATTCAGCACTTTTGAAGGGATGTAAAAAAGAGAAGACCTCAGATAAACTAGTAAAACGTATGTAGGAGAATTTTTTTTATCCCTGTGTATCATCTGAGGCTGTTCACTTCACTGGGTATTTGTGTGGGTTTACAATTAATTTAAAGAATATCATAGATGCTGCCATGTACTTAGACAGAAATATATAACAAATATAACAATATATAACAAAATTGCCCCACCAAGTCCTGGGAGCGTGTATGTTGAGATCTGTACCCACTTATAAGTCCAATATTCTTCTGACAGAGGAATGATTTTTACCTTATCTCCTATCTGCTTGGGTGATCGTCCTTATGCTTCTTTTCCTCAAAGGTACCCTGACAGACAGTTGGAGGATTTACTTCCCAGAGTCTGGCAGTTCTCATATTTCACCTATTAATTTGCAACTATTTAAATGAGCTTTCCAACTAAACTGAAAAACACTCAAATTTCTTAGGACAGTGATCTACAGTTAAAATAGTCACAACTGGTATTATGATGTATGAATAATGGATGTTTATCGAGAAATGTTCTTTAACAAGTACGGAGACTGCCAATGTTTGATGCAGTGTTTAGTGTCTGGACTTACAATCTGTCAGCTCCAGCATAAGGGCTATAGTAGAAGAGAATATGTGGGCTTGTGTGAATGTACAGCTTTACAAGAAATTAAGTACTCTTGCACCTGCCAGTTACAAAGTAGGAGTAACAACAGGTCTAATGTTTCAAAATGTCTAAAAAGCATCTAAAGGGACAATTCCAGTTTTGCCTGTTACAGCATTACCCAATTTTTGGTAAAATAAAAAAAAAGTTAACCAACATGTCGAGACTTAAAATTGTGTGTGGCCATGAAACAACTACAAACTTCAGTACCCTAAATCTTGCATAGGTGACAGTTCATCAGTTTAGAGTTAGCCGTGAATAATGACCGTAGAATTGTTGCTCTTGCTCTGGCATGCACAGTGAAATGTGACGTGTGTAGAGCAATGAATGTAGGGAAGCTCTAAACATTTTGGGGGGTAAGTGTTTGAACTTTCACTTTTTACATGTTTGTTTTATAGGTGTCAATAAACTCTAGTTTTCATCACACTGGGGACAAAAAGTCCCCTATATGATGCTTTTTTTCGGTGACAGGTTCTCTTTAATGAGACATCAGGGACTTTTTAGACTCCTAATGTCTCCCCCACTCTCTATTAAAGCCAATGGAGCACAAATCATGGTCTATTAGCTTCATTCCCTGCCACAGCAACTGGGGAAAATGACAGCAGGACCCAGAATCGACATTTTAAGTGTTGCGTCCAGGTTCTTAGTAGGAACGGGCGATCAGCAAATAGACATTGACTGAACTTCCTCCCCTCTACCTGGCAGCACCTGCCATGCCAGTCCCTGGTCCACCAATGGGAGCGCAGAGCCTGGCAAACATGGCATGGGGGCAAGAGGGTTGGCTGTTGCCGTGGTGTGTGGAGGTGATTGGGTAGCTGTACGGTCACCCGATCTACGTGATGAATTGATATCAAATAGCTGTCAATTTCCTGGTTCGGCACCCACACTGGAACATTGAAGTACTGGCTTGATAGCCGCTGCTGCGAGCACTGGCTACTGCCTCCAATCTCCTGTCCGTGTCACTCCGCCCGCTCCATTCAAAACATCGTCACGGGACTATGTGGGGTGATGACGTCCTTCAATGTACCAGTGTGGGTGCCGAACCAGGAAATTGCCAGCTATTTGACATCAATTCATCACATAGATGCAGCATTGGATCTCCTTCTGGCTAACTGCTAACAGAGCCAATCGGTCTGGCTAGACACTTCGCCTCCAGCCGCATGTTGTAAGGCAAACAGGGACCTATAAGAACTGACTTGGCTACTTCAGTTCAACATATATGTGAAGGCGTCTAATGGTAATGTACGGACATTTTTGATCTCCTGAAAGCAGTAGAGCTGAACACCAGGGCCATAAGTCTGGTCACATGCTGCCCAAGCCTTCCCCTTTGTTTTGTTTTATTTTTGTCATGTTTCCAGATGAACTAATGACGATTGAATATGAATCATACTTATGAACTTAAAATTTTTTCATCCTGCCAGGAAGTATCAGATGAACTAAAAATGATTACCAACATCCATTGGAGACTTTATTCATTAAAACGAAAGATAATTATTTCCATTAATTTTCATCTAATCAGTGTCCATTGGAGCATCAATCTAATACATTAAAGAAACACTGCATATAGGGGGGCCCTGCATATAGGGGGGCCCCAATGGTTGATGCATTCCATGCGACACATACCCATGGTCGCATGCACTGACCCAACCATTATTAGGTTCTATCTACACACCACGGTTCCCCTGCCTTACCTCCCTCCCCCTTGAATCGATAAATTTTGAATCTGTAGAATCAAAAACGTTCGCTTTTTTTTTTGATTAGAATGTGGCAAAGTGAACAAACAAAAGAAAAATCTTCATCAAATGATTACAATAACTTTTGAAATCACCTTTGGCTTAAAAAAAAAACTGCATTATTTTGAAATGGTACTCTAATAACACACACAGTCTTTGATTTCAGAAACATGTTTACAGTTAGAATTCGACTGTAGTTCAATGTAAGATTTGAATCAAATTGCAATTAGATTTCGGAAATTCCGACAAATTTCGTTTTGTTATTTGGAGCATTCGGTAAATTTTGTTTATACTGTAATTTGGTTATTCGGATATATCCAAATCTATGAATAACAAAAAATTTGTCTGAATATTTATTCGGAATGAAACGAACTGCACATGTCTAGTTGTAGCAGCCTTATCAACATCCCTGCCACAGCTCTACATTAGAGTATGTAATGTGTGAGGTGTAGCCTACACTTATGTAGTAGTAAATAAGTATTCATATATATAGTACATGATCCCCAGCAATGCTGTATCTTGGCCTAGGCCGGCAAGCCCCAGGCCTAGGGTGGCACTTTGCAGGGGGCGGCACGAAAAGAGTCCCCGCCGGCTTGCACTACACTTTTAGTGTAGCAGCAGTATTTTAGGACAAAATGGGCCGGGAGGCAAAATGGTCTGGCATCCCCATATAGCGGCTGCACTGTTGCCGGTATGATAATACTGGCAGGGCCACCATGGGGGGGGGTGGACAGCCCATACATATGTAGGGGGCCTGGAAGGCGTACCCTAACCAATGAGTTGTTGTGTGGGCGGCCGTATTTCCCCAACTCTGGGGGGGGGGCGCCACTTCTAGTTTTGACTGTCCTATCATCACAGTGGACCTCTGAGACAGATGCCATGTCGGGAGGCTGAAAATGTCTGGAAGAGAAATTCAGCTAATGGGCCAGTAGTGTGAAGGGGGAGGAGCTCTGGACTGTGTGAGGAGAGCCAAACAGGAAGTTAGAGGAAATCTCAGCAAATTAAGGGAATCCATTGCCCCCACTGGAAAATTTTGGGGCGGGTCTTAAACAGTAAGAGGTGTGGCCTTCACAGAAAGGGGTGGATCATATTTCAATTAAGGGGTGCACAAGTTTAGACAGGCCTAGGGCAGCACAAAACCCAAATACATCACTGATCCCTAGACAATGCTAGAAGCTTACAAGTTCAACTTAACATTATCAGGGAGAATCAAATGGCAGATCATGGTTTGCAATACATTGTATATGTATCAACATACAAAAAAGATCTGTCTTTGTTACCAAGAAGCATCCTGACAGATTGAAAAATAAATTTTTCAAACAGCATTTCACAGTGCAGATGTAAATCTGATTGGTAGCTATAATGTACTACATGAAGAATTTACAAAGGCACTTTAATACATTTTGGCCACAATAACAATAAATAAACACAGTTAAGCCCAAAGTATACAAAGCAGTTTGCAATGTTTAGATGCAGTCCAACTGGCATGCAAAGCGTTAAAAATGTATTGAAGCAACCAATAACGCACCCTTCCTCGATATATCCCCCGGATAATCACTGCAAAACACCAATGAGAAAAATGTCTACTAACGACCAGCAGAAAAAATAATTGGCCCTGAGATAAGTGCGGTCACTTTCTCATGATGGTGAATCGATTTTGTTCTGCAGACTCCTGTGTATGTGATTTGTGCTTATTCATGAATGCATTCTGTAGCTGTGCCAATCCTGGGGCAATGAGATCAGCCTGACAGGCCTTTCTCCCTAGAGACTGCTTAGATGCATATGCCATGCAAGAAGCCTTATCATCGGGGAGCTGGGTGAACACAAATTAACACAGGAAAAATGGCAACGATCCAGATTGTATCGATCGGCTGGATTATTTTCAGCAGAAACCTCTGCCTGTGTTTTCATATAAAGTCCCTTGGGGAATGGCTTTTTCTCTGTGCTGCAGAATAGAAGTTTTGACATAGCCCCTGCACCACTGCTGGGAATCTAAAGGCGCTGAAAGCCATTCTCTTTAAGGATGTCCTTGTTTCTTGTATATTACATCGTAAGCAGAGGCATGTGTAAAATTTGCAGGTGCTTTGGGAATTGTTTTGCGAAATGGTAATTGAAATTGCATTTGTGCCTCACACATTATGACAGATACAGTAATGTTGAGGCCATTAGAAGGATCTGCAATCACAAACATTATTACATTGCTTGCAGCTTATTATTATTATGATATATTTAGTAGTTCACCTTGTGCATCCTATATATCTATTTTAAGTCTGTTTATAACTCTATTGGCAATGAACCACTTTGTTGGATTCAGATATTTTCTATGTACTTTTGAATTTATTTAATATCAGATTCACCCACAATCACTCCTTAGATAGAAAGCTGCAATTACAGATTTTATATGCAGCATCACTTACTGCAGAAATCAAGTATTATGGCATGATCATAAAATACACTGATTTCCTAGGAGAACTGTTACATTTTTATAGTTGAATTACAATCCATGGTTTTTGAAATCTCTTTCAATGGGCTTAATTCACCAAACTACTGTATAGTGATTATTATTTTCTTAAACGACCATTCGTTTCAGCAATAACAGCAAATAAGAGCTATAAAAAGTAGTCACATGGCTGAAAATAGTGTTATTATAACTTAGTGAATTGAGCTTAAGGAGTAACTCCACTTTTGCCACTTTCTCCCACTGACTACTGAAAATGCTAACTTCATAACGATCTCTGTCTTCAATACTTTCCAAGTCATGGATTTGGGAACAAACTTGCAGTATGTAAAGACAAAATAAAGTCAAATCTGTGAATCTGTACACCTACAGGTCAATGTCCCAATGTATTGAAGCATCATCGTGACATCTAGGCAAGGTGTATGTCTTTTCTATCCCTGTAGTACAACATGTCTGGCAAAAATAATCAAGTCGTCTTAAAATTAAGCAGCCAAATTATATTGCTAGTTAATAGGTATCATCCATACTTTCAGTTGTGTGCTTCTATCAATGAATAGTATTAAAGGCAATACAACACTGACTGAAAATGTATAATTTGAGGAAAACAAATAAATACAAAAAATAATAATCTATCTATCTATCTATCTATCTATCTATCTATCTATCTATCTATCTATCTATCTATCTATCTATCTATCTATATTTATTAGGGGGCTGTTGAGACAAAAGGAGTAAAGGCAAAAGTCAATGTGAGGCATATAAAATGTATGTATACATACAAATAATATATATCCAGTACTGCATTGTAAAGGATTGCAAATATTTTTTGGACACTGACCTTGATTCCCCCCCCCCCCCATTTGAAATGAAAAAGAGTGTACAAGGCATGGCAGTCAGAAAATTGTAATGTACACAGTATGATACATAATCCGGAGTGTATGCTTTCCCATATGTTGCACACTTCTGACTACTGCTCTTTCAGCATAGTAAAAATATAAGTTGCGCTTGTAATAAACTTGTGGCATCAAGATAATTGAAAAACTTGATTAGTGAAAAAAAATACAAACATAATACATTGAGTCCATATAAAACTGAGAAAAAGAGCACTGAAGGGAGGAAAAAAGTCCAATGAGAAGACAAAATCCAGGGTTCATCCACCTTCACCAAAGAAGAAAAGAGGGGGGGGAGATGTGTGAGAGTCCCCGATTGAGAATCTATCTCACTCTGTGAGTGGGTGCCCTTACCAGATACGGTGGACCCCCTTAATAGCAAGGTCATACACACAAGCAGATACAGCCCTTTGCAGGGACAGATAGATCAGCTCCACCACCGGAATCTCCACACTGCGCTCCAATCTCCGTGGCAATCAACAAGGGAGGAAAGCCGGAACTCCAATCTGGAAATGTTACTCTTAGACCAACAGGCCGTGAGTGTAAGAAGACAGGGAACTCCAGTGTAGTATAATCATTAAAAAAAAGCCTTTATTGCTTTAAAAGTTTAGCAGGTGGAATCAACGGCATGATACATTCAAATTAGCCGGCAAGCTTAAAATACAAAAGAAAAAACGAATGCCCGTGTACCGGGGTCACGTGGGGCGTAATAGTGTAATGACGTCAGCACGTCGTGGCACTGTCCTACATGTTTTGTCATACGTGACATCTTCCTGGGGCACGGGTGACGTGCTGAACATTCCTGCTCTTTCAGCATATGGATTGCAGCAGTGAGGTGTACTTAACACATAGCATGTGCTAGTATTCATACAAAAAAAACCCCAAAAAACTTTCTCCAATAAACCCCTCCCCCCTCCAAAAAAAAGGGACAACCCTCCCTACCTTAACCAAACTCCCCTAGCAAAAAATCCTCCCTCAACCCTATTCCACCACTCATTTCTGCCCCCACTGTAGAACTTGTCCAATTTTACTTCTGTACCCCTATTATCACTCACTTTTGCGCTGCCTTGTCTATCATTCTCCTATGTACCCCTGCACCCACCACTTGCCTCTGCACCCTCCATCCACCATTCGTCTCTACACCCTTTTGTTCACCACTTGCCTCTGCTACCTTTTGGCCACCATAAACCTCCGCTCCCCCTTGTCCACCATTCACCTTTGCATCTCCTCATTTACTGCCATTCCCTCTCTTTTCCTTTGCTTGCCTCTTTACTGGTCACCTCTGCATTCCACCTTGTTCTCTCCTCCCCCTCATCGAAATCTGGCACCACTATCTGTACCCTTCACATACAGTACAACCCTTGCCCCTTCCCATACACTGCAGCCTACCTGACCCCCTTCCTTACATGCCATGCAGCTCTTTGTCCTCCTCATATAAATGCAGCCTCCTGGTGCCCTCATATAAAATGCATTCCCCTGCCCCCACATACAATTCAGGGAAGGGTAAGCCCCCTTCAAATACAATGAAGTATGATATTATTGGGATTGTATGATATTATGATATCATTTTTTATTTATTTACTTATATGGTTGAACTAGATGGACTTTTTTCAACCTGACTAACTATGTAAGTACGTAACTATGTAACTATGACCCCTATATATTAACAAACAATGCATCACCACTGCCCCCTCACATACAATGCAGCCACCTGCCCCTTCCCCCACATAGGATGTAGCCCCCACCTTCTCTTCTTACATACAATGCATTCCCTGCCCCCTCGCCTGCAATTCTGCCCCCTAAAAAAATTCTGCCTTTCCTAACATATAGTTCTATAACCCCCTTGCCCAATCTCCTCATGTACAATTCAACTCTAAGACAAACAGGAAAGGGAGTAACCGCTCAGGTGTAGCTGATAAATGCTTCACAGGGTCCTAGAGCCGTGGGTGCAGGCAGTGCATATCACAATGCAGAAAACAGGAAAAAATGCTTGGACAGCCGCACTCCAAAAATGGTTGTTTATTGAAACAAAAATGTGAAAAACATATCACAGCATGGAAAGCAGCAAACAGGAGCAGCTCCTGTTTGCTGCTTTCCATGCTGTGATATGTTTTTCACATTTTTGTTTCAATAAACAACCATTTTTGGAGTGCGGCTGTCCAAGCATTTTTTCCTGTTTTCTACAATTCAACTCTCTTTGCAATCCTCACATACAGTGTAACCCTCCTGCCCCCACATATACAATGCATCACCCTGCCCCTTCACATACAATTAGCTCCCCACCCCCTTGCATATAATGTAGCCCCCTGCCACTCCGCATACAGTGCAATCCCCTTGCCCTCTATCCTCACATATAATGCAGCCTCCCTTCTACCTTTCCTTAAATACAATTATGTGACCCCTGCCCCCCACACCCCCCATATACACTGCAGCCCATCTGCTCCTCCCTGACATGCACCTCAGCCCCTCGGTGAACTGACATGACATATGGGGTGGTGCAGCATGTTGGGCAGTCACAACCCTGGGGGAACCCAATTAGAGATGTAGGGCACATGCCCAGGGTGCCTTTGGCTAGTAACACCAATGGTCAGCAGAGAAGGCCAGGAAACTAGCTTTTTTAGAATGAGGTCGGTAATGCTGGACCCCATATTTTTCTAAGCACAGTTAGCCTTTAAATTTACCAAGGATACATTTTAAATGCAGATCTAAATATTTTAAAGTTGATGTAAACAGATCACCAGGTGAAAAAAGAGCCTGAAGACAGAAAACTAAGGACATCTAAGAACTATCAAACTGCAATATGGTATATTCTTAGATTTAGATACACTACAAAATAAAATTAAATAAAAAAATGGCCTCCCCTTTGCTTGGTGGAAGATAAGCTCTTTGACTGAATGCAATGCCTTTTTTATGCTTGGATATCTTAAAAATGTGGTATTAATGACCAATTTTTACATGTAATCATTCTAGTCTTAAAGTCTCTGTTGAGTCTAATCATCATACAAAAATCTCTCTCTCAGGTTAGCATTAGACTGCCCACTACATGTTATCTATTTACAAGGATGATTTTGCAAATAATGGCAACTGCTATTGACCTTTAATACCCAGAACAATCTGCTATCAAGGTACATTAGTTTCAAGAACTACCAACAGCTGGACCACCACAAACTGTGCACCTCATGGTGAAATGAATGAAATGTGCAGTATTTTCTTTTCCTTTTAATGTCTATATTGTCAAAAAATGCATTTTGCTGCTATATAAAGAACTGTTTATTCCTAGAATCCATTATCGCAGATATCACAGTGGCCTTTTTACTTGACGGAGTGGAATTTTTTAGATTACCGGTATAATTTTAACCTGTGCTATTCTGGCTCTCAATACAAAAAGACCCATGATCTGAAAGCTCCCTACATGACACAAACAAGACCAAATATGTCTGAGCTGCAGGCAGGGATGGAACTGATGCTGACTTGATACACAATGTTAACCGTGTTGAAGAGATTCCTGCTGTAGCACACAGACAAGTGTTGTGGGTTGAGAATTCAACTCATTGAAGGTGTCACATCATATGACATACGAGAAAATCTATATCATGAAATATTAACAGTGGGACGCAGCCTACATTACACTCTATTATGCCAGCCTCAATAGCATTTAAACATCAATCAATATGCAGGTTAAACTCTCTCTCTGCTCGCTTTTTAACTGAGAGGCAGGCTAATTGATCTCCAGAGAAAGTCAACCTTCTATGAAAAGAAAATACTCTAATTATAACGAACTTCACAGCCATTTGCGCAGCACAGGCTGTAGACTGTGTAATAGGAAATTCAGCATAGGCATTTTCTGTGGAATAAAGCTAACCTGTTGATTTGAGTTTTACAGGGATTTCTGAATCTGTCAGCATTAGAATGTAGGGAAGTTATTTGCTTGATCCGCAAGGTGATCTGCCCGGAACAATAACTGTTGTCTTCACATAATGCTTGGTAATTCTCAAATCAATTCTGTTTACTGCAATGTGTGAGCTCTTGAAAGCAGAGACCTGTAACAGTAATGCAGCACTGCATATAAATTAGAGGGGAAATTATACACGACAGAGTCAATTCAGCTCAACAGGTAATATGGTGTGGAGGTCGAGAGCCATGTTTTTTAAACAACTCTAATTTTTGAAAGAGGTTATTTTTCTATAATCCGGGTTAAAATTTATCTAAACCCAAACACTTAAAGCGGACGTAAACCCATCCATTTACGAGTTTCAAAAAACTGTTTCATTTCCGGTACGTGACAGAAATGTAACACTCCCATTGGTTGTGCTCTCAACCAATCTGTCAAACATCCGATGGCTGGTGTCATAACTGATCACTTAAAGTGGAAGTAAACCCATCCATTTCCGAGTTTCAAAAAACAGTTTAATTTCCGGCACGTGCCAGAAATGTAACACTCCCATTGGTTGTGCTCACAACCAATCTGTCAAACATTCGATGGCTGGTGTCATAACTGATCACATGTGCAGCATCATGGCAGTTGTAGATTGAACAGAGGCCAAACAGAGAGTGTCCTGATTATCAGTGCAGTCCCAACAGTGTTCATCAATGCTGCCAATCAGTGCTTACTAGTGCTGCCAATCAGTGCCCACCAGTGCTGCCAATCAGTGCTCATCAGTGCTGCCAATCAGTGCTGCCAATCAGTGCCCACCAGTGCCTCCTCATCAGTGTAACCTATCAGTGCTGCCTTTCAGTGCCCATCAGTAAGGCCTATCAGTGCCGCCTATCAATGCAGCCTCATCAGTGCCTCATCAGTGCCTCCTCATCAGTGCCCACCAGGGCTGTCTCATCAGTGCCCATCAGTGCAGCCTATCACTGCAAATCAGTGCAGCCTCAGTGAAGGAGAAAAATTACCCGTTTGCAAAATTTTGTTACAAAATATGAAAAACATTTTTTTTTTCTTCCGTTTTTTTTTTTTGATTGTTTAGCAAAATAAAAAAAAACCCAGGGGTGACTAAATACTACCAGAAGAAAGCTCTATGTGTTTAAAAAAAAATTATAAAAATGTCATATGGGTACAGTGTAGCACGACCGTGCAATTGTCATTCAAATAGTGACAGCACTGAAAGCTGAACATTGGCCTGGCCAAGAAGGGGGTAAAAGTGGCCATTAGGCACATGATTGTAATTGGCTCTCTGAGATGCTGAGACTGCCATCAATCAGGGCAGATGGCGGATCCCGACTTGGAAGTCGTGATGACGTGCTGCTCCGACTGATGGCAGTGACATCACCGGAGAGCAGACTTCAGACCGCTCTCCGCTGAAAACGGGTCATAGGAGTGCAAAACGAATTGCACTACTGTGACCCAGAGGAGAAGCCCAGCCTAAAAAGCTCAGGCTGGACTTCTTCTTTAACTCATGCTAAACTTCTGGATCTCTCATCTCTGCCTACATTTTGGTAAGGAATGCAGCATGTAATTACCCAACGGAAGATTAGGCAAAAAGCAAAATGAAAAAAAAGGCAGGCATGTTGGCCAATGCTTCTTGTAAGAAAACAACAGCCCCAAAGCTGCTGAGCTACTTGACCTCTTGCATGTTCCACAGCTCCAGCACAGAAACCCAAGGATGAAAGGCAACACAGCTTTGAGCACCCTCAAAACTGTGGGACGACATCAACTGGTCATCTCTGGTCAGCGTGTGACAGAGTGGTCCACAATTTGGTTGAAAGTGGGAAGTCTTCAGAAAAGAAAAGGATGCAACCTGTATATAGCCTAGTAGAGAATATCGGACAAATGATCGTCTATTTTTTTTTTTAGCATGCTAGTCTCATATTGAAAACCAATAGGTTACCAAAGTTACAAAAATTCTCGTATGACAGAATACAACTTCAGAAGTGATGTAATGTGTTATATTGTATTGTAATGTATTCTTTCATTTCCAAGCATGCTTGGTCTTGAACACTCATTTATTTTTCAAATACTATACTAATTACAAAAAAATCATACCTTACCGAAATGGTGGCAGAGATCAGAGATCAAGAAGTTTAGCATGAGTCAAATGTGTTATCTTACGAGAAAAGTTTTCATGCTTGTGTCTTTGTATACTTTCTCATGATTTGCTCTCGAAAACTGTGTACTAACGAATAGATTATTGGATAATCGCTCCAAATGCATTTTTGTTTTTTGTCCAATATTTTCATCATGTGTACTAGGCATATCTCTACAAATGTAAGTAAATGTTCAGAGGAAGATAACACATGCAAAAAACAGCCATTATTTGAATTCCTCTATGTCTACATTGAGTTATATTCTGATTACTTCCTAACCAGTTATTTGCACCTCTTGTATTGCTTTGTGCTCTTCTGGTGTGTCTGTACTTATATAAGCAGGATTTATTTTTGTTGCACTGGTCTATGAAAAAAAATATTATTTTCCGGAGACATTTCACTGTGTTGCAGAAATAATCATAAATGCTTATTTAATAAAGCAAAGTGTTATCTGTAAAGCCCAGTAACCTGTAACAACCAACCAGTGTGCATATCTCACTGATCTAACTTCAGTAAATTGAAATCTCTGGATTACTGAACTTTGCACACAATAACTTCTGCTTTATTCAAAATTCTAACTTACTATATATCAGGGAAAAAGGAAAAATTCATTCTTATGAATGGTATACAGTAAAAAGCATAATATTAATAGGCAAAAATCAAGAGAAATGCATTTAGAAATAAACATCAATGACAATTTGCTTTAATCATGCATTTTCAGTTATTTTATTATTTTTTTTAAAACACTAAACCTTACATTTCTTGTACATTACTTTTTGAGCAAGAATTAAAATGTAGATGTTGTGCAAGCTTTTATTTTTTAGGTGCAGGGTTGATCATTTACAAGGACATTGAATTTACAGGGGCTCAATTACAACAAAAGTGAACTGTATGTCAAGTCAAAAGTGTTGTGTGTTTGTGTGTGAGAGAAAATATTATTACCCTTGTCAGGGTTTCTGCTTTCAAGGGTTCTTTTAAGGAGATTTTCTCTCTTTCATCGTTACAGTGACATGTCTGGTTCTACCAGACAGGAAGTAAAATCTGCAACAAAGCTTTCAGGCATTGTGGCTTTCCCCTATTCAACTAAAAAAAATGCATTTTTATTTCTGTCTATGATGTTGCTGGAGATTTTACCTCACTTCCCCTCTCGTAAAAGTGTTGTGCCCAGGACAGTAAAGATAAATCTATCTAACCTTCCCCACTCTATCCAAAACTGCCATGGCTTGGTTCATTTTTAAAATTCCTAGCTGTGTCTGAATTAAATACATTTGAAATACAGACCTAGACCTATAGGGGAAAGTTGAAGTTGTCTTAAAATATAAACCTGTATTTTACCCCTGATGGACAAAGCAACAGATTCAATTTACTGACTTCCTCCCCATTACTTCCCATTCCATAGTTTCCCCACCACTTTGTTCAGCCATCAAGTGCAAAAAAAATAAATCCTGTGAAAGCTCAAATGCACTCTAATCAGGGCTACCAAAGGGCTGAGGACTACCCTCTTGCACCTTCAAAAAATTAGTAATCAATGCCAACTCTTCTATTTCTATCCTAGCAGTATCCCTTTAATCCTCACTTCCCTATTATTTTCCTTGTCTCTAGTTTTTCTATACACTAGTTATTGCAAATCAAGCTCACAGTACTTATTGCACTTGATATTGTGGTCAGGGTTCAGGCTCCCCGACCAGTAGCTATATCAGTAAAGAGATTCACACCAACCAGCAGGATAAGTGCACGAGCAGGTCACCCTGGGGGATTATGCGGTCTCACCCGAGGTGTGGGATTTAGGTACTAATCGCAGTCCTACTAGTGCCAGGTCAAGGTCCTCAGGATCACCCTACCACAAGGTGAGCAAGCCAGGTTCCAGTAACAGATGTTGCAGGTAGGACTCAAGCAGAAACATAGTCAAAGAACAAGCCAAAGATCAGTAACTAGTGGTTGCAGATTGGGATCATGTGGAAATTTAGTCAAGGAACACACCAAAGGTCGGTACAAGAGGTGGCAAAGATAAGGACAGCTGCAGGTACAAAAAGGAGAAAGATTTTGGCTGGGGAGAGCACGATAATCCAGGAAGCAGGAAGTGCAGAGACTTGGCTTAAATCAGGAAGTTCATAGGAGGAGAAAACAGTTCAAGCTTCACCAGAAACAAAATAGAGGGCAAGGCTGTCCAAAGGATCAGATAGGGATTTGTCTAGCACCTCAGGTGGTACGATGAGAAGAGCTGTACCCTGACAACACAGAAGTCCCAGGTTCAGATCCAGTTTTATTAAGGTTTTATTACACATGGATACTTGTGGATTCTACTTTAATCAAAGTACTTGGTCTTTTGTACATCTTTCCAAACGTTCTGGGTCCCTCTCACACAAGGCCATACTGACTGGACTCTCAAACAGTATCTAATTTTAAAGTTGCTTTCCAACTCAGCTGATCACTCACCACCTTTATGCGGAGGACAACTGCAGTCTGCTTCTACTAGGCCCAACAATAGCACCCCAGGGCAGCCAGTATCTTCAAGGAAGTCTCTCTGAATGGAAGGTTGCAGGTTTCCTTAAGTCAGAGGATTCCAATACATCCTCTCAGGGCAGGATCCCAGGAGAGAAAACATATGCCAGGAAATGCGTTAAATATTTAACAACACTACCAGCATGCACTAATAGGCCCCCCAAGTCTGCTGATTGGCTGGGTATTCAATATATTTAATGCAGACTGTTACCTCTAGCACACCCTGCAGGGAAACACTCACACAGTAAGCGACTGATATGATACACTCTATGCTTAGACAGCACAAGCTGACACACAGCTAAACAGACCAAAGCTCTATATAAGATCACAAACAAAAGGAAATTTGGAAAAATACTGTATCCTTACAACTCTAAATCAAGAAGACCTCTATGTACTGACTTTCTCTGTTTTTCTAATTTTATGAATCACAAACACTCATCATAATCTGACACATCAACTATATGCAAACAGTTTTGCTCACATTTGGCCCCATCATTATCCAAATTAAGGCTCTATTTGTTATTTATAAACAGAATGAAATTAATGGTTCAGTTTACTGCTGAGCTGTTAGAAGGCTTTCTGTTTCTTTCACTTGTACCAGGAGAATCAGAGCATCTTGTCTTAACATCATGCCAGGAAGTCCGATCAAGGGAATAGATCAAAGATTTAAGCTCAGATGAAAAGATTCTAACATGGCATACTAAATAAGCAATGTTTGACTTTTATTTACTTTGCATACGTTACATAATTTGCCTTTTTTGTCTAGAATATTTTAGGAGGATCTATTTGTTATGCCATATTAGTAGTGCTTACTTCTTTGTCACAACAAGGCTTACAAAGTAGCATGGCTGAAAAATTGAATATACAAAAGGTGTTTTATGAAAAGATAAAATACAATTTTTTTTTAATATTCTAAAGCATTTTATGGTCAGCGTCTGAGGACTATGCTTATTACCTTTTTCCTGTTCTTAATTATGTGTGATAAATTTGCCACAGCTGCTTAAAATTAAGGTTTTCTTCCTACAGATGTCAAAACATTTTCAGTAGAATTATATTTTTAATTGTTCTTCCTGTAAGCTCAAGAGCATTGGAATACTAAAAGCACAGCATAAATGAGAAACGTACAGTTAGAATTCTCTCTTTCATCACAAATATTGTATTGCTTTTCACAACACCAACAAATTCAACTACACTTTAATGTACATTGCACGTAAAAAATTTATATCCCACGAGGGAGCTTACAATTTAATGTCCCCAATGTCCCTACTATAATCATATTGACGAATACTAGGCCCAATTTAGATAAAAGCTAATTATGCTTGTTTTTGGGTTGTGGAAGGAAACAAAAATTCAACACAGGTAAATCTACAAACACTATGCATATATCGTGCCTATTAGGAACTGAATGCAAGCAATGAAAGCAGGTGCTGGAAAAAAAAGTGAAGAAAAGTGTGCAAATGTTAGGTACAGATAATGGTTACTTCCCCACCTGACAAGCATATGTGAAAATAATGATGTAGTACCCTCCTGACCTTCAAAGGCTAGTGGGACCGCAGGGACAGGATGGACTAACATTTTACTTCAGGGTGTAGTCCTCAAGCAATAACTGAGCAATGTGTACAAATGGGCACCAGTTATTTTTAGATGAAAACACTAGGAGCTTATTGACTCTCACTCAAACCTCCAGCAAGAGAGGGTAAGGGCACAGGACACTCATGGACAAGCAGTGTCCAGAAAATGGGAACAAAAAGACACACCATCTTTACAGACAGAGAACCTTGAAGCCAACCTGGCAGTCTGCAAGGCCCCTTTCACACTGAGGCGTATTTCAGGTGTTTTAGCGCTAAAAATAGCACATAAATAACGCCTGAAATACTCCTGCCCCAGTATTCTCAATGTGAAAGCCCAAGGGCTTTCACACTGAGGCGATGCGCTGGCGGGAGGAAAAAACTTCTCCTGCAAGCCGCATCTTTGGAGCGGTAAAAGGATTATCAGTGTCCTGATTATCAGTGCAGTCCCAACAGTGCCCAGCAGTGCTGTCAATCAATGCCCACCAGTGCTGCCAATCAGAGCCCTCCAGTGCTGCCAATCAGTGCCCATCATTGCCTCCTCATCAGTGTCACCTATTAGTGCCTATCAGTGTCACCTACCAGTGCCGTCTATGAGTGCCCATCCATGCCAGCTATCAGTGTCCATCAGTGCCACCTATCAGTGCTGCCTATCAGAACCACCTGTCAGTGCCCTTCAGTACTGCATATCAGTGCCCATCAGTGCCATCTATTAGCGCTCATCAGTGTAGCCTCATCAATGCCAACTAGTGCCACCTCATTAGTGCCCATCAGTACCACCTATCAGTGCCCATCAGTGCCATCTATCAGTGCCACCTCATCAGTGCACATCAGTGCAGCCTCATCAGCGCACATTAGTGAAGGAGAAAAATTACCTGTTTGCAAATGTATAACAAAATATAAAAATTTTTTGTTTTTTTCAAAATTTACAATCTTTTTTAGTTTGTTTAGCAGAAAAACAAAAAAACACAGTGGTGATAAATACCACCAAAAGACAGCTCTATTTGTGTGAAACATTTATAAAAATGTCATATGGGTACAGTGTTTAATGACCATGAAATTGTCATTCAAAGTGAGATGGAGCTGAAAAATGAAAATTGACCTGGTAAGGAAAGGGGGTAAAAGTGCCTAGGAGTCAAGTGGTTAAAAGAGAAGTATGGTTTTCTTTTTCTTTTTTTAGATTCATACTTACCTAGGTAGATGCAAGATGCAGTGAACGTTTTTTTTAACTTAATACACATAATGCATTTAGGTAAAAACTTTAGATCTACTCTAAGTCCAGTCCAACCAGGAAATACATTTTAGGGCTTGTTCATGCACTTTTATTTAAGAAAAGGTTACTCTTACCCTTTTAATGCTACACAGCAACACATATGCTTCCTCCAGCCTCTTGGCTTATTCTTGCAATGTTTCACTAGCCATATTCCTCTGGCCCCTGTTTGGTAATCTAGACCGTCTTACACAAATACAAACTCTGCAACTTCTTTGCAACTCCCTGCACTGGCCCATGCCCTGACTTCTCGGCAAAGGACCACCTTTTTCCCAGATAGAGCCCTGAATCACCACCAGCCCGTTGATTATGAAGGTTGCACACACCTGCACACTGCTGGTCTCCCCTAAGACATGGACACAGGGTCAGAGGCTTCATCCCTACCGAGACTCATTGAATCATTGAAGCTTCTTTATGTATATATATATATAATATATATGTGTATAACATGGTTTTAGCCATGTCCTACTTTGTCCAAAATGTAAAAAAAATGCATACATTTAATATGTTTTGGTTTCAGATACAGTATACCTTAAAGGGTTGTAAAGGATAATTTTATTTTTTATTTTTAAATAACAAACATGGTTTACTTACCTCCACTGTGCAGTTCGTTTTGCACAGAGTGGCCCTGAACCTGGTCTTCTGGGGTCCCTCGGCGGCTGTCTCTGCTCCTCCACGCAAGAAATAACCCCCTTCATGCGAGCTCTCTTGCATTGGGGTTACTTCTTGCGGGCATTAAGGTGAACAAAATATGAACCTTTACAACCCCTTTAACATCTCTACTGTTACATACACTGTAGCTGCCAACAGTCCTGATTTTCCTTGGACATTCACGGTTTTTAGACCCTTGTCCCGGTCTGTCTGTGTCCCGGGAAAAATCACGGGAATTTGGCTTTGTCCCCACAACCCGTCACTGACCGACCACCGGCCGCAGTTCCCGGCTGTGAAGACATGGCTGCGGGTTGTCCCCATGTGGCTAGCAGGTCTCTTCCGTGTGTATAGTGCAGAGGGGAGGGGCCTCTGACCCAGGCAGCTAATCGGCTAATTGGCTTCTCTCTTTAGTGTACACGCAGAGCAAATCACTTATGTCTGGGTCGGAGGCCTATCCCCTCTGCACTGCACACACGGAAAAGACCTGCTAGCCGGAGGGAGATCTCACGGGTACCACAGAGCTGGCGTCCACCCCTCCCCCCACTGTACACAAGGAAGAGACATGCTAGCTGGAGGGAGATCCCATGGCACCACAGAGCTGCCGTCCACCCCCCCTCTTAGTGAGCTAGCAGCCAGCAGAGGTGCAGGGGGAGATGCTGCAGGCACCAGGATGTTGCAGGTGAGTGGCCAGCATAGAGTGATCTGTTGGATGGTCTGTGTGTTGGGGGGGTACAGAGCACTGTGTTGCAGGTGCACATCAAGTGAAGTCCTGTATCATGCCTGCACCCTCTCACCCTCTCCTGTACCATGCCTGCACCAGTTCACCCTCTTCTATACCATGCCTGCACCCTCTCACCCCCTCCTGCACAATGCTGGCACCCTCTCACCCACTCCTGTACCATTCCTGCACCCTTTCACCCCCTTCTATACCATGCCTGCACCAGTTTACCCTCTCCTGTACCATGCCTGCACCCTCTCACCCTCTCCTGTACCATGCCTGCTCCCTCTCACCCTCTCCTGTACCTTGTCTGCATCCTCCCTGTACCATGTCGGCACCCTCTCCTGTACTATGTCCGCACCCTCTCACCCTCTCCTGTACCATGTCTGCACCCTCTCTGACAGTCTCCTGTACCATGTCTGCACCCTCTCTGACTGTCTCCTGTATCATGTGCCCATGCTCTCTGACCGTCTCTTGTATCGTGTCTGCAGTCTCTGACCATCCCTTGTATCATGTCTGCAATCTCTGACCATCTCTTGTATCATGTCTGCAATCTCTGACAATCTCCTGTATCATGTCTGCACACTCTTTGACCATCTTCCTTTCTCTTTTTTTCTCTCTCCCTCTTTCTCTTTTTTTCTCTCTCCCTATTTCTCCCTGTCTTTCTCTCTCCCTCTCTTCCTTCACCCTCCATCCCTCTTTAATCTCAGACTCTAACCACATCCCCATTATGCCATGCCCAAAATTCAGTTTAAGCCACACCCATTTTTGCTGCACGCACAACACATTTTCTCGCTCTGCTAAGCCACACCTACAAACGACTGCCCCACTCATAAATAAAATAAGACTCCGCCTGCATACAAAAAAGTGTCACTATTAATTTTTTCAGAATGTTGGCAACTATGCTGTTGGAGGGATGAGAAGCACTTCTCGGGAGTGAACACAATGCAATTTAAAGCCATGTCTCTATTATAAAGTGTTTATTCTAAAAACATCATTATTTTAAACATCTAAGCAGAAGGTAGACATTGGAAAGCTTGAAAATCAGTGTCTAACTGCCTGCAGGCACACACCTTCCTATTCAGATCAGCTTTTGTTTTGCATGCCAAGTGTAGGTAAAATATGTAATTTAACATTTAATGTGGAGAGCAGGATTAGGTGAAGTGCCTCTTCTGAGTGGAGGTGTTTTCAGGAAATTAATTATGGCTTATCACTGTTTGTGCACAAAACAAGAAACTGATCATGCAAGCATGGCCACAATACAGTACAGTTTAAGGTGTGAAAGACACAAAATTTAGTCCAATTACGCTGAGAATGAATAATTTAATTGTCAATTATTCCTGAACAGATACTGTAAGTATGCATTATACAGATATTTGAAAACAAAAAGTTTTATTAATGCCTGTTAAAGAGCTACGGCAGTAAAAAAGGGTCTTGAGGAGCCTGTCTGAAAAAAAACAAAAACATTTTATCTTGCTTTTAATGTATGTATAGCCCAATTTTTTTCTTTTTCTGATAGAGTAGAAAAACGTTAGAATTTTGTTTGGTTATTATTTTTTGTATCCATGTTGCGTACAGTAGATTAATTCTCAAGAATATGCAAAAGATGAAGTTCTGTAGTCTTACGTTCAGGGCTGTCACTACCGCTAGGCAAACTAGGCAGCTAGGCAGTAACAAGGTAAGAAGCTTGAGATTTTTTCTCTATCCCCCTTCGAAAAAGTTCTGAAATTACTGTGTAGAGGTCTCCAGTGTGGATTACCTTGTTGGGACAAAGCCTAGTGACATTAAAGTGATTATAAATGCATTTTTTTTTAAATAACAAATGTTTTTTTTACTTACTTGCCAAGTGCAATGGAAATGCACAGAGCAGACCAAATGCCTAAATACCAAGAAGCGCAGGCGGGCTTTTGGGACTTGTGATCACTGTGACTGGATGGCTATAATGAATTGTCGGCTCCCGGCAATACAAAGAAAAGTAATTGATAAAAAAAAATGCGTGGGGGTCCCCCCAAATTCCATTACCAGGCCCTTCAGGTGGTATGGATATTAAGGGGAACCCTGCGTCAAATTTAAAAAAAACATGACGTGGGGTTCCCCCCAATTATCCATACCAGACCCTTCAAGTCTGGTATGGATTTTAAGGGGAACTCCACGGCAAGTTAAAAAAAAATGGCGTGAAGTTCCCCCCAAAAATCCATACCAGACCCTTTATCCGAGCACGCAACCTGGCAGGCCGCAGGAAAAGAGGGGGGATGAGAGAGCGCCCCGCCCTCCTGAACCGTACAAGGCCACATGCCCTCAACATGGGGAGGATGCTTTGGGGGTCTGTGACTGTTGATGGGGACAAGGGCCTCATCCACACAACCCTTGCCCGGTGGTTGTGGGGGTCTGCAGGTGGGGGGCTTATCAGACACAGTTGGGAAAGTCCTTTATTAAAAAAAAAAAACATTCCAGCCATTCCAGTGTCCCGCGGTGATCCGATGTCCAGCGCTGCAGTCTCCGCTCCACACGAAACGTCATTGGCTGAGCGGACCTGATGGGGAACTTCCTCTGCAATGTAATAAATGAATATACCCACCCCTTCTCAAGTTCCCCATCAGGTCCACTCAGCCAATGACGTCATTGGCTATTCCCCGGCAACATGAGTTTGACTCGAACTCGAAGCTCATCCCTATTATGCATCAGAAGCTGCCTGAGACATCTTATTTACTGTGCTGAGAGCGCACATGGAGTGCACTCTCAGCACAGAAAAGCCGTTCCCCATGGACGCATATATGCAGCCACTCGGCATTAACACCTACCCGCCCAGCCGCTGCATATATGTGTACAGCCACCAAGAACAATTGAAAATTGCAATCTTAAATTTGCTGTTGCACACTATATATAATGGATTGAGGGACAATTTTTCTCTCCAATTGGCAACACTGACATAAGGAATTTTGTCCTTCCATAGTGCAGTGACCTGTGTTTTAAAAATGTTCAAGTTCTTTTTTTCTGGGGGGAGGAGGCGCTGGTATTGCCTATGGCACAAAATAGTCTAGAACCGGCCCTGCTTACGTTGCTTCTGTCGTTCTGATACAGAAGGGTGAGTAGAGTGTTGTCACCTTAGGACTCAAAGTGATTAAGGCCTCATGTAAACTGCTGCTGGTAAACTGACGTTTAGGAGCAGTTGGGTATTTTTTTCAACTGCCCCTGAACTCTCTGTTATCTTATCAGTGCATGTACACAGGGTCGTTTCTAGGCAGTTGAGTTTAGAGGTTTTTTTTGTAACGCAAACAAATGGGTTCAGAAGCTGAGTTTAGAGGCATTTCAAGCACCAAACACCTCTAAACGCTTCTAAACGCGGTAACTCGCGTTTAGCTGCGTTTCGTTTACAGGCATTTTTTTTAAACGCTCCTAAACGCGGCTAAACGCGGCATTTAAACTCGGGGAAAACTGACATTTTAAATGTGTGTTACTATCTGTCAAGTTAAATCATTCAGGAGAGGTTGTAAAAACGTCCTGTGTACATGAAGCCTAAGGCTGGCCATATATTATACAATTTTCTTGTACAATTTTCCTTTAGATTTAACAAAACTTTATAATTTTAGGTCAAACCTAAACACTTTTAGTTTGTATGTAATCAGGCGGGCCCTACATAGTTGCAGTTAAAGCTAAAATAAATTGAACAAGCAAATTATATAATGTATGGCCAACTTTACTAGCAGAATCCAACAGAGAAATAAGGGGGGAGATGGGAAAAAGAAAACTAATGCAGCTACTACATCTAGGGACTGCTAATCTGCAACATAAATTTAATTTATGTTTTTGGTTTAGATATGCTTTAAGCTAGTACTCTACATACCCATAGTTGTCATTTTAAAGTGTTACTAAACCCACAACCGTAAAATCAGTCTGTATATGCAGTAAAGCATGCTTATTATACTCACTGTGGAACCTAAGCGGTTAATCTTTTGCATTCTGTATAAAGGCTATTTGATCCTGTCTCTCTGATCCTCCTCTTCTTCCACTGTCTCCAAAAAAAAACTAATATTTACAGAGCCAGGGGACAGGCTGCACATGCTTAGTTTGGTGTGTTTTGCTAGAGAGTTTTTTTTTTTGGGAGGATGCATGTGATCAGCACAGGGCCAATCAGCACTGCCCAGACACGTCCAGACAGAGGATCAGGGGAGAATGAAAACTCTTCCTATAAGCTTTACTAGGAACTGATACAAGTCACAAGACTGCTATATAATGCTGATGAGAAAAGGTATATATCAGTTTATATTTACAAAAATAATTGCATTTCCATATTCTGTGTACTGTGGGAGACCGGATAAAGTCAATGTAGGTTCTGGATTTAGTAACACTTTAAACCAGAGACTCTCATTTTCTTGTTATGAAATTATTTTTCATGTGCCTGGTCTTCATGAGATGAATCTGAACCCTGACTGATTTTAGACTTGTGTGCTGTTCAAACACCTACCCCACCCAACTCCAGTGCATGCAATATGCCACTGGCAGAGTTATAGATAATGGAATGTAGACTAAATGGAAGTTTAGTATAATTTCACTTGAGTTTTCTTTAACTTTTTATGTGTCTGCTGCTCTAAACACAAAAAAATGCATGTAAATGAAGATACACATAAATACTAGGTTGTAATTTGAAATGAAGTGATGCTCTTTCACTGTCCCCTGATACATGAAGAAGTGTGTTTAGCTAAGGTCCTGTTCACACCTGGGAATTTGCGATCACGGACAGAATCTCCACGATTCTGCCTGCAATCCCAAAACGCTCTGCAAACCTGACAAATCGCACCATGCTTGTTCAGGTGTCGTTCATTTTCAATGGCACCTAAATGTGGTTGTGATTCTGCTGCAATTGTCGCATGATAAATTGCGCTGCAATTGCGGAAAACCAAATCTTGTGAAGCTTGTCATCCAAAAGAAGCTCCTGCCCAGATTTAGGTGCCATTGAAAATGAATGGCACCTGAACAAGCGTGGTGCGATTTCTCAGTTTTGCAGAGCATTTGGGATCATGGACAGAATCGCAGCAATTCTGCCTGCGGTCACAAACATCCAGGGGTGAACGGGGCCTTAAGACCCCTTTCACACTGGAGGTGTTTTTCAGGCGCTTTAGCGCTAAAAATAGCGCCTGTAAAGAACCTGAAAAAAGCCTCATCTGCAATACCAGTGTGAAAGCCCGAGTGACTCCAAAGTCTCTGTGCTATCAGGAGATGGATTGAGGACAGTGGAAGAAGAGGAGGATCAGAGAAGACAGGATCAAACAGACTTCATACACAATGCAGAAGATTAACCTCTTAGGTTCCACAGTGAGTGTAACAAGCATGCTTTATTGCATATACAGACTGATTTTACAGTTTACTTTTACTTTACTGTTTACCTTACTGTTAGTAACACTATAAGCTGCAAAGGGGAGTACACATGCCGCGGTACACATGCTTCTTGGCTGCTGCAAGAAATAAACCCCCCACACCTTTTGATCTGTACTAATCATATCCAAAAAAAAAATCAACTGGCTCAAAATCTGTGACGATCCCATTGAGAGTATTGCTAAGTTATCACTTTTTGATTCTCCTGAATATTGGCAGTTAGCCTTATCTGCTCTGCAAAGGATCACACCATTTGGGAGCCTAGAAAGTGATGACGCATTAATTCTATGACACTATGAAGACTGGAAAAAAAAAAAAAAACAATGATTATAATCAGATTCAGGAAAATTTACACATTCGCTGATTTGCTAATGCACCTAATTTTCCAGCTGATTTGTTCGCACTGCTCACAAACTCTACATACAAAACTATAAGGAAATAAAGCTGCGCAACTACGTAAAAATTGTGAATAAAAATAACCGAAAATTATTAAGTGTGAAATCACAATGTGATATCACCTCAAAGGTGACGTGACTGAACAATATAACATGTAAATGTAACAATGAATGATATACTTTGAGCCTCTGGGTAATAAATGGTGTTACACTCTATTCCTTGGTATTAACACAAGAGAATTCAATAGCAGTTCATAAATGGCATAAAATCCCCAGAAAAAGAATAAAGTGTATAAGGGTTCAATCTCTTCAAAATTGAATTTGTGACTTCAAAGCTGAAACACCATGGAAGAAGTGCTGATACGACAGAAAGGAATCCACCACCTTATCTTTCTCAGGCTGCTTACCAGAAATCCTGATCCCTGAGAGAGATCAGTCTGAGTAGATGGCTATTATCCCCGCCAGGGTCTCTAATTGGCTCTCTCTGTACTTATATTCCTCTAGGCTTCAGTCTGTAGTCCCCAGATATCTCCACGAATCGCATTTAGGGTGAAAAAGAAAGCCCCATAGCGTAATCCAATATTATAAAACGTTTATTAAAATAAAAAGATGCACTTACAGCATGTTGAATAAAAAACAGCAGTGGTTGTGTATAAGGCCGGCCGGCTCTCACTACCCGTTGCTTCCGGGATTCGTATTGTGGTGACGTCAGCACGCCGCTCCTCCCTACGTCGTTTCGACAAACCTGTCGTCATCCAGGGGCACGGGCGGCGTGCTGATCCACCACCATTTTATGTGTTGTGAGCGATAGCTGGGTCCGCCCAGAACAGAGTTCCCAGCATCCCAGCTGCGGGTGTCGCCATCTTGAAAATGGGCAAACTGCCCTTACATTAATAACCTATTACCTTTGATCTCACTGTCGGATCCTACTCCGACATATAGATACAAAAGATCACGGCCGGGATATCCACTCACTATGAGTGAACCTATTCAGTATAAATCATTGTAACATATCAGTGACATTAACGGAGTCCGACTGGATCTGAACTCTCGGCATCTCCGCTACACATATCACCATATTGAAAATGGGCAAACCGCCCTTACATCCAAAACACTGACTAGCGTTGGCAATGTCAGACGTAAATCAGATATGTAAACTAAAAAGGGATCCAACTAAACAGTTAGCTCACTGTGAGTGAAACTTGCATTAAAATAGCAAGCACACTCCGCCCATATGCATCCTAAATATACAGGCACATAAGATATAAGGCTACAGAAATACTATACGTTGGTTGAAATCAAACCTAATATGATATAAAGGGGTTCACATCCCTACCCCACATTTCCTGGATATATCATAACGTATAAATGTATTCCAAGCCATTAAAATATTTAAAAATGTTAAGTGTTTCTCCATATGCTAGATAGGTGTAATGTGACCGCCACCCTGTGGACAGATTCACGATTACACTCATTGTTTCTTAATATAAAAAAACCATGGCCATCTGCATATGGAATGTCACTATGGGAGAAGGAACTAAAAAATAGAAAGAAGGGAATTATTGGAGAAAGGTAATTGTAAACCAAATATCTAAGCGAATTGGATCTGTCTGTTGGATTCTATGAGCATATATATTCACCATAAATGTATGGGTGCCGCCAAAGCACACACCCCGACACCATAATGAAAAAACACATGTTCAACAAACCTGATGTGTACTCAAATGAACCCATAGACATCCCCAAGGGCGACCCCCTTAAGATGTCCATGGATCAATGCACTACACCAATCTGAATGTGTATAACTGGAGTATTTGTCTCGGTGCCATAGGTCCCCTAAGGGTATCGATAGTGATGGAATGGGGATGTACCGAGAGCTCAGATCCAGTTTACATTGCTATACAGAAATTATATCCACCTAGCTGTTATCGATGAATGCATTGACATCAATGTCGACGTTAAGCCCATAAGGGGTATAGCAGCGGACCTTATGGATCCAGCTCATTTCCATGCGGGATATTTCCCTGACTAGAGACCCACCCCTCCAATGAGGACTATACCTGTCAATTCCTAAAAAGGAAGTACCCTCTGGATTGCGCTGGTGGTGTAAGTCATAATGCTTGGATACCGAATGATATTGGAAGCCACTCTTAATGTTAGCTATGTGTTCTCCAAGTCTTATTTGCATGGTCCGTTTTGTCCTACCTATATATTGCATCCCGCAAGGACATTGCAGGAGGTATACAACGCCTGTGGAACTGCATGTGACAAAAGTATCGATCTTATGAGTTTTTGAAGTACTGCTGGATACAAATACTTCAGTCTTTTTAGATCTGATTTTGTTTATGGAGCACACCTGGCACCGACGGCATTGATGGTACCCAGATAATTTTTGGAAAAAAGAGACTTTCTTAGGTGGAGGGTCAACCACATTGGGTGCCACTCTATCTCTCAGGGAAGGGGCACCCCTGAAAATAACTTGTGGGATTGTTGGGAGGAAAGTGTTGATGATACGGTCACTCCCCAAAAGATGCCAGTGTTTCCGAATGATTCTTTTTATCATATAATGCTGTGTAGAGTATGTTGTGATGAATGGTATACACAATTGTTCTTGTTTCTTTTTTGGGCCATTTGTTAACAAAGGTGATCTTTCCATGCCCCCCACTTCCTTCAAAATGTCTTCCAAGGCTTTCTCATCATAGCCCTTTTCCAATAGCCTATCTTTCAGGATATTGGCCTGGAGAAAGTAATCGGACTTTTCAGAACAATTTCTCCGCATGCGAACAAATTGGCTTTTCGGCACTGACTTCAGCCAAGAGTCCTTGTGGCAACTATCGCTCGGTATATAAGCGTTGCGGTCAGTTTGTTTGAAGTACGATATCGTTTTGAAACCCACTTCACTCTTGGTGATTGTAAGGTCCAAAAAATTAATCCGTACTTGACTAGCCTCATAAATGAAACGTATACCTCTATCATTCTGATTAATCTCTAGGAAGAAAGCTTCCAGCTGTGCAACTGTGCCATCCCAGAGGAGGAGGACGTCATCAATATACCTAGCCCAAAGTTTAAGATGTGGGCTTCGGTCTTTAAAGATGACGTCCTCCTCCCATTTGGCCATGAACAGATTGGCCAAGCTGGGGGCATATTTCGCCCCCATGGCTACTCCCCGTTCCTGCTTGTAGAAGTTGTGACTAAACCAGAAATAGTTGTGTTTTGCCGCATAATCTAGAAGCTCCATAATGAAATTTTGTTGTTCTTCCGATGTTGTTGAATGGAGATTTAAATAATACTTAACAGCTGATAACCCCAAAGAATGGGGAATTATAGTATAAAGTGATGTCACATCAGCTGTGACCATCCACATGTATTCACTGGGATGTTGATCTGCCAGCAAATTAATTACATGTCTGGTGTCTTTCAGATAGGACGGCATTTTCAGCACTAATGGTTGAAGAAAAAAGTCTATATATTTGCCCACCCGGGACGTGATGGAATCAATTCCGCTAACTATCGGACGTCCCGGGGGGCAAGTCAGACTTTTATGTATTTTAGGCAAACAGTACAGGATAGGAACCCTCGGTGCCTTAGGGACCAAAAAAAGCTGTTCCTTTTCATTCAGAATTCCTAATTGTACGCCCTTTAGTACCAAGTCATCCAGGGTCTTTTTATATTTAATGATTGGATTTCCGACCAAGAGGGTATAGGTCTCCTGATCCCCAACAATCCTGGATAATTCTTGAAGATAGTCATCCCTATCAAGGATCACTATCCCCCCCTTTATCGGCGGGGCGTATAACCAATTGTTTATTGTTACACAAGGTGTCTAAGCCCTGCTCTAAATTCTTCTCCATTTTTTTATTTGTTGTTTTTACAGATTCCAAATCTCGCAGAACCACATCACGAAATACTCTCAGTGATGGTGCTAGGGTACCTGGGGGGTTAAAAGTGGAAGCATTGGACAATCCCGTATATTGATAATTATTCAACACTAATCCCCCCTGGCGTGTAGGAATACTAGCGAAATGCCTTTTGATGTTAATTCTCCTAACGTACTTGTGTACGTCCATGTACGTTTCGAATTTGTTGAGTTTTCGAGGAGGGGCAAATTTTAAACCCTTATTCAAAAGGGCTGTTTCAGATTCTGTCAAGGTTTGGGAACTGAGGTTGAAAATGCCTTCACCTGTTATGCTCTTGGTTTTTTTAGATTGTGCTCTCCTCCCCCCTCTTGTTCCTCTTTGTTTTCTATGGGCCTCTTTATGCCCTGATTGGCTTTGGGAAAACCCCAATGGTGTTGATCTTGCGTTTTCCCACTGGGTCTCCTTGATCGGTCTCTAGTAGACCATGTGAGTTCCTGGTCTTCCAGATCATACTCACTCTGTTTCTGGTGTACAGGACCGTCCCTATCTCTAAGAGGGAAAAAACGGTTATGGGATTCTCCCCTGTTGTTAAACTCCCAATCCTCTCTGTACCTATCATAGTAAGTCCGCTCGTCCTGTCGAGGACTTTGATAGGGTGGTCTATCATAACCATAGTTGTTATACGAGCCTCTATCGGTCTCTCTCCTAGACCCAGGAGGGTCCCTATAGGATTGGTGTTGATTATTACTATATTGTTGTTGGCCATAATCACGATCATCTCTCCTCCCTGAACCATATTGTTGGTTCCATCCAGTATTTCTTGGAGGTTGTCCCCCTTTGGGAGGTACCTGTGTTCGTTTGGGTGACTGATACGACACCCGCCTTCCTTTCTTACCTGATTTGTTATTAGTTGTTTTCTTAGGAGTTTTATGTGAGACTTCCCTAATGGGCAAATGTTGTATTACCCCTGTAGAAGTATCTGGGGCATTATCTCCCTGAATAATAGCCTCCATTCTTGTTTCCTGTTTATCCAACTCCTCATTAGCCAATTTCTTTTGCCATTCAAAGACAAAATTGGCTTGATAATCCCCATAGTCCCTATTGTATTTCTTTCTTTTTTTGATTTTTTGTTCCTTCTCCTCCTTATCTAATAATTTTAAAAGATTAATGGTTCGCTCCTTATATTCTTCCCCCTCTTTATGAGGAAGGAGGCTATCTTTAAGGGTTTTTATCTCCCCATCTAGTCTGGTTAATTTGCTATTTTTTCTACCGACTAGGAAGCGTAAAAAATTGACCCCAGCATCATTAAAATACCGGAACCAACTTTCCAACTCTATCTCTCCCTTTTGGGGACATACCTCCCATCGTAGGCTTCTTGGGACCATGCTTAATTTGATGTACGTCTCCAAAAAGGCTATATCCCATTGGGTGTGTACCTCAGAAATGGTCAGATTTTGGAGTCTGACAAATAGTCCCCCCAAATCTCCATCTTTGGTGTTAAAGGTCTCAAATACACCTTGAGTGTTGACCACCTTAGAAGCCCGATATTCAAAAATATCCATTGGTGTTCCAATGGATAATAGTAGAATATTGTGAATTAAATCTTACTTGGTGCAATAATTGCAAAAAACTTAACCGTGAGTATAGTAACCGATACCCTAGATTTAAATGGATGTTTTAGGTCCAAAAAACCTATATATCACCCTAAAGGTGTCAGACTGCTGCAATATATATGTATCTCAATGGCAAAATGTAAAAAGTGTAGGAATACTGCGCTGTCTGCAAAAACTGAATGTGATAACTCAATATCTGTGCTGCAACTAAAAAATGTGAGACACACACAAATAACAATATTATAAGGAAATAAAGCTGCGCAACTACGTAAAAATTGTGAATAAAAATAACCGAAAATTATTAAGTGTGAAATCACAATGTGATATCACCTCAAAGGTGACGTGACTGAACAATATAACATGTAAATGTAACAATGAATGATATACTTTGAGCCTCTGGGTAATAAATGATGTTACACTCTATTCCTTGGTATTAACACAAGAGAATTCAATAGCAGTTCATAAATGGCATAAAGTCCCCAGAAAAAGAATAAAGTGTATAAGGGTTCAATCTCTTCAAAATTGAATTTGTGACTTCAAAGCTGAAACACCATGGAAGAAGTGCTGATACGACAGAAAGGAATCCACCACCTTATCTTTCTCAGGCTGCTTACCAGAAATCCTGATCCCTGAGAGAGATCAGTCTGAGTAGATGGCTATTATCCCCGCCAGGGTCTCTAATTGGCTCTCTCTGTACTTATATTCCTCTAGGCTTCAGTCTGTAGTCCCCAGATATCTCCACGAATCGCATTTAGGGTGAAAAAGAAAGCCCCATAGCGTAATCCAATATTATAAAACGTTTATTAAAATAAAAAGATGCACTTACAGCATGTTGAATAAAAAACAGCAGTGGTTGTGTATAAGGCCGGCCGGTTCTCACTACCCGTTGCTTCCGGGATTCGTATTGTGGTGACGTCAGCACGCCGCTCCTCCCTACGTCGTTTCGACAAACCTGTCGTCATCCAGGGGCACGGGCGGCGTGCTGATCCACCACCATTTTATGTGTTGTGAGCGATAGCTGGGTCCGCCCAGAACAGAGTTCCCAGCATCCCAGCTGCGGGTGTCGCCATCTTGAAAATGGGCAAACTGCCCTTACATTAATAACCTATTACCTTTGATCTCACTGTCGGATCCTACTCCGACATATAGATACAAAAGATCACGGCCGGGATATCCACTCACTATGAGTGAACCTATTCAGTATAAATCATTGTAACATATCAGTGACATTAACGGAGTCCGACTGGATCTGAACTCTCGGCATCTCCGCTACACATATCACCATATTGAAAATGGGCAAACCGCACTTACATCCGAAACACTGACTAGTGTTGGCAATGTCAGACGTAAATCAGATATGTAAACTAAAAAGGGATCCAACTAAACAGTTAGCTCACTGTGAGTGAAACTTGCATTAAAATAGCAAGCACACTCCGCCCATATGCATCCTAAATATACAGGCACATAAGATATAAGGCTACAGAAATACTATACGTTGGTTGAAATCAAACCTAATATGATATAAAGGGGTTCACATCCCTACCCCACATTTCCTGGATATATCATAACGTATAAATGTATTCCAAGCCATTAAAATATTTAAAAATGTTAAGTGTTTCTCCATATGCTAGATAGGTGTAATGTGACCGCCACCCTGTGGACAGATTCACGATTACACTCATTGTTTCTTAATATAAAAAAACCATGGCCATCTGCATATGGAATGTCACTATGGGAGAAGGAACTAAAAAATAGAAAGAAGGGAATTATTGGAGAAAGGTAATTGTAAACCAAATATCTAAGCGAATTGGATCTGTCTGTTGGATTCTATGAGCATATATATTCACCATAAATGTATGGGTGCCGCCAAAGCACACACCCCGACACCATAATGAAAAAACACATGTTCAACAAACCTGATGTGTACTCAAATGAACCCATAGACATCCCCAAGGGCGACCGGTTACTATACTCACGGTTAAGTTTTTTGCAATTATTGCACCAAGTAAGATTTAATTCACAATATTCTACTATTATCCATTGGAACACCAATGGATATTTTTGAATATCGGGCTTCTAAGGTGGTCAACACTCAAGGTGTATTTGAGACCTTTAACACCAAAGATGGAGATTTGGGGGGACTATTTGTCAGACTCAAAAATCTGACCATTTCTGAGGTACACACCCAATGGGATATAGCCTTTTTGGAGACGTACATCAAATTAAGCATGGTCCCAAGAAGCCTACGATGGGAGGTATGTCCCCAAAAGGGAGAGATAGAGTTGGAAAGTTGGTTCCGGTATTTTAATGATGCTGGGGTCAATTTTTTACGCTTCCTAGTCGGTAGAAAAAATAGCAAATTAACCAGACTAGATGGGGAGATAAAAACCCTTAAAGATAGTCTCCTTCCTCATAAAGAGGGGGAAGAATATAAGGAGCGAACCATTAATCTTTTAAAATTATTAGATAAGGAGGAGAAGGAACAAAAAATCAAAAAAAGAAAGAAATACAATAGGGACTATGGGGATTATCAAGCCAATTTTGTCTTTGAATGGCAAAAGAAATTGGCTAATGAGGAGTTGGATAAACAGGAAACAAGAATGGAGGCTATTATTCAGGGAGATAATGCCCCAGATACTTCTACAGGGGCAATACAACATTTGCCCATTAGGGAAGTCTCACATAAAACTCCTAAGAAAACAACTAATAACAAATCGGGTAAGAAAGGAAGGCGGGTGTCGTATCAGTCACCCAAACGAACACAGGTACCTCCCAAAGGGGGACAACCTCCAAGAAATACTGGATGGAACCAACAACATGGTTCAGGGAGGAGAGATGATCGTGATTATGGCCAACAACAATATAGTAATAATCAACACCAATCCTATAGGGACCCTCCTGGGTCTAGGAGAGAGACCGATAGAGGCTCGTATAACAACTATGGTTATGATAGACCACCCTATCAAAGTCCTCGACAGGACGAGCGGACTTACTATGATAGGTACAGAGAGGATTGGGAGTTTAACAACAGGGGAGAATCCCATAACCGTTTTTTCCCTCTTAGAGATAGGGACGGTCCTGTACACCAGAAACAGAGTGAGTATGATCTGGAAGACCAGGAACTCACATGGTCTACTAGAGACCGATCAAGGAGACCCAGTGGGAAAACGCAAGATCAACACCATTGGGGTTTTCCCAAAGCCAATCAGGGCATAAAGAGGCCCATAGAAAACAAAGAGGAACAAGAGGGGGGAGGAGAGCACAATCTAAAAAAACCAAGAGCATAACAGGTGAAGGCATTTTCAACCTCAGTTCCCAAACCTTGACAGAATCTGAAACAGCCCTTTTGAATAAGGGTTTAAAATTTGCCCCTCCTCGAAAACTCAACAAATTCGAAACGTACATGGACGTACACAAGTACGTTAGGAGAATTAACATCAAAAGGCATTTCGCTAGTATTCCTACACGCCAGGGGGGATTAGTGTTGAATAATTATCAATATACGGGATTGTCCAATGCTTCCACTTTTAACCCCCCAGGTACCCTAGCACCATCACTGAGAGTATTTCGTGATGTGGTTCTGCGAGATTTGGAATCTGTAAAAACAACAAATAAAAAAATGGAGAAGAATTTAGAGCAGGGCTTAGACACCTTGTGTAACAATAAACAATTGGTTATACGCCCCGCCGATAAAGGGGGGGGATAGTGATCCTTGATAGGGATGACTATCTTCAAGAATTATCCAGGATTGTTGGGGATCAGGAGACCTATACCCTCTTGGTCGGAAATCCAATCATTAAATATAAAAAGACCCTGGATGACTTGGTACTAAAGGGCGTACAATTAGGAATTCTGAATGAAAAGGAACAGCTTTTTTTGGTCCCTAAGGCACCGAGGGTTCCTATCCTGTACTGTTTGCCTAAAATACATAAAAGTCTGACTTGCCCCCCGGGACGTCCGATAGTTAGCGGAATTGATTCCATCACGTCCCGGGTGGGCAAATATATAGACTTTTTTCTTCAACCATTAGTGCTGAAAATGCCGTCCTATCTGAAAGACACCAGACATGTAATTAATTTGCTGGCAGATCAACATCCCAGTGAATACATGTGGATGGTCACAGCTGATGTGACATCACTTTATACTATAATTCCCCATTCTTTGGGGTTATCAGCTGTTAAGTATTATTTAAATCTCCATTCAACAACATCGGAAGAACAACAAAATTTCATTATGGAGCTTCTAGATTATGCGGCAAAACACAACTATTTCTGGTTTAGTCACAACTTCTACAAGCAGGAACGGGGAGTAGCCATGGGGGCGAAATATGCCCCCAGCTTGGCCAATCTGTTCATGGCCAAATGGGAGGAGGACGTCATCTTTAAAGACCGAAGCCCACATCTTAAACTTTGGGCTAGGTATATTGATGACGTCCTCCTCCTCTGGGATGGCACAGTTGCACAGCTGGAAGCTTTCTTCCTAGAGATTAATCAGAATGATAGAGGTATACGTTTCATTTATGAGGCTAGTCAAGTACGGATTAATTTTTTGGACCTTACAATCACCAAGAGTGAAGTGGGTTTCAAAACGATATCGTACTTCAAACAAACTGACCGCAACGCTTATATACCGAGCGATAGTTGCCACAAGGACTCTTGGCTGAAGTCAGTGCCGAAAAGCCAATTTGTTCGCATGCGGAGAAATTGTTCTGAAAAGTCCGATTACTTTCTCCAGGCCAATATCCTGAAAGATAGGCTATTGGAAAAGGGCTATGATGAGAAAGCCTTGGAAGACATTTTGAAGGAAGTGGGGGGCATGGAAAGATCATCTTTGTTAACAAATGGCCCAAAAAAGAAACAAGAACAATTGTGTATACCATTCATCACAACATACTCTACACAGCATTATATGATAAAAAGAATCATTCGGAAACACTGGCATCTTTTGGGGAGTGACCGTATCATCAACACTTTCCTCCCAACAATCCCACAAGTTATTTTCAGGGGTGCCCCTTCCCTGAGAGATAGAGTGGCACCCAATGTGGTTGACCCTCCACCTAAGAAAGTCTCTTTTTTCCAAAAATTATCTGGGTACCATCAATGCCGTCGGTGCCAGGTGTGCTCCATAAACAAAATCAGATCTAAAAAGACTGAAGTATTTGTATCCAGCAGTACTTCAAAAACTCATAAGATCGATACTTTTGTCACATGCAGTTCCACAGGCGTTGTATACCTCCTGCAATGTCCTTGCGGGATGCAATATATAGGTAGGACAAAACGGACCATGCAAATAAGACTTGGAGAACACATAGCTAACATTAAGAGTGGCTTCCAATATCATTCGGTATCCAAGCATTATGACTTACACCACCAGCGCAATCCAGAGGGTACTTCCTTTTTAGGAATTGACAGGTATAGTCCTCATTGGAGGGGTGGGTCTCTAGTCAGGGAAATATCCCGCATGGAAATGAGCTGGATCCATAAGGTCCGCTGCTATACCCCTTATGGGCTTAACGTCGACATTGATGTCAATGCATTCATCGATAACAGCTAGGTGGATATAATTTCTGTATAGCAATGTAAACTGGATCTGAGCTCTCGGTACATCCCCATTCCATCACTATCGATACCCTTAGGGGACCTATGGCACCGAGACAAATACTCCAGTTATACACATTCAGATTGGTGTAGTGCATTGATCCATGGACATCTTAAGGGGGTCGCCCTTGGGGATGTCTATGGGTTCATTTGAGTACACATCAGGTTTGTTGAACATGTGTTTTTTCATTATGGTGTCGGGGTGTGTGCTTTGGCGGCACCCATACATTTATGGTGAATATATATGCTCATAGAATCCAACAGACAGATCCAATTCGCTTAGATATTTGGTTTACAATTACCTTTCTCCAATAATTCCCTTCTTTCTATTTTTTAGTTCCTTCTCCCATAGTGACATTCCATATGCAGATGGCCATGGTTTTTTTATATTAAGAAACAATGAGTGTAATCGTGAATCTGTCCACAGGGTGGCGGTCACATTACACCTATCTAGCATATGGAGAAACACTTAACATTTTTAAATATTTTAATGGCTTGGAATACATTTATACGTTATGATATATCCAGGAAATGTGGGGTAGGGATGTGAACCCCTTTATATCATATTAGGTTTGATTTCAACCAACGTATAGTATTTCTGTAGCCTTATATCTTATGTGCCTGTATATTTAGGATGCATATGGGCGGAGTGTGCTTGCTATTTTAATGCAAGTTTCACTCACAGTGAGCTAACTGTTTAGTTGGATCCCTTTTTAGTTTACATATCTGATTTACGTCTGACATTGCCAACGCTAGTCAGTGTTTTGGATGTAAGGGCGGTTTGCCCATTTTCAATATGGTGATATGTGTAGCGGAGATGCCGAGAGTTCAGATCCAGTCGGACTCCGTTAATGTCACTGATATGTTACAATGATTTATACTGAATAGGTTCACTCATAGTGAGTGGATATCCCGGCCGTGATCTTTTGTATCTATATGTCGGAGTAGGATCCGACAGTGAGATCAAAGGTAATAGGTTATTAATGTAAGGGCAGTTTGCCCATTTTCAAGATGGCGACACCCGCAGCTGGGATGCTGGGAACTCTGTTCTGGGCGGACCCAGCTATCGCTCACAACACATAAAATGGTGGTGGATCAGCACGCCGCCCGTGCCCCTGGATGACGACAGGTTTGTCGAAACGACGTAGGGAGGAGCGGCGTGCTGACGTCACCACAATACGAATCCCGGAAGCAACGGGTAGTGAGAGCCGGCCGGCCTTATACACAACCACTGCTGTTTTTTATTCAACATGCTGTAAGTGCATCTTTTTATTTTAATAAACGTTTTATAATATTGGATTACGCTATGGGGCTTTCTTTTTCACCCTAAATGCGATTCGTGGAGATATCTGGGGACTACAGACTGAAGCCTAGAGGAATATAAGTACAGAGAGAGCCAATTAGAGACCCTGGCGGGGATAATAGCCATCTACTCAGACTGATCTCTCTCAGGGATCAGGATTTCTGGTAAGCAGCCTGAGAAAGATAAGGTGGTGGATTCCTTTCTGTCGTATCAGCACTTCTTCCATGGTGTTTCAGCTTTGAAGTCACAAATTCAATTTTGAAGAGATTGAACCCTTATACACTTTATTCTTTTTCTGGGGATTTTATGCCATTTATGCATTGAATTCTCTTGTGTTAATACCAAGGAATAGAGTGTAACATCATTTATTACCCAGAGGCTCAAAGTATATCATTCATTGTTACATTTACATGTTATATTGTTCAGTCACGTCACCTTTGAGGTGATATCACATTGTGATTTCACACTTAATAATTTTCGGTTATTTTTATTCACAATTTTTACGTAGTTGCGCAGCTTTATTTCCTTATAATATTGTTATTTGTGTGTGTCTCACATTTTTTAGTTGCAGCACAGATATTGAGTTATCACATTCAGTTTTTGCAGACAGCGCAGTATTCCTACACTTTCTACATACAAAACTGCTTGTAAATATAAAGACCTATTTGCAGAGGTTTCAGATGCAAAGAGAAACCTCATGAGCATTATGCAAAGATGCCGATAGCATTAAGAAATGTATTTCCCATTTCTAACAGTCACCGGCAAAACATGGCAATCATGTGAAAACAAAAACAAAAAAAAAAACGTAATAGAGGCTTTTAATCATATTTACACCATAAACATAGTATTTGTATTCCAGTCCTAAAATGCCAAACACATCAAGCTGTGTCACGTTCTCCTTTACTTTCCTGAATTAGTACTCAGCAATGGATTTATTCACTATGCGGTGAGCATAATTAAAATCTGATGCCTGTGTTTTCACAGCTCAATGAACATGTTAACACAAAACCAGTGGATTCCTGAAATGTATCTTTTGGGAATAAATTAATTTTACACATATAACAGCTTACCGTAATGTTTTAATTATGCTCATCAAAGGCAATTTTCAACTTTATCTATTAATGCTTCCCCTCTGCGCGTTTGAAAATTCATAGTAGCGTGAAAAAGGTAAACAATCTCGCGCTGGCTTCACACTCCGCTGAATGTGCTTCTCATCTTTATTCACAGGCAAATCAGTTCTCATTTTATTAAGCAAAAACCTGTTTCCTGCAATACCAAAACTGTCATAAACTGCCTTTTGTGTGTTGCAAAGCCCCATAAAACCTGCTACCAAGGTCACTAATAGGCTGCCATTGAGTCACTTCTCAGTCACATATCTCTCTCTTCAAATTTCCATTTTTCACTTACTATATTCTGGATAGAGGCTGACCCGGTGCTTGCTTGCAGTCTCTTGGGTGAGTAGCATAGCCCAAAGGCCAAAAATTGTTGTATGTGTGAAATGAATGTTGCCTTCAAGCAAAAAATGTAAGAATGGAACGTTTTAATAAAAACTGGAAGGCATATTTCTTCCTTCTGTTGATATCTTAAAATATACCCAAGAAACAAATTAACCGCTTGCCGACCAGCTGCCATCATTATACTGTGGCAGGTTGGCATGGCTGCTCAAATCGGCGTAGGTGTGCATCGGTCACTTTAAAGCGGAGGTTCACCCAAAAGTGAACCTGCGCTTTTCGTAACCCTCCCCCCCTCTGGTGTCACATTTGGCACCTTTCAGGGGGGAGGGGGTGCAGATACCTGTATAAAACAGGTATGTGCACCACTTCCGGGTATAGACTCCTGTGGGAGTCCCGCCCCTTCGCGTCACCCCCCCATTGTGTTCTGGGAAACATACGGCTCCACCAGTGAGGACGGCGCAGCGTGACTCGTGCATGCACCATAGGGAACCGGACAGTGAAGCCGCATCGCTTCACTTCCCGATTCCCTCACCGAGGATGGCGGTGGGGGAAGCCGAGAGCCGAGCGGTAGCTCGGCTTCAGCTGCCGACGTCGCGGGCGACCTGGACAGGTAAGTGTCAATTTTTTAAAAGTCAGCAGCTGCAGTATTTGTAGCTGCTGGCTTTTAAAAAAAAAATCTCTGGTGAACCTCCACTTTAAGAGCAATAGGGGGGCATGCGGGTCGCCGGAGCCGATGCACGTGGCCGGCATCTGCAATGTCCGTCCGGCCACCCGCGATCGCTCCACAGAGAGCTAAAACGGGGATCTGTCAATGTAAACAAACAAATAATAAAGTGCATTTTGTTGTTTGTATCATCGCATATTAATTGCATAGAATTGCACTTTTTCATTGTTTTATATGCATTTTTGTTGTTTGTACTATTGCACATTTATCACACTGAATTGCACATTTTCACTTTATTGACACATGCTATTCGTACATGGGGTAATTTTTGCATAACTTAGCGCTGCACTTTATTATTTGTATTTTTGTTTGGTGTCCAATATTCTGGTTATAGTGTCTAGCTGCTGGTCACATATCATTATATTATTTAATCTTTTTACTCACTAAGCGCAGATATTACCGTACTTTACATTTAATGTAAACAAACAGATCCCCGTTCCTAGTGATCAGGAACAGCGATCTCTCTCCTCCTCCAGTCAATCCCATCCCACCACAGTTAGAAACACCTCCCAGGGAACACGTTTAACCCCTTGATCACCCCCTAGTGTTAACCCCTTCCCTGCCAGTGACATTTATACAGTATTCAGTGGCTATTTTTAGCTTTGATCACTGTGTAAGTGTCACTGGTCCCAAAAAGTGTCCGAACTGTCTGTCGCAATGTCACAGTCCCGCTAAAAATCGCAGATCACTGTCATTCCTATTAAAAAATAAATAAATAATAAAAATGCCATAAATCTATTCTCTTTTTTATAGATGCTATAACTTTTGCGCAAACCAATCAATATACACTTATTGTGATTTTTTTTTACCAAAAATATGTAAAAGAATACATATTGGCCTAAACTGATGAAGAAATATATTTTGTTTGGGGGGGGGTATTTATTAAAGCAAAAAGTAAAAAAAATTTTTTTTTTTCAAAAGTGTCACTTTTTTTTTGCTTTTAGCGCCAAAAAAAAACCCCGCAGAGGTGATTAAATACCACCAAAAGAAAACTCTATTTGTCAGAAAAAGGACATATATTTGGTTTGGGTTCAGCATTGCACGACTGCGCAATTGTCAGTTAAAACGATACAGTGCCGTATCGCAAAAAATGGCCTGTTTATTAAGGGGGCAAATCCTTCTGGTCGTTAAGTGGTTAAAAGAAAACCCCAGTCATAACAAAGACTACCAGTAAGACCCCATTCACACAGGGGCAACACGACTTCCAGCGCGACTTTGGGAGGCAACTTGGACACGACTTGTGTTTGAATCACAGCGCGACTTGGGGCGACTTACAACACGACTGAAGTCGCCTCCAGGACAGGAGGCTTTCCTGTGGCCAATAAAACAAGAATCAGCGCTGTGGGCGGGAGGGGTTTGCCTGAGAAATGTATGTTATCTTCCTGGAAAGTTGCTTCTGTTAAGAGAGTGATCCGACTTCTGAGGCGACTTCCATTGAAATCAATGGGTACAAGTCGCCTAGCAGTTGCCTAGAAGTCGGATTGAAATAGTACAGAAACCTTTTCTGAAGTCGGAGCGACTGCAGTAGTGTGCATTAAGAGGGCTCCATTCACTTAGATTGATTTTCTCATGCAGCGCGACTTGAGGCGACTAGGGACGGCTTGGGGCGACTTGAAGTCGTATCCAAAGTCGTCCCTGTGTGATTGGGCTCTCAAGGTAGATCATTTCAGATAATAGGGTTTTTGGTTTAATAATATGAGCTGCACCTTCATCAAATATAAACCATTTTTAGGAGCTACATGCAAATGTGTGATCAGAATATTGCATGGATCTTGGATTGAATGATTGCAAGCAGTAGGCAATCTATATCCACTCAGTGTGAGGCTCGGATCATACTAGATGCGGTGCAAATTCACAGAAAATTTGCTGCAAATCCACACTGCATCAAAATTGCGGAGTGTTAAGTTAACGACACCCCAAAATCGGTTTGCAAAATGTGGTGCGATTTGCAGAATTGGATGCTATCCGATTCTGGTGCAGACAAAAAAAGAGTCCTGCACGAGTTTGGTGTAAATGTGGTGTGATTTGAGCCATACAAATCCATGGCTCAAATCACACCCCCAGAGACACCACATGTAATTCACACAGGAATGTGCTGCGATTCCTGTGTGAATTACATGCTGTGTCTCGCATCGCAGCAGTGTGAACCCGACCTTAAAGAGTATGTTTGAAGAGGAACTTTAGTCAGAAAATGAAGTCCTGCTAGATCCCTTCAGGCTGGACCCTTTTGCAGGTATAGCTGTGCAAAACATTAAAAATAAGTGTCTTTACTGTTTAACCACTTGACCACTGGGCACTTAAACCCCCTTAATAACCAGACCAATTTTCAGCTTTCGGTGCTCTCACATTTTGAATGACAATTACTCAGTCATACAACACTGTACCCATATGAATTTTTTGTCCTTTTTTTCACACAAATAGAGCTTTCTTTTGGTGGTATTTAATCACTGTTGGGTTTTTTATTTTTTGCGCTATAAGAGAAAAAAGACTGAAAATGTTGTAAAAAAATGATTTTTTTTTCGTTTCTGTTATAAAATTTTGCAAATTACTATTTTTTCTTCATAAATTTTGGCCAAAATTTATACTGCTACATATCTTTGGTAAAAATAAGTACAAATTGGTGGATATTATTTGGTCTTTGTGAAAGTTATAGAGTCCACAAGCTATGGTGCCAATATCTGAAAATTGATCACACCTGAAGTACTGACGGCCTATCTCAATTCTTGAGACCCTAACATGCCAGAAAAGTACAAATACCCCCCAAATGACCCCTTTTTGGAAAGAAGACATTCCAAGGTATTCAGAAAGAGGCATTGTGAGTTTTTTGAAGTTGTCATTTTTTCCCACAATTCTTTGCAAAATCAAGATTTTTTTTTTCTCTTTTTTTTTTTCACAAAATTGTCATATTAGCAGGTTATTTCTCACACACAGCATATGCATTCCACAAATTACACCCCAAAACACATTCTGCTATTACTCCCGAGTATGGCGATACCACATGTGTGAGACTTTTACACAGCGTGGCCACATACAGAGGCCCAACATGCAGGGAGCACCTTCAGGCGTTCTGGAGCACCCAGGCCAATTCTGACATTTCTCTCCTACATGTAAAAATCATCATTTGTTTGCTGGAAAATTACATAGAACCCCAAAACATTATATATGTTTTTTTTAGCAAAGACCTTAGAGAATATAATGGTGGTTGTTGCAACTTTTTATCTCGCACGATATTTGCGCAGCAATTTTTTTAACGCGTTTTTTACGGAAAAAAATGTTTTGTGCTTAAAAAAAAAAAACAGTAAAGTTAGCCCAATGTTTTTGCATAATGTGAAAGATGAAGTTACGCCGAGTAAATAGATACCTAACATGTCGCCCTTAAAAATTGCACACACTCGTGGAATGGCGCCAAACTTCGCTACTTAAAAAATCCCCATAGGCGACGCTTTAAATATTTTTACTGGTTACATGTTTTGAGTTACAGAGGAGGTCTAGGGCCAAAATGATTGCTCTCGCTCTAACGTTCGCAGAGATACCTCACATGTGTGGTTTGAAAACCGTTTTCATATGTGGGCGGGACTTACGTATGCGTTCGCTTCTGTATGCGAGCTCACGGGGACAGGGGCGCTTTAAAAAAAAAAAAAAATGTATTCTTCATTTTACTTTATTTATTTTAGTTTGACATGTTTTTCCGCCCCAAACATTTTTTTGATCACTTTTATACCTATTACAAGGAACGTAAACATCCCTTGTAATAGGAATATGGCATGACAGGTCCTCTTTACAGTGAGATATGGGGGGGGTGTCAATAAGACCCCACATCTCACCTCTAGGCTGGGAAGCCTGAAAAAAATACAAAAAAAAAACAACAATCCTGGCTTTGATCGTAGCGGTGAGTCGGTAGAAGCACCGGAGGGCGGCGGGGGGGGGGACATCCCCTCTCGCCTCCCGTAAGAATGATCAAGCGGTGGAACAGCCGCTATGATTGTTCTTATGGTGTAGGGAATCGCCGGCTGAAAAAGCTAATATCTGAATGATGCCTGTAGCTGCTCCCATCATTCAGATATCCCCGCACAAAGTCAAGGACGTCATATGACGGCCGGAGGGCGGGAAGTGGTTATTGCAGAGTATTGCCGGGCATTGCGGAGTATTGCCGGGCATTGCGGAGTATTGCGGACTATGGCAGGGTATTGCGGTGTATGGCAGGGTATTGCACAGGGTATTGCACAGGGTATTGTGGAGAGTATTGCAGAGTATTGTGGAGGGTATTGCAGAGTATTGTGGAGGGTATTGCAGAGTATTGTGGAGGGTATTGTAGAGTATTGTGGAGGGTATTGCAGAGTATTGTGGAGGGTATTGCAGAGTATTGTGCAGGGTATTGCAGAGTATTGTGCAGGGTATTGCAGAGTATTGTGCAGGGTATTGCGCAGGGTATTGCAGAGTATTGCGCAGGGTATTGCAGAGTATTGCGCAGGGTATTGCAGAGTATTGCACCAGAGTATTGCAGAGTATTGCACCAGGGTATTGCAGAGTATTTTGCAGGGTATTGCGCAGGGTATTGCAGAGTATTTTGCAGGGTATTGCGCAGGGTATTGCAGAGTATTGCGCAGGGTATTGCAGAGTATTGCGCAGGGTATTGCAGAGTATTTTGCAGGGTATTGCAGAGTATTGCACCAGGGTATTGCAGAGTATTGCACCAGGGTATTTCAGAGTATTGCACCAGGGTATTGCAGAGTATTGCACCAGGGTATTGGCAGGGTATTTTGCAGAGTATTGGCAGGGTATTTTGCAGAGTATTGGCAGGGTATTTTGCAGAGTATTGGCAGGGTATTGCACAGGGATGGCTGAGCAGGGATGGATGGATGGCTGGATCTGTGACTGGAATTGTCACAGATCCAGCCCACAGTGCTGCTGCTGCCATCCGCTCCCTCCCCTCTCCTCTCACACTGTACCGATCGGTACAGAGAGGGGAGGGAGGAACCGGCGTCATCAAATGACGCCGGTCTGTTTACAAGTGATTGCTCCGTCATTTGACAGAGCGATCACGTGGTAAACGGCCGCTATCAGCGGCGATTTACCGCGATTCGTGATCCGCCGGGACCCGGCGGTCACGGAGTTTCCCGTGTGCACGCCCCAGGGGGCGCGCGGGAGCGCGATTCTGGGAGGACGTTATATAACGTCCTCCCAGAGTTAAGCAACCACCTTGTCGACATTATTTGTCGGCAGGTGGTTGTTAAGTGGTTAAAATCCAGCAATACACAGTCTCACCCTGCTCTGCACATGCTCAGTTGCTCTCCATTTGTAGGCACTGACGACTATATAAAGGCTGATCTGCTGACAGAGAATTAAACCCTCTTATCCTTTACAGCCAAGGAAGAAGCTTCTGTTTGATCTGCAACTGCCCTGGTGCTGCACACGTGATCAGTTATGACACCAGCCATTTGATGGTTTGACAGTTTGGTTAAGGAAACAAGCAATTGTGACAGTTAGCATTCCCGGCATTCCAGGAATGTAACAATGGGTTTAGTTCCACTTTATGATGTACTTCTGCTCAGGAGCTCTGGGCTTCAGCAAAATGGCAGCCTCCAGCAAGAAGAAACAGGAGCAATGCTGGATGCAATTTACATCACACACTTATTTTGGTAGGGTAATTATTAATGTGGAATGTATATTCCTTGCTAAAGAACATTATTTTGTATCAAGTTGTTATAAGTAAAGTTCCGCTTTAAGGTTAGCTTCTGTTATATGTTGAAACTTAAAATGGTTCTTACTGTTATGAACAGTTATGTTGGAAGAGGAAAAGCAGTCATACAAATGGCTTTTCTCTTTCCTACTCACTGCACTAACACAAGTATAATCTTGGTGTTTTTTTCAAGACAGAAGAATCTTTGTCCTTATAACACAATGATGATGGCAACTACTATATATATATATATATATATATATATATATATATATATATATATATTTATATAGAAATACCTTGCAGTACAAGGTATTTCTATAAATGATAGTTATTATAAAAATGAGGAGATGCTTCAGCACTGCCATTACTTCTTGAAATAGGGCATATGGCGATTTAGCTATGCACTTGAAAGCAGTACATCCAAAACAAACAACTGAGTCACATAGGATATGTATTACTCATTGTTTCAGTTGTTTTCTTTTATGCATCAATATTGAATTTTCTTGGTATTTCTCGACAGATTAGGATTTAGATGGAACTTTTTATGATTTTTTTTTCCCACACAAGTAGAGCTTTCTTTTTGTGGTATTTAACCACCTCAATACAGGACACTTTCACCCCCTTCCTGTCCAGGCCATTATTCAGCTTTCACTGCTGTCACACTTTAAATGACAATTGCACGGTCATGCAACACTGTACCCAAATTAATTTTTAATAATTTTTTTCACACAAATAGAGCTTTCTTTTGGTGGTATTTAATCAATGCTGTTTTTTTTTTATTTTTTCCACAAAAAAAAAAGAGAAAAAAGACAGAAAAATCTGAAAAAAAAAAGTTTTTATTAGTTTCTGTCAGTAAATTTTGTAAGTAAGTAATTTTTCTCCTTCACTGATGTGCGCTGATGAGGCGGCGCTAATGGGCACTGATAGGCTGCACTGATGGGCACTGATGAGGTGGCACTTATGAACACTGATGAGGCGGCACTTATGGGCACTGATTAGGTGGCACTGATGAGAAGGCACTATTATGCCGCACTGATGGGCACTGATAGATGGCACTGATGAGCACCGATAGGCGGCACTGATGGGCACTGATAGGAGGCACTGGTGGGCACTGATAAGTGGCACTGATGGGCACTGATAGGCGGCATGGATAGGCAGCACTGATGGACACTGATGGGCGGCACTGATGATCACGAATGGGCGGCACTGATGGGCAGTACTGATGGGTATTGATGGGCAGCACTGATGAGCAGGCACTGGTGGGCACTAAAAGGCAGCACCGACTGACACCAGTAATGGGCATTGATTTGTTTCACTGATGGGCACTGATTTGTGTCACTGATGGGCACTGATTGGTGTCACTAATGAGCACTCATGAGCATTGATTGGTGACACTCATGGGCACTGATTGGTGGCACTTCTGCATCTTTACTGTCCTGTTCTCCCCTGCGAAGAGATGCTGCTGATCTGCAGTCCTCGCCACACACTTTGTCAGTGGGAGGCGAGGAGAGCCGATTACCAGTGCTTCCGTATTTTCATGTGACCAGCTGTTATTGGGCACAGCCAATCACATGGTTAAAGAGCCGTGTCAGTAGCTCTTTACAGAGATCCGGGGCGCGCTGTATCCATCGCCGCTCTGCGTGCCACAAATGGTGCGCTAACACGGCCGCTCTAGTGCGCCGTCGTAGGACGTCCTCCCAGAACGAGACCCGCACCATCCCTCTTTGATAGTGGGTGGGTGGCAAGTAGTTTATCACCACAGTTTTTTTTTGTTTTTTTTTTGCGATACAAATGTAAAAAAGACCAAAACTTGAAAAAAAAACAAAAAACGTTTTTTTTTAGTTTCTCTTATAAAGTTTTGCAAATAAGTAATTTTTCTTCATACATTTTGACCAAAATTTATAGTGCTATATTTCTCTGGTGAAAATAACCCAAATCAGTGTATATTATTTGGTTTGTGTCAAAGTTATAGAGTCTAGAAGCTATGGTACCAATCATTGAAAATTTACCACACCTGATACAAATACCCCCAATGACCCCTTTTGGAAAGTAGACAGTATTTAGTAAGAGGCATGGTGAGTTTTGTGAATTTGTAATTTGTAATTTTTTGTTGCAATTTTTGGAAAAAATAAGAAATTAAATAAAATGTGTTTTTTTCCCCCACAAAGTTGTAATTTTAACAAGTTATTTCTTACACACAACATAGGCTTCCTTATAATTACACCCCAAAACACATTCTGCTATATCTCTTGAGTATGGGGATACTACGTGTTTAGGTACCTTTAGGCTTTCCAGGGGCATACATTTTGCATTTTCCTAACTACCGTATATACTCAAGTATAAGCCGAGTTTTTCAGCACATTTTTTTGTGCTGAAAATGCCCCCTCGGCTTATACTTGAGTCACCTTTTTTGCACCTGATCTCCCGGACTTTGGGGACCCGGTACCGGCCGGCCCTAGGTCCCCTGGACCCCAAACTTGGCACACATGTAGCCTCTTCCTCAACAAGTGTGCAAAGTTTGTTGTCTGTGGGACCTATGGCCGGGGAGCACAGATTTTTCAAAGCCGGGCACCCCTTCCATAGACTCCCATGTTAAACTGTAATTTCTCCGGTGACTTTGGGGACCTGGTACCGGCCGGTCCTAGGTTCCTAGGCCCCGAAACTTGGCACACATGTAGCCCCAGTTCTCTTCTATAAGTGTTCAAAGTTTTTTGTCAGGAGGACCCACGGCCGGGGAGCACCGGTTTTTCAAAACCGGGCACCCCTTCCATAGACTTCCATGTTAAACGTCAGTCTAGTCATGGACACAGTGAGGCATGGGCAAAATGAGGCATGGGCACAGTGAGGCATGCACATGGACACAGTGAGGCAAAGTGAGGCACAGTGAGGCATTCAGGCAGGCTTATACTCGAGTCAATAAGTTTTCCCAGTTTTTTGTGCCTCGGCTTATATTCGGGTCGGCTTATACTCGAGTATATACGGTACCTATCCCATTTTTGGAGGCCCCGGAGATCTAGGACAGTGGAAACACCCAAAAAGTTACCCCATTTTTAAAAGTAAACATTCCAAGGTATTTTCTGAAAGGCATAGTGAGTCATTTTTTGCCAAACATTTTTGGAAAATGCAGGAAATAAAATAAAAAATGGATTTATTTTACACAAAGTTGCCAATTAATAAGATCTTTCTAACACTCACATGTACAGTACATACCAAGAATTACACCCCAAAATACCTTCTGCTACTCCTCCTGAGTATGGCGATACCACATGTGTGAGACTTTTTCACTCTCTTGGCTGATTTTAACCTGTTCAGCCCCAGGCCTTTTCTGACACTTCTTGTTTACATTTAAAAATAAATATTTTTTTCCTAGAAACTTACTTAGAACCCTCAAACATTAAATTTTTTCAAGCAGAGGCCCTAGAAAATAAATTGGTGGGTGTTGCAATTTTTTATGTCACAGGGTATTTGAGCAGGGGTTTTTCAAATGCAATTGTTTTTGAATTTGAATGCAAAAAAAAACACAATACATAAACCAATGTTTTTGTAAAATATAAAAGATGATGTTACGCAGAGTAAATACATATCAAACATGTCATGCTTAAAAAATGTGCACGCCCGTGCAACATCGTCAAACAACGTAAATTTTACTATCCATAGACAACATTTTAAAAGTCTTACACGTTACCACCTTTGATTTACACAGCAGGTCTGGGGCTAGAGTTACTGCACATGATCTGACATTTGTGTTGATACCTCACATGTGTGGGACGATCACTGTTTACGTGCATGCTGGACTGACACGTGCGTTCACCTTTGTGTGTGAGCATGGGGGGGACAGGGGCACGCTACATTTTTTTTGTTATTTATGTTTTTTTTTCATTTAATGGTGTCACAAGAAATGTAAACATTCCTTGTGACTGCAATAGGCATGTGATAGGTACTCTATGAAGAGTATAAGAAGATATAAATATATCAATTTTTTTTTACTACTTTTTTTTCAATCCTGTAATTAGAGCAGTGCAGTGTTACGATAGTAACACTGCACTACTCTAGGGAAGTGGTTGTTTTGTTTTTTTTGCACTATGATTGCTTATACAGCCATGGTGGCTGAATAAACAATCATTTCTGACAGTTCTCGGCTGCATTTCTGCAGTTATTGAGACCACTGGTATCAGCTGTAATTGGCTACAGCTGATCAGATGGTACAATGAGGCGATGCTTGGCCCTGAACCATGTGATCACTGTGATCAATCACAGAGCTCACAATAGTTCTGAATGGCTGCATCAATGGCAGCTATCTTTACCACTGGCCATGTGATCGCTGTGATTAGTCACAGCGATCACATGGTACCAAGGTGGAACATCGCCGATCGGTTCACAAATTGGTGATCCACTGTGTCCCGTGGACATAGCGGTCATGCGATCGTGCCAATGTGGGTGGAGATGTATCCCTGAGAGGATGTACGGGTACGTCTACTCAGAACTGCATTTGTCCCACCCAGAAGTTTATGTACATTAGCCAGGTGGGAAGTGTTTAAAGCCTAAGGCTGGGTTCACACTATACGACACGACTTTCATCCTACTTTGCTCTGCGACATCTGTCCTACATTGGTCCGACATTGGTCCGACATTGGTCCGACATTGGTCCGACATCCATCCGACATTCATGAACAGGATACTACTTTGATCCGACATTGTGCTAGTCTGACTTGTCCTTTGACCAATCAAAACAATCCCAGGGTGAGATAAATTCCTTTTACTGCTGCTGTAATCACAATGTCGGATGCCAAAGTCGTATGGTTAGGACAAGGATCCGACTTTGATCCGACTTCAATGATAGTCAATGGGCTGAAGTCGGATCAAAGTCGGACAGAAGTAGTACAGGGAGAATTTTTAATGTCGGACCGACATGTGTCGGACCAGTTAAGACGGCTCTCATAGGGAAACATTGATTTTCACACGTCATGCGACATGAGCTCCTAATGTCGGAGCGTTTGTCGCCCCAGTGTGAACCAGCACTAATACAAGCTAACAATTTTTAAGCAGCTGCAGAAACAGGTTTTTGCAATTTGGGTTACAAATTTTAAACAAAATCAATAAAAGCTGACCATTGTAAACACTCCTGTCAGCATTAAATGGTTTGTCTCAACCATGTAATTTTGGTCTGTAATAGGAAGTTGGAAATTAACAGACTTACTGGCAGGATCAACAGGTAATAAAAGTCTGTTACAGGGAGACCCTGAAAAACGAGGACTTCTGTGTTAATGATATTGACAGACTGCATCATACAGTATATGCCATTTTTTTCATTTTACCTATAATTTCAGCTTAAGCCTTTAAATACCACTATCTAGGATATTTTGGACAAAATAACTATTATAATTGAGGCCTTAGCACTTACATTGTACATGGAGTTATGATTCAATACTGGGTTCCTCCATGGCCTTCTCACATACACCTATCAGTCAATGACATGGCAAAAACACAGCAGTAATGATTGAAATTAGTGACAGACATAACTCTTGACAGCTCAGAATGGCCACATGCGGGTAATGTACCCTGTCTTTGATCAGATTCTGCAAGGACTTCAGAAATAACTATTTTCTTTGCTGACAACCTGAAAATAAAAAAGCACAGGTACCACAGGCAATGGATCTGTTCTCGATGATCACTAATATACATCCTCATAAATTATTGATGTCATGTTGAGACCTTTAAAAAAGAGTTACTAAGCATTATTTTGTTTTCCTACACTAGTGCCCATCTTCTTTTTTAGTATTCATTACATATTTACCTGTGATTCTGTAAAGTTTTAGATGACTAAAAAAAAAATCTATAAATGTAGACTTTATTCTCAAACTTGAACTGCAGATCACATGTATAAGCAGAACTAACAGCAAAAAACTTGATGTTGCCCAGATGTGTAATATATTCAGCCCCCGCTGATTTTCTATTGTTTGTAAGGCATATTTTCTTTAATCAAAATGCTTGGCTGAACTGCAATATAACACTGTGGAGTTTTTATTGCTTTAAATTTAAGGTTCCCGTATGCAACCGGATAATTGCAATAATAGGTTGTTTAAGAGAAAATCCAAATAATCAGTTACATCATTTGGTGAACTCATGCAATACAGGAAACAGTTCAACTACAACATATATCTTCTGTTCTGGGAGAGTTTTAGAGCTACTTTTCTACACCCAGCTCTGAAGTTTAAAGTGGTTGTAAAGTCTTGTTTTTTTTTTCTACTAAAATAGCAAGCATGTTATATTTACCTGCCCTGTGTAGTGGTTTTGCACAGGGTAGCCCAGAGCCTCCACTTCTCATGTCCCTGGCTATAGCTCCTGGTCCTTCCCTCCTGTTGAGTGCCCCCACAGCAAGCAGCTTGCTATGGGGGCACCCGAGCCACAGCTCCATGTATCCATTCAGACACAGAGGTCCCACCCCTCTATCTCATCATTGGCTAACTGAGTTTGATTGACAGCAATGGGAGTCACTGGCGCCCCTGCTGTGTCTCAGCTAATCAGGAGGAAGAATACTGGAGGGCTGAGGCATTTGTGGACATCGCTGGATTTAGATGGACCTCAAGTAAGTATTAGGGGCGCTGAGGCACACAGGCATTGAATGCCTTTAGATAAAAAACCTTCTGCCTTTACAACCACTTTAAATCCTGGAATCTACCATGCTGGTCAAGCTGTGCTAAAGTAAAATACTCTCATATTACCACAGAGCCAACTGCCACAACCACTTTAAGCCAGATTGGGCAGAGCGAAAAAGTGATCTCTCTTGCCATTCACCGACTGCTCTGCGCCATCATTCATTCACATCTATATTTCTTATTATGAATTACATGTTGTATCCTGTAGTGGTGGTGAAGCAAGTATGTGGGGTTTTTTTACATTTTGTTTTCTTGTGCATAATAACACTGTATTGACAAATAACATAGTTTTGGGGGTCCCAGGAAGTTCAGGAAGGCAGTGACAAGTATATGTACACTCCAACTTCTTAATACTTTTGTTGCTTTACTATTAATTCTATAAAGGGTTATTCTCTAAAGAATATAAACTATAGGACTTTGAACATATTTAGTTTTAATGCACTTGGATTGTATTAAACTAACTTAAACTGAAAACTAAAACAAGTTTAAATTGTGTTTTGCATAAAAAATTAAGCTGCTAAGTATTTTATTTTGTAAATGTATTAATGGTAGGTCAACACAGGTAAGCAGGGGCAGAAATTGCAGACAGTGACTGTAACCAGACTTTTAGGAAACAATGGCAGTTTTGGTCCTTTAATCTTATAAACTAAAGTTGGAATGGTCTCAAACCAGTTCTTCATATGGGTTCTTTATAATACTATGAACGTTGTTCACCACCAATACATTTGTATTGCCTATATAATTGCCAAATCCAAATTAATGCAGGAAATTGGGTAAGCCTTTAAAATGCTAATTACAACACCAAATGTTGACAAACACTAAAAACAATGTTTGGCGCTGGTTATGTGACCAGTTGCTGAAAGAAGAAACAGGTAGGTGCTATAGCACTCTGATTAAGAATTTCATATACCAAGCTTGATGAAATTTAAAATAAACAGTAACGGATGGCACGGTGGCAAAGTGGTTAGCACTTCTGCCCAGCAGTGGTATGGTCATTGGTTTGAGTCCCAACCACGACAATGCCTGCCTGGAGTTTGTATGTTCTCCCTGTGCCTGTATGGGTTTCCTCCCACACTCCAAAGACACTTGGTAGGTTAATTGGCTCCTGTCTAAATGGGCCCTAGAGTGTGTATGTAAGTTAGGGAGCTTAGATTGTAAGTTCTTTGAGGGTAAAGGCTATGTGAAAGCATGTGATAAGGCTGGGTTCACACTACCTTCATATGCGGCTCACAGCAGGGGTCCGGTGAATCCCTGTTCACCATTTCAGGTCTGATTTCAGCCCGAAATTTTTGGCTGAATAGGGACCAAAAGACGCAGAGAGCTCCTGTGCAAATTTGCACCGGAGCCTCTGCGGATAAATTTGAACCGGCTCCACAGAGAGCTGGTCAAAATCACCTGTTATTGCGAATTGGATGTGGGGAACTCGCATACAATTCACAATAGTGTAAACACAGCCTAAATGTTATATCTTGTTAAAGTTCTCATTTCTTTAATTTCTCAATAGATATTTTCTGCCATCTTGATTTTTGAACCTAATAATAGAATATTTTGCTGTACCATTTAGCATTTTTAGTTGGGTTTGTGCAGTTTAAATATTCCACTTCCTACCTGATTTCATTTTGTATCTGGAAATGTGTGAAGGTGATGATGGACAGTCAGGGCTAGGTATGTACGTTTGGAATATTTTGTTGTTATGACTAAGGATTCATAGCAGTCCAAGACGTGTGAAAAAAAGGTTGGTTCTAAGTTCTTTACAGGCTGTCCCTTTACTACTGTTTTGGTGCAATTTTTAGTCAAGGGCCTGTTCAGTACAGTCCAGCAAGTCTGCTTTTTTAGATAGAGCACTTTGTTCTATTTGTGGGATCATGCTCTCTATATACATCACCAAACAAAGGTTATAAACGAATGAAGCTTGCCATTTTCTGCTATAAAAAAACTCAACACAAAGAACACATTGGTTTTACCTTCAGTATACAAAGAGGGCTATTCATAAGACCACCGGCACAATCTGGCATTTCATTTCATGATATGTCTATGGGTTTGTACTGTTTTACACCCTCGTCTCAAAGCACTGCAATGCAGCAGGAGAAAAATCACGAGTCAAAAAAAAATTGAAAATATAATCACCTTATTCCCCCAACCCCTGCATTGGGGACAGTTATAAGAAAATAACAATAATAATAATAATAATAATAATAAAAAATAAAATGACCTTTTGTCAAGATCATGGGAACAATAAGCATCCCTAATCTGCAAATAGCAGCAGCTTATTCATTCCCATCATTCTCTACTGTCAATTTTGCTTAGGTACAGGAAGCAGATGGCTGGGGTAACGTAAGTATATTTTCTAATCTTTTTTTTTTTTTGCTTTAATGCAGTTATTGGAGATAAAGGAGGAAGGTGTGCTGTATTAAGTAGAGCTTGCGTTTTGCTCTAATTCGCAGGTGGAGAAAAAAAATTGGTATAGAAGTGTCAAAAAAATTATTAAAAAACTTGTGGAATAAAAAACAAAAGCAAAAAAAACAACAAGACAATCCACGACCCCTAAAAACATATATTTTCTTTTGCATCTCTTAGTTGAAAAGAATGCCTTATGTTTGGACAAGGGTAAAAGGGGGTAAATATTGATGTATCTATACCTAAAACTGTTTTGTGTACAGTGGAGCATGATTAGAACTGCTGTAATTTTTTTCTGCCATCGAAGGGTCCACTGGAGAGATTCCTTCACTTCACTAGTAAAAAAGTTATCCCCAGGACAGGAAGTGAGGGACATATTTATAATAGCAATACAAACAGAAGTACAAAAATAGTAGGCGGAAGCTAGAAACCCTGTCAGCTTTTTACTACTAGAATAAAAGAATGTACCAATGGAAGGAGAGCCAGACCAAAGAGTAAAAGAGTCCAAACTGTCCAAATGTATTTATTGGTTCAAACAAAAACAACAGCCAACACATTTCGGTGGTCAGATAAAATCCCCTTTAAATCAAAATCTTGATTGCTCATACAGATACTGCTTGCTGATTCAGCAATGAGCTACCTGGATTCACACAGGAAAGTCCTATTTTGAGTCCATTCAAGGTCGTTATTTTAACTGAAGTCCTGAAAAAGGGGAGTTTTTTTTATAACCACTTAAAGGTGTTTTTTAGTACAACCTAATAAATTAATTCTGAATATTTTATCCTTTAAAGGGTTTGTAAAGGTTCGTGTTTTTTCACCTTAATGCATCCTATGCATTAAGGTGAAAAAACACTTGGCAATCACGGCCCCCCCAGCCCCCCGTTTTACTTACCTGAGCCCGTTCACCTGCTCTGCGCGTTCCCAGGGTCCTCTTCTCCACGGAGTCTTGGCGTTGATTGGATAGATTGATAGCAGCGCAGCCATTGGTTCCCGCTGCTGTCAATCAAATCCAATGACGTGGCTGCCGGGGGGTGGAGCCGAGTCATACACTCGGCGGCTATGTACGCCGAGTGTATGACACAGGAGCGCGCCCGCAAGGTAACCCCCTCGGGAGAGAGCTTCCCAAAGGGGGTTAGCTATTGTGAGAGCAGCTGTCGGATCCCAGAACAGGAGGATTGAGGCCACTCTGTGCAAAACGAGCTGCACAGTGGAGGTAAGTATGACATGGTTGTTATTTAAAAAAAAAAAAGTGAACCTTTAGTACCACTTTATTTCTGGTGCTCCTTTCATTGGTGCATTTTTTATTTCTGGAAACCTGCTGGGTACCCACTGGAGGGTAGCCTGTCTGCTGTGAGCAGCCTAACCCTAACCAGTGAGTTCTCCAAATGTTTTTGTTCTCCGATTACTTTGTATGAACTCACATCAAGGTCCCAGCATCTCGGATGTTTTCTTTTCTTCATTGGAGATTTTTTTTTTTTTTCTGTTTACTTGTTGAAGATTTTCCTCAATTTCTGTCTGGCAAAAGATTGTTCCAGTGTTCCAGATGGCAGCAAAAACCTGAGAGAGGATCTTACCTTTCTTAATTCTATCCAAAATTATAAAACAAGATATGGGGAAACATACACTTAAAAGCATATCTAAACCCCAAAACAAAATGTGATCTTTTGAAGCTTGGTGGCTGCATTCATTTTCTTTTCTTTTCTTTTTTCAGGCTGTTGTCTTTATATTCAGCTGATGATTCTGCTTATAACAAATTTGCAGTCCTAGGATAACAACACTTACTCACCCATACATACCAGGGCAACAGAAAGGTAGGACTATGGGACCCTGACCATCTCCCATTGTGTGTAACAAAAAGGCATGGTTATGCAGAATAGAGTAATTGATACCAGTCGCTCAGACAGAGAGCACAAGAAATTGTCATCTCACAAAATTTCTGACAAGATCAATGGGTATTTTATGTACTCATCATATAGATATACATTAACCAGTAAGAGAAGTGAATTGTATGGGTTTAAATACACTTTGGTGGTTAGCGCCTCCATCTACTGTAGTATCAGTAGGGTCGCCGGTTCATATCCCAACAATGGCACTACTTCCCTTGAGTTTGCATGTTCTCCATGTGCCTGCATTGGTTTCCTCCAGGTACTCCGGTTTCCTCCCATACTCAAAAAGACATGCTAGCAGGTTAATTGGCTCCTAAGTATGTGTATTTATGAATGTGAGTTATGCCTCGTACACACGATCAGATTTTCAGACAACCGAACGTCCATTTTTTGTTGCATGCTTGTCTCATCATGTTGAAAGTGAAGAGGTTATTCACCATACAAAAATTCTCGTACGACAAAAACGGAAATCGCACTAATTAAAGGAAAATCGGACGTTGAGTTCACGTACAACAAAAATTTTATAGTCTGCACATCTAGCTTGTGTCTGACGAAAAACCGGAATTGTCTGTCGAAAGCACCATACTAACGATCTGAAAATCGGCAGACAAATTTATTTTTTTCGATTTTCGTATCATGTGTATGGGCCTTTAGGGACCTTAGGCCTCGTAGACACGGTACGAAAATCAGAAGGGAAAATTCTTAAGACGAGCTGTCTGCGGATTTTTGGATCGTTAGTACGGTGCTTTCGACAGACGATTTGACTTATACATCAGACAAAACCTGGATGTGCAGACTATAAAATTTTTGTCGGATGTGAACTCAACGTCTGATTTTCAGATGGCCAGTACAGAAATCCGTTGCACAAAAGTGGAAAGTACAAACACGCATGATCGGAATCAAGGAACGACTGGGAAGAGTTTGGTCTTGTAAACTACTGTTCGTAATCTAGAATTAACATTCGTTATGCGGCAATTGATGAAATGTCAAAATTCTCATCTTCTTTAACCTTCCTAGCGGTATTCCCGAGTCTGGCTCGGGGTTAAATTTCAGCACCAAAAGCGGTAACCCCGAGCCAGACTCGGGATTGCATCGCAGTGATCCAGGCAGAGTTACTCACCTTGTCCCCTGGATCCTGCGATGCCTCTCCGCTGTGTGATCGAGCTGTCTCCTCGCTCGATTCACACACTTCCGAGTGCCGCCGAGCTCCGTTCCCTGCGACGTTACGACGCACGGGGACGGAGATCGGCGCCAAATTCAAAAAAGTTAAAACACAGTATACATACAGTACACTGTAATCTTACAGATTACAGTACTGTATGTAATAATTACACACCCCCTTTGTCCCTAGTGGTCTGCCCAGTGTCCTGCATGCACTTTTATATAATAAAAACTTTTCTTTCTGCCTAGAAACTGGAGATTGTCCATAGCAACCAAAAAGTGTCCCTTTATGTCAAAAGTGGTTTTAGACCAGCTAAAAAACAGCGATAATAAATTAGAATCACTCGCAGAATTAAGCGATAGCGATTTGTGGGGAAATTCGTCATCAAACACTGAAAAACACTTTTATTATTATTATTATATTATTTGTTATAATTATTTTATAGTTATTTATTTTATTATAATGTATAATTTTGTTTTTTGAACTTTATCATACCCGGGATGTCTACTAGACTCTTGTTTGGACATATTTAAGTGAGTTATTCCTAAGAATTACAGGCCTGCAATATAAAACGCCAAATTTCCATGCAGAATAATGGTACTGCTTTCAGCACCTAAAATCTGACAGAATCATACCGCCAGGGAGGTTAATGGGATATTAATGAAGCTGCTTTGCTGGTGATACTGATGTAGTTATGACAAACTTATTTTAAAAGGCATTTTGTTTTTTACAATCTGAAAATCGCGAATCAACGCTCACCAAACTTCTACTAACATGAAATTAGCAGAATGGGCCCAAAGGATGAACTTGAGACATGAACTTCCTCTTTATACTCTCATAGTACGTCACTACATTCGTGTTTGTCAAACGACAATTTGCGGATAGTTAGTATGATAGACAAAATCCTGCACACGCGGACCAAATTTTGACCTTGACCTTTGACATTTTGACCAAAATCAGACGCTCGGTCGGACAACAATAAGACCGTGTGTACGAGGCCTGAGACTACACCAGGAACTGATGTGAATTTACAACATATTTGTAAAGTGCTGGGTAAATTGGCGGCGCTATATAAATACCTGAAATAAATAAATATGCCTATAAATTAATTAGCAAGATGGATTTTGCCATGATACTAACATGGTAATGTAAAGCAGGGGAATATTGGGGAATATAAAAAAACTTTTACATTTTTATAAAATACAATCATGGCTGCAGGTTCATAGTGTTCTACATATAGTAATACAGACTGTAAATAGTAACATAAAACTTGGCTGCACTGTAATGTGCTTCAGTGGAAATGCAAAAGAAGGTACTTACAAGACTCGCAAGCATGTAACGTATCTATTGAGAACAATGTATTTCTGTAAGCTGCCTGTCAGTATTTACAAATATTGCACCAGTCATCTTATCCAGCTAAACTTCCCAAATAGCTACTTGAAACTGCATTAGCCAAATGTTTGTGGCCGCTGCACAAAGGCTCATATTTCTGTTTGAATAAGCAGAATATTAGAAGGAATAACTCTGCTTTATGCTGCTCATGGAAAAATGGCCTGGTCTCTCAAAGAAGATGATGCTTCACATTCTAAAGCATGAATGGGCAGCATCTGAAAATGCAGACACATTGGGTACTGCTGCAAAGCTTTTGGGAAGCTGTCTTCCCCAAGGATTTTATCCATCAAGCCCTGTACACAAGGGCGAGAATCCTGTCAGGAAAATAACATTGTTTTTCCTGACGAGATTCCTGGCAAGATTTTCTTGCTAAGCCCTGTGTACACACGCACATTCAAAAGAACCTCTGTTCTTCTGAATGGCAAGAACGCGGTGACGTCATCTACTATGACGAGCCGGCGCTCGTCACATTCGATGCCGTTGCCGCCATCTTGCTTCACCCTACACTACCCTTGTAAGCTACCGCGCATGCGTCAAAGTCTCATCGAGCATGCGCGGGCTTACCTGGGGACAGGTAAGCATGTAGCTTCATACACACGCACGGTTTTCTCGTCGGGAAACAGGCCGACGAGAATCCCGACGAGAAAATAGAGAGCTGGTTCTCTATCTTTCTTGTCGAGATTCCCGGCAGTTTTCCCGACGAGAAACCATACACACAAACAGTTTTCTCTGCAAAAAGCTCTCCCAGCAGTCTTCTTGCCGAGAAAACCGGTCGTGTGTATGAGGCTTAAGGCTGTTCTGCTGGTAATGGGGTTTTACATGACAAAGACCTTTTTGTTTTCAGATGCTGTTAATTATCATCTGATCAACAGGTCAATTTGTCTCTACTCAGAATTCCTTACTACCAAAAAGAAAGCTTCTGCGATAAGCAGCCTTCAATAAAGTCAATAATTTAATTATTCATGTCCACAGGTGTTAGGTTCATGGGAAATTGTCTGTGAATTTCAATCAGTGCAAGAGAGCCTGTCTTTATGTGTTTGATGAGCAGAGCTATCACTGAAAGCAAATCAAAGCCGGCAGGTTGGTAAAAGTGCATTCAGTTTGAACCCACTAATGTGCATCCTAGAGTGTACTGTCCTATGTGTGAACAGAAACCTACTTTAGTATATATGCATTTAAAAGTTTACACATCTGACAGCTGTCAAATCAGTAAGAGCCTAGCAGACATGAAGGTTTTAAAGAGTATATAAAGCTTTTATAAAGTGGCAGGGGTGCCAACGTCCTACAACTTTTTTTTCCAACATAACATGGGAAATTGACTAATAGAGCACCTATTTTAATGACAACCTGAAAAAATTTACAGAACTCCTATTAGAAACTATAGAAATTGATATTTAAACAGTATAAACACAATCTGTAAACACTGACAATACCCAGAACATAAAATTGGCCTAATTTACATTTAAAAAGTCAACACAGCAGACACCCAAATTAGCAGACACCCTACTGGGATACAGGTAAAAAACAAGTTCTAATATGCATGCTAAAGAGAGCAATGGGCATGACCAGATTGCATCATAGCAGGAGTGGCCTAAAAGAGCAGGACCGACCCTACCATGGGTCCCAGTGGGTCCATTGGACCCAGGCAGCACTTTGAGAGGGGCAGCAAATTGAACCATGGCCCCCTCTCCTTCTCTTCCATGTTCCCAGAAAATTGACGGCCAAGATTTTTTTTCCAGCAGTTTTGTGTGTCATTATGACAACTGACCCCCGGCCACTCCGCCTGCCCCAATACTACCCTAGCCTGCCAATATACAGCCCTAGCCTGTCTATATACTACCCTATCCTGTCTATAGACTACCCCAGCCTGCCCCTATACTACCCTAGCCCTCTCTATACTATCCTAGCCTGTCTATATACTACCCCAGCCTGCCCCTATACTACCCTAGCGTGCCCCTATACTACCCTAGCCCGCTCTATACTATCCTAGCCTGTCTATATACTACCCCAGCCTGCCCCTATACTACCCTAGCCTGCCCCTATACTACCCTAGCCTGCCTATATACTACCCTAGCCTGCCCCTTGAAATCGAGCATAATGGTATGTCATATAACTTTGCATATAGACAAGGTGTTGTTGCATGTAAATCTGACTTCCTGATAAATTTTATTTTATTTTTAACTATCATGATATAAAATAATGGATGTGGGGCCCTTTTGGTGGGCGTGATTTTTTTTTTGGGGGGGGGTGATGGGGCAGCAAATCATTCTTGGACCCAGGCAGCATAATGTCTTGGGCCAGCCCTGTAAAAGAGGGTGATTAAACAGAACCACACCCTAACCACCTACCTCTAAATGAACATAGCAGCTGCTTGGGTGAGTACACGTGGCCTTGATGCTTAGATTCATAGTGTGACAATTTTAACTCAACATGTCAAGTTTCACAGACAGTGTCGTCTGTCAAACTCACCCGTTGAGTTGCAAATGCTTAACTTACGGCTGTGACACATTATTTCACTGCAAAATTTCCATTCAGCTGGGAAAAAAAAAAACATTCAGGAGGCAGAAGTATCATCTCCTGCACTAACAGTGGAAGAGTATTGAAGGGACATTAAATAATAGGAGTGTGCGTTTAGTACAGAGTAAAGGGTTAAAGTGTGTGCTACATACAGAATGCAGGGCTTAGGGGTTTGCTGTGTACAGAGTGCAGAGCACAGGGTGCCCCCTTTTCCCCCAAATCACCCCATCCCCCAGTACAGTGCTCTACTTCAACACCCAAATCCCCCTCCTTAACAGTACATGATAGAGAACTGCGGCTGCAGAAGAACAGGGTAGGTTACTCAAGAGGAGAGTGTAGTGTAGCTGTGGGGCATGTGGGGCTGTGGGCACAGGCTTCAAGAGCTGTTGCCACCAGATAAGCACTGGGTTCCAACTACCTATCTATGCAGAGAGGCGGCAGGACAGGAGGAGCACAGGTGAGATCACTGTGCAGCCGAAACTAGAGGAGTAGGATCAGCAAATGCAGCCGCCGGCTCCGACGTGCTTATATTTAAAAATAATCCCAACTTGCTCCAAACTCTGCCTAAATAATGTGGCTGTTGGTTCTGTATCATGCTGTCAAGGGGTTCTTTCTTACACTTGTCAAGCCAACACTACCCTGCCAAAAATCATTTAACGCCCCTGTCAGGTTTTGATTGCTGCTGTTTCTCCTATACAGAGAGATACAGAGCTGGTGAAAAAAAAACTGACAGTTGTTGTCACAGAAGAGGGAATGATTGTGTCTTTGGTAATTGACCAGCATGCTGAAAAATTATCACAAGAACCCAAATTTCCCCAATCCAGGCACAGATAATACCCATAGGGGAAGCACACATGCTCTAAAATCCCACCGCTGCCATCAGATGTCAATTTAATAAATGTCCTTGGCAACTTGGTAACTGGAGCAAGAACTTTGTGTGGTGGAGGAGGAATAAGGAGAAAGATTACTTTGGGAAGGTAAAACCAGCTGTGATACCATTATCACAGCTCACAATACCACCAGTTGCCACTAGAAGGACTCATCCTAAATAGGGCCAGCTATAGCCAGTGGCACTGATCATTCAGGACAAAAACAGACTGGCTGGTTTAAGCATGGTACACACAATATGTTTTTTTCATTCAACCCTGTGGGCTAAATGGAAAAAAAAAGGACAGATCACTGTACTGACACAAGCGATGTTAGTGCAGTGATCTCTTCTGCTGTGCTATTATGTTCTGACAGGGGGACTGCTGCCCCGCCAGAACACACTGGTCAATGCTCACAGCCATTGGCTGCAAGCGCTGATCGGATGCCGGTTGCTGTTTTTCCAGCATGCTCGTTCAACAGAAGGCCGTCACAAAATCGGCATCTTTCGGACAGACAAGTGTACACATGTGTTGAAAGACGCATGGTTTCTACTGTACTGATTTCAGACGATTTTTGGCCCCGATGTACCCAGCTTTACATCAACATGTGTACAATCAGCATGGATTGAAATTCAGCCAGTCCCAGCTGAATGGCCCAAATAATTTTTTTTTTTTAAATTTCAACAAAGGTTTTTTTTTTAAATCAAAGAACAATTCATGGTATCGACATACCATAGGTACAAATTTTAATGCATGTGTGGCCAGCTTAAAGGCCGTGGAACAGCCAAGTGATTAGCAAACACTTCTTCAAGCTATACTGCAACCTAGAATGCTTGCATTATCACTTTTACCAAACACTTCCTAAAGCTATCCTGCCACTTAAAATCTTTGCATTATCACTTTTCTCACTGCCACACACACACATGCACACATGCCAAACACACAACTTAAGCCCCATACATATAGCTATGATTAAACACTGAAGCCCCGTACACACGATCGGATAACCTATGGATTTTCTTGGCCACACACCATCAGTCAAAAAACCGACCGTTCCAAACACAGTGACGTAAAACACCCCAAAGAGCCGAGAAAAATGAAGTTTAATGCTTCTGAGCATGCGTCGACTTGATTCTGAGCATGCGTGGGTTTTTTAACCGATGGACTTGCCCATAGACGATCGGAAATTCCCATCGGTTTTTTATCCATCGGAAAATTTTAAAACAAGTTCTATTTTTTACAACCGATGGAAAAAAGACCGATGGGTACCATACACGATCGGTTGGTCTGATGAAAACCATCCATCGGACGGTTTTCATCAGTCAAACCGATCGTGTGTACGGGGCTTATGTGTAGTGTGAAACGCATCAGCTGTCCTGGTTGCTGTGGCTTGTAGTGCTTGTTCCCGTTTTTACAATTAAAGGCTACGTTTTTGGAGTGTGGCTGTCCAGACAATTTCTTCTCCTATCTGCTATATGCATTGCCTGCACCCGTGGTTCCTGAGTGGAAGATAATTGCCAATTGGACCTGCCTGGAGCGGCAATTCTTTTGTTCCCTATCAAGCGCTTGGGGCATTAATTCTTTTCATTGGCCAGAATAATTTAAATTAATTAACGCACAAGAGCTGAACACACGATGTAACAAACGAACGATGTAACAAACAAACAGTTCAGCAAAAGATGTTTTCAATACACATTCCTAGCATTATCTTCTAAGCGCCCCTTAGATAGTCAACCAGTGCCCCTGATTGCCCCATGAGAAAGTCAAACCTTAAATAGGTGAGAGAATCCTTTTGAGTCCTTAAGTCCAAAGAATGAGTCCATATCCATGGAACCTCAACTGGGCTCCCACAAGGAGTGGCCAAGTGCAAGTCCAGATCCTTAGCAGCATTCTGTTCCTAGAATGGGGAGACCTGGAACCATAACTTCTGCCGTCTTGCTAACTACGGCGACCTGAGAGGTGGTTTCCTCACTTTTTATGTGTTTGCCCTAGCAGAGGGCCGTACTCCCCCAAAGAGCTTGGAAACCTTGGCCAGCAGAGTTAACCTTTAATTCCCAAGGAGTACCACATCAGCGGGGAAAGCACATCTAAACAGTGCAAAATTTAGCACATAAATCTAACCGTAGACAACCATAAAAAAACACCTGCTTACATGCATATACGAGACATAACAAAGAATTAGCAACATGGGATATTAAGTTCTTGTAAGCGTGTAGGTTGTTAGCACAGGACACACACTGCATTTCTTGTCTTGGGGAGCTAAAATGGATCACATGTTACAGTCCAGACAGCCATGTTCATGTTTTATTTGTGTATAAGCAAAAACGTTTCCTGTTTGTGAAGTCTATTTTAGACAGTTTTGCTCTGGTGCTTTTGTAATATTATACTGGAATCCTCATGTTTACTAAAACAATGGACACAAGTTAACCCCACGGGGCTACCACAGTCCTGTAAGCAAAAAAGGCTACAATAAGTACAATAAACAATAAAAGAAAAAAATAGTATCAAAAAGGTTGCATGAGATAACTGTATGAAATTAGAACAGCTTTACAAACATGTTAAAAACACTTGGGCTATACTTACACTTGTACTATTGCATTTAACTTTTCTCTTTAAACAGATTTTATTGAGTTTGAAGTCAAGGTATACAATAGAGCATTTAATTGCGGACACAGCCGCCAAACAATATAGCGGGCGCAGCCGCCAATTAAGGCGAATATGGTGATCAAATGCGACAACGCCTGAGTATGTACTGCTACTACTTAATATTTAAATGTAACTGGTAACAGTAAGCATTAACAGATGTCTAAATATAACTCTGAGAAGGTAGCTGAGAAATCAAATGAAGGTTAATCACCATGTAAAAAGTATGGTCATGTGGCTACATGGTGGTGTATGGTGAGTCGGGAATCTAAGGGGCGGGCATGCAGAGTTGTAGGGGTAGGGAAGGGAGATTTTAAAAAGGGTATATACAGTCATATAAACCTAGTGGGGATCGGGTACCAGGAGGGTTGAACATTATCAGATAGTATCTAGAAAGGGCAATTCAGATAGTGAGAGTGGTACAGCATCAACAGGAGTGCGTATATTTGAGAATGGATTGGCAGGGAAGGGGAGGTCGGAGTGTGGGATCAGAGCGGGGTTGAGAACAGGACAGTAAGGAAGGCGAGAGAAGTTGGAAAAGGGGAGTCAAAGTAGGACTCTTCCTCCCACCACGGCTCCCGGAGGGCCCTCATGCGACACATCCTCTATATTCGTCTGTAGTGATAAAGTGCAGCCAGCATGCCCAAGAACGCGTATATTTAGAGGGTGTATCATTGGCCTGATGTATTAAGTCCTCCATTTCTGCTATCTTGTGTATGCGTTGGAACCATTCCGCTATTGAAGGTGGTTCCGGTGAACGCCATTTCGCTGGTATGCACAATTTTGCAGCGTTGACCATATGCATAGCCAGGGACTTCATGTATGTTCTTGGCGGTATGTTGGAGTGGTGAAGTAGGAATTGCGCTGGGGTAAATTCTAGACAGTGCGTGGTGATGGAATTGATAAGACGGTGGACTTCTGTCCAGAATGGTTTGATTTTAGGGCATGTCCACCATATGTGTAACAGGGAGCCTATGTCCTTCCCGCACCTCCAGCATAGCGGGGATTGGGAAGGGTACATGTGGTGTAGTCTGAGGGGGGTCTTATACCATCTCGAGTAGACTTTGAACGCGTTTTCCTGTGTATGAACATTAACAGACCCTTTGTGTATGCAGGCATAGGTGTTTTCCCACTCTTGGTCCGAGAGGGTAATGGCGAGTTCACATTCCCATTTGTGGCTCGCCCAGTTCAGTTTCGGACGTTGGTCAGAATAAAAAAGTGCATAAGTGCTGGAGATCAGGTGAGTTAGTGGTGTAACATTGAGACAGAGTGATTCAAAGGGTGTGTGTTTCCGAGCCCAATCCGGTTTCGGGCTGGGTTTTTCAAAAAAATTCCTAAGTTGGACGTAGGTCCAAAAGGGGAAGGAGCCCGTGATCATTTTAGAGGCCAGGTTTGTGTAAGAGAGCATGTGGTTATTTTCGAAGAAGTGTTCAGCTCGGATGTGACTATGTGGCCAGCAATCTGAAAGAAAGGAGGATGGCAGTCCCGGTTCAAAGTCTGGGTTAAGTCTTAGAGGGGTCATTGGGCCCAGAGTCGACGATATTCGATACTTTTTGCACGCTTCTCGGAAACATGTTAGTGTGGGTTGAATGAGCGGATGTTCCTTACAGGGAGTCGGGGTGTTTTTTGGCCCAATCCAAGGGGTCTGAGATAGCGGGACTGGTGAGAAGGAGTGTTCCAGTTGGACCCATGCTTTGGTCATCGCGTGTATGTTCCAGTCGACTATTCTAGCTAGGTGGCAGGCCTGGTGGTACTTGTGGATATCTGGGAGCCCCATGCCCCCTCTAAGTTTAGGTATGGTGAGTTTGGCAAAACTAATTCGTGGTCTGAGCCTGCCCCACACAAATTCCGTACATGCTCTCTTGTATGCAGCAAAAAAGGCTGGAGGGATCTTAATCGGGATTGTTTGTAGCAGGTAAAGGGTTCTAGGTAGGACATTCATTTTGACGATAGCCGCCCTTCCAAACCATGAAAAAAGACCAACGGACCATCGCTGTAGATCTTTCCGTATGGACTGTAGCAGAGGGAGGAAGTTAGCGGAGTATAGGTCTTTTAGGGAAGAGGGAAGCTGAATGCCTAGGTACGTAATTGAGTGGTTGTCCCATTTAAATGGGAAGTTGACCTTACACTGTGAGCAGATGTCGGAGGGTAGAGAGACATTGAGGGCAGTGGATTTTCCGAAGTTGATTTGTAAGTTGGTCAGAGAGTTAAAGATCTGGAAGTCTTTCAATAAGTTCGGTATAGTAGTGAGAGGTTCTGTCAGAAAGAGGAGGATGTCATCCGCAAAAGCAGCCAATTTGTGCACATGTTGATTTATGGGGACACCCTTGATGTCCGGGTTGGCTCTGATACGTCTTAGCAGTGGTTCAAGAGTAAGGACAAAGATAAGCGGGAGAGGGGGCAGCCTTGTCTTGTACCGTTGGACAAGGAGAAAGCCCTCGACAGGTGGCCGTTGACACGTACCCTAGCAGTGGGATTGGCATAAAGTGCAAGTATGAAATGGACCATGCGTTGGGGAAAACCCAAGAATTGCAAAACTTCCGTCATGTAATCCCAGGCCACCCTGTCGAAGGCCTTCTCCACGTCAAGGGAAAGCATAAATCCCTGTCTACGCTTCGAGGTTAGGAAATGATGAATGTTAATTGCCTTTAACGTATTATCCCTTGCTTCTCTTCCCGGGATGAAGCCTACCTGATCTAAGTCTATTAGTTGGGGCAGAAGGGGTACAAGACGGTTGGCAAGTATCTTGGCGTACCATTTCAGGTCTACATTTAGAAGGGATATGGGCCTATAGTTCGCTACTGAGGAGTGATCCTTACCTGGTTTAGGTATCAGCGTTATATGTGCCGCTAGTAAGTCGCGCGGGGGTGTAATGGAATCCGAAAAAGAGTTAAACGCAGATAAAAAAAGGGTAAAAGGAGGTCAGAGTAAGTCTTGTAGTAACCGGCTGGGAATCCATCCGGGCCAGGACATTTACCCGGTTTCATCTGTTTAAGTGCGACGATCGCTTCATCATTAGTTAGGGGGGCGTCTAACTCCTGAGCTACGGAGGCAGAGATTGGTTCGGGGCTATATTGCGTTAGAAAGTCTTTAATAGCCTGTTGTCTAGGAATACTGCCCGCAGGCGTGTCTGGGGGTTGCAAGTTATACAATCGTGAATAGTAAGACACAAATTGTTCCGCTATGTCCGGTGTGGCGTTTACCTTGCGACCTCCAGAGTCAGTCAGGGAGTGTACCGATGTGGACACTCTTTTGTCTCGTAATGCTCTTGCTAGAAGCTTCCCTGATTTGTTGCTATATTCGTAGAAAGTTCTCTGAGAGAGAATGAACTTACGTCTAATTTGTTTGCCCAGTAGTTCTAGCAATTCTGCTCTAGTTTGTATAAGAGTCTGTAGGGTATCTAGAGCCTGTGAGCGTTTATGTACTCCCTCCAACCTTTGTATTTGAATTGTGAGATCCAAAATGCGTGCCCGTCTCTCTCGATTACGCCTAGCCGCCGCCGCCAACAGGACACCCCGTATTACACATTTGTGTGCCTCCCATGTGATAAGAGGGGAGGTATCACTCGATATGTTTTCCGCAAAGTATTGCTTAAGGCATAAATCGACGTCAGCTGCAACAGTCGGGTCTGTGAGTAGGGAAAGATCTAGTTTCCAAGAGGGAGGGCGGGGGGGTGCGCATGAGAATGTTAAGGTCATTGAGACAGGATGGTGGTCAGAAAGAAACATGGGATCAATAGACACCTGTTGAAGAGTATGTAGGTCAGTTTGGGAAAGGAATAGGTAGTCGATCCTTGAGTATTTATTATGTGGGGCGGAAAAAAAAGTATAATCTTTACCGTTAGGATTAAGGGTGCGCCATGTGTCGTGTAGCAATAGAGTCTGGATTTGGGATTTGATGGCTTTGAGGGCGGCGTATGGGAGCGAGGATGTGCCAGTAGAAGTGTCTAGGATTGGATTGAGAGGGACATTGAAATCCCCACCTAAAATGAGGGTACCCTCTTGGAATATCATGAGAGCATTGGTAATGGCACGGAAAAATGGCACCTGTTGCGAGTTTGGGGCGTATATATTAGCAAACGTAACTTTACAACCGTAGAGTGTCCCCTTAAGGAAGATATAACGACCTTCTGTATCAGCTAAAGTATCAGTATGTAGGAAAGGGCAGTGTTTTGCCACAAGTATAGAAACCCCTTTTGACTTAGACGTGTCATTTGTAGCATGGAACGCGTTAGGATAGTAGTGATTTTGTAGCTTCGGAGTTGAGTCAGTGCGGAAGTGCATTTCCTGTAGGAAGATCAGATCCGCTTTGTTACGATGCATAGTGAGAAGGAGCTGGGCCCGCCGTTCAGGGGTATTGAGACCCCGTACGTTGAGGGATATGACCTTAGTAAGGATTTTGGCTGTATTCTGAGGATTGTCAGACATAATTAATGGCCAGTAAAAGCTGCAGATCACAAAGTGAGGAGGCCCCGAGAGCCGCAGTGGGAATCGAGACAAGGTAGAAAAGAAACTCTAGAGAAACGGGTCAGAGGGTGAGATGTGGGGTAGCGGGATAGGGGTGGGTTAGGAATATATGAGGAGGGAGGGGGCAGGGGAGAAATTACGTATATATGTATGGGGCAATCAACAACGGGGAAGAGAGGGGGGTACCGGCTACAGGAGAGACCTAGCTCACCTGTCCAAGTAGGGGAGTAACCGCAGGTACGGTCTCGCCGGGGTATTCCAGTGGTGAGTTGGAGAGAAAGTCTTGCGAGTGGATGCGGCTCAGTCTAGTACCACTGTGTGGGGAACGAGTTGTCGTGGAAAAGAAATATAAAGAGTATAGTACGGTGGACTGACAGACCTGCAACCATGAACATGTAGGAATGATTGCTCGTGGGAACTAAAAAGTCGTGTGAAACAACGGGAGCATATGGGGCATGCAGGGAGGAATCGTGTCAAGAATCCTGTAACTTGTACATGTCTATTTCTGCTCACCAGATTAAGCGGTTGACCAGACATTAAGAGTAGTAAGTTACAAGTTCAGAACGTATGTAAAGGTGTCACATGTCGTGGTGATCATTGTGTGGCCAAGGCCTTCTCCTATAAATGTAGGCATCTCAATTACATTCTAGCAGTGCATGGCAATAACAGTTTTGGACCCAGGCATAGACATTTTCTAATGCAGTTCCTTACATAAAAAAAAAAAAAAAAAAAAAAAAAACTCGAACATACTCATATGAACAGGAAATCTATATATCATAACATAATAACCAAACAGTAGGAGGAAAATATGGAGGGTTGACAATTCAGCTAATCCCACGTATCAGGGCAACGTTGAAGACATCTGTAGATGAAAGACAGGTGAAGATGCAGAAAGTATGCCAGACAGTCCCGGGAAGGTGGAGGGGCGGGTTAGGTTGCATAAAGTAGGGACACTAATACCTGGGGTGTATATATGACTATGCAGGGCATCTGCGGAGTGTTTGTGTTACGGGTTGGGGCAGAGCGGGCAGCGGGACATCCTGCAGCTTCATTAAATAGCTGTAGCTAAAGAATTGGAAACCACATGTGTATGCAGCCAATGAGGAGTACGTGTGTTATTGTCAGTCGGTCTGAATGCAAGTTTGTATATAGGCAGCAGTGTAAGATACAATATCATTGTGAGTACATCGTGACCCCAGGGGATAAACAGGTGCAGATGAAGTTTGTGGTCAGTAGAGGGTGGAACATGACAGCGAATGAATAAATTATTAGGCAGCAAGCTGAAAGACTTCCTGCCTCAGTAATCCGTGGTGTATGGTTCGATCTCACATGCAGAACATGTTACATGTGAAAAAGAAGTTAGGCAGAGAAATATTGGGGTGCATGTTAAACCGAGTTTGGGAGAATGAGATATTGGCCTAGGCATAAATATGGCATGTATAAAACTTACAATGCTAGCTATCCTAGGGAACAAACTTGCATAAAACAAAATTGAATTGTAATTTACTTCACCGACCAGGAATAGCGTTAAGCAATCAGGGGTCCTCCGTTGTCTCGACAATTGCAACAATAACTTGATCCGTAACTACAGGGAGTGGAGTATGTCACCCGAAACCCCCTAGTTCGCTACGTGAGAGCGTGTGAAAGAGGCATCGTGGGCAAAAGTAGCCGTTCGGACCTGGCGGGGTAAGTGTTCCATTGGGCAGAGCAAGGAACATGAGTGCGCTGGTCGGCGTGAAAACACTGCAGAACATGTGGGTGAAGAACCAAACATTGACCAGTCGTCACCTTGCAACAAGATAAGTCCTTGGATACTCCGGTTGTCAGGACTACGGAGATGCTGGAGAAGGGATGGGGAATCGGAGCCCTGTAATGGGAGATCAAGTTTTACCACGGGGCGGCCTGGGTCTCCACTCCCTCATGTATTCCAGGGGCCATCGTGGGGGCGATCAGATTGGCGGGGTGGGAAGCAGGTTCCAAGGCAGAGAAGGATATGACCATTGCATTAATGGGAGGCAACGGTAAGGGGTGAGCGGAGCAAGGGCGTCATTGGACATCGCAACCTACAGCCCCGTATACGAGGCATGCTGGGCACGGCGGGCATAGAGGAAAGCTGTTGTCAGGGGAAAGAGACATGGAATAGGAACGTAACGGTAGGTACTTAACTGACTTTCCTGGGATCCCATGCACAATTACAATTTCAGTGGTCGCGGCGAGCTCTACGGGGCAGAGGTGCCACGGCTATGTGTGACTGCTGGTATCTGCTCCGTGAGCCCGGGTTAGATCGTGAAATGGATGGCGAGCGTTGTCTCCTAGTGCGTGAGGCTTGTGCATCCATCGGCTTTTCTCCGTCTCCGTGGGGTCCCCAGCTTGATACATCAAAATCCGCGTACCAATTCGGGAGCTCGGTGTATGGGATATCCAGCGTGCGGCAAAAGTCCTCCAACTCCTCAGGGACTCTCAGGAGGGCATTACAGCCAAGATGGGAAGCTGCGAGACCGAACGGAAACCTCCACCGATATTGGATCCCCTTGGCACGAAGGACTTCCAGCAAGGGGCGGAGATCTCTACGGTGCCTGAGAGTTATGGCTGACAGGTCCTGGTAAATTTGGATCGTCTTCCCTTCGTAGTTAATCTGGGCCTTTGTGCGCGCCTTTTTGAGGATTTCCTCCTTTATCTGGAACTCCGTAAGGCAGCAGACCACATCCCTAGGGGGGTCGGTGTCTCTTCCACGTGGTTTCAGGGCTCTATGGATGCGGACCATCGGAATAGGCGTTTGGTTTGGCCTCTCCAGAAGCTGATTGAAAATCTCCGTGACCGTAGGGAGGATGCCGGTCGGTTCAACCGACTCAGGTAGGCCCCTCACTCTTAGATTGCATCTACGGCCGCGGTTGTCCAGGTCCTCTACGTGTCTCTGGAGATCACGGAGTTGCATAGTGTGTGTGTCCATTTTGTTTGTTACATTCCGTAGCGCTGTGTGATGGCGGGATGTAGTGATTTCAATATCATGTACCCTGCCCGTTATGGCTCTGATCTCGGTGCGTAGCTCAGATATGGCTGCGAACAGGCTGTTCTTGATGTCCGCTGCAACCGTATGTAGGTCGGCTAGGCTTAGCTGTTGGTGAGCCGTAGCCATCAAGGGGCCTTGTGCTGCGGGCTGAGTCCCAGTGAGTGTCAGAACAATCCCGTCGGGACCGTGTGGAGGTGGTAAGGCTTGTGAGGGCGCTGAGGCCTGTGAGGATGCCGCCATGTTGGATCTCTGTGTCCGGAAGATATCCGGTATAGTTTGAGTCAACCGCCCGTCTATATCCCGCGGGGAGCGAGACCTCGATGCAGAAGAGTTGCGGGAAGAAGTTCCCATCATTCGTTGTCTGAAGAGAGCCCGATGTCCCCAATACAAGTAGAGATATGGTCGCGGTCTGTCAGAGCGCAGGGTTTAAGCAGCCATCTTTCTCCACGGCAGACCACGCCCCCCGCATTTAACTTTTCTAAATGCATGAGAAGTTATCTAGAAAGAATAAGCAATTTTTATGCCTCCCAGATCACTTTTTATTACCTTTAGATGTTCCTGCTTTAAAGAAGGTTTAGCCATGATTAGAGTTTATAATCAGATCCTGGGTGCAAAGAATTCGGCTTTTATGCAGGTTTGACACTGTGAATATGAATGAGACCTTAAAATCAAAGCGCTATCGCATGGTCATCTAAGTTTTTATAATGCATGCAGATTCACAGTACCTGGGACTCATGGACTATGAATCAAGGATTCCAAAGGCCACAAGAACTCAAGGTTCTTATCTTATGCATCAACATATGCCGATGTACGTATTTAACTAGATAGATATATCTTAGGTATATCTCTAAAACCATGTTTGGAAGGGGTGCCTAGACACCACAACTTTTTCTTTGTCAGATTGACTTAAAAAATGAATCTAGAGTATGAATCTATAGAGAGTGTAAAACTATAGTCCCCTAGCATAGTCCTCTGGTGTGTTTAGGCAGTAGGCTATAGGCTATCTTGAAATGGATGTTGGTTGGGTGTTTCTATCCAAAAAGTGTGCTTATTTGTATTTTTTTTGTTTAATTATTTGTTTGTTATTTGTTAAACTGAATTGTTTCACCTATATCCTGATTCATCACTGATAAATCAGTACAAACACAGATAATGAATTATACAGATTTCTACAGACCCAATAAATTGTATATCCTAGATGTAAAAAGCTAACATGGAGTCATATCTGTTTTAAAATAATAAACAGTCATGCAGCTTAAATGCTTCCTTCTCAGTGTTCAGCAGTAGTCGTTTCTTTATGGTAAACAATTCCTTTATAGCCTAGAAAACATTTGTCTATCAAATAGCTCAAATCAATATCACTTCATTCACTGTTAATCCCCCATACAATAAAATGCTGTGATTTAAAGGGTTAGCAAAGCCTAGGAATCCTCATTAAGGAGATAGATATAGTATTTGAAACTAATCTCAGATGACCTGAGACTGACCAAGAGTAGAAATTCTCATTTACTGTTATAAATAAAATTATAATGGCCCCTGTCTTAGCTCAGGGGCAGCTTGCTCAATTAATTAATTACATTAAGGACAGAAAACGATCACTGGCTTTGAGCCAGGGAAGTCAAGATCTCATCCTTTTTCGCTCTCTTGGAATGTGTTTGGGGGATGTGCACAGGCTATATTTTATTTGGACAAGAACCGGATCAATTTTCAGTTGAAATTCAGAATCGTGGACTGATAGCTCATGGCACAGGACTCATTCTATACCATACAACAACCATAAGTGTTTTTCAAGCATTTTATGGAGCTACTGTAGGTGTTAGAAACCCACAGAATGTGAAATAATATATAGATATGGATCCCATAACACTCCAATGTTTATCTTCTACAGAAGATAACACAAAACTGATGGGCCCCAGTTTATGCCCCAGTGGAGCTTACAGCCTACAGTAATTGCCCAACCCATACAAGAATAAACACACTGTAGGCCCAAAGAATGTCTGGGTGGTATAGACAGGAGTGGCATTGTTCTTTCATAATGTCCCAAAAGAGAGGTTGTGTCCAGCTGTGGTCCAATTTTCATTTAGCTTTGATAAGCACTTTAAAGCAAATTTAAAGTATGAATCTACTCTTGCTGTGAATAGCACAATCTTTCCATGTGAGTTATATATCCTGCAAATTTTAAAAAAAAATGCTTAGATGTGCATCCCTACAGGGTGACACTGTGGATACACATGTGAAAATGTGCCAACGGCCCGATAATTGTAAATGGACACTGATTACGCTAAGAAATTGGACTTTAAACGGCACATGGGTACTTCATGTAAAAATCTAGAAGTTTTAATTGTAGAAATATATAAAAACAATAGTATATTTAAGACTGTTTGTATAATTATAATCAGTTCATGGCCCAAAATAATGCTCTCATATCACTTCCAAGAACTACAGTTATTTTGGTGAACTCAAAAGAGTAAGGTACATATCCAAAAAACAGTAACAGTTGAACAATACAGATGTGAAGTGAATAGCCTTAAAATGGGTCCAAATGTAGAAGAACTTGCTCAAAGCAAGAAAGTTCTTCTGCATTTGGACCCATTTTAAGGCTATTCACTTCACATCTGTATTGTTCAACTGTTAAGCTGTGTATACACGATCGGTTTTACAGATGAAAACAGTCCGATGGACTGTTTTCAGCGGACGAACCGATCGTGTATGGGCCCCATCGGTCTTTTTTCCATCGGTGTGAAAAAATAGAACATGTTTTAAATTTATCCCATGGGAAAAAAAACCATAGCAAAATCCGATCGTCTGTGTGGAACTCCATCGGAGAAAAAACACACGCATGCTCAGAATCAAGTCGACGCATGCTCAGAAGCATTGAACTTCATTTTTCTCGGCTTGTCTGAGTGTTTTACGTCACAGCGTTTGGGATGGTCGGATTTTTGACTGATGGTGTGTAGGCAAGACTGATGGAAGTCAGCTTCATTGGATTTCCGATGGAAAAATCCATCGGATTAGAATCCATAGGAAATCCGATCGTGTGTACAGGGCTTTACTGTTTTTTGGATATGTACCTTACTCTTTTGAGTTCACCAAAATAACTGTAGTTGTTGGAAGTGATATGAGAGCATTATTTTGGGCCATGCACTGATTATAATTAAACAAACAGTCTTAAATGTACTATTGTTTTTATATATTTCTACAATTAAAACCTGTAGATTTTTACATGAAGTACCCATGTGCCGTTTAAAGTCTAATTTCTTAGCGTAATCATATATCCTGCAAAGATTTGAGTATATATTTCATTGCAGATATTTACCTTCTGTTTTTTTCCTTAAAGTGGTAGAAAAACCTGTACTTTGAACTTGTACCTACAGGTAAGCGTATAATAAGGCTTATCTATAGGTACAAGCAATATCTCCTAAACTTGCAGTGTTTAGGAGGTATTCACACTGGATGCAGTCGGTGACATCATACTAGCACATTATGGCTTAACCTTTTAAGTGAGTCGTTTTTGCATTTTTTGCATACATGTTTAAAAAATGATTTTAGGCCTGAAGGTTACACAAAACCGCCAAACATTATACATTTACTGAGAGCAGGCACCTTAGAAAATAAAATAGTGGTAGTTCCAATTTTTTTATGTAACACGATATTACCGCAAAAGTCTAGGAAACCCAACATTTTAGTAAAAAGACACTAAAGTGAATTTTAGGGCAAAGAAACGCAATAAATGACCCGATTTTTGGTAAAATATAAAAGACAAGGTTGCACAGAGTAAAAAGATGCCCAACGTGCCAAACCTTAAATTTGTGTGGGCCCGTGAAAGGACAACAAATGTCAGTGCCCTATATTTTCTATAGGCGATGCTTCAAAAGCTGCCTATAGGTCATCAGTTTAGTGTTAAAGGTTAGGTTTTGTGCTAGAATTATTGCTCTTACTCTGGAATGCACGGTGATATGTAGGACCTCAAATGTGTTTATTTTTGTGGGGGGGGGGGTGTTATGTGTTTGGGTGTAACTTTATTTTTTTGCAATTACAGTTGGACCTCGGTTACGAGCATAATCCGTTCCAGGAGTATGCTCATAATCCAAAGTACTCGCATATCAAAGCGAGTTTTACCATTGAAGTCAATGGAAACTAAAATAATTTGTTCCGCATTGACGTCAATGGGATGCAATACCGAATGCGGCCAGAGGTGGGGGAGCCAGAGAGCGCCAAAAACTGACGAAAAGGCCCGAGGACACTTTGGCTCTTTTCCTGCGCCCCTGTACCTCAGGCCAAATGAGGTACTGCAGGCCTATTTTCGGCTCTGCTCGGCTTCTGCGCCCCCGTAGCTCAGGCCAAATGAGGTACTGCATGCCTATTTAGCTTGAATTCTGCTCGTCTTGCAAGTCAACACTCGCAAACAGAGTCAGAATTTAAAAAAAAAGTTGCTCGCAAATCAAAACGCTCTCAAACCAAGTTACTCTGAAACCGAGGTTTCACTGTACACATTTTTTTTTTTTACTTTTTTTTAATCATATACAGGTTCTCTTTAATGAGACATGCAGTGTCTAAAAGACTGTGCATGTCTCCTCTGGGCTCCACTGGATGTATTGCAATGCAATACATCCATATTCCTGGCTATGGTAACCCGGGGAAAGGGACAGCGTGACCCAGAAGTGACATCATTTTGGGTCACCAACAAGAAGGGGAGGAGACTGGACCTGTGTCTGTTCTCCTCCCTCTCCTCCACCCGCCAAAAACCACCTTTTGTTAATGTAACACATAGGACTTGGTTTACTATAGGCAAATAGACTCAGAGGCGGATCCAGGGGGGGGGGAAACAGGGCAATTGCCCCCCCCCGAGACCATCTGTCACACTCACTTGCTTGCTGGTTTTTTTTTGTTTGTGCCTGATCTCCCGAAATTTGGGGACCCGGTACCGGCCAGCCTTAGGTCCCTTGGACCCCAAACACATGTAGTCCCATGTCTCCTCTACAGGTGTGCAAAGTTTGGTGTCTGGGGGACCTACGGCCAGGGAGCACGTTTTTTTTAAAAACCGGGCACCCCTTCTATAGACTCCAATGTTAAACAGTAATTTCTCCAGTAATTTTGCGGACCCGGTACTGGCCGGTCGTAGGTCCCCCCTGGACCCCAACCTTGGCACACATGTAGCCCCATGTCTCCTCTACAAGTGTGCAAAGTTTGGTGTCTGGGAGACCTACGGCCGGGGAGAACCAATTTTTCAAAGCCGGGCACTCCTTCCATAGACTCCCATGTTAAACATCAGTCTAGTCATGGGCACAGTGAAGCATGGGCACAGTGAGGCAAAGTGAGGCACAGTGAGGCAAAGTGAGGCACAGTGAGGCATTCAGATGGACACCCTAGGCTTATACTCGAGTCAATACGTTTTCCCAGTTTTTTGGGGTAAAATTAGGTGCCTCGGCTTATATTCGGGTCGGCTTATACTCGAGTATATACAGTACTTGTTCTGCGGCTGCCGCTGCCTCTCTGAGTCTCTCTCTCAGTTTCTCACATCAGCCAATCAGCGGCGCTGAGAGATTTGTCTAATGTAGTTACACGGTGCACTGACATGATACCAGGAGCGGAGGAGGAGGTGGGTGGAGCCTCTTCCCTGCACTCGTTGCTAACGCCTGGGCCGCTTGGCGTCTAGCAACAAGTGACATCAGTGAGTCACGTCGGGCTGCTCTGCGGGCAGGTGAGATAGCGTGCGGCTCCACAGATGGGTAAGAAAGCGGGCGGCTCCGCTTGCGGCGCAGTTTGTGGGCGGGCGGCGCGGTTCGTGGGCAGACCGTGCTGCTCAGTGAGTTGGCAGCGCAGGTGAGAGTGAGGCAGCTGGCCAATCAGCTAGCCGGGAGTGGGGGAGCAGAGAGATGAGATCATCTCTCACCGCCCGTGCCTGCCCTGCATTCCTGCAGTGACTTCCGCCCTCACTGTGCAGGCAGCAGAGAGATTACATTATCTCTCTGCTGCCTGACTCTGGGAGTCTGGGACACAGCAAGAGACAACCAAAACTACACCTTAGCAGGCAAGTTAGTGACAATCCGCAAGGTGTGGCAGGCGACGTGGCTAGTGACAATCCGCAAATTGTGTCAGGTGACGTGGCAAATGACAATCTGCATCTGGTGGCAGGCAAGTGACAATCAGCAAGGTGTGGCAGGTGACGTGGCAAGTGACAATCCGCAAGGTGTGGCTAGTGACAATCCGCAAGGTGTGGCAGGTGATGTGGCAAGTGACAATCCACAAGGTGTGGCAAGTGACAATCCGCAAGGTGTGGCAGGTGATGTGGCAAGTTACAATCCACAAGGTGTGGCAAGTGACAATCTACAAGATGTGGCAGGTGACGTGACAAGTGACAATCTGCAACGTGTGGCAAGTGACACGCTCAGGGCTCCCACTAATTGCAGGCGACGGTGGCAAGTGACACACTCGGGGCTCCCACTGATTCTGCATTGAACTATTTAATTTGATATTACAATGCAATAATAGAAATAATGCGCTTCAATCACCCTGACACCATAGCAACCATGGTGCCGGGATGATTGAAGCGCAGACACCAGCCATTTCCCCAATACATTTCTGACAATAAAAAAATATTTTTTGCCAGTGCCCCTCCCAAGAAAAGACTCTGGATCCGCCCCTGAATAGACTGTGCCTTTTGCAAGGGTTGCACTCATTTTGCCCAGAGCTTAGTGAATGTGGTGAAGCTCTGCTGATTTCCATCATACAACCATGTGTAAGCAAACAATTTTTTTTTTCTTCACACCTGATTGGGTATTCTTTACAAAGTGAAACTTCACCACATTCACTAAGCTGTGGGGAAAATGTGTGCAATTGCACTTGCAAAGTGCACAGTCTATAACCTTTAGTAAATCAACCCCACTAGTGTAAATGTGACCTATCTTAAAGAGGAGCTGAATTCTGTAAGCTGTGCCCCAAAAATGGCATGCAGAGGGCAAAGGACTAGTCACCAGTCCTGCAGCTGGCTTTCCCCCATAACTGACTTTCCATGCCTCAGCGCTCATGCACACTGCGGCTCAAAAAAAAGCTGCCTTTTTACAGGTGTTTAAGCTTTTTTTTGCCAATAAAAGCTTTTTTGTGCTCTTTCTCGCGTTTTTGAGCTCTTTCGAGCATAAGCGTTTTTTTTTTCAAAAACCCTCCTAGATTGTATTTTCTTAACCACTGCATAAACAAATCAAAAAGCTGGAATAAAGGTTTTTGTGCGTTTTAATGCGTTTTTGTGCGTGTTCACTGTTTATTAGCTCCTTTGAGCTTCTTTTGAGCTCTTTAGGGGACTAACTCCTCTCAAAAACACAAGTTTGGTCTGGGTTTTTTTCTGCCTGTAGGAGTATATGCCTGAAAACGTCTGAAAAAGCCCTAGTGTGCACGGACACATTGGCTAACATGGAGGGGAGTTTCTAGGAAGAAAAAATAGCTCAAATGCCCGTAGGAGACGCTTCTATGAGCTCCTTTGAGCTGCAGTGTGCATGAGTCCTTTTGCACAATTCCAATTCCGTGACAAGGGGCTTTGCTGAGCTTCAGGTTTTTTTACAGCTCACACTACTGTGGGAGCCTTCTTTCATCTTCTGATGATACAGAAAATCTATTTCTGTTGTAGATAGATATATACGGTATATATATATATATATATATATATATATATATATTTTGGGGGCGTTACAGTAGTACATGCAAAAATATGTGATAAAAAGTAATACTGTAGGGGATAGCACAGACATCCTTACATAGGAATAAGGATAGCAATAAATACATATACAATTATATTTGCCACCTTTCTTCTCCTTCAAATCATAACTAAACAAGTTGCTGTTAGTTAACCACTTGCCGCCCGCCCTATTACAGAATGACGGCTGCAAAGTGGTTTTTAATATCCTGACCGGACGTCATATGACGTGATCAGGATATTGAGCCGCTGCGCGCCCCCGGGGGCGTGCATCGCGGCTATCGTTGTTGCGGGGTGTCAGTCTGACACCCCACAACACCGATCTAGGTAAAGAGTCTCTGATGGAGACTTTTTACCACGTGATCAGCCATGTCCAATCACGGCTGATCACGATGTAAACAAGAAGAGCCGGTGATCGGCCTTTCCTCACTCTCGTCTGTCAGACACGAGTAGAGGAGAGCCGATCGGCTGCTTCTCTGACAGGGGGGGTTTGTGCTGATCGATTATGCCCACACTGGACCACCAGGGATGCCACCAGACCACCAGGGATGCCCACCACCATGTATGCCACCCTAGACCACCAGGGATGCCAATCAGTGCCCCTAATGGATGCCAAACAGTGCCCACAATGGATGCCAATCAGTGCCCACAATGGATGCCAATCAGTGCCCACAATGGGCATCACTGATTGGCAGGCAATATTGTTTGGCACTGATTGGCATCCATCATTCCAGTACATCAGTGCCGCCTATCAGTGCCCATCCATGCCCATCCGTGCCACCTATCAGTGCCCATCCATGCCCACCCATGTCACCTATCAGTGCCCATTAATGCCCATCTGTGCCACCTATCAGTGCCCATCCATGCCCATCCGTGCCGCCAATCAGTGCCCATCCGTGCTGCCTATCCATGCCCATCCGTGCCACCTATCCGTGCCCATCCATGCTGCATATCAGTGCCGCATATTAGTGCCCATCATCAGTGCCCATCAATGCCACCTCATCAGTGCCACCTCATTGGTGCCACCTCATTGGTGCCCGTCAGTGCAGCCCCATCAGTGAAGGAGAAAACATACTTATTTAAAAAGTTTTGTAACTGAAATAAAAAAATACTTTATTTTTCAACATTTTCGGTCTTTTTTTTATTTTTTTAGCAGAAAATAAAAATCCCAGAGGTGATCAAATACCATCAAAAGAAAGCTCTATTTGTGGGAACAAAATGATAAAAATTTAGTTTGGGTACAGTGTAGCATGACCGCGCAATTGTCATTCAAAGTGCAACAGCGCTGAAAGCTGAAAATTGGTCTGGGCAGGAAGGTGTATAAGTGCCCTGTATGGAAGTGGTTAAGTATATGCCTCAAAAATAATATAAAATAAATACAAAATATTAGTTAGCTAAATAGTATTAAAAAGGAATCATTTCATTAACAAAAAGAAATAAAACAAAATAAATCCCTATGCCTGTAAAACGTAAAACAGACTGCCACAAGTTAATAATATAAATAATGCACAAAAACACCTAATTTTATTATTAACACCACAATTTCTATATACTGCACTGAACGGTGGCCAAGTACATTCTGTATGCAGTTTGGAATAACTAGCCCTGTAATATTGGAAGTGTGCTATAAATTAGCGGTTCTGGATGCACAGTTGACACTATCCTTCAATGAGGAATCAATCCCTTGTTTTGAGGGTTGGTAATGGAGATACAGTATGTATGAGACATTCAGACACACAGATGACTTCTGTTTAAAGAAACTTCCACTGTTCTGTATATCATATATCAGAATACCTGCATGATTTAGCAAAGATTTTAGAATTAACAGCAGTGAGTCCTATCTTTAGGGATGCTATTTCAATACTGATACCAATTGCTGCAGACACCACACAATCTATCCACCATACAAATCATATTCCAAATAGTCTAAATTGAGAAGTGCTATACCCAATTGGTGCCATAACTCCCTAACCTGAGGAAAATGATTTTCATGTTAAGTTGAAAAGTTTTCCCAGTGCTGGTCAGTGAAGAAATCTCCCCAAACATTGATGGTCAGTGAAATGCCCCCTTATAATAGTTGTAATTGTAATGCCACCGGAAATTGGGGGTCATTGCAGAAATGCCCCTTTACTTTGGTGGTCAATGTAATGCCGCGTACACACGCTCGGAATTTCCTACAACAAATGTTCGATGGGAGCTTTTGGTCGGAAATTCCGACCGTGTGTAGGCCCCATCGGACATTTTCTGTCGGAATTTCCGACAACATAAACTTGAGAGCTGGTTCTCAAATTTTCTAACAACAAAACTTGTTGTCGGAAATTCCGACTGTGTGTACACAATTCCAACGCACAAAATTCCACGAATGCTCGGAATCAAGCAGAAGAGCCGTACTGGCTATTGAACATAATTTTTCTCGGCTCGTCGTACGTGTTGTACGTCACCGCGTTCTTGACGTTCGGAATTTCCGATAACATTTGTGTGACCGTGTGTATGCAAGACAAGTTTGAGCTAACATCCGTCGTAAATAAATCCACGGTTTTGTTGTAGGAATGTCCGATCGTCTGTACGCGACATAATGCTCCTTTACATTACTGGTCATTGAGAAAGTGCCCCCTTACATTATCAACCAGTGGAAAAATATCTCCTTACACAAGAGGTGAGAGGTCAATAGAGAAATGCTCTTATGTTGTAGATCAGGGTAATGCCCCCTTACATTAATGGCCAATAAAAAAGTGCCCCTTACATTGTTGACCAGTAGAAATGTACCCCCTTACATTAGCAGGTGGTCAGTAGAGAAGGGCCCACTTTCATTGCTTTCATAGTTGGCGTTAGTGGTTACCTGCAAAATGATAGACAAGATGAGAAGCTTCGCTGGCTCTGATTGTTGTAGGTGATGAGAGGCTGAGACTGCCATCAGTCCAGGCACCTGGCAGATCCAGACTTCCGAAGGCGGGATAACGCGGTGCCTGGACTGATTCCAGTAATGTCAGCAGAGAGCGGACTTCAGACTGCTCTCTGCTGAAAACGGTCACAAAAGTGCAAAATAGGAGGAGCCCAGGCTGGACTTCTCCTTTAGGAATAGCAAATGCAATGAAACCTTAAAGTGGTATTAAAGCTTTGTTTTTGTTTTTTGTTTTCTTTTTTTAAATAAAAAACATGTTATACTTTCCTGCTCTGTGTAATAGTTTTGTACAGAGCAGCTCCGATCCTCTTCTTTTCAGGTCCCCTACCGGTGCTCCTAACTTCTCCCCCTCGAGCAGTGCCCCCAGAGAAAGCCGCTTGCCTGGGGACACCATTTCCATAAGACACATAAAGTCGCGGCTTGGCCCTGCCCCCAGCTCTCCTCACTGGCTCACTGGCTGTAGTTGACAGCAGTGGGAGCCAATGGGCTCCTGTTGCTGTCTCATCCAATGAGGAGGGAGAGTCATGGGACAGCTGAGGCTATCGTAAACATCACTGGATTGGAGGGAGCTCAGGTAAGGTTTGGGGGGGATGGGGGCTGCACACAGAAGGTTTTATACCTTCATGCATAGAATGCATGAGGCTAAAAAACCTTATGCCTTTAGAACCACTTTAATTTAAAAAGGTTGCTCTCATTATTCTTCTTAGATCTAAGATTTCTCTGATTAGTGATCTTCTTTTTTGGGGTCCCTAAATTCATAAGACATTTAACGTTTATATATGGTCAAAATATAAAATCCTATATTATTTTCCACACAGTATTACCATTATTTCTAGCCTACTCCTGTTAATCTGAATGTCTTAAAGTTTGTAAACTTATTTTTTTGAAGATTCCCACACATTTACTTTCTTGAATTCTGTGACACATATTCAGTGTAGACACTGCTGCCTGTCTTCTAGACTACAGAGGTGCTGATTTGAGGAGTTCCAGGACCCAGAGTCAGTACAGGAATCATTGCTTGTGTTCCGTCAGATATGGTGACCCGTCAGAATTGGTAACGGAAGTGACATTCCGTTGCCGCCATCTTGCTACACCCCACACTCCTCCACAGGAAGTATACATGAAAAGGGGGCAAGCAGACTTCTTGTTACACCCACCAGAGTTTTGCATTTCACAGTTAGTTTTAACAGGAAACAGCTTATAAGGTGAAATACAGTATTTAGAAATCCGACTGACTTTTTAGATGTTGAATTTTAAAAACAGTAGCAAACCTGCTGATCTCACAGGTTTGCTAATCTCACAGAACACCGCTGCTTTTATAATTCAACATGTAAACAGTCCGATGGATTTCCAAATACTGTATTTCAGCATATATGGTCAGTTTCCTGTTAAAATAAACTGTGAAATGCAAAACTCCGGTGGGTGTAACAAGATGTCCGCTTGCCCCCTTCTCGTGTATCGTTACTGTGGAGAAGCGTGGGGTGTAGCAAGATGGCGTCAACGGAAAGTCACTTATGTTACCAATTCTGACGGAGCAAGGTACTACGGGATATGTAGTTTGTAGTGTATGTCCCTAGAAATTGTAGGTAAACAGCAGAGGAGAAGCGGCAAAGCATGCAGGAAATCCAGGAGGTTGTACAAAGAGATGACCAGCAGACAGGCAGAACTCCATGAAAGGAGATTTTCCAAATAAGATTGTATTTAATTGTCAAAAATAACTATTGTTTGTATTATTAGAATGCTGATTTTTTTTAAAGAAAGTGTATGTTGTAACCTTAAATCTTTTTTAATCCAAACTATAAACCAGCCGTATGCTGGAGCACATGAACTTTGCCTATAAAAGCAAACACCAACCACTACATTTGAAGAAAATGTCTTATTTTCCCCAAACATCTTATTAGTTCTCCATCTAGACTTCTACTGAAAGGCAATCTACAGCAGGTTACCATTTCCTTTTTCCAACTGTATGGTACAGCAGGTTCCGTCCTATACTATTAGCACATTTCTTTTCCATGTTGTGCTGTTTAAAATGTCAATAGCATTTCACAGCCTGCCTCTTCCATATTTATTTCCTTTTTTTGTAATTTGACTGTGAGCGCCCATGGTTTTTAATTATACGCAGCATCTGAAGAACATACAAAGAGACTGGCAGCCCTTTTGCCATGTAGCTCCTACATATACGTTTATAGTCACTTAACAAAGGTTTAGCTAAGGCTAAGGTATATTTACCCAAAGGCTATTTCTAAAAAAGAGTATACTGACTAGAACACTAATTAGAGGAAGAATTCTTGGAAATAGGGCAAATGCATTTGTACCCTGAAAGTATTCTCTAGTGGATGTCAAATGTTTATGAAAGTGATTTTAGAAATTGCTGTTATGACATCATGCCTGAAGATGAATCACAATTATCTTTTTTAAAAGATTCTGCTATGTTCCATAAACAATTTAGCACAGCTATTAAAGAAAATAAAGCACTTAGATGAATATAACAGTTAAAAACAAGTAATTTCTAGATAAAAAGAGTCTAAACAAATATTTCAAAGAATAAATCCATTCAATATAAAATAAATTATATATTTTTTGGAAGATAAAAAAGAAAGTAAAGGTTGGAAAATAATGGTCTTTAATTTAATTCATATATCATTCTGAGCTTTATTTTAAAAGAGGCACTACAGAATATTAGGAGCAACTTGACAGAGAGCTCCTGTTTTGCTGTTTTGAGGCTGGAACTATTATCACTAATTACCTCAAAAAGTCAGAGATTATCAAATTGTTACATACAGGTCCTTCTCAAAAAATTAGCATATTGTGATAAAGTTCATTATTTTCTGTAATGTACTGATAAACATTAGACTTTCATATATTTTAGATTCATTACACACAACTGAAGTAGTTCAAGCCTTTTCTTGTTTTAATATTGATGATTTTGGCATACAGCTCATGAAAACCCAAAAATCCTATCTCAAAAAATTAGCATATTTCATCCGACCAATAAAAGGAAAGTGTTTTTAATACAAAAAAAGTCAACCTTCAAATAATTATGTTCAGTTATGCACTCAATACTTGGTCGGGAATCCTTTTGCAGAAATGACTGCTTCAATGCGGCGTGGCATGGAGGCAACCAGCCTGTGGCACTGCTGAGGTGTTATGGAGGCCCAGGATGCTTCGATAGCGGCCTTAAGCTCATCCAGAGTGTTGGGTCTTGCGTCTCTCAACTTTCTCTTCCCAATATCCCACAGATTCTCTATGGGGTTCAGGTCAGGAGAGTTGGCAGGCCAATTGAGCACAGTAATACCATGGTCAGAAAAACATTTACCAGTGGTTTTGGCACTGTGAGCAGGTGCCAGGTCGTGCTGAAAAATGAAATCTTCATCTCCATAAAGCTTTTCAGCAGATGGAAGCATGAAGTGCTCCAAAATCTCCTGATAGCTAGCTGCATTGACCCTGCCCTTAATAAAACACAGTGGACCAACACCAGCAGCTGACATGGCACCCCAGACCATCACTGACTGTGGGTACTTGACACTGGACTTCAGGCATTTTGGCATTTCCCTCTCCCCAGTCTTTCTCCAGACTCTGGCACCTTGATTTCCGAATGTACTTTGGACCACTGAGCAACAGTCCAGTGCTGCTTCTCTGTAGCCCAGGTCAGGCGCTTCTGCCGCTGTTTCTGGTTCAAAAGTGGCTTGACCTGGGGAATGCGGCACCTGTAGCCCATTTCCTGCACATGCCTGTTCACGGTGGCTCTGGATGTTTCTACTCCAGACTCAGTCCACTGCTTCCGCAGGTCCTCCAAGGTCTGGAATCGGTCCTTCTCCACAATCTTCTTCAGGGTCCGGTCACCTCTTCTCGTTGTGCAGCGTTTTCTGCCACACTTTTTCCTTCCCACAGACTTCCCACTGAGGTGCCTTGATACAGCACTCTGGGAACAGCCTATTCGTTCAGAAATTTCTTTCTGTGTCTTACCCTCTTGCTTGAGGGTGTCAATGATGGCCTTCTGGACAGCAGTCAGGTCGGCAGTCTTACCCATGATTGCGGTTTTGAGTAATGAACCAGGCTGGGAGTTTTTAAAAGCCTCAGGAATCTTTTGCAGGTGTTTAGAGTTAATTAGTTGATTCAGATGATTAGGTTAATAGCTCGTTTAGAGAACCTTTTCATGATATGCTAATTTTTTGAGATAGGATTTTTGGGTTTTCATGAGCTGTATGCCAAAATCATCAATATTAAAACAAGAAAAGGCTTGAACTACTTCAGTTGTGTGTAATGAATCTAAAATATATGAAAGTCTAATGTTTATCAGTACATTACAGAAAATAATGAACTTTATCACAATATGCTAATTTTTTGAGAAGGACCTGTAGTACCCTGTGTGGCTGCACTGTGCAGTACAGGTAATAAAGTCATTATTACAGTTAACCATGAGTTCAACCTGAACCCAATTTGTTTGCAGTTCGAGAAAATGGTACTGCTGTAATATGCGATTAGGTGTGGTGCATTTTTCAAAAATAGTGCATGTGTCACTTTTTGTGTGATCCAGTGTGATTTCAGCCCATTCAAATAAATTTGAATGGGCTGAAACTTGCACTGCAGGGGAATGTGCAGGAATCACACAATAATATGGTGAGGTGTAAACCGATCCTAAAGTATTTGCAGGGAGATATAACTTTTTGTATGTCAGCAAAAACTTGAGATAATGTTTAGCTGTTGGTAAATGCCTAGCTGCAAGTTAAATGTGCTAGGTGTCATGGTTATGCAGTAATGTTTGTCTCTCAGCTTACCCCTTCTCCATGTGTTCACCTTAGAGGCCAGCCACTCTCACCTGGCTGCTTAAATAATCTTTCCTCTAAGCATGGCTCCACCCCAGGACCTATCAGGGAACACTATTAATCAGTTCACTGCAAGCCAGCCGTGCTGATCAATGTTGTTTGTTAAGCTATTGTGTGTTTGGGTTCCTGCTTGCCATGTGCTACGTCTGTCTATGTTTTACCGATCTTGGCTTGTTCTCGACTATCCCTGTCTGCTTGTGACCTTGACCTTTGGCTTGTCCTTTGTTTATCCTTGTCTGCTAGTCGCCCCGACAGTTGGCTTATCCCCTCACTATCTCTTGTATCCTGAGCTGCTGCTTCCCCTCAATCCTCTATAGCCTACTGTGAGCGTGAGCTGGGGAACTCTGGGGGTCACGACCTGGATCCAGTTGCAACCCAGTCCATCCTCACCACTAGAGACTCTGGTGAACACCTGCTGGATCTTAGACTCCGCGCCCTGGGGAATCTTAGGCTTTAGCTCCCTGTGGGATCCCTGTTAGTGCTCCAGTGGACCTGCCTTCCTTATCACCCAGTGTTCAATCCACATCAGTCAGCCATAGGGTTCACTACCTTAGCGGTGCACTCCTGAACCCAATGGTGTGCATCTGTTACCTGGCTTCAAGTGACCTGACACTAGGGTTCAGTTCATGAGATGTTTTCCAAATTGTTAAATTGCAGATGTGCACCAATTCCCATTGAATTTTATGGGGGGAGGAATCCTAATGGGAAAAAGAGCTGTAAAACAAAGTGCATGGGGAGCTGGGCACTGCTAGAGGGAACATGTACCAACGGTAATATTTTTTTTTTTACAAAATACAGCTTGGCTGGGAGCAGCATTTTTTTTAAAAAAGGGCAACAATAAACATGCAGAATTTCTTCAAATAACACACTTGGGGATACCCCATAAACATGCCTGTTAGGTAGTATACCTTTATGATATACCAAAGAAGAAGTGATGTTTACAAAGAAAAAATATGCAGTTTATAAGGTAGCCAATCTCTGGCTGCTTCATTCTGCTTGTAAACAAGCAGCTGGGGATTTCCTTCAACATCTATACACGAACCTCATAGGCCCCTTTCACACTGATGGACCGAACAGGTCCACCTGTCAGTTTTTCAGGTGGACCCAATCGGACCATCCATAGCTTTCTATGGCGAGGCGGATGTCAGCAGACTTGTGTCCACTGACACCCACCGACGTCCGATCTGCCAAAAACAGACAGATGGGGATATGTTCCCCATCCTTCCGGCGGATCGGATGGCAGTCAGATTGTAATGGACAGGCAGTCAGTTTCCATCTGACTGCCACATAGAGAACATCGGGCTGTGTCCGTGTTTGTCCACTATACGGACCTCTCATCTGCCTGCTCAGCGGGGTTCAGTAAAGAGATCCCCCGCTGAGCAGGTCGATCTGCTTGACGGAGTCCACCTCGTCTGAAAGTTGCCAAAAAGGATATATGTCTGGTAAGAATTTTATCAGCATACCCTATGCAAAACAATTCATACCAGACCCTCATCTGAGCATACAGCCTAGCTGGTTAGGAAGGGGAAAGCAGCTAGTGTGCATCCTCATCCTGAATTATACCAGACCATTTGCAGACCATATGCCCTCAACATAGGAAGAGTGCCTCGCTAGAGAAAAAGGTCCCTGACAATGCCCTTTGACCCTAAATTGATGGGGACAAGGGCCTCATCCCCAAACTCCAGGCCTGGTGGATGTGGGGATCTGTTGGGGGGGGGGAATTATCAGAATTTGGAAGTCCTCTTTAAAATAAGGGGGCCCTCAGATATTCAGCTCCCTACATGAAGAGGTAAGTGGTACATACAGTAGTACCCCAGGTTACTCATTCACTAAAAAAGTGAAATAGTAAATATATACACACTGTACATAACAGCGTTTATTAAAATAATGAATGTAACCCCTTCCCGCCAAGCTTACACATATATGTGGCCTTCACGGGAGTGGGTCTTTATCCGTGGGGCTGCATAAATGCACTCCTGTGTTTGTGTTGAGAGCACAATGCACAGCACACTCCCAGTACAGAGTCCAAGCTGTTAGTGATAGCTTTGAGTCTCGTATTAATGATTAGGAACCAATAGATCGGGTTCCTGATCATCTGTTCGCTGTTATAGTCTATACCAGTGGTTCGCAACCCTGTCCTCAAGTACCCCCAACAGGCCATGTTTTGGGAATTTCATTTAGATAAAATAGCTGTCCAAAATACCAAGCCATTGACTCTGATTTAAAGCACCTGTGCAAGATAAAGGAAAACCTGCAAACATGGCCTGTTGTGAGTACTTGCGGACATGGTTAAGAACCACTAGCCTATACAGCCCCCCTCCCCCCGAGTTGTTTTCTCCTCTTGAATAGAGAAGAACATACATTATATATTTTTCTCCTTACTAGAGGAAAAATTTTAACCAAAAAAGCATATACATAATGTGTATTTTATGTAAGTTTAAAATGCTAATTTTAATTTAGTATCAGTGTCAGTTAGTGTCAGAATGTTTAGGAGAAAAAAAACAAAATTGCAGCTCTGCAGCCGCCCCGGAAATGTGTAAACTGACTCCGTTGAGAGCAGGTCACAGTCTCCTGTCAGGGAAACCCGCATCCAATTTGCGTGTGAACTCAGCCAAAAGGTTTCTACATATCCGTTGTTTGGAAAAATAGGGGGTTGAAAACAGCTAGAGCATGAAACTAATAAGGTGTGACCAGAGAGTAGGAAAAGTGGTGTAAGAGAGCTTGCAAGGCATGTAGAGGCAGCAGTATACTAGCTCAAGTGTGTTACAATCAGAGTAAGTAGGAATGTGTGTCCATTTTGTTAGGTCAAAAAATTAGGTTCGTTTGAGAAGTTGACAGGTCACTGGCCTGTTATCATTAACAGGGATGTTGAAGTCACCAATAATTAAAATGGGCATTTCAGAGGAGAAAAAGTAGGATAGTCAAGCAGATAAGTCATCAAGGAATAGTGACACAGGTCCAGGAGGTCAAAAAGATCAGGGCCATCCTTAATGAAACCTAGGAAAAATACAAATACAGTAAGCTTTAAAGAGGAGAGGGAGGGAGGTATAGGAAGAATTCAAAAACTGCTTTGTGGGATAAAAGAATCCCAACTTCCCCTCCCTTTCATCTACTGGGTCTGGTAGGTCCAGTGGAGGCCACCCTGGAAAATAGCAGCTGGAGTGTCATTCAGTTTCCTGAAACCAGATTTCAGTAACAGCAAGTAGTTTAAAGTAGCTGTAGATAAAAAAAAGTAATGGTGAGCTTGCTTCAGACAGAGCAGGCATTCCAGAGGGCACAAGAGAAGGAGGGCCTGTTTTTTGAAAACAGGGGAATGGAAATTAGAGTGTGTGTATTGCTGCTGCTGCCAGAGAAAGGAGGATGCCCCATGTGGGGATGAAAGCTAGATATTATAGAGGGTCAAAATTAGGGAAAATATGCCCAAAATGTAAAGGAAGCAGGAAGGCAAGTTATGAGCAAGATTAAGATAAGCGAATATTTCCCAGTGTCCTGGAGATTACGTCAGCATGTGGGTTTTAGAGCAACAGATGAGTGCAGTAATAGGGAGAGGATAGGAGTGATAATATATACTGTATATAATGTTTTGGAGTGGAGAAGAAGGATAGGACACTATTGTGAGAGGGAAGGTAGAGAGAGCTTATTACAGGGTGGCGAGACATGGAAAGAAATGGCCTGATGGGGAAATATAGATTCACTTGCAGTCTGTCCAATGTGAAACATTGTTGTTTGTAAATATTTTCTTTCTTCTACTTTTGTTGAATCGCCTTGTTAAACTTCCATTACATATATGTAGAATTTATCACTTTGGTAGAAATTATTATGGCCAAGGATTGATCTTAAGTCATAGGGATGTAGGGATATGGGGTGGGGAGAGGTTGTCAATGTATTAAAAACTGAAAGAACCAAAAACTGATAAGAAACATACGGAGAAATGAGGAAACTTTCACACTAAGACAAGCCAGACGCGTAAAGATAACTTTAGCTCTCTGCTCAAACAAGGCAACAGGATAGTAAATCTATTTCAATAATATAGACATAAATTGTCATGATTCATAATCTCAATGATTACAAGATGTCAGTTTTTAGACAGACACAGCAAAGCAATGGTTAAAATGTTACAAAGCAATGTGACATAATGTAGATGAATTGATAACACATTACAAAATGCATTTGAAAAATAGTTGTTTATGGAAAGAAGATTGTTGGTGTTTGACTATAAATAGGTTTTATAACTTTATTAGCACCTAAACATTTTTAATATTGGAGAACCAGAAAAAAATTAACACCTATAATTGCTTTCTAGTTTACAAGGAAATGGACAAAATGTTAATCTATGTAGCATATTTTCTACAAGTAATAAATAACGTATTCACTAGGCTTGTGCAATTCGTTTCGTAACGAATCGAAATTCGTCCGAATTTAGCAACTTTCGGACATTCGGAAGCATTCGAATTTCCGAACAAAGCAATTACGAATAAGACCGAATCCGAAATAAATTATACCGCAAATAGCGAATGCCCGAATGTCTTCGGCATAATTCGTTATGAAAAAGTTACGAATGTACGAATCCATACGAAGCACAATAACACTCACTCTGCTCTGCTCTCTGCTTCTCCCACACCGTGCTGAACTCCCTCTCAAAATGGTGTACAGGGGCGGAGGCTATAGCCGCATGTAAAAAACGAAAGTAAAATACGAGATTTCGAATCCATTCGAAGCACAATAACACTCTGCTCTGCTCTCTGCTTCTCCCTCACCGTGCTGAACCCTCTCAAAATGGTGTACAGGGGCGGAGGCTATAGCCGCATGTAAAAAACGAAAGTAAAATACGAGATTTCGAATCGTTACAAATAACCGCTATGTATTTAGAAAAGTAAAAATCCATTCGAAGCACATTAGGCATAATAGGCAGCGTCGTCGTGAGAGAGACACAGAAAATTACGAATCAACGAACCCAAAAAAAGTTACGAAAGTAGGAGTTGTGTCCAGAATCAACGAAAAACAATGTACTCTACCGAAAGTACGAATTATAAATCAACTAAAAATTCAACGAAAAATGTCGCTTGCGAAAATACGAATTAGTCCGAACACGAAAAATCCCGTCTAGCAAAATTACGAATGATTACGAATCAACAGGACCGAAAAGAAACGAACCGAAACTAACCAAATTTTTCCGTTGTGCACAAGCCTAGTATTCACATACTGTTTTTTACCACCCTGCCATATGTTTCACCAGAGAAAGTATATGAATTCACCATCAATGATTTTCAAACAAAAACATTCTCTAGAAGCATCTGAATGAGACTTTGAAATACTCAAACATAAAAATGTGCCAAACTATCACTTCTAATGTTAAAAAAGCACTCCAGGATGCAGATCTACTCAACTGTGTATGGTCCTCCAAAATTAGTTTCTGTGTTTAGGCAGCTGGGCAGGAGCCCAATAGTATTTTGTATGCAGCTTCTACAGAAGTCTCAGCAGTAATAGGAAGCACTTTTCCATTTGCTACCACAGTATCACATTTCAAATGGTGTCTCCAGCTGTCTGTCTGTGGTACCAGCCCTGAGATTCCTTCAGCCGCTCATTTGTGGTGCCAGAACTGAGATCTCTCCAGTTGTTTGCCAGTATACACTACCTTGGACTCCATTGTGAGACACTGTCACGGAGGGTAAGTGCGAATAGCTGTTTACGTACTGTACTGTTTACTGAAATATTTGCAACAACAGAGCCAATTATAGTCACTGTACTGCACTCCCAACTATTGCTTTTATGAGTTCCTGTTTGTAGAGCTTCATAGTTGGTTTAGTGTTATTCTATACTGTATGCACACCCTTTTGTGATTTTGATCCTGTTTGCATTGTAAATCATACTCTGCACATGTTTAATAAACTTCAAGTTAAATCAACGCTCTGATTGTTCGGATGATTTTGCTACTTTTTACACTACCTTAAAATATCGAAGAAATGGGTGAGGCTATATTTACATTGACAGCTACTTACACATGTTGCACAGACACCTAGATCACAGACACTTATTGTTATTCATGTCGCACAGTCATGTGATAAATTTCCAACCATAAACCACTGTCATGGAGCCTACGAAGGAGGTGGTCTATGTAATGCCAAGAAAATGAAGACAAGACCATGTTGCTTTAAACTGGTCCTAAAAACAGTTTATCCTTATCATAGTATCCTGGCAAACACATCATTTCAGACATATATCATTTTTCCATAATATGTCTCTTTTAAGTGCATTACATGAGTTTAATGTAGCTTTAAGATAAATAATTGCAGTGTTCTGGCCTCTCAGCTACACTGTTCACATTTCACACCACACACCTTCATCATTCTGCCATTATGCAAACATTTTGATAGGCGATAAAAATCGTTAGTATCACAGGAGGGAGAACAGCAGACTCATTCAAGTCAGCCTGTGGTGATTAATACGTTAGACTGCTATTCAAATTGAAACTTCATTTGTGAGAGAAAAAAATGAATGATGATCTATAATTAGAGAATCCCATTGGGGAACAGAACATCTATTGTTACAAGGTTTATAGAGGGAATTCTTCACTAGGTTATCTATGTAAGGGCTTGGCAGGGCAATGAGAAATGGATAGCAGGAATTTAACCCAATGGTAAAAAAAGCTGATCTTTTAATGAATTCTATTCTATTCTAAAATGGCTCAAGGCTGAGTTTGCATAAATTCTGTCACACAGAAAGTAGTCTGCATTTAAAGTGGTAAAAACCACAAAGGTGTTTCTTGTAAATTATGCTATTGTGTATATTCAAAAGTGGGAAAAATAATAATAGCAATGTTGCAGTTGGTGCCACAATTTATAGTATCTCCTTTGGCTAAAATACTGTGGGATACTCCTAACATCCAATCCTATTGGAAAACACAGCTAGCTTCTGATTGAATGACTGCAAAATGCCTTTTTTGAAAAGCAAGAACCAAAATGGAGTATAATCTGGGTAAGAACCAAGCTAAACACTCGTTTTTAAGTTGGTATTGTTGGGAACTCTATCAAAGGGCATTGATAGAGGGCAAACTGTAGCCCCTGGCATTACTGTCAAATTTGGAAGGGGGCCTGAAAAGCATTAAAACAACATAGTTAATATTTAGATTGATGCTTTAGTGTTTTTTTTTATCTGCTTATATTCCCAAAAAGCAGACCTCATATTACAATGACCATGCTCACTAACAGGCAACCAATCAAGATGCTTCAGTCACAGGAGGTGATGTCACTTCCTCACTCTGACAGCAACTGCTAGGTCAATAACGCTTGCCTGTTAGTCAACTTGGTCACTGTAATCTGAGGTCTTTCTAATTCATTAGTACAGTAAAATAATTGTAAACATTTAGGAACATATTCAGTTATTCTTTTTTTCTGACCCATAAAGGCACCCAAGACTCTACTCAGGAAAATAATGTTACCTTCCCTCATGTAGAGAACTTGCACAACAAATCTAACCTTTCACTGTTGGTATCCTGTTAAATTTTTGCAACACACATCAAACACTATACACATTACAATATCCTGCATATTTTACATGCATAGGCGCTATGTGCCATTTGTTTCCATGCTCTTATTTTTGCATTAAAATCTTCACCCATGATCTGAACATTTCTGTGATTTACATTCTGAAGTTTGTGCTAATTGCTTGGGGTATATGGTACTGAATATCAATAAAAATATATTAAAACAAACTTTGCTAAATATCCTCCAATAGCCAAAGCAGTAACTCTGCTGCAAGATATACATAGTCATAGAACACAATAGGAAATTAGAAATGAGAAAGAACCAAACAGTAAAAAAAACGATTATAGTCAGTAGTAAGCATTAACACCACTCGTGTGGAGAGAAGTGAAAAGGTGTATATCACTTTAAAAGTCCTCCTCGTGATGTTAGTGATTCACAACACGACCTGAAGTGTACCTCCACCACATAAAATGCACGCTTACCAGACAGCAAGCGTTTGGACGCTTGTGGCTTAATGCCTAGCCAGTGCCTTTGTCCTCAAGGGAGAAGTCAAATGGCAGCTCGTATCAAGAAACTTCACATGTAGTAGAGCAGGGCAGATTGTCAAACCCTTTTTCCCGGGATCTCTTTCAGTTAGTGTGCTCAGAAGGAAAAGTAAAAACTTGCCATAATGTAAAAAATACCTTCCCTTCCCTTCTCCCAACCTGTTTCATGACAATTCTACGTCGTCCTGGGGACTTTTCCCTTGAGGAAAAAGGCCTTGGCTGGGTATTAAGCCACAACGTCCAAACATTTGTGTTGTGAATCACTAACATCACGAGGAGGACATTTAAAGTGATATACACCTTTTCACTTCTTTCTACAGGAGTGGCGTTAATGCTTACCACGGACTATAATACCTTTTTACTGTTTGGTTCACTCACTGCATATCAATATACTGTATATATGGGAGAAGGTGTTTTTTTGTTTTGTTTTTGTTTTTTAGCCCAGGGAGCTCTACTCTCTAAAACATGCCCGCTGCTTTTAACCACTGGGCCTATTCTGGCACTTCTCTCCTTCATGTAAAAATCATAATTTTTTTGCTAGAAAATTAGTCAGAACCCCCAAACATTATATATTTTTTTAGCAGACTCCCTAGGAAATACAATGGCAGTCATTGCAACTTTTTATCTCGCACGGTATTTGCACAATAATTTTTCAAACGCCTTTTTTTGGGAAAAAAAAAACGGTTTAGTGAATTTAAAAAATAACAAAACAGTAAAGTTAGCCCAATTTTTTGGGATAATGTGAAAGATGATGTTACGCCGAGTAAATAGATACCTAACATGTCACGCTTTAAAATTGCGCACACACATGGCATGGCGCCAAACTTCGGTACTTAAAAATCTCCATAGGTGACGCTTGAAATTGTTTTACAGTTTACTATTTTTGAGTTACAGAGGAGGTCTACTGCTAGAATTGTTGCACATGCTCTAATGCACGCGGCGATACCTCACATGTGGGGTTTGAACGCCGTTTACATATGTGGGCGGGACTTACATGCGTGTTCCCTTCTAAGCGCAAGCTACTGGGGACAGGGGAGTTAAAAAAATATATATATATATTATTATTTTTTTATTTTACTTATTTTTTTATTTTTACACTTTTTTTACATTTTAATTTTTTTGATCATTTTTATTCCTATTACAAGGAATGTAAACATCCCTTGTAATAGGAATGGTTAGTGACAGGTCCTCTTTATGGAGAGATGCAGGGTCAATATCTCCCACCAGGCTGGAAAGCATGAGATCGGGAAAAAAAAATCACGATCTTATGCTGACAGCCACGATTGCGGCTTTGTTTACTTCTGGGTAACCGGGCGTGACGTCACAACGTCGCGCCCGGGCCTCCGACGGTCATAAAGATGACTGGTGACCATCTGGTCACCGGAAATCTCTATCGTCGTGAGCCGGTGCCGGCCGATTCATTCCCCCGGGCCCCCGATGGCACGGGAGAGCCCGGAGAAGCTTCGGATGGCTGCGGAAGGGGGGGGGGGCGTTCCCTCCCGCCGCCTATAAAAACGATCAAGCGGTGGAACTGCTGCTATGATCATTCTTATCGTGCACAGAATCGCCAGCAGAAAAGAATGATATCTGAATGATGCCTGTAGCTGCGGGCATCATTCAGATATCACCGCACAAAGTCGAGGACATCAATTGACGTCCTCGGTGTAGAAGTGGTTAAATAGCAATTTTGTGATAATACTATGAAATAAAACTTTAAATCACCAATCATTCATTAAAAAAAATGGGCAATACACATAAGCCACTGAAATATTTATATTTTCCTTTAAATCTTGCAATCTCAATTTTGATGGCTTCTCACTATATACAATGTGTAAAACATACATTTGTTAAACATACATTTCACTGTGTTTATGCAGTTCGGGGAAACATTTTTGCTGAAAATGTTTTGCTGCTCTGTAGTTGTGAAAACACATCTACATCCTTAGGTCTCATCCTATGGATTTAAAAAGCTTATCTAATGATAAGTGCAAGGCGATGCTAAACTTTTCATTAATATATATATATTACAATAAAGCAAAGGGCCATTTGAGCCTCTTAAAAGTTCACAAAGACATTCCATATCTTAACACAGCTGTAAGTTAGCTGTGAAATATCTGCAGGTTTCAAAATTGCTGGCTTATTGATTTATATCCATATTTTCTTTTCAGAATGAGCATTAAATACAAGATTTGAAGTGCTTGCAGGTTTCAAAATTGCTGACCTATTAATTTATATCAATATTTTTTGACTAAGCATTACATATAAGATTTACTAAAATCAATATAACTAGTTCAACAAAAGTAAGTTCATAAACGGGTTCCTTGAACCATATTCAGGTCACTACAGAGTCAAAATAGTTAATAACAAAGATCAGTAGTTGCCCCCATCTAATGTCTGGCCAGTTTCGCAAGCGCTATTATGATTTAATATAGGTGGACTCCCCTCCAAATGAGTTAAGATCAGTGTTGCTAACCTCCCGCAGCATTTTTTACTGACAAAACACTGACAATTTACTGATTAAGCACATTTTTTACTGACAACCTGAAAGCTGACAGAACTCCAATTAAAAAGACAATCAATATTTAAACAGTATAAACATAATATGAAGACACTGACAATACCCATAACAAGTAATTTTCCCGATTTACACCTAAAAAGTCAACACAGCAGTACAAATTATTAGCCCCTTATATTTACAAACGATTGTAAAAAATCACAGATTTTTACAAACTGTCTGTAAATTTACTGATGGTTGGCAACCCTGGTTAATATGTTATCAGTGAAGAGTTCTGTTAATGCTACAACATATAATTTTTTTTTTTTAACAATTATGCCCTGATTTTATGAGTGTGTAGGGGGCAGACAACTTCATAATAATGTTCATGGTATTGGAATTCGATATTCAACAAGCTTGAATACGTGTAATGGTCTAGTATCCACAATCTTCATGCCGTATATAATGCAATTGTAAATAGGGCCCTGCTGCATTATGGGACAGTGAACCTGCTTAATTGGGAAGATTTGAAAATGAAAGAGGTCTTGTTTTTAACCACTTCGGCCCCGGACCATTTGGCTGCCAAATGACCGGGCCACTTTTTGCGATTCGGCACTGCGAAGCTTTAACTGACAATTGCGCGGTCGTGCGACATTGCTCCCAAACAAAATTGACAAATTGACTTCCTTTTTTTCCCCAAAAATATAGCTTTCTTTTGGTGGTATTTTATCACCTCTGCGGTTTTAATTTTTTGCGCTATAAACAAAAATAGAGCGACAATTTGGAAAAAAAAAACAATATTTTTACTTTTTGCTATAATAAATATCCCTATTTTTTTTTTAAAAAAGCTATTTTTTTCTCAGTTTAGGCCGATATGTATTCTTCTACATATTTTGGGTAAAAAAATCGCAATAAGCGTATATTGATTGGTTTGCGCAAAAGTTATAGCGTCTACAAAATAGGGGTAGTTTTATGGCATTTTTATAATTTTTTTTTTTTTACTTGTTATGGCAGAGATCTGCAATTTTTATCATGACTGTGACATTATGGCAGACACATCGGACACTTTTGGCGCTATTTTGGGACCATTTACATTTATACAACAATCAGTGCTATAAAAATGAACTGATTACTGTGTAAATGTGACTGGCAGTGAAAGGGGTTAACCAGTAGGGGGCACTGAAAGGGTTAAGTGTGTCCTAGGGAGTGATTCTAACTGTTAGGGTGCGTGGCTTACTGTGACACATCACTGATCGCTGCTCCCGATGAGAGGGAGCAGACGATCAGTGCTGTGTCACTAGGCAGAATAGGGAGATGTCTTGTTTACAAAGACTTCCCCCCGTTCTGCCGTTCCGTGGTCCCGCGGGTACCGTCACGGAGTCTGTGCGCCCGCTAGGGGTCAGGTTTAAAGCAACATATATATACATTGCTTTGCCTGTCCGTGCCATTCTGCCATCGTATATCTACGTGAGGTGGTTGGCAAGCGGTTAATGTGAACATCTATCTCTATTCCATATTGCATGCAGCATTACAGCTAAAACATTGAAGTGAAAAACATGATATTTAGTTTTTGCTTCACTGGACATTGATGAAAATTATCCTCAAAAACTTGAAGGAAGTAAAGTAAAATTTCAGGAAAGTAAGGTTAAGTGAAACTGCCTTCTTCACCGGTACTTTTAAAAAAAAGGTACCTTCGACCCCTAACGTCTTACAGCTACTAAATGAATTTGGCCTGACCTCAGGACTGCGGGTCAACATGTACAAATCTACCTCCCTCAATATTTCGATTCCATTACCCCTAGTAGATAGACTAAAAGAACACTTCCCATTTACTTGGAGTACCTCCTCCATCCCCTACCTAGGCGTTCACCTCACGGCCTCTATAGACCTTCTTTATAAAAACAATTACCCACCCATGTTTAGGAAACTTAAGTCAGACCTAGACCAGTGGTCTTTATATAAACTGTTCTGGCTAGGCAGAGTAAACAATATTAAAATGACCCTCCTTTCCAGGATCCTATATCGCTTCCGCTCCCCTCCCATACCAGTCCCCAAACTCCATATAACTAACCTCCAATCAGCAATAATCCGCTTCACTTGGGGCAAATTAAGTCACTGACTCTCTAAACAGATGCTCTTTCGACCCAGACAAAAGGAGGCCTAGGGCTGCCTAACCTCTGGTGGTATTACCAGGCAGCACAATTAACCCAATTATCTACTAGGCTTGTGCAATTTGTTTCGTAACGAATCGAAATTCGTCCAAATTTAGCAACTTTCGGACATTCGGAAGCATTCGAATTTCCGAACAAAGCAATTACGAATAAAACCGAATCCGAAATAAATTATATTGCAAATATCGAATGCCCGAATGTCTACGGCATAATTCGTTATGAAAAAAGTTACGAATGTACGAATCCATTCGAAGCACAATAACACTCTGCTCTGCTCTCTGCTTCTCCCTCACCGTGCTGAACTCCCTCTCAAAATGGTGTACAGGGGCGGAGGCTATAGCCGAATGTAAAAAATTAAAGTAAAATACGAGATTTCAAATCCATTCGAAGCACAATAACACTCTGCTCTGCTCTCTACTTATCCCTCACCGTGCTGAACTCCCTCTCAAAATGGTGAATTAGTCCGAACACGAAAAATCCCGTCTAGCAAAATTACGAACGATTACGAATCAACAGGACCGAAAAGAAACAAACCGAAACTAAACAAATTTTTCCGTTGTGCACAAGAAACAAACCGAAACTAAACAAATTCTTCCTTATCTGGCGCCCCTTAAATCTAGGCCCCTATCCTTTCCCCCACATTATCCCACTCGATCGCCTTATGTGACTCCCTACATAAACTTAACTCTATAACCTCTTGGTGGCACCCCTTAGCTCACATCTTCCACAACCCCCAATTCCCCCCGGGAATGGACATTAAGGTCTTTCAATGGTGGCTTCATAAAGGCCTCTAGCGAATCTGTCACTTCCTTAACTCCAATGGCCCCCTAAAACTTGGATACTGCACCGCTAAACTGGAAATCCCCTCCTCCAAAATATTTCGCTTCCACCAAATATCACACTTCTTACACACTTTCTCATCCAGAGATAATCACCTACTAGCGGTTACTCCATATGAGCAATGGTGCTCCATGGCCATGGATGTGAAGGGAGATATTTCCCTGATATACTCAGCACTGGCTGAACCATCGGAGAAAGTGCCTTACATGCACAGCTGGGAGTGTGACCTTGAGTTCGAGTGGGACCTTGACACTTGGAACTCTCACTTTGTTAGAGCCTTCAAGGGGATCCTCAATATCTCCCAGGTTGAAGCAAACCAAGACCCAACAATAGCCCTTCTGAACCGGAGGATTCCAAAAACCACAAAATAAACCCAAATACTGATCCACTTCATGTTACTTGCAGCTAAAATAACAATAGCACGGGCTTGGAAGTCCCCCTCAGTTTCTTTTCACTTAACCAAGTGTAGCAGGGTTCTACTGTTATGGACTATTGTTATGTGTGTACACCCCAAACTTCCTCCAATGCTCCAGCTACAACTTTATAGACTATTGTTTATTTATGTTCAGTTATGCGTGGGTTAAATTTGGCATTATACTGACTGAGAGTTTAACTCCCAAAAGCATTGCGGGAGTTTAGCTTACATCTTTAATCTCCTTTGGATTACAATTATAAAGTGCACCAATGTTTTGCTAGCGAAGACTCCCACCATTGAGGAACTCGTACAGAAATCGTGCAGAATTGTGTTCCCCTATAGCCAGTAGGTTTACAATTCTTTTCCTTACCAGTTGTGCCAAGGGAGGGTTCAAGACAGTTTAGGGGTTGAGAATCAGAGGGCAGGCCCAAACAAAACCAGCAGCTCCTACGGGGGTAGTGCTACACAAGCAAAAAATTTATTGGATTATGTACCAAGAGAAAACTTCTAACACTATACTAGACAAACTAGAAACTTTCAAATGTATATGGGAACCCTGGGCCTGTCATATCGGCATCTCTTTATAGCCCATAACCATCCAACCTCTATGGCAACCCTCCTGATTTCATCATTCCCTCAATGCCTAGCTCTTAGTGAAGTTGCAAGTGGACCCCTTTTCCCTCCTTCCTGACTGCTTCCTCCTTTCATTCCAACCTGTCTATCCCTTTCCCCTCTTTTCTGTCTCCTCCCCCATTACCCCCATTGGCCCTAACTAATGGGGATATGGGCTATGACTGTAACATTCCCCCAATCTCCACTTCCATATGCTACTGTCTATTCACAGAGCGACTTTAAAGTTAACACTCTACAGGGAGGGCTTCCAGCCCTTGGGTAAAATATTGAGAACGATTCTAGGTTTTAGTTCTGACAAGTTCTAAGTCACAATTTTCTTCGCTCCGTATGTATACACTGTTATCTCTAACGGCCAATACGGGGTTTGTCTGGTGGCCTATGGCACAGATTGCTCCCAATAGGGGTGCCAGGGCGATTAGGCAACTTGTGGCCAGCAGAGTGTAATTCACAGTGTGTACCTAATAACGGTTCATTATTTAAGTTCTCCTTTATGCCTATTTCATATAAAGTTGATTGCTCATGCTTTGCTCGCTTTGTGAAAACGCTTGACAATTGTCATCTCGCTGATTTATACCCTGCTACACCCCTGCGTGGGTGACACTTTACCGCAATGTTACTCTTTAATCGACAATAAAGCTCTTTTGAAAACTGAAAAAAAAAAAGTACCTGTTTGGCATAAGAGGTTGTTTACACACAGTTGCAGTTGCAATGTTCTAATGATGAAAACTGCAGGGTCTGCATCCCTTTAGAAGTAATTAAAATGGTTGTAAAGTCAGAAGTTTTTTTTTTATCTAAATGCATTTTATGCATTAAAGCGATTGTAAAGCTTATTTTATTTTTTTAAGTAACAAACATGTCATACTTACCTCTACTGTACAGTTTGTTTTGCACAGAGTGGCCCCAAACACCAACTTCTGGGGTCCCTCGGCGGCTCTCGTGGCTCCTCCCCGCATCAGATAACCCCCTGGAAGAAGCACTCTCCTGGGGAGTTACCTTGCGGGCTCGTTTCCGAGTCCAGCATTCAGCGTCCATAGCCACCGAATGTATGACTCGTCCACACCCCCCGGCGCCGGCGTCATTGGATTTGATTGACAGCAGCGGGAGCCAATGGCTGCGCTGCTATTAATCTATCCAATCAAGAGCCGGGACCCCGTTGAGAGAGAGACAGCGTGTCCTCGCTGAGGGAAATTTGGGGCTCAGGTAAGTAAAACGGGGGGGGGGACTGGGGGGCCGGTGACTGCCAGGTGTTTTTTCACCTGAATGCATAGGATGCAATCAGGTGAAAAAACATGAGGATTTACAACCCCTTTAAGATAAAAAGCCTTCTGTGTGCAGCAGCCCCCCTAAGACTTACCTGAGGTCCATCTAGATTCAGTGATGTTGCAGGAGTGTCTCGGCTTCCCGGGACTTCCCTCCTCATTGGCTGACACAGCAGCGCAGCACCATTGGCTCCGGCTGCTGTCAATCAAAGTCAGTCAGCCAATGAGGAGAGAAAGGGGGCGGGGCCAGGCCACGGCTCCATGTCTAAATGGACACATGGAGCTGTAGCAAGCTGCTTGCTGTGGGGGCACTCAACAGGAGGGAGGGGCCAGGAGCGCCAAAGATGGATCAGAGAAGAGGAGGATCTGGGCTGCTCTGTGCAAAACCACTGCAACAGAGCAGGTAAGTATAACATGTTTGTTTTTTGGTTTTTTGGTTTACAAACAATTTTATTAGGAAGGTCAAAATCAAATACATATGAGCAGTGGCGGTGCGTCCATAGAGGGCGCCGGAGCGCCGCCCCCTCTCGCTCCCGCACCGCCACTGAAAGACAATACACAGATTCATGCATTGCATGAATCTGTGTATTGTCACCGCTGCCGCGCTGCCCACTATACATATGGCCGGCCTCCTGGTGAGCGCCGGCCATATGAATTAGAGCGGCGGCCGGCGGTGGGTGTAACTTGGAAGTGCCTATCAGAGCCAGCGGCTCTGATAGGCTTTCCTAATACAGCTCTCACGCTGTATTCGGCTTCCAAAAACTCCTCCCAGGTACGCACGGGGGTGCGTTCCTGGAAGAAGACTGTGTGGAGGTTTCAGCCAATCAGGTTCACCGGATCTGGTTACCGGTAACCTGATTGGCTGAAGCGACATCGAGGGTGGGAGAACACATCGAGGACGGCGCGGACCGAGGAAGGTAAGTGCAGGGCTGGGGGGGCAGGCTGCATTTGGGGGACAAACTGGCTGAATATGGGGCACAAACTGGCTGAATATGGGGCACAAACTGGCTGAATATGGGGGACAAACTGGCTGCATTTGGGGGGAACTGGCTGAATATGGGGGACAAACTGGCTGAATATGGGGGGAACTGGCTGAATATGGGGGACAAACTGGCTGAATATGGGGGGAACTGGCTGTATATGGGGGCCAAACTGGCTGAATATGGGGGGAACTGGCTGTATATGGGGGACACGCTGGCTGCATTTGGGGGGAACTGGCTGTATATGGGGGACAAACTGGCTGAATATGGGGGGAACTGGCTGTATATGGGGGACAAACTGGATGCATTTGGGGGGAACTGGCTGTATATGGGGGACACGCTGGCTGCATTTGGGGGGAACTGGCTGTATATGGGGGACAAACTGGCTGCATTTGGGGGAACTGGCTGTATATGGGGGACAAACTGGCTGCATTTGGGGGGAACTGGCTGTATATGGGGGACACGCTGGCTGCATTTGGGGGGAACTGGCTGTATATGGGGGACAAACTGGCTGCATTTGGGGGAACTGGCTGTATATGGGGGGGGGGGGAAACTGGCTGCATTTGTGGGGAACTGGCTGTATATGGGGACAAACTGGCTGTATATGGGGGCACACTGGCTATATATATGGGGACACACTGGCTGTATATGGGGGCACACTGGCTATATATATGGGGACAAACTGGCTGTATATGGGGGCACACTGGCTATATATGGGGGCACATTGGCTGTATATGGGGGCACATTGGCTGTATATATATGGGGGCACACTGGCTGTATATGGAAACAAACTGGCTGTATTTGAGGGGGCAAACTGGTGGCGTTTGGGCACAGTGGCTGCGTTTAATGGGCACAGTGGCGGCAATTTATTTATTTATTTTTTTCAGTTTGTTTGCGCCCCCCCCAAAATTTTGAGCACCAGCCGCCACTGCATATGAGCAAGAAAAAAAGTGAGTACAACATAGTGTGCATACATAGTACAAAACAATATGCAGATTGTAAGTGTAACATGCTAAACAAGATAAGACCAAAGTCTTTACGCATGAAGAGGAAATACTGTTATATACAGGCCTAAGCATTGTTCACAAATAGAACACAAAAACAATATGTTTGTTATTTTTAACCAAAAAAAAAAGGCAACACATATTCATGGCAGCCCCTCCTCCTCCCTCTAGTTCTAGAAGGTTCTCCAAACTTTTAGACCAGTAAAATACTTTTTACAATCACTTTAACCCTTTGGGAGTATCTCATCAAAAATGTTTTTTGTTGTTGCAGGTGACAGTGATGGTAGTAACTGCGTTAAAATAAACGGTGTTACTTAACTCAGTTACTTTAGAGGGTAACGAGTAATCTAACTGATTACTCTTCCCCTCCCATTACTTGGGAGGCGTTACCGCAATTACATCTACCGTCACTAGATGGCAGTAGTGTACCGGGTGCCGGCACTGTCCGCGGTACTGTCGGTGTCAGGAAGGGCAAACCAGAAATGTCATTGACGATATCGGCGCCTCTTCACGCATGCGCGGTAGTGGCGCATTGGCGCACGCTGATGTGCGCATGCGCGATAGCGGTGCGCGCGCGGGCACGCGCGATAGCGGTGCGCGCGCGGGCACGCGCGGGAGCGCGCAGCGGCGGCTCATGGCGCCAGATGAGGTTATTTGAAGGGGCTGATGGCTGGGCTCTGTGCTGTTCGGTCTACAGCGTTACCTGAGACCTCTGACCCCTGCTTACCTGAATCCTGCTCCAGCTGACCCTTCCTGGCTTGTTTGACCATCCTTGCTGATCTGCCTGTACCTGACCCCCGGCCTGTGTTGACTACGTTCCTGCCTGTTCCTTCTGCTACCTCGTTACCTGCCCGTTGCCGAACCTGCCTGTACCTGAGACCTGCCAGCTGCCTAAACCCGCTCATACCTGATCCTGCTCCAGTACTTACCTGTACCTGAGACCTGCCAGCTGCCTGAACCTGCTCATACCTGATCCTGCTCCAGTACTTACCTGTACCTGAGACCTGCCAGCTGCCTGAACCTGCTCATACCTGATCCTGCTCCAGTACTTACCTGAACCTGAGACCTGCCAGCTGCCTGAACCTGCTCATACCTGATCCCGCTCCAGTACCTACCTGCTTGGGACTGGTGTACCCACGCTTCCAGCCCATCTGACCGCACCCGCCTGAGCTCCAGTTGTTAGGCCGTCAGTTGTTTCCGGATCTATTCCAGTCTCCGTCCCAGTTCCGGTCCAGCGCACCACCAGCGACTTTTACCAGGCTCTCGTGCGACTCTACACTCCTGCGCCCCCTGTCTTCACTACCAGGGGCCGCGAGTGAGAGGTGTAAGGGAGGCCTCCCTCTGCATAATCAGACTCTTCCATCAGGTACGTGACAGTACCGAACAGCCAAGTCAGAGTCTGTGCAGGGAGCCTCTCCCATGGAGGGTTTCCGCTTAAACCTCAAAGACCTCACCCAGACTGTTGAAATCGCACAAGATGCGTATATCCGACTGGAAGGAAGCATCCAGGCTCTTTCCTCACCTACCTTGGCCCTGCAAAGAGCTACTTCAGCAATAGCAATGTTACCTCCAGAAACCGGGGTTCCTACGCCTGAAAGATTCACCGGTGATCACCGATTATGAGGACAGAAGTCAGAGAGACCTGTGAGGTCGTCCTGTCCAGCCTGGAAATTAGCCCGAGCCTCTAACATCAGCAGCCTGACATCTTCTACCGCTGCTGCACCCACATCTGATGTCCCTGAACCCAGGCAACTCGGAGTGCCCCGTCCCTCACTTTCCCCTGAGGAACGTCAACGCCGACAACACGAAAACCTCTGCCTGTATTGTGGGAGACCCGGGCATTACGTGAGGTCATGTCCAGCAAAGACCCGCAAGGGTCGAATTATCTTCTCCGCCAGCACGCCCATCCTGCCAACCCACCTGGCTCTCCCCATTGTATTACAGCTTCCGGGAAGAAGTATTCCTGTCTCCGCTATAATAGACTCCAGTGCCTGTAGCTGCTTTATGGACTTGTCTTTTATTGCTAAACATCAAATCCCTTTGCAACCTAGGGCCCAGGGACTTTCAGTACATCTGGCCGACGGGTCTGCTATCAAATCCGGACTGGTGACTCAACAGACTATACCCTTGCCTGTGATTATTGCCGATAGTCACAAGGAATTATTACGCCTGGATGCCATTGCATCCCCGCTGTTTCCCATAATCCTTGGCATGCCATGGCTCCAAGCACATAACCCTCTTATCAACTGGGTCGGAGGGGAGGTTAAGTTTCACTCTTCCTACTGCCTCCAACACTGCTTGCGGAAATTCTCTTCTGATCCGCCATCCTTGTTATGCTTGGACTCTGATGTTGAAACTCGCTTATCTGTACCAGTTGCATACCATGACTTTTTAGATGTCTTTAGCAAGAAAGGAGCTGAAACTCTCCCTCCACATCGGCCATATGACTGCCCGATTGATCTCATCCCGGGTGTTGAGGTCCCTTTTGGAAGGATTTTTCCTCTGTCAGAATTGGAGCTTGTCGCCCTGAAAGATTATATAGACGATAATCTAAAGAAGGGCTTCATCCGCCCCTCCACTTCTCCAGCAGGAGCGGGTATCTTCTTTGTGGAGAAGAAGGATCGTTCCCTTCGCCCATGTATAGATTATCGCGAACTCAATAAGGTTACGGTCAAGAACCGTTATCCCCTGCCCTTGGTACCCGAATTGTTCCAGAGGTTGGGAGCAGCAACCATATTTACAAAACTGGATCTCCGAGGGGCATATAATCTGGTACGGATACGGGAGGGAGACGAGTGGAAGACGGCTTTTCGCTCCCGATTCGGACATTTTGAATATCTGGTGATGCCGTTCGGCCTATGCAATGCCCCAGCAACATTCCAGCACTTTATCAATGATATCTTCCGCGATTTCCTAGACCTGTTCGTTGTAGCATATCTGGACAACATCTTAATTTTCTCTGCTTCCCTTGATGACCACCGCAGACATGTTAAAAGTGTATTGAGCAGACTGCGACAGCACGGGCTATACGCCAAGCCGGAGAAGTGCGAGTTCGAGCGACAAAGCATTACTTTTTTGGGACTAATCCTCTCCACCGATGGTGTCAAGATGGACCCACAAAAGGTCACTGCCATCTTAGACTGGCCAGCCCCAGTGGACAAAAAGGGCATCCAACGCTTTGTCGGGTTCTCGAACTTTTACCGAAAATTCATCAGGGGATTTTCAGCCATCATATCACCAATCACACAACTGACCAAACAAGGCATCCGTTTCCAGTGGTCTCCTGAAGCTCAAAATGCTTTCGAGTCTCTTAAGAAACTATTTACTTCCGCACCGGTTCTGAAGCACCCTGACCCAACATTGCCCTATGTACTGGAAGTAGACGCGTCAGAAACGGCAGTCGGAGCAGTACTATCCCAAAGGCGGGGACCCAAGGCTTTGTTACACCCAGTCGCCTTTTTCTCCCGCAAACTGTCTAACTCTGAAATGAATTATGATGTCGGAGATAGAGAACTTCTGGCCATTAAAAATGCATTGGAAGAGTGGAGGTACCTTTTAGAAGGAGCAGCGCACCCGATCCTAATCTATACGGATCATAAGAACCTGGAGTATCTGAGGACTGCCAAGAGACTCAAACCACGTCAGGCTAGATGGGCACTCTTCTTTTCCAGGTTCTCTTTTCATCTCACGTACAGGCCAGGATCTAAAAACACCAAACCTGATGCACTCTCTCGGATGTTCTGTGTTACCAGGGACTCCGCACCGCCCGACACTATCCTGTCCTCTGAGAACTTCCTGCTACTTCAGGGAGACCTGCTCTCTCAAATTAAACGGGCTTCTGTAAATGCCCCTTCATCTCTGGGAATAATGTTGCAGGCCAGAGATGATCTACTTTGGCACAAGGACAAAATATTCATACCAGAAAACCTACGTGTCTCTGTTTTGGGATTATGTCACGACCACAAATTAGCCGGACACTTCGGTATCCGTAAAACTGCTGAACTTGTGCAACGCACATTCTGGTGGCCTCAAGTGGAAAAAGACTGCAAGGGCTATGTAGAGTCCTGTACCACTTGCACACGAAATAAGAACAGCAAAACCAAGGCATGGGGCTTGTTGAAGCCGCTATCAGTCCCGAAGAGACCCTGGAAGAATATCTCGATCGATTTTATCGTGGAACTTCCTCCATCTGACGGGTTCTCCACCATCTTTGTGGTGGTAGATCGATTATCCAAAATGGCCCACTTCCTACCCATGAAAGGCACACCATCGGCCCCGGAAACAGCCCAAATCTTTGTGAAAGAAGTTGTTAGGCTTCACGGAGTTCCAGCAAACATCGTGTCAGACCGGGGGGTACAATTCACCTCAAGGTTTTGGAGGTCGTTATGTGAAACCTTGGGAATCGAGTTATCATTTTCTTCCGCATACCACCCCCAAACGAATGGGCAAACGGAAAGAACCAATCAAACTCTGGAACAATACTTGCGGTGCTTCTCCTCATACTCACAAGATGATTGGGCCGCACTACTTCCGTTAGCGGAATTCGCTTATAACAATTCCATCCACTCTGCCACAAAACAGTTTCCATTCTTTGCCAATTACGGGTTCAACCCATCATTTCTGACCAGTACCTTCCCGGAGAGTTCTGTACCTGCCGTTCTTGAAACCATAAATTTCTTTGACACCAACAACAAACTTCTACAGACAACTATGACTAAAGCTCAGGAATATAACAAACAGGTCTTTGATAAGAAGAGGCGGGGAGAATTAATACTGGAACCTGGTGATCGGGTTTGGCTATCCACTACAAATCTAAAACTAATGTGCCCCTCTAAGAAGTTGGGCCCTAAATTTATGGGACCCTTCCCGATAAAAAGAAGGATCAACGACGTGTCTTACGAGCTGGAACTGCCAGACTCCTTCAAAATACATCCTGTCTTTCATGTGGCTTTACTAAAACCTGTAACCCCTGATCCATTCCCTGACCGGGATACAGGCCCACCCGAACCAATATTAGTTAACGGAACAGAGGAATTCGAAGTCGAAGCAATCCTGGACTGTAGGAAAAAGAGAAATCAGATCCAGTATCTCGTCAAATGGAAAGGTTATGGCCCAGAGGAGAATTCGTGGGAACCCGAGGACGATGTCCATGCTGAAAGACTTATCCAGGCATTCAAGAGATCCCATCCTTTGAAGCTCGCCCGGTTGGGCATCCGGAGGCTGCCCATTGGGAGGGGGCAATGTCAGGAAGGGCAAACCAGAAATGTCATTGACGATATCGGCGCCTCTTCGCGCATGCGCGGTAGTGGCGCATCGGCGCACGCTGATGTGCGCATGCGCGATAGCGGTGCGCGCGCGGGCACGCGCGATAGCGGTGCGCGCGCGGAAGCGCGCAGCGGCGGCTCATGGCGCCAGATGAGGTTATTTGAAGGGGCTGATGGCTGGGCTCTGTGCTGTTCGGTCTACAGCGTTACCTGAGACCTCTGACCCCTGCTTACCTGAATCCTGCTCCAGCTGACCCTTCCTGGCTTGTTTGACCATCCTTGCTGATCTGCCTGTACCTGACCCCCGGCCTGTGTTGACTACGTTCCTGCCTGTTCCTTCTGCTACCTCGTTACCTGCCCGTTGCCGAACCTGCCTGTACCTGAGACCTGCCAGCTGCCTAAACCCGCTCATACCTGATCCTGCTCCAGTACTTACCTGAACCTGAGACCTGTCAGCTGCCTGAACCTGCTCATACCTGATCCTGCTCCAGTACTTACCTGTACCTGAGACCTGCCAGCTGCCTGAACCTGCTCATACCTGATCCTGCTCCAGTACTTACCTGAACCTGAGACCTGCCAGCTGCCTGAACCTGCTCATACCTGATCCCGCTCCAGTACCTACCTGCTTGGGACTGGTGTACCCACGCTTCCAGCCCATCTGACCGCACCCGCCTGAGCTCCAGTTGTTAGGCCGTCAGTTGTTTCCGGATCTATTCCAGTCTCCGTCCCAGTTCCGGTCCAGCGCACCACCAGCGACTTTTACCAGGCTCTCGTGCGACTCTACACTCCTGCGCCCCCTGTCTTCACTACCAGGGGCCGCGAGTGAGAGGTGTAAGGGAGGCCTCCCTCTGCATAATCAGACTCTTCCATCAGGTACGTGACAGTCGGCTTTCAGCTGCTGGAGGGATTGATCCTAATACACGGCATTGTTTCTGTAACTGTCACAGCACACCGATCTGCCTCCCTGTTCGGGCCACATATGATCCTCCCATATAGGTGCCTGGTCTGGTCTCCCCCCAGTGCTGCCTGTTTTCCTCTCCCTGAAAGCAGGGGGATTCGTCAGGAGTCAGGACATTGAGAGTGGGGGAGGGCTTGCCTGTCTTAATACACAGGCACTTCTACGAACTGCCCAGGGGTCCTCGGTGCATGGGGGGGGCTTTGAAGTTTCCTCTCTGCAGTTTCGGCCGGGCAGTGGTAACAGTTCTCCTCAATTTGGCTGTCTCTTTTGCTAGTGCTACAGTACAGGTCAGTTCTGTTATCTGTCTCTCTGATGTCTTCAATGCTCTCTCCCTCCCTGGCATCTTCCTCCCCGCCTCAGCCACTATACAGGCCGTCCTGCTCCCTGTCATCCTCACACAGATCCATTCATCTTTGCCTGTCACACTGCTCCTCTCAGATGGTTGTTATCTCTCACTCGGTCACTCCCCCGTCCTTTCCCTGGCTTTTCCTCTGCAGACACTTTGCCTTCACACAGGTGTGTGTCCCAGGATCTACAAATATTACAAATGTCAGGAATCCCCCACCCTGCACACCCCCAACACTGTCTCTTTACTAGGCAATGGAGATCACTCCCTCTCCCCTCGCTGCCAAGACAGCCCATTTACTTTTTTTTTACTATGTCTATTTCTTACCAGGTGAGAGTATGCCCCATGCCCATCTCTGAAAAAAAGTCACAGTTACTTTGCTGAGTAACTAATTACTTTTTCAATGTAGTAACTGAGTTACTAACGCAATTAATTTTTGGGAGAAGTAATTTGTAACTGTAACTAATTACTTTTTTAGAGTAAGATGACCAACACTGGCAGGTGATGCCTAAAATTTGACTTGTATCCTAGTGCATATTCCTGGGAAAATCAGTGAGCCAATCACACACGCAGGAAATCACATTTCTGGGAGGCATTCTGTACACCATATGTGCACAGAACACCCCCAGTTTGCCATATTGCATTGAATTTTACAGAAAATTACAGCAGCTGCTGATTTAAAAAAAAAAGATAATTTATCATAGCATTGTATTAGAATACAATGTAGCAATTGTATATGCTATATTATTATTATTTTTGCAATTTTTTTCCCATGAAAGTGGAGTTACTGTTTAAAGTGGTTGTAAACCCACTTATGCAACTTGCACCTACAGGTAAGCCTAGATTAAGGCTCACCTGTAGGTGCAAGAAATATCTCCTAAACCTACACGGTTTAGGAGATATTTGCTAAAAATAACATGCATCGGTGTCTACGGCGTATGCGCGCCGTAGACAACGGCGCATTCATAGGGTTAATCCCATTCGCAAATCCGGTTTAGCTGGATTTGACGGCTCCCGCACGCATGCGCAGAGTCACATCTTCGCCACTCCGGCCAATCACAAAGCCGGAGCAGCGCTGTGATTGGCTGGAGCGGCGATGGCTGCGGCTGAAGAGGGAGACGAGGACGGCTTCGGGGGCCCCGATCTAAGGTAAGTGATGCATAATGAGCTAGTATGCTAGTCATACTAGCTCATTATGCCTTTATCTTGCAGGTTGGTTTAAAAAAAACACTTTAACGCTGTGGTAGGCAATGACAAATACCTCTCTTGATTTAGAGAACATTATTGAAGATTTATAGGCAAATCATTTAGTGCAATCCAATAACTGTCCCCAAAAAATCAGATGACATTAAGGGAGCTGTATTTAATCCACTTCTTCTGGATTCAGCAGGCTTTTTACAATGCATCTGGGCAGCACTATATCATTTTGTCACATGATTCTATGAGCCCCCTTCTCTCCGATGTTAAACAGGCAGAACAAGGGAACACCAGCCTTCAATTTTGCAAGCTCACTTTCAGTACTTTTTAAAAAATAATGGCTATTCACACACATAAAGATTTAGTGAGCAGCGTAGCCAGCTGCTTTAAGTAGATGAACATTAGGTTAACTCAGCAGGAAGAATGTGTCCCTTTAGTAAGTTAAAAAGGAATGTTTGCAGAATGTTTTATGGTATATTTGCAGCAGCCTCCTAAACCCTGCACTTAAGAAGGAATCCTCAGCAGGCAAAGCTTTGGTAGTGATAGTGATGAAAATTACCGGCCTCAGGCTACAAAATTAGCATATAACAAATATATAGTGCTTATTATGCTATAGACTAATACTGTAGCTGTGCAAATATTCCATAATAGTCTGCTGTATTTGTTTTATCAATAGTCGAGGTATCCCGTCTTTTCATATCAGAACAAACCTACTTCAGTGTCATTGTCTAGCTTAGACCCTCATTTGGATCATTGGCTCTGACAGGTGTGTATTTCCACGGTGCTGACTCTCACTGACAGAAAGTGGTTAATAGCCTTTCATATTCCCATCCTGCATCATGAGGTGATACAGAGGGTAACCTCCCACCACATAATAGAGTCCAGATGGCATACAACAAGGGGTGGTTAGATGACCTTTCCAATCTGCGCCAAATCATGATTTATATGGGAGCAGTGGAGCTGAATCAAAGGACAAGGCACTATTCATTACAAACGCACCAGAAAAGAACAACAAAACTCACACCTCATTAAATACAGCAGTATTGTATGACGGCAAAGATAATATTTAATTCATTCTCTGTTTTTCTCACTGCATCAGATGCAAATACAGTATTCCCTTCTTGCAAAGGTCTTATGCATTTATTTATCTTGAATTGGTTCCTAGAGTCTAAATCGTAATCTTTAAAATGTCATATACTCTACATTAGAAGTTCTAGAGCTTTGCTGCTCAGTAGGAAATGTAAATAATATGTATATAATATATACTTAAAATGTGTGTATTGGCGCCTGAACCATCTGAACCCATTACAGTATAAATACATACACAATTAAATAGTAAATATCTTGCCTAGATAGATGTTGCAGTTACATAAGCTGCAGTGATGGAGAAGATACCTAAAGACTCGTACGCACGATCAGATTATCCGTTGGGAATTGTGTGATGGCAGGCTGTTGTCGGAAAATCTGACCGTTTGCATGCTCCATCGGACAATTGTTGTTGGATTTTCCGCGGACAAATGTGGGATAGCATGCTTTAAAAATGTCCGCCAACAAATGTGTGTTGTCGGAATATCCGAGCAGTGTACAGAAGTCTGTCGGACAAAACTCCAAAGTACAAACATGCATGCTCGGAAGCAATGCTCACCATAATTTTACTTTATCAGAAGTTGCCCAAAGGGTGGCACTAAAGAGCTAAAAAACCACATAGTTGTGTGTTTGTTGGCCAACAATTCTTTGCTGGTTGTATGCAATACAAGTTCCTGGTCAACGCCCTTCGGACAAAAGTCCTACACTTTGTCCGATGAAAATCTGATCGTGTATACGAGGCTTTAGACATACATACATACCATTACTCTTAATTTGATTGTAAACTCTGTTTTTTTTGTTTGTTTTTTCTTAAATAACAAACATGTTATACTTACCTGCTCTGTGTAGTGGTTTTGCACAGAGCAGCCCAGATCCTCCTCTTCTCAGGTCCCTCTTCACTGCTCCTGGCCCCTCCCTCCTGTCGAGTGCCCCCACAGCAAGCAGCTTACTATGGGGGCACCCGAGCCGAGCTGCTACTCCGTGTGTCCATTCAGACACAGAGCTGCAGTTTCGACCAATGGACCCATGGACATCGGTGGACAGAGAGGGGGCTCAGGTAAGTATTAGGGGTGCTAGGGTGGCTTCTACACACAGAAGGGATTTTATCTTAATGCATAGAATGCATTAAGATAAAAAAAACTTCTGATTGCACTACAGTCCATTTAACGTGGTTTTCTTATGGTACAGTGCATTTTTGGAAAAGGTCAGGGACTTTTTTTCCAGTAGCAGATCGCATTTTGCATGTAATAGACTTCAATGGAGCCACACCAAATACCAAGTTTTGTGTTTTTGATGCATTTTGTATTTTTCTTTTCTTTACTTTAACACACTGTATATAGCTGGTTGCTAAAGAGTGGACGGAAGTACTTAACAACCGATAAGTCATCAGTTGTCAGCTGAATGGAAAAGAAAGAATTAATGGCAAAAAAATTGGTTAAAAACAACATGGGGTCCAACCCCCAAATCCATACCAGGCCCTTGGGGAGCCCCACGCCAAAATGAAAAAAAAATGGCATGGGGTCTCCCCAAAATCCATACCAGACCCTTATCCAAGCATGCAGCCTGGCAGGTCAGAAAAGGGAGGGGACAAGCAAGCATCCCCCCCTCTTGAACCATACTAGGCCACATGCCCTCAACATGGGGCGGTGCTTTTGAGCAGGGGGGCTCTTCCCCACAACCCTGGGTTGTCATTGTGCGGGTCAGTGGGTGCAGGGCTTATTGGAATCTGGATCCTGCCCCCCATGTGAATGAGTATGGGATACATAGAGTATAAGAGTTTTTGACAATCCTCTATTAAAAAATAAAAAAACAATGTCCTCCGATGTAGATCCATCATCAATCACGATGCCGGCCACCACCGCCGGTCCAGAAAAGAAAAAAAAAAAGCCATGCTCGTGACAAACACTTCTGCAGTCTGCCTGCTCCGCCGTGTGACATAACGGCGGAGCAGGCATATATTATCCCCCAAAATATAATCAACAAAATCCGCTGATTAAAATGATATCACATTAGTGTGACTTTTATGTAAAATAGTGGAATGGTAAAACTGAAGGCACATGTTTTATTTTAAGAGAGCTTTGTTACATAAGCAATGAAAATGAAATGGCTTGCATCAATTGTTAGCATAACATTAAGATAGGATCAAGTAGAATTGTCAAGGACAAAAATTTGCATGACCACAACTTCTTCACAGGTTTGCAATTGAAAAAGAATTGAAAGGCATTGATTTCACTGACATGAGCATTTGAGGCTTGTACACTGAACGCATATGTCATACATGTAATATATATATATATATATATATAATATATTTAAAAAAAATTAAATAAAATAATATTGGAGACTAGATATAGAACCCTATGCAGCTGTGTAGCAACAAATCATTTTTAATAGTGACCTACAGCTAGCTGAAATCATTCAACCATAGATCATTATAGCAGTGATCTATTGCTGAAGGGGTATGGTGGGCGGAGCTGAGACAGATCTGTCTCAGCATCTGAACTCACGGGACATCAAACCCATTCTATTGTAAATACAAAGGGGTTGATTTACTAAAACTGGAGAGTGCAAAATCTGGTGCAGCTGTGCATGGTAGCCAATCAGCTTCCAACTTCAGTTTGTTCAGTTAAGCTTTAACAAAAAACCCAGAAGCTGATTGGTTTCTATGCAGAGCTGCACCAGATTTTGCACTCTCCAGTTTTAGTAAATCAACTCCAAACTATCTGCTACAGGCACACATGTGGAGCAATTTTTAGCTAGATCAGAAGCCCAAATACTTAGAGTTTTAGCCCCTGGGCTTAACACTGGCTCCCGACTGTCACAGACATCTTACATTGCCAGCTCTAAAGTCTCTGGGAATCGCAGGAACTACTGAAACCAGCTGCTATTTTAAAATGGAGTTGAGACAGCTCCAGGAGGAAAAGCCACAATTTAATAGTCATTGTAGCAAGTAACTGATAGGATGATTAATGGTGAACTGTGTTCAGCTAAGCTCCAGGTTCCATGTGCTTATTTGGCTGGTGTAGCTTTGTGCGTTATGGATGAATCATGTGTATCATCACTGGTAACTTGCTTGCTTGAATGGCATTCTGAATGTGGACAAAGTGCCTGTTCCATTAGTACAGGCATTGGATGCTCATCTACATCCAGTACCTATCCAAACCAGGCATTAAAGCAGAAATATAGATATTTATTTTAATGCAAACATTCCGAAATTGAAAGGTAAAGTAGAGAATGCATGCACACTTGCAAAACTATATATTGTAACTTTTTCAGAAGATCTATGACCTTTTGGTTTCAGCCTTTTTGGCTGGACAGCTCAAAGGTTATAGGCTTTCTGGACCTTCCTCTTTGTATGTTATTTTGCATTTAAAATATAATTGCATAAGGGTAGAGACCATTACTGCACATATCAATGTGTTTCCTCTGAATAATGTCCTGCCCAGACTTGACCTCTTTTTATGTCATACGGTATTTGCGCAGTGGTTTTTCAAACACATTTTTTTTAATGAAAAAAAAACACTATACATAACCCAATTTTTGGTAAACTATAAAATATGATCTTACAGCGAGTAAATAGATATCAAACACATCATGCTTTAAAATTGCGCACGCTCATGCAACAGCATCAAACTATGAAAATGTCACTATTCATAGGTGATGCTTTAGAAGCCTTTACAAGTTACCACTTTAGATTTACAGAGGAGCTCTGGTGCTAGAATTACTGCCCATGATCTGATGTTTGTGGTGATACCTCACATTTGTGGGACAATTGCTGTTTGCGTGCTTGCCAGACCTAGGCATGTGTTCACCTTTGCATGCGTGCACAAGGGACTGGGGCACAATTTTATTTAATTTTTTTACACTGTCACTTTACATACCTTGGGACAGATACTCTTTATGAAGAGACCTGGGGTCTATAAGACCCTAGATCCCTCCTCTTCCCTTAAAAGCAGTTGATTACACCAAGATCAGTGTGATCAAATGCTATTCATTTTTAAAAAATGGCGCAGTTTACATTTGGTTTAAACGGAAGTAATGTAAGGTCATCGCTTCTGGGTTACTGTGTCATAGAGCTGAACAATGCTGATCTGATCTATGATCAGCAGGCAGAAGCACTGGCTGGTTGATCGGGTCTGGGAGATCCCTGTAAAGCATGGAAGGTGGTGGCGGCGAGGGGGGGGGGGGCGGTATTGGTTTGGGTGCATTGCCTCCCACTGGTTGTAAAACCAGTGAAAGGCTGCTAGGATTGCTTGATGGATGGTAACATCAATTCTCTCGGATTGTAACACCATTACTGTCATTACCTTCCACTAATGATAAAGAAAAGATGAGGCAAGATGGGGGGCGGGGGGGGAGTTGGGTGCATTGCCTTCCACTGATTGTAAAAGCAATGAAAGGCTGCTAGGATTGGTTTTACAAGAGAGCCGACCATCAGCTCTAAAAAACGGTACCGGGATGATGCCTGCAGCTGCCACTGTAAGCACCATCCCGGTATAACTTGAAGTCCGGTGATGTGTAGGTACATCTCTGGTCAGGAAGTATTTAAAACAAATAACTTAAAAAGGAGTAGGAAAAAGGGTGGATTTGGTGGGGAAAATATTGCCCTATTACACGTCCAGTTCCTGGCAAAAAAAATAATCCTACAGAGAACTTGATGGATGGTAACATCAATTCCCTCAGATAGTAACACCATCGCCTTCATTACCTTCCACTAATAATAAAGAACAGATGAGGCAAGATGGAATATGAACAATATAAAATATGGAGAATGCAGATTTGCAAGTAGGCATGCATGCATAATTTTTTAACTAGAAATTTAAAAATTCTGCTTTAAGTGAATAGTACGATAAGATTTGTTAATGGCTGACAATTGCAGGACTTGCAATGCATTTGTTTAAATGTGTTGTAAATGAGAGATTCCCAGTAAGGTCATATTAACAGCTTAGAAATCGCCAGTGTACAGTAGCTGTCCCTAATGTGTTTTTTTATATATCCAGCATAACTTGCGCTAAAATTTGAAGAATATAAAAACAGTACGGAAGACAGAACTCCAAACTATTCTATCCTGTCCGCATGTACACTACAACACATCTGACTGGTTGCTAGAGGAGCCCCTCCTTCTCTTTCTGTGCAGTGGATAATAGTCCGACATCGGAAAGATTCAGGTACATACAGTATACTAGTTGTATTTTTAAAAAAAAATCTTTAATGAATGCATTAATAGTTTTTTAAATCTGCATGTAAATCAGCAAAACTGCAAACTATTATGATGAGTATTACAGTGTTGGACACTTGTTTGCAAATACAAATCCCTTTACTGTAAAAGCTATTTTATGTTCCAGCCATGATATAGTGAAGTGTGTCTTGGTGCAAGGTGTCCTTCCTGCCTCAAAGTCACTCCTGTCCTAATTCCTCAATGCCCACGTGCAGTGGGACTGCAGATTAATGGGAAGGTCTTATAGGGGTGAGGCTTCTTGCATTTCTAGGTCATACACGACATGAATCTAAATTACAATCTTGTGTAAGACATCCCATTCCCCAGTCTAATACTGAAACAGGCCCAGTGCCTTCATTAATAGGTTTTGGCTATAATAATCACCTGAAGTCACAGTCTTCAATGCCCATAGCTACTTTCTGAAATAAGAAAAATAATACAAGGGCATGCTACTAGTGTGTCAGATCAATATGAATCTTTCAAATAGTTCTCTGGTCAGTCTGCTGTATACATGATGGGTGATTGTATATAAGCATTTTAATTGATGAAAAAAGCATAAGTGCATTTGTAGTACAGATCATTTAGGCAGCTTTAAATGCCCCAAGCACTTATTGCGCCTGACCACATTTGCAAAACATTGCTAGGCACGTTTTAATGCTGCCTTTTCCTCCCCTGGAGCATAGGCATCCAGGAGAGGAGAAATAAAATGCCCTGTGTGCATGGGGCCTTAAAGTGCCAAATATGTATACATTTAATAAGCGTGGATTATATTTTCAACACAAAATAGTGGTCTGGGTTCTTTTACAACAGATAATACTTTGGGACACTTATTTGTACATACACAAATTATGTAAAAAAAAAAATGTGGAGAGAAAAGACATGAAAATGCAAAACCGTTTACTTTTTTCACCAATTAAACCTAGTAAGTAAAATTTATGTAACTATTCTGCAACCAAATGGGACTGAATGGTGGTACAGGGGGGAATGCTTTAGGACTAAAGTACTTAGAAAAAATAAATAAAAAATCAGCGTTGTCCCAGTTTCCTCTGTAACATGTTAATTTTGCCTTCCATTTGGCAGACTTGTTTTAAAGGGGTTTCTCGATCAGTAGCTGTTAAGGCTTCTTAAAAACAAACACAAACAAAGGAAAGGGCAGCAGTATCCTTTAGCAATGGCAGCAAATACAGCTATTGTTAAAAATAATATAAAATGAAAGCTGATACATTGCCAAAGATGTATGTGTGCTGTTGTGAATTTACCTGCATTGTTAACACAAAATAGTTTGTAAGGCAATTTCCTACGGTTACATTTTGAAAGAACAATTCCATCAGTGGACTTGAATGGAAAATGGGCAGCCATGAAGCCAATTTCCCCTACAAATGTAAACACAGTAGGCACCAATCCATTTTTTAAAGCAGTTGTTGTTGTATGACAGTTTAAAAAAAAAAAAAAAGGCTGATTTTAACATGAAATATTTAAAAATTGCCCTGGTAGGCAAGTGGTTATTTTAATAGGTTGGTTTTACTATATGTTAACTACCTCTTAGGAATGGTTCACTTCATACTGTTGCAGAGTATGAGTGCTGGGTGCAGCGGAGTCAATTCAGATCAGACGTTGTGGAGTAACAGGAACTGGCTTCATTATTGGAACATAACCACACTAGCAAAGATGTCACCTCACATGGTAAGAAGAACACAGACAGAAAAAAGAAACCAACAAGTACAGCACTATGTACAGGAAATGCAACACATCATAGAAAATGCATGACATAGCATATCACTGAGCATTAGCGACATCTAGTGTCCTGTTTGTGAACTGCAGTTAATAGGCTAAGCTGAAAGTTGTTGTATCTCCAACACCTCTTCTCAACAGCTAAGGCTTAGTCTGTTAAACCCATCTTCTTTGTAAGTCTCGAATGTCTTTCAGCTATCAGGGGCTTTGTAAGGATATCTGCTGTCATATCCTCGGTTGGGCAATAAAGTAACTCAAGAAGACCTTGCTCTTGAAGATCCCTAAGAAAGTGGAACTTCACATCAATGTGCTTGGTTCTTGAATTAACTCCTTCCATGTGCGCAAGTACAAGGCATCCTTGATTGTCCTCATAGATTTCTGTTGGTCCCAACTGTGGTTGACCCAAGTCTGTTAATAGCTGTCTCAGCCATATAACTTCTTGGCTTGCCTGCGCTGCAGCAACGTATTCTGCTTCAGTAGACAACAGTGTAACAGAGAGTTTCTTTTTACTAGTCCAACTGATGGCACCTCCTGACAGAAAACATAAGTAGCCACTGGTAGATTTTCTGTCACTGGTGTCTCCTGCCCAGTCAGCATACACATATCCTGTTAAGGTGCTTTCATCCCTTGCTGGTAACTTTAACTTGTAGTGTGAAGTCCCTTTAAGATAGCAAATGATTTGCTTTACAGCATTCCAGTCCTTTTTACTTGGCATCATAACCTTTCTGCATAGGATTCCAACAGTTGCTGCAATGTCCGGCCTTGTAGCAGTGGTAAGGTACAACAATTTCTCTATTGCTTTCCTGTATTGAGTATTAGTAGGTAATGGGTTATCTTGACAATTCATCTTCTTTAGGTAGTTGGTTTCCATGGGAGACTTTACTGGTTTGGTGTCTTCCATTCCAAATGTTTCAATTATTTCTTGTATTTTGTGTCTTTGGTTCAGAAAAAAGCTCCCATCTTCCTCTCTCTCGATCTGGATACCGAGGTAATGAGATAGCAGGCCACACCCGCCCAGACCAGAACTTCCCCAGATACAACTAATTAAATAAATACGACACCTTTATTGTTTTTTCACAAATAATTTTCCATAAATCTTTATTACCATTCAAAACTTCATGAATATTCAAATAACATATTTCTACCTGCTCAGTTGTTAGAACTCGAGCAGTAGCTCAACTTCAAAAATAAATAACAGTCCCACCCCAAGCGTCGCGGCCTTTTTGATCATGTTCTGCAAACCCAAATTAAAGATATCATTACCTACTTCGGATAAGTGAACGCCATCCAGTCTGTATAGACCTGGATAACCCCCTTCCAAGTCCACGTGCCGATACGACAATCCCCCCACTTGGAGCATGAACTTTTCAAGAGCCCTATTGACTCTTTTCCTAATTTTTTCCATAACTCTCCTCTGTACAGAGGAGAGCCATGAAAAACGAGGAACCACCTCAGAAAAAACTAACGTTGTACCTGGGAAAGTCGTACTAAAGCGATGCAGGTCGCGCTTAATCATAAACAGTAAGTCTAAAGTTTTAACATTTCCCAAATCATTTCCTCCCAAATGAATTATCAGAATAGATGGCAACGGCCATAGGTGACACAACCTAGATACATGCAAGTTCAGCTGAAGCCACTGAAGGCCTCTTATACCTTTCAAGAACAAACGAAACGAGTCCGGGTGCAGAGACAAATTCGATGAATAGCTGCGTTGAGCTGCTCTTTTTTGTGCCCAATAAATAAATGAGTGCCCCAAAATCCACACTGTGTGCTGGGTACCTAAAATTAAACAAACAAATTAGGGCGAACGTATAACTTAAAACATTTCGACTTCCACCCACCCATTGCCTTAATATCTGCTTCAGAGATGCCCGATCGAGCCGCCTCCGAGGCTGCGCCAATCCGAAAGGAGTGGGAGGAAAACTTGAATTTACTTAAACCCATGGCACCCAAACTCTTTTTTAGGACTGCATCGAATTGGTACTTCGTCAGGGGCAACAAATTAGCGTGAATGAGAAAAATTTCTCCCCCGGGAGGCCTAAGTCCTGTGAATTGCTTAACCAAGGCTACTGGGCATATTAAAACATCATTGTGCTCCTTTAGATGAACCCATCTACCCTTGCCATATTGGTCTGTTTTGGAATACTGCAGCCACACATGAACACCCGACTGATCCACTAGCACCTGATCGAATCGAACACCAGAACCTCCCTGCTTGCTTACTGGAATTAATTCCGATATACGAAATGCCCCAAAAAAGGCTAGCACAAAGGCTGTCCTGAATAATAAAGCCTCGTAAGAGGAAAAACAGACCACCGAAGTCATTCTGCAAAGACCACTGAGAATGTCAAGAGAGATCAGTCTTCTATCATCTATGACAAACGTCAATCTCTTGTATCCCTTCAGCGCCTGTTTTACAGAAAAATAAGAAGTACAGGGTCTCAGACCCAATAAACGGAAGAAAAATGACATGCCGGCCAGCATTTTTGTCACATGACTATGCGAGAATTGCTGCCGCATTAAACTTGACAGAAAAGCCAAAATGGTACCCTCCGAAGGCCTATTAAACTGAAAACCTTCAGTACTGGCAAAGGATATCCAGCTGCTCCAGGCTGCGGAGTAACTCGACCAAGTCCTAGGAGCTAAAGAGCCCCTAATAGCATCCGTTACAGCACTCAGATCATCTCCCACAGATGGGCCGGGCACGGGCTGCCGACTGCGTCCGCCTCCGGAAGCAGACTCCGAAAACGCTCCTCCTGGAAACGAGATAGAGAATCAGCTATATTATTCAATATCCCCGGAGTATACCTAGCCTTCAACCAAATATTGAATTTGAGGCATCTGAAGACCACCTGATGCAGGATTTTGATTACCAACAAAGAACTGGACGAGAGACAGTTCAATGCATATAACACACCCTTGTTATCCGTCTCCACCAAGATGCGCCTATTAGCAAACTCTGAGCCCCACAACTCCAGTGCCACTAAAATTGGAAACAACTCTAGCAATACCACGTTCTTGGTAGCTCCTGAACTCACCCAAAACTCCGGCCAAGCCGCACAGCACCAATGCGATCTCCAGATGGCACCAAAACATTTGGAGCCAGCTGCATCTGTAAATAGACAAAAATCCTTTGCCACAACAAATTCCGCCTGAAAAAAGGACTTACCGTTATAACAATCAAGAAAGCTAGCCCAAACCATCAAATCTTCCTTAATAGGGGTAGTTATCCTAACATGATCCAAGGGAGATTTCAAACCCGAAATCGCCAGGTAAAGCCGACGTGAAAAGATTCTGCCAACAGGCATGATTCTGCATGCAAATGCCAGAAACCCCAACAGTGACTGCATTTCTTTCAAACACACTTTCTTCTTTTGCAACACCGTCGCGATTAACCATTTTAATTTATAAAAATTTTTTTCTGGCAAACGGAATTCCATACTGCGGGTATCTATCTCAATGCCCAAAAATTCCAATGAAGTACTGGGCAGGCAAGTTTTTTCCTCAGCCAATGGTACGCCAAATTCACGAGACATAGTTTGAAAAGATAGCAACAAGTCAGAACATAAACTAGAGTCTGCTGGGCCAACAAATAAAAAATCGTCTAAATAGTGCACTGCACCATCAAACCCAGACTGGATGCCAAGAACCCAGTGAAGAAATGTGGAAAATGTTTCAAAGTATGAGCAAGACAACGAGCACCCCATTGGGAGACACATGTCAAAAAAGTATTGGCCCTCAAAATAAAACCCAAGGAGTTAAAGGCCTCCGGGGAAATGGGCAAGAGACGAAAAGCTGATTTTATGTCCGCCTTTGCCAATAACGCCCCCGGGCCAAACTGCCTGATCTTATCAATTGCTTCCTCAAATGAAGCATAAGATACTGAACATAGGCTCTCGTCAATTTCATCGTTCAATGAATCACCTTTAGGAAAGGATAGATGGTGTATAATACGAAATTCATTAGGTTCCCTTTTGGGCACTACTCCCAATGGGGAAATCCGAAAATTACAAAAGGAGGGTGCTCAAAAGGCCCCGCAATCCTACCTTCCCTTAGTTCCTTGCATAGCTTATCCCTTACCACCTGGGGAAACTGGTCTACAGATTTCAAATTCCCCACCAATTTACACCCATCCCCTGAAAAAGAGGGCAACGGGAATCCCTGTTCAAAACCCTTACTGAGTAAACAAGCCTTCTCCCTGTTTGGGTAGATGTCCAGCCACGGGCGCAGTTTTTCCAGCCTCACTGGCGTGCAGGCTTTTGGAAAAAATATGCTGCGCCGGGCTAAATCCTGCTGCTGCATTTCGCTTAAAACACTTTGCCGCTGGGTGCATCCCCGCACAAACAGAACATTCATGTCTGTATTTACAAGAATTATTCCAGCGGCATTGACTGTCATTATATGCAAAACAGCAGCCTTTTCTAAAGGCCACTGTGGAAGAGTTAGCAGTGAGTTGTCTAGGTGCTAGCTGCTTCTGTGGCAAAATCAAATTGAGCCACAAGCCCACATCTTTCATACCCCACCTAAGAGACGGGTGGATGGACAACTTCTGACGAAAGGATTCGTCATAGTAAAACCAACCCAGGCCACCAAAATTTTTATAGGCTTCTAGGATATGATCTAGATGCTGGAAAAGCCCCCCACACCGTTCTGGGTGCTTTTCTGCCATTATGCCGGAATAAATACAAAAGGCTTGCAGCCAATTGTTAAATGATCTAGGGATCGCCCTGCGCCTTTCCTCCTCACTCCTATCCCCACCGCTCTTGTCCGTTCTGACCATAAGTTCTTTATGAGCAGGCAGGAGAGAGAGAATGTCTACATATTCCCCTTTCCAAATTTTTTCTTTAATATTTACACTTAAATGGTATCCTAAAGGGGACATTTCACACGGCATTACATCTTTCATATATGTCTCAGGTACCTGTACTTTTGCCTGCACAGCTGTCTGTAATAGTTCAGGAGCTAAACTGGCAGACTGCAAAACAGAACTTTTATCTTGCTGAGATAGTAAATTAACAGGAAGAGGAGTATGAGAGGAAACAGAAGGGTTAACAGGCAGAGAGACCATAGAAGCTGAAGACACAGCAGGAGCTGACACTTTAGACAGTGATTGAATTAGAGAAGACAATGCTACCAAACCAGACAACACATGTAATTGTGTCAACTCACCACCAGCTGGAGCCTGTAACACATGCTTCTGAGCCGCCTGCTCCAACAGTAAAGAAGGGTCTTGTACCTGTGATGTCTGCACACCTGGCACCTGCTGGGGCACCTCTGTAGTCTGAGTGCCTTGCTGCCATTCTGTGCGCTGCTGCCTGGGAGACTGCTGCACAAGCTGTCTCCCCCTTGAGTCCTGTGTGGCCTGCTGCGGCTGGCCGCGCCGTCTGCTTCTTCTTGCCGGCGACTGTGAACAAGTCCGCCTCTTCTGGCCTCCGCGGCGGCCCCGTGACGTCACGCCACTGCCATCTTCCTTTCGCTTCCCATGAGGCACGCGAGTCTCTTCGGCTTCTTCCGAAGCCCATCCTTCTCTCTCCGGCAGCGCGCTTCTCCTTGCTCTTGCAGGCGGAGCGAGCTAAGGAACGCCCCGCCCTATGTCTGTGACATCCATAGACTCGCCACTCGCTGCCAAGCCTCCTCCCTCTTGTTTCAGCAGCTGTGCTTCTTCCTCTGGGGCTGACGCCAGGCAGTGTTGTAACCATGCCTCTCCTTCTGCACTGCCTGCCTTCTCCAACAGCTGCATCACTAGTGCTTTCATGAGGTAGGAAAAACGTCTTCCCAGCTGGAGCTTAAATCTTCTTTGCTGTCATCTGGAAAGAGGCAGAACCCTGCACCTGCTGGCCTTTTTATGGGCAATCCCAAATATCCAGAAGATTCCCTGAACCCTCATTGGCTCTTCCTTCCTAGCTGTGGTCCGGCCCCTTAAAGGGGCGGACTCCTGACTAAACTATCCTATTGCTGCCAAACCTAACTTAATTTTTATTAATTTGGGCTAGGGAGGCCGCAATCTCAGGAAAGTGGCCCCATAATGTGACCCCTTTATCCATTCTTTTTGTTGCCAAGGTCTTTGGTGTCAAAGTGCTGATTTAGTTTTTCCAGTATTTATGCTTTATCCCTTTCTTGCTCAAAGCAAATAAGGATATCATCCACATAAATAAGCATATAGACCCATCTGTTTGCCAATTTATTTGTGTATAAGCAGGGGTCTGCTTTACTCCTTAGAAAGTTTTGAAGTGTAAGCACTTCATTTATTTTTATATTCCACGCTCTGGCTGCTTGCTTTAGACCATATATACTCCTGTGAAGTTTGCACACTAGGTCTGAGCTTTGTTCATCTTTGAATCCTGGCGGCTGTTCCATGTAAATTTCTTCTGTTAAACCGCCATGTAGAAACGCGGTTTTCACATCAAAATGTTTCACTTGCATTTTCCTTGTGACGGCTACTGTCAGTAAAGTCCATATTGTAGTGTGCTTGACTACTGGTGCAAATGTCTCATCATAGTCCTCTCCATATTTTTGAGAATAGCCCTTGGCTACTAGTCTTGATTTGTACCGTTCAATTGTGCCATCTGCATTGTATTTCACGTTAAAAGTCCATTTACAGCCTATGGCTTTCCTTCCGGGTGGTAGTTCTGTAAGTGTCCATCTTTTAGTGTCATGCGTGGATTTTATCTCTTCCTCAGCAGCCTTTATCCATTTAGTTGCTTCTTGTTCTGAAAGCTGAGGTATGTCTTCCCAACTTGCAGGTTCGTTGATACTGGCAGTACTTGCTTTGTATGAGAGACGTATAGGTGGTTTACCTTTGTTTTCTCTTGTTGAACGTCTCGTTTTTGTGTCTGAGCCTTCTTGTGTCTGCTCTTCAGTACTGGTTGAATCTGCACTCACTTCAACTGTTTCTTCGGAAGTTACAGAGATGGGCTGGTCAATGTAATTTTTCTCTTCTATCCTTGCTTCTACTGTTGTCATTACATTGTCTTATAAATCTTCAACAAAAGTTATGCTCTTGCTAATGGTAACCTTGTTTGTTTTGGGATTTAGGATTCTGTAACCCTTGACATTGTCACTATATCCAACGAAGATACCTTCAAACGCTCTGTTTTGGAGTTTGGTGCGTTCTTCTTCAGGTATGTAGATGAATGCTTTGCATCCAAAAACTCTTAGGTGTTTTACACATGACTTCTCATTGTGCCATAGTTCATATGGGGTTTTCTCCACTGTTCTGGAAAGAAGTCTGTTCTGCAAATATGTAGCTGTCATAGCTGCCTCACCCCAGTATTTTTGTGGTAGTCCAGAGTCTGTCAGCATACATCTGATCATTTCAGTCAGAGTTCTATTCTTTCTTTCAGCTACTCCATTTTGTTCTGGTGTATACGGGACTGTATTTTGATGTTCTATTCCATTCTGTTTTAAGTACTCTTGTATCTTACCTCCTGTGAATTCACCTCCATTATCGCTCTGAAGTATGAGAGGCTTCCTCTGAAACTTGTTACTAGTCTTTATTATATAGTCTTGTAATTTGTCGAAAACTTCACTCTTGTGTTGCATTAGGTAGGTGACTGTGTATCTTGAATAGTCGTCTATGAATGTCACTATGTACCTGTTGCCTCCAGGTGTTGGTGGGTTTAGGGGACCACACACGTCACTGTGAACTACGTCAAGTCTTGAAGCTCTCTTCTGACTGACTTTGGGAAGTGTTGCTCTTGTAGCTTTGGATTTAATGCAACATTCACACTTAACAAAAACTGGACAAGGGGATGCTCTTAGATCCCTTGTCAGATTCCTCCTCTGTAGTTCCTGTATGCATTCTGGGTGTCTGTGACCTAGACATCTGTGCCATATATGTATACAGTCATTGTGCTCATGTGTACATAGTCTCACCTTTCCCTTCACTGTGTCAAGGTGATATAGATGATTACCCAGCTTGGCACTTGCTATTGTCTGTTTGCCATTTAGAATAGAACACTTTTCACCTTGGAATTTTACAATGAGTCCTCTGGCCGTTAGACGCTTCACAGATAAGAGTCCTCCTTCTAGATTAGGAACATAAAGCACATCTTTCACTGGTATGGCTAAATTGTGTCCCGCATCATTCGGGTATACAAGGGTTCCATGCCCATATCCTTCTGCATGTATTTTGCTACCATCTGCAAGATAAATAGTTTCTTTGTTGTTCAGATCAAGTTCTGTGAAGAAACTTCTATCACTCGTCGTGTGACTGGTTGCCCCCGAATCGATGCACCATCCTTGGCATTTATTGTTGCTTGTCGTTTTAAATGTGGCATTCCAGTTTCCTTCCCATTGATCATTGATTGTGGTTTTGACCTTTTATTTAGCATAAGAGGGACGCTGTCTCATTTGCTCTGCTTTCCATATAGTACAGTCTTTCTTTATGTGTCCCTGTTTGTGGCATCTGAAACACACTCTGGTCTCTTTCCTTTGTAATCTTGCATCTGTAGCTTTAAGAGCGGTTCTTGTGTCGGTTTCTGTGGAGTCATGCACTAATTAATTTCTTCTCTGATACTCATCTATGAGCCTGGTTTTTACAAATGCTACGGTCAGATCTGTCTCAGGTCGTGTCTCCAGTGCATTGATTAGTGCAGTATATGTATCGGGCAAACTGCATAACAACATGGCTGCAGTGTGACTGTCTGTTATATTCTCCCCGATGGATCTGAGTTGCGCAATCACTTCCAGCATTGCGTTTATATGCTCCTGCATGTCCTGTTCTCTGCCAAGTCTCATTTTGGAAAGTTTCCGCAGCAGAAACAGCTTGCTGTTTAAACTGGATCTTTCATTAAGTCTTTTCAGTACGTCCCACATGCCTTTCGCTGTGTCCTCATGGCGTATATGAATGAGCTGATCATCCTCCACTAGTAAGCTTATGGTGGCCCGTGCCTGTCTGTTTTTCTTGTCCCAGTCCTGATTATTATCCTTTGGCCTCTCTGTGGTGGTAACCTCCCACAAGTCGTCTCTGGATAATAGCATTTCCACTTTGAACTTCCATAGCTGATAATTGTCATTGTTCAGCTTGGCCACTGAGAGTTTAAGCTCTGAGTTTCCGGACATTTTTTCCCTCCTTTATATATGAACAGTCTTACTTGTCTATAGGAAATGTCACTGGAAAACTTCCTTATGTCGATCTCCGCATCAGCCACACTGTCTTCCGTTCGAGGCTTTGTTCTGCCTGGGCCGCACCTGGTCATAAGACTTTATCCGGACACTGGGCCCATAACCTGTTGCAGAGTATGATTGCTGGGTGCAGCGGAGTCAATTCAGATCAGACGTTGTGGAGTAACAGGAACTGGCTTCTTCTTGTACCAAAGGTTTTATTGAAAATACATCGACAGAGAAGTACAGTACAAAAACAGTAGTTGACACATCATGGACATTCAAACATAAAATCAGAGGCATCGAGAGGGTTAGTTCGCAGTACTGAGTTCAAGCCAGCCCCCAGAAATCCAAGGGCGGGCAGAGTGGACCAGCTAAATGATGTCCATACCACACATTAACCTGTAAACGTAACATTATGCTGGTCTAGGAGACATACTGGCTATCGTGCCAGGATACATATGGAGCATAAAAGCGGAGTGACTGTATAACAGGCAGTAGTACAAATCCGGAAACAAACTGAAGGAACTGGCTTCTTTATTGGAACATAACCACACTAGCAAAGATGTCACCTCACATGGTAAGAATAACACAGACAGAAAAAGGAACCAACAAGTACAGCACTATGTACAGGAAATACAACACATCATAGAAAATACGTAGCATAGCATATCACTGAGCATTAGCGACATCTAGTGTCCTGTTTGTGAACTGCAGTCAATAGGCTAAGCTGAAAGTTGTTGTATCTCCAACACATACCACACCATACAGCAGCACATAACACATGTGAGACTGCTGTGCAGTGTGAAAGTGCACTGCTGTGTGCTGCAATGGCTTGCTATAATGCATTGCGGAGCTTTTCTTCTTTTTTTTTTACTTCTGTGTTCATTCTATGTTTTGCAGAGCATTGTGACATTGCTGGTTATTGCAAGATACTATAGTACATGATCCCTGCATCACAATATCACAATGCATGCCAATGCAGTGCTTTGGTGTGAGCAGAACCTAAGCAAATCAAGGTTTTTTACCTTAACTGTTGTAGCGGTACCCCCCGTGTATTGTGGTTCATCCATCACCCTGCCCAGCCAGACACACAGTTCTCATTCACTCTCAGGCAAAAAAACAATCCTTGAACTTTGTTTTGTATTTGTATTGGGGGATTTAACTTGGATAAAGATGGGATATTCATGAGATGTCCAACTGATTGCAGAAAAGGTATATGGGACAACTATACACAACTCCGGTAGATACAACAACTTTATTTCCAGCTCCAGCATAATTCTTGATCTCACTCTCCAGCACTTTACTTGCTTCTGCAGAACTCTCTCTCCAGGACCAGCTAGCACTGATTTGAAGGCCTGACACTGACTCAGTCAGGCCTAAAGCGAATGCCCTTTGCAGGCAGGGACCGTGGGCCCCTATGGTGTAGCAAAAAGTAGGTAGTCCCAGTGCTAGCTATCCACGTGGCTACTGAGCCCAGTACCACATCTTCAGGCCCTGCCAGCCCTCCTGACTTCAGCTGCCTCTCTCTCTCCCATTTCTCTGCCATCACAGTCCACTCCACTGGCTCTGCACCCATCCCAGACTGCAATCTCCCAGTCCTCTCAGTTGTGCCTCCCAGACCTTCTAACTGTATCATACGCACCAGCTGCAATTTGTAGTTCCTCCTGGAGACTTACCTGGCAGTGCTCTCCTGTTGTCCTCTCCTTGCTCCTATGCCTCCTGTTCAGTACACCTCCACATGTTTTTAGAGGGTCCCATCTGTACCTGAGCCCAGGCCCAAGGTCACCCCCCCATACTGGGGAGCTCCCTCAAAGGCCACAACAGCCTAGCACTCCATCTCCAGCTTCCACACAAAATACTCCTCCCCAGCTGGGCTGACCCTGGGTATTTAAGGAGGCATGCCCCCTGCCAATCCAAGTTTGGGATTGGTCAGGGCTCCCCAGAATACCCCAGGCAGCTCCAGCTTTCCTCTCCTCCTTCCTTTCCAGAAGATGCTAGAATATTCTGGAAAAAGTGGGAGGTCTCGGTGATTCTGCCTGTGAGTCACCAGCTCTGCCTGAGTCACTCAACCCTTACCCAGAAGAAAAACACACAGGCTTGGCTGCCAGCCAAGCCTGACATTTTTCCTACACTAGCAAAAAAATGCTATCTCTCTCTAGCACACTAACTAGAGCGTGCTACACCGTGGAGCTTCTTTAGGAGTTGCAACCCAACATGACTGGTTTAAACTAGCCTTTAGTCAACTTAAACATGAACTTCAGACAAATACCTAATTACGCAGATAAAATAAATATACAAGAGCTGTTTTACCTACCAAAGAATTTGTATTTCTGTTTGTCCATTCAGCTCTGAGATCTACGCAGTTCTGCCACATAGCACAATACTGTCTGGCAGTAGAGGAGACCTGATTTTTCTGCATTTTAATTTTATTGCAGGTCTTCTCCCCCTCCTGTGAGTGGACAATGAAAGGAGAAGCAGAAGACTAATAAACTCATCACTCGCTCTGCTTTCTTCTTCTATCAACATGCTGCTTGTGATGCAGCACACTTGATTGGCTCCTTATGGTGCTTCTCGCTCCCCTCTCTGAACAGTAGACTGCAAGAAGCTGATAAAAAAAATCACATTTAGGTACATACATTGCTTGCTTTAAAAAAAAGTATATATCGATGATGTATTAATTTGTGTCTTTTATATCTGCCATGAGTCCAACTTTAAGGGTTTTCATAGTGAAAGCTTGTTTAGTACCAGAACGGTATGACATTTAGCACCTTGGACCTGGGTAAAGGACATGACTTAATAGCATGTTAACACTTGCTTTCTCATAACCTTGATTCATTCTTTCTTTGTTCAATTTGGTGAAGTTCACTGCAATGTCAGCTCCCTGGGTTATGTTCTGTTGCGTAGGCTGAAGCTGATAACATGCAGACCCGCTGTTCTATTGATTGCCGTCTGTATAGCGTTCCCATTTTAATGAGGCCCACGGCCATGCAACGCAACAGAGTTATGATACTCATACCTTCCCACCCTATTGTTAAACAGTAAATTGGCCCTTCTGTTATCTAATGAACTGGCTGCATGTGTTGTCTATGCCAGGCTCACTGTTTAGCTTAGCCAAACAGCTAATTTTGCCCTTCTGCTTGCTCTCTCTCTTTCAGATGACACAAGCAGAGTATGTCAGGGGCTACGGAAGATCAGCAGATGCAGTTGGTAATCAGGTTCATAGTGCTTTATCTTCTGGGAGCTGAGGAACAGACTTTATACACACACACAGCATATTGTAATCAGACACTGCACTCAGTCACTACGATTCTGCTTAGCAAAGAATTTTGCCCATAACTTGCCAGTTTTTAAAAATATCACTTCTCGGAAACTTTCCTGGCTATGCAAAAATAAAATAGCTCTGGGAACACAGGAAACGGGCTTAATATAGACATTTAGGAGGTAATGTTGTGAAAGCAATGCCATTTATGGCTAATATTCTACTCATGTAGAAAAGTCGAGCACTCAACAAGCCATAGATCTGTTTTAAGTTCCTCATTGCCAGAAAGATAATAACATTAAGTGAAAAGATTACAAGAAGAACTCAAAGTAATAATCTTAAAAATTATACTTTTTTGTTAATTAGCAGAGTTCATGTGGGGAATATTAACATTCTAACATGATATTAAAGATTCATATTTGTAGTGAAACATAACCTATATTTAACAAAAATAAATGTGCAACATAAATAAAAATAGACTTCTTATTGGTATGACCTCTATCCCATAGCTAAATGTATCCATTCAAATATAATAGTGCTCTATGAGTGCTATTGCATAGACATTTATAATCTGTAATGATAGCTATGAGTTTGTTGATGGCAGTGACAAACAGTGCTTGCAGGCTTCATTAATAAATACATTGTAAAATATTGTTATAACGTATTTTGCTTTGTACAATGTGCAAATTAGACTTGTCTTTTGATTTGTGCACAATTTCAGCAAACTTATTAAACTTATTAAAAAAACATTTTTGTAATAAAAACGTCTCCTATTTATCCCCTTCCATTTAGTTCTCATGAATTTGTTTCTCTTCAATGACATGATAGATCTCCAGTAGCTTACGATCCTGGGGAAGATGTACCCCTGGCAAGGCACATGGGTACAAGGGCCTCATTACCACATCCCCCAAAAGGGATGTGGGAGTTACTGGGGGGATTGGAAGCTGGAAGTCGGAAGCCTTATTTAGAAAAAGGAGACCCCCAGATATTTTACCCCATAGGTGAATAAGTATGGGATACATAAAACTCATTCCCCAAAAATATACATTTTAAATAAAAACACTCACACCATGAAAATGCCCTTTAAAAAACAAACGAAAAAAAAAAACAAAAAAAACAATGCCCCGTAATGTAAATCCAACATCAATCACATTTTCTAGTGATGTAGATAAATTATGATGACCCGTTTAACACAAAGACTTGCAGCACCTAACAATGTTCTCTAATGACAGATCCCTGCCAGCTTCTGTTTGTAAACAAAGGGCTGAGTATCCTGGGTAACATTATTAAGCAAACCTCGGATTGAAAGTAACGTGATTAATGAGCAATTCGCAATACGAGCACTATATTTAAAAAAGTACTAACTCGGTTTGCGAGTGTTGTCTTGCAAAACAAGCAGAATTTAGGCCAGAGCGGTGTGCAGTACCGCGTTTGGCCTGAGGTGGGGGGGCACCGGAGCCGAACTGCGCCAATCGTAGCCAATCTGCGCCGTTCGGAAATACTCGGAAATACTACGTTCCAGAGCCTTTCCAAGTTTTGCCGAGGTCAGCCGAGGTGTCCTCGGGCCTTTCCAGCCATTTCCGAGGCTCTTCAGCGCCCCCCGCCTTTGGCCGCATGCGGTATTGCATGCCATTGAAGTCAATGCGGAACAAATTATTTTCGTTTCCATTGACTTCAATGGGGAGACTCGCTTTGATATGCGAGTACTTTGGATTACGAGCATTCTCCTGGAACGGATTATGCTCGTAATACGAGGTTCCACTGTATGTTCATGACTATATTAAGCAAATGATATCACCCAGGATCCTCTGCCCATTTGTTTACAGGTGAACCCATTGAGATCTTTCATTTTGCTACAGTAATTGCTACCATTGCTAAATGACAGATCCAGGCTGCTGTTGAAAAAAAAAAAAAATACTTTTCAAACAAGTACATTTTACTCGCCTGCAACTTCATGAGCAGATTTAAAGTGGCTGCAATTACTCACATGTACCCAGTAAAGTGATTAGCATTAGGTGATACAGAGAGATAAAACAAATTGTCCTACATGAGTTGTAGCTGTGTGTCTGCAGTCATTTCTTTTGTAGATCATTCTGAAAACACACAAAAGAAAGAATTTCTCCTCAGTTCTAGCATGGGTGGGGATTTAAAGTCTACACACAACCGACAGCTGAGCCTTGATTGGAGGGAAGTACCACCTTGATAAAGTACAGAGAACAAGCACAGCTGTGGATAACAGTCACAGGCTGAGTGCTACAGCTCCCTCCCCATCACAATGTTAACTCTTGATATCAGGAAAAGCTGCCAGAAGAGACTCATGCTGATTGTAGAGGAATGAGGCAGCAGATAGAAGTGACACTCAGTGCTTTGGAGAGAGACAAGTATGCAGTAAAGAAGGATGAGCTTTTTTCATAGTTCATGTCTGAGCTTTACAACCACATTAAGGAATCCCCAAAGCATGTTATTCAAAGGATTTGTATAGCTATAGTTGCCTTTTAAGCCACAGTAGCCACCCTGGCGGTATGATTATGTCAGATTTTTGCGATTTAAATCGGTACAATTGTTTTGCATAGAAATTTGGCGTTGTATAGGCCTGTAATTCTTAGTAATAACACACTTAAATCTGTCCAAACAAGAGTCTAGTAGACATCCTGGGTATGATAAAGTTTGAAACACAAAATCATACATTTTAATATAATAAATAAGTATAAATAATTATAAAAAATAGTAATATAATAATAATAAAATTAAGTAAAGGGACACTTTTTGGTTGCTATGGACAATCTCAAGTTTCCAGGCAGAAAGAACAGTATATATAATATAAAACTGCATGCAGGGCACTGGACAAAACACTAGGGACAAAAGGGATGTGAAATGATTTTATACAGTAATGTAATCTGTAAGATTACAGTGTACTGTATGTGTTATGTTTTGTGTACTTTTTGAATTTGCCGCCAGGCTCCGCCCCCGTGCGTTGCGACGCTCGCAGGGAACGGCGCCTGGCACACAGAGGCATCGGGCGGAGGACAGAGCCCGCGGACACAGTGGGGGGACATTGCAGGATCCTGGGGACAAGGTAAGTATACTGCACCAGGATCCTGCAGTGCAATCCCGAGTGTGGCTCAGGGATACCGCTAATGGTACTGAAATTTAACCCCGAGCCACACTCGGGAAAACCCCCAGGGAGGTTAAAAATCTTGCAAAATGATACTTTATTAAAAAATGTATTGCATTGGTACTAGGGTTGTCCCGATACCGATACTAGTATCGGTATCGGGACCGATACCGAGCATTTGCGTGAGTACTTGTACTCACGCAAATGCTCCCGATGCCTTTGCCGATACCTGGGATAGGAGAAGTCAGCGGGCGGAGTCGGCAAGTGGAGGGCGGAGCGGAGAGCAGAGTGGAGAGGAGAAGTCAGCGGGCGGAGTCGGCAAGCGGAGGGCGGAGCGGAGAGCAGAGTGGAGAGGAGAAGTCAGCGGTCGGAGTCGGCGGGCGGAGTCGGCAAGCGGAGGGCGGAGCGGAGAGCAGAGTGGAGAGGAGAAGTCAGCGGGCGGAGTCGGCGGGCGGAGTCGGCAAGCGGAGGGCGGGAGGGGCGGAGCGGAGAGCAGAGTGGAGCGGAGAGTTCTCAGGCGGGTAAGCTTGCAGCCGCATCATGATCCATCGTCGACCGGAGCCGTCACATTAAAGGAAGTGACGCTCCGTGTTACACTGTCAGTGCTTGAAAAATGCGACGCCCATCTTGGTACACCCTGCATTCGGCCTCAATAAAGCAGCAGCGGACATCTTGTTACACCCAGCCCATGTAGTTCGAGCTGGGTGTAACAAGATGTCCGCTGCTGCTTTATTGAGGCCGAGTGCAGGGTGTACTAAGATGGGCGTCGCAGAGGCAGCATAGAAAAATAAATCCTCTCGTGCCTATAAGTGCCCACTACCTGTCAGTGCCCGCTATCTGTCAGTTCTCATTAGTGCTGCTTACTCAGTGTCACCTATTAGTGCCAGCCACCTGTCAGTACCATCTATCACTACCACCTGTCAATGCTATCAGTGCCAGCCACCTGCCATCTATTAGTGCCAGTGCCATCTATCAGTGCCAGCCCCCTGTCAGTGCCAGCCACCTGTCAGTGCCAGCCATCTGTTGGTGCCAGCCATCAGTGCCACCTGTCAGTGCCAGCTATCAGTGCCACCTGTCAGTGCCAGTCATCAGTGCCCGCCACCTGTCAGTACTCATCAGTGCTGCATATCCGTGCCACCTAATCATATCAGTGCTCATCAGTGCTGCTTAATCTGTGCCACCTATCAGTGCTGCATATCAGTGCCACCTAATCTGTATTGTGCTTGAAAACTGTCACCTGACATTAAAAAAAAGTATCGGTAATCGGTATCGGCGAGTACTTGAAAAAAAGTACCGGTACTTGTACTCGGTCTTAAAAAAGTGGTATCGGGACAACCCTAATTGGTACATATCACTTATGGAAGTTTCCAGCTAGCACATCCTTATGTTTAGGTTTAGCAGATTTTATTCTGGGTTTGCCAAACCTCCTGCAATCCGAACTTTGCCTGGTTTGCTCATTACTACCACCGACTAGGGATGAGCTTCGAGTTCGAGTCAAACTCATGTTCGACTCGAACATTGCCTGTTCGCCCGTTCGCCGAACAGCGAACAAATTGGGGTGTTCGCGGCAAATTCGAAAAGTCTATGGGAGAAATCAAAAGTGCTAATTTTAAAGGCTTATATGCAAGTTATTGTCCTAAAAAGTGTTTGGGGACCCGGGTCCTGCCCCAGGGGACATGTATCAATGCAAAAAAAGTTTTAAAAACTGAAATTTTTTCGGGAGCAGTGATTTTATTAATGCTTGAAGTGAAAAAATAAAAGTGAAACTTTCCTTTAAATTTCGTACCTGGGGGGTGTCTAGAGTATGCCTGTAAAGTTGCGCTTGTTTCCCGTGCTTAGAACTGTCCCTGCACAAAGTGTAATTTCTGAAGAAAAAAAAGTCATTTAAAACTCACTCGCGGCTATAATGAATTGTCGCTCCCGGCAATACATAAAAAAGTCATTGATAAAAAAAAAAAAAAAGTGTGGGGGTCCCCCCAAATTCAATTACCAGGCCCTTCATGTCTGGTATGGATATTAAGGGAAACCCTGCCGCAAATTAAAAAAAAAAATGCGTAGAGTTCCCCCAAATATCCATACCAGGCCCTTCAGGTCTGGATTTTAAGGGGAACCCTGCCGCAATTTTTTTTTAAAAATGCGTGGAGTTCCCCCAAATATCCATACCAGGCCCTTCAGGTCTGGTATGGATTTTAAGGGGAACTCCAACCCAAATTTAAAAAAAAATGGTGTGGAGTTCCCCCCAAAATCCATACCAGACCCTTATCCGAGCATGCAACCTGGCAGGCCGCAGGAAAAGAGGGGGGGAACGAGAGAGCGCCCCCCTCCTGAGCCATACCAGGCCACATGCCCTCAACATGGGGAGGATGTCCCCATGTTGATGGGGACAAGGGCCTCATTCCCACAACCCTTGCCCGGTGGTTGTGGGGGTCTGCGGGCGGGGGGCTTATCGGAATCTGGAAGACCCCTTTAACAAAGGGGACCCCCAGATCCCGGCCCCCCCTATGTGAATTGGTAAGGGGTACATCTGGTGAGAAAGTGTGGGGAAACGACCATTCTGGGACCAGGTATTTAAAGTTTATAACAACATTTATGAAGACTCATTGATGCCTACACCTGAGATTGCCCTATCCATTCTATCCATTTTCCCTGGCTCTATAGCCTCACAAAAACTGAGTCTCTTACGTTTTTTCCTGTCTTCAGCATGACAGATCATCGCACTATTTTGGAAAAAAAACGTCACTCCCCCCGTTATCTCTCTGGGTTTCCACTGTGAATGACATTATGCGAATGGAGGAAATGCTGGAGCTTGATAATGACTCTGTTGACAAGTTTAAGGTCTTATGGTATATTTGGATCCTTTTCTCTCCGTCTACTGCTCTCACAGAAATGCTCTCAACCCCTGGGGGTGCACCCCCACCTCTACTATAACTTGGGCCCACTGTGACATAGTGACACAATGGGGTTGATTTACTAAAGGCAAACCCACTTTGCCATATAAGTGCACTGCAAGTGCACTTGGAAGTCCAGTCGCTGTAAATAAGAGGGGGACATGCAAGGAAAATAAAAAACAGCATTTTTGCTTGTACGTGATTGGATGATAAAATCAGCAGAGCTTCCCCTCATTTCAGATCTACCCCTCATATTTACAGCGACTGCACTTCCAAGTGCACTTGCAGTGCACTTGTAGTGCAAAGTGGATTTGCCTTTAGTAAATCAATCCCAATATCCCTACCCTCCCTTCCCTTTTTTTTTTACCGTATTTTATAGCTACTTATGTGATACCTCTGTCAACCGGATAGGCCTTAGATCCTACATTCCCCTTTCCCTCCCTCTTTTTAATTTCCCCTCTATTCTTTCCTTTCTCTCTTTTCTCTTTCTCTTTCATTGTGTATTTATTATTTGAACACTATGTATACCAGGCTATGTGTGGGTCACCTCCGTTGTGACTCAGACAATGGATCCTTTTTTTTATTTACCTGTTTTTTTGTTTATATTCCACTGGTGCATTTCGTACAGATGTTCATGATAATCCTGTTTTTACTGTAGGACATAACCTCTGGTATGCACTGTTTTATCCTGAATTACTGTATATATGTCTTGCTTTGGGTGATAGCCATTGTTGCTGACATTTGTAATCATTTTGATATGTCCTATCTTTTTCTTTGTTACAAAATGTACGCAATAAAAATATTTTCACCTCTAAATCTGGGCTGCAGGCTGCCAGGAGCTTTCTACTACAGGTCAGTCAATATCAAACCACAGAAACGTTAGTCCCATATGTGGCTGCAGAATTTTACATGTGTCTTTGCACCCTTTTTCAGCATAGCACACTCCAAGTGCTGCTATTAGCCTCTCCTTTTTCCCCACCCATAACTCTGCCCTAATCTTGGGCTTACTGACTTTGGAAAGTTCCCAGGTGTGATCATACTGACAGGATGAGAGATTTGGGTGAGCAGAAAGGTGAGCTCACCAGTCTGTTACTGCTTCTTTACTTTCCAATCACAGGCTTGGGGAAGGAAAGTGTCTAAATTAAATTGGACAGATCACCAGTCCGGCTGTGCTATCTGGCAGGGTTATATAATGTAAATCTCAGGATTGGATAAACAAAAATACAAATCATTTTTTTTTTTTTTTTTTATTAGCTATTTGCCTAGAATTTGGCTTAAATTATTATTAAAACTATGTCTGTGGAACTTATGCATGGAAGTTATGTATTGTTTTCTTTATGTAATTTCTAAATCTTCTATGTGTTTAATTAATTATATCAGATATGAACTGCTGGGATGTCTTTTTTTTTTAACTGAGGTGTTTTGTTAATAGCTTCCACAGCTGTTTGGGAAGGTGTGATTTTAATATGAAACTTTCACTTCAAGCAGCGTTTCATTAACAACATTTTATTCCCAGTGTTATAAATTTGTCCAAAGCTAGATCATATGGTAACGTTCTCTTTTTTTTTAATGTCATTTAAGGACTTTTGAAAGTTAAATAATAATATAGCAGTGGCCGTACCACCATACCAAAGAATTGTATTATTCACATTTTAGTAAAAAGAGCAAATAGCACCATGATGGATGCTTTGAAATATTAAATGTATTGCTCCATTAAATATTTAGGACTTTTCCTATTTTTCAGAAAGGACCACTCAGAAATATATTGTTGTACAAACACATGAACTAGACTTAAGCCAGGCACAACAAATATTACCATCTATTAAACAAAGATTATATCCTTTATTAGTATAGTCATTTTATACTCTACTGTCAAAGTTTGGACTCAGAAATGAAACCGAAGAAACTATTTTAGAAGTATCAGAAGTAGTCTTCTGTTCCGAGTCCCTGCTTCCTTTGCTTTTCTTCTGACCTCTTTTACTATAGTCTTTTGTCTCTGCTAGTGACTAGGAACCTGCAATTGTATGTAGTGGAGTCTTCTCGGCTGTCTAAAAAATCTTGCAACTTCTAATACACTAAAGAGGCCCCTAAGTTGATATGGGGAAAGAACAGATTAGCACATTTTATTTAGAGAAAACAGCCTGTACAATGAATGACAATACATCTAACTAGTGTTATGCCCTGTACACACGATCGTTTTTTCCGATGAAAAAAGTACGATGGACTTTTTTCATCGGGAAAACCGATCGTGTGTGGGCCCCATCTGACTTTTTTCCATCGGTGTAAAAAAACAGAACATGTTTTAAATTTTTTGATGGAAAAAAAAAACGATAGGAAATTCCGATTGTCTGTGTGGAACTCCATCAGAGAAAAATCTACGCATGCTCAGACTAAATTACAAGACGGGAGCGCTCGTTCTGGTAAAACTAGCGTTCGTAATGGAGATAGCACATTCGTCATGCTGTAACGGACTGAAAAGCACGGAGACTGAAAAGCGCGAATCGGCTAACATCAAACTTTTACTAACACGCGGTAACACAAAATCAGCAATAGCAGCCCAAAGGGTGGCACCATTGGATTTGAACTTCCCATTTATAGTGCCGTCGTACGTGTTGTACGTCACAGCGTTTTGGACGGTCGGAATTTTGTCTGATGGTGTGTAGGCAAGACTGATGAAAGTCAGCTTCATCGGAATTCCGACGGAAAATTCCATCGAATTTTATTCCATCGGAAATCCAATCATGTGTACAGGGCATTAGAGTTCTCCTTCATCTCAGTATAGGTGTTTGCTAAAATAATGATGATTGATCTGGTAAGTATAGAGGGTTACAATCATGGCTTCTAGCATATTATTAAGGCTGCACAATAGCTAGGTTTTTGTAAACTTTCTTTATTATTTATTATTATTTTATTGTTAATAATACAATATATAAAAAAAAAGTTCTATACTTTTACCACAAACTGATGTTCTTTTAAGATGTTGATTTTTGAAAAGTGTGTCGAAACTGGTATGTGTGCTGGTATGTCACCAGAAGTTCTCCAGACCTGAAACGAGGTGTGGAGCATGGCAAGCCACACACTGAGCTGGTGGATTGCATGTTTCCTGCAAGCGATGTGCTAGGAACCACTAAAAACAACAATTATCCTCAGTATGGCTTTCAAAAAAATCTCTCTTATTTTTTTGTAACTCATCTAATAAAGCATTCCCTTACAATTTTTTTCATGGTAGATATAACAGGATGAACAGGCAATATCAATTGTCTAGTTATAACAGGAGGGTATTCTGGTATATGTTTAAAATGCCTTATTATAATATTCAAATCAATTAAAAAGAGATATAGAGCACAAATAGTGTGAAATATGTGATTTGAAATACTTTTGCTGAGGTTCATTTGGATTTTACAGTGAACAGACTCTGTATAATTTCTTCTAGATACACTAACAACTTTGTAGTATGACGGCCTACCTACAGTAAGAAATATTATATACAATCAGACAGGACTTTGTAAAAACGTTGTTGAATGGAATGTGTGTGGTCTGTTAAAATCTTCAATGCTTCCAATTTATACAGAATTGATATTTTCTATAAAAACTAGAGAATAATTTATCAGATTTTTGCTTTACCTTTCATCTCCCTGTTTTTATTTTCTTTCTTTATGCTTGCCCCCTTTTATTCTATCCTCTCTTTCTTTTTTTTTTTTTTTTTTTGGTTTATAGTCTTTCCATTACTTTCCCATTTCCTTCTTTCTGCTCGATTTTATTTATTTTTCCTTCTTTCATCCTGCCTTCTTACTCTTACCTTTCCAATTTTTCTTTTTTGTTTTGTGCTCCCCCTCCCTTCTGTCAACCTGCCTACCTTTTTTTCTCTTTCCGTTTTTTCCTTCCTTTTCCTTTTTTATAATTTTCTTTCCTTCTTTTCCTCTTCCTTTTAGATACCCCCCCCCTTACTTGTTTCTTCTGAGATTAGAGGCAAATAAATTTACACTATATTATCAAAAGTATTGGGACACCTGCCTTCACATGCACATGAACTTTAATGGCATCCCAGTCTTAGTCCGTAGGGTTCAACATTGAGTTGGCCCGCCCTTTGCAGCTATAACAGCTTCAAATCTTCTGGGAAGGCTGTCCACAAGGTTTACGAATGTGTTCAAGTGAATGTTTGACCATTCTTCCAGAAGCACATTTTCTGGTCAGGCACTGATGTTGGACGAGAATGCCTGGCTTGCAGTCTCTGCTCTAATTCATCCCAAAGGTGTTCTATCGGTTTGAGTTCAGGACTTTGTGCAGGCCAGCCAAGTTCCTACACCCCAAACTCGCTCATCCACGTCTTTATGGACCTTGATTTGTGCACTGGTCCAAATCATTTGGTCAAGGGGGGATTATGGTGTGGGGTTGTTTTTCAGGGGTTGGGCTTGGCCCCTTAGCTTTAGTGAAGGCGTCAGTATATCTTCTGGTTCCAACATGACTGCGCACCAGTGCACAAAGCAAGGTCCATAAAGACATGAATAAGCAAGTTTGGGAGAACCTTGACTGGCCTACACAGACTCCTGACCTCAACCCGATAGAACACCTTTGGAATGAATTAGAGTGGAGACTGCGAGCCAGCCCTTCTCATCCACATCAGTGCCTGACCTCACAAATGCCCTTCTAGAAGAATGGTCAAACATTCCCATAGACACACTCCTAAACCTTGTGGACAGCCTTCCCAGAAGGGTTGAAGCTGTTATAGCTGCAAAGGGTGGGCCAACTCAATATTGAACCCTACGAAATTAGACTGGGATGCCATTAAAGTTCATGTGTGTCTAAAGGCAGGTGTCCCAATATATATATATATCTATATCTCACACTAAACAAAAACATTACATACTACTCAGATTGATCCCCAATTGTTACCAAAAATTACTAATCCACATTAAAGTGTCTGTGCTTATACACATAAAGTGTCCAGTGCTCTTGAAACAAAGGGATTTATTTACTAAAGGCAAATCCACTAAGAAGTGCAGTGGCTCTAGATCTGAGGGGGACATGCAAGAAAAATAAAAAACAGCATTTTAGCTTGTACATGATTGGATGATAAAATCAGCAGAGCTTCCCCTCATTTCAAATCTATCCCTCAGATTTACAGCGACTGCACTTCCAAGTGTACTTTCAAGTGCACTTGCCGTGCAGAGTGGATTTGCCTTTAGTAAATCAACCCCAAAGTGTTCAGTGCTAAATTCCTTTCAAAGTCAATGCTTAATTCATCCCACTTATCATCCAATGGTGGCTATTGCAATACTCTGTGCTCCACATCCTGCTGTAGCCAGTGTGATCCTCCACCTCCACACCAGACCTCCTTGACCCCCTAGTGTAGAATTGGTTAATAAGCACTTGTATTCCCCAGGAATGAAACCAACCAGAGCCTCTTCCATTGCTCATTGAAATGGTGGATCTGCGATGCTGAACATGCAGGCTTCGTTAGATTGTAAATCCTAGATTCAGAATATGTTATGTAGTAATGCACACACTAATATTGATACTCACCAGCAGACCAAGACTCCTGGAAGACTCTTGAGCTCTACTTCTGACTAGCTTTCCCACTGATCCCTCTCTAGAAGATTCTTCAGGGTGCAGGCTCTCCCCCTTTCCTTCCTTAATCAGGGGCCCTGTTTCCTGCAGTATGTTGGGCCACCAGTGAACATCTTGATGAGCGAATAGTGTGTGTGTGTGATGCATGCAACAATTGCTACTCTCCCCTCAGTCATGTAGCCTGACTTGCCATGCATGCCTTGCAGTTAAGTTGGTGTGGTGCGGCATACTGATTATACATAGCTACATGCTTCCTACCAATGGGGTAGTCTTTGCTGTCACACAGAATGAAGGGGAAAGAATGGCAGACGCAAACAGTGTGGCTGCTGCAATGGCCAGAACTTATGTAGAAGGAGGAGAGTGACACGAGAGTGGTGCATATTACTCATTTTTCCTGCTTGTCCTGCTGCTACAATGATTAGTGAGTGGCATGCAAAGTCTGATACTCACTGTACACTTGTGACTTTACACTGCAAAATAAAACAGAAAAATTGCTATGTGGGCACCTTCTAAGCAGCAGCACTGGTATGGGCTCCCCGAGGTGCACCACTACCTATGCTTCATTTAATCCTTCCCTCTTTGAGATCTAACCTACCTTTTCCTTTGCCACTGTTAAATAAATGAAGACAAAACACAGAGCTGCCACTCAGCACAGCAGCCTGTGGGTCAAATACAGTTGAAAATAAAATCTTATTTATGAAAGAGAATTATTAATAATGCAAGGATTAGGAAAGGCTATTTGAGTCATGCATAAACTATTCAACATTCAATCCTAATAGCAAACTTAAGACCTATGTAAATACAATAGGATTAAAAGTAGGTAAATAAGTCCCTGTTTATTTACATGTCTTTGCAGCATTTATTACAATTTCTGCCTAAATTGATCTACCACGTTCAAAGAATTAATGTAATAAATATAAGCCACCTATAAATAATGAGAGATAACTACTGTGCCCTGTGTCCCCGTGGAGATAAAAAAGACAACATATAAGTAAAACAAGCAACAAAATATAAAGTTGAGCAAAAGAACCTGGACTAATCAAAATTCTGTTGCATCTTCTTTGCAGCCACATGTGTTTCTATGATTTATTTATTCTGTAAGTTTCTATATAAAGCAGCAGGGTTTGCAAAGTGGAAATCAGGTTACAAAAGCAGCTATTTGTAAACAGTGCCGTAAGTGCAAGGCTTCCCGTAGAAGAGCAGAAGCCTTACTGGGAAAGACAAGTGAACAGATATCTGCCTGCCCATCCTTATGAAAACTGTGCCCCACCAGAATCCACTGTAACTTTTATCTGAAGTTCCGCCATGTTATTATTAGGGTAGTACTGGTAGTGAAGACATTTTTAGCTTTTATTGAGCAGTGCAAGATTCTCAGGTCTCTGAAGATACATAAATAAATGACATAATTTGCAAATACTGGACCAGCCAAAGTGTTATGATTTTATTATATTATTTATTTATTACAGGCAGTGGTGGCTGCTCCATTAGGGGCGCAGGGGCGCTGCCCCTCTAATTCATGCACCCGGCCCCTAATCTAGATGCAGGGCGCCGGACGCATGGATTTTAAGCCTGAGGCTCTAATTGACTTAAAAAAAGGGTGGGCTGAGGGCGCAGATCACTGTGCCCTGAGCCCACCCAGTTGTGTGTCAATAGCAGATTAATATTCACTGTTGTCTTCCGGCTTCTCCTCCCAGCCAATCAGAAAGCGGGTCTTAAGAATCGTTTGGCCGAGAGAAGAAGTGACCATATTGGCCGGGAGCAGGGGGGAGGTCCAGAGGAGGAGATGCAGGGGGAAGCTGCCCACGGCGTAGATGGGGTAAGTGCGGGGCTGATGGGCAGATGGACGGACGAGCGATGGGGGGTGAGGGGTTTAACCGACCGACCAACTGACCAATTGACCGACCGAGCGATGGGGCTGGGGTGTTTGACCGACCAACCAACTGACCGATCGACTGACTGAACGAAGTGGGAGGGTGGGCTTTGAGTGGTTTGTTTGCCACGCCCCAAAATAATTTAGTACCAGCCGCCACTGATTACAGATACTTATATGGCGACATCACTTTACGCAGCACTTTACATATATATTCTACATTCACATCAGTCCCTGCCCTCAAGGAGCTTACAATCTAAGGTCCCTAACTCACATTCATACAAACAAGGGCCAATTTAAACAGGACCCATCCAATTACTCTACCAGCATTTCTTTGGAGTGTGGGAGGAAACCGGGGTACCCAAAGGAAATCCATGCAGGCACAGGGAGAACATTTAGCTTTTTGGACAATCTTAATAAGGTCAGTTTTTTTAAAGTGTACCTCCACTTTGCAACCGAATTGGGATAACACCTACTTTATATTTGATACATGTCCCCATTCACATAAATAATATTTAAAAATTGCATTTTTTTAATTTATTTTTTATTCTCTTCTGGACCCTTCAGCAAGGAAAAATCGTAGGTAGTTCTCTTTGTTTATGAACAGGCTGGGCAGCCATGTTTGCCATTATTAACTCTGTCTGTACTGTACAGGAAGATCCTCATTATCAATTGTAACTCGTTTTGAACATTGGCTGTCCTAACAAAGGGTTAAATGTTTAGAGGCTAGGCTTCTTGCATTGTATGTTAATGTGGACAGATTTAGGACAGGCTCACTCAAACATTGTTAAAAAAAAACACTTTTCTTATCAAAACATTCAATGCTCATTCCAAACATTGCACAGGAATGAAATTGTGTATTAACCACTGAAACTTTTATTTTTCATAACTTACTATTTTATTTCACAAAGCATTATCTGATCTCCACATACTGTATCTACAAACTCTTCCATCCACTCTACATCAATAGACACACTTATCCTCAGCGAGAAGTATTTTAAGAGCCATAAGCTTTGTAAATGAACAAAGAGCAGATTAAATACAATCAGTATTTTTAGTGATTTTTTGCAATACGACATTTAGGGTACAAAATATAATAGTAAAAAAAGCACCTAACATACAATAAAAATGCCACATGTTATGTTGTAGTACATTGGCTTTAAAATGTTTTTTTAGATTTTTAGACTCAGAAACAAAAATTTATATTACAGCTCACCAGTCCTTAGACGTGCTGGCTGCATTTGTTTTCTTTTCATTTATTTTTCAGATTTCGGGAATCTGTTTATAAATGTTTTCACACAACTATCACTCAGGTTTCACACATTTTTCCAATTAAATCAGATTTTAAAAAGTCTGAATATTGGATCAAAGCTTTGTGAATCTTATGTGAAAATCTTTATAAAATGACCCCCCCAGTAACACACTTATGTCGCGTACACACGATCGGAATTTCCGACAACAAAACCGTGGAATTTCTTTCCGACGGATGTTGGCTCAAACTTGTCTTGCATACACACGGTTGCACAGAAAATTCCGAACGCCAAGAACGCGGTGACATACAACACTACGACGAGCCGAGAAAAATTAAGTACAATGATTCAGAGCATGCGTCTAATTAATTCCGAGCATGCGTAGAATTTTTGTGCGTCGGAATTGGATACACACGATCGGAATTTCCGTCAAGAACTTTTGTTGTCGGAAAAATTGAGAACCAGCTCTCAAACATTTGTTGCCGGAAATTCCGACAGCAAATGTCCAATGGAGCCTAGACACGGTCGGAATATCGGACCAAAAGCTCACATCGAACATTTGTTGTCGGAAATTCTGATCGTGTGTACGCGGCATTACTGTACTGTATCAGTGGAGCAGTAGTGTTGTGAATCTAGACTGCTCACCTGGTTTGCACTACAAACACTTTCTCCTGTGCAAATCTCTATTCAATAAGGGGCAGGCATTTGATAGTTCACAAAAGATAGCTGCGAAAGCTGACAAAATAATTTAAGATTTTGTACAGAAACTTTCATAAATTCTGGATTTCTAGCAAGATCAACAGGTATTTTTTTCTGTACCCACAGAAAATGTACATTGAAAGTAAAAAAGTGAAAATGAATACAGCTATCACAGCTAATGACTAGTAAACTGCAATATAATACATTTTATTCTTGGGTTTAGATATATTCTAATGTAAAAAATATAAAATACATTGGAAATAGGGACCCTAAGAAGAAATTATGCATATATTATCAAAAACAGATTCATTTCACTGGCTCTTTAGGTTAAAATTCACTATGTGAGTGCCACTGAGAACACAGAAATCATCTGGTATATAGCTCCAAGCGCCAGTGAAAGGAATCCATTTACAAAAAATAAAATAAAAATTGCAATTTCTTCTTACAGCCTCCATTTTAAATGGAAAGACATTGTAGGTTTAGCAGTATATTAAAAATATGATAAGATAAATGAGTCCTGGGCACAGGGCTTCTCTTTCTTTGTGGTCCTAGAGGTGGGTGAATTTTAATTAATGAAATGTAAAAAACTTGCACAGCCTTGGTTGTAAAGGCTATTTTTTCTTTCTAAAACAACAAACAGGTATTGCACAGAGTGGCCCTGAACCTCCTCTTTTTGGGTCCCCTGACGGTGCTCTCAGCTCCTCCTCTTCTATGTGTGCCACCATAGCAAGCTGTTTTCTATGGGGGCGCATGTGAGGGCTCGCTTCTGAGCCTGGCAGTGTGCATCCATAGACAAACAGCACGGCACAGCCCTGCCCCGCTCCCTCCTCATATGATTTGATTGACAGCAGCATGAACCATTGGTTCCTGTTGCTGCCTCTCTGTCCTGTGAATGGAAGAGAGGAGAACGCCACTGGAGATGGGCACAGCTCTGGATCCAGTGAGGACGTTTTTGATGGGGGGGGATACAAAGGTATAAGGTCAACCACTTTAACTTTTGCTTGGCTACAAAAGCCGAGAACCAGAAACACTGTTGTTATACTCAGAGGAAAAAAACCTAGCAAGCTATTAGCCTGAAACATAACCACCGATTAATCACATTTGTCCTCCTTAAATTACACATACTGTATCATCAGGCTCTACTATACAAATCCCTGCTCAGGTTATGAGAAACCACTTCTACTTTTACTTTAAAAATGCCCAATTCTTAAATAGTGCGCACTGGTGAAGTATCATCTTCATATCACAGCTCCGTTTAGCAATTCTATACATTGGAGCTGGCTGAAGCATACATAGGTTAATAATGTACATAGTTAACATCCCACACACATTAAACTGTAGAATGATCATGATAACTAAGGCTTGATTTATGAACTACATAGATAAATACTGACATCTCCTTCTTGGCAGAATCATTTCATATTCAGGAAATCTTTGGTTAAAGTTTATAACAATCTGATTTTCATTGTGTGAGGCTTGCTTCTATGTCACGCTAATCACGGAACAAGCCCCTATGTGAAAATGTGCCCCTCTATTCCTGTTCTGGTGGAAATTTAAAGCAGAAACCCAGGATATTAGCAACCATCCTTCCACATGTATAAACAAACCACTGGTATAAAAAAATTTTACTTACCCGAGGCCATAAATGGCCATGTGACAATCCTTCTTTCTTCTTCTGTTTACATGGGGTCTTTCTTTGAGTGTCCATCTCATTGTTTGCAGAATGTATTCCCCTCCTAGTGGAGGAGACACTGCCAGCAGCAGGGTCCCCTCCCATAGGCTCCAGGGGCAGGAGAACCTATGGGGGCAGCGAGGGAACCAGGGCCCAAGAAAATAATGAGCAGGGAAAAACATAGGCACACCACAGCTCCGTGTCTCCTGTGAACTATCGGCGGGTTGCGGCGGCCATCACGGCCACCAGACCTGCTGATTGACTCCCACTGTGTCCAATTACAGTGGGATCGGCGCTCCGGCGGCGCACACGCGCCCCCTACACCGCGTGCACAAAATCACGTACAGGTACGTGATTTTGTGCAGACGGACTGCCCTGCCACAGTATATGTACAGTGGGAGGTCCGGAAGTGGTTAATTCAAAAATATATTGTTAGGTTCATTGGCTTCTGGCAATCATGTGTGGTGGGTATATTAAACCATAGCCTCCACTGGGGAAATAACTGATGTGAATGGTTCTACCTACTCTATAAACTGCTGTGGAATATGTTGTCACTATTGAAACATTGGAAATAATATTATTCTTAACACACTGGACTCAGAAAATTAATAATCTTCAACATACATAGTAAAACACAGTCACAAATGCCTAATCCCACAAACTGAACTGTAGTTGATGTGGTGCTGTCCATGGCCTCAGCAGGGCTGATGAAATTATGAATGAACACAGGCTGACAACTGATGCACATATTGCTGTGGGCTCGATTGCTTGCTTCCTATCCTCCCCTGCCAGGTGGAAGCAAATGTAGAATATTATTTGTCTCACCATGCAACTCCATTCTTCACAATTAAATATGCAATGTTTCAAAACAGCAATGATAAACATTCACAGCTGCCCCTTGGATGAATCTATTTTATCCCGAAACACATTTTAAACTTTCTCCATATGCTGATAAACGTTCTCCAGTTTTTAAGTGCATTTGTGCCAATGTGATTTTTATTCATTCTGTGCTGGTTGATATGATTACATTTTATCAGAATTTTTTGTGACCTTGATCAAGTTTGCCTACTGTGACAAAGAAATGGAAGAAGATAATAAACTTAAGTGATAAAGGAAAATGAATACGGTACTACACTTGGAAAATAAAAGTAATAAACAGATTATAGTCTCTGTAATATGTACTTACCACTGCGTGTTATCGGGGCTGTTTCAAAAAAAGCAATTAATAATTGTCTACCACAACAAATGTTCCAGCATAAGCATTCAGTTGCTATTATCCTTTGATGGGGTAGTTATGGTAAAATTACTATTGTTGAAGGTGACAATAAGCGTTTGTGTTTTACCTTTCCCATATAAAAAGTGTTTGTCTTGAAAGAATAAAATAAAATAGATTTTGCCTTTTTTATTGCTGGATTTTTTTTACTATATATTGTTGCTTATATCTTCTTTATATTTACTAATGTGACTCCATTTAGCAATAATTTACTCCCATTTATTTTTAGTTTTTTTCAGAGGTAACTAATCCCATCTAAAAGGGTATCTAAAGCATTCCATTGTCTTTGGGAGGGTGGAGAAATAATTAGACATGTGCAATTCATTTTGTTCCGAATTCTTTTTTTTTTTATGAATTTTGAAAAAATTGTTAATTCAGAAATATCCAAATGAAAGAAAACCCATTTAATGAATTTTTCTGAATATTTGTAAATTAGAATATTCGAAAATTTGAAAATTTGTAAATTCGGAAATTAGAAAATTAGAAAATTTGGAACTTCGAAATTCAAAAATCCGAAAATTCAAAAATCTGAAATGATCACTAACATATAATAACTTAACTATTCCTAACTATTAAATTATAGTTATTGTAATTTCCTTTCAAATTTGGCTGTTAGCGAATGTAACGAATACAAATTTATCCAAAGTTACGAATGATCTGAAATAACAAATGTTGTATTTAAACAAATGGAACGTACCGAATTAATAATAATAAATAACAATAATAATAATAATAATAAAAACGTGTTATTATTATTATTATTATTTATTATTAATTAGTTCCATTTGTTTAGATGCAGCATTTGTTATTTTGGATAATTCATAACTTTGGATAAATTCATATTTGTTACGTTCACTAACAGCCAAATTTGAGAGGAAATTCCAATACCTATATTATAATAGTTAGTTATTATTAGTTAGTTCGTTTCTCTTTCAAATTTTCGAATTTTCTTTCTTATTTATGAATTCTCAAATTTTCGAATTAACGAATGTATGAATTTTCAAATTTACTAATTGCGATTATAACGAATGACCCCAAAAAAACAAAACAAAGAAAAACAAACAAATGAAGCTAAAACAAACAAAACATTTTCGGTGGTGCACATGTCTAGAAATAATGCAGAGTGCTGGTTAGTTTATTCCAATATATTATTTTTTACAAAATAAATGAATTTCCTTAAGGAAGCTATAGGTGGTAGTGCTAGACAGATCAGATCAGATGAGGAAATAAATAAAAATAGACTGTTCACTTTGCAAGGGAAGTTGCACTCTGCAAGGAAATTAACCACAGAGCATGAGGGGAATGAGGTGAAGCACAGTTGACTTCCATCATCTAATCATGTGCAAGTAAAAATTGAATTTAATTTAATTTTCCTTTCATGCGATTGAGTATTCTTTGTAGAGTGAAGCTTCAACACAGTCACAGTCCCCCACCAGCACTCCTGGCTCCTCCCTTCGCTGAGTACCCACCATAGCAAGACACTTAATATGGAGGCAATCATGCAAGCTCATTTCCCATATCTGCAAAACTATCAGATTAGTGTGTGCTTTTATGATCTTCAAATCAGTTAATGTATATGTCACATTCCTTTTTTTTGCCTCTGTAACCAATCACAGGTTTAAAATGCAGGAATTCAAGTTCGATTTCCACATCCACTTTTATGGGCTGCCTGCATGCAGCTTTCGAGGTGGAAGCACATGCATTGGCCAGATCTGCCAGCAGCTCTGCACGAAGGATGCGCTAAGTTGCCCATCTGAATGAGCCCTTAAAATCCACAGACCAGATTGAGCACCTCCACATCCGAACACAGCTTAGCCTAAAGATACATCTAACAGAAGCAGAGCATTGAAAGTTCTGCATAATCCAGGATCTGCTAATGAGCCTTGTTGCAAATGGATAATTGGCTGTTGTAAACAATACTTACTTGGGCCTGGAAAGAGAAACATTGACTACAGCCCTATCATAAAGAGTTGCAAAATAGTCAATTAGCAATGAACATTGGCTTCACTTGACCTAAAACTGCCCCTTTTTTACTTATCCAGTGATCAACTCAAGGCATATTTCATAATTGAAAATAACAGTGTAATAAGGAACAAACCGCCCTCTTTCCCCAATACACTCCACTGCGCCTTGAAGTGAGGTCCGAAAAAATTCCGGACAAAGTAACCCTACCAGCTGCTACTTTAAATAAAATAGAATGAAAAGTAATTTTGAATAACCAAAATAGTAGCGCTCAGTGTATAACAACACACCTCTAAATATAAATTATATACACTCTATAACCAAATGCATACATATAAATGCATAAATATACACCCTGTGAAAGAATGTGCATATAATAAACTCAGCAAGTGTCCATAACGTTCAGAACAGTGTTTTTAAATAATTGCTACAAAGTGCTTATGAAGAAATAATAAGTCCATAAATAAAATTGCATTCAAATGGTGGCTTCAAATCAAAATTGTGTAGACGGTATTTTCCTGTGTTTGCTTGAAAATCTTCACCACACCAATGTGCTCAGTGATTCCACTCCCTAAGGACTTGCACTCACCAATATGATATGCCTCGCACTCTCATGCTTGGCTAATCAGCTTAATTACCCCCCAGGGTATCAAAAACGGATCCAGATGAAATTAGGTCAGTCAAGTCTCCCGCATGAAAAAAACAACAAGTATCTCCAATAGTGAAGTATGTCACAACTTTAATAAAAATAGCACAGCACAAGTGACCCTCCAGTCTCGGCAGACCAAACAACTATGTGTGTCTCACCCTCCTTCCCGTCCAAACACCAAACTATATTCGACGAGTGGTCGAAAGATCTGAACACTGCACACCAGGTGACTGTCGTGTAGCTCCTCCCGTGGGAATATAGTTTGGTGTTTGGATGGGAGTTTGCGGTGGTTCGATTGCAGTGGTGAGGCAAGCTTACATGAAGGAGGGTGAGACACACATAGTTGTTTGGTCAGCCGAGACCGCAATACATCGCGGCTGCCTGCTGTATACTTGCCTGGCATTTGGAGAAGTTTTATTGAAGTGCTTGATTTTGATCTGCCTAATGTGAGATTAACCATTGAGGGTCACTTGTGCTGTGCTATTTTTATTAAAGTTGTGACATACAGTAGGTGCCGCCGATATTGTGTTTCTATCGCGCTCCCATTGCCGAGATTCTTGGCGACAGGAGTGCCGAGATGCCGGCAGCAGGGTGGCGACACGTGTCGCGCTCGCTGCAATGGCGAGGAGACGCGACACTGTATTGAGCGGGGATCCGACGCGGATTCCCGCCAATACCAGGCACTGCGTTTGGTATGAATCCTGAGCGGCAACTCCACGCCAATTTTTAAAGAAAAAAACGGTGTGGGTTCCCCCTCCAGGGGCATACCAGGCCCTTGGGTCTGGTCTGGATTTGAAGGAGAACCCTACGCCGAAAAAACGGGGCACATGTGCACATGACATCACAGTCACATGCTCCAGGGCACATGTGCACATGACGTCACAGTCACATGCTCCAGGGCACTTGTGCACATGACGTCACAGTCACATGCTCCGGGGCACATGTGCCCCGGAGCATGTGACTGTGACGTCATGTGAAGAATAGATTAATCTCTGCGGACCGAAGATTTACCATTACTGCGAGAGGAAGCGACGAGTCAACATCGAGGAGGAGAAGAGGGAAGAAGACGCCCGACGGCGATGACGGAGAAGACCGGGCCTCTGCTAGCAAAAGAGCTAAAAAGAAGTTAGCGGAGGCCCGGCGGAAGAAAGAACCGGAGAACGCGGCGACGACACCGGAGAGCGGGAGAAGAACCGGAGAGCGGGAGAAGAAGAAGACGACGGAGAAGACCGGGCCTCCGTTAGCAAAAGAGCTAAAAAGAAGTTAGCGGAGGCCCGGCAGAAGAAAGAACCGGAGAACGCGGCGACGACACCGGAGACCCCCGAAGTCGGAAGAAGACCTCCGGAGCGGTGCAATAAAATACTTTTAAAAACTGTGTTGTGTTTTTATTTCCATTTATTTTCCACCAGGTGAATGGGTAGGGGTACGATGTACCCCATACTCATTCACATAGGGTGGGGGGGCGGTATCTGGGGGCCCCCTTATTAAAGGGGGCTCCCGGATTCCGATAAGCCCCCCGCCCGCAGACCCCGACAACCAACGGCCAGGGTTGTCGGGAAGAGGCCCTGTCCTCATCAACATGGGGGCAGGGTGCTCTGGGGTGGGGGGGGCCGCAGGTCACCCCCCTGCCCCAGAGCACCAAACCCCCATGTTGAGGGCATGTGGCCTGGTATGGTTCAGGAGGGAGGGGGGGGCGCTATCGCCCCCCCTCTTCCCCTGCGGCCTGCCAGGTTGCGTGCTCGGATAAGGGTCTGGTTTGGATCTTGAGGGGGACCCCCACGCCGTTTTTTCGGCGTAGGGTTCCCCTTCAAATCCAGACCAGACCCAAGGGCCTGGTATGCCCCTGGAGGGGGAACCCACGCCGTTTTTTTCTTTAAAAATTGGCGTGGAGTTCCCGCTCAGGATTCATACCAAACGCAGTGCCTGGTATTGGCGGGAATCCGCGTCGGATCCCCGCCTATCGGCAATGCGTGTCGCTCATCGTGAAAGGAACATTTTTTCCTTTCCCGATGACGAGACAGCTCGGCGCTGGCTCTCGCGACGGAGCTCATAGGGTGTCAATATCGGCGGCACCTACTGTACTTCACTATCGGAGATACTTGTTGTTTTTTTCATGTGGGAGACTTGACTGACCTAATTTCATCTGGATCCGTTTTTGATACCCTGGGGGGTAATTAAGCTGATTAGCTAAGCATGAGAGTGCGAGGCATATCATATTGGTGAGTGCAAGTCCTTAGGGAGTGGAATCACTGAGCACATTGGTGTGGTGAAGATTTTCAAGCAAACACAGGAAAATACCGTCTACACAATTTTGATTTGAAGCCACCATTTGAATGCAATTTTATTTATGGACTTATTATTTCTTCATAAGCACTTTGTAGCAATTATTTAAAAACACTGTTCTGAACGTTATGGACACTTGCTGAGTTTATTATATGCACATTCTTTCACAGGGTGTATATTTATGAATTTATATGTATGCATTTGGTTATAGAGTGTATATAATTTATATTTAGAGGTGTGTTGTTATACACTGAGCGCTACTATTTTGGTTATTCAAAATTACTTTTCATATTTCATAATTGGCACTGAAACGAAGATAGTGTAAAAACATAGCTATACTAATGTATAAGAAAATAATAATAACCATGTCTATGCTTCAATGTGCATCAGCCAAGTTGATCACATTACATTTCCTAAGAAGAACTGGCTAAGGATCTATACCATGTTTGATGTCTATGAAACCGTGATTTCATTTTATCCAATAATACATTGGTTATTAAACTGTAAAACATTGTCGTCTGGAAATATTGATATAGTTCAAATAACTGGCATGAGAGATTGTCTGCTAAAGTAGCACAAAACACCTCAACACCCCTCAGCAAACACATTGGAACCTTTGATTTGGTATGTCATTTCTGTAAATGTCCTCTTCAGGAATAAGGAAAGATGGCGGAATCTGCAGTTGGGGGTTCTCATTTGCTGCTAATATTGGAGGATTGCTAGGGGTCATTTATGAGAGCCAATGACCGTAATAAATCAGATTGGATTTACTTTGCAGAGGATAGGACTCTGCCAAAACCAAACACCAGGCAAATGCTGCTAAGTAGTTTTCACTTTTAAAATAATTATAAACCCACTTCATGCTTAGAATACTAAACAACAAAACCAAACTGAAGATAAATAAAGGTGAACAAGCTATACCTAAAATCCCTTAAACATGTGTAACCAAAGGCGTTTGCTAAAAAAACTCTTGCAAAGTACATTGCTACATATATGTATACAAAAGCACTCCCTCTGTACACTAAACTGCAGTGTAGTGAATAAATCTAAAACAACGAATATTCAGTTTTATGTAGCACTGTACATTATTAGAATTTTTTACCCAACTCCATTTGTTGCACATATTGTTTACTTTTAATACCATTTAATATAATGTTTTTTATTGTCTATTTTGCAATATCTTTCCTGTAAATGTTGTCTTGCGCCATTTTTCTTTTCATTAAAATGATAAAATATTGTTTAGCTGGTTCAAAAAGTGCTCTAAGCAGAATTTAATCCTTGTCTCTTGGAAGAACACTACCATATTTTAAACTCTGCTATCTTTCTGTACTGTGGCAGCGAGTGTCACAAACATTTCTTAAGACCCCTTTCAGACTGAGGCAGTTTTCAGGTGTTTTAGCGCTAAAAATAGAACCCGTAAAGCACCTGAAAAACGCCTCCCCTGCAGCCCCAGCTTGAGAGTTTGAGTGCTTTCACACTGGAGTCGTGCGCTTGTGGGACGGGAAAAAAAGTGCTAGAAGCAGCATCTTTGGGGTGGTATAGCAGCGGTGTATACACCGCTTCTACACTGCCCCTGCCCATTGGAATGAATGGGCAGCACTGGCGCCTGAAAAGCGATTAGGAAGCACCGCAACACGGGTGCTTTTAACCCCTTATTGGTTAAAAGCACCCCGCTAGTGGCCAAAAAGCTCCGCTTAAACAGCAGTAAAGCGCTGCTAAAACTAAAAAAAGTAGCTTAAAGGTCACTATAGCAGCTACTGTGAGTGATGTGTTTCTGTTAAAACACATAGGGGTTGAATTACTACAACTGGAGAGTGCATAATCTGGTGCAGCTCTGCATAGAAACCACTGAGCTTCCAGGTTTTTTTGTCAAAACTTAATTGAACAAGCTGAAGTTAGAAGCTGATTGGTTACCATGCACAGCTGAAACAGATTTTGCACTCTCCAGTATTAGTAAATCAACACCATAGTGGCATCTACTTTTTGTGTGTGTAAAGGGTTAATTGCAGATTTAACTAAACCCAGTCACTATTCCTTTCAGTTTGCTCACACTTAGTACACGTTCACACTATACATTAGGAGCTTGTGTCCCCACTCACAAATTTTTGTTATCCTGATTCTCACAGGGAAACGTGTGTCACACATAGGATAGCCCAATCACTTGAATAGTCTGCCCCATGTGCGATTGTCACTCCAAAGACCACATTTTGGCTTTGGGCCAGGAGTGCTTTTTGCAGTTTGCTGCAAGCTTTACGTTCTTTATTGCTTGACAATTGTGCCAAAGTCACGCCACATTTGGGATGTCGTTCAAAATGATAAGATTTTAAACATTGTTTGCGCATTTTGCCATGATTTGGAATCACGGGCAGAAACCTGCCAATTTTGCCCATGATTCCAAAGTGCCCATACGTGAATGTGATCTAAGATTGTTGCTCCACAAGCTGGAAAATCTCTGAATAGGGCTGAAAGTGCATTAATCATACTCTGTTAGAGCAGTGGGATTGGAGACTTGCGCTGTCACACCCATATTCACTGCTGACATTAAGCATAGTCTAATAGATGAAACGATCATTTCCACATGGCAAACCCTTCACAGTCCAGAGAATTCTTTATATAAATTTGCACTTAAACATAAATGTCTATTCACATTAATGACTATAATACCATGACAGTGTCATTATTAGGTACAGGCGACTTTCCATGTTTGATTTTCCGTGTTGAATGATTTCACCACATTAATATAGGAAGGGGGAACTAACAGTGGACTGAAGAAATCTAATATTACCATACCAGTCTCACATTATTTTTTATACACACACACACACCTCAAAAAAGAGCTTTACTTATCCACAGTTCCTATTTGCATGTATTAATATATTTTCAGGAAATAACTTTTGCAGAGGGGCAAATTTAGTCAGTTTGAAAATCCAGTCGAAAGCTATTGCTTGGAAAAAAAAAATAGTAGTTTGAATAACTACGTAGGTGGACTGTGACTTGAGACTCAGCCATGCTACATGTTTTCAATGGAAAGTGACAGCATTCCTATGAATGCCTCTCATCTGTAGGGCTGTATTTACCAGTCCTATACTTTGTCCCTCGCTTCCTGACATTTGACATTTTTTGCTGTGATTAATTCCTTTCGCTGCCAAGTCTTCCTGCCAAACTGACACATTGATAATCCCCTGCCTACACAACTAATGTGCAAAAATTGTGTTCTTTCCACTACCAGCAATCATCACATTTCTAAATTACCATCTGCATTGGTTTCCTTTTTTGTTTTTTTGTTTTTAGCTTCTATTTGCATCAGCACGGTTAACCCTCACCGATGCCAAATGTTTCAAAGAGTAACACCTGCAATAAAACAAATGAAAAAATGCCAGGGCTGAAGTCATATTGACAAACAGCAACTGTTCAGATGTGCCCAGATGTCACAGAATTGCCTTTTTTTTTTTCAATTCAAAATAAATCATTATCATTTTATATTATATATAAAATACATTTTATTTATTTGAATGTTTAGATGCTATGTCATCTACTGTATTTATACTGCCAGACCAGATCAGTCCATTACAGCAATAATGCCTTAAAAAAATTAAATGTTAAAAGTGTTAAAAATTACACATAGCTGTTAGGCTGGATTCACACTGATGCGAATTGAATGCGAATTTCCCCGCATCCAATTCGCATGACAGGAGAGTGTGACCGCCTCTCAATGGAGCCGCTTCACACATCTCCGGGGCAGCTGCGGGGCGAATGGCACAGTAGTCCTTTGTATCTTTGGCTCCATTTCAGGTCCGAATTCAGGCAAAAATTCGGCCCTGATTTTTCCCTGAATCGGAGAACAGGGATGCATCGGACCCCTGCTGTGAGCCGCGTTCGCACACAGTGTGAACCCAGGCATAAACCTTTTTGTAATGTTTGAATGCTCATCAAATGACTGCTTTATTAAATGATGGATGTCAATCAGATGGATCTATGTCATTGATCATTGGTGTTCTCCCTGTTCCTTCTATTTGTAAGCAGCTTTGAGTAGAATTGGGCTCCTGGGGCATTCTGCAAGAGACGGAACCGCAGAATGGTGGAGAAAATGGGCCACTTTGGAGAGGGAGGACGTATTCACATAATTTAGCTGGATCTTTGGAGTTTGGATACACAAATTTTGCAAACAGCCGATAAGCCTTAAAGAGACTCTATTAGGATGAATGTATCATAATGGCAGGGTTTCTTTAGGACAGGAGTCTCAAACTGGCGGCCCTCCAGCTGTTACAAGTCCCATGAGGCATTGCAAGGCTGAAAGTTACAGGCATGACTCCCACATGCAGAGGCATGATGGGACTTGTAGTTTCACAACAGTTGGAGGGCCACCATTTTGAGACCCCTGCTTTAGGATATACTGTATGTATTTGCCATTACATTCCCATTGTATAGAATCTTCACTCTCTTAGAGTTAAAGGCACAGATGGGAACCAGCCGCAGCAGGAAATAGGGACATCAGGAAATTCGGACTGTGTTCTATGCTGCATATATCATGGATGGAGGAATCTGCTTGACTTTTTGGTTTAGCCCATAGGCTGAACAATAAAAATCCAAGGTCTCATGAACATGGAAGCTTAACAACACCGGTATGCTGGGGTGTGAAAACAAGCTGGATCTGGGCCATCCAGCCAGATGCCGCCACTGGTCAGGTACTCTGATAGTAGCCACAGGCAATGGGCACAGCAGGTGATTCACGCTCTATATAATGTGATAAACTCTAAAGACTTCTACATCTGTGTTCATCCGTGCATGTGCATACAGTGCTTCTTCCCAGACACACAACTTTTGCATTTGGGGAGAAGCACCGTGTGCGGGTAAATGCCAATGCAGAAGTCATTGGTATTTACTCAAGCTAGGCGGCATACAACCATGCCCTTGTATTGGTGGCTGTACACCTCAGCACACAGGAGCTGATAAGCATTTGTGCGCATAAGGCCTAGCAGTTTAAAGGAACACTAAAGGTAATTTTATTTTTATTTTTAAATAACAAACATGTTATACTTACCTCCACTGTGCAGCTCGTTTTGCACAGAGTGGCCCCGAACTTGGTCTTCTGGGGTCCATCTGCGGCTGTCTCGGCTCCTCCCCACAAGAATTCACCACCTTCATGCGAGCGAGCTCGCATGGTGGTGAGTTCTTGCAGGCGCTCTCCTGTGATACAGCCGAAGGCTATAGCCGCTCACTGTATCACTCGGCCCCGCCCCCGGCGTGCCGCGTCATTGGATGTGATTGACAGCAGCGTGAGCCAATGGCTGCGCTGCTTTTAATCAACCAATGAATGAGCCAAGAAGCCGGCAGAGAAGCCAGCGCGTTCACGGCGTGGGACTTTTGAGGGGTCAGGTAAGTAAACGGGGGCTCAGGGGGGCTGCTAATGCTCGCATGTTTTTTCACCTTAATTCATAGAATGCATTAAGGTGAAAAAACTTGTACCTTAACAACCCCTTTAAGGCAAACTTTACTTTATTTTCTAACAAGTCCATTATACTCCTCTTGATGAAACTGAGGCTCTTTGACAGGAATCTTGAAGTCAATGCTGGCAGATATACAAGAATGATTTTTATTTTATTTTATTAATTTATTATGTTTGTCTTTATCACACAGTAGCACAATAGTTAAGAATGATGCTTTGTCCCAGAGTCCCAGGAATCTTGGATTCAAATTTGACCTGATAGCCATACACAAGGAGTTTTATGTTAGTCCAAGCTTATGATTTCTTCATGCTTGTTAAGCTTTTCTCACGTTTTCCTTGACAGCCTAATTTTTTACTAAATTTGCTTCACTGCATGCATGAGAATGTGTGTACAAAGGATTATGCATAAACTACTGCAAACAGTATCAAAGAACAACACAGTTTAGACTGTGCTGGAAATGATCAGTACAAACTATGTCAGATGTGATGTCAGAACTGTGTCAGAACTGATCCACCAGATCATATGAAAATGTCATTAATACATTTTCATAGGAAACATTCTAGGCCTGACCTGAATTTACACAGTACTTCTGACCTAAATCAAGATGTCATGCAGGAAAAAGCTACAACCAAATTAACACTGATGTTCCTCCTTTTTTGTCAATAGTAAAGCAAAATGAAGTTAGATTTGTGCTTAACTCCTGTCACCCGTCATCTCCACAACTTTGCATTCTGGGGCTTCTATTAAACCCCCAGGTTATAGCCTGCGCAGCCTATCTGCATTTTCGTATACGCTTCAGTTAAATTTCTTTCTGTCTCCATGTAGCGTCAATTTATTACTTTTCTGCCCTCTGGTTATACAATATGCACATGTCACGAGGAGCTCTGCATAACCCCATGAAGTAGTTGGATGAAACCACAAGTCATATGGATTAATATCTCAATGTATGCAGTGCATCTAATGATGATGACTTTTATTTCAGAGAAGTACATTTAAAAAGTGCAAAGATGTTCCAATTTTACAAGAGCTTTTTTTTTTTTTTTTTATCACAAATATGCTTTGCATCTAATGCAACACCTATTATTATCCAAATACATTTGTTGTATGTTTGCTTATTGTGTTTAGAGGGAACCTTGCATTTGCTAATAGTATTTAAAAAAAAAAAACAGAGGAACAATTTCTATTTATTCAGGAAAAGCTGTTAAAAATTTGTTCTGCTTACTGCTCAGTCTCCATGATGTTGATTTGGGGGGGGGGGGGGTAATAAGTAGAACAAGCTTGTCCCCTGTCAGCATGCTGGCTGACCAAAACTTATAGCTCTGCAATCAGCAAATCAGCAAGTAGCAGAGCTCTCTATAATTTGGATAGTTCTTGGCTGGAGCATCTCTGTCTACTATTGTTGGGTTGTGAGTATGCAGCACCCAATCTAACCCGTCCTTCTCCTGGAAGCTTGCTGTTTGGGACCCTGTGAGTACATGCCTAGCTGTACATAAAATGTTGGCAGGCTAACTTTTAGTGAGTGTAGGTTCCCTGTTCTTACTAAAGGCAGTGGCACTAGGCATATGGGCATTGGGCAGTGAAGGAGCAGCATTTATGAAGTCGCATCCTTTCAGCAACCACATAAAGATAGATAGTTCTTTGACAACAGTGGAATGCTAAGTGGTTGAACTCCTTAAACTAGCATTATGTTACAATTTACAATATTAAAAACCCTTTGCTTGTTCTGCCTTTGCAAGTAAATAACGTTGCTAAAGAGTGTTTATTTTATCACAAACAAGCCAATTGGTCATGCATTATCAGCATCTGTTCTTTCAATAACCCTTTATCTAACTTATTGGTTCAACTAGATCGAATTTGTGTCTTTTTTTCAACTTGACTAACTATGTAACTTACAATGTAGCTAAATCTAGTGGAGATGGAAGAGTGGCATCCTGCTAATATTTGTTGTTCAAAAACAGTCATATCACAAGAGAGGGGTCTCTGCAGGGGACTGAAAGGTTTTGTGGGGTTCTGATGGGCAGGCTGGGTGCCACTTTATGGACTAGGTATCCTAGAGGGGGCTGGGGGACTCTGCAGCTGGCAGGATTGCACTGCGGGGAGGTTGGATGTTCTGAAGCTGGTGGTAGACTGAATGGAACTGTTAGGGGATGAGGCTTCTGGAGGGGGTGTAGGGGACTTGCAGATGTATGTAGCAGATTTCAATATATTTAATCTCCCCTTCCTCTTCTTATATTTCAGACCTGCTATCAGTACAGGCACCTGCCAGGAAGTGAAACTTGTTCTTTTCCATAGTCATGTCCTGGGACCTAATGATAGGAGGAGAGTGCAAAGCGAGCAGAAACAATACCTCATCCCTCTGCTCCTGCTTTTTCACAGTCCAATCAACAAACTGGGATGGAGAGAAGACACTACTGTATTCCTTAACTGTATTTCTTAACTGTAAGTGGTATTATCCAACTCAGTATGCTGTGGGAAGGTTTTGTGTAATCCTCAAATTTAGAAATACTGTACACAAAAACAAAACCTTTGGCAAAAAAAATGTTATATTTTATGTATCATCTGTGTATTTAGCTGTTTCCCTGGGTTCTCTAAACTATGTCCTGGGGTCGGATGTGGCCCTCTGCTTGCCTTTATCCAGCCCTTGGGGTACTATTCCTCATATTGAAACTGTGACAGAACCCACTGTCACTGTGTGTTTTTGGAGGGGGCTGTGGGCTGGCCTCCTACCCAAAGACTATGGCCCAGCAGAGAATGAGAGACTCAGGGACAAAATGGCATTGGGATCATGTAATGATGTCTCTATGTAAGCTGCATCCCTTCTTCCTCACCCCCTCTTGTTACTGTGTTTAATTATGTTAGGTCATGGATCATAGACAAAAGGTGTGGAGATGCATCCCAGCATTGGATGTGTAAGGAGGGGCTGCCTGTTTATCATAATCCCTTATTTTACCTGTAGTTGTTTGAATATACAAGTGTTGAGTTTCCATTGGTTCTTCCTTGTCCCCTACCCCTCTATGACAAGTCTAAGGGGAGTATCCCTGTGTTTAAAAGTGTATGTTTTGTACCTAATAAACAGTTTTATGCTCTGAATGTTTAACCCTCAACACCTGTGTGGTTTGCGTCATGATTGGGGGGTTAAGGGCTGGTTATGGCGAGTCTGCTGGCTGCGGGTGCGTTTGGAGGACAGGAGACACAGGTCTGGCAGAGGTGCCCAGCTGGGGTATCCGAGATCTGTCACAGAAACCAACAATAGGGCACTATTCCTTCCACTGATATCAATGAGGGGCACCTTTCCACCCACTGACACCAATGATGGGGCACTATTCTCCCCACTAACACCACCAATAGGGGAAAAATTCCTGCCATTATTCAGCATTTCGCCTAACTTGAAATCAATGTGTTGCAAAAAGAGATAACCGTCATGAGGAGGTTAATCTTTAGCTACTAAGTGATTAAAAAATTGCTGTGTTATTTAGGACTAAAGCAATCTAATTTATTGATAGTTGACCCAAGCATGGCCTCTTTAATTCCTTTTAATAGCCATTGCACATCAAATGACATCTAAAGTACAATAGACAAAAGAGCAATGAGAACATTTGAAGATCAGTCTGACATAGAAAAGGTTATTTAAGAGTAAGAAAACACTGCAAATGTGATGGCTTAATGTTCCAGCAAAATGTAATCAAACCACTTCATGGAAAACATACCAAATAAATCAATTACCTATGTCCTGATAAAACGAATTAGCTATTTTAGGATTTGAAAGTCACACAAAATATCACTGTCCATGCCACAGCAAGTAATCTAACTAGTCACATTGGGTAGGGAAATTACATTTTGGAAACAATATTTTCTTGTCTTAATTTGTTTTGTTTTTGTTTTTTTAAATATCGGCTTGGACTTAGGGTGATACAATTTATTGGCTAACTAAAATAATTGCAGTGCAAGGCTTTGAAGCATGCTGGCTTTTAGGCAATTAGAACTAACAGTAAAAAAACATACATTTTATAATTTAAATAACAAAGTGATACAGATGTTATCCCCTTACCACACATGACTGGCACTGGATGCTAAAAAATTCATGATTCCTAGATCAGATACAGCATTTTAGTGAGACAGAGCAACCACCATGTCACACTTCACACCTAATGCCTTGTACTCACGATCGGAATTTCCGATGAAAAAAGTCTGATGGACTTTTTCATCGGAACTTCCGATCGTGTGTGGGCCCCATCTGACTTTTTTTCATTGGTGTTTAGAAATAGAACATGTTTTTTTTTTCCAATGGAAAAAAAACGATAGGAAATTCCTATCGTCTGTGTGGAACTCCGATGGAGAAAAAACCCACGCATGCTCAGAATCAAGTTGACGCATGCTCAGAAGCATTTAACTTAATTTTTCTCGGCTCGTCGTAGTGTTTTACGTCACCGCGTTTTGTAAGGTCGGAATTTGGTCTGACAGTGTGTATGCAAGACAGCTTGAACGGAATTCCGACGGAAAATTCCATCAGATTTTATACCATCGGAAATTCCGATCGTGTGTACAGGGCATTAGAGGGAATGGGTATGGTGTGAGTCTTTAACCACTTGCTTACTGGGCACTTAAACCCCCCTCCTGCCCAGACCAATTTTTAGCTTTCAGCGCTGATGCACTTTGAATGGCAATTGCGCAGTCATACAATGCTGTACCCAAATGACATTTTTATCATTTATTTCTTCCAAATAAATGACTTCTTTCTGGACCAATCAAGTGGACAGACAGAGAGAATCGGGAATATTAGTTTGCCTGTTCAGTGAACTATGAAGAGCTAAAGCCTGAATTGAGCTCATGGTTGACCCAAGCCAAAAGCTTATTCCTATATAAAAATGCATGTAAGTTTAGTTGAGCAGAGTTTGCCAACCATGTCAGAGAAATAGTTTTTTGATAGACCAGCAATAGAACAAAACAACTGTGGAATTGGATGAGAACAAGCTGTTGTAAACACTGACATTTTATTAAAATAAGTCTAAATTAAATTTTCCTCATGGTATCTAAAATATTTAAGATAGCTATCATTCCAGACACGACTATTGCGCTTTTAAATATAAAACCAGTTCATATTTCTTACACTCAGTTTAGGCTCTTTCTCCAGATCACCACAGCCGCAAAGCAAACCATTGCCAAAGCTTGGAAAACCAATACATTAATGATCTCTGAAGCTAAAAACAGAATAAACCAAGCAATGATCCTTTCCAAATCAGAAGCCATAACCAACAATACTATACAAAATTTTGAGAAAATATGGAATCCTTGGATGACGTATTTTCTTCCTACGATCCCTGACAATTCCCTATTAAGACCTTGATATACTATAATACTGTAATATTATACAACAATATGAGTGGAAACAAGTACTAAACATGAACATTTATCTTCTGTACTAACTTAATAATATTCTTACAATATAGATGCTCCGGAGAACTTTCTTACCCTAGACTCTTTTCTCTCTTTCTTACCTTCATTCTTTTACTATTATTCTGTCCTTTTTTTTTCTATTTCCCTATTTTTTGTATTACCATATTTAAATGGTAATGTATTATACATAAATACTATATTTAGTTATTACTTACAATAATTATACATTTTTGAAGTTTTTATTGAATTAGTTGATTTCCAATTAGCTTTCTTTCCATAGTGGCTGGAAAAAGGTGTATTAGCACATATTTACATATTACATTTTTCAATTGTTTATATCAACTTAACATTTCATTTTCAAGTTGATTACCTGTTTATGTAAAATATCTAATCTTCAGATATGTATAATTCCAACCAATTTATTATCATATACTTAACTAATATTACCATTTGTTGTAACTATTTATTACTAATTGTAACTGTCTGTATTATTTAATATTCAATAAACAAAATTGACAAGGAAAAGATTACATACAAAAAAAAAAAAAAAACTCCATACCTATTTGTGCTCTCATATGTGACCATGGCTGTAAAAACTGCTTGCCAGCCTAGAACTGGATGTTAATTTCAGCAAAATTAAAACAAATCTGTATTTACTTCTGCTGCTGTAAAGTGACATCAGAATGTTGGTGCAAGTGGCAAGCAGTGCCTAAACATTTATTTTGCTTCTAACAAAAAACCTCAGGTCAGGAAACCCTAAAATATAGATGCTGAACTCAAACATCTTTTGTATCATAAGTAAAAAACATATATTGGTTGTTGCAGTCTTATCAGATTCTGTTGCATAGGAGCACTCATTTGCTCTAGCCAGGGAGGGTGATTTACAACTCTAGTTGTCATTCTTGGCTCTCCTTCTGCAATCATTTAGTAATTAGCATATGTATAGCACACTTGGGAAACTGAAAGTTTCTGCAAATAAAAGAAAACACAGGACTTGTGTGTCACATGAATGTGTGTAATAAAACAGCCTGCTGGTGGTTCCATGCATGACAGGCAACCAGATGTATTTGGCTATCTATATATGAGCTACTTGGAACATGTGCAGAGTGGATAGTGACAAGCTGGAACTGCAATCTTAAGACTTTGCTTGGAAAGTAGGAAAGGTAGAGGGAATGTTAGAAATGTCTAATACTCCAGACAAAATTTTCTTATATATTGCCTTATTCAGGTTGCCATTTTTGTTAGACCAGCTACTCCATTATGTCACAGTAAATGTTTGACTTTATAATATTATTGAAGTTGGACTAGATTTCCAAACCACTATTCCTGGCAGGGAGCTTTTTTATAGTCCAATCTTATTTTGGCAGTAGCGGCCATTGCTTCCTATATTGCTAGTTTTGCCACCCTATGCATGGGCCTATTCTGACTTCCAAAAAAGCTGTGTCTGATTTAGACTGTTAATAATTACAAAGCATCACAATGAAAACACAATTAAAGCCCCATACACACTATCAGTTTTTCTGCAGGTTTTTGTCTTCAGGTTTACCAAAACCACGTAGTGCAAGGGCCGGCCTGATTGCATACAAATTGAAACTCTTAAGGTTTGACCTCATATTAGATGGTTTTGGTAAACCTGAAGACAAAAACCTGCATAAAAACTGATAGTGTGTATGGGGCTTCACTCACAGAATTAAATTTAAGTTTCATTATTTCTGGTGTATTTTTGAAATACTTTGACACTTGCTGTATGCAAAAAATGTCCCATCAAATAACATTACTAAAAGGAAATGACATTAGACAGCATTCAAAATAAGACAAGACATTTCATCTTGAGAAAATGATTAAAATAATACATGATTAAATAAGTGTCTATTTTTGAGTGACATTAATGTGTATCTTAGGTTGAGTAAACAATGAATAAACTTAAGCTTCTGCCTTTTCGCAGGTAGTAGCAATCGATTATAACCCATTTACCTATTTCTGCACTTAAACCATTTGTCTCGATTCTTTTCATAAAACTGCTCTCTTCAAATAAAACTGTCCTGTGCATGTAAAATTAATTAGGTTTTAGATGCAGAGGGAAAAAGCATGGAGCTGCTAAGAGGATGAAGAGCTTCCAGTAGGATTCACACTGCTATTACTACTGAATCCAGATTAGTATTACAAAGCTCAACACAGTTGTAGGCATCAAGGATGGATTAACGGTTGCTGTTTGCGAGAGAGCCCAGACTGTAAACTTTACGCAGACTGCAATACACTAAATTAGAAAAAAATGTTCATATTAAATACAAATACAGCTGTGTTAAAGCTCCATATTATTTTGTTCCTATGTAGAAAATAGGATAGGTATTGAAGGTGGTAGGGTTATGTTGGGTAAACATTAAAAAAAAACTATCTCCAGGGGTCATCATGACATTTTAATTGGATAAATAAACATTGAAACACAGAAGAGCGGTATCAGAAAAAGACTAAATGATCCATCAACTCTACCCTTTTACAAATATTTCATATATTTGTCTGAGGATAGACCTGTGGTTATATCAGGTATGTTTAAATTAACTTCCTGTTGATTGACTCACTACTACTGCTGGAACTGTCTTTAAATTATCCATTACACTTTTAGCAAAATATTATTTTGATTTTGAACTTTCTTCCAAGAGTTGAGGTTATGTTCCACTTCTTCGTTGTATTGAAAAAAATGCACTTATGAACCCTGTGCGCATTTTAAAGATTATTTATGGGGGGGCTCTGTCAATTGTTTATTGCCACCTGTGTCCCTATTGGGGAGATTAACCACCTTGTTTTCCCTGATAAAACAGGGGGTTATGGAATTTTAAAATCATCCTTGTGATGACTGAGTGAAGAATGACTAACCCCAAAATATGTGGAGAGAATAGGCGAGTAATACTGAACACAATGCCATCCACATTTCCCCAAAATTCGCAAGTTGATGCATAGGCAGCCTTATAAGGTAACAAAATTGAGAAAATACAGTTCATTTTAAAGGAATGACAAACATCATAAACCCTCTTTAGCAGGGTATTCTGATTAAGTCCTGTCCTAAATGGCAGGTCTTAAATAGTATGGTATGAAGCTCCGTAATTCACATCTGTGTGTCTAGGCTGAACTTTATACATATTCCATAATTCCAGCTGCAGTGTGATAACCTACATAAAAAGCAGGTACATAAATGAATTAGAAATCATCAGTTAGACCCCAAGCATGCCTCTATTACAAGGTTCAGAAGATTAATAAGACACATCAGACCTACTAAGAGAAATATATCAGAGATATATTTGGTAACTAACAAATCATAATTTCATTCTGGTCTTCAGATTGTGAATCCTTGGAATATAGGAATATAGTTGTGCCCGGGATAAATAGTATTAAGGGTATTCCTGCTGGAACAATTTCAAACACTCCAGAATGCCTAAGACACCCCACTTAGATCTTTTGATTGGATGAGGGTAGGTTTTGTAAAACCCTGTCGAGGGTCATGAAAAAGCTGTTGCATTAGCAGCTCTGAGCTTGTGCCCTAAGGAAATCTAAGTGTATTTTATTATGGCCAGTGACTCTGCCAATTCAAATTGAACTTACTCTGCTTGTGATCTGAACTTTATTTTGCTTAACCACTTAAGGATCGCCGCACGCCTATTTACGTCGACAGAATGGCACGGACAGGCATAAGGGCGTACAGGTACGTCCCCCTTTAAGATGCCGCTGTGTTATCGCGCGCGCCGGCGGCGGCGCGCTCGCGACCCTGCCGCAAGCTCCGTGAGCCTGACCGTGGGTCCCGCGGACTCGATCACCGTGGGGATACCCGCGATCATCTCACGGAGAGATAGAGCGGGGAGATGGTAATGTAAACAAGCATCTCCCTGCTCTGCCTAGTGACAATGACACTGATCTCCGCTCCGTGTAATCGGAGCGGAGATCAGTGTCATGTCACACACAGCCCATCCCCCCTACAGTAAGAATCACTCACCAGGTCACACTTAACCCCTAAAGCACCACCTAGTGGTTAACCCCTTCACTGCCAGTGTCATTTTTACAGTAATCAGTGCATTTTTATAGCACTGATTGCTGTAAAAATGACAATGGTTCCAAAATGGTGTCAAAAGTGTCCAATGTGTCCGCCATAATGTCGCACTTGTGATAAAAATCGCTGATCGCCGCCATTACTAGTAAAAAAAATATTAATAAAAATGCCATAAAACTATCCCCTATTTTGTAGATGCTATAACTTTTGTGCAAACCAATCAATAAATGCGTATTGTGATTATTATTATTATTATTATTATACAGGATTTATATAGCGCCAACAGTTTGTGCAGCGCTTTACAACATCAGGGAAGACAGTACAATCACAATACAATTCAATACAGAGGGATCAGGGGGTCCTGCTCGTTAGAGCTTACAATTTTTTTTTACCAAAAATATGTAGAAGAATACTTATCGGCCTAAACTGAGGAAAAAAATATTTTTTTTATATATTTTTTGGGGATATTTTTTATAGCAAAAAGTAAAAAATATTGAATTTTTTTCAAAATTGTCGCTCTATTTTTGTTTATAGCGCAAAAAATAAAAAGCACAGAGGTAATCAAATACCACCAAAAGAAAGCTCTATTTGTTGAAAAAAAAAGGACATCAATTTGTTTGGGAGCCACGTCGCACGACCGCGCAACTGTCAGTTAAAGCGACGCAGTGCCGAATCGCAAAAAGTGGCCTGGTCTTTGACCAGCGAAATGGTCCGGGGCTGAAGTGGTTAAAAAAATCCTCCTTTCCTCAATGCTGTACATATTAGGTTTCTTCTGATTTTCCTGGGTTTTATCCCTCAGACATTGCACTAGTTCTGTTGTTCATATAAGTTTCTAAAACAACTTTAAAAAACGTGTTAACATTTTGAAGTTCAATGTATGTATTTGTTTGTGTCTGGTTAGGAGTTAGGCCTCATGCCCACGGACGTTTTTACAGCTGCATTTTTTACAGCTTAAAAACGCCTGTGCATGTTATTGTATATTTTTTTTATTTTTTTTTTGAAAAAAAAAAGTCGGAGCTGAAAAATGCGACCGCGGCGTTAGTGTGCGTTAGTGCGCGTTTTTGAGCGTTTTTGAGCGTTTTTTGACGCTCGCGTTTTTTTCTGCCTAATTCTGACGCTGAGGAACGCACTGGTCCTGGGTTTTTTTTACAGCTTAAAAACGTCTATGCTATTTGCAGCTCGAAAACGCCTAGGTGGGCATGAAGCTATAGACTAACATGGACAGGCGTTTTTAAGCTGTAAAAAACGCTCAAAAACGCAGCTGTAAAAACGTCCGTGGGCATGAGGCCTTATTGTTAAAATGATCAGCACATGCTCAGCTAAGTCCCTAGAAAATTATTCTGTTTTATTGTGGATTAGTTGAACTGAGGATAAATGTATAAACCCCATGAACATTGCAAGCAATAGCAGAGATCTATAAAATCAACCCTAAAAATTCATATCACACGAGTGGCAAAAATCACATCTTAGGAATCAAAAGTATAAAATCTGTTTTGATTGATGCTTTTTTTGAGCTTTAAATGCAAACCCCTATTACCTTGTCTCCTCTTACCATATTGCTTTACTTTATTTTGTCCTCTTGTCATATGACAAGTCCTAGTGCAGATAGTTGCTATTTTAGACAGAACACCTTGGGCTGTAATTATGATTTTTTTCCTCTTCTAAAGGGAATGTCATTTTCCATTCTCTAGGGCTATAATTCCAAGTCCCTTGTTTTTCAGCTATGTATTTCTCCAGGCTGAACATGCTCATCCTACTCTTATTGCTGCTTGTGAATGGCTCTATATTTTCTACCTAAGGAAAATGAATTTTAGGAGTAATGAAATCTCCCACTCAGCCCTGTTTTCTTACTAGCCCCTTAGGCAGCTTCGGGGTCACTCAGCTGTGTTATAAAATGTAACATAGACTCTGACAGTATATAAGACCTGCCTGTTATGCATCATATGACATTTATTTACCTGCTGCAACTCTAGAGACTTGGTATCACTGCTATTTTTAGATGAATAATTAATTTAGGACAGGATATACAATAACTGCTGTATTGTACACTGCAATTATAGGCTGTTAACCTATTACCTTCAACATTTCAAATGGTTTTAGTAACTAGCTGTAAATGCAGTTTGTCTGCCCATTAAATATTTATGTTGGACAGACACATCAATGTACCAAAGGTCATTTGAAATCCCCATTTCTACTTTATTTTTATTTATTTTTTTACTTTTTGGTACTTTGAAAAAAAAAATAGTTTTGAATAGCAGTGCAGAGGGATTAGAATGCTTGTCAGTTTTTATTGGTGTCTGTGTCCCTTTTAAGTCCCAGAAAGAAGAAAATTACGGTACTTATTTGCAAAACAGAAACTAAGAGAAACATTTTTTCTGTCTTTTTTTGTTTATTTAAAAAAAAAAAAACACAGTGGTGATTAACCACTTCAGCCCCGGAAGGTTTTACCCTCTTCCTGACCAGAGCACTTTTTACAATTTGGCACTGCACTGTTTTAACTGGTAATTTCACGGTCATGCAATGCTGTACCCAAACTAAATTTGCGTCCTTTTTTTTTACCATATAATAGAGCTTTCTTTTGGTGCTATTTGATCACCTCTGTAGTTTTTATTTTTTGCGCTATAAACAAAAAAATAGCGACAATTTTGAAAAAAATATATATATTTTTTACTTTTTGCTATAATCAATATCCCCAAAAATGTTTTTAAAAAACAAATTTCTTCATCAGATTAGGCCAATATATATTCTTCTACATATTTTTGATAAAAAATTGCAATAAGCGTATATTGATTGGTTTGCGCAGAAGTTATAGCGTCTACAAACTATGGGAAAGATGTATGGCATTTTAATGGCATTTTTATTTATTTAATTATTTACTAGTAATGGCGGTGATATGCGATTTTTAGCGGTACTGCGACATTGCGACGGACAAATTGGACACTTTTGACACATTTTTGGGACCATTGACATTTATACAGTGATCAGTGCTATAAATATGCACTGATTACTGTGTAAATGTCACTGGTAGGGAAGGGGTTAACACTAGGGTGCGATCAAGGGGTTAAATGTGTTTTCCCTCAGTGTGTTCTAACTGTATGGAGATAGGACTGACTAGGGGAGGAGACATATCGTTGTTCCTACTTATTAGGAACAGACGATATGTCTCCTCTCCTCTGACAGGACAGGGATTTGTGTGTTTACACACATAAATCCCTGTGCTGGCTCTCGTGCACACGATTGCACATGGCCGGTCGGAAATCCACCGCGTGCCCTCTGGTGGCTCTTAAAGGGAACCCTGTATGGGTACGGGGCTTCGCGCAGGGGTGCCATTCTGCCCCCGTAAAAAGACATGAGCCGGTCGGGAACCAGTTAAATACCACCAAAAGAAAGGTCTATCTGTCTCAAAAAGAATGATAAAATGCACGCCTGAGTAATTGTCATTCAGCGCTGAAATCTAAAAATTGGCCTTGGCAGGAAGGGGGTGAACGTGTCCAGTATTAAAACAGTTAAGGAGCTTCTCAAAAATGTGGAGATTGATATATATTTTTTCTTACATTAGCACGGGACTACCTTACTTACTACTATGTAAGAGATAATAAAAATGTCAGTAGATGATAAAGCAATGTATGGAGTGTGGGCTATGGCTTCAGAACCACCACATTCAGAGATTTAAGTATTATTCAAAGTTGTCTGAAAAAAAAAGTCTGCGCATCTCCTACCTCAAAATCCATCAGTTTAAATGGCTTTCAAGCAATGTTATCTTGGCTTTCTTCTGTGGCAAAGAAAAACAGCTAAGCATTGCCAGTCAAGCAGCTTTCATTGAACAAGTATGGTAATTCTATTGCAGGATATTATTCTCTGACTGATTAGATTTTCTACTTTTCTTTGAAAATAGAAAAACCCTTTAAAGCATATATGCTTAATCAAATGAGGTATCTCAAACAGAACAACAGGACCTTCTACTATGTGTAATGTGACTTCTCTGACTAAGCAAAAATGAACAAAATAGTTACGAGAATTAGGCAAGACACTAATGTTCACTAATACCTTATCTAATTTCAAATGTAAAGCTTAGTACTTTCCTGTTGGCACTGCTAAGGTGATGCTATGCCAGTGAATTAGATGCACATTTTCATCCATTTATAATCCTGCAGTTTTGCTGCCTTGTTAAGTTTATGCCATGACTGAAGGAATTGTACAAGATATACAGGAGAAGATTTCTGCAAGACTGGAGATGTCTCATATATTTTTGGCCTTACTGGATTCTCCATAATATGACATGGCAGATCGAAGCCCTGAGGTCTCTTAAAGTTTATAAACAGATTCAAAATAGATTACTGAAAATTATAAGATTACAAACAATTATATTGATGATATTGGAATTTGTCATACAGTGTAATTTGTTTACTACATTTGTTTATCTAGTAACAGTAAGGGCCTTTATTCATTAAACAATTACTAACACAAATATCAGTGTCTTTATCTGTTTTCTGACACTTAACACTTATAAAAATACTTCTCTAAATGACTTCACATGCATTCCTTTCCTTGAATTTTTACTTACAGTGCTGCACCTCCAATTGGTATTGCTTTCTTGCAATTATAGTATGACATGGGGCTCTAGCCTTACATTTTCCATTTTATATACTAGTATAAATAATAAATAAGGCCTATATTTACATTTTTCTTTTTATCTTTTAATTTTGTTGTAGTGACTTGTCATGCATTGTACCACCTGCAGTGAGATGTAGTTGAGCGTATCCGTGCTCACATGAACTTGTCCCTTAACATCCAAGATCTCCTATGTATGTGAGTTAGTGGCACTGGCCTGCAGCCATTCGTTTTGGTCCTTGATTAAGAGATTGGCATGCTAAGGGTCATGTCAAATGAGGGTTGCTGCTGAATATGCAGTTCAATTGTTTATTAATACAATAAAACTCCATATAGTTCTTCAGTTTTATTATTTGATTGGGGATAGGTATCACTCAGTATTACATGTAGTATTTATCTGTGAAGAGCTGATTGCATACTGTATCTGGATGCATATAATTTTATTATGAAAAGAAAAAAAAAATTATGTGCAAATGTAGTTGGCTTTTCTCCTGAGATAGTCCTTTAGGCTGGGTTCACACTAGTGCGACACGACATCCGTCCTACTTTGGATCCGACTTTGCCCTGCGACATGAAGCCGACATATGTCCGACTTTCAATGAACGGGGATCCGACTTGGATCCCCGCCAATATCAGGCACTGTGTTTGGAATGAATCTTGAGGGGGAACTCCAGGCCAAATTTTAAATAAAAAAAACGGCCTGGGTTCCCCTCCAGGAGCATACCAGGCCCTTGGGTCTGGTCTGGATTTGAACGGGCGCCCCTACGCTGAAAAAATGGCGTGGGGGTCCCCCCAAAATCCAAACCAGACCCTTATCCGAGCACGCAACCTGGCAGGCCGCAGGGGAAGAGGGGGGACGAGAGAGCGGCCCCCCCTCCCTCCTGAACCGTACCAGGCCGCATGCCCTCAACATGGGGGTTTGGTGCTCTGGGGCAGGGGGGCGACCTGCGGCCCCCCCACCCCAGAGCACCCTGCCCCCATGTTGATGAGGACAGGGCCTCTTCCCGACAACCCTGGCCGTTGGTTGTCGGGGTCTGCGGGCGGGGGGCTTATCGGAATATGGGAGCCCCCTTCAATAAGGGAGCCCCCGGATCCCGGCCCCCCCACCCTATGTGAATGAGTATGGGGTACATCGTACCCCTACCCATTCACCTGGTGGAAAAAAATTGCAATAAAAAAACACAACACAGGTTTTTAAAGTAATTTATTACACAGCTCCGGCGCTCTTCTTCCGACTTCCGGGGGTCTTTTCCGACTTCAGGGGTCTCCGGTGTCGTCTCCGCGCTCTCCGGTTCTTTCTTCCGCCGGGCCTCCGCTAACTTCTTTTTAGCTCTCTTGCTAACGGAGGCCCGGTCTTCCCGTTGTCTTGTCCGGCTCTCCGTTGTCCTTCTGCCGGCCCCTCCACTAACTTCTTGGTAGCTCTTTCGCTAGTGGAGGGGTCGGTCTTCCCGTCGTCGCCGTCGGCTTCTTCTTCCCTCTTCTCCTCCTCGATGTTGACGCGTCGCTTCCTCCCGCTGTAATACTGGCTCTCCGCTCCGCATTAATATAGGCTCCTCATGACGTCACAGTCACATGTTCCGGGGCACATGGCCCCGGAGCATGTGACTGTGACGTCATGGGAACATGTGACTGTGACGTCATGAGAAGCCTATATTAATGCGGAGCGGAGAGCCAGTATTACAGCGGGAAGAAGCGACGCGTCAACATCGAGGAGGAGAAGAGGGAAGAAGAAGCCGACGGCGACGACGGGAAGACCGCGCCCCTCCACTAGCGAAAGAGCTACCAAGAAGTTAGTGGAGGGGCCGGCAGAATGACAACGGAGAGACGGACGAGACAACGGGAAGACCGGGCCTCCGTTAGCAAGAGAGCTAAAAAGAAGTTAGCGGAGGCCCGGCGGAAGAAAGAACCGGAGAGCGCGGAGACGACACCGGAGATCCCCGAAGTCGGAAAAGACCCCCGGAAGTCGGAAGAAGAGCGCCGGAGCTGTGTAATAAATTACTTTAAAAACCTGTGTAGTGTTTTTTTATTGCAATTTTTTTCCACTAGGTGAATGGGTAGGGGTACGATGTACCCCATACTCATTCACATAGGGTGGGGGGGCTGTGATCCGGGGGCCCCCTCATTGAAGGGGGCTCCCGGATTCTGATAAGCCCCCCGCCCACAGACCCCGACAACCAACGGCCAGGGTTGTCGGGAAGAGGCCCTGTCCTCATCAACATGGGGGCAGGGTGCTCTGGGGTGGGGGGCCCCAGGTCGCCCCCCTGCCCCAGAGCACCAAAACCCCCATGTTGAGGGCATGCGGCCTGGTACGGTTCAGGAGGGAGGGGGGCCGCTCTCTCGTCCCCACCTCTTCCCCTGCGGCCTGCCAGGTTGCGTGCTCGGATAAGGGTCTGGTTTGGATCTTGGGGGGACCCCCACGCCGTTTTTTCAGCATAGGGGTGCCCGTTCAAATCCAGACCAGACCCAAGGGCCTGGTATGCTCCTGGAGGGGGAACCCACGCCGGTTTTTTATTTAAAATTTGGCCTGGAGTTCCCCCTCAAGAGCAGTACAGCACAAGTCGCATGCCAAAGTCGGACCATGCAAGACTGCGGTCCGACTTTGATCCGACTTCAATGATAGTCAATGGGCTGAAGTCGGATCAAAGTCGGACCAAAGTAGTACAGGGAGCATTCTCAAAGTCGGACCGACATGTGTCGGACCAGTTAAGACGGCTCCCATAGGGAAACATTGATTTTCACACGTCATGCGACATGAGCTTCCAATGTCGGAGCGTTTGTTGCCCCAGTGTGAACCAGGCCTCACTGTTAGTTGGGGGCATTTTGGCCACTTGTGCTGTTGTATGACTCTTTTTTGGGTTTTCTTACTTTTTATTTCTCTTTTTTTTTGTGTTGACACTTTACAAGTGTCATGTTTGTACTATATTTAAAACTTCAATAAAAAGAGTTTTCAGGAAAAAAAAATTAGGGTTGCTGCTGCTAAAATACGAGCAGCTACTTATTTCCGTAAGACATAGGGAAATGTTATTGATCAGCTAAAACGGTACAATACTATTGCTAATTAAATGAAAAAATAAACCAGCACTCCACCCAGTACCATGTTATGCCCTGTTGTGGGCCCTGTTAACAAAATGGCCCAGTCAAAGTGTTAAAAGACCATATTTACTACAATATTTTTGGGGCTTCTTTCAGGGCAAAAATAAATACACTTTTAGCCACTTGCTGACCAGCCACCGTCATTATACCATGGCAGGTAGGCTCGTTCCTGTGACTCACCGTAGCTGTACATCGGCCCATTTACAGCTATAGCAGGCGGGGGAGCTAATGCGCGTTTCCGGCGGCCGCAATGTCCGCCGGCCACACGCAATTGCTCCACAGAGAGCCAGAATGGGGATCTGTCAATGTAAATAAACAAATCCCCGTTATGACAGGGAGTAGAGAGTGATCGTCTGTTCCTAGTGATTAGGAACAGCAATCGATCGCCTCCTCCAGTCAGTCCCCTCCAACCACAGTTAGAAACACTTCCCAGGGAACACATTTAACCCCTTGATCAACACTAGTGTTAACCCCTTCCCTACCAGTGTCATTAATACAGTAATCAGTCTTTTTTTAGCACTGATTGCTGTATAAATGTCACTGGTTCCAAAAAAGTGTCAAAAGTGTCCGATCTGTCCGCCGCAGAGTCGCAGTCCCACTAAAAATCATTGATCACAGCCATTATTAGTAAAAAAATAAAATAATAATAAAAATGCCATAAATCTATTCCCTATTTTGTAGACGCTATAACTTTTGTGCAAACCAATCAATATACGCTTATTGCGTTTTTTTTTTTACCAAAAATATGTAGAAGAATACATATTGGCCTAAACTGATAAAGAAATTAGTTTTTTTAAAAAAAATTGGATATTTATTATAGCAAAAAGTAAAAAACATTGTTTTTTTTTTTCAAAATTGTTGGTCTTTTTTTTGTTTATAGTGCAAAAAATTAAAAACGCAGAGGTGATCAAATACCACCAAAAGAAAGCTCTATTTGTGGGAAAAAAAGACCGACAATTTTGTTTGGGTTCAGCGTCGCACGCCCGTGCAATTTTCAGTTAAAGAGACGCAGTGCCGTATCGCCAAAAATGGCCTGGTTATTAACCACTATACCACAATACCGGGCACTTTCAACCCCTTCCTGCCCATGCCAATTTTCAGCTTTCAGCACTGTAACATTTTGAATGACAATTGCACGGTCATGCAACACTGTACCCAAATGAAATTTTGATACTTTTTTTTCACACAAGTAGAGCTTTATTTTGGTGGTATTTGATCACCTCTGCGGTTCTAATTTTTGGCGCTATAAATATACATTTTGAAAAAAAAAACACAATATTTTTTACTTTTTGCTATAATAAATATCCCAATTTATAAAAAAATAAATAAAAAAAATTCCTCAGTTTAGGCTGATATGTATTCCTCTACATATCTTTGGTAAAAAATTGCAATAAGCGTATATTGATCTGTTTGCGCAAAAGTTATAGCGCTTCCAAAATAGGTTATTGATTTATGCCATTTTTTTTAACAGAAATAATTTATGCCATTTTTACAAATATTTTTTTTACTAGTAATGGCGGTGATCTGCGATTTTTATCAGGACTGTGACATTGCGGCGGACAGATTGGACATTTTTGACACTATTTTGGGACCACTGACATTTATACAGCAAGCAGTGCTATAAATAGCTGCTAATTACTGTATAAATGTCCCTGGCAGGGAAGGAGTTAACACTAGGGGGCGATCAAGAGGTTAAATGTGTTACCTAGGGAGTGATTCTAACTGTGGGGGGATGGGACTGACTGGGGGAGGAGACCGATCGGTGTTCCCTTTATACTAAGAACACACAATGGGGTTGATTTACTAAAGGAAAATCTATTTTGCACTTGAAAGTGCACATGAAAGTGCAGTCGCTGTAGATCGCTGTAAATCTGAGGGGAAGCTCTGAAATTAGGGGAAGCTCTGCTGATTTTATCATCCAATCATGTGCAAGCTAAAATGCTGTTTTTTATTTTCCTTGCATGTCCCCCTCAGATCTACCGCATCTGCACTTCCATGTGCACTTTCAGTGCACTTTCAAGTGCAAAGTGGATTTTCCTTTAGTAAATCAACCCCAATATGTCTCCTCTCCCCTGAAAAGACTTGGATCTATGTGTTTACACACAGATCCACGTTCCTGCTCTATAACGAGCGATCGAGGGTGCCTGGCGGACATCACTGCTGCCGGACACGCGCATCGGCTCCTCTGCCCAGGATGGGAGATCCCATCAGTGGATGTCATATGACTATGGGTGGGTAATGAAGTAGTTAAGGGGGAAAATCTTCTGGTCCTTAAGCGTTAAGTTGATTTCCTCATTCAAAAATGTATGATGTGGGTCCTGCCTCCTAATGAGAAAGTGGCTTAGTCAAAGCTTAGTCAATATTAAATTGTTACTAAACCCAGGACCCAGCATTAACTATATCTGGTCTCCAACAGTACACAGAACATGGAAATGCAATTATTTTAGTAAATATAAACTGCTAAATGCCTTTTCTCATCAGCAGCTAGAGCAGTCTTGTGACTTCTATCAGCTCCCAGCCAAGCACTGGTTAAAGCTTGTAGACAGAGTTTATTGGCTGTCCTATTAGACTGCAAGACCCCTGTCCCTCTGTCTGGACAGTGCTGATTTGGCCTTTGCTGATCACATGCACCCTCCCAAGAAAAAAAAAACCTCTCTAGCAATACACACAAAGCTGAGCATGTGCAGCCTGACTCTACAGTGGGGATCAAAAGTTTGGGCACCCCAGGTAAAAATGTGTATTAATGTGCATAACGAAGCCAAGGAAAGATGGAAAAATCTCCAAATGGCATTAAATTACAGATTAGACATTCTTATAATATGTCAAAAAAAGTTAGATTTTATTTCCATCATTTACACTTTCAAAATTACAGAAAACAAAAAAATGGTGTCTGCAAAAGTTTGGGCACCCTGCAGAATTTATAGCATGCACTGCCCCCTTTGCAAAGCTGAGACCTGCCAGTGTCATGGATTGTTCTCAATCATCGTCTGGGAAGACCAGGTGATGTCAATCTCAAAGGTTTTAAATGGCCAGACTCATCTGACCTTGCCCCAACAATCAGCACCATGGGTTCTTCTAAGCAGTTTTAGTCTAGAAAACTGAAACTGAAAATAGTTGACGCTCACAAAGCTGGAGAAGGCTATAAGAAGATAGAAAAGCGTTTTCAGATGTCAATATCCTCTATTCGGAATGTAATTAGGAAATGGCAGTCATCAGGAACAGTGGAAGTTAAAGCAAGATCTGGAAGACCAAGAAAAATATCAGACAGAACAGCTTGCAGGATTGTGAGAAAAGCAATTCAAAACCCACGTTTGACTGCACGATCCCTCCAGAAAGATCTGTTAGACCAGGGATTTGCAATTAGCGGACCTCCAGCTGTTGCAGAACTACAAGTCCCATGAGGCATAGCAAGACTCTGACAGCCACAAGCATGACACCCAGAGGCAGAGGCATGATGGGACTTGTAGTTTTGCAAGAGCTGGAGGTCTGCTAATTGCTTATCCCTGTGTTAGACACTGGAGTTGTGGTACACTATTTCACTATAAAGAGATACTTGTACAAATATGGTCTTCATGGAAGAGTCATCAGAAGAAAACCTCTTCTACGTCCTCACCACAAAAATCAGCGTTTGAACTTTGCAAATGAACATATAGACAAGCCTGAGGCATTTTGGAAACAAGTTCTGTGGACCGATGAGGTTAAAATAGAACTTTTTGGCCGGAATGAGCAAAGGTAGGTTTGGAGAAGAAAGAGCACAGAATTTAATGAAAAGAACCTCTGTCCAACTGTTAAGCATGGGGGTGGATCAATCATGCTTTGGGGTTGTATTGCAGCCAGTGGCACAGGGAACATTTCACGAGTAGAAGGAAAAATGGATTCAATAAAATTTCAGCAAATTTTGGATGGTAACTTAATGCCATCTGTGAAAAAGCTGAAGTTAAAGACAGGATGGCTTCTACAAATGGATAATGATCCTAAACACACCTAAAAATCCACGGGGGATTACATCAAGAGGCGTAAACTGAAGGTTTTGCCATGGCCTTCACAATCTCCTGACCTCAACATTATTGAAAACCTATGGATAGACCTTAAAAGAGCAGTGCGTGACAGACAGGCCAGAAATCTCAAAGAACTGGAAGACTTTTGTAAGGAAGAATGGGCAAAGATACCTCAAACAAGAATTGAAAGACTCTTGGCTGGCTACAAAAAGCGTTTACAAGCTGTGATACTTGCCAAAGGGGGCAGTACAAGATATTAACTCTGCAGGGTGCCCAAACTTTTGCAGACACCATTTTTTTGTTTTCTGTAATTTTGAAAGTGTAAATGATGGAAATAAATCCTAACTTTTTTTGACATATTATAAGAATGTCTAATCTGTAATTTGATGCCATTTGGAGATTTTTCCATCTTTCCTTGGCTTCGTTATGCACATTAATACACATTTTTACCTGGGGTGCCCAAACTTTCGATCCCCGCTGTATAGACTCTGTGTTATCAGGAAATCATTAGGGGACAGTGAAAGGAGGGGCGGATCAGATAAAGGATAAAGCAGCTTTTTTTTACATAATGCGGACCCCTTAGGTACCACAGTGAGTATAATAAGCATGCTTTACTGCATATACAGAATGATTTTACTGTTATGGGTTTAGTAACACTTTAAGGGTGCTTTTTTCATTTAAATATATACGCTATAATGCCAATTTTAAAAACAATTAAAGCTGTCTGGTGTGGGTCCTGCTGAAAAAGTGGCCTAATCAAGTTTTTAAACATTATGCACATATTCACTACAATGTTTTGTGAACTTTTTTTTTTTTTAAATGTTAATTTCTTATTGATGTGGGTCCTGTTCAAAAAAAGGCCTATTACAAGTGATTAAATACTGTGCACCCAGGCACTGTATCAGGTCGCTTTGCAGGCGCTATTTTTAGCGTTATAGCTCCTGCAAAGTTGATGCATTAGTTCTCTTAGGGCCAAGTTATACAATAAATCTATATCTTCCTTTACAGTTTTTTCCTTGCATCATTTTTGCAATATTAATTAGTCAGACAATTTTTATTTTCTTATAACTGACTGATCTCTTGAACCTAATTTATGGTCAGGTACTTCAATCAATATTAGATGGGTTTTTGAATCTATGCAATGCTCCCAGTCACAGGTAGCAGGATTATAGTCTCATTGAATAACCAAAACAATTTTTAGGTTCTTTTGATTCATCTAATTTTTAATGTGGTCCTTGGCAGGTTTAGTATTGAAGACAATTTTAGTGCTTAGGTCAAGCAACTTTGCCATTTCCCAATGGCATGGGTCTGTACAAACAATTGGATATCACCTGCTATACACTGTTTAAGGAGGTAAACGTGAAGGTTGTCCCCATCTTCATTACTCTATTCCTTAACTTAAATTGACTACATACGTACCCCAAAATTGAAGGCATAATTATCCATTCACAGACTGATAATATAGCACTTTGTGTAGCATGACTTTCCTAAATCGAAACTGGATGTTATTTAGAAATCAGGTTACTAACCAGACTTTACTATTAAATAGTTAAAATCTATGATCTTTGTTATAGATCTCATGCCCACTCCACCTACTGTTACAACCTACTCCCTCTACTCGGTCTCCAAATTTCAATACCTAGGCAATAAAATCACATGCCTTCATTATAGAAATTGTGATTTCCTTAATATGTCTGTACGACATCCCCCAACTACTATCCTCAAGCCATCTTCTGGAAGTTAACCTTTATCATCCTGTCCTTCATATGGAACAACTACTGTATACATCCCATCTGAATTAAAATTCTACAAAATCGATTCTCAATAGGATGTTTAGCCTTCTCATCCTTTCAACTCTACAACTTTGTATCTCAACTGTTTCATTTAGGTACTTGGTTCATACACTCAAATTCCCATAAACCTGAACTATTAGGATTTGATCTCCCATTAGCCTCTTTGTTCAATATGCTTTTAAAAAAGAAGACTGGAAACCCCCATATTTCTAATACTATTTTTAGACAGACCTCCTTGATTTATAGTAGTCCAAATCCTCCAACGTGAATTTTACACCCCCTTTGGAACAATGCCCTGCTACCTATCAATTCTTCAAATCAAAATACCCCAATGGGATACTTCCATTTCCAGGTCTCTACAATTGTGGCATGATGCACAAGCTTAATTTCAATCACTGTTATGGCTGCAGTCTTTTTCCTTATTATTTATTTGCATAAATGCCCCCAAAAGCACCTAATTGGAGAAATCTATAATTCCCAAAGCCCTGGCAGATGTGGTAAAATACAGAAATTGTGTCTATTTTGTTGATGGGATTATACCAGGGAAAACCTATAACCACCTTGATCAGAACAAGCCCCAGATGTTTTACACAATTTCGTTTCATGACACTTCATTTTATAGGGGTTAGAGATGTAGACCAATCACCTTTGGGGTGGTATCCCAGCCGAGGGGAGACTTTTTTTTTGCCTCTGCAATGTCTGTAGTTTATATGAACCAGCCGGTTCTGATGACTGGGTCAGAGTTAGGATTTCTGACACCAGTGCACCATTCTAATCACAGTGAGCCCAAGCACAACATAAATGCATACAGCCATTTAGTCGGACCCTAGGTGTTTTTATTATGGCTATGGCAGGCTGTATTGAATCTGTATGCAGTTCATAATTCATGCAACAGTAGGAATGACTCTTATCTCTGTACAACTAATATTGTGGATCTTATGGGAGATGAAACATATGCCATTTATCTATGGACCATTGAGTAATGATCCAGGACATTTTGGTGACCCGAGGTTAGCTGACAATTTCCACCTTTCTAATTTGCAGCTGAAAAGTTTGGGAGGATTCTTTTGATTGCTTGTCAGGTGATAGTTAATTAGCACAAATGTGTTAATTCCGCAGGTGTACGGGTCTAAAATGCCTGTGTTTGAATCTGTTACTCTCATGCAAATCCAACACTACTTTTGTCCGTAACACCAAACTACTTGGATAATTCTTTATCTACTATTACAATAAATAAACACATACTATATAAGTGAGCTGTTTTACAATCCACATAATTTGCATTTCTACTTCTCCAACTCTGAGGTTTACAGAGCTCAGCCACACCATACAGTCAATTTTCTCTACTGCAGTTTCACGTTTACTTAAATGTGTCCTCTTGACCCACAACCTGTGAATTAACCATGAAAAGAGAAGCAACACACAGATGATGAGGTTATCCCTCTGTTACTATGCTCTCTCCTGCTATCAGTATGCTTTTTGTGCATCACATTTGATTGGTTCTTTGTGATGCCTCTCTGCCAGTGTAAACTTTACGGTACAATGAGTACAAAAGGCTGATGCCAAATCAAATTTAGGTAGTTATGAATCTAAAAAATCATACAAAAAATATATATGTTTGTCTTTAATATCTTCCTGGAGGTCACCTATAGGCACACATAGCCCACCATAGATTGAGAAGCATTGGGTAACACATTGAGTGGATTGTTTTGTTTGCTTTGATGCTGGTATTAACATTGTTTACTATAGTAAGGCGTACATGCTGCTATTAGCAAATGTTATGATTACTGTGATGATATAAGTGTTTTGACATCCATTTAGCAAGCAGGGCTTATGCTGTAAAATGCGTCAATAGACTCCCACAAACCTAACTGATTACCTTCCTCCGGCCTACAATATCTGGACCTTTCCCATATGAATAGAGAACCATCAATGAGTTGATTTGTAAGAGTTTCTTGTTATCTCCTGAGTCAATGAAATGCTGTTTGTATGGAACAAATGAGACAAACATTACCATCTGAACAGCAGAATACAAAGCCCGATGTTCTGGACATAAGACACAAATGCTCCTCGCATATAGCAAACAGCCAAGAACACAGCAAATGATGAGTCAGTTTGGCTGCAGCTATAGTCTTTCCATAATCCAACTCTGTATTTGTTCAAGAGTTGGGAGAAATACAAGTGAAAATGAGTTGGGAAATAGAGCGAGAGAGCTGATAAACAGAGAGCTGAATATCAGCAATTTCCATCTCCAGCATATTACTTTTAGGCTCCATATGTTTGTCAGTCTTGTAAAACATTATCTCTGGGCACTGGAATAGAAAGAGACAAACACACAGCTAATATTGGCCAGAGATAAGAGCTGTGTGATATCAGCTAGGGACATGCTGCTTTCTCTTGCCATACTGACCTCTTCTGAAGGAAACAGAGAGGAGTGGTAGGTAATGACAGATTTCACACATCCCCCACCCTGGTCATTCTGCTGTTTACTCTCTGTCATGCATTTCTAAATCCCCATAGACATATTTAATTCCTTTGCATTATCTTTTTCTGTTTCATACTTACATTCTGTCCATCTTTTATTGCATATATGTGCAATGGATATAATTTATGTATATAGCAATACAATGTCTTCTAAGTCTCTGAAATATGGTCATGGGGCCTAAAAAAGATGCAAATATAAATTTTAACCACTTGCCGACCGCCTCCTGTAGATATACGTCGGCAGAATGGCACGTACAGGCACATCAACGTACCTGTACATCCCCTTTAACTGCCTGACGTGGGGGTCGCGCGCGCTCGCGACCCTGCTGCCTTCCCCGTGAGTCGGACCACGGATCCCGCGGACTTGATCGCCGCGGGGATCCCCGCGATCGTTTCACCGTGGCATAGAGCAGGGAGATGCTTGTGTAAACAAGCATCTCCCTGCTCTGCCTAGTGACAATGACACGGATCTTGACTTCGTGTACTCGGAGCGGAGATCGGTGTCATGTGACACAGAGCCCAACCCCCCTCAGTTAGAAACACAATGCAGGGAACATTTAACCCCTGCAGCGCCACCTAGTGGTTAACCCCTTCACTTCCAGTGTCATTTTCACAGTAACCAGTGCATTTTTACATCACTGATCGATGTGAAAATTACAATGGTCCCAAAAATGTGTCAAAAGTGTCCGATGTGTCCGCCATAATGTCGCAGTCACAAAAAAAATCACTGATCGCCGCCATTACTAGTAAAAATTTTTTTTTATAAAAATGCCATAAAACTAACCCCTATTTTGTAAACGCTATAACTTTTGCGCAAACCAATCAATAAACGCCGATTGCGATTTTTTTTACCAAAATTATGTAAAAGAATACGTATCGGCCTAAACTGAGAAAAAAAAATGTTTTTTTATATATTTTTGGGGGATATTTATTATAGCAAAAAAGTTAAAAATATTGCATTTTTTTCAAAATTGTCACTCTACTTTTGTTTATAGTGCAAAAAATAAAAACCGCAGAGGTGATCAAATACCACCAAAAGAAAGCTCTATTTATGGGAAAAAAAGGACGTCAATTTTGTTTTGGAACCACGTCGCACGACCGCGCAATTGTCAGTTAAAGCAACGCAGTGCCGAATCACAAAAAGGGGCCTGGTCTTTAACCAGCCAAAATGGTCCGGGGCTTAAGTGGTTAACTTGAATTTGTATGCTCAGGCAAGCTGACTTTATCTGAGGTTCAATCCCTTTATTTTTGTATGCTCGTGCAAAGTGGCAACTACAGGGAGCCAAGTTCTCAATGATGTTTGCATTTGAGCAAATTCATGAAATCCCTGTGCTGGTACCCATGCATTTCAGGGCCTGGCATAAGAAACATTTTGTTTATTTTAGGTCTCCATATTTGGCTAGATGGCACTGAAGAAGTATCACATTTAAGGCATGCCAATTCCCTTATGGGTTACAGGCTGCTGATAGGTTCATAACAGTGCATGCTTTTGGAGGCTAGCAAAGCTCCTCAAATGGCTGGTAACAAGGAAATCTATGAGAAATAGTTATGCCCTCCATTTGTGATCTTATAACCTTTCAGTTTTTTGTTTGTGCTTGTTGGAGTTACAGGCATTTTATATTTTATTAAAACTTAAAAAAAAAAGAAAAGAAAAGCTTAGGCTTTCACTTTTATGCAAATGTATTGCCAACCAATGATTGTTCAAGGAACTGCATTATTTAAGAAAACATATCATGGTGTTCTTATCATGGTGACCAATTGTCCACAATTTGTAATCCTGGCCAGATCTGAAAGCCAGATCCTCTTTGTTATTTAAAATAATAAAGTACCCACAGGCTGCTTGTGTAACATTAGTCTTACTAGACTAATTTTGTCACTGAATAAGCAGAGATATTAATAAGTGGGGCAGGCAGAATATACATTGCATAGTCTGACTACCAGCAGCAATGGATGCATGACCAAGCTGAGTTGTTTACACGGGGAGCTATAAGAGAGGTTCATAAGCTAAACTGAAAATGGCTTAGAGGTGAAGCTCATCATTTGACAAGGGAAATTACAAAGGTTGGACACTCTTGTTTTGGCTTTTCTAAAGCTATATCATCATTCATTGTGCTTTTGGATAGTAGGTTTTCATTTTTACTTTTGCTTTAACCTTTAGCTGATCACATTTTAATGTCCATCTTAAAAACCTTCTTTTTTTGGTAGAAACTACTTTCCCTTTTTGCTAGCAATTTGAATTTTTACTAACACTGCCTTCTGCATAGGCACAGTTCGGTATACATTCTAGGCATCTTCCTAAGACTGGAGCCCTGTGTCAGTATAGTGCAAATCTATTGTGCATGAATGAGATGTTGCATCATTCCTGGCAGTGGAAGAAACTTCAGAAAAGTTGGTGAGGATGATGTGGAGCTGCAATAGAGAGAGCAGAGCTGTCATCTATGGAAAAGGGAAAACTCTGAAGGTAAGCTGCATACTTGCACATTATTGCAAAGGTTCCTGCCACATGTCTCACTCCACTCCGGTTCTTCTTTAATTGAAACTCCACTGCAGCTATTTTCTAAAACGAATCAAATGTTATTTTCTTGCAATATGACAACCTGTGTGCTTCCTCAACACGCCTGGCATGCAGGACTCTCTCAGAAGACTCTTGTACTTGTGTGCTTCACCGCTTTTCTCATTCTACACAACGAGATATATATATATATATATATATATATATATATATATATATATATAATTAAGGGCATGTAAGTGGAGTTTAACTTTTGGTGAGGTGCTTTCTCAGGCTCCTCCATGCCTTAAGGGACACACTCATTGAAGCTTTTCTTATTACAACACTACAATTCCTAAGGTGTCTTTAATGAAGGAAGAACTTTCCATTTAGCAGACCGTTTAAGAAAACGCTGAGTAAAATGTACATCTACATCTTAAAAACAAGGAAACGTACCTATAAATCTTGCATTTTGAATATATTTTACCTGGATGGTGATTGTTTGTTTTGTTTTTTTTCACAAAAATTTTCATTTTTAAGAGACTATAGATTATTTTAGGAAAGTGTAAACTGATCCTGCTTACCTTTCTTTATTCATATATCCTACAAACTGTCCCTGTTAAAAATAAAGTTTCATTAAGCAGATAAGGAACAAAACTGAACAGCAGGAATTTTATAGTGAGCCATTTCAGGATGGGAAAGTATTTCCAAGTTACCTTCCTCAGTCAGTAATTCTTATCACTGTAGCCTATTTCTTCAGGCAAGTCACAAACAAAAGGCAGCAGCGTTGGACCGCTCAGGTCAGGAGAGTGCAATGTTATACTCAATACGTTTATATGTAGCAACAAAGGGGTAAGTAGGTGGGTCAGTTCCTATCATGTACAATGCACACATAATTTCCCAGCTCTTAACTGTGTTAGCCAGGAGACCAAATTAAAATATAATAAATTTGCAACTATATGCACCCAAGACCTATGTTTGTCTTCAAATAGTAACAGCCTATCTTTAGTAGGTTCTTCTGGTAGACTTGAAGAAAGTGTTTTTGGTCTTTAATCTGGCTAACATATACATTGATGCTTTGTTTATGGTGTTCTTCACTATTTTGCCATCTGTACAAATTGAATTCACTGTGCAAAAGCAGTGGTTAAAAGAAGGAAAATTTTTTTTCCAGTTTAAACTCTTTATGTGTACTGAGGGCCTGATGGACCTAGATGTTGTTTAGCAATGTGAGATGCATTAGGCAAGCATCCATAATTGTACATAGCCATAAGGCAGTAGGAATCCTCAAATAACACAGGATACACAAGCTAAATATGGCAGCGCCAGAATAAAGAATAAAGAATAAATAAAAAACAATGACACAGTAATATAATATACCGGACATCAAACCTCCTCATCTGAATATAAAACAATATATATTATATGTTATTACAATTTTGATAAACTGAGCCCCACCATTTAATATGCATTCGATTTTAAATACATTTTTAAATAAAAGCAATTTATCTTTTTCCCCTCATGTTAACACATTGGATGGTTGGACAATACCCGGTCACCTAAATGTGTAAACACAATTGTTCTCCAGTGCACTGGTGTATAACCACATCCACATGCCGAGATAAGGTTCTAAAGCTTTGGGAATCATATGATGTATGTCCATGTGTTATGGGAATGAATAACATGAATTACATTGATTTTTGTATATTGATAAAGATAATTGATAATGCGGACATTGAGAATATACCCCTCTTAGCTCCATATACCATAATGCAGGGGCTTGGAAAAGGGCTTGGGAAATGCTGAGTACTCCAAATCTAATAAGAAGAGGCTGCAGCACAATGTACTGTAGGATAACCTTCTTAGCAAGATTTGGGCTACTCAATCTTCCCAGGATCTTTATGGAAGAATTATGACTTCAACCTCACCTAGATGCGGCGGGAAAGAGCCATGGAAGATTAGGCAAACACTCTTTTTTGCCCACCATAGTTTTTCTTAGGGTAATGCAACATTTCAGCATGTAGAAGGGGGGAAACAATAAATAAGTTGACCTTGCCAATTAATTGCAAGGTCCATCTCAAACAACAGATCCCAAGTTTAGGTATATAATATACTATGTGTTTTTAAAATATAATAAAGGAGGTTTGCAATTGCATAAAAAACAGATGTTCATTATTGACCCACAATATTCAAGTAGTGTGTTCAATTTGCTGTTCATTTTTAAATTCCGGAAGGCTGAACTGAGACCCTAGCCAAAGGATTATTTATAGGCCTACAGCTGGTTAATTAATCTTCAGTAAAACACTGTCTGCCTTGCCTTTTAAAATGCCACCTTGGGCAAGGTACATATCGGGTGTCATTCAATACAGGTTTTCTGCAACAGGCAAACTTTCAAGGTTATTTAGAGGATCTCGTCAAAAATTATATAGAATGATTACCTGGTATAATAATTATACTGTATCTACGGGATACTTTGTTGTACTGTTATAATTGATGTTTAAAAAAAAATGGATAAATAAAACAGGATATTATTATTAATAATTGTTATGATCGGCAATTGACTCTCAGCACTTGTGTGTCTTGTTGTAATCAAGATTACAGTGCTTCTTTGTTTCTTGCTTCTTCTACTATTATATAAAACATCAGGATAATATTGCTGATCAGCTCCAGGCCATCTCTACAAATAGCACAGTGACACGTGCCTCCATTTGCCATCTGCATCTGTCACCAGAGATGTCCCATGTTATTTTCTACCTACAATGATCAGAAAGACATTTAAGCTATGCTGTCCAGGCCTTTTAACCCATGCATTAGAGATAAAATAGTAATTAAATGGGAATGAAGGAATTACAAGTCTCAATTCTATTTAAACAGTTTTTTTTTTGTCAATAAACTTTCAGAATTGTTTTAAGCAGCTTTAATAAGGATACACATAGCTTCAGATCACAATTAGACATTACTTTGGGTTTGCACCCTGACAATATAGGCTCCATTCTGAATCCTGTTTTCCTGCAGTAGGTTATTCTTTAACCAGTTGTCAACCGGCCGCCGTCAATTGACGGCGGCAGGAAGACACCGTTATCCTGGGCGGACGTCATATGACGTTGCGCCTTTAAAATCCACTAGGGGGCACCCGATGCGCGCGCCCGGCGGCCGCAATGGCCGCCGGGCACCCGCGATTGCCCAGTAACCGAGCAGGACCGTGGATCTGTGTGTGTAAACACACAGATCCACGTCCTGTCAGGGAGAGGAGACCGATGGTGTGTCCCTTGTACATAGGGACAACCATCGGTCACCTCCCCCAGTCAGTCCCCTCCACCCACAGTTAGAACACAACTAGGAAACACATTTAACCCCTTCCTCACCCACTAGTGTTAACCCCTTCCCTGCCAGTCACATTTATACAGTAATCAATGCATTTTTATAGCAGGGATCGCTGTATAAATGTGAATGGTCCCAAAAAAGTGTCCGATGTGTCTGCCGCAATATCGCAGTCACGATAAAAATCGCAGATCGCCGCCATTACTAGTAAAAAAAAAAATGCTATAAATCTATCCCCTATTTTGTATCTGCAACAACTTTTGCGCAAACCAATCAATATACGCTTATTGCGATTTTTTTTACCAAAAATATGTAGAAGAATACGTATCTGCCTAAACTGAGGAAAATGTTATTTTTTTTATTTTTAAAAATGGATATTTATTATAGCAAAAAGTAAAAAAATATTGTGTTTTTTTTCAAACGTGACACTTTTCTTTTGTTTATAGCGCAAAAAATAAAAACCGCAGAGGTGATAAAATACCACCAAAAGAAAGCTCTATTAGTGGGAAAAAAAGGACGCAAATTTTGTTTGGGAGCCACGTCGCACGACCGCGCAATTGTCATTCGAAATGTGACAGCGCTGAAAGCTGAAAAATGGCTTGGGTAGGAAGGGGGTTTTCGTGCCCGGTAGGCAGGTGGTTAAATAAATCCTGGTGCCCCTTTGTGGCTCATTAAGGGTAACGTGGCTCCATAGTATAGTCTCTATAAGACTCTATAGCAAATAAGAGTTTATTTCAGCAATAAAGTTAAAAACAAAGCTATTTGTGGATTTCCTCATAAACAGCGCCCCTCATAGTGAAATCCAGGGTAGCTCTGGTAACACAGGTGAACAGCTGGATGGATCCAAGGCCCACGGACAAATGATCATCCCACTTGAACTGGAGTACTCTGGTAGCAGTTGGGGAGGGGCTGTCCACAGTAGCTGGGTCTGCTTACAGCTCTGACAGTAGAGGGTCACTCACCTGGCTGAGGATCACTTGCCCAGCTACTGTACCTCTGCCTAACCAGATATTGCCTCTTTAAGATGCTGAGGAAGGGAAGCTGAGGAATATACTGTACATACCCTGGGCATATCCAGGAACCAAGGGAGTTGTGAGAAATGGAGTTACAGGAGCCTACACCTGTATATGAGATGGAAAAAAAACAATAATTGTTGCGCTAAGGTATTTCCAGCATGCAGAGCTGTATCATCTGCAAGATGGGGGGGGGGTTGATTAAGAATGTTACAATTCTGAACATGTCGTCCAAAAGTTCTGAAGCACAGAGTCAATAGTTAGATAAATAGATATTTAAAAATGACTCCTAGTTGAGGTATAGGGTTTTTTGAGGGGAGTCCATAGCCTGGGTGATTTACCACAGGAAGTATAGATGTACCACAGGGAGTATAGAGTATAGATGGCACAGGGAAGGCAGCAAGCTGAAGGGTAGAAGAGCTCCTTCATCACGCATGCTCTGAAAGCGTGCACGTCACAGCATCCTTCCACTGATACAAGGGACCTCCTGAATGGCAAATTCCTCCTGCGCCCTGTATGTTCGAGCCCGGGACACCGGAAACCACTGGCCCTGCTGAGCAAGACACCACAGCATTGCCTGGATGTTCGTTCTGGATCCCTGCCATACATGCGATATTTACAAAGATGTGCTTGTTCTTATCTTATTCTGAGTGAGTGCATTACTACTCAATTAAACGTGTTACTATGGGGGGGCGTGGCGACCGAGCTCCAACATGGACGCCTGATCTCAGAGCTCCGCTCGGCCACCGGAGAGAATCAAGCAACATCCGCGTCCACCGACATCACTCCTACCCATCAACGACTCTACTGTCTCCCCGAGACCCGCTGCATCGACGGAGATGACCCGCCAGCGAAAAGACCCACAGAACCCACAAAAGCTGCAGGACTTCTTCAAAGTGCGCAGGCTCCAACAAAATGGCGCCGGCCCTCCGGGGATCTGACAGGGCCGCGAGCCGCGATAGCAGCTAACGGTCGCTCCGGTCCCTCAAAGCATCCACAACTGGCCCTCCTGCAGACCGGATCCTCCTCTGGGACATCTAGTCCATCCACCAGGAGCCCAGAAAAACAAGAGAAAAGAATGACCTCTCCTGAAAGGCCGCTGAGGGATCCGGACATGGAGGTAAGCAGACCTCATAATGCTGAGGAGCCTGTGCTGCACAACACACCAGACCCTATAGCAGCGTTCCCCATGTCTGACAGGCCGGTGTCTGACACAGTGCTTAAAGGCATGTTATTGTCCCTGAAAGCCTCACTTCATGCTGACATGACCGCAGGAATAAACCACTGCCAGAGGAAAGTGCAGGCCTTAGGCAACAGGGTGGATCACATTGAGCAAAGCATGAATAACTTTACCTCATCCTTTAACACAGGATGCCCATAGCAACCATAGTGAGGAAATTGCCTGGCTGAAAAACAAGGTGACAGACCTGGAAGACCGTTCCAGGAGGAATAACATAAAAATCAGGGGTACCCCGAAGCCATACCTGCTATGCAACTGCTGTCCTACACACAGGCATTATTCTCTACTTTACTGCCATCTCTGTCACCACAGGATCTCATTGTGGATCGCATTCATTACATCCCTTACTCCTCTTTCCTGCCAGATAACACTCCTAGAGATGTGCTGCTTAGGGTACACTTTTACTATGTTAAGGAACAGATCATGATAGCTTCCCGCAGAACCGACAACAAACACCCTCAGTACGCTGAACTCCAACTGCTCCCAGACATTTCCAGGCACACACTCCAACAACGTCGCAATCTAGCGACTATAACTAAGGCTCTGAGGAACCACAATATCAACTACAAGTGGAAGTATCCTGACAAACTCTTGATTACCCACAACGGTACATCGGTCATGATCTCCACACTGGATAAAGGCATCACAGCACTGTGTCAGTGGGGTATTCTACTTTACCACGCACTGCCAGATACTCCAGCTCCAGTGCCTCACCCAATACAAGAGGACTGGCAGGTGGTCTCACGCAAGCGTTCATCCAAGAAATACGCCGGTGGAAATGCGTGAACTTAACACGATCCTGATCATTCTGTTCTCTCCGGACACAGGGGTTCCATGTTCTAATCGCTGTTTTCTCCCTCCAGGAATTTTATAGCAGCTACGCCTGCAAATGAATCAGTTCTTTGATTCCCTTCTTATTGTGCCCTTTGTTTATGCACCATTAACTCTGTTTTTTTTTTACTACTTTTGTTTTGTTCGATCTATGTTTGAAGCATGCAGACCAGCAGCGAACTCCTATTCCAACTTGGACAACGCCAGAACTAATACTCCCCCCATGGACATCGACTACGGTCACAGTGAGAATATGCACTACACAGCACAGCAGAATTCTCGACACCCCCCCCCAATGCCAATTAACTGTTTATCTTTCAATGTACGGGGCCTGAATCATCCTGCCAAAATACTCTCCATGTGGGCCGAGGCCAAGAAACATGGGGCAGATATCCTCTGTGTCCAGGAGACTCATTTTCAGGAAGCCAAAGCCCCAAAGTGTTCACACAAGGACTACCCCCATGTATTCTTGGCATGCACGCCTGGTCATAAAAAAGGAGGAGTGTTAATTGCATTAAGGAATACCCTATCCTTCCAACTCAAAGAAAGCATCCCTGACTCTAATGGTAGATATATCATCTTGAAGGGAGATATTAACTCACATCCATATACGTTGGTGTCTCTGTACGCCCCTAACTCACATCAGATTGACTTTCTTAGCAGACTTTTACGGAAAATCAAATCCTAACAATACGGAAATCTTGTTGTCTGAGGGGACTTCAACCTAATTGTTGATCCAAAACTGGATATGTCTGCTCAGAAAACAAATAGAACCACACACCTGAGCAAAACTATTCACAACGCGGAACTGTTTGATGTTTGGAGATGCGGCCACGCAAATGCAAGAGACTATACTTTCTTTTCACACAGACATTGTTCCTACTCACACATTGACTTGTTCCTAACAGACAAATGGTTACTGCAAAAAGTCTCTTCTGCACAGATTCACGACATTACGTGGTCCAACCACGCAGCTATTACTTTTTCAATTAATGATCAGGTTGTCTCTTCTTCCCCACTCATCTGGCGAAACAATGTTAGGTTATTGCAAGAACCCCAAACCTCCGCAATGATCTCCCAACACCTCAACAATTTATTTCTAAATAATACAGATTCAGTGGAGAATCCTTTCACTCTCTGGAATGCCCATAAGGCATACATGAGGGGCATATTAATTCAACTTGGCTCAAGAGAAAAGAAACGTCACACAGCCAAAATCAATTCTATTATCATTGACATACACAACCTAGAAACACAAAACAAACAGGCGCCCCACCACACCCCCAACCAAAAGCTTTCCGACTTAAGATAATTACTGAGAGAACTACTGTCCCAACAATACGACTACCACCTCAGACGCCTGAAAAGGAATTTGTACGCCAACGCCAATAGAGCAGGCAAATACTTAGCCAATAGATTAAAAGCAGCACACACTAAGACGAGAATTGCCCACTTGATACATCCCACGCTCAAACACAAAATCAATAACCCACAAGATATTGCGAACCAATTCACCACTTACTACGGCAATTTATATAATATCAAGGATGACCCTTCCACCCACCAACCCACGGCTGCAAACATTCAGGACTTCCTACAGAAACTAAATTTACCTTCTCTCTCAGAGACCCAAACTCTCTCCTTAAACTCCCCGTTCACTATTTCTGAGATAGAGGATGCAATAGGTACCCTACCAAACGGCAAATCACCCAGGCCTGACGGGTTCTCTAAAGAATACTTCTAAACCTTTAGATCTCACCTTGTACCACATATGCAATCAGTCTTTACAGAGATGTTACAAGCATTCATAGTCACCCATTCCAAACCAGGCAAGGAACCAATTTCCGTCCCATCTCTCTATTAAATACCAATATTAAAATGTATGCAAAACTAATAGCCAAACGACTCGCAGACTCCATTCCATCCCTTATTCAACGTGACCAGATGGGCTTTGTGAAGGGGAGACAAACCTCAGATGCTACAAGGAGAATCATTAACGTTATACACCATGCTGAAAAACCCCAGACACCTTCTCTGCTGCTTTCCATTGATGCAGATAAGGCGTTTGACAGAGTGCATTGGAAGTACATGTCAATGACGTTGTCTAAATTAGTTTTTTGTGGTCATATACTAAATGCAATATTGGCCTTATACTCTTGCCCCTCAGCACGAGTGTACACATCCAGTATGCTCTCCATTCCCTTTCAGATAACGAACGGAGCCCGCCAGGGTTGTCCACTGTCTCTGACTATCTTTAATCTCATGACTGAACCCCTGGCGGAGGCCATCAGAACACATGATAGTATAACTGGTTTCCGATTTGGCTCAGCATCCCATATCATCAACCTATTCGCAGATGATGTGATACTTCTGTTAACAAACCGACTAACCTCACTCCCTATGTCACATGACACACTGAAATCCTTTGGTGAGGTCTCCTATTACAAGGTGAACTTCACCAAATTCCTTATCCTTAACATGGGGGTGCCAACCAAAGATTGCCTCCAGCTACAACATTCCCTTCCGTACCTATGGAGTACTAAAGGCATATCATATTTGGGCATTACAGCTCACTAGCCGATGCCAACCTAAAAACACTTCTAAATAAAATAGAAGCCCAGACCAAAAATATAGCTAACAGTGAAATATCCTGGATGGACAGATTAGCAGCATTTAAGATGCTTATCCTACCACAAATCCTATATATCTTCAGAGTGCTCCCGATAGTCACCCCTACTCATTACCTTAAAGCCCTATCTAATCTACAATGGAAACTCCTGTGGGGTACAAAGAAAGCAAGATGCTCACGTAATAACTTAATTCATCACAAAAGCACAGGGGGGGGCGGGACTAGTAGATATCCATGACTATATGTGGGCAACCAGACTTGACCAACTCAAATACTGGTTCTCTTCCTCCGATAGTAAATTTGACAAACTATGGGAAATCTGGACTAGTAAATATAACAATGCATAAACAACTATATGTATAAAATGTTGAATTTCCAACTTCTCTGGATAACTTTGTACACATGCTTTGGTCAAGTGCTTCTTCCTGTCTTATAATGATATTTTGCTTTTATTTTTGTTTCTCTACATCCCTGGTTTTCTTGTATGCTGTTGAAAATCTCAATAAAAAACTTTTCATTGAAAAAAAAAAAAAAAGTTTAGGGGGGCTTTCCCCTAGGTTACTTATATGTGTTCCAGTTAAGTGCGTGATAAATCTAATGTAAATTAGGTTTAGGGTCTTTATATTTGTATTTTGTCACAGAAAACTGTTTGCATTGTTTTTTTTAAACTTTTGTATACATAAAGCTATGTTGTTTTTATGGGAAAAAAAATAATAAATAAATAATTGTGTTACTATTACTGCTGCACTTAGATTGGCGCTGCCTGTTTTTTCTTGTACCTGTATATGAGACTGGTGAGTAAATGGGCCCTCTGCTATAACACCCAACCAACACCAACATTTACTGAAAAATATACTTCTAACGAGCTTAGAGCAATACTGATCTCTAACCATGAGTAATACCTTAAAAAACTAAAACTAAATCATTACTCACAGGGAAACAAAGCGGGTAAACTCCTGGCTCTCCAGTTACAGTACGTAACAGAAAAATATACTTCTCCCAGTGGCAGCACGGTTTTCAGTAAAATCCTCTGATAATTTCCAGTGGCAACACATACACACACATGAATCTCCTTGTGCAATTTCAAGGGTTAACATTAATTAAAACTCTCATTGTTCCAGTTCCACCTCCCTGGTATTCTGAAAGTAATTAGAGAACTAAAAGAAAGTATGTACTTTACTGAAAAATTTGAAGCTGAAATGAATAAAGAAGGCCATGCTAAAAGTCTGTTTAAGAAATGTATTATCAATTCATTTTCCAAAACATGGATTAAAGACCACATGAAACCCTTTTAGATTTACTATCTGGCACTGTGCCAACTATATTCACAATATGTACAAATCATTGGGATTTAAATGTGAATTCCAGGCAGATATAAAAGACCTAAATTAATACAGCTCTCTATTCATTAATTCACCATGAAATGTATTTTTTAAGTAAAGCAGGGTAAGTACCTGAATTTGCCATTGTATCAGCCACTTGCATCCCCTTTACGGCAGAGCTCAGACTGAGAGGGAAACAGCACAAGCCAATCAGAAAGAGCTGAGTGCCAGGGAGATGAATTAGTCTATTGTTTTACCTTTCACAGTCTCAGTTTGAGGGAGGGACAAGACCTGTAAGTGTTACTTAACTGTAGAAATGAAAAATCAGGTCTTCGTCCCTGCCAAGCAGGATTGTGCTGTGTGAATTCTGAACTAGGCATACAAATCCTTTGGTAGGACAGTCCCCTAATATGTATTCCATCTTTGTATTTAGCTGTTTGCCTGGAAATCTCATCTTTAATGCACTTTGTTCTTTGTTTACGCTAACAAGGGGCATATTTTTTTTAATGGCTCATTCACAGGGGAGGGCTGGCGACCTTAGGCCTGGGGGGCAAGTCCAGTCAAGTGGCCCATTGAACCGCCTGAATCAGCTCACCATCCATAGCCCACATGTTTTTTTAATGCAGCCTCACCAGTGCCCATCAGTGCAGCCAACGCCAGTGGCCATCAATTCAGCCTGATTACTGGGGCAGGTTACATGGGGTGGATGGGGGGGAGCTGGGGGGTCAGCTAGGGGTGTCAGGGTCTCTTACCTCAGCGATCTCAGCTCAGCAAGTCCTTGCACGCCACGGTTTCCTGGGGGGGTAACGCTCCTGATCCTGGGGTCAAGCCTATTTTTTGCCATTGGACAAACTTTCCACAAGGTTTATCATTGTGATTGCATTTTTTTTTCTGTAATATTTTGTAATATACAACATGCTATAATATCTCAATGTGTCACAAAATGGAAAATTTCACGTATAGATTCACTTACTTATTTTTAGTAAATCAATTTGTATTAAATTATAGTATATTTAATCAACTCTTTATACACACCTATGATGTATTCCATCACAACCATTAATCAGCACCCATTGAATTTATTTTTTCTAATTTAGACTCTCTTTTTCCTCACCTTCACTATTAATTTTCACACCATCACTTCACATAATTTTTATTCAATTTCAATATATATATGCACAATGATTTTTATGTTCTCTCTCATGTTAGAGAAACATAAAAATATATAATCAACTAATGCACTAACCCGCAGGGGTTAAAATAATAAAAAATTCATTCATAGTTACTAAGCAATAAACTGTTTTATTTATTTGGTTGGTGGTCACCTAGTTTGGTAACCATCCAACAGTAAAAAAAATCCCCTCCCAAAAAATCCCTTTGAACTTTTACTGCAAAAATATTAAGGCTGCTATGATATATATCACAGGTGCTCGCTTGCTCTCCTCCTTGTCCCCTTGAGAGTCCAAAATAGTGGTCTTTTGTAAGTTCTTTGAAGGTGGGGCCCATCCTAAGGAATGCAGAGACAGCACAAGGAGGCTTCAGGATCACCAAGATCAAATTTTAAAGTAATCTCTGGCTGCAGGACATGTTTATCCTTCTCTCCGTCATCATAATTGATAAATATACACCATCATTTATATGACAAGATGCAATGTATAACATAAAATGTTGATTGATTATGAATTTATTTTTTCATACCCCCTTGAAGAAGACCATAATTAGAAGGGTCGAAACGCGTAGGGGAATCATGTGGATGAACACGCTGTAGTAAAATGCCAACAACGGGTTCCATATAAATGTGTGATTTTATCTTGATTGATGGGTAATGTTATTTTCATGTAAATGCCAGAGCTAATTTTTTACAGCTTTCATGAATTTGTAAATTGCTTTTTGATAAAATAAAATAATTTTAATTAGTACATTTGAATAGTTTTCTTGTCTGCTAAAAAACCCTGTGAGGGAATTTTCCATTTTGTATAACGTTTTGGGGTGTGAAGCACCTGCAGCTCACATACATGTGTTATTCCATTTAATATCTCAATGTTTCTATCTTCCTACAGTGTCCAGCAGCATCTGCTGTGTTATTGTGCAGTAGATTCCATTTCCTGTGTACAGCAGGATCTATCAGCCTGCAGCATTGATGTGCAGCAGGACGCTTCTACCAAAACAGCTTCTATCACTGCTATTATTAACTGTAATTTTAAGAATGAAGCCTGAGGTTGACAGAAATTATAATTTTTTGGGGGGGAAAAGTTATGTTGCAAGCAAACATCCTGGGAGTAGAAAGTATATCCTGCAGGGAAAGTAGTGAGTTCTATGTAGACCTCATAGTAACCTTTCTAATGCATTTTTTGGTGTTCTTACTGCTGTTTTAAAATATATTTAACCACTTCAGCTCCGGAAGGTTTTAACCACATCCTGACCAGGCCATTTTATGCGATGCGGCACTGCGTTGCTTTAACTGACAATTGCGTAGTTGTGCGATGTGTACCCAAATGAAATTGATGTAATTTTTTCCCACAAATAGAGCTTTAGTTTGGTGGTATTTGATCACCTCTGCGGTTTTTATTTTTTGTGCCATAAACAAAAAAAGAGACAATTTTGTATAAAAAACAATATTTTTTTACTTTCTACTATAAAACATTCCCAATTAAAAAAATTTAAAAAATCTAATTTCTTTATCAGTTTAGGCCAATATGTATTCTGCTACATACTTTTGGTAAAAAAATCCCAATAAACGTATATTGATTGGGTTGCGCAAAAGTTATAGCGTCTACAAACAAAAAATGGGATAGATTTAGGGACTTTTTATTTATTTTGTTATTGCTTTTACTAGTAATGGCAGAAATCAGCGATTTTTAGTGGGACTGCAACATTGAGTCGGACAAATTGGACACTAAGTGACACTTTTTGGGGACCAGTGACAATGCACTGATCACTGTATAAATGACACCGGCAGGGAAGGGGTTACTACTAGGGGTGATCGAAGGGTTAAGTGTGTCCCTGGGAGGTGCTTACTAACTGTGTGGGGGACGGATACATGGAAGGAAAAGAGAGATCTGTGTTTCAGCTTAGCTGAAACACAAGATCTCTCTTTTCCTCACTGGCAGATCAGCGGCCTGCCTTGTTTACATAGACAGCTCGCTGCTCCTCTAAACGAACAGCGGGTCGCAGCAGCCACCACGGCCACCGCACCCGCTTATTGGCTCATGCTGTGTCCAATCACAGCAGCAGCGGCACTCCGGTAGTGTGCGCGCACCCCCTACACCGCATGCACAAAATCACTTACAGATAAATGCTTTTGCGCAGTCGGGCCCCCCTGCCACAGTTTATATGCGGTGGGCAGTCTGGAAGCGGTTGAAGAGTACCTCCACTTTTGTTGAGAAAAAAAGAATCCCCTCTGGGATATCTGTGTACATTGCAAGGATTTTAACAAACTTTGGTGCAGAGTCCTGCAGTATGCTAAATAGGAAAGTTGTAGGGTGATTAACTCTTTGGGAGTATCCAACTAAAATGTGTTTATTTTTATTGCAGAGAATGCCTAAAATTTGACTTGTATCTTATTGCAGACTTAGTGCATTGAATTTTACAGAAAACTACAGCGCTGCAGATTAAAAAGAAAAAGCTATTTTTTTTAAAAAAAACTTTCAATTACAATATGATTTGTGTAGCAATTGTAAATGCTATATAATTTTTTTTAATTGCTATTTTTTTTTCCCATGGAAGAGGAGTTCAGCTTTAAATTTATATAATGGTTTATGGCAAATAGTACTGTGTTAACAGTCTTGTGTGCAAGCAAGATACAATGAAAATAAACCTTTAAAACCATGGATTGCATATTCTCACCCTTCCCGGTTTGATACCGCATTACTCTCAATATAGGGCTCCCCTGGCGCACACCCCATGGACTCTCTACTCTTTTCTTTATCCTTTCTTTCTTTTTATTTCTTTTTATTGTTCTTATTTTTCTTTTCAGTCTCTCCTTCCCACTTTTTCCCTCAAGGTTGCTTATTTTCTCTTTTCACTTCTAACTATCACACACTTTACAGGATTACAGGACACCGGGTATTGCCCTGGTGGGTTTGGTTATACTTGTATTTCAAATACCATGCTGATTATAGTGCTTTCTTCAGCTCTACTTTAAATGTAGCATCCACCCTAGGACGAAGATTTTATAGTGTGCAATTTTACTGTGACAGCTTACCTATGTTCTACGGTCAGTGTCATTTCTGACCTCCGGATTGCCTTGGTCGTCTATTGCTGGACTTCTGTTTAGCTATCTGGCTACAAAGACCATAGCATTTGAGCTCTGCACGTTACCACTACTCCAGTCCCCCATACAAATGGTGGAGGTGTGTTTATTAAAAAAAATTTGTGTTATGTTTTTTCTATGGTATTGAATCGGTATGTCTACTATGTAATGTACTATTTTACTGTAATTCTGAACTGTTGATCTGTATGCCAATAAACATTTGTAAAAGAAAATAAACCTTTAAGTTATCAGGTAAATCCTGCAGCACTAGAAAAGTCTGAAACTTTCACACACGAGCAGAAGCTTGTATTCTATTGAGAAATGCTCTCAGTCGAAAAATGCATCCGATGGGTCTGCGCATGCGCAGTACCAAACATCACTCCAACTGATATGTTGATCAAATTGAATGAATCAACCAAATTTAATGAAAGTAACTAGATTAACAAATCTAAACGAAATAAAACAAAACACATTTTTTCATCATGCACATCTCTACCTGACATTGCCCTGTGTATGTGTGCTGCTTCCACTTGTACATAGTTAATCCATTGGGTTTCTCTACTGTTACATTTATTTGTCATTTACATTGTTTATGGCAGGGGTAGGCAACCCGCGGCACGCAAAGCCTCTTTTGGCGGCACTCGAGTCCCTCCCCCATCAGCAGAGCAGCTCAGGGAAGTGTCAGTGAGACACTAATGCATTCCAATTTCAGAGTTCCCCGCGCCACACATGCACTGAGGGGGAGACACTGTGTAAAAGATGGGAAACATTGTTTAGTTCTCTAACTTTGCTGTAGCTGCGATTGTCAGCTTTTGTGATGGGGAAGAGATTGGGTTCAGTTCTGCTAGGGAGGCAGTTCCTGTTTCCAGAAGGAGGAGGACTGTCATTGGCCACTGCTATAGCCAATCACAGTCCTGCTAGCCCCGTCCACCATCTGGAGGACGATGACTCGCTTGGTTGCCATTATCAATCGCAGAAAGAAGGGATTTCACTGTGATTGAGAAAAGCACAATCAGGTGACAGTTTGTGGAATTACTGTTGAGCTTCTGGGAACTTTGTTGAAATTATTCCTGAACCTTTGCGTCACTTACTACTGAACCCATGTACTATGTGTCCCTTTAAGCCACAGCCAGTATTCAGCGCAATGAAAATGACACCCAACTTTTGCTGCAGCGCAGAGTGCCACACTTTTTCTCGGCTGCTGGGGCCCAACTTATGATCCTGCACACAGGCCCACTGCTTTCAGAAATACCCCTGACCGGAGCTCATCATTGCGCATCCATTTCAGATGCTTGTATGTGACATCACATACAAGCACGTGGGCTGGATGCGACAGGTGGATCAGCAGGATGAGTGTGCCAGGACAGGTAGATGTGTCTCATCTCTGCTTCCTTTCACCACTCTGCATATCATGCATATCATAGATGAGAAAAGGGTACAGCGGTGGAGCAGATGAGCAGGAGGGTACAGCGGTGCGGAAAACGAGCAGAAGGGGTTCAGAGGTGGGACAGAAGAGCAGGAGGGTACAGTGGTGGGGCAGATGTGCAGGGAGGTACAGTGGTGGAAGAGATGTGAAGAGGGTTCAGCAGTGGGACAGAAGAGCAGGGGGTTAAAGTGGTGGGACAGATAAGCAGGGGGGGGTCATTGTTGGGCCAGACGAGAAGGGGGTTCAGCGATGGGAAAGAAGAGGAGGGGGGTACAGCGGTGGGGCAGATGTGAAAGGGGGTGCATTGGTGGGACAGATAAGCAGAGGGCTACAGTGGTTGGGCAGAAGAGCAGGGGGAACAGTGGTGGGGCAGATTCACAGGGGGTACAGTGGCGGTCAGAAGAGAAAGGTGCTACGTTGGTGGGACAGATGAGCAGGGGGTTACAGCAGTGGGGCAGAGGAGTAGGGGGGGTACAGAGGTGGGATAAATGTGCAGGAGGTACAGTGATGGGGCAGATTAGAAAGGGGGTTACAGTGGTGGGGCAGATGAGCAGATAAGTTCAGTGTTAGGACAGGTGAGAAGATGGTTCAGCGGTAAGACAGAAGAGCATGGGGGTGTGGCTTTGGAACAGATGTGTAGGGAGGTACAGTGGTGGGTCAGATGAGAAAGAGGGAACATTGGTGGGGCAGATGTACAGGGGGTTACAGTGGTGGGACAGAAGAGCATGATGGTACAGTGGTGGGACAGATGTGCAGGGGGTTACAGTGGTGGAGCAGATGTGCAGAGGGTTACAGTGGTGGGGCAGATGTGCAGAGGGTTACAGTGGTGGGGCAGATGTGCAGAGGGTTACAGTGGTGGGGCAGATGTGCAGAGGGTTACAGTGGTGGGGCAGATGTGCAGAGGGTTACAGTCCATTACAGTCAATTTCAAAGGCCCCCCTCCCCTCTATTTTAAATCCTGCCAAATCAAACATCAATTCATAAGGTTCACAGAAAGGTACATCACTATACTTACCTAAAGAAAGAAATACAAAAAATGTAAAAGTAAAAAAATGGTATCCTTTCCAATTCACTTTGAATTTTGCAAATACAGTTCATTTTCATGCATGGGTAGGAGCTATGACACATGTTTGTGACATCATAAGAAAACTCCCTGGCCTATATAAAAAAGTGCAGAATCATTTGTAAGATACAATTAGCTAAGATACACAGCCAAAATGTATTTTCCTTTGCTAAGCTAGTGAAGATTATTTGCAATGAGTTGCTGTGCATTGCATATGATCCCCACCTGGAGTATTATCTGTCTCTGTTGGATCAAGGCTGACAAGTTAAACAGTCTACAAAACATTTAGAAAGCTCCTTTAAATAGCTTCAGATTGATTTCCTGTATATGTATTTACATTTTGCATGTAATAACAGTCATTCATGCTATCCTAGAAGTTGCTGAAAATGTTACAGGAGAAGACATGTAAATGACAGCCACATCAACTAAGTGCGATGTCTTATTTTTGAATTTATTTTTTTAAAGGTACTTGAAAGCACATCTTTACTATAAATAAATCTAAATTAAAACTCTAATAATGTTGTTTTTAGATATTACCAAATTCTTTAGATTTCATAGCTTCTGTCTCTGACCAGCTTTTAAAAGAAAATCTTTATAAGTGAACCCCAGGCAAATAGCTAACAGCTAAATACACATGGAAACTACATACGTGGGAGGTATTTACTGCCAAATGATTTGTATTTATGCCAATTCATTCTAAGATTCTCTAGTGTTGTTAAAGTGTTCCTAAACCCAGGACCCTGCTTCATTATATCTGGTCTCCCACAGTACACAGAACATGGACATGCAATTATTTTTAGTAAATATAAACTGCTAAATACCTTTTCTCATCAGTGGTATATAACAGTCTTATGACTTCTATCAGTGCCTAGTTAAAGCTTGTAGGAGGAGTTTTCATTCTACTCTGACTGTCCTATGAGGCTACAGGACCCCTGACCCTCTGTCTGGACAGTGCTGATTGGCCTTGTGCTGATCACATGCACCTTCTCAAAAAAAAAAAAACTCTAGCAATACACACAAAACTGAGCATATGCAGAGTGCCCCCAAGGCTCTGTACTATCAGGAGATTGTTTGGAGACTGTGGAAGAAGGGGAGAATCAGATAAGACAGGATCAAACAGCCTTTTTACACAATTCACATGATTAACCCCGTGGGTTCCACAGCAAATGAGCAACACAACGCAACTTATTGACTCCTTGTTCTACTCCTTCCCCTTACAGTCCGTGATTTGCTATCCAGGGGATTCCAGGTGGCTAACACCAAGTTAAATTTGGACTAGATGCTATTTAAACAATTGAATGTTTTTTTTTTTTATAAACCTGCTTTTTTAGACCTGGACTCCCCTAGCAGCTCCACTGCTGCAGGCCGCTACCCCCTACCCTAAGTTCGTAAATATCTAAAAGTCTGTCTTTGAAGAAGACAACATGGGTGAAAGTTTTAGAGCCTGGTGACTGGCCATTCAAGTGCACAGCCTAAAAGAAGGAACAAGCAACTTTATGCTGCCTTTTTACAGTGTAGTTCAGGGGTAGGCAACCTCAGCCCTCCAGCTGTAGTGAAACTACAAGTCCCATGAGACATTGCAAGACCCTGATAATCACAGGCATGACTCCTAGAGGCAGAGGCATGATGGGATTTGTTTTTTCACCACAGCTGGAGTGCCAAGGTTGCCTACCCCTGGTCTTGTTTGTGCCTGAAATAATAAGGAAACCGACTGAGTGCCATTTCTGCCAAGTGGCTGGAACTGGACAAGTTTTGCCTAAAAGAGCAGACAAGGTTGTGTGGCTTTTAGTTAGGAGGCTGCAAATTATGTATTGCCTATGTTGTTGGACTAAACATACTGTATGCTCTTGTGTGAGTAGAATTTCTGTTTATCTCTAGAATGCACACTGGTGAATGGACTGATTCCTTGAAACGCTTAGTGTGTTATGCTTATCCATACAATATGCTCAATTATACGAGAGTTTGTCATGTTACCATGCATACGCTCAGCAGGCCTAAAGTGATGCTAAACCCTTACATAAGCCCACTAAACTGACTTTCCTTTAGAGGAATCAAATCCACCCACATAAGCTGTACCTGTTTATCTGCAGCAATCCCTCCTCTACTGTATATCCTTTTAAAGTACACCGATTCACTGGCATTTCTCAGCTTTCAGGAGGCAGGGGGCAGGGATCTAATGTCACACAGTGCACGGAAGGGAACTGAGGGTAATCTGAGACCAGAGTGAAGGGAATGGTCACACACCCCTCTACACAGTCTCACAAGGAAACATGCACGTCTGAAGCTATCAATCACCTGCTGTGCACTGGAAGAGGGGTTGGATGTCACCATGCATTGTCTGGTGTTGGGGTACATTGTCAGGAGAGAGCAACCAGGACCCCAACTAGGTGCTATGGGCTGAAGCAAGAACACACTGTATGCAGATTTGATTTGTTAATTTTTCATTTCAAAGATTTAAAACGACTTTCCCTTACTTAAAGTAACACATTCAGGAAAGGAATATAGGGACTGCAATTGGTAGCCTTCCTCATAAAAAGCTTGTTTTATCTGGCTTTTTTGCTTACCTACTGATTGCAACAAGTCTTGGTGTCAATAAACATTTGCCTGAAACAAGTATGTAAATGAATAAAGTCAGAGAAATGTCCCTTTTCTGCATATTTGTTCTGGGTAAACATACAATATATTATCAAAAGTATTGGGACACCTGCCTTTACACGCACATGAACTTTAATGGAATCCCAGTCTTAGTCTGTAGGGTTCAATATTGAGTTAGCTATCCCTTTGCAGCTATAACAGCTTCAACTCTTCTGGGAAGGCTGTCCACAAGGTTTAGGAGTGTCTATGGGAATGATTGACCATTCTTCCAGAAGCGCATTTGTGAGGTCAGTCACTGATGTAAACGAGAAGGCCTGGCTCGCAGTCTTCACTGTGGTGTGGGATTGTTTTTCAGGGGTTGGGTTTGGCCTCTTAGTTTCAGTGAAGGGAACTCTTAAGACATCAGCATACCAAGACATATTGGACAATTTCATGCTCCCAACTTTGTGGGAAAATTTGGGGGATGGCCCCTTCCTGTTCGAACATGACTGCGCACCAGTGCAAAAATAAGGTCCATAAAGACATGGATGAGCAAGTTTGGGGTGTATGAACTTGATTGGCCTGCACAGAGTCCTGACTTTAACATGATAGAACACCTTTGGGATAAATTAGAGCGAAGACTGCGAGCCAGGCCTTCTTGTCCACATCAGTGTCGGGCCTCACAAATGCGCTTCTGGAAGAATGGTCAAACATTCCCATAGACACACTCCTAAACCTTGTGGACAGCCTTCCCAGAAGAGTTGAAGCTGTTATAGTTGCAAAGGGTGGGCCAAGTAAATATTGAACCCCACAGACTAAGACCGGGATGCCATTAAAGTTCATGTGTGTGTAAAGGCACGTGTCCCAATACTTTTGGTAATATTGTGTATTTAAGCCAAAAAGCTAGCATGACAGTCATCAATGGAAGTAGCATTTTCGGAAAGAGATCAGTCTTTGTATTTTTTTTGTATTTTTTCCATGGCATGTATCTTTCAAGAAACTTTTACAAGGGAGGTCTTACTGTTCTTTAAAGCTGGTCATGAACCAGTAAAATTTTGTTCAAAAAAGATTATTTGCTGAATATTTGTTCAATTTTCTAATAGTTAATGGGATAAAATTGACAATTGTTCTCAACTGTAGCGATGAGGAAAATTAAAAAAGCTTTGAACAAAATTCTAACTCTAAATGTATTTTCATTTTGGAAAAAGCATAGTTATTGCAATGCTCATTCAAATTCTGAAATCACCTGTAGAATGCAAAACACTGGTGTGGCAATCAAGATTTTATTTTTTTAGGGTTTTCATAAAAAGAAGATTGGTTGAGTCCAAAATGGCACTACTGATTTCCGTACAAACATTTAACGGAACTTCTTCTGGTACACTGGCCAGCTTTAGGGAGAATTGTTTAGAAAAGAGGTTGATGACCAGCTATGTTCACATAAATTGACTTCTTCCAACTGGAGTTGGGGTACATTTTTTTGTTGAATAATTTTAACGAAGAGCTTTGTAGCTCCCATCCAATGAGTCAGAGTGGAGAGAAAACTGAGTGCTCACAGTCACTTGATTACTTTGAACTTGTACCTACCTTTTAGATAAGGTAAATGTGCTATTAATTTGTTGAAAAAAAAAAAAGTAATGGCAGGAAAATAAATAAGCTTGAAACTGATGAATGTGAGTTTTTTTTTTAACCTATGTATATAACTAAAAGTGGGCCTGCTCACAAACTTTGGGTCTTTCCAAGAGTTGTGCAAGTAAACTCAGCATATTTAAACATGCATTTTTAAACTGATGTTCTATGTCTTTTTTATTCGATTCTAAAAGCAGACCAAAGACAAGACAGCTTAAGATTAATAAATCAACCTGCTCCTCCATAACTAGATTGGCTGACCAATCTCCACTAACACATCTCATGCACAACAATCTGAGGACAGGAGGGGGGAAAGCTTGATAAATGACTTTACAGAAGCCCCCAAGCAGCAATAATGAGAAATATTAAAAAAAAAAAAAAACTTCTTACAGTATGTAGTGATACAGCCTATTAACCTTTCATCCAATTAAATTCCTATATTATGTTAACTGTTTAATAAGTCCAATAAATATGACAAATAAAAAAATAAAATAAAGTGCTTCGCACCGTAGAGTCAACTGCCACCATAGTCATATCACCTTATGTATAGACTGTTATCTTTACAATGTAGGTGCAGTTCAAAATGCAGTTCACGTAGCTAACTCACACTGTAGTTCCAGCCGCAAGTAATCAACCTGCAATCCACGGCAATCTATCTTGCACACACATGATAATGGCTGCATTTATAGAAGTCAGTAAGAGTTTATTTTAAAAGTGAATTTACTGCTGGTTAGAGATATGTAAATATTTCAATATCCATAGCCTAGCCACATATCTATTTTAAAGTGTTACTAAACCCAGAACCCTGTATTCACTATATCTAGTTTACCAAAGTGTACAGAACATAGAAATGCAATTATTTTAGTAAATATAAACTGCTAAACATCTTTTCTCATTAGCAGTCTTGTGACTTCTATCAGTGTCTGGTTAAAGCTTGTAGGGGAGTTTTCATTCTCCTCTGACTGTCCTATGAGGCTGCATGACCACTGACCCTCTGTCTGGACAGTGCTGATTGGCTCTGTGCTGATCACATTCACCCCTCCCCAAAAAAAAAAAACTCTCTAGCGACACACATCAAACTGAGCATTTTCGGAATGCCTTTTAGGGCTCTGTGCTATCAGCAGATGGATTGGGGACAGTAAAAGAAGGGAAGGATCATAGAAGGTAGGATCAAATAGCCCTTTTACACAATGCTGAGGATTAGCCCCTTAGGTTCCATAGTAGCAATTATGCTTTACTGCATATACAGACTGATTTTACTGTTTTGGGTTTTGTAACGCTTTTGCCCTGTACACATGATCGGATTTCCGATGGAATAAAATCCGATGGAATTTTCCGTCAGAATTCCGATGAAGCTGACTTTCATCAGTCTTGCCTACACACCATCAGACAAAATTCCGACCGTCCAAAACGCCGTGACGTAAAACACTCAGACGAGCCGAAAAAAATGAAGTTCAATGCTTCTGAGCATGTGTTGACTTAATTCTGAGCATGTGTGGGTTTTTTCTCCATTGGAGTTCCACACAGACGATCAGAATTTCCTATTGTTTTTTTTTCCACCGATGGAAAAAAGTCCGATGGGGCCCACACACGATCGTTTTTTCCAATGAAAAAAGTCCATCTGACTTTTTTCATCGGAAAAACCGACCGTGTGTACAGGGCATTTAAGAATGAGAAAGTATAATAAGTTCTGCTTTAGGCCCCTTCACATGGGGCAGTTTCCGTTGTGATCAGCAAGGGATCTGTGAACTGATCTCCTGCTAAATGGAGTGGGTAGATGACACATCCATGTCCATTCAGTATCGGAAGAGCGGACATGGGCAGAACCCATTCTGCTCTATGAGTGGCCCGGAGTAAATGGACTCCACTATCCATTTACACCCGGCTACCACTGATCGGTGCTGCCTAAACGGAAGATGATGGAGTCCTCTTCCATTCTTTTTAGTGGGCTTGCTCAGACTCTGAGGTAGGTGGGTGTAAACGGACTTGTGTCCACCTGTCCATAGGGATGAATGGATCTTCCAATCAGGTCTGCCTGAAAAACTGACAGGCGGATCTGATCAGAATGTCCATTTGAGAGGGGTCTTAAGAATAAGAGGCTTTTGTATCTTCCCTTTGACAGTTGATAGCATAAGAGCACTATAATAATAATGTTAGATACTTTAAATTCATACAATTGTTTACCATTTGATCCTTCATTGTGATTTTTAAAGTGTAACTCCACTTTAATGAGAAAAAAACATTCCCCTCTGGGCGATATATGTACATTAAAAGGATTTTAACAAAAATTGTAGCGGATGCCGTACTTTTTCTGTTGTGAAGAAAAATATGTTTTTGTCACCATGTCCTTTCCAGACAGATTCCTGAATGGGAGGATTTGTGTTCATTATAACCACATACATAGGCGTGCATGCAGGGTGTGCCAGGTGTGCCTGGGCTCACCCTAATGACTCAATGGGGCTCCTAATTTTTTGGGGAAAAAAACGAATTAAGAAAATAAAATTGTAAATAATAAGATTGTAAATAATAATAAAAAAATAAATAAAATTGTAAGAAAAAAACAAAAATGTACATGCCCCCTGTTTAGTCCCATGATATTTCACCAAAGCTCCCTAATTGGAAAAATGTGAAAAAAAAATAATAAAAAAATGTAAATAATAATAAAATAAAAATGTAAAAAAAAATAAAAAATGTAATTGGAAAAAAATAATAAAAAACAAAATGGTAAAAATAAAAACTACTGACACTGTCCTCTGCCCCACTGACACCAAACTCTGCCCTGCTGACATCATCCACTGCTCTACTGATGCCGGCAGTATATACTGTATACACATGCACATGCATATGTGTTTGAGCTTTGGGGTGCACACCCTAATGCTATAGGCTGTGCACACCTATGACCACATACTACACGTTGAGTGTTTCAATCAGGAAAGCTGCAATTTCTGTATCCCTTAGAAGTACTGTAGATAACCCTTAGAGTGTATCTTGCCAAAAATGTAATTTGTATTGCAGGATGCCTAAAATATTTTAGTGCAGCTGTCTTAAAATACAATAAGCCAATCACACATTCAGGAAAATACATTTATTGTGGTTTTCTATACACCAACATTGTAAAAAAAGCCTCCAGGTTGCCATATTGCATTGAGTATTTTAAATATTAGGGGTTTGTTCACACCCTGTCCATTGAGCCATGTTTTTCTGCTCATCATGTAGGTTGTGAACTGGCACATAAGAAACAATTGCTTTCTATGGGGCTGATTTAAGAAAATGTTGGCGCATTTGCGCGGGCAGGAATAATTATTGTGACATGGCGCATGCTGTCGGCTTGCGTCGGATTCGTGCAATCGCTGCACGTACGGGCGCATACACATTCTTAAATATGAAACAGACATCGGGCACTTGCTCATTGTAATGCTGATCATGTTAATGAGCTTTTCCTTATCACATGGAGAATATTGCTTCCACTTTTATTCCTTTCATTCACTTCTTTTTGAAACAACTCAATATTCATTCTAGAGATCTTCCTCCTATCAACAACTGTGCAGATGTTTACTGAACTTGTAATTGTGCATTTTATGGTGATAGTCTATAATCATTGGTGGAGCCAAAACTTCCATGAAAACATCTTCTCAACACATGTCTGTGTATTGTGCATTCTGGACAATTCATACACTGTGCAATCTGATTGGATGACATTTACATCCACTCATTTCTCTGAGCAATTCATTTCCCCATACACTGTGCAATCAGATTGCACAGTGTATGGGGAAAGAATTGTCCAGAATGCACAATACACAGACATGTGTTGAGAAGATGTTTTCATGGAAGTTTTGGCTCCACCAATGATTATAGACTATCACCATAAAATGCACAATTACAAGTCCAGTAAACATCTGTACATTTGTTGATAGGAGGAAGATCTCTAGAATGAATATTGAGTTGTTTCAAAAAGAAGTGAATGAAAGGAATAAAAGTGGAAGCAATATTCTCCATGTGATAAGGAAAAGCTCATTACCATGATCAGCATTACAATGAGCACAAGCCCAATGTATAAGCAGTTGTGCACTCTAGAGAACGCAGATGCGCCCGTGTACAACAAACATATTTAACAAGCTAAAGCGTGTGCGCCCTGTCAGGCGAGCATAAAATGGTGTGCTTTGTCAATGCAAATGTGCAGTTGAGTAAGCTGAAAGAAGGGTGTAAAAAGGCTTGATTAGTTGTAAGACAGATCTACATGTTCTGGACAGAATTTGTGCATTTAAACAATATTATATACATACTTTTTAGCCTGGTAACAGAAGATGGTAAATTAGTTTCAGTTATCTACAGTATTCAGACAAAAATGTTGAAGATTACATTGGCTGCGCTTGCTAATGGTAGGCGCGAAAGATTGCGCAAGTGCGCAACAGCGCTTCCTATGTAAATATGGTTTGGTGCATATAAGTGCACCATAATTTTTGATAAATGTTTTGAGTCCCATTTTTTGTGCAATTGCTCCAATTTCTCCACTGCACCACAGGCGCAGGTATTTAGTAAATCACCCCCAATGTGTCTTGTTCACATCCATACATCCCTGGTACCCAACCTGCAGCCCAGGGGCCACATGTGGCCCTTTGTCACTTTTTGTGAGGCCTTTGGGGTCCCTTCAAGCACTAATATATGTTTCCCTATTGCTCTGTTATAGCAGTGATTTCTAGCAGTCTCGTATGATATATCTCCAATCTATGACTGTCTTCTGAATCATGTCCTGAGTCTCCAACAACTCCTATAGCATGTTCCTGGTTTCTGACAGTCTCCTGTAGCATGTTAGGAATGTTACCATCGGTTGCATCATGTAGTCATTCTCCAACCATCTCCTTTATCATGTCTGCAGTCTCCAAACCATCTCTTGTACAATGTCTGCAATCTTATACCATCTCCTGTATTATATCCATAGTCTCCGACCATCTCTTTTATCATGTCTGCAGTCTCTGACCGTCTCTTGCATCATATCTGCAATCTGTGACCATCACTTGTATAATTTTCACAGTCTAAAACCTCTAATGGTCTCTCTTATGTCATGCCTGTAGTCTTTGGCCAACTCCTGTATTATAAAAATAACAGTGTGCTAAAGAATAAACCGCCCCCTTTCCTTAACACACTCCACTGCGCCTTGGAGAAACGTCTGATAAATTCAGACGGAATTACCCTATCAGCTGCTACTTTAAAAAATAAAAAGTGAAAAATAATTTTGAATAACCAAAATAGTAGCGCTCAGTGTCTTACAACACAAATCTAAATATGAACCATATACACTCCGTGAGATAGTGCATGGATGCAAATGTTCATAAATATACACCCTGTAAAGAAATGTGCATACAATAAACTCATCAAGTGTCCATAACGTTCATGACAGTGATTTAAAACAATTGATATAAAGTGTTTAACTGAAAATGAGTCCATAAAAAAGTGCACAAAATAAGTCCATAAAAAGTGCATCCAAAAGTGACTTCAAATGAAGATGATGACAAATAAAACTTTCTTGTGTTAACTTGACAACTTTCACCACACCAATGTGCTCAGTGATTCCACTCCCTAAGGACTTGCACTCACCACAAGAATATGCCTCGCACTCTCAAGCCTACTATAAACTTGCCTGGCGTTTGGAAATGTTTGCTTTGAAGTGCCCAATTTGATCTGTCTAAATGTGAGTGTAACCATTGATGGTCACTTGTTCTGTGTTATTTTAATTAAAAGTTTAGATATACTTCACTATTGGAAGCATTTGTTTTTTCATGTGGGAGACTTGACTGACCTAATTTCATCATTTTGGAATCGTTTGTGATACCCTGGGGGGTAATCAAGCTGATTAGCCAAGCATGAGAGTGCGAGGCATATTCTTGTGGTGAGTGCAAGTCCTTAGGGAGTGGAATCACTGAGCACATTGGTGTGGTGAAGGTTGTCAAGATAACACAAGAAAGTTTTATTTGTCATCATCTTCATTTGAAGTCACTTTTGGATGCACTTTTTATGGACTTATTTTGTGCATTTTTTTATGGACTCATTTTCAGTTAAACACTTTATATCAATTGTTTTAAATCACTGTCATGAACGTTATGGACACTTGATGAGTTTATTGTATGCACATTTCTTTACAGGGTGTATATTTATGAACATTTGCATCCATGCACTATCTCACGGAGTGTATATGGTTCATATTTAGATTTGTGTTGTAAGACACTGAGCGCTACTATTTTGGTTATTCAAAATTATTTTTAACTCCTGTATTATGTCTGCATTCTCTGACCATCTCTTATATCATGCCCATATTTGTTGACTATATTGTGTTGTGTGCCTGCTGTCTCTGACACTGAATGTTCACTGAATAGTATGTGTGGCCCTTTGGTGATGTTGGGGGCTGCACTTGAGCCCCTTATTTCAAGAAAGTTGACCACAACTGCCATACATGTATGCAGAATATCACAGTTGAATGGACATGGCATGAACAAGCCCTTATAGAAAATAACAGCATTTTCAGAATGAAATGGAAGGGGTAATTTGTAATAACAATAAATTACAAAATTACTTATGTACCAATTTCATATGCTATGTTATTTTTTTATTTATTTTTTTACCAAAGTGGAGTTCTCCTTTAAGAAAAACTCATAATTTCCTACCCTCAGGGACCTTTTTTGGTTCTCTGTAATTTCAAACTATATATTTTGAAAATAAAATTTAAGTACTGCCGCTGTGTCACAAAAATTAATTAATCATGTTTTCTCTGTTACTAAGTTTACTTTTTAAAAGTCGGTTAGAGCAGAAGGTCCAGGTTACTGCAGCAGAGACAATTATTTAGTTCTTTCTGGCTGCAGGTACAGTTGAATTCATAATCTCTCTGCTGGTGGTAAACTAATTAAATGCCATTAGATAATAAAGACACGCTGACATAATTAAAATAACAGGCGAATGATCAAATCTATTAGTAGTCCAAAAGCATTTAGAGCTGATTAATGCTAACACCTAATTGTGCCTGGTGTTAATAGGACACAAGGTAACCCCTCAAGTTAATTTAATGCCCATACGACAACATTAGACTAATAGAAGATGATCGTTTCATTAAATTGCATTGTAACCCAATGTACTGAACAATTACTGGCTCACAAGACTGTATAGTGTAAAACTATGTTCAGCCAGAGTTGATAATGTTCCACTAATATTGTGGCAAAGCATTTAACCTGTGAATGAGAAAATCTCATGAAAGGCAGAAACATGCTTACTGCATGCTGTCACTGTTTAGTGAAGCATTCCTATGATTTTATTACAGCGCATCAATTTATAAGTAGCATGAAAGATACACATGGGAATACCAATTCTCTACACATGCACACAACTAATTATCCAGCACTCTGTCCTCTTAGCCAGCAAAGGGGAGTGATTTAAACTAAAGTAAGGCACCCTTTTGTGTTTTGTGCACTTGTACAGAATTGCCAAATGTTAATTCCAGCTCTATATAATAAATCAACAAACTCCTGTCATTGTTACATTTTCTCCCCTCTCTACTTTGTCCTGCAGGTGAGGTACAGTATTTGTAGAGCATTTCCATTTTTTTCATAAAGGGAAAGTAAAAAAGCATCAAACATGATATTATGTTTTATTATAAATGTATATATTCCTAAATGTATTTTTAGGAATGCCGTCATATTTTTAACAACATACAAGCAGGGAGGCAGAAAATTAAAATTACGTTTCAAATTATGACAGTCTAAACCACAAAAAATCTTAAGTCCCAAATTAAATTAACCACTTGCCTACTGGGCACTTTTACCCCCTTCCTACTCAGGCCAATTTTAAGTTTTCAGCGCTGTCATATTTTCAATGACAATTGCGTGGTCATGCAACACTGTACCCATATGAAATTTTGGGGCAAACTTAAATCACCTTTGGCTTAATAGAGTTAAGCCAAAGTGTGTTAATAGAGTTTCGAAATGATACTCTAATAACACACACAGTATTTGATTTCAGCAATATGTGCACAGTTAGAATTCGACTGGAGTTTAATGTAAAATTTGATTTGAATTTCAGTCCAAATTTCCAAAATTCAGACGAATTTTGTTTCGTTATTCGGAGCAATCGGTAAAAAATGTTTATATTGTAATTCGGTATTCGTATATATCCGAATCTCTGAATAATGAAAAATTTGTCTGAATATTAATTCGTAACGAAATGAGCCACACATGTTTAGCTGTTCGTGTGGGTGGATTCTTGCACTGACAGCTCGGTCTGGATTGCTGAGAACGCCGGGGGCTCAGAGCTGACTCCATTTCCGGCATGGCCTGGTGAAGGAGCACACATGCTCGGATCACCAAGCCACACCCTCTGCTTCTGTCCCCGATTGGTCCTGGAAGTGACGTCAGCTCCGTTCTCAGCAATCCGGTCCGAGCTATCAGTGCTTGGATCCATCCACATATACCACCCACTGGAACCCAGAGACGCAGAAACGGCAGGACTTCTTCCGGCTACCATGGAGTGAGGCTCCCATGTGTTACAAGGCACTTTTCCTTGGACCCATTGTGAGTTCCTGACTTATTTTACTATTAAAGTGTCCTTTTACATATTGCACTTAGAAGCGCTGTTCTCTTCTTCTCCTTCTGTTACAGAGTTTCCTTCTAGCTCTTTAGAACTGTCTGCTTCCAGTATGGACTAATGGATTCTCTATAGACTGCATTTAATTACATTACAGATATATTGCTTGGGATCTATACATGCATAATACAGTGGTGGCCAGCTGTGGGTCTTACAGGCTTTTTCCCCTTGTGTGAGAAGTACATATCCTCCTTTGCATTCACATGAGCCCCAAGTGGCTGCGCTATTTTCAAATCAGGACAGTGGGTGTGGGGAGAGGATACCCTGCCCAGTGCCACAGGGAGGGGGTTCAGGGGGGGGAGCAGAGGCTGCAGATGTAGGAACATGTTACATGTTTCACCCTAAAAACAGGTGGAACATGTAACATGTTCCAAAGCTGAACTTATCTTTTAAAGCTCAGCCTTTTTGCCACTGCATATACAGTATGTGTTATATGGGTGAAAGAGGTTAAACGCCGCCATCCTTGCTTTGAGACTTTGCCCCAAAATTTGCTTTGTCAAACTGAACCTTGTTTAAGGGACTTTTGATTTTTGATGTAATCCTTTGCTATGATTCTTTGCCTGTATCTTAGATGTCCTCAATAGGGCAAACCGCGGTTTGGGGTTGTGACACAGTGAAACCTCCTTCTAGCAGACCTTCCTGGTGAAAATAAGATGTTCCTTGAAATGGTCATACATGGATCCCTGCTGAGATTTGATCTATGTATGGCCAGGCTGATTGTACTCAAGTTGATTACCTGGGTAAAACCAGCCTGTCAGATTTTTTACATTCTATTACTGCCTGCGGTTATAGTCACTAGCAGTAATAATTGTGTTCTGCTGTCCTGGAAGGCTCCCCGCTACAATTATTAATAGTGTTTGGCCTTTGGGCAGAACCTAAGTACTGTACAGATGATCCACTAGGGAGCGCCCAATCCTTCCTGTTTCTCCATTTAGCAAAGTTCTTTGTTTATCTTGCATGTAACATGATCTCTGAATAGGGGAGAGGATTATGTAATTAATTTGAATATCTCCCATTCGAAAGAAAACATGCTACATGCAGTGTTAAAAATGACAGCACTTTTCAGTAGGGGAAGGGGGATCCCCATCAAACCTACTTCACTGATGTTATGCCCAAAGCCACAAAGTTTTTAACCCTTGCAGTGCCATATGTTCAGAGACAGAAAGAGTACTGGCATCCCTGCACAGAAGATATATAGAGGATCAGGTTGCCTGCACCACATAGGACATATTTTACTACAGGTAAGTTAGTTCAGTAAAGCTGTAGAAAAAAAAAATGTTTTAGCTAGTCAGAGATTTTCTGTAACCTATATGTAGCAGGCATTTTGTAATGCAATTTCTCCTTTTGACCACAAGATGGAGACAGAGAGATGCTGACTTGTCCTCTCAGAAAACTCAGAAGCACAAAGCACACTGAGAAAAAGGGAAGTTTCAGGAAGTGCTGAGGTAAATGAGGAGAGGGAAGTACTGAGGTAAATTGGAGAGAGAGTGCTGACAGGAGACAGAGAAGAGGAGATTTCTTAAAAGAGAGGGAGATACCAAGGCTCAAAAAGTCCTTTGCTGGGACACAGTGACACTTAACAGTGAGGAGAGAAGGAGTGTGAAAGGAGAACTGTGCGTCCATGAAGGACAAACAGGTAGTCCAGCACCCTCCCAGACAAGAGAGCCCAAGCCACAAAAGCCCCTGGAGTTGTGCCAGCCTGGGCTCCTGTAGCAGGGGAGAGATCTGCGCTGCCCCAGCATCTTAAGGCTGTCGAGAACTGTACAGAGGACAGTGTGGTGAGAGGACAGGTGCTGAGGGGAGTGCCATCTTAGAGAGAGAGAGAGACTGAGCCAGAGAGGGGAGGCCGAAGTGTGGCTGAGGGAACGCTAGTGGAGAGAGAGAGGGATCAAGCCATTGAAGCCCCTTTGCTGTACCACAGTTTGCATGGAGAGAGACCCACACCACCAGAGGCTGAACCACCGTCGGGGTACCAACATGCTGCACTACAGACTGGATTTGCCCCGGGCAACTCAGAGTGAGCACACATCCTGCCAGAGGGATCATTATTGCTGGGTCTGGTGAGAGGGCCTTGCGCTCATTATTTGTTATCGCTGCTATAGACTGAGCCATATAGACTGAGCCATTAGTAACTGCCTAACCTTCTACCCTAATACTGCCTGCAGGCCTTACTGCCGGCCGCGAAATGCTCCAACGAGCTCCAACGATTTAGCTAGTGAAGATTTACAACTAAAGACTGCCCCTAACCGTAGTTATCCCGGAACCTTGGCCATTTGCTAGTTAATGGTGTGCTATACCCTTGTTTATGCATTTGAGTGCACTCAAAACACAAAAACACAGTGTAGGATTATATTCACACTTGCTGTATTCTGGCTAATGATTCAAATTTGTCTGCTGTGTGAAATTTTGTTTAAATGGATTACTTATGTTAATCTGTATTAATAGATTAAGCATATTTACCACAAGACAGGTGTGTGTTTGTTTATTGGCAATTGGTAGTGCCCCACAGCCATGATGAAAGGTGTAGCTCACCTGTATTATAAATTAAATTACCGGCTCCTTCGGGGGTGGCGCTACATATATAAGCTTTTTGCCACACCCCTCTCACCAAACCCAACCGTGGCTCTCCTGAACAACAAACCTGAGTCCTTGACTCACAGTCAATTTAAACTCCTGCTCCGTGTCACAACATCAACCATAGCAAAAGCCTGAAAATCCTCCTCCCTGTGTGTTCTTGCAACAAAGCACAGAATCACCCAAGCTTTGATTCACGCTAAGATAGAGGCTACATTATTAGACAAAGTTCCAAAATTCGAGATTCTCTGGAACCCATGGATAACTAATTTCTTACCCCCGGGTTTTGACAAGAACCTATTGCGCCCATAACCCTTTTAACATGCTCTTTTCACCTTACGCTTTAGGTCTGCCAACACACCCTCCCCTCATCCCCTCCTTCTCCCTCCCACCTAACCTCCACTATCCTTCCCTTCCTGATCTTTCCTCTTTCCCTTCTCTGCTCTCACCCTTTCACATTACAGTACTCTCTTGTCCCCTATCCTTCCCTACTCCCTTCAGTTTTGATATTTCCCTAGATCTTCCTCGCAGCTCCCCCTCTCCTGGCTTGGACCCTTAACCAAGATTACCCCCAAACATGCCCATATCATCTACCGTATCCTACAGTCTCCCAGATCTCTAATGCTCCCTGTTACTCTCCCTGTTAGTGAGCCTTACCGTCACCCCATTATTAATGACTGGGCATGTCACGGAGGGTCACAACTGAACCCCTCCTCCTCCCTTCTCTCTTTCCCCCAGTTCCCCACTCCCACAGTCCGTGTGATCTATGCCCATAACACTTCCACTTACCCCGATGAAACTTAAGGTAAATAATCCTTCCTCATTTTCTATCGAATGGGTACTTGGCCTCCTTTGATCTTTACTGATCACTTGTACTTGCTTTGTACCAATGACTCTAATGCCACGTACACACAATCGGATTTTCTGTCGGAAAAACCTTGGATGGTTTTTCCGACGGAATTCCGCTCAAGCTTGGTTTGCATACACACGGTCACACAAAAGTTCTCGGAACTTTCGACCGTCAAGAACGCGGTGATGTACAACACTACGACGAGCTGAGAAAATGCTTCCGAGCATGTGTCAAATTGTTTCCGAGCATGCGTTGGAATTTTGCGCATCAGGAATTACTACAGACGATCGTAATTTCCGTTCGGAATTTTTTCCGTCTGAAAAATTGAGAACCAGCTCTCAAATTTTTGCTGGCGGTAATTCCGACAGGAAAAGTCCGATGGAGCCTACACACGGTCAGAATTTTCGACCAAAAGCTCACATCGGGCTTTTCTTGTCGGAAAATCCGACCATGTGTACGCAGCATAACACTATTACTTGCATTCCTAATCTGGAATATATTGTTCCTTTCCTTCAATTGTTTGAATAAATTTCCAAAGGTTAGAGGTGTTGTCTTCCCCTCACAACACAGTTTGTTCCCAAGATGGGGTGTCTGGGGGTGCAAGACAACACTCCGCACCATGCCTTCAGCTCTCGGAATGGCGTGCATTGTTCCACCAAGCCTGTTTTTACAAATTTGTCATTTTTACCCTTTTATGCAATACTTCTTACTAGCTCTTATTGTTTTGTAGATAATGTTCAACTTCTGTACATTACGCTAAACCTCAATAAAAAAACATTGAACAAGAAATTGATTGTTACAACTTACTTTCTTTTACTGTCTACTGGTTTTGTGGTGGTCACTGTCTACTGGTTCTGTGGTGGTCATGTTTTACTGTCAAGATAGGCTATATGTATATTTTCCCTCATCCAACATTGTACTGGACTTTGGTTTGTATTTTATTATGCTGTATTGCTTATTTGGAAATAAAGCACATCTGTGTTTGTAAAAAAAATATATTTCTTAGCTAAACAATAATATCAGTGTGTTTGATCTGACCCACAACATGTTAATGCACGTATATGACATAACTATGTTCTGTTCTCTATATAGTTATTACAACTTTTTTTCATAAGACCTGGTGAAGCTTGAAAGAGAAACGTGTTGACACATGAGGAATTTACATATATGCTCAATATTTGGCAAATTAGCCCTGTAGTGCATGATATTGTATTTTCCATGAAAACAAATTGCCTAAATGCACAGCATTCATTAAATTGGTTTGTTTTTACTAAGCTATTTTGGAAATGTTTTTAATATGATATGGAAAAAAATATATATATTTATAAACCTTTTGTGCTCCTTATTATGCCAATCCAACATTTTTTAGCTGTATTCTTTATACTCAAAGTGTAGAGAATTAGTACTCCAAAAGTGGCGCTGTGATTTAACCTTATAATAGGTTTACACCCAGAGTAACAAAAAAGTTCATAATATAACGTCTATCAAAGTTGTGCAAAACAAAGTGTTCAGATCTTCTCCCATTGAGATAAATATCAATCATGCACAACCTTGCATGCACTGGGGATCCCTCTCACCAGCAGGTATAAACTCACCAAATCGCAATGCCTCCCACGATTATGGTTGTCATAAAACACTTACAGTATGTTAATATCAAGACGGTCGGGTATGAAATGTCACTAAGTATCTCCCCAGGATTCATAAATGGCCATTGTCATGAAAAAGAAAGCACAGATTTCTGCCACTAAAATTTATTTGACAAGTAGAAAGCCACTCACATATTAAAAGCAATCAGATCGCATGTAAATCAAAGGCTTTGTCTCTCTGTGTGATAGACATATGTTGGTCTCACTACCTTTGGACACCACGACTAGCTCTGCATCTATTTCCGGTTCCGATCCTAACGTCAACTGTGGTCACCGCGTAACCACGCTCTGACACGATTCATCACTTCTGACTTTGTCACAGGGGGTGGTTACACGGCATGGTAGCCCTGCTTATGTATTGTCCTCTTATTCAAGGTTAACACATTCATTACCACTCAAGTACTATGCATCATATGCTGCTATTCATCCCCCACAGTGATCTAACCACCTGTGCAATTACCTCTCAATTGCCAATGATCTTCCTCTACCCCATTTTCCCTCAATACTGCTTGATTATCAAACACATCTGACAATCCACATTCTACTGAGTTGATCTTACTGGAGGATACATGTAGCGTTCACAATATATATTTTATATTAGCTTGTTCAAATTTGTTATACTATCTGAATGTGGCAATGACTGTTTTTATTACATTTTAGCTAAATATCAGCTTTAAGAAAAAAAAATATAATAAATCAAGCTCCATCCTACATATTGATTCGGAATTTAAAATAGACACAGTAACATAATGCTGCTAAAGCCAGATAGTGGTCAGCAATTGCAGCCTAGTAGATCTTTTAGGAAATTCTCAGCAGAATCTACTTGCCTTTTCCACTTTCAGTGAATACAGCTTTTAGGCAAAGAACATGCCTGATGCTCTGACTTTTGGACGAACATGTGACACATTCTATGTGACAGCACTGGGCCAATGAGCACCGTCAAACAGGGAGTCCATAGTCCTGTGTAAGATTGACATTTGGATTTCACTGCTCTTTTCTCTTGCAAGTAAAGTCTAAGATCATTGTAATTTAGATGGGGAACCTGTAAAGTGATATTAAACCCAGAGTACCAACTTCCTATTGATCACCCTCTTTTACTGCATTACAAAAATAAATATTTATATTTATATATATTTATATATATTGTGACAGCAGGAAGGTAAAGTCACCTGGTTGCATCCAGGGGGGTAGATATATTTCGCCCAGATTCAGGCTTTACGCCGACTTATACAACTAGGTGGAGAGTTGTATAAGCCCAGCTAAGGCTAGTGGGCTCATGGATGACTCATACCTCTAGGGAGAGTGTGGGGCGTCGTGCAGACAGGGAGTTGATGAGACCAGCTGAAGCTTGTCAGCTCATTTAGGCCTCTATAAGAACTCCCAGCTTCATTAGATGTTAGCTCATGCCTGGACCCAGACCTGTGTGGACTGTCTAGGGAGAGTGAACCCCTGTGCGGTGAGACAAAGCCTGTGTGGCTATTTGCTTGGACATTTAAAACCAGGGACTTAGGGACTAGGACAGCACTAGGCTGATCCCAGTTGTTAGTTAGGAAACCTGTATGTTTAGTCAGAGGTCAAGTTGACCAGGATTTATTTTGTTTATGTTTCTTTTGGCTTTGCTGTGTTTTGTCACTGTAAATAGAAAATAAACCGCACCTTTTTTTTGATTTTGAAAACCACAACCTCCGTTTGCTGGGCCTGTTTTTGTGTGGGGAGCCCATCCCGGGGGTCACACACACCCGCTGCCGAGCTAACCCCCTCACAGTTGGTGGAGAATGCGGGCAGTTTTTTTTAAGCCAGCATGGAGGAGATACTGAAGCAGCTGGCTCTAGCAAATGCCAATCAACAGCAGACAAATGCAGGTTTGCAAAAGAGCCTTGCAGCTCATCAACAGAGCCTTGCAGCTCAACAACAGAACTTCGCAGCCCAGCAGCAAGCTCATCAACAGAGCCTTGCAGCCCAGCAGCAAGCTCACCAACAGAGTCTGGAAGCTCAGCAACAAGCCCAGCAGCAATCTGAGGCCCGCTTCATAGACCTGTTACAGAAGCAAGAGCAGAGACTACAACAAATGGAAGCAGTAATGCAGCAACGTCCGCAGACCAGTGAGGAAAGCCGTCCCACTAATACCGCGTCCTTTGGGGTGAGTCGTTTATTGACAAAAATGACTGGAGAGGATGATCCAGAGGTATTTTTGACCACATTTGAAAGGACTGCTGAAAGAGAAAAGTGGCCTGAGGAGCAGTGGGCTGGACTGGTGGCTCCTCTGTTAACTGGTGAATCGCAGAAGGCTTACTATGACCTAGAGCCTGACCAAGCAAAAGACTATGTGATGCTAAAAGCTGAAATATTGGCAAGGCTGGGTGTCACCCAGGCTGTCCGGGCTCAGCGTGTGCATAACTGGACTTTCCAGCTTGGAAAACCCCCCAGGTCTCAAATGTATGATCTCATTCACCTGAGCAGAAAGTGGCTACAGCCAGAGACTTTGTCCGCACCAAAGATTGTGGAACGTGTTGTAATGGATCGGTTTTTGAGAGCTCTTCCTACTGCCATCCAAAAGTGGGTAAGCCATGGAGACCCAGAGACGGCCGATGGTCTTGTGGATCGTGTGGAGAAATACTTGGCTACAGAGAACCTGACGGCCTCTTCCAGAGACACTCGGACTTTCCACCCTAAGACCAGACCATCCCCAGGGGCGGATAAGAGGATTCCAAGGGGTAAGGGTGGAGAGAGTGAGAGGGTGGGAGCTCTACCCCAAGTTTGGCGAGAACAGCCTGGGAAATCAGCGGCTCAAGAGGCGGCAAGAAGGATCGTTTGCTACCGCTGCCGGCAAGCGGGACATATTGCAGCCAATTGCCCGGTTGTGGAGGAACCCATGCAGTGTGACTTTCTGACGGGCAGACGTCAGTCGCTGTGTGCGACAGTCGCATGCACTGCCATTCGAGGAACTGAGAAACATTTATGCAAAATGTGTGTTAATGGTAGAAATGTTGTGGTATTGCTGGATTCAGGTAGCCTTGTGACCCTGATAAAGGCTGAGTTAGTTAAAACAGAGGTCTCTGGGAATAGCAAGGTAGCTGTTATTTGTGTGCATGGGGACACCCGAGAGTATCCAGTGACTACAGTGTGTTTCGAGACCCCCAAAGGTACCCTCTCTCATCCAGTGGGCTTAGTATCTCAGTTACCGTATGACGCCATTGTGGGAAGGGATTTTCCGAAGTTCTGGGAACTGTGGGATGATCCTGAGCCCCCCACTGGTGCCCCTATGTACCAGGAATGTGATAGCCAGAACTCCCCTGAGAGTGGTGAGGACTCTCCGGAATTTCCCTTATCAGTATTGGCAGGGGAGACTCAAGAAACTGGAGAGGAGCCCACCTCCTCAGACGAAAACCTACCGTCTGTGGAGTTTTCTGATCTTGAGGTTCACAGGGAAAACTTTGCCACAGAACAGTTGAAAGACCCCGCCCTAATAAAGGCACGGGAAAACGTAGTGAAAATAGATGGCGAGTTAGTGAACCCAGATAATACCTGCACTTACCCATACTTCAGCGTAGAGAAGGACCTACTGTATCGGGTGGCAAAAAGGGCAGAAGAAACCGTTGAGCAGCTTGTGGTGCCCAAACCTTACAGGAAGTTGGTGTTGGAGTTGGCCCATGGGCACATTCTTGGAGGTCATCTGGGGACAGAGAAAACCCGAGAGAGGGTATTACAGAGATTCTATTGGCCGGGGGTGATGAAGGACATAGAAAATTATTGTTCCTCCTGCCCTGTGTGTCAGAGGTCGGCCCCGATGCCACATTTCCGTAGCCCGCTGGTCCCTCTACCCATCATTGAGGTCCCGTTTGAGAGGATCGCCATGGATTTGGTAGGTCCTATAATCAAGTCCGCTAGGGGGCACCAGTACATATTAGTTATAATGGACTATGCCACCCGTTATTAAGAAGCGATCCCTCTCCGAAATACCTCGGCCAAAACCATAGCCAAAGAGCTATCTCTGGTGTTTAGCCGGGTGGGTATTTGTAAAGAACTGCTTACGGACCAAGGTACACCCTTTATGTCCCGGGTTATGAAGGAGCTGTGTAAATTGTTCAAAGTGACGCAATTACGTACATCTGTGTATCACCCCCAAACCGATGGGCTGGTTGAAAGATTCAACAAAACCCCTACGAGATAATGGAAAAAGTGAGCGAAGTGAATTACAAGGTCAGACAACCAGGAAGGCGAAAGCCCGAACAGATCTATCACGTTAATCTGTTGAAAGCCTGGAGGGATAGAGAGTCCCTAGTCGCAGACACTTGGTCACCAGCTCAAACTGGTTGCGTGATTCCTGAGGTTGGAATAGCAGCCACCTTGTCACAACCCCAACAACAGGAGTTTAAGGAGTTTGTGCTTCGCAACAAGGAGGTATTCTCTGAGCTGCCGGGACAAACATCTGGGGTAGAGCATGACATCATTACCCCGCCCGGTGAAAGGGTGAAGTTAAAACCCTATCGGATCCCAGAGGCCCGACGGGAGGCAATACGGGAGGAAGTACAGAAAATGCTGAACTTAGGGGTGATAGAGGAGTCCCAAAGTGATTGGTCTAGTCCCATTGTGTTGGTGCCTAAACCGGATGGGAGCTGGCGATTTTGTAACGATTTTCGTCAGTTGAACAAAGTTACAAAATTTGACACCTACCCCATGCCACGTATAGATGAGTTGATCGACCGGCTGGGAACAGCCCGATACATGACGACTCTTGACCTCACAAAAGGGTATTGGCAAATCCCCCTGGCCAAATTGGCCAAAGAGAAAACCGCATTTGTAACCCCAGACGGGGCGTTCCAATATAAGAGAATGCCGTTCGGGTTACAGAATGCGCCGGCCACATTCCAGCGGAAAATGGACCAGATGCTGAGGCCCCATCGGAAGTATGCTGCGGCTTACCTGGATGACGTAATTATCCATAGCACAGATTGGGCCACACATCTGCCAAAAGTGCAAGCAGTCCTGGACTCTGTTCGGGAAGCGGGGTTTACGGCTAACCCCAAGAAGTGTACCATTGGGCAGGAGGAGGCCAAATATCTTGGGTACACCATTGGGAGGGGAGTAATAAAACCCCAACTCAACAAAGTCGAGGCCATCCAGAGTTGGCCACGTCCCAACAGCAAGAAGCAGGTACGAGCCTTTCTGGGAATCGCTGGGTATTATCGGCGATTCATTCCCCACTTTGCTTCTAAGGCTGTGCCCCTAACCAACCTAACGAAGGGGAAAGGGTCGGTCATGATTAAATGGACCCCCGAGGCTGAGGCAGCATTCCAATTCTTGAAACAAGCCTTATGTAGCCAGCCAGTGTTGTACTCACCCGACTTCTCTAAAGACTTTGTCGTACAAAGTGATGCGTCAGATGTGGGGTTAGGAGCAGTATTGTCCCAGGTCTGGAACGGGGAAGAGCACCCAGTCATTTACCTCAGCAGGAAGTTGAAGTCCCATGAGGTAAATTACGCCACCGTTGAAAAGGAGTGTTTAGCGGTGAAGTGGGCTCTAGATTCCCTTCGGTACTACCTGCTAGGTAGGCACTTTGACATGGTTACGGATCACGCTCCGTTAAAGTGGATGGCTCAAAACAAGGAAACAAATAGAAGAGTGAATAGGTGGTTCCTGGCCCTCCAGGAATTCAACTTCACAGTAAAGCATCGCCCTGGCGTTCAAATGGGGAATGTGGATGCTTTGTCTCGAGTACATGAATGCCTGATTGCTGGTGTTCCAACCCCGAGGTTAAAACAAGAGGGGGGGTATGTGACAGCAGGAAGGTAAAGTCACCTGGTTGCATCCAGGGGGGTAGATATATTTCGCCCAGATTCAGGCTTTACGCCGACTTATACAACTAGGTGGAGAGTTGTATAAGCCCAGCTAAGGCTAGTGGGCTCATGGATGACTCATACCTCTAGGGAGAGTGTGGGGCGTCGTGCAGACAGGGAGTTGATGAGACCAGCTGAAGCTTGTCAGCTCATTTAGGCCTATATAAGAACTCCCAGCATCATTAGATGTTAGCTCATGCCTGGACCCAGACCTGTGTGGACTGTCTAGGGAGAGTGAACCCCTGTGCGGTGAGACAAAGCCTGTGTGGCTATTTGCTTGGACATTTAAAACCAGGGACTTAGGGACTAGGACAGCACTAGGCTGATCCCAGTTGTTAGTTAGGAAACCTGTATGTTTAGTCAGAGGTCAAGTTGACCAGGATTTATTTTGTTTATGTTTCTTTTGGCTTTGCTGTGTTTTGTCACTGTAAATAGAAAATAAACCGCACCTTTTTTTTGATTTTGAAAACCACAACCTCCGTTTGCTGGGCCTGTTTTTGTGTGGGGAGCCCATCCCGGGGGTCACACACACCCGCTGCCGAGCTAACCCCCTCACAGTATATATATATATATTGTGACAGTAGGAGCTACTGTCACGGTAAAATGGACAGTTTGCTGGACACAGGGTCTGCACATTTGCAAGGTGCAAGACTACAGAGCGTAGATGTGGACTGGAGAAGACTGCTTTCGCAGCTTTCTCCAGGTTTTGGTATTCTGGAAAGGGGCTTTGTAGTTTGGAGATTCCACAGTGTCTTTGGAGGGATGGGATCTCCATCTCTGTGTCCAGACTTTGCTGATTACCAGCAGGGTGTGTGCTCAGGTGAGCACAGCCCTTATAATGAATGTATGGGAAGACCTCATGGCTCCCAGTTGGAGACAGCTCCACACCAAGAGACAGGAGGGCTTCAGGAGTCAGAGAGGCTGTAGGAGACAGCCAAGAAGTTGGTGACTGCAAGAGGCAGCCAGAAAGTTGGTGACTGCAAGAGGCAGAGCTGTGGACGCTAAAGGGAAGCCGTCTACTTTGAGGAGTCCGGTGGTCTGGCTGACCAGGATAAAGTGCAGAAGTACTGCTACAGAGAGCCAGGTGGGCTAGCATTTTCTGTTCTGTGTATTTAATGGAGAAGAACCCCTGCGTGGGAAACCTTTGTTTGGACTTTTATTTTGCCTTTTTTAATAAAAATGGGCTACCATGCCCTTAAATATAGTTCCTGACTGGCTTGAATCGCTGGAAAATTGCATCTACCACTTGAGCTAAACAACCCCCATCTCACAATATACATCTCTTAATCGCTCCCCCCCCCCTGCACAATCTGAGATATGGATGCAGAGCTAAGAACAATCCTGTGTTACTAAAAACATCACACTAGGAAGTAGAAAGACTTTCCCCTGGCCCCATTTGCTAATGTGAGGCTCTCTAAAGGAGCCGCTATCGCTCACAATTTATACCACATTCCTCAAGTTTGTTTAATGTATTTTTGGTGGCTAGCAGGGAGCAGAAGAATCTATCAATCATTCCTACTAGATTTCCCAGTCCAATGATGAGTTTATTACGGGAAGACGTGCATCTACATACCGGAGCCACCCCTAAGGCTGATGCAAAGGGGCAGCTTTCAGGGGAAAAGAGGAAGTGAACAGCTTCCTCTGAGTCAACTAGCAGAGCATGTGCAATGGAGGTGGCAATAGTACAGTCAGAGAATCGGCTGCTATCTTGTTGTCACCAATGACGAGAAAGAGAGAAGAAATGGCAGGATCAACCAGGTATTTTATAATGTAGACGACATACAAAATTTTAAACTTGTTATAAAAAGAAAAAACAAACAAAAAATATAGTAATAATAATGCTGGGACATGATCTAGGTCAGGGGTCTCAAACTGGCAGCCCTCCAGCTGTTGCAAAACTACAAGTCCCATGAGGCTTTGCAAGGCTGACAGTTACAACCATGACTCCCACAGGCAGAGGCATGATGGGACTTGTAGTTCTGCAACAGCTGGAGGGCCGCCAGTTTGAGACCCCTGATCTAGGTTATTTGGGGGAAGGGGTAGAGTTGAAGGACTAAATTTGGGTCATACCTATGCAGACCTCGTAGGCAGGATGGATAATTAAATTTCCTGGTATATACAGTTGTTGACCACTAGAGGGATGCTAGGACATGATCTAGGTTATTTGGGGGAAGGGTTAGAGTTTAAGGACTAACTTTGGGTCATACCTATAGAGACCATGTAGGCAGGACTGATAATCACAATTCCTGGTATATAATGTTTTTGACCACTAAAGGGGGGAATTTACTAATCCTTATGTAAAAAGTACAATACAGGTACTTCTCACTTAACGACCAGGTTTCTGTTCCAATGACCAGCTCGTTAAATGAATTGGTCGTTAAACAAAGAGCAACAAGTAATCAATATTTTAAGCATTCTTAACTACTGTACTGTACTGTACAATACAATGATGTACAGTGCGTCGTTTGGGTGGGGAGAGCTGTTCGCAAGTTCGAGTGGTCGATAAACAGGTAAGTCGTTAAACGAGGAGTATCTGTAATGGAAATATGAAACAGAAAGAAAGTACTATTGGTCCTGTCAAAAATTACTGTCAAGTTCATTACATATGATTTTCAAGTGCATCATAGTAATAATTAGGGATGAGCTTTATGTTCGAGTCGAACATGAGTTTGACTGGAGCATTGGCTGTTCGTCCGTTCGGTGAACAGCTAACAATTTGGGGTGTTCGCTGGCAAATTCGAAAAGCCGCGGAACACCGTTAAAAGTCTATGGGAGAAATCAAAAGGGTTAATTTTAAAGGTTAATATGCAAGTTATTGTCATAAAAAGTGTTTGGGGACCTGGGTCCTGCCCCAGGGGACATGTATCAATGCAAAAAAAGTTTTAAAAACGGCCGTTTTTTTGGGAGCAGTGATTTTAATAATGCTTAAAGTGAAACAATAAAAGTGAAATATTTCTTTACATTTTGTACCTGGGGTGTGTGTATAGTATGCCTGTAAAGTAGCGCATGTTTCTCGTTCTTAGAACTGTCCCTGCACAAAATGTCATTTCTAAAGGAACAAAAAGTAATTTAAAACTATTTGCGGCTATTCATGAATTGCCAGGTCCCGGCAATACAGATCAAAGTCATTGAAAAAAACTGAAGGGGTCCCCGAACCAAAAAAAAAGCGTGGGGGTCCCCCCAAATTCCATATCAGGCCCTTCAGGTCTGGTATGGATATTAACCACTTGACCACTGGGCACTTAAACCCCCTTAATAACCAGACCAATTTTCAGCTTTCGGTGCTCTCACATTTTGAATGACAATTACTCAGTCATACAACACTGTACCCATATGAATTTTTTGTCCTTTTTTTCACACAAATAGAGCTTTCTTTTGGTGGTATTTAATCACTGTTGGGTTTTTTATTTTTTGCGCTATAAGAGAAAAAAGACTGAAAATTCTGTAAAAAAATGTTTTTTTTTCGTTTCCGTTATAAAATTTTGCAAATTACTATTTTTTCTTCATAAATTTTGGCCAAAATTTATACTGCTACAAATCTTTGCTAAAAATAAGTACAAATTGGTGCATATTACTTGGTCTTTGTGAAAGTTATAGAGTCCACAAGCTATGGTGCCAATATCTGAAAATTGATCACACCTGAAGTACTGACGGCCTATCTCATTTCTTGAGACCCCAACATGCCAGAAAAGTACAAATACCCCCCAAATGACCCCTTTTTGGAAAGAAGACATTCCAAGGTATTCAGAAAGAGGCATTGTGAGTTTTTTGAAGTTGTCATTTTTTCCCACAATTCTTTGCAAAATCAAGATTTTTTTTTCTCTTTTTTTTTTTCAGAAAATTGTCATATTAGCAGGTTATTTCTCACACCCAGCATATGCATACCACAAATTACACCCCAAAACACATTCTGCTATTCCTCCCGAGTATGGCGATACCACATGTGTGAGACTTTTACACAGCGTGGCCACATACAGAGGTCCAACATGCAGGGAGCCCCTTCAGGCGTTCTGGAGCACCGAGGCCAATTCTGACATTTCTGTCCTACATGTAAAAATCATCATTTATTTGCTTCAAAATTACATTGAACCCCAAAACATTATATATGTTTTTTTAGCAAAGACCTTAGAGAATATAATGGTGGTTGTTGCAACTTTTTATCTCGCACGATATTTGCGCAGCAATTTTTTAACGCGTTTTTTACGGAAAAAAATGTTTTGTGCTTAAAAAAAAAAAAACAGTAAAGTTAGCCCAATGTTTTTGCATAATGTGAAAGATGAAGTGACGCCGAGTAAATAGATACCTAACATGTCACCCTTAAAAATTGCACACGCTTGTGGAATGGCGCCAAACTTCGCTACTTAAAAAATCCCCATAGGCGACGCTTTAAATATTTTTACTGGTTACATGTTTTGAGTTACAGAGGAGGTCTAGGGCCAAAATGATTGCTCTCGCTCTAACGTTCGCGGCGATACCTCACATGTGTGGTTTGAAAACCGTTTTCATATGTGGGCGGGACTTACGTATGCGTTCGCTTCTGTATGCGAGCTCACGGGGACAGGGGCGCTTTAAATTTTTTTTTTTTTATTGTTCCTTTTACTTTATTTATTTTAGTTTGACATGTTTTTCCGCCCCCAATTTTTTTTTTTGATCACTTTTATACCTATTACGAGGAACATAAACATCCCTTGTAATAGGAATATGGCATGACAGGTCCTCTTTACAGTGAGATATGGGGTCAATAAGACCCCACATCTCACCTCTAGGCTGGGAAGCCTGAAAAAAAAAACAAAAAAAACAAACAATCCTGGCTTTGATGGTAGCGGTGAGTCGGTAGAAGCACCGGAGGGCGGTGGGGGGGGGGACATCCCCTCTCGCCTCCCGTAAGAATGATCAAGCGGTGGAACAGCCACTATGATTGTTATTATGGTGTAGGGAATCACCGGCTGAAAAAGCTAATATCTGAATGATGCCTGTAGCTGCTCCCATCATTGAGATGTCCCCGCACAAAGTCAAGGACGTCATATGACGGCCGGCGGGCGGGAAGTGGTTATTGCAGAGTATTGCCGGGCATTGCGGAGTATTGCTGGGTATTGCGGAGTATTGCAGGGCATTGCGGAGTATGGCAGGGCATTGCGGAGTATGGCAGGGTATTGCGGAGTATGGCAGGGTATTGCATGGGGTATTGTACAGGGGGTATTGCACAGGGTATTGCAGAGTATTGCGCAGGGTATTGCAGAGTATTGCACAGGGTGTATTGTGCAGGGTATTGCAGAGTATTGTGCAGGGTATTGCAGAGTATTGCACAGGTTATTGCAGAGTATTGCGCAGGGTATTGCAGAGTATTTTGCAGAGTATTTTGCAGAGTATTTTGCAGAGTATTGCGCAGGGTGATGCAGAGTATTGTGCAGGGTATTGCAGAGTATTGCAGAGTATTGTGCAGGGTATTGCGCAGGGTATTGCAGAGTATTGCGCAGGGTATTGCAGAGTATTGCGCAGGGTATTGCAGAGTATTTTGCAGAGTATTGCGCAGGGTATTGCAGGGTATTGCAGAGTATTGCGCAGGGTATTGCAGAGTATTTTGCAGGGTATTGCAGAGTATTGCGCAGGGTATTGCAGAGTATTGCGCAGGGTATTGCAGAGTATTGCACAGGGTATTGCAGAGTATTGCACCAGGGTATTGCAGAGTATTGCACCAGGGTATTGCAGGGTATTGCAGAGTATTGCGCAGGGTATTGCAGAGTATTGCGCAGGGTATTGCAGAGTATTGCACCAGGGTATTGCAGAGTATTGCACCAGGGTATTGCAGAGTATTGCACCAGGGTATTTCAGAGTATTGCACCAGGGTATTTCAGAGTATTGCACCAGGGTATTGCAGAGTATTGCACCAGGTTATTGCAGGGTATTTTGCAGAGTATTGGCAGGGTATTTTGCAGAGTATTGGCAGGGTATTGCACAGGGATGGCTGAGCAGGGATGGATGGATGGCTGGATCTGTGACTGCAATTGTCACAGATCCAGCCCACAGTGCTGCTGCTGCCATCCACTCTCTCCCCCTCCCCTCTCACACTGTACCAATCGGTACAGAGAGGGGAGAGAGGAACCGGCGTCATCACATGACGCCGGTCTGTTTACAAGTGATTTCTCCGTCATTTGACGGAGCGATCACGTGGTAAACGGCCGCTATCAGTGGCGATTTACCGTGATTCGTGATTCGTGATTCGTCACGGAGTTTCCCGTGTGCGCGCCCCAGGGGGTGCGCGGGAGCGCGATTCTAGGAGGACGTTATATAACGTCCTCCCAGAGTTAAGCAACCACCTTGTCGACGTTATTTGTCGGCAGGTGGTTGTTAACTGGTTAAGGTGAACCCAGCTCCATTTAAAAAAAAATCGGGTTCCCCCAAAAATCCATACCAGACTCTTCAGGTCTGGTATGGATTTTTAAGGGGAACCCCGCACCCAATTTAAAAAAAATGGCGTGGGGTCCCCCCAAAAATACATACCAGACCCTTATCTGCAACCTGGCAGGTCGCAGGAAAAGAGGGGGGGGATGAGAGAGCGCCCCCCTCCTGAACCATACCAGGCCACCTGCCCTCAACATGGGGAGGATGTCCCAATGTTGATGGGGATAAGGGCCTCATCCCCACAACCCTTGCCCGGTGGTTGTGGGGGTCTGCTGGTGGGGGGCTTTTCGAAATCTGGAAGCCTCCTTTAACAAAGGGGAACACCAGATCCCACCCCCTTATGTGAATTGGTAACGGGGTACATTGTACCCCTACCATTTCACAAAGAAAGTGTAAAAAAAAACAAAAAAAACACACAGACACAGCTGGACAAGTCCTTTATTTAAAAATAAAAAAATTAAAAATGAATTTCCAGCGCTGTAATCCCGTCTCCCCGGTGTCCAACGATGAAACATTCTCCACGACGCTGCAGTCTCCACTCATTCTCCAGCGAGAAACCAAACCCCCATGACGCGTAAGAGGGGGCGGGGTCATCCGCCCACGTCATTGGGTAAACCCCGGCTTTCTCCGGCAAGCGGGGTTACCCAATGACGTGGGCGCCCTGTGACGTCACGGGGCAGGATCACCCATGCCCACATCATTGGGTAAGCCCCGGCTCTTTCCGGGAAAGCGGGGTGATGCAGTGATACTTGTCCCCTGGGGCAGAACCCGGGTCCCCAAACACTTTTTATGACAATAACTTGCATATTAACCTTTAAAATGAGCACTTTTGATTTTTCATGTTCGTGTCCCATAGACTTTAACGGTGTTCGCGTGTTCGAACAAATTTTTTGCCTGTTCGCATTTTCTGGTGCAAACCAAACCGGGGGGTGTTTGGCTCATTCCTAGTAATAATAATAAGAAGAACCGTTCAAAATAGGCTCTCCCTAAAATACATTTTTTTTACGTTTATTCCTGGAACATTAAGAAATAATTTTGAACAGTTTCACCTTCTTTCAAATCAATCCCAAAAATATATATAAGTACACCTTAAAATAAACACATGTATTGATAATGGTAGATAATTTTTTACACCTGAAAGATAGAAATTATGTCTTATTTAGTCAACATTTGATTATTTCTGTTCCTTTGGCTCCTGCAGTGTACACAACATTTTTTTTCAAGGGTTTTTGCACAATCGTTTTGTAATCTGCTCAGCCGAGAACACTCTAAGCCCTCATATCCATAATTATTGTTTTGTTATTCTTTTCCTCACTGTTTGAAAATACAATTATGTAGCCATCACTGACAGAGCAGATAATAGAAGGAGCTGATCAGGTTATATTCCAGACAATGAAATTTATAAAAAATAAAAAAAAAGTAGATTTGGTTAACCCTTGCAGTGCTGATAAATTGCAATTGTTGCAAATGAAATATGAAAATATTAAAAAGATTGTAAAACCGTGGTCTTACTCTAGCAGTGGGTACCTGATTGTCTACCATGCCTATCTACATCTCCACTAGATGCACATAGCTAGCATGATAAATACTTTTTTGAGCTGTCTTTTCTACTGTTTAAAGCACTGTCCAGCAGTGCATAAAAACAGTATCCAGCTCATATTAATGACTTGGAGACATGCATAGAACATCCCCATGCTATCCGTTGTTGTTCTGAGACCAAGAAAACATGTCAAGTACTAGAACAGTGGTAAATAGGAAATATGTTAATTGCAGTGGTCACCAAACTGGAGCACCTTAGAAAGTGAGCAATGATGGTAGATAACATCATTTAAAATACACTGGACCGTTTTCTTTTCTGGCAATATTTTTGTAGACCCCAAAATTCAACTTAACCAAGTGTTCTTTAGACTTTGTTTTACTACTATTTAGTCCCAAAACAAAGGATCATTATTTATATTTTCAGTGACAACCATTTAATTTTATATAGAAGTAAGAATTGGAAATTCTGTTTTTGCTCCCTTCTGTTTATTATGACTACTCTCAAGAAGAACAGTTTTAGTACTAAATAAGAAACACATATTTAAATAGTTGGTCATATCCAATATTCAAGATAATCCAGGGTAAATGAGATATATTTGGCTTGTAGAAGTCTTCAACCTTAGAGCTCAACTCCAGGATTCTTGCTCTTAAATGTCCCCCAGGCAGTGGAAAAAAGGCATCTCTGGCTGTGATACCCACCTTCAAACTGAATCTGTCCCCACGGTACCTCTTCTTTGCCACAAGTTGTTCTAAGAAGCCAAAGAAATCTGAATGCATTCCTGCTGCAGTACTGTGGAGCCAGTTTATCAATACTATAGTGAGGATCTAGCATTTTTCCGAAAAGGTCAGTGATGGCAGAGCCTGTATTTCCCCCATGTACTATCACCTTTATTCTGTTTGTTTGCAGCCTATGTGTAAATCATACTTACCAGCCCTGAACAACCAAGGCTATTCATTTTCTCTCATGATCTGCTCTTACTGCACTCTATCTTGTTACCTGTTTTATTGCTTTTCCTCAATGAAGTTGACTGTTCTGACACCAAATTCTGAGAAGAAGGATGTCTGGGAATAAGCAAAATCACTGGAGAAAATCCACAGGGTCGAGAAGGCTGAAAATATATCTTCTATTACTGTATATGAATGTAAAAAAGTTAGGTTATATTTTAAGGAGTATTGAGAACCTTTTTTTTATAAAGGTACATCAAAGTTTCTGATAGAGTTGTGATAGAACGACAGGTTTTACTGCTTTTTGTATACCCTATGGGTAGATTCACCTTTTCTGTTTGTTCTGATGACCACTATTACTGGGACAGAAAGTGAATAAAATCAAACATTTTAGACCTATCACAGAAACAGGTAAGAGGAAAAGTTCCAATAGGGACACTTGCCCCTGGGAAAACTGGCAATCCCCCTTTGCTTTACAGAGATTTCCTTTGACTTCCTGTTGTGTCTGTAAAATAGAGGTGAATAAATATCTCCTGAACATGACATAGACAGCAAAAATCCCTAAACAGCTTAAAGTGATTAAAAAAAACCCATTCATGAAAGTTGAAGCACATATATCTGTAGTGTTTACTTATCTCTCTCCAAAGTGCTTAGTGTCATTTCTCTCTGCTGCTTCATTCCTCCGTTATCAGCATAGTCAGCAGAGTCAATTCTGACAAGTTCTCTGACACATTAGATAACATGAGCTGACAATTTGTGTCAGGGAGGGAGCTTAGAGGGAGATTAGCAGGGAGCTTGTCTATTCAGACTACAGCTCTGCATGTTCCTTTGTTGTTCTGCCTATGTGGAGGGGGGGGGTGTCCCTTTCCTTCAATTAGCTCTCTAACAGTATAAGTCCAGTCTCCCCACCCACTCCTATGTACTGCTGAAAGATGAAGAAAGATTTTTAACATGATCTGCACTTTGTAAAGATTGTAGAAAGCTGAAGACAGCAGATATGCAGTATATAAAGTAAGATATATATAACTAAAACCTTTGTAGGAGGATTTTTTTCATCTCTGTGTATCATCTGATGCTATTCACTTCACTGGGTATATGCAAGGTTTTACAACCACTTTAATACACTCTAGATTAACATTAGATTAAAGTATAGTTAAAACAATGTTTTTATTATTATTTTGGATAGAGTAAGGGAGGGTTACAACCCCTGTCATGTTTGTATTTGCCATCTGTGTACCATGGAGGTGATTTCCCTTCACTTCTTGTCCCATAGCCAAAATAGAAAGTGAGAAGAAATCCATTCCAATCTGGGGGAATCCCGGACTGTGACCAGTATCACCAGGACTAGTATTCCCATTGGAAAATTCCCCCTCTTACTGTTCTGGTGACAACTCAAAAATGTGGGCTTTTCATCCACTTTCACTTTCGGTAGAAACAGTAAACAGGATAAATAGAGAAGGCCAATCTCCCCAAAAGGGACACAGGCAGGAAAAGAAACCCTCCCCACTCTATCCAAAACTAAAGAAAAAGGTTTTGCCTTTAGTTATACTTTAAACATTTTAAAGCTGCATTCTTAGAAAAATTCAAAATTACCCTTGTGTAGGGCTACCCCTGCACTGTAAGGGTTAAATGCTCATTTTTGTTTAGGATACTTTTAAATTCATACTTACTTACCTCATCCCTCACTCCTGCAGGCTTCCTTCTCTCCATCCTCCAAATATGCTTCTCTTCAGCATTCAATTCATCACTTGCACTCTGATGTCATCATGTCACAATGCAAGACCAGCAGTTCTGCATTGAAAGTGGGATGCTGAGGGCCTACTCACATCTTGGAGTGTCATATGAAAAAGAGCCGCTAGGGGGGTTCGGTGGAATATAAAAAGACAGCTTTTTTTAACAGTACCCAAGACGAAAACAAGCATTTAACCGTTGCAATGCAGAAAGAGGCCCATGCAAGGACACATTTCCCCCAAAGTTCAGTTTTAAATATACATTTAATAGGTGGATCATAAAGTGGGACTAAGAGCTATATTACTTGCTTCATTACAAACAAGTGTTAAGAATATACTCTTATTACATGTATGAGAGCATGAGTTTCTGAATTCTCTAGTAATTAGAAGTGCTGCTTTTATTTACTGCAAGCTTTATACTAAATGCCAAGAGTTTTGACAACAGAGATTACCACGGTAGAAACAGATTTGCAAACATTCACAGCACAACTAATTGAGTAGGAAACTGATGGAGAAGGTTTATGCTATAGAATCTGGTAGAACTGCGTATTCGGTATGCAAATGCCATTTTAATTTGAATCAATTTGGAGAGCAGATGTGAAGATAAAAAAAATAACAGGTCCTGTCTTGCAAAGGAGAAATGCTTTGCTCCAGTTCTTAAGTGCAACTCAAATCAGTCTAATTATGTATATTTTCTTTTATCTGGGTGTAAATTATATTGTATGAGCAGCTGGCAATGCAAGTGTGTGTTTGACAATTATAAACAAAAGTCATAATTAACCATTTTATTTCAGAACTGAACAAGGAATGGCAACATGCTGTGCAATTCTCATGAGAAAAATGGCCAAGCTTAAGTTTCTTTGGTTATTTTATTTTTGAAAACCTAGCATGCTTACTGCGTTGATCGGACACATAAACAATGCTGCTGCACAAAAGCAGTATAAAACATTGATTAGCTAACATTTATTAAAGATATTCCATCTGGAATAATCTTTTAATGATTTATGCACATATAAACAGGAACATGAATTTATTATGGTGGTGTATACACACTCAAAATTTGCAATTCATCATTCACTTGACATGAGCGAGGTAGATACAATTCCAGCCTACAGCCTACGTTCTCAGGTATTTGGTTTTTGTTTTCATTAAGTTGTTGATGTGGGGCTCTGTAATGCACTGATGGCAAAAAAAAACTTGGTAAGCTAGTGTTTTTGAAATGCCATCTTCTGAACCATTTGAAAGACTATGGAGAATTCTCAACTTCACCCACTAAGCTATTCTGTGTGTTCTCAATAAGGTCATCCTTTGGTCTACTCCTCACCAGTACAAAATTTATACCCACTCCTGGTCTAGATAAGATTCTCTAGACTGCAAGCTTCCTTTGCTACTCCTGGTCAATGCACATCACCAATTGGACTTCACCCCTTTCAACCCACAATTTTCAAGCTCTTTACCTACCACATTCTTTATCCTGTCTATACCATTGGCACTATGAATAATGCCCAGAAGGCACTATAGGAAGTTTAAAGTGTATAACAGAATTCAGAGTCTACATGTTCTTAAATCAGGTAATTTAAGTGGAAAATGTTCTTCCAGAACAACAGAAGTGATTCCATTATTGAGGTAGCAGTTTACTGATGAGCTTAACATATAGTCTTGAACTGTTCTATACATACACATACTAGTTTTTGCTTCCATGCTGCTGTAATTAAGCATCTAAATGGTAGAAGAAACTTTCATGTTCCCACTAACCATAAAATCTCATGCCATGCCAGGGAAACTACACTATTGTTGCTACCAAGCACTAGGAAAGAAGGAGAGTGACTACATCAGATATCATACTGATGTTGATTTACTAAAGGCAAATAAACAGTTTGCTTTGTAAGGGAGATTGCACTTTGCAACAACATTTTTCCCAGAGTTAGTGAATAATGTGAGATTCTGCTGTCTTCGATCTTAAAATCATGTACAAGCAAAAATACCTTTTTTTATTTTTTGGGCATGTGATTGAGTATTATAACTTCAACTACCCAAGCTCTGGGGAAAATTACCTTGTAAAGTGCAACTTCCCCTGAAAGGGGAATAGCCTATTTGCCCTTAGTAAATCAACCCCATTGTCTCGATGTAACATAAGCATCTTGTAGGCAAACAAGGTATTTTTGAAGCACAAAACAACGAATGAAACAGATGTCACTAAAGCCCCGTCCGTACACACGATCGGATTTCCTATGGATTCTAATCCGATGGATTTTTCCATCGGAAATCTGATGAAGCTGACTTCCATCAGTCTTGCCTACACACCATCAGTCAAAAATCCGACCGTCCCAAACGCTGTGACGTAAAACACTCCGACAAGCCAAGAAAAGTGAAGTTCAATGCTTCTGAGCATGCGTCGACTTGATTCTGAGCATGCAAAAAATTCTAGAGAAAACGCTTGGATAGCCGCACTCCAAAAAATAGGGTCTTTTATTTAAAACAAAAGCACAAATAACATGCCACAGCAAAAAACAGCAGGTATGGCTGACGCATTTCGCACTGCGATTCAGTGCTTAATCATAGCTATGATTAAGCACTGAATCGCAGTGAGAAACGCGTCAGCTCATACCTGGTCTTTTTTGCTGTGGCATGTTATTTATGCTTTTGTTTTAAATAAAAGACCCTATTTTTTGGAGTGCGGCTGTCCAAGCGTTTTCTCTAGAATTTTTTGCATTGTCATATGCATTGCCTGTACCCACGGCTCTCGATCCTGTGAATGAGTCATCAGCCACACCTGAGCGGTAACTCTCTTCTTTTGATTCTGAGCATGCGTGGGATTTTTGTCCGATGGAGTTCCACACAGACGATCGAAATTTGCTATTGTTTTTTTCCCATCAGGTAAATTTAAAACATGTTCTATTTTTTCTCACCGATGGACAAAAGACTGATGGGGCCCACACACGATCGGTTTGTCCGATGAGAAAAGTCCATCGGACTGTTTTCAGCTGTAAAACCGATCGTGTGTACATGGTATAACTCTCTCAAGATCATTGGGCTGTCTATATAATATTGTTAGGATACATTTTTAACATGCAAAGGCCACACAAATGAGCTCATATGTCAATATAGCAAAAGATTAGCAAGTGCCCCAGATATCATTTTTACTCTTAGGGCATTTTAAACCACACCCCAGATAACAAGGACAACTAGCCACAAATTTGTGGCAGTGTTAAAGTGTATGTCTTGTTAACTTACTGTACATTTTCTCTGGCAATTTGTACACTTGCAGTACAAGTTCTAGTTGACACTGTTTCAATTTGTAGAAAATTTGCGTGGCAAGTCTCTAGCTAGGGTAAAGTTGCAGTGGTGAGTCTATAGCAAGAGCACTGCAAGTCACAGTGACCCCTGTGGTGGGATGACTATTGCACAACATAACTGAACCAGAACATGCAACAGAATTGCAGAATGTTTGCAAAGAAAGTTAATCTGAAGTCATGCAATGTGGCATGGCAAGTCTAGCAAAAGCTTAGCAAGTCATTTTCAAACTTGCAGCTCAATTGCTTTCTATTTGGGTCAATGAGGGTATCATTGCATGGTACCCTGGAATCATCACCAGGAACTTTGGAATGTCCTTATTACTTTGTACCTCTAAGGATGCAATATTGACATATGGAATTCAGACCTCTTGCCATGAGGGCAGTCAGAGGTGCATGAGCGATCCATCAAAAAAAAAAAATGCCTTCAAATGGGCTGTACATTTTAGATTTAGACTATAAAACCCATATACAGGCAATTTAGAAGCAACAGGCACCACTTTGCAAGCATAATTCTGATAAAAAACTTTTCAAAGCTTGCCTCCAGTTCAACCACAGAACGACATCTGTCTCAATGTGACCTCTCACTTAAAACAAAAACAAAAAACTGAGAACTAAGAGTGTACCTAATATGATTGCATTTTACATTTCTTTCTTGATTTCTAGGAACTGCTAAGAAAATAAGCTATAGTCTAAACTCTGTTCACTTCCTTTCCTCAGGTAAAAGAGATATTATGAGCCATTAAACAACAACGTTGCTCCCAGATGAATCATAAGTGTTTTTTACAGTGGACTATGGGGGTGAGGGGGGGCATTCTAACCCTTTCGTGCGTGGCTCTATTTAATGAACAACTGCGGGGCAGTGTCGCCTATTAAAGCCTAAACGAATGCATTATCTCTTTGTTATGCTAATGCCATACCCCATGTGTGATTTAGAACTGCACTTTCAGAAAAATTAAGTATGTTCACTGACACCGTGAAATGTTTTCACCCTCACCATAACCTTCACAGGCTCAGAACATCTATCAGTCTTTAAACTATTCATCTGCAAAAGAAAAAAAAAAAAGAAAAGAAAAAAAAGGTAAAGAAAGGAAAAGAAACAGCTTACCAATTATTATGCTAATGTCTTTCACTACATTACACTGCCTTCCTCAGGAAATGCAATACGTTCAGTTTATAGCATCCAAACTGCAAAATCATCCCTCAAAAATGTAAGCAAACATATTCAATCTGCCTAAATATTTTCCCCAGCCTTTTGTAAAGCATTTTATCCTATCCCATTACTGCAGAATGTATGTACGAATCCCTCTGCCAATCTGTTGCAAAACATGTTAACAGCTATTAGCATAATGAGGCTGAAAAGAAAGGTTCAGCACTGATAGTCAGAGGTGGAAATGTCATTAAAAGTCACATCCATGTACGCAGGAAAAAATGAGAAGCGAACATACACAATGTCTGAGAAATGTCTTATCTTTTCATGTCACCTCCTGAAGTTAAAAGGGTCATAGGTATTACTTCCAGGGAACTGTCATAAAAATAAAATATAAAAAGCAAGCATCCGTGAAACATCTGATGGCTTATCAGAATACTATCTGCAATCTGTTAAAGTGAACATATTCTTCACCCATAACAGGCAATGAAACTGGTTTATAACAGAACAGTACAAATGCTGTATTTATCTATGAAAGAGGTCTGAAAAATGCTTGGTACTTCCAGGTATGATGCAGCGCTTAATACTTACTATTGTCTTGCACAAAACAGCACTTGATATTTTGTAGCAAAGCCCCAAGACCTAATGCTATCACATGAGTTGCATGTATAACAGGAATTAACGTTACTGAACTATGCAGGACCCTTTCTCCTTTACAAGATGACATGCCTATTGAATTTGGATTTAACTTAGATTGCAGAACGCTGGGAAATGTAGCTTGAGCAGAGTTAAAAAAAAAAAAAAATGGTGGTTCACATATCTGCTATTTGTGTAGCCACATCCCTGGGATATATGGAAAAAAAATTTTTTGCCCCTTTGTGATTGGACTTTAAAGGCATACAAGAGTTGTCAATGTTTCCGTTAAAATTCAAAGTTTCAAAAATGGTATACAAAAATATTAAAAAAAAGTATGTGATTGTCAACAATACAGTACATTTGATAAAAAATGAGGTAAATATTACCACACCATGTTTTTTACATATAACATCTATCTGATGTCTATGGAAAATTTAGCATTCACAACTGACGTGTTTTGGAGTGACTTGGCTCCTTCCTCAGGGATAGATTTGCAAATGGTGTAAATACGGTCTACAAGATGAAAAATTATATTAGCACAATTCATCAATCTATATAGCAGGATACATCTCCCAACTGGTTACATGCAGTACTTACAGTGTCCTCAAAAGAGCATAGCTCAACATCGATCAAGAAAGGTAAAAATAAAGAGAATCATGCAGGTGCCATTTCAGTGATGAGCAAAGAGTGGAGCCATTATCACTGCAGGGAAAATAACTACTGTATCCAAGTGTACCTGGAAGCAGAAGAAGAGCATAAGAGAGGGGGTATAAAGAGAAAATCCTGGGCACTGTGGGCAGTAAGAGGGGAGAGTTAGAGATAGCTACCACCTGGAGAGCTACTGTGGAGTGAGAAGCATTGTTCATGACTCACTGGGGAAGAAGGAGCCAGCAGGTTGATTCCATGCTGAGTGCAGTGATATCCTGAAATGCTGGACTGAGCTAGACAAAATCTGCACTGTCGAACACTCTGGTGCTAGCCTAATCTACCAAAAAGTGATCCTCATCGCCTGCTCAGGCCTGTTGCAGGAGCAAGTGATACATCCCACTGCCACGGTCTACATCATCTTTCCTGCCAGACAGTGAAAGTACATCAAAGGTGGGCCCCCAATGTCTAAGACACAGAGTAATGCTGGAATATTGACACTGTTTATACTGGTCTCTTGTAAGGAATTTGCACCTTCAAATCAATACACAAAACCGTCTTAGCATTCTTCTGCTGGTGAACGATGCCCAACTTGGCCACTCTTATCAGTTTGTTTTTTTCATCCAACTGATGAAATTGTATCATAAATATTCTCTATACCTTTCAGCCCATTCTTCTGGATGAAGGATTATAACTACTCACACTAAAGACATATCTCATTCACGCACACCAACATCTTCAAGGGCCCCAACTTAGCCAGCAGAAGAGTAATGCTGAGGACTATATTTAGGTTACTTATCCTGAAGTTAGATCTGGATTTGACCTTGACTCATTTACCACAGGCCTAGGGTTAGTCCTTTATTGTGAGAGCCCCCAAGTGATTTAGCCCATACTAGACATGTGCGGTTCGTTTCAAATTAATATTTGGACAAATCTTTTGTTATTCTGTGATTCCGATATATCTGAATACCCGAATTGCAATATAAACACATTTTACCAAATGCTCCAAAATACGTTACGAAATTCATCCGAATTTCGGAAATTCATCCGAATTTCGGAAATTCGAAACTCCAGTCGAATTCTCACTACACATATTGCTGAAATCAAAGACTATGTGTGTTATTAGAGTACCATTTTGAAATAATGTTGTTTTTGTTAAGCCAAAGGTGATTTAAAGAGTCATTGTAATCATCTGATGAAGATTTTTCTTTTGTTAGTTCACTTTGCTGCATTCGAATAAAAAAAAATCTGTAAATTCTAAAGAAAATTCAAAAATTTTGAATACGAATTCCGGAAACAAATTCTGAAAACGAATTGAACAATCAACCAAATTTAACTAAACAAAATAACTAGATTAACGAATCAAAACAAAACTAAATAAAACATTTTTTTTGTCATTCACATGTCTAGCCCATACCCAAATTTGTTCATTCATTTGTGTCACTTTTTGTGGCTCAATCTTACGAGTAAATTTATCCTCCTGTCAGGGAGAGAGTAGACCGATGCTGTGTCCCTTGTACATAGGGACACAGATCGGTCTCCTCCTCCAGTCAGTCCCCTCCCCCCACAGTAACAATCACCTAGCAGGGTACACATTTAACCCCTTCCCGCCCCCTAGTGTTAACCCCTTCCCTGACAGTCACATTTATACAGTAATCAGTGCATATTTATAACACTAATCGCTGTATAAATGTGAATGGTCCCAAAAATGTGTCAAAAGTGTCCGATGTGTCCGCCATAATGTCGCAGTCACAATAAAAATCGCAGATTGCCGCCATTACTAGTAAAAAAAAATAATACAAAAAAATGTCATACTGTAATTCTATCCCCTATTTTGTAGGCGCTATAACTTTTGCGCAAACCAATCACTATACGCTTATTGCGATTTTTTTTACCTAAAATACATAGAAGAATACGTATCGGCCTAAACTGAGAAAAAAATTGTTTTTTTAATAAAAATGGGGATATTTATTATAGCAAAAAGTAAAAAAGATTGTGTTTTTGTTTTCAAAATTGTTGCTCTTTTTTTGTTTATAGTGCAAAAAATAAAAACCGCAGAAATGATCAAATACCGCCGAAAGAAAGCTCTATTTGTGGGAAAAAAAGGACGTCAATTTTGTTTGGGAGCCACGTCGAACAACCGCGCAATTGTCATTCAAAGCGTGACAGTGCCGAAAGCTGAAATTTCGCCAGGGCAGGAAGGGGGTTATGTGCCCAGTAAGCAAGTGGATAAGTAGAACATTTGGTTGACTCAAAAAGTGAGAATGCAACACACTTTCTTCTCTTTCTTCTAAGCTGGACCTATTAAAATGATTAGATTTTTGCTGAATGATGTTTAAAACAATCGGATTCTTTAATACCAGTTAGTAGATGCTGTATCCTTAGGCATTAATATACTGTACACTTGAAGAGAACTAGCACAGTCTGACTTAAGCATCAATGTTAAAAGTAACTTTTAAATTATTTTAATAATTTGTTAAACAATATGTATTTGCTCATTTAATTGGATTTCCTTACTTTGACAAGGCAATCTGAAGCATAAAGCTCAGTAATTAAAATTAAATAAGAAATAAAAATTAAAAAAACCAGGTGGGGGGAAGTTTTTTTTTTATACAGTTGCCTCCTAGATGCTTAACAGTGGGCTATTTAATAACTGTTCAGCCCAACTTTCACTCAATATTCACACATTTTTTACATTAGAATTTGAAAAATGTGTCAATCTCAGGTGAATGTTTTGTAAGACTTTTATTAAGACATTTTAGGTGTCTAGGATGCCAGTTTACAATGTTGCTACAGTATGTTCAATAAATCTATTTGTGTGTTATGATATACTTGCATCTCCATTTTTACACACTTTTCGGGATAATCTCTCTTTTTTAACACATAATCTTTTCATATGTTGTGTAATTAAGCATACCCTTCCACATAAGTGGGATGCTCTGTTTGTATCCATTGTATGGCTATGGTTTTGCTGGCTGTGAACAAACATTCTCTTAAGAAAATACATGTATAATGATCCCCTAACTCATCCTTCAATACCCCTAACAGGCGGAGCTTTGGGTCCTTTAGAAGTACAGTAGGTAGTTCATTGTTTGTGACAGATGTGATTGTTTTTGTGACCAGAATTGTGTCAATTTAGAACATTCTCATATCATATGCTAAAAGTCTTTAAAGCATCACATCTGTTACAACTGGCACTAAAATGTCATCCCATTCTGTAAACTCTTATTGGTATGAGATATACCTTATGCGTGATATAAATTGCATTATTTTGATATTGATAGCAGAGGACACTAAGGGGCATATTTATAAAGCAATACATTTGACTTTCACCAAACATTCACTGATGAATTAATCAACTGCTATTGAAAACACATACAGCAGAAAAACTGACTTGAAATAAATGATTGTTGAATGTCAAATTTACTGCTTTATAAATATGTCCCCAACTGATGTTTCTGCCATATTTTATCCCAGTGTTCCTCCTGTAACATTTTTATATGTTTTACTATATCGTTTACTTTTAACAGGTGGTGTGTAATTGTGGCTTGAACCAAATATTGCTATATGATGTGATATAATGATGATATAAAGCCTTTTTGGCCCCTGGAATCATAAAATCTCTATAAGCAGACCATTTGAGATACATTTTTGTGATTAGGGCATGTCTTAATGTGATTGTAAAGTTTTTTTTTAACTAACAAACATGTCATACCTATCTGCTCTGTGCAATGGTTTTGCACAGAGCATTCCTGATCCTTTTCTTCTGGGGTGCCCCGACGGCGCCCCTGGCTCTTCCTCTTTATTGGGTGCTCCCACAGAGAGTTGCTTACCCAGGGGCGCTTACGAGTCCAGCTGCTGCATCCATTGACACAGACAGCAGGACTCGGCCCCGCCCACCACTCCTGTATCACTGGATTTGATTGACAGCAGTGGGAGCCAATGGCTCCTGCTGCTATCAATCTATCCAATGAGGAAGGAGACATTGGCTGGAGTCACTGGGCTCCTGCCCAGCGCTGGAACGGATCGAGCTCAGGTAAGAAAAAGGGGGGGGGGGCTCTGGGGGCAGCACAGAACGTTTTTCACCTTAATGCATATAAAGCATTAGGGTGAAAACCTGGAGACTTTACAACCCCTTTAACTATCATAATTTATTAACCACTTCAGCCCCGGAAGAATTTACCCCCTTCCTTACCAGATTACTTTTTGCGATTCGGCACTGCGTCGCTTTAACTGACAATTGCGCAGTCGTGCGATGTGCCTCCTAAACAAAATTTACTCAATTTTTTCCCCACAAATAGAGCTTTCTTTTGATGGTATTTGATCACCTCTGCGTTTTTTATTTGTTGCGCTATAAACAAAAATAGAGCGACAATTTTGAAAAAAATTCTATATTTTTTACACTTTGCTATAATAAATATCCCCGAAAAATCTATAAAAAATCTAAAATTTTCCACAGTTTAGGCCGATACGTATTCTTCTACATATTTTTGGTAAAAAAAATCACAATAAGCGTATATTCATTGGTTTGCTCAAAAGTTATAGCGTCTACAAATTAGGGGATAGATTTATTGCATTTTTTTTTTTACTAGTAATGGCGGCGATCTGCGATTTTTATTGTGACCGTGACATTGTGACGTACATATCGGACACTTTTGACACATTTTTGGGACCATTCACATTTATACAGCGATTAGTGCTATAAAACTGCACCGATTACTGTGTAAATGTGACTGGCAGGGAAGGGGTTAACACTTGGGGGCGCTGAAGGGGTTAAGTATGTTCCCTAGTGAGTAATTCTAACTGTAGGGGGAAGGGACTCACAGGGGGAGGAGACTGATCTGTGTTCCTCTGTACTGGGAACACACATCGGTCTCCTCACCGCTGACAGGACATGGATCTGTGTGTTTACACACACAGATCCACGGTCCTGCCGTGATTGCGGGCAATCGCGGGTGCCCGGCGGACATCGTGTCCCGAGCAATGCCGCGGGCGCGCGCGCGCCCCCTAGACGGCCGGAAAGCCCAGGACGTCATATGACATCCACCCAGGATGGGAGATCCCATCTGTGGATGTCATATGACTATGGGCGGTACTGAAGTGGTTAAATAATAATTAACAATTTTTAAATAATTTCTTAAATTGGTGATCAAATAATTTTTGTATTTTTGCAAAGGATTTATGAAAGTATCCTTAAAGTGGTTCTTCAGTCAATAAAAAATTATGAGTTAAAAAAAGACTTTTAATAAGCATACATTCCCAGGATCCAGCGCTGTGCTCACCTTGACTGTGGGCAGCTGGCTGTGACTCTTTGCGGCTTCAAAGCCGGCTGACCACTGCTCATGTGTCAACTGTTTTGTGATTTTTTTCTGCAGCCTTCTGGGACCTGTGACAGGTCCCAGAAGGAATGCGGTCAGGAAGGGAGGAAGAGGGAGTGAATACCTGTCAAAACCATGTACCCACTCCCCCCAAAAAAATATTATATGTTAAAAATGTCAGCGAAAGGAGGGCGGAAGAGCGGAACTTCCCCTTTTGGGTGAAGTTCCACTTTAAATAGATGCTTCACTTTAGTGACTTGTTTAAGTATCCACCATTTTAACATCGTGTGGGTCGTATAACTCAAGTGGGCCTTGGTTACAAAAATAAATCTTTAATAAGTATTAATATTTATAAGAAAGTAGTCAAATAGAATAGTATATTCAGGTTCTTGCAAAAGCCATAAAAATTGTACCTCTTTAAAGCTAAGTAGAAAATTTGTTCGCTAAATCTGAACTATGACCACAAAGGTGGAAACTCGATTTTGTTTAGAAATCAACTCCCTGTGTCAATTTGCAAATGCTTACATTGGCCACCTCCCAGACAGAAAACCAGAAAAAATGTCCTTGACAAAAGCCCCTTTTGTTTCCTTTCCTTTTCTTTGTGTACACAGAAAGATTTTGATAGAGGCTCAATAAAAATTACACATGTTTACAAGTGACCCTCTGTTCCAGTCCTGCTTTGTTTTAATTGCATGCAAATATATGCAGTGAAGAATGTCTTCTATGGCAGAGACTTAAAAAAAAAAAAAAAAACCTTGTATCTTTGTAATTCTCAGGGGATAGGCAGGCAACTCCTTATTACTGATTTATGGATTATAGAGATTTTGTAATTAATTTACAAATATTTAATCACTGACTAAATGTGTCAATCACTTTCTAAACTGCAAGCAATTGATCTGGAACTAAAATCACCTCCAATAACAATCTGCCCGAAATGTTTTTTTTTTATTATGTGGTCTACATCATGAGTATCTGCAGTAAATCACAGCATCATGACCTTTTTTAGGATTTTTGTTTTATTGGATTTTTAATAAAGGTGAAAATTAATGAATTTCCCAAATATTTCATGCCTAATATATCCCCATTAAACACCCAAACACATGTGAAGAAACCAATGTAATGACCTATACAGTAGGGAAACAAAGCAACCACTCAGTAAATACATTTTCCTAACATAGGAGGGTGAATTTTTCAGGTCAGGATTAAGGAGTCTTCCCAAAACTTAAAGCAGAACTCCAGCCAAAACGAACAAGTTAAAAAGGAGCAACCTTTGAAAAAATAATAATAATACAACCAGCTTTTGCTGCAATAGTTTGATTTAGATATTTTTCCATGCAGTATTTTTTCCAACTAGATGTCCTCAGTCAGCTGACCAGCCTCATTAAACAATCACTCTGGAAACACCAGCCTTTGACTAAATAGTCAAAGAAGAAACAAAATAGTGATGAAGTCATATTTCTGTCACTGTGCTCTCTTCACCTATCAACATGCCTTTTGTCAGCAAATGTACAGATTGGCTCCCTTACTGTTTTTTTGTCTTATACTCCTGAACTGCTATACAGGGAACTCAGAGGCTAATACCAGGTCAAATCCAGGTACCTACACTGCTTGCATTTAAAAAATACATTTAATGATGTATTATTGAATTCAAAGTTGTGTTAATTTGTGTAATTTATCTTTGCTTAGCGTTCAGCTCCTGGGAAAAGAAAAAGCGAGGTCAAAGTTTTGGGCAACTGGTGTGCATGAAACTATCTATGTGATACTGGAACAACCATCCCTAAACAAAGATAAGGGCTTTCAACACCATCTAACTCTCACATGTATTACCGTTTTAACATTTAGTGGAAAATCCAGAAAAATACTGCTCTCAAGTGCATATGTCTATACGATTAAGCCTGTTTTGGGGTGAAATAGTAGAGCAGAGTAGTATGTACAAAGAAGGTATCTACAGCTAGCAAGATTTTGAAATAAAGCTTTTACTGTGGTAACATTTCTGGAGTGTGGCCTGTCAGTTCCTGGACTCTTTTAATGTCTCCAATTTGAAAACAATTCACACTTTCAGCCATGTTATTTGAACAGTTAACATATGTAGATGAGGATGGTTTCACAAACTTTATCACCACTATGTTTTTGGACAATATCTCCCATGACACATACCATAGTGATTGGTTTACAATGACTGAGTTTCCCCGTGTGGCTTTAAGTGCTGGGGTATGTTTTCGATGCTCATTAAAATTGGGGAAGATACTTGGATGAGTAGCAAAATATATTTAATATTACAGAACAAGTCCAAAGTAATTTATCTATTGTTTTATGCACATAACGTGCAATACTAAACTGGTTGTATATGTAATTTAATGTAACAATTGTAATATACAGTAGGTTGGATGCACTATACGTCCTCTTAAGGTTAAGATATCGGAGCATTTTTATTTTTTTTCCAAACGTTTTTATTGAGAAATATAAAAAAAAATGTAAATAACAATATAAACTGTTTCTGTAGGAACATTTTACAGAGTAATTATAGATAAAAACCATGTAATCTAGGGGTATTGGGTATTTGGATACATATTACAGCAAGGCAGTATCTATAAGGAAGTATCTGGATGGATCTTGTTTACAAAATTTTCCTAGGATTACAAGATGAAACAACAGAGAATAACAATAACAAGAGGAGGGAGGTTAATAGGAGTAAAGGAAGAGGGGGGGGTGAAGTAGAGAGCATTTTAATGACACCAGTCATATAAATTCCAAAACCCTACCTAATGTCTCTAAACATTTCAGAGAAATTCATAAAGGGAATCTTATTTTGTTCTGTTTTTTTGGCATTGAACAGGTTAAGAGGCCATTAAGAGGGGGAGACTCACATTGTATTCTGCTCCCATGTGAAGTGTGGTGGATACACACACTTAACACAAGAGTACCACACGGTTTAAATAACAGAATGGACATTTTCTCCTGAAATAGTAATATATTTGTTTCAATGGAATATACAGTACATAAATAATATGCAATAAGTTTACAATATTTGTGTCTTATGTTTGAGTTATATTGATTTTGTTCTTCTTCATGTGTTAGTAATTTGTTCTAATTGTTTTTAATAGATGATGAAACCTGTAAAGGAAATTTGTAAGTTCTGTATATAATTGTATTCTATTGTGTATGTATTGCACACTGCCCTCACTGTGCACATGGCACTAATAATGTTTTCATTAAATGTTTGCATTCTTTTGAGTCCTGATTAGAATTAGTCTGCCTATGTTACGCCCCTTGTTACCATAAACATACAATTGTAATATTAATGTGATACCTACGTAATCATGTGTATAAAAACCTTCAATTGTGTCATAATAAAGCAGAAAAGTTATTTGGAAAGATGTGGAGCGTATCCTTTATATATGTTTCCTACTGCAGTAGTTATTATTAATTTGGAACCACTAATCAATATGAGGATAGGAGTTGCCTATCTATAAAATTCCATGACAAACCCCACCCCTATGTTGAATTAAAAAAAATATGTTATATGCTATGAGGATGGCTGTGTAAGCCAAAACGTGTTTCATTTTTGATGCTGTGTCATTTTATATGTAACCAATAAAGGATTTTTTGCCAAGAGAACACTGAGTAGCTGGCTTTATACACTAGTGGCAGCATTATAGTCCTACAATAGCAGAATCATCAGGAATCAACTAAACAGGGAGGCCAACAGTGATAACGTATAAGAAAAAATAGAACATTTCCAAAGATTTGCCTAGGGGTGCTATTATACCACAGTAGCATCAGTACTACTGTGTGTGTTTCTGTGCATGTTTGTATGTGTGTAGTTGAATTTTGAGAAGATTTTTATTGTCTGACAAACATTAACATAATGACTTGTTAAAACAAAGATTTTTTTAAACAAATTGCAGTAGAGGGTAGTAGTGGAAAATGTTAGTGGGAGATATTTTATGAAAAGGAAAGCCATTCTGTATGTTACAATGTACACATAAGTGCAAAGAAAACATTTCAGTCTGGGCTAAAAGGCTGATTAATGAAGGTGATGCTTGAACAAACTTGCCTTTTATGTGACTCCATTGAGCATACTCAGAAAGCTCCACTATTTTGTGTCAGAGAATGGAGGTTTCAGAAATATAAATCAAATGTGTTTTCCGGCATAGGAACCATTCAACGATCCTTTGGAATTGATTTGCAAGCTACTTTTATATTGGTGAACAATTTTTTTCCTTGATTTCCTTTCTGGTTATAAAACAGGATGATATTTGACTTCTATACTGATCATTCAAAGTTATGTCTTCATTTATGGTTCGCAGACTCTTTCTTAGAGGTTGGGTTGTAAAACATTGGTGTAGACGGTGTAGACATTTCAATGACCCATGCCTTTTATAATTTGTCTTACTAAAACAAAGCAAGAGAGAGATTCTGCTGAGAAAGGGTCTGACCCAGATGACATTATTATTGTAGCAGCCAGATTGAAATATTTAAAGTACAGCTAAAGCTATGTTTTTATTTGGATGGAATGTAGACATGTTAAAACCTTTGTCAGATTTGTATTGCTGACTGTTATCCCACTAGAGAGAGTAACCCTCTCTAATTGTCTTAGTTATTATTGTCCTTGGGACTGGCAATGTTGTGAAATTCAAAATGTTACAGTTGTCAGTAAAACAGGAATAGAGGGGAAATATTCAAACAAGGACACCTATAACAATGATAAATGTCTCAAAGTGGATTTTCCTACACAAAAAGACAATTAAAATGTTTGTTTTTTCTTAAACATTCTATGCAGCCACTAAAATACAGCTTTCACTGGTCCTTATATATAATTGATATAAAAGCCATTTTGTATTTTAATATTATATAAATTATTTTCCATGTCAGTGTACAGCTGCTGTGATTTTGTAAAACTATTTAAACATTTAAATATTGCCTCATTGCCATACCTACCTTTTAACACCCTGTGACTTGTACCACCCAGAAATATTCGTTTTCATTTTGAGACAAGCCTCATATTTTCAACATCACGCTGTAACAATGATTGTAAAGTTTTTGTTTTTTTAATAACAAACATGTCATATTTGCCTGCTCTGTGCAAATAGCTGCTTCCTATGGTGGCACACGCACAGACTTGATTCTAAACCGGGCTGTGTGGGTCTATTGAAATACACAGTGCAGCTCAGACATGCCCACTTCACCTTCCTCGTCCTCATCACAGGATTTGATTAACAGCAGCAGGAGACAATGGTTCCTGCTTCTGACTCCATTGCCAATAATAAGGGAGAGCAGCGCCGCTGCTCTTGAGCACAGCACTGGATAGAGATCAGGCTCATGAGGCTGGGAGGGAGCTGAACATAGAAAGGTTTTTTGTTTACCTTAATGCAGAGAATGCATAAAGGTAAAAAACCTTAGACCTTTACAACTCCTTTAATTTTGGTACTTTCTTTGGCTTATCCTCCTATAGAGAAATCAGTCTGAGAAAGGATACAGCAATACAATAAAAAAAAATATTTGCAACAGAGAATAGTAAAAATGTACGAATGGGTTGCTAAAATCATTGCAATGTGTATAATACACCTGATTGAGATAGTTATTTCCTAAAGCGGTGTCCGGGTAAAAAAAAAAAAATTAAAAGCCAGCAGCTACACATACTGCAGCTGCTGGCTTTTAATAAATGGACACTTACCTGTCCTGCTGTCCCTCGATGTCGGCACCATAGCTGATGTTTCCATCAGCTGTCGGGTGCTGCCGCCTCCATTGCGGATAGGGAACCCGGCAGTGTAGCCTTTTGGCTTCATGCCGGGAACCCTACTGCGCATGCGCGAGGCCCCGCTCCTCTCTCCTATTAGCCCGGCGGCCGGGGAGGAGGAGGAAGGAGCCCCACGTTGACGTCACGGCTGCGTCACGCCTGCTGCTGGACTCGCGGAGGTGGGAAGGGATACCTGTCAAAGACAGGTATCCTGTCCCCCCCAAAATGTGCCAATGGTGGCACCGGAGGGGGGGAGGAATCCGATGAGCGGAAGTGCCACTTTAGGGTGGAGCTCCACTTTAAAGAGTAACTCCACTTATGTGAAGAAAAAAAAACAATCCCCTCTTGGACAATGTTCATTGCAACGATTTTTAAACACTTTGCTGCTGAGTCCTTACCGTTTGTTTTCTGAAGAAAAGCTGCTTGCCCTTCTATGTTTTTTGGACACTGATTCTGAATGGTAACTCTTCTTCAGTCTGAGTAACTCTTGCATTATTAATCAGCTGATGTATCTGTAGTGCTCTATTGAGGAAATCTGCAAGGTCTGCATCCCTTTAGAAGTGAATAACCCTTTAGGAACATCTGAGCAAAACTGATATTTTTGCTGCAGAGGATGCCTAAAATCTGACTTGTATCCTAATTTGCAGAGTTCTGGCAAAATCAGTCAACCAATCACACAAGCAGAAAATTAAAATTCTGGACCAATTCTGTACACTAATTACACTATAAATAAATTATATTGCATTGCACCACCTTGAAAGCACAGCAAAAGGCTTACCAGATACAGTATACATGGCTCTCCCTCCAAGCTACACACTGTGATGTAATCACGTAACTGAAAGTGTCCCTGAAAGTGCAATTTGGCATTTTGTGACACAGTTCTGTTGGGTTTTTATATATGTAATGCAGTTATTCTGCTTTAATAAATCATCATATTGGGTTATATACTATGTGGAGCTTTTGGTCTCCTTGTTTTTCTCAAAATGGTGTACAGTATATGCAATGCCAAACTGAATAGAAAGTGATCTATGGTGTGCCGTGTGATGTTCTTCTGTTTAGATGTTCTTCTATAGAAGCCTGGGCCTTGCCTATTGGTGGTTGCAATTCTATTATGCAACATATGACTTATCTATAATTAGAGAGTCATAGATATCTGATAAACCTTTTGCTGTGCTCTCAATGTTGTGGAGATTTACTTGGATTGGGGTTCATAGTGTTCGAATTTTGGACATTTATATGCACATCTGTTTTTTTGTGAAGATTCAAAAGTGTGACATTTTTTATTTCTTCCTGCGATATAATTCTGTTGATAGTAGAATACACGTCATAGATGTTTATATGTAGGCTTGATTAGAGCTACACATTTGGTATACTATAATTGACAGCTATGTCTATAATTGACTAATTGCTAATAAAACATAGTGTAGCGTGCTGTCAGCTTTTCATTTCCTTTGAACATTTTTCACCAGCGCAATTCCACTTAATTTATTGTATATAAGAGAAAAGAACAAATCCAGGCATGCATTATGGCTAGCCATGAAAGGGGTGGGTCAGTGAGCATGCAGCCTCCTAAACCATACCAGCTTTTATGCCCTCAGTATTTGTCTCCATGTCATTGAAGACAATTGCCTCATCTCCACATCCAGTACCACAAAATGGATGGAGAGATGTCTATGGGGACTGGAACCTGCCTGGAATTTAGAACAAAGGGCCCTGAGATATCTGCTCCCCCTTACATTAACGAGTATGGGGTACATAGTACCTCTTGTTACTCATTCACTGAAAAATTTAGAAAAAAATAAAAATAACCACACTATGAAAAGTCTTTTATTGAAAAATATTGCAAATTCATAGAGAAAAACATTTGCCACAATGAACAGTGTCTAATGATTTGACTCACCACCATGATGACCATTGCCGCCTATGCTGCCTTATCGCAACGTCCGACACAAATGACAGATCCCTGCTGCTAATGGAATGTAAACAAAAATTCTGGAGATCTTGGGTAAAATAATTCATCAGAATCCACATTTGCCTATTTACAAACAGAAGCTGTCAGGGATCTGTCATTTAGAGGCAATAGTAAGATCACTAATTAAATGAGAGATTTCCTGGTTAGTTGACAAATTTCAGGCAGTGGAGATCTGTCATTTAGCAGTATTAGTGCTACTGCTGCTAAAGTACACAACCCTAGCCACTCATTGTAAACAAATAATGTCAGTTTTGAAGGAGTACATCCTACTGCATCTGCATCTTCAAATGCAGGTTTAAGGCATCCCCAAAGCTTGTTTTTTTTAGCTGAATTAACCACTTGAGGACCGTCACACGCCGATGTACATTGGCAGAATGGCACAGCCTAGCCATGGGTCGCGAGCACGCCGCCGGCGGCACGCTCGCGACCCGGTCCTCTTCTCCGTGACCGTCCCCGCGGGAACAGCGGACCCGATCGCCACTGGTGTCCCATGATCGGGTCACAGAGAGGAAGAACAGGGAGAGGTAAGTGTAAACAAACCTCTCCCGTGCTTCCTAGTGAGCCTGTCACTGATCGTCTGTTCCCTGTCATAGGGAACGACGATCAGTGACGTCACATGCTAAGCCACGCCCCCCCCCACAGTAAGTAAAACACATTAAGGCACACTTAACCCCTACAGCGCCCCCTCATGGTTAACCCCTTCTCTGCCAGTGTCATTTTCATATTAACCAGTGCATTTTTATAGCACTGATCGCTAAAAATGACAATGGTCCCAAGAATGTGTCAAAAGTGTCCGATGTGTCCGCCATAATGTGGCAGTCATGAAAAAAATCACTGATCGCCGCCATTACTAGTAAAAAAATGAAAAATACACTCAGCTTAAAAAACTGCCCCACTGGTGTCTTTGGATCCAAACTTGAAAAACCAATTAACTAAAAAACATCAACCTCTGCAAATATATATAAAAAGCAATGACCAGCTTCAAGATTCCTTAAACCCCTACTGTACCCTGCTCAAGTCAAGGTGTTAATATAAATCTTATTGGGCTTAAAAGTCTAAACATTTTCTCATGCCGCGTACACACGATCGTTTTTAATGTCATTGAAAAAAACTGCATTTTTCTTGACGTGATTTTTCGTGTTTCCTCTTAAGCCTGCCTTGCCTACACACTATCGTGGAAAAAATTGTTTGAGTAAAGCACAGTGACGTACAACACGTACAACGGCGCTATAAAGGGGAAGTTCCATTTGGATTGCGCCACCCTTCATGTTAGTAAAGTTTGTTGAGAGACGATTCGCGCTTTTCAGCCTTGTGCTCTTCAATCCGTTACAGCGTGACAAATGTGCTATCTCCATTCCGAACGCTAGTTTTACCAGAACGAGCGCTCCCGTCTCATACTTGATTCTGAGCATGCGCATTTTTTTTCACGTCGTTAAAGCCCACACACGGCCGTTTTTCATGACGAGAAAAACGACGATGAAAAAAACGACGTGAAAAATTAGAGCATGTTTCAATTTTTCTCATCGTGATTCTCTGCGTTTTTCTCGTCGGGAAAAATGCTGGAAAGCCCACACACGATCATTTTTAATGACCATTTTAAAAAATGTAATTTTTCTCATCATTAAAAACGATCGTGTGTACGCGGCATTAGAATTGTGACTTGCTAAGTGATGAAGCCAGGGTCAGAGTGGAAGCTCTGGTGTCTGCAAATTGAAAAAAAGAAAAAAATAGCCAACTCCCATACAGTGCCTTGAAAAAGTATTCACAACTCTTGAAATTTTCCACCTTTTGTCATATTACAACCAAAACCGTAAATGTATTTTATTGGGATTTTATGTGATAGACCAACACAAAGTGGCACATAATTGTGAAGTGGAAGGAAAATGATAAATGGTTTTCATTTTTTTTTTACAAATAAATATGTGAAAAGTGTGGCATGCATTTGTATTCAGCCCCCTTTACTCTGATACCCTTAACTAAAATCTAGTGGAACAAATTGCCTTCAGAAGTCACCTAATTAGTAAATAGAGTCTACCTGTGTGTCATTTAATTTCAGTATAAATACAGCTGTTCTCTGAAGGTTTGTTAGACAACCTTAGTGAACAAACAGCATCATGAAGGCCAAAGAACACACCAGACAGGTTAGGGATAAAGTTGTGGAGAAGTTTTAGGATATAAAAAAATATCCCAAGCTTTGAACATCTCATGGAGCACTGTTCAATCCATCATCTGTAAATGGAAAGAGTATGACACAACTGCAAACCTACCAAGACATGGCCGTCCACCTAAACTGACAGGCTGCGTAAGGAGAGCATTATTCAGAACTCTGGAGGAGCTTCAGAAATCCACCGCTTAGGTGGGAGAATCTGTCCACAGGACAACTATTAGTCATGCACTTCACAAATCTGGCCTTTATGGAAGAGTGGAAAGAAGAAAGCCATTGTTGAAAGAAAGCCATAAGAAGTCCTGTTTGCAGTTTGCAAGAAGCCATGTGGGGGACACAGCAAACATGTGGAAGAAGGTGCTCTGGTCAGATGAGACCAAAATTGAACTTTTTGGCCTAAAAGCTAAATATGGTGGTGGCAGCATCATGTTGTGATTTTCTTCAGCATGGATAGGGAAGCTGGTCAGAGTTGATAGGAAGATGGATGAAGCCAAATATAGGGCAATCTTAGAGGAAAACCTGTTAGAGTCTGCAAAAGACTTGAGACTGGGGTGGAGGTTCACCTTCCAGCAGGGCAACGACCCTAAACATACAGCAAGAGCTACAATGGAATACGTTATATCAAAGCATATTCATGTGTTAGAATGGCCCAGTCAAACTCCAGACCTAAATCCAATTGAGAATCTAAGGCAAAACATGAAAATTGTTGTTCACAGACGCTCTCCATCCAATCTGACAGAACTTGAGCTGTTTTGCAAAGAAGAATGGGCAAACATGTCACTCCAGATGTGCAAAGCTGGTAGAGACATCCCCAAAAAGACTTGCAGCTGTAATTGCAGTGAAAGGTGGTTCTACAAAGTATTGACTCAGAGGGGCTGAATACAAATGCACGCCACACTTTTCACATTTTTATTTGTAAAATAGTTTTAATTTTCCTTCCACTTCACAATTATGTGCCACGTTGTGTTGGTCTATCACATAAAATACATTTACGTTTTTAGTAGTAACATGACAAAATGTGGAAATAGACGTCCTCCCCTTTTCACGCGCAATGCGTGCCCCTTGCAGGGCGCGCGTGGCGCGTGATGTGATCACTGAGTCACTGAGACTCAGGCGATCACAGATCCGTGTAAGGGGCCGGTCTCGGCCCCTTACCACGTGATCAGCTGTCAGCCAATGACAGCTGATCATGTGATGTAAACAAAGGATCGGTAATCTTTTTTTTTCTCCTCACGCTGATAGCGTGAGGAGAAAAAAAAGCCGATCACCAGCTTGTGGACAAGGGACATCGGTCCCGAAGAGGAAGGAGGCACATCAGCCTCATCAGTGCCCATAAATACTGCCTGCCAGTGCCACCTGCCATTGCTACCTGCCAGTGCCCACAGTGCCCACAGTGCCACCTATCAATGCCCACAGTGCCACATGCCCACAAGTGCCACCTCAATGCCCACCAGTGATGCCAATCAGTGCCTCATCAGTGCCACCTAGCAATGGTGCCTATCAGTGTAACCTACCAGTGCCCATTATTGCCACCCATCAGTGCCCATCACTGCCAGCTATCAGTGCCACCTATCAATGCCACCTATTAGTGCCACTTCTCAGTGCCCCCAGTGTCACCTATCAATGCTCTTTAGTGACGCACATCAGTACCATCTCTCAGTGCCGCCTATCAGTGCCCACCAGTGCCGCCTTATCGGTGCCCATCAGTGCAGCCCATCAGTGCCCATCAGTGCAGCCTCATCAGCGTACATCAATGAAGGAGAAAAATTACCTGTTTGCAAAATTTAAAACAAAATGTAAAAATTTATATTTATATATATTTTTTTTAATCGTCATTTCAATTTTTTTTAACAAAAAAATTTAACCGCAGAGGTGATCAAATACCACCAAAAGAAATCTCTATTTGTGGGTACAGCGTTGTATGACCGCGCAATCGTCATTCAAAGTGCATGAGCTCTGAAAGCTGAAAATTGGTCTGGGCAGGAGGGGGGTTTAAGTGCCCAGGAAGTAAGTGGTTAATACAGATTAGATGTGCAGAAGCAGCAGCAGTTTTTTCAGTTCCTATATAATTCACCATCAATTCACAAACATGTTCTACTCTGGGCTCTCCAATATACTTTTCTTGAAAAGGAACAATTTAAAAATATTTGAAGAAAGCACAAAAGCCTGTTGTGTACATTCTCAGAGTTCAATTACTGGTCTAACTTAGAAAGGCTGAGGAAGTCGTTTCCTCATGAGAAATTCAGGACTGCTGGTCGTCATGGTAATGAATCATTTATAAATCACTTAACCTTTCTCTTTTAGATCAGATTTCTTGTTGGCAAACTTTAGCAAGGGACTGGTTAGGATCTAATTTAGTAGGAAATGTTACAAACAGAAACTGAAGGGTGATATAAGAAAGTAATTTGCCACATTTAATACATATTAGTGTTTTAATTATTTTTATTTATAGAACACTGACATTTACTGCACGACTAAACTGTACTGTGGCTCTACTAAAGACATCTACAATGTATAAACATGTTATCAGCTCATTTTGTTGGGTTGGCATTCTACTATATGGCTGCATTACATTGTTGGAGAATAATTGTTCCATATTCATATACAGTAGGTAATGTTTGCTCCAGTAATATGAAAGTTATTGCAAACTAGGGGGCACTTTTTTATAGCACTGTTATGGCCATATCATGGCTCTGTAGGGCACTGCATTCTTCACATCATCGCCCACATTTTACAATATTATTGTGCATAACCATGACAGCATAACAGAGAGCTTACATTGATATTTGCTCTCTGTTATAAATGACCCCTTAAGTCTTTAAGAAAACCTGCCATGAAAAGAAATATTGAGGCTGCCATTGCTGAAGAGGTGTTTAAGGGGGGTCACATGTATAATGAAATAAGTGGTCCATATAGGAAACTTTGTGTTGAGTTATTCAATATAAGTTCACAGAGGACAAGGGGGCAGCACTCTTTATGTCTGAAGGAAAAGAGATTTAACCTTCACATACGGCAAGGTTTCTTATCAGTAATGCCGGATACACACGACCATTTTTCATGACGTTAAAAATGCAATTTTTTAAATTGTCATTAAAAACGATCGTGTGTAGGCTCCAGAGCATTTTTAACAACGTGAAAAATGGCCTAAAAAAAATTAGAACCTGTTCTATTTTTTCACGTCATTTTTTCACGTCTTTCTTTTTAACGTTGTGAAAAACATCGTTTTTTTCAATGACATTAAAAACGGGCGTGTGTACGCGGCATAAGAGTTGTGAAAATGTTGAATAAACTCCCTCACTTATTAGTTATGGCCAGCACAATAAAGTGTTTTAAAAAAGGGCTGGGTGCATTTATAAATGCACAAAAAATTATTGGATACTAATATTTATAGGTAATAACACCAGAAGTAGTTGATCCAGGGAATATCAGCTTGCCTCCTGCGGTATCAGTAATGTTTTTTGTTTTTTTTATTGGATATTGCTTTATATGTTTTTTTGCCTTCCTCTGAATCAACTGTAGGTATAGGCTTGTGTATATGGAGGTTTTCTATTCTTTTGTTTTCTTCTATTGATTAAGCTAGATGGACTTTTTCACCCTGACTAACTATGCAACTATGTAACTGCTGATCACTTAATTAAATGTTTACTTTATGCCATTCTATTATTTATAATTTTTCAACCAAGAAGCTTTATCACAGCTCTATTTTTGCAGAAATCTCCCAGAACATCAGGAGAAAATATCAACATGCAAATAAACAAGTAAATAAATAATGTATATGAAGCAAAGTGCAAATCCACTTCAGTATTTATTCCAAGCTGTGCTAAAATCAGAACTTGAGTGTTACTCGGCAATGAAGATTCAGCTCTTTTTTATTATATACGCTAAAAGTATTTTCTGGATTTTTTTGTGTTCTTTTACTTTTTATATGTTGCAATCTAATTTATTAACTATGTATAACTACATAGTTATTAAACTAGGAAGCTCCTTAATTCAAACTGCAGCCACCTGTTCTGTGGTCAAACTCTGGCCGGCATCCTTCCAGCATCTATGCCTATGCAAATGTGATTGGCATCCTTGATGGCCATTAAGAAGGAAGTACAAAACAGGGCAGATCTTTACCATATAGGTTGGGTTATAGTTGCATAACAGAGTCCTTTGAGCTTTGGGAATGCTTGGCCCTCTAATGATAACCAGAAAATCCAAGGAGGATTCTGCTGTATTGACAAGGAGCAGGTTAGAATAAACATGCGGCTGGGCTAAACACATTCAAATATTCACATATTCTATCAAGCAGTAAAAAAAAGCCTTATGCTGCATACACACGACCGTTTTTCACGAGAAAAATGCCATTTTTTTATTTGGTCATTAAAAACGATAATTTGTGGGCTCCAGAGCACGACGTGAAAATGGCCATTAAAAATTTGGAACATGCTCTAATTTTTCTCGTAGTTTTTCACGTCGTAGTTTTTCTCGTCATGAAAAACGGCCGTGTGTAGGCTTTGACGACGTGAAAAAAACGCGCATGCTCAGAAGCAAGTGATGAGACGGGAGCGCTCGTTCTGGTAAAACTAGCGTTCCTAATGGAGATAGCACATTTATCACGCTGTAACAGACTGAAGAGCACGAGGCTGAAAAGCGCGAATCGTCTCTCACCAAACTTTACTAACATAAGGATCAGCAAAAGCAGCCCAAAGGGTGGCGCCATCCGAATGGAACTTCCCCTTTAAAGTGCCGTTGTACATTTCGTATGTCACCGCGCTTTGCTCGAGCATTTTTTTTCATGATTGTGTGTAGGCAAGGCAGGCTTGAGAAGAATCACGTAGAGAAAAACGTGTTTTTTTTCAATGACATTAAAAACGGTTGCGTGTACGCGGCATAAAAGCAAGTCCTCACAGACATGAACAAGAAAGTTAACCTCAAAGAAGTGGGATTTTAAGGGCAATGAAAAGGATATACAAATATATAAAGAAATTATATATAAAATGGAAAAATTATTTTGTAGAAAAATATAACATTTATTACAATACATAGAAAAACATAAGAGCCACAGGGTGGCGCACAGTTAAAAACAAATTGTACATAGAAAATGCATGATGCTTATAACATATAAGATGGTGTATAGCAACCCCAGGAAGAGGATCCTGGAGGTTGGGGCTGTTATACCCGACGCATTTCAACTGTATGATACTGATGGACCATCCCATAAGGGGCGGATATTTTTTGAGGGGGCTGGCTTCCTCTTGGAGAATGTGCGCATAAAAATGCTATCCTTGAAGAAGACTTTTTGTAAACTCATACAGTCAAAACGCGTCTGATATAACAGTCCCAACCTCCAGGATCCTCTTCCTGGGGTTGCTATACACCATCTTATATGTTATAAGCATCATGCATTTTCTATGTACAATTTGTTTTTAACTGTGCGCCACCCTGTGACTCTTATGTTTTTCTATGTATTGTAATAAATGTTATATTTTTCTACAAAATAATTTTTCCTTTTTATATAGAAATTCTTTATATATTTGTATAACCTTTTCATTGCCCTTAAAATCCCACTTCTTTGAGGTTAACTTTCTTGTTCATTCAGTGGGGATGGTGGCAATGTACATGGCAACCTTTGGAAGTCACATTTTTTTGTCCTCACATACATGTGAAGCTATATGTACTCTGGAAAACTTCAGCCCTAAAGTGGAATTCTGGTCAAACCTCACTACTCTTAAAAATACTCCCCCTTCCTAACACCGATTCTTGCTAACCTGTGTAAGAAAAGATCCATATACTCTATTTTCAGGTCAGTCCAGTCCGGTTTTTGTGATCAGCTCTCTTCTGTCAGCGCAGGCTGCAGGGAAAAGAAGGGACCACTAAGGCACTACTAGCTGTTGTTGAGCATTCCCTTCATTCCCCTGCAGACAGAGCTGGCTGAGACATGGGAGATCATGGGACCGGACCAGAGTGGCCTGAAAATAGATATGTACAAAGATCTTTTTCTTACACATGTTACTTACTAAGAATGGGTGGGGGGGGGCGTGGCTGAGAGTCCATGAGAGCGGCTGCTTAATCTCATAGCTCCGGCTCCACTTATCCATCCTGCAGGCATCCTACCCTCAATCTGCTACCTAAAGGCACAGTTTTGCTCCTAAGGACGGCGGGCACCAGATACAGGCATGATGGTGAATAAATACGGGCCACCCGTGCCCCAATCAACGGCGGAACAACTGGCCCGGTTTAGAAGGCAAGATGGCGCCGATCCTCCGGCAGTGCACGAGGCCGCGCTGCAGTCATCTACATCTGCAGCACAGGATTCCTATCAGGGGGTGAGTGGCTCTGTCCCTGCTGTGTTTCGCACCCAGGCTGTGCACACTGAACCCTTAGACTCCCCAGCATACTCAGAGGAATCTGCATCCCTGAGCCCCTCCATTGCTGAGCCCAGCCTGGCTGAAATCCTGGTAGCCATTAAAGATGTCAAAACCTCCCTCACTTTACAAATAGAGAGCATCCACATTGATTTCTCCCTTTTGAAGCAGGATGTTCAGAGTTTGAGGGACAGGACTGGGGAGGTAGAGGGTCGTGTCAGCTCCCTGGAAGACTCTGTGCATCCATTATCTGCCACTGTACGCACAGCCACGGATGAGTTGGGGGTCCTCAGAGCTAAGCTGGACGATTTGGAGAATCGTTCCAGAAGGAACAACCTCCGATTTGTGGGGTTCCCGGAACGATCGGAGGGTCCCCGCCCGGAAAGATTTCTACACAAATGGTTGCGCGATGTATTCGGGGTGGAAGAATTTTCCAACACCTTTGAAATTGAGAGGGCGCACCGCACCCCCCCGCGTGCCCCACAACCTGGGGCCCCCCCGAGATCTCTCATTTCAAAATTCCTTAACTTCCGGGACAAGGTTACTATTCTACGCCTGGCCAGAGAAAAAGGTCCCCTCAAGTTCAACAGCAACAACATATCCATCTATCCTGACTTCTCTGCTGAAGTACAGCGCCAGCGAATATCCTTTGCAGCAGTGAAAGATCGTCTCCGTAATGAAGGTCTTCCCTATGCTATGTTGTTCCCTGCTAAGCTGCGGATCATCCATGAAGGCAAAGCCCACTTTTGCTTTTGTCCTAAAGAAGCTATGTCCTGGTTAGATTCAAGATTTGGGAAACAACCCAGACAACAACGCCGCAATTGAATCCTCGAGTGAAGGAACATGAGTCTCCAGATGACCCTTCATTTCCCCTATCTGCTTCCCAGGGGCTCGGTCCTCTGGGAATCAACTTGTTACTGTGACTTTCTCCCCCTGGTCAGAGGCTGGCCCTAATTGCCTTCCCCCCCCCCTTTTTTTTTTCCCCTACAGAGGTCACTCTTGCACTATTAACAATCCGGATAAGAGCTCCTATTATTACTGCCCTTTGAACTGCAGATTACTATCACTGTGCCTCTTGCACTTATTACTGTCTGTGCCTTTAATTTTCAAAAGGGGTGGAGAGGAAAGGGAAAGAGAGAAGAGATTCTTTTGATTTATTTTTTCTATCTCAAAAAGAAGAGAAATGTTTTATATATATTTTTTTTTTTCCTCTCTTCCCTCCAGATTCTACAACAGGGACGTTTACACTGCAGTTGTGAGCCATTATGGAACTGCTGCTTCCCCCCATACCAGTAGGTGGCGAGGCCACAGGGTTTTTCGCTTCTTCCCCAGACTGTTGCTGAGGGGGGAATGTTTTTGTTTTGGGGTTCAAGGCTCACTGTGTTTGGGTTGGTAGAGCAGGGAGGGGGGTGGGTTAAGGGTGGGATGTTTATTTCGGCGGTCCTCTCACAAGTTTTAGGTCTTGAGAAGGACTGGCCTCTTTGGTGTTTGGTTGGTATAGCTGCTCCTAGGAAAATGTTCTTTTTGCCACTATTGCACACCTATTATAGACAGTGTCATAGAAACGGTTTGTGGTATGCTGCATCACATGGTTATCCTTGCATTGTTCCTGTATTCCTTATACTTACTCATGGCTGACACTTTAAAACTGATTTCGTGGAATGTTAGGGGGTTGAACTCACCTCACAAGCGGTCCCTGCTGTTTTCCTATCTAAAAAAATACAGACCCCATATCATTTGTCTCCAAGAGACCCACCTTACTGGCTCTAAGCTTAAGTCCCTTAAAAGGCCCTGGCTGGCCAGCCACTATCATGCCTCTTATTCTAACTTCTCCCGTGGGGTCTCGATTTTGTTGGCGAAGTCCCTCCCGGCTGAGACTTTGCTTGTAAAGTCGGATCCTGCGGGACGATTTATTATAATAACCCTCCGTATAGCCTCCACAATTTTTACATTGGTGAACATATATATTCCTCCACCGTTTTCCTCAGAAATCCTTTCCCATTTGTCTCTCATGTTACTGTCCCGATCCCCGGGTCCCCTGCTCTTTGTAGGTGATTTCAATGCTGTACTCGACCCTTCAGTAGACCGCTTGTGGGGTGGGGGCAGGCCGTACCCCTCTTTTATTGACTGGACCCAGGTATTTGCCCTTACCGAGCTATGGCGTTGGAAGCATCCGGATGACAGACAGTTTTCCTGTCATTCGGACTCCTTCCATACTATGTCTCGCATAGATATGGCATTTGCCCCGGCGGATGTACTCCCCCTGGTTCATTCCATAGCTTACCTGCCTAGAGGGATCTCGGACCATGCTCCTTTGCTGATTGGTCTTCTCCTCCTGCCAAAGTCGGGCCCCCGGGTCTGGAGATTGAACTCACATTGGCTTGAGGATGAGATTGTTCAGGCAGAGTGCCAGAAGGGCGTGACTGAATACTGGCAACTGAATCAGGGTACTACTGGACTCACCACTGTCTGGGATGCTTCCAAGGCAGTGTTGAGAGGTGCCTTTATGTCAATTACGGGTATTCTGCGTAAAAATAATCTACAACGTACTAAGGAATTAGAACAGACTATGGTGAAGGCGGAGGCAGAGTACTCTGAAAGGCCCTCTGCGGCCACGTTAGCCCCGTGGCTTCATAGTCGCAGGGAATACGAACTTCGCTTGTTAGATCTCACTAAAAAACGTTTACTCTATGTCACGCAAAAGACTTTTGAGCATGGTAACAAAGCAGGGCGCCTACTCGCATATTTTTCCAGACCTGACCATGCCCCTATTTCTATCCCCAGGATATTAGTTTCAGGAACTACGATTAGTACTGTCCCTCAGGATATAGCAGAAGCCTTTCTCTCCTTTTATCAAGACCTCTATACTTCCAGAGTTACTTATTCAGAGACACAACTAGATGACTATTTAGGCCAGGTGTCGCTCCCCCGATTGACAGACCAGGTCCGGGGAGAGTTGGATGAGCCGCTGTCTGTGGAAAAACTTTCATTGGCAATTTCACAGATGCCGGCTCATAAGACGCCAGGTCTGGACGGGTTCCCAGTGGAATGGTATAAGCAATTTCAGCACCTTCTTGGCCCTATTTTGCTTAAAACATACAATGCAGCATTGCAGGAGGGGGTACTTCCTCCCTCTATGAGAGAGGCACTTATTGTTTTACTTCTTAAACCGCGAAAAGATCCGTTAAAATGTGACTCCTATCGGCCGATATCGCTTATTAATGTTGATACCAAAATTCTAGCCAAGGCTCTGGCGAACCGCCTGAACAGGGTGATCCCAGGGCTAGTGGGGAGTGATCAGGGTGGTTTCATACCCGGTCGATCAACCCGGATGAACATTCGTAGACTGTTCCACAACTTGACGTTTCCACATGACTGTCCGGCGACCCGAGTTGTGGTGTCCTTGGACACCTGCAAGGCCTTTGACAGTGTGGAATGGCCATACCTGTTTGGGGTCTTGCAGTTGTATGGCTTTGGTCCACGGCTGATAGCCTGGATCAAACTCCTCTATACTATGCCACTCGCCCGCATTCGCATTAATTCTCAGATCACTGACACATTTAAGATCACCAGAGGCACTCGACAGGGTTGCCCTTTGTCGTCCCTCCTGTTTGCCCTGGCCATGGAACCCCTTGCTATTCGGATCCGTAATTCACCACTCCTTCGCGGATTACCCATAAATGAGATAGAAGAAAGGATCTCGCTCTATGCAGATGATACATTGGTTTACTTAGCAGACTCTCAGGACTCACTTACTAGTCTGTTGACCACGGTGACAACCTTTGGAGACTTTTCTGGATTCCGAGTGAACTGGGAGAAATCTACCCTCTTCCCCATAGATCAGACTCCTGCTCCACAGGTTCACTCAGATTCCAGACTACAAATAGCCACCTCCTTTAGATATCTAGGTGTTATAGTTCAATTGCCATTATCCCTATATATTACCAATAATTTAGGCCCTTTACTACTCCAACTGCAAACCCAAACTAAACAATGGAAGGACTTACCCCTGGATCTGATGGGGCGAGCCAATATCCTAAAGATGATATATCTTCCTAAACTTTTGTATGTCCTGGCTAACTCCCCCTGCAAAATTCCCAAAACAATCTTTAAGAGTATTGATTCGATTTGTATAGCGTTCCTTTGGAATGGTAGGCCCCCTAGAATGGCACTGGAAACTCTGCGCCTTCCGTCCCACTTGGCAGGATTAGCTTTCCCTAATTTTTACCTTTACTATCAAGCATCCCAACTGGTTAATATTCATGATTGGCTGCACCCTGACCCGAATAATGCCTGTACCACCACTGAAGGTGCCATGGTCTCATCATTCGAAACATTGCATAACATTGTTTATCGTGGATGCACGCCCCCGGGACCTGGACTGACTATTTTACGTACATCTCTGTCCCTATTTAAAACAGTGACGCTTAAACACGCCCCTGGCTCCTGGTCAGTCTCCCCTAATAGTCCACTTTGGTTTAACCCTACATTACCAGAATTTGGCTCCCTGCCTGACCCACAAAGGTGGACCTCTCGGGGGATAAAATACTTATGTCACATATACTCACCTCAAGGATTTAAATCTTTTGCGCAGATGAGAACTGACTTTGACTTACCATATAACTACTTATTTTTTTACTATCAGCTTAGACACGCTGTGCGAGCACAGTTTGGTTCACTAGACAACCCGCTTGTGATTTCTGACTTAGAAAAACTCTTACGATCCCCAGACCGCACGAAACTTATCTCTACTTATTATTTAGCACTGGCGGTGGGCTCCAACCCTAGATTCAAGGCATCACAACGTAAATGGGACTCCTTAGATATATCCATAACAGAGGAGGACTGGTCCGAATTCTGTGCCACTTTCAAGGCTTCTGTTGTATCCTCCAGGGACAGGATCATCCAAATAAAAATCTTCCACCAATCGCATCTCACCCCGGCCAGGATGCACAGAATGGGCATTTTGTCCTCGGCTGAGTGCTTTCGGGGATGTGGATATACAGCTGACTTAATTCATTGCTTCTGGAGCTGTCCCATAGTGCAGGAGTTTTGGAGGAGAGTAGACTCCTTTCTCTCTTCAGCGCTGGGGCTTCCCAACATATTAAATCCCAAGAATTGCCTCCTGCGGGTCTTTGGCGACCTCACTGTTCCCTCCCAGGTCAAACGATTGCTTCGGATCCTTTACTGTTATGCTAAAAAATCAATTTTATTGACCTGGAGGGGAGCAGCAACCCCAACAGTGGGGCTGTGGTTGAAACTAGTCAATGATGCCCTTCCACTTTACAAACTCACTTTTGAGATCCGCAAAAGGAAGAAAACATTTTATAAAATTTGGGGCAGGTGGCTGGCTAGCCCCCTGACCCTTTCCCCCATACTGCCATGAAAGAGTGGGTAGGTTGTAGCATACCTTGAACCATAGCTACACTCCTATGCAATTTTACCAGCTATGACTGTCTAGTAGGTCTATTATGTTGCTGTAATTTGTCTTTATATTATATTATGCTGCTTAAATGGATGTGCAGATATTCTTCTGTGTAAACTGATATAGGAGCAAGTTGTTAATGTTGTGTGTGGGACAAGCCTGGCTAGGCCCCCACATATTGTCTTTCTATGTCTGTATGTTATGGAAAAATGTAATAAAACATATCTTTAAAAAAAAGAATGGGTGGGGGGAGGGAGAGAGCATTTTTAAGAGTAGTTAGGTTTTGCCTGGAATTCTTCTTTAAAATTTAGATCAGAGGCATTGAAATCATGACTCATCTCCCCCTGCTTTTTCTGACTGCAGGGACATGGCAGCCAGCCTTCTAATGTAAACACAGAACAGCTACTGTGTATAGTTTATAAAGGGAGTGTAACCAACTTCAAAGTCTCTGTTATGAATTGCTGCACAGTGCCGGTAGCTACAGAGGTCAGGAAGATCTTTTTTTAAATTTTGAACAGAATGGTCGCAATTGATTCTAGCCTCCGCTTTTTCTCCCTGGCAGCCAATTGAATCAGAAGGCCTTTACTGTATGCTATATGCACACACCACACATTAAACACATCAGATCCAGGGAGAGAGTTCCAATAAAAAAATTCCTTGAGGTGGTTTGACATTCTCTTTTGATACCCCTTGTTAGCGGACAAATATGTATTGTTACACCATAGGCAAATGCCCATTATGTCCCTACAACAAGGTTAGTGTAATTTGGGCATGATCCGACCATGTAATGTTGAACATTTCTGCCTGTGTCACTTTATGGAAGAGGTTTAGATCTGTGAAAAAAAAAGTCAACTCTCAAATATAACCTGTGAGATACAGAATAAACCATGTAATCCCTTTCTGGTGCATTAAGATATCTCAAGGGTTCATATAAATCCACCTTGTGCAGAAAAGGTTGAAGAGGCAGCCTTTAATGTGGATGGAAGGGCTTATTTTAAGGATTTACAGATTGTTAATAATATGAAAATATTTTATTATCTGTAACCCAGGCAGAGGCTCATTTTAGGAATGTAAGGTAAACCCCATCATCATACTTCCATCAACTTCAGGCTATTCTCTTAATATTTCTTTGCTTTAAACATATCTATAACATATATTAAAACTCAATTTTTAGCACCTGCACTGTTTACTAGCACTAAAGCGTGGTGTATCCACTTCTGTGCTAAAATTATGCTACAATGGCTAGTGTTGTCAAGATAACATTTGTGCAAGCATGCCTTTCAGCTATAGCAAGCCATACTTGGGTTCAGCTCATTAGCACGTTTGTCAAAAAACTGTGTTCAAAAACATATTCTGAATACTGCTGGACATCTAGGTTTATAGTTAAAGTGATTGTAAATGCTTTGTTTAAAAAAACAAAACAAAAAAACAATAATGATGCTTAAAAATTATAATAATGGAATTGCACAGAGTAGTCCCAAACCTTCTTTTCTTGGGTCCCCTGCCAGTGCTCCTGGCTCCTCCCATCCACTGAGTGCCCCCAAAGAAAGCCTCTTTGTATGGAGGCACTCATGTGGGCTTGCTTCCAAGCTTCTCTGTCTTTATCACTGGCTTTGATTGACAGCAGAAGGAGCCAATGGCTGCTGTAGCCTCAGCAAAGCCTGCAAGATCAGGAAGTGAGGGAGAGAAGAACTGCAGACATGCATATGGGGGCTAAGATAAGTAGCGTGAGGGGGATATTGATGCCTAAGCACCCAAAAGTTGAACTTCCGTTTATCGGATTCCTCCCCCCCTCTGGTGCCACAATTGGCACCTTTTGGGGGGGAAGGGGGGTCAGGATACCTGTCTTTGACAGGTATCCTTTCCCACTTCCTGGAGTCCGGGCCACTGGCCGTGACATCAGCGCGGGGCTCCCTCCTCCTCCCTCCCCCCGGCTGCTGGGCCAGTAGGAGAGAGAAGCAGGCCTCGCGCATGCGCAGTAGGGTTCCCGGTGTGAAGCCAAAAGGCTACACTGCCGGGTACCCTTGGCAGCAATGGCGGTGGCAGCACCCGACAGCTGATGAAAACATCAGCTGTGGGTGCCGACATTGCTGGACTCCAGGACAGGTAAGTGTCCATTTATTAAAAGCCAGCAGCTGCATGTGTAGCTGCTGTTTTTTTTTTTTTTAATTGGGGCAGAACAACGCTTTAACCACTTAAGGACCGCCTCACGCCGATATACGTCGGCAGAATGGCACGGCTGTGGGCACAAGCACTTACAGGTACGTCCTCTTTAAGAAGCCCAGCCGTGGGTTGTGCGTGCGCGACCCGGTCCTGAGCTTCGTGACCGCGCCCGTGGGACCTGCGGACCCGATTGCCGCCGGTGTCCCGCGATTGAGTCACAGAGCTGAAGATCGGTGAGAGGTAAGTGTAAACAAACCTCTCTCCGTGCTTCCTAGTGAGACTGTCACTGATCGTCTGTTCCCTGTCATAGAGAACAACGATCAGTGACTCCACATGCCAAGCCACGCCCCCACACAGTAAGAATCACACATTGGGTCACACTTAACCCCTTCAGCGCCCCCTACGGGTTAACCCCTTCACTGCCAGTGTCATTTTCACAGTAATCAGTGAATTTTTATAGCACTGATCGCTGTAAAAATGACAATGGTCCCAAAATAGTGTCAAAAGTGTCCGATGTGTCCGCCATAATGTCGCAGTCATGATAAAAATTGCTGATCGCCGCCATTACTAGTAAAAAAATATATATATTAGTAAAATTGGCATAAAACTTTTTATTTACCAAAAATATGTAGAAGAATACGTTTTGGCCTAAACTGAGGAAAAAAATAGTTTTTTTATATATTTTTTGGGGATATTTATTATAGCAAAAAGTAAAATATATTGAATTTTTTTCAAAATTGTCACTCTATTTTTTTTATAGCGCAAAAAATAAAAACCGCAGAGGTGATCAAATACCACCAAAAGAAAGCTCTATTTGTGGAAAAAAAGGACCGCAATTTTGCTTGGGAGCCACGTCACACGATCGCGCAATTGTCAGTTAAAGCGATGCAGTGCCGAATCGCAAAAAGTGGCCTGGTCCTTTAGCTACAAAATGGTCTGGGGCTTAAGTGGTTAATGCATGGAATGCGTTAAGGTAAAAAATGTTTAGGCTTTATAACCACTTTAACTTTATTTTATTTTTAATTATATGTTTTGCCTATACTTAATTTATTTATTGCATTACTGGAGTGTTCACATCATATTTTTTTAATATTAGCAGAATGTGGATTGTTGTCAAAGTATAAAGCTATAACATGATGATTTCAACTTGTATGCCCTGTACCTGGAAATACACAAACGATAGGACATGTTTGCATACTAAATATGATTTTACTATAAAGTAATTTTTTTCCCATTCTGCCATAATATTCTAAGCGCCACAAGTAATTATGCATAAAAGTGCTTTGACAAACAGTAAATAATGCACTGCTGCATGTTTAGGAGTTGGGCTACCTTCACTCTACACCATTACTCTGTGTCACTGAATCATATTATCAGAAGCATCTTCAAAAGAAACACAGCAGCCTTTTTACTCGCTTTTAACATTACAAAGTGAGAACTCGACTGACCCCAATATATTAAGCTTTTAATGTACTCTCCACTTAATTAACTTTGCAGAGAAAAGTCATCACAGAAATCTCTCCGTTGGAAAATCTGCAGCCAACCAAATCATTGAAAAATATGTTTTCCCCACTGCATTAAAGAGAGAAAAATCAACATTTTTATACAGTGCACTAAAGCTGCCAGAGGTTTAATTCACAGCGGGGTCCGGCTGGGAATGAGCAATGAGTATACAACATATCGTGTGTAGAAGCTACAGGGAAATACGTGTGCTTATATGCTAAATCTCACAGCTGCACTTACAAAATACAAATTAACTTTTTTTTTGTTTGCTAAACAAAAGTAATTGACTGCTCCCCAGTTTGTAAATTCTTATTAACCCATTTTTTGCACCAATACACTATTTCATGTAGAAGGTACCGGTAATCTATTTGCATAAATAGTTTTTGGCTTTGTTGTATCTTAAAGGTGTTTTACATATTTTAAACTTGATTGGACTAAATTCATCCCTGCCAATGAGCAGGGATGAATTCTGTTGGCTGATTTTTTTTTTTTTTTATGCACATGGTGACAGTATGTGAGTTAGAGATTTACACAGTCCTGCCAGACAGCAAAGTAAGGCTGGGGACCTAATTTGCTCTACAGAAGGGGTAGGTAACCTTTTAAGGGTGGAGATCTACCTGGACAACTTTGAAGAGATTGAAGATCACTGGGGTGCGGTGCCCCCCCCTTTTTTTTTAAAGAAAGAAATAAACTAGCAAGCCTTCATAAATAAGTCAAGACAGCAAGAAGAAATCTTAGGAAAATCTAATAAAAAAAATGTTAATGTAAAAATATAAATGTAGCCTACCTTAAATGTTAGGTTTAGCAAGAAACTCTGCATTAACTTTCATTCACAAAATTTTTCATGTCTGGGGAGTAATTGGTCACCCCCACAAGACTGATACAGGAGTTCAGGCAGAACCACTGGAACCAGAGGTTGACTTTCTTGACAAATTTCTGGCCTGGCTGGCATCAATGCTAGCCTGACTGTGTGCTTCTAGCTCTAGCCAGTGTAAGTAGTAGGTAGGACAGTATCCAAGGGACCATAGTAGGTAGTGCAATGTACAGAGGTCAGTAGGATGTATGGCAGTGTACGGAGGTCAGTAGTATGTAAAGCAGTGTACAGAGGTAAGTAGGATGTAGGGCAGTGTACAGAGATCAGTAGTAGATAGGGCAGTGTACAGAGGTCAGTAGGATGTAGGGCAGTGTAGACAGGTCAGTAGTAGGTAGGGCAGTGTATAGAGGACATTAGGATGTAGGGCAGTGTACAGAGGTCAGTAGGATGTAGGACAGTGTACAGAGGTCAGTAGGATGTAGGGCAGTGTACAGAGGTCAGTAGGATGTATGGCAGTGTACAGAGGTCAGTAGGACGTATGACAGTGAACAGAGGTCAGTAGGATGTAGGGCAGTGTACAGAGGTCAGAAGGATGTAGTGCAGTGTACGGCGGTCTGCAGTAGTTAGGGCAGTATACAGAGGATAGTAGGATGTAGGGCAGTGTAGAGGGGTCAATAGGATGTAGGGCAGTGTAGACAGGTCAGTAGTAGGTAGGGCAGTGTACAGAGGACAGTAGGATGTAGGGCAGTGTACAGAGGTCAGTAGGATGTATGGCAGTGTACAGAGGTCAGTAGGCCGTATGGCAGTGAACAGAGGTCAGTAGGATGTAGGGCAGTGTACAGATGTGAGAAGAATGTAGTTCAGTGTATGGCGGTCTGTAGTAGTTTGGGCAGTGTACAGAGGACAGTAGGATGTAGGGCAGTGTAGACAGGTGAATAGGATGTTGGGCAGTGTAGACAGGTGAATAGTAAGTAGGGCAGTGTAGACAGGTCAATAGGATGTAGGGGAGTGTGGACAGGTCAGTAGTAGGTAGGGCAGTGTACAGAGGACAGTAGTAGGTAGGGCAGAGGAAAGGGGTGGACAGGGCAGAGGACAGGGCAGAGCACAGGGTAGAGTACAGGGAGTCAGCAGTGCAGTGTACAGAGGGCACAGTAGAGGGAGGTTATGAGGGCACAGTACTGGGGAGGTCAGGAGGGTATAGTGATGGGGGACATAGGAGCACCGTACTTAGGGGGGTATGAAGGCTGGGAGTCAGGAGGCCACGGTACACAGAGGTCAGGAGGGAAAAGTAGATGGAGGTCAGGAGGGCACGGTAGTCGGAGGTCAGGAGGGCATGGTACTGGGGGGCAGGAGGGCATGGTGCTGGGGGGGGGGCAAGAGGGCAAGGTACTGGAGGGCAGGAGGGCACAGTGCACGGAGGTCTGGGTACACAGAGGTCAGGAGGGAATGGTACTGAGGGTTAGGAGGGCATGGTACAGGGAAGTCAGGAGAGGACAGAAGCAGTTTCCTGCTGTGGCAGCTCTACCTCATGTAGTATGCTGATCACCACCGGCCCCTCCTCTCTCATCCATCACATGTGATATTACAGACAAGCACTTTAGATGGACTGGAGAGGGGGGCTGGTGGGGATCAACATACTACACCCTATGTAAAGGAGCCAAGACTTGCCCCAGCAGTACTTTTGAGTCAGCCTGCTTTTAGTGCTCCCCTTCTTTTTTCCAGTTTTAAGGGGCTGTAACACCTTGTTTTCTTTTTAATAAAAATAACAAACATGCCTATACTTACAATCCGCTTCCTCTGGGGTGCCCGGCTTGCGCTCCACTCCCCTCTTCTTTATCGGGTGCCCGCAGGGAAAGCCTCTTTCCCTGCGGGCACCCGTGCAGCCTGGGTCTCAAATCCAGCTGCTGTGTCCATTGACACAGATAGCGGGACTTAGCTCCGCCCCCACTCCCGTGTCACAGCTTTTTATTGACAGCAGCAGGAGACAATGGCTCCTGCTGCTATCAATCTGTCCAATGAGGAGAGAGACAGCGACTGGAGCTGCTGTACTCGTGCACACCGCTGGATTGGATGGAGGGGGGGGGGGATTGCTTGAATGCAATAAGGTGAAAAACCTTGAGTCTTTACAACCACCTTGAGTGCTGCTGAATATGGGGATTACGTGAAGATGATATTGTCTCTAAATAATATACTTTTAGTGACTTACAATAAACACATACTGTAACTGCATAGGTGGTCTTTTTTGAAAGAAGAAGGAAAGATAGCATATGCCCTTTACACTAAAGCACATTTAGGTAGTGCAGCTGCATGAAACAAAAAGAAAAGCAAGTATGTGAAATTTCCAAGTGCAGTACAATAAAGTTGATTTGCTAAAAAAAGTAGGTGAGAATCTTTGCACGATAAATTGTATATTGAATGAATATTCGATTATCCAATCATGTAAAAAGCTAATTCTTGTTCACTTATTTCATCTGCACATGATTTGATAATTGACTGAATTTAATATCGATAAAACAGGCAAATAAACAAAAACTACAATTGGCACATACAAAAAGTCCATATTCATATTTTAGCTAAATATATTTTATTCAAATGAGCTGCAATGGAATTGAAAATGTATTTTTCCATAACAACTACTGCAACAGGCATGCTTAATGACTGATCTATTATTATACACCTCTTTTTACAGGTACAGTGATCAGTGGTCCTAGTTAGGGATGAGCTTCGAGTTCAAGTCAAACTCATGTTAGACTCGAACATTGTGAGTCCAAAAATGCAGCGCTTCGATAAAGCAAATATACGTGACAGTCCAAATAAAAATCAATATATGAAGATAAATGCAAAAAATGTTGAAACACCACCACCAAGGATTTCAGTGTGAAGGAACAACACACCACACCAATTGTGCTCACAATCTGCTTACCAGAAGGTGAACATATTCAAACGTTAATGGAAAATGTAGAGGATCAAAGATGGATACAACTCTCCAGGCTTAATGGAATAATGACAGGAATATCCAAACAACACCAGCATCAAGGAAACCTTCAGGACTATGCAGTCCTCCTCAGACAAGGTTAATCAATAAGAAAAAAAGAGGCAGCATAGTGAAGCCCGTAAGATCAAACAAAAAAGGTTTATTTTAAAATTCTACTTACAGAAAAGCAAATGTTTTAAGGCAGGTAACAAACTGCAGGTCAAAGCGTGTTCACATTGGTCAGCCTGACATGTTTCATCCGAAGGGGTATCTGCATTACAGCTGCGAGTAGTTTTAAATGACTTTTTTTCCTTCAGAAATGACATTTTGTGCAGATACTGTTCTAAGCACGGGAAACAAGCACTGCTTTACAGGCATACTATATACACCCCCCAGGTATGAAATTTAAAGGAATATTTCACTTTTATTGTTACACTTTAAGCATTATTAAAATCACTGCTCCCGAAAAACGGCTGTTTTTAAAACTTTTTATGATAATAACTTGCATATAAGCCCTTAAAATTAGCACTTTTGATTTTTCATGTTCGTGTCCCATAGACTTTAACGGGGTTCGGATGTTCGAACAAATTTATTGCCTGTTCGCATGTTCTGGTGCGAACCGAACTGGGGGGTGTTCGGCTCATCCCTAGTCCTAGTACTTATCTTCCTAGTACCCATTACACTTGGCTGTGAAGTATTAAAGTGGACACTTTCAATGGCATTCTAAATTCTGTTATGTTCCCGTTGCTGTACTGCCCTCAATCTCTGAGGAAACACATGTTCCTGGAGCCCCAGCACACTGCCCTCAGTATTCTTGGCTTTCAGACTATTCTCATATCATGAGCCAAGGCTAGAGTTTACATCCTTTGTAAGATATGACTTCCTTGCCTTATTAAAATATTCTTTCAACATGTATGGTATTGTTTTACTTTAATGAGGTGCATCTCTTTGTTTAGCAATAGTCTTCTAGCCTCATTTTAAGTCCCAATGCAGTCTACTGCGAAATTCAGTAATGTATAAATTATGATTGTCCCTAGACTAGCTTCTGTTTTCTGAGAAAGTGCAAGATAAAATGATGCCTCTGTTTTATATGTTGTGCAAGCGGAATAACTTTCCATGAGTGTTTATCTTGTATATATAGCAATTGACTTAAGCACAACATCTTTGTGTCTGAACCCTGTGCATTCATTTTCCAGGGCTGCCTGCTTCAAAGAGTCTCACAATGACAGTAACCAGAGACACTAACAGGTCTATTCATCAAAGTCATATGGGCATGAGAAAAAATTTGCATGTTGATTCCCATTCAGCATGTATGGATTACTTTTTCTTTATCAAACCGAGTTTTGAATATTTATATGCATAGGGGTGCAACATTTGATGCATAAAGTTTGAATGCAAACTAAAATCTAGAATAAAAGGAAGCTAGAGATGTGTAATCTATTTGAAAATGGATTTATTTTATTTATTTTTAAACCAAATTTAACTTTTAATTTAAATGATCTAAATGCATTACAGGTGCATTAAAACAAAAGGTGTGCAAAGTTTCTAAGTTTGTTTTATTTAAAAATCAGCCACAGCCTGAGCAAAAAAGCCTGTGTCCTGCCATCAGCTGCAGAGAGGAACCTTTTCTCTCTTTGAAGAAGCAATGCCATGGCTGAGTCAGAACTAGGCTCTCCAATCAGCGAGAAGCATGAGCTTTGCTGATTGCAGAGCAGTAGATATGACTCAGTAGAGAGGTGCCAGACCTCTGCAATTGATTCCACAATAGAGGGTTCAACTGGACTTTAAGTAATTTGTTCTCTGAAAGCATTTTCTACAAATTTTGCATAACACTATTTATAAAATATGTATTCTACTGATTATGATTATGTTACTTTATCCACAATGTGTATCACTATTATCAGTTGAAGTTGGGAGGAAGAGAAGGGAAAGAGAAAAGAAGGGAAGGGGGAGGAAAGGGGAATAAAAGGGATAATTACAAAAAATTTAAAATAACGTAGCCTGACCTGAACCTGTCTGAATTTGAAAACGTATGTACAGTAACTGGACCTTATTCTTAATAATGTGTTATATCCCATTCAATATTCAACCCCCTAAGGATTTGGGTTTCTAATTTGAAGATCCTGCACACTTCTTTCCTGCTCAACAGGGAAAGGTGAAAAAAAAAGTTGTACATGAGCAATGACCTCACCATAGTGCAGCTTGTCTGTTTGATTCAACATAATAATGTGATTGTATGGGATGCAATGCTCTCATTGTGCCCAATTAAATGCCAACATGTTTTTAGGTCTACAATTTGAATAATTATATTATAAATATACCAATTCAAAAAGTTAGACATACTGCAGTGGTTTTGAGTGTAAGTGACAGAGGAGGGGGTATTTAGGTTCTCCAGAACCCTGCGTCAGGTTGTAACCAAAAGAAACATCAGTACATACATTTGACAGGATGAAAAGTCATTCCCCACAGGCCCTGGGCATACAAATATATACAAGCATTAAATCTAGCAGAAGACAGTTAACCTACACAAGGGTTTTTGTTGTTGCTTGATAGCTGTGTGAGGATCATCAAAGCTGCTTCCTTATTATTGGTATGTGATTATGTATTTAAAGTGTTACTAAACCCAGGACCCTGCATTCACTATATCTGGTCTTCCCACAGTACACAGAGGATGGAGATGCAATTATTTTAGTAAATATAAACTGATAAACACCTTTTCTCATCAGCAGTATACAGCAGCCTTGTGACTTGTATCAGTTCCTAATAAAGCTTGTAGGAGGAGTTTTTATTATCCACTGATCCTCTGTCTGGTCATGTCTGGACTGTGCTGATTGGCCCTGTGCTGATCACATGCACCCTCCCAAGGAAAAAAAAAAAACCTCTCTAGCAATACACACGAAACTGAGCATGTGCAGCCCATCCCCTGGCTCTGTAAATATCAAGTTATTTTTTGGAGACGGTGGAAGAAGAGGAGGCTCATAGAGACAGGATCAAACAGCCTTTATACACAATGCAAAGGATTAACCCCTTAGGTTCCACAGTGAGTATAACAAGCATGCTTTACTGCATATTCAGATTGATTTTACTGTTGTGGGTTTAGTAACACTTTAATCTACCCTTTAACAGCCTCATATTCCTGTTAGCTGAAAACAATAGGGAACAACTGCATCATTGAAACAATAGTTAACGTAAAAGAAACACCTACATCAAGTCAGCAGCCTATACTGTAGGTGAGTTTATATGCTCTTTAATTCAGATAAAATATAAATCAACTGCAGTGTTATATAATAACTGTCTGTTAGTTATAATTCTGCATTAACTTTCCATTAAACGATGGGAGAAACACTGATTGAAACTTCTGAAAATCGTTTGGTTTTGGATAAGGATGGCAGTCAAAATATTCTTCTATTTTTAGGCCCAGTTCTAAATAGTATCATGCTTCATCCATTACTCAATACTTGATAACCATGACAGGATGAACATTTTGTGAACTACAGTACTGTATGTAGCAAGCTGCTATCCAGGGTCCTGAAATCCCTACCTCCTTTATCTCCATACATGGACCACACACCGTAAAGCCTACTGATGCTAATATATGTAAGGATAATTTAAGTACCGGTAACTTACTTAATTTCTGGTAGCTCGTTTCCCTGGAATTGCCTACCAACTTTGAGTTAAGTAGGATTAAATGTGTCCAAAACTATATAATCAAACAGATTCTAAATAAGAGGTGTTTTTTTTTTTTTAGTCTAATAGCAATAGTGGTATGTTTAAAAGAAGCAAATTTGTTAAAACTAAAAATGTAGCAAACAGGTTTTCTTAAAGGTATATTTCCGAGATTGATGAATCTCTATTCCATTTAATCATTCAATAATTTTCAAAATCTTGTGAAAATTTACACCTTTTTAAGTCATGCCTGAAAAGCAAGTTAAGTAATATTTCTAACTGTGCAGCTGGAACACATACAGACTGAAGGGGGACAACACTTGTTATAAGTCTGCATTCTGCCTACTCCATGTGCAAACACATGTCCTGCTCTCAGCATCTACCTTAAATTTTGTGATCTGGGTACCTCCTACTCCTGCCTATCAACTTGCGGAGCACTCACTCTCACTGTAACTGTAAAGTGATATTTGGCAGTTTGTTATAGACACAGGTTTTAGGTAATTACCACCTAAAGCTAACACTAATCTATTGATTCCTGATTTAATTAAAGAAGATCTTTACTGTATTTAAATCATTTTTAATATTCAAAGCAAACTTGCCCATCCATCCATGTCTCCATGCTTTATTTTGTTGAGAAATCACTTTGAAAAACATCCCCCTAGCATTTCTGGTGGTGGCCATCTTGAGTAAGGGCAGATGATTCATGTAGCATTTACTCCCTGGAATCCATCTGCCCTTAGCTCAAGCATGCATGCAGGAGAGTGTGATTAGCTGAGAAAAACCCTTCTCCTCTCCTCCCCTCTTGAAGACTCATGAGATGTATGACATCATTTGCCTAGGCAAGAAACCAGAAAATAACTGAAATAAAAAAAAAAACGTTTAACACAAGTACATATGATATATTTTCCTATCTATTTACAAACGCTAGCAGCATGAGGATTAAAATTAACCAATGTTGATTGGGAGAGTGAGTAAATATCAGTGATAAAACAAATAGATACATACGTGAATATAGGATTTTTTTGTATCTAAGGGGAAAATAATAATTTTAGCTTATTTGTTGGTAAACAGGGATTACAGAATTAGATTGCCAGACTTCCAATGTATCAGGCTAATCAGCAGCCACATCAGAGGTTGCGTAGCAAGCCTTTTGTAAAGGAAGCCCATGCTCTAATATTGTATGTGTTCCCTACCCTTCGCCAATGACCTATGATCTGCACTGTGAGTGGAATAGTATTTTCACCTTTATTTTGCAAGGTTATAGGAGATTGATTAAGGGTATCCCTGTGATATCATAGCCCTTATACAGAAGTATTTCCATATCATAATAATACCTAGTAAGCAGCTACAGTACCTCCTTACTGAGGCTGGAAAATCAAAGGGTATGCAAAATGCCACTCAATATTATGTGTCCCCTGGGCCTATTGCCACATGCTGTAGCTTATCACTCACTGCCCAACCTCATTTTGCATACTTTGCAAAACATATTCAGAATCGCAATGTGTGCTGTCTTCACTTATTCCCTTGGTGTCATTTAGGGTACAGTGAACTTGGGGGGTATGCTGTGTTCAGCTCAGCCTAAAGGATGTTCTTCTTTTAATTATGATGCTATATGTCTGTTACTGTCTGACCTTCCAAAGCTTGGGGAATATGATATGAGAAATGAGTTAGTGCGGCTGTATACTAAAGCAGACAAAGTTCAGGGATTAAAGTGATTGTAAAGTCAATTTTTTTCAATAAAAATAGCAACCATGTCATATTTACCACCTCTGTGTAGTGGTTTTGCACAGAGCAGCCCAGATCCTCCTCTTCTTGGGTCCCTCTTCAGTGCTCATGGCCCCTCCCTCATGTTGAGTGCCCCTGATTGGCTGACTGATTTTGATTGGCAGCAGCAGGAGCCAATGGCGCTGCTGCTGTGTCTCAGCCAATCAGGAGTAAGAGTCTTGGATGGCCGAGGCACTTGTGGACATTGCTGGACAGAGATGGGGCTCAGGTAAGTATTAGGGGGGTTGAGGGAGGCTGTTGCACACAGAAGGCTTTTTATCTTAATGCAAAGAATACATTAAGATAAAAAAAAATTTTGACTTTACAACTCCTTTAAGTTAACAATCTTAAATCACATATTGGTTTCCTTTCTCTCAAGCAACAATGCGACTTTTGCTTAGGGGTGCCTGCCACTCTGAGCTCTGACAATTGGCAGGCTCCCAAGTAGGATCAGATGTGTGTGCCTTCTATGAGAAATACCCACCTCTACAAACTACAACAGCCTACAAAATCATGAAGAAGCCAGTTATTGGAATGTTTTTTGCATTACAGCTCTGAGAGGCTCGTGAATATATGCACACATATGTTATATAAAAAAAGGCCACACAGCTCCAGTAAAAGCTCTTTTGTGTGCAATGGGATACTACAGTGAGTCTTCTGTCTGGAAAACCTCAGGTAAAAGTACTTTAGTTTCAATGGATAATGCTGTAGGTATATGGTGCTGCCAATTTTCACCTTTGTTTCAGTCTTTGTGTAGATAAGATCAACCACAACTAGTTGCCCTGTTTTACTGCACACTGTTAATAGTGTGGCATTACAATAAGCAATTAACAATCATTGCCTGATCATGTCAAAGTGTAAAAACTAGCAGAATTTAGCAACAATGAGGAAGTATATGACAGATTGAACTGGACAAGTTAGCTATACTGCCAATTAAGAAAAAACTGTTGTGGGAGTCTGCTGTGTATTATAGTAAATTTTATAATTCTAACATTTACATAGAAGGTTTACTATGTATATATTAGAAAAAAAATAAAAGGTAAATGTCTGTCTTTAACCGCTTGCCAACTGCCTCACGTAGATATAGGTTGGCAGAATGGTATAGGGCAGGCAAAGCAACGTACAGGTACGTTGCTTTGAATCTTCCACTCAGCGGGCATGGGCCGTGGTCTCCATGACTGTGCCCGCGGGACCCACAGACTCGATGTCCGCCTGTGTCCCGCGATCGGGTCACGGAGAGGCAGAACAGGGGGATGCCTTTGTAAACAAGGCATTTCCCTGTTCTGCCTAGTGACAGGACACTGATCTACTGCTCCCTGTAATCGGGAACAGTAATCAGTGTCATGTCACTGGTAGCCCAGCCCCCTCACAGTTATAAGTAACTCCCTAGGACACACCTAACTCCTTCCCCGCCCCCTACTGGTTAACCCCTTCACTGCCAGTGTCATTTACACAGTAATCAGTGCATTTTTATACCACTGATCGCTCTATAAATGACAATGGTCCCAAAATAGCATCAAAAGTGTCCGATGTGTCCGCGGCAATATCGCAGTGCCGATAAAAATCGCTAATCGCCGCCATTACTAGTAAAAAAAAAAATATTAATAAAAATGCCATAGAACTATCCCCTATTTTTTAGACGCTATAACTTTTGTGCAAACCAATAAATATACGCCTATTGCAATTTTTTTTACCAAAAATATGTAGAAGAATACATATAAGCCTAAACTGAGGACATATTTTTTTTTATATATATTTTTGGGGATATTTATTATAGCAAAAAGTAAAAAATATTGCTTTTTTTTCAAAATTGACGCTCTTTTTTTTGTTTATAGCGCAAAAAATTTAAACCGCAGAGGTGATCAAATACCACCAAAAGAAAGCTCTATTTGTGGGAAAAAAAGGACGTCAATTTTGTTTGGGTACCACGTCACACGGCCGTGCAATTGTCAGTTAAACCGATTCGCAAAAAATGGTCTAGTCATCCAGCAACCAATTTTTCCGGGGCTGAAGTGGTTAATGGAACCTGTAGTGACACAATTTAGAGAGGTGCCACACTAATTTATGGGAAGGCATACCATAACTCCAAGTTAAGTAAAGTCTAGTTAAAGTGGAGCTCCACCCACAAGGGGAAGCTCCGCTTGTTTGCCCCCTCTGCTGCCACATTTGGCAACTTTTGGGGGGGGCTACCTGTTTTTGACAGGTACCCATTCCCACTAGCACAGTGCACTTCACGCATGCACAGAAGGGAACCATCTGTGAAGCCGCAAGGCTTCACTGCCGGTTTCCCGTTCGAGGAATGGCGGTGGCAGCACCCGAGAGCTGATTGAAAAAAACTGTCTGGGGTTCCGACATTGCGGGATCCCTGGACGGGTAAGTGTCCTAAAATTAAAAGTCTGCAGCTACAGTATTTGTAGCTGCTGACATTAATTTTTTTGGTGGGGGGGGGGGGTTGGAGCTCCGCTTTAAGCAAAACTTTGTTCCAGGATTCAGGAGATTAATGCCAACCTAAAGGTTTTGGTGGTGTCACATAGACCCTTGCCAGTCTGATATTTTAATGTAATGGTTATATCTCTTTAAATGTTCATTTTAAATGTCTGTACAACATTACTTCTATAGAAGAGGCCTGTCGGCTTAATAAGTAGCCGATTGAAACTCATATTAGACTTTAGATATCACATTTTAGGAACTCAACAACAACTACAACATAAAAAAATGCTCATTTCCATTTTAGCAAATTTTACTCAACAGTTGCATTTGACACAGAATTAAAGTAAAACAGTCACAAGCCTTCACAATGCAATAATTACTGGCATGATAAAGCAAGTGCATAAGCAAAAGTTACCATCAGTGAAACCATATGTAATGGCAATTGGCAAATCCAGGGACAAACAGTATCTCACAAAAGTGAGTACACCCCTCACATTTTTGTAAATATTTTATTATATCTTTTCATGTGACAACACTGAAGAAATGACATGCTGCTACAATGTAAAGTAGTGAGTGTACAGCTGTACATGTGCTGTCCCCTCAAAATTACTCAACACACATCCATTAATGTCTAAACCGCTGGCAAAAAAAGTGAAAATGTCCAAATTGGTCCCAATTAGCCATTTTCCCTCCCTGATGTCATGTGACTTGTTAGTGCTACAAGGTCTCAGGTGTGAATGGTGAGCAGGTGTGTTAAATTTGGTGTTATCGCTCTCACTCTCTCATACTGGTCACTGGAAGTTCAACACGGCCCCTCATGGCAAATAACTCTCTGGGGATCTGAAGAAAATAATTGTTGCTCTACATAAAGATGGTCTAAGCTATAAGAAGATTGCCAAGACCCTGAAGTTGAGCTGTAGCATGGAGGCCAAGACCATACAGCGGTTTAACAGGACAGGTTCCACTCAGAACAGACCTTGCCATGGTCGACCAAAGAAGTCGAGTGCACGTGCTCAGTGTCATATTCAGAGGTTGTCTTTGGGAAATAGACGTATGAGTGCTGCCAGCATTGCTGCAGAGGTTGAAGGGATGGGGGTCAGCCTGTCAGTGCTCAGACCATATGCCACACACTGCATTAAATTGGTCTGCATGTCATCCCAGAAGGAAGCATCTTCTAAAGATGGTGCACAAGAAAGCCTGCAAACAATTTGCTGAAGACAAGCAGACTAAGGACATGGAGTACTGGAACCATGTCCTGTGTTCTGATGAGGCCAATATAAACTAATTTGGTTCAGATAGTGTCAAGCGTGTGTGGTGGCAACCAGGTGAGGAGTACAAAGACAAGTGTGTCTTGCCTACAGTCAAGCATGGGGTGAGGGTGTCATCGTCTGGGGCTGCATGAGTGCTGCCAGCATTGGGGAGCTACAGTTCATTGAGGGAACCATGAATGCCAACATGTACTGTGACATACTTAAGAAGAGCATGATCCCCTACCTTCAGAGACTGGGCCACAGGGCAGTATTACAACATGATAACGAACCCAAACACAATCTCCAAGAAGACTACTGCCTTGCTAAAGAAGCCAAGGGTAAAGGTGATGGACTGGCCAAGCATGTCTCCAGACCTAAACCCTATTGAGCAGCTGGGGGGTATCTTCAAACGGAAGGTGGAGGAGCGCAAGGTCTCTAACATCCACCAGCTTCGTTATGTCGTCATGGAGGAGTAGAAAGAGGACTCCAGTGGCAACCTGTAAAGCTCTGATGAACTCCATGCCCAAGAGGGTTAAGGCAGTGCTGGAAAATAATGGTGGTCACACAAAATATTGACACTTTGGGCCCAATTTGGACTTTTTTCACTTAGGGGTGTACTCACTTTTGTTGCCAGCAGTTTAGACATTAATGGCGTGTGTTGAGTTATTTTGAGGGGGACAGAAAATTTACACTGTTATACAAGCTGTACACTCACTACTTTACATTGTAGCAAAGTGTCACTTCTTCAGTGTTCTCACATTAAAAGATATAATAAAATATTTACAAAAATGTGAGGGGCGTACTCACTTTTGTGAGATACTGTACCTGATGCTAAATATGTTTGACATTTTCCTGTAAAAGATGACCTTCTGTCCCCTCAGCCCCATCAACTCATCTATCACAATATGGGTTGGTTCAGAAGGAAGGAGAGGGTGGTGCCAAACATGACCTTTAAAGAAAAAGTCAAGATTTGCCTATAAATTCAGTTGCCTATGTCTCTGGACCTCAATTGATATATATAGAAGGTAATCTCTCTCTTTTTTTTTTTTCATCCTGTGCTTAGCTTAAATTGCCTGGGTTTGTATTGAATTTACTTAAAATCAAATGACATGTAACAGAAAATCATAAATTGATATATGTTAATTTTTAATGTAGATGCTTTGTTATCATACAAAATTTAGTATTTGCATTTTCTCTGGAAAGGCTAAGGGGATAAAGCTTTCCCTAACACTATTCTATACCTGTGTCAGAGCACCTTAGCAATACAGTGATCTAAAAGAGATTGAGTACAGCATATTTGGCCCAAGTGTCACCCCCATGAAAAGTGTCATTTTCCTGAAAACGGAGGTGATTTTAATGAGGTGGGAGACTACTGCAGAAAGGCGGAAGAGTTAATCACATGCAAATTGCTTAGGATGGAAGATGGATCACTGCAATCCAATGACATTTACTATTTTGGTGTGAGACAGCAGAGAGTTGTAAGCGATTTATCTCAAGAAGTCAGCTCCAGGAAAGCTGCTTACATAGACTTCTGGATGTAAAACATGAAAAGATTGCATTCTTAGACACAATAGGAAATGCCTTTTTGTACTCCACATGTGGAAAGATTGCCATAAACAAGGTAATTGTGTCCAACAATACATCGTCTATTCATTTTTTTAGATCTAAGTAACTGTTTGTTTTTTTTTCTAAACCTCAGCTAACCCCAAGAAGAGAATTAATGGATTAAATTATATCAGTAGTCTTAAGAAGAGCAACATCTAATGAAGCAGCAATGAAAGTGCTGCTGTCAAAGGCTTTAAAGGGAACCTCCAGGTTCGTGCAAAAAATAGTAAAAGTAAAAAAAAAAACAATTGCATATACATTACAATACAGTACATATTTTAAAAATGACCTTTCCTTTTTAATCTGCGGGGCTGTAATTTTTCCTACAATTCAATGCAATATGGCTACCTGGAGGTTTTCTGTACACAGTTGGTGTACGGAGCGCCCCCAGAAATTTAATTTCCTGCTTGTATGATTGGCTCGCTGATTTTGCCAGAAGTCTACACTAAGATACAAGTAATATTTTAGGCATCCTCTGCAACAAAAATTTCATTTTTAGGTGAGGTGCTGCTAAAGATGAGGTGAGGTGAGGTGCTGCTTTATTCCTTCTAAAGGGATGCCAACATTGCATTTTAGAATTGCATTAGAATGCTGCAAGTGCATCAGCTGATTGATAATGAAAACGTCACTCCCAGAATCAGTATCCAAAATACATAGAATAAACAGTCTTTTCTTCAGAGCAGAAACAGATAGAAATCTGCAACAAGTTTGTTAACCACTTCCTACCCACGCTATAGCCGAAAGATTGCATTCCAAAGAATGACAGCTGATCACAGAAGTAAACACAAGCCAGTTTTTGGCTTTCCTTTCCTCACGCTGATAGTGTGAGGAAAGAAAAGGAGAGCCGATATAAAGCCTGTGTTAAAGGGACGTCAACACTGATATTCAGGGCACTGATTATCAATGTCCTGATTATCAGTGCAGTCCCAACAGTGCCCACCAGTGCTGCTAATCAGTGCCCACCAGTGCTGCCAATCAGTGCCCACCAGTGCTGCCAATCAGTGTTCATCAGTGCCACCTATCAGTGCTGTCTACCAGTGCCCATCAGTGTACCTACCAGTGCCCATCATTGGTGCCTATCAGTGTCACCTATCAGTGCCCTTCAGCGCTGCCTATCAGAGCCCATCAGTGCCACCTATCAGTGCTGCCTATCAGTGCAGCCTCATCAGTGCCCACCAGTGTCGCCTCATCAGTGCCCATCAGTACAGCCTTTCAGTGCTCATCAGTGCAGTCTCATCAACGCACATCAGTGAAGTAAAAATGTACCTGATTGCAAAATGTTATAACAAAATATTTAAAAAAATCCACATTTTTGGTCTTTTTTCGTTTGTTTTGCAAAAAATAAAAACTCCAGTGGTGATTAAAAAGCACCAAAAGAAAGCCCAATGTGTGTGAAAATGATAAAAAAATGAATATGGGTACAGTGTTGCATGACCGTGCAATTGTCAAAGTACGCAGCTCTGAAAGCAGAAAATTGGCCTGGGCAGGAAGGGGGTAAAAGTGCTCAATAGGCAAGTGGTCAAATTCCTTGCAATGCACATTGATCACCCAGAGGGGATCGTCTTTTTCTCAATAAAAGTGGAATTACTCTTTAATCTTCAGTAATGGGTACCTTAGGAATGGACCTATGGAATTATAAGAAGCTACCTGATCCAACTAGTCAATGTACATGCAGAAACTAAAGCTGAAGTTTAACAAAACAAACTTTTTTCTCTACAGCTTCAGTTACATTACTTGTAATGAAGTATGTCCCACGATGGACGTCTGTTTGATTCTGTAGAAATCTTTACTGCTGGGCTTTGCTGTCCTCTTTCTGATGCTAAACTTCTGGTTCTCTGGGGGTTAAATGCTTTGGGTCTCCAGGCTCAGTTGCACTAAAGATGATCTGATGGGAACACACGCATCCCTGCCCTCTCCTCCACTGAGAAAAGTTACTTTGCTGATTACACTGCTTGGAACACGCTCTGTGAATGGGGGAGGGAATCTAGTGACTAAAATGAAAAAAGATGGCGTGATAGAAACTCAGCTAGTGCGATGTGGAAAGAGTTCTAAGGTCCATGTATGCCAGTAGGCAAAGTTCATTTACTGCTGAGACCTGACCAGGGTTTAGGGGTTCTGGTCTGTATCAGTGTGAACAGCCAGCTGCTACCCTGTGGATATGGGTGAGAGAGAGAGGGGAGCGGCGCCACTCTCATTGCAATATGTCAGTTAAAATTCAATGTTTATTAAAAGTAAGATCAACTCAAATTTTGGTGAGATATAATGTGCATGGCATAAGTAGCTTGGGTTCTGTAGTCCAGCTGGACAGCGGTGGTGATCAGCCATTCCCAGGGGTTCCGGTGGTTCCCGAGGCTCTAAGGCTGAAGACATTCACACAACAAGAACGTCAGCGGTGTTGGACGGGAGGCGTGGTCGAGCTTGCGTTCAGAGCATGCATGCTCCTTCATCAGGCATCATGAAGGAGCACTCAGAGTGGCGCCGCTCCTCTCTCAATCTTGTGACTAATCAGACTCTCCCCCATTCATTGATCATGTTACATGCAATACAATCAATGAACTTTTCTTTTTCTCAGCCATGACCTGAATCTGTTCACCCCCAGCACCAGAAGTTTAGCAACAGGAAGAAGACAGGGCATCCCTGCAGTGGAAATTTTGACAGAATCCTGCACATTGCAGCAAATATTTAATTAAAGGGAAGTAATGTAACTTCAGCTTTCGGTAACAGTTTTTGATGGACTATTTTTTGTTTTTGTTGTTTGTGCCCCTATTAGGGAGATTCACTCCTTTCATTTGTCCGGTTTACTGTTATCATCAAGAGTGAAATTGAAAGGAAATCCCAAATTTTGAATTTTTACTAGAACAGGAATAGAGCGGATATCTTACAAAGGGGGCGCTAGTTCTGTGATCCCTGTAACAACCAGGGGTTCCCTGACTTTAGAGGGATTTCCTCACACTTCTTGTTTTGCCTATGAGATGAAGTGATGGGAAATATCCCCACTAGAATAAAATGGGGTATAATTCGCTCTTATGTAATTAAAATCATTTTTTTTTTAAATGCCTTTAGTTCTGCTTTGAAAATGGAGCTTAAGTTTTCTTACAAAAAAACATTCCTAGGTGAATACTGTATATACAGTAGATTAAAAGACTTTTAGCAAAATGTATTGGCAATTCTTACCTGCTTTCATACTACAGATATTGATATAAGCAGCGCACTTGCTGAGGTCATAAGGGCTAAGCAGACAGTAATTCTTTTAGTATATTCGCACACTGTACAACTTTACAAAAGAGTAGACTGCCAGTACAGTAAACCTAAAGACATCACCGGGAATTACGTACTTCACACAGCAGGCTGTCTGCAACTTGATCTTAAGCTTCTTGTTTAACCACTTGCTGCCCCCCATATAGCAATATGACGGTGGCAAAGTGGTCTAGTTATTCTGATCCGACGTCATATGACTGGATCAGAATAACAAGCCAGTACACTCCCGCGGTCTGACACGCCACAACTCCGATCGTGGTATTGAGCCTCTGACAGAGCCTTCTTACCATGTGATCATCTGTGACTAATCACAGCTGATCATCGCGTGAACCAGGAGGTGCCGGTAAACAGCTTTCCTTTGTTCACACTGACAGAGCTAGCCAATCGGCGGTTCTCCCTGTCAGAGGAGGGTCTGCGCTGATAATCAGCACATTGATTATCAGTGCAGCCCCCATCAGATGTGCCCATCACCTGCCAGCCTATGCCCCATAATAAATGCCTGCCAGTGTCCATAAACGTGTCAATCAGTGCCAACAACAGTGCCCATAAAAGTGACAATCAGTGACCCGTCAGTAATGCCTGTGAGTGCCCTTCAGATGCCACTCAGTCATGCCTGTCAGTAGCTCCTCATTAGTGCTGCCTATCCAGTGCCACCTATCTGTGCCCATCAGTGCCGTCTATCAGTGCCCAACAGTGCCGCCTATCAGGACCACCAGTGCCGTCTATCAGTGCCGTCAGTGCCGCCTATCAGTGCCCATCAGTTTTTTTTGTTTCAAAATTATCGGTCTTTTTTTGTTTAAAATTAAAACGGCAGTGGTGATCAAATACCACCAAAAGAAAGCTCTATTTGTGGGAAGAAAATGATAAAAATTTAGTATGGGTACAGTGTTGCATGACCACGCAATTGTCATTCAAAGTTTCACAGCACTGAAAAGTGAACATTTTCCTGGGCAGGAAGGGGGAAAAGTGCCCGGTATTGAAGGTGTTAAAAAACTAATACTGATGTAATGATTGAAATGAAAATAAATGTGCTTTTTTCTTGTCTTGTTTTTTATGCAAATTGTAATATATGGCGGAAGATGGCTACTGATTGCAACAGAAAAGCTGCTTTAATATGTGTGAAATGTTTGGTGTACAAACTATACACGGTATACCAATTTTTATTAAAACTGTATTTTCCTTCAAAACCATCTTTAGACAAAAAAGGGTTGGCACTGCAGGATATTTATGCTCTGTAAATCACGTCACCTCTGTCCTAGGTGTGTATCCTTATATATTATAGGGGCATTTAATTAGCAAATTAATTTGAAAGCACAATTTAGTTTATTAGTGTGCAACAGAGTAAAAATAACAAGCTCCATATATTGAACGTCACATAGGATATATGAAAGAGTACAGGTGAGTCATAAAAGCCTGGACACACATGTCATATAAAATAGTCATATCATAGTGACCCTGAAAGCATAAAAGTGACAGTTTTAGGAAAAGCTTTGCAGTCCTACTGATTTTGTGGCTAACATGAATAGTGGAGAGGTCTCCACTATTCCCACAAGTTGTGTGCCGCCAGTAAATTAAGTCAAAGTGACAGTGTACTGTCACTGTAGTTTGATTTACAAAGAAGGGTGTCTGCCCAGAAAAACAAATGCATACAGCAACAGCTGCACTGGGCCTGAATCCAGACCAGACAGGTGGGCACCACTGTCTTTGCCATTGCCAAGTTTCGCTAATGTCTAATGCTGGGCACGTCTTAAGAGCAGCAATCAATTTTCACAGTGGTATACAAATTACAAATTCAGGTCTTATAACACTTCATGTGTACTTATATGGACTAAACATAAAGATTCACAAGCCATCTCTTCAAACAACATTATATGTATAGTGAAAAAAAAAAAAAAGGATATTTAACTTCTACTTAATTCCGCCTATTAACTTCCTACCAAACGTTAATGAGAAATAATGTACAGATTATGATTTTCCTAGTTACTGAAAAATAGGCAATTCATTTGTGTATGCCATGTAAGTCTGTCTGATGTAAATATTTTATTGTAATATCTGCAATTTGTTTTAGCTAAAATAATTAGGGTGGTCTGGTAAAGCAATTAGAGAAAATATTTAATATCACGGTTGCTTAGTTAGTGAAATCTAAGGCAGGCCACAGATGATTCATTACTTTTCATTCAACCAGCGGGTAAACAAAAATATGATTTCATTCCCCCATCAACACACTCAGTGTTGATAGGGCAATCCTTCCCGTGGAGCTATTGTATTCTTACAACGTCCAGAATTCCCCACTGTCAGAATACAATGATCAGTGTTACCGGCTATAGCCTGCGGCACTGATCAAGGACAATAAAAACTGACATGCTGGTTGTTGGGAAGGATCAGGAGGTTGTTTTCTGTAGAACCAGCCTGCCCATAGATGGACCAAAATTTGTCTGGTTCCTGCTGAACCCGTCAAATTTCAAACCATCTATGTCAGGCTTAATTTTGATCTTTTCCCATTTAAGCCAAAACCCCTTCTTTTAAGTTTTTTAAAGAATATGTAGCACACGGACCATTTTTCCTACCTTTGGCTCACTTGCAGGAAAAGGGCACACCGTACTATATGCCCGTACCCTCCTTTTTGAAGAGGTTGATCGGTGTCATGTATTTGGGTCCCACAGCTAGGTTCTCCATCGGTTGGTTCTCATCTCCTAGGATATAGGGACAAGTCTCTGTTTTCCCCCCAAGTAAATCCAATGTCCACACCACTCTAAACTCCAACGTTGAGTTTATTTTTCTTCAGTGTTCAGCAGATAGGAAAGGGTGGATAAGAGACAGGACAGCAAGGTTTTTTGGGAGGTAGGTCCAGGCACAAGTAAATATTACAATCACCACTAAATCCCTGAGTGGGTTCAGCTCACCCGGATAGTCTCCTGTAAAAGTGGATCCTAGCAGCCGAAGTGATGCTCGGACGCTTAATTAGGTTATTTTCTTAGATACGATCGGGAGACCCTCTATCACAGAATTTATCATGTCCCGAACTTCTCAGCTTTTGCAATACAAGGACAGGTGCCAGCAACAGCACATTACTAGGCCCTTGGTGGATAGATGAATCCCTCCAGAAAGTTACCGGGCCCCTTCCTTCACCGTGAACTTTCACCGGTCCCTAAGAAAGGTCCTCCCCAGGCCTCCTCTTCTTAGAGCGGGCCCCCTCACAAGGGGCACCCTGGGATTCCTCTTCCCAGAAGTGGGCTCCAGCTAAAGGTGCTGGGCCCAGAGCCGAAGTTGCAGCCCCAGGGCTAAAGGTGCCTGGGACTGATGCACACGCGCACCCCTGGCCTGGAGGGCCGGGTAACTCAAACTGCTCCCCAAAAGATGGCGTCTGCCCCTTATGTATCCTCTCCCAGCATGCACAGCAGGCCAACCACACCCACTGTACCACTGCCGAGAGAGGACACCCTAAGGCACAGCACTATTACTAGTGGTTCAACCCTGACCTGTCATGGCAGCGCCACCCACAGGTCACAGGGAACTGCACACCAGTATACCACCTGCGGAAACAAAGTAGCACAACCTATCAATGAGAACGGTCTGAGCCCAACTACTAACTAAGACCAGCCCCCTAAATTTGGGTATATAGCACCCCTAAAAGGTGGTGGGCGCTACAAATACATAAACACCTATATGAACATGCTTGTATCTTGATTTACAAAGCTGGGAATCCCTGAACTGTACTAACAAAGGACACTAACTAGAATTTTTCAAATGATAACAAACTAAACAAAATGTATTACATTTTGAAAGCTCCAGTATGGAATACTCTTGCCAAAACTTTAAGTATAAATGACTCAAATATTTCATAAATCACATGCTGTGCTATAAAGACCATCTGATAAATGATAATGACCTAAAAGTAGTCTGATGTCCCCACATGAAAATCTATGTGCTTATAAATCATGCCTTAATCATATTGTGTCAAAACAAATACAGGGCACAACACTCAGAAAACCTGCAAAAACCTGATGAAAAACTCCACCCCATATTTTAAAGTTTAATCAATTCATGGCATTGTAGCACATGGTAAAGAGCTAGGGCTTAGGTTTTATTAAACGTGTAACTATAATCACTCAAATATTTATTCAGACATAAGCCTGTAAGAACACACTAGAAAGCGCTCAGTTTATATTTATTGTTAAAATGTTTAACTATTGCTATGTGCAATATCATTACCGTATTTTCCGGCGTATAAGACGACCTTTTACACCAGAATTACACAGCCAAAAACCGGGGGTCTTCTTATACACCGGGTGAAGCAGCTGCCCGATGGATATCAGCCCACCGGGTGCTCTGTAAAGCTGTATGTATTCAGTATATGCGCCGCTCAGCCAATCCCGTCAGGCGATGCACTCTGTTGATGACTAGAGCCTGCTAAGCCTGCTCGGATTGGAGTAACAACCTCTGCCAATCCGAGCAGGCTACATTATGTAGCCTGCTCGGATTGGCAGAGGTTGTTGCTCCAATCTGAGCAGGCTTAGCATGCTCTGTAGTCATCAACAGAGTGCATCGCCCGCCGGGATTGGCTGAGCGGCGCATATACTGAATACATACAGCTTTACAGAGCACCCAGCGGGCTGCGGCCTCTTCGTTTTTTAACAATGGTATTACCGCACAAGGGGGTCATCTTATACGATGAGTAGAGCACAAAACCACAGTTTTAGACTGAATATTAGGGGGTCGTCTTATATGCCCAGCCGCCTTATACACCGGCAAATACGGTATGTAAAAAGTATATTTAAAGTGAAATTAAAGTCTTTTTTTCCATAACATGAAAATTAAGATGTTATACTTACCTGTTCTGTGCCAGTATATTACACAGAGCGCCTCCTTACCTTCTCTTCTGGGGTTGGCCACTGGTGAGCTCCACTTCTCCTTCCCTAAATATGCCCAGTTGCCTACATAACAAGCCTCTTGCTATGGGGGCACACGTGTGGGCATGCTCCTAAACCGGGCTGCGTGCATTTATAGACACACATGGCACTGCTCATTTCTGCCCCCTGCTCACAGGGTTTGATTGACAGCAGAGGGAGACAATGGTTTCTGTTGCTCTTAATCTGTCCTGTAAGCCCCGGGAGAGAGACCAACGATGCAGCAAATGGCCACAGTTATTGGATTGAGACAGGACTAAGGTAAGTAAAGGGATAATGGGGGACAAACAGTTTTTTACCTTAATTTAGATTTACATTTTTTTTTACTTTAGAACCAATTTAAAAATGAACTCTAGACAGATCTAAAAGGCGCAACTAAATGCAGCTCTGTAGTAATAAATATGTGATTACATTTTTTTTTCGCAAGCAGAAAAAGTATCTGGATTTGGCCTGGTATCAGCCTCTTGCTGTCCCTGAACATTAGGTCTAGGATGTCAGAGAAAGGAGTCAATCAGTTCATGTGCTAACAAGAAGCATGTTAATTGGAAGGAAAAAAGAGTGACAGAGAAACAAGCTTGTCACTGCGCTTATTCTCTTTTCACTGTCCAGTCACAGGCTGAAGCAGGTCCACAAAAAAGGCTTGTGCAAGTTGCAAATCAGTCTGTTTGAAGCCTACATAGAGCTTAGGACCCTCACCGTGTGACAGTACTCAGGCAATCAACACTGCTTTGTGGAATGATGGGAAGAGAGTCAAATAGTACTACTATGAATTATTGAGTATTTAGGCTCTTCAGACATGTCTAGTACACCCAGAGTGCAAAGAAGTTAAAACAAGCTCAAAGCTGCAGTAGCACAGTAGCAGCCATAAGTCTATTTCAGATTTATGCAACAGGGCATTTTGTAAACATGATTTGGGTGTTTGTAGAGCCACCTGATCACTTTTACATGACTCACAGTTGCCATTCTCCACAATGCCCCCCCTGCGCTCCATGGTTCCTGAGCTTTCCCACTCCTCCTAGGATCCAAGGACCACAACAAACAGTGCCAAGATAGTGAGTGGGAGGAGGGTGAGGAGTTCTGCTGCGTGTGAACACAAGAATGATCAACTCAAAACATTTCTGGGTTTAGAGCGGGCTGAAAAGCCAGTTCTAAAGTGGATAAAGCACAGTCATAAGCCTATTCCACTAAAGCAAAAGGCAGGGGATACATTAGAGAGTCTAATAGACCGCTAATGTCTCCATAAAAAGTACACGTAACCTATCACACTGGAGGCTTGTTAACCTTGTGATATCAATAAAGTTAAAGTGATTGTTAACCCACGTTCAGAAATTTACATATTCCGTTCTGTCTCTAATGCAGTGCCCCCCTGTCTCTGTGTTACATAAAAAAATACCTCCTTCACCATATCTCATGGTGGCTCATGTAACCGGCTGTGTCTCCTCTCTTCCCGTCTTGCAGAAGCAGCAGGAAGGGCCAAGTTTTCCCCGCTGATGTCAGCGGGAGGGGAGGAGGAGAGGAGAGAGGAGACACGGCCAGTCACGTGATCGCCGGGAGCCCCGTGTGATACGTTGAAGGAGTTTTTTTTTATAAAACACAGAGACAGCGGGGCACTGTATTAAGATACAGAACAGATAGTATACAAATACATATGTTATTCCTGCAGCAGGAGGGGAATGGGGTGGCATTGTCAATAGGTGACACACAGAGAGGGGAGGGAGGAGGAAAGAGGAGACAGACACCGAAGAGTAGGCTGCGGATAACGGAGGCAGGCAAACAGACCACAATGTCAGGGCTCAGCAGCCATGATTATTGTGGTCTGTTTGCAGAGGGGAGGGCAGGATCAGCCAGGTATTTCTGGTGATACAGGGGTCTAAATGACACAGCACAAGCACTGTGCTGTATAACAGGCTTTAAGGGAACATGATCTGTATTTTTATTTTTTTGGGGTTAACAAACGCTTTAACTAAAACAGTGTTAAAACTTTAAAATATGATTAAAAAAAGCTCCCCTGTCAACCAGTGCCGACACATATTGGGTATTGCTGCACATGCTTGAGTTAGAGAGATACTTTTAGGTTCTTCAGTTATGGTTAATTCAAAAGTAAGGAGCTGTAAACCCATCTAAAATGTCATCTAGTAATAATTTTAGGTACTATATTTTTCTCCATTTCACCAATGCACACAGTTTACAGGATTTAAATATTTGGCATCTATTTGGCATCTATTTGCTTGATACTACCTTTTTTATTTTTTTTACAAAATATTGGGGATTAAATTGTGTTTGTATGCACTATAAAATTCATTTTGGTGTATTTTTTCCTGACAATATAGATTTGATAAACAGATGTGCAAATATTGTGTAACCCAAAAAAATCACATTAACTATATTTTTATTCTACAGGGCCTCTGCGTTTCAAAAATATTCTTAGGGTTTAAAGTGATATTAAAAGCTTTCTTTGTTTTATACACATGCTCTGTGCAGTGGTTTTGCACAGAGCAACCCAGATTGCCCTCTTCTTGGGTCCCTTGCCAGAACTCTTGGCCCCTACCTCCTGCCGAGTGCCCCAGAGCAAGCAGTTTGCAATGGGGGCACCCAAGCAGGCTCATTCCTGAGCCACAGCTCTGCATGTCCATTCACACACAGAGCCATGGCTTGCCCCTCCCCCTCTCTCTCCTCATTGACTCACTGGTTGTGCTTGAAAGCAGTGGGAGCCAATGGCTCAGTCAATGAGGAGGGAGAGTCCGCGAAGAGCCAAGGCTCTCGTGCACATCGCTGGATTGAGATGGTTTCAGTTAAGTATTAGGGGGGCTGGGGGATGCTGCTGCACAGAGGGTTTTTCTTTACCTTTATGCATAGAATGCATGAAGATAAAAAACCTTGAGCCTTTAGAACCACTTTAAGTAATTTTATTTTTAATAGCCAAAAATTGAAATTTTTACATGTGCGAAAAATTGACTAAAATGGCTTTGGAGTGGTTAACCTCCCTGGTAGTATGATTCTGCCTGGAATTTTGTACCAAAAGCGGTACAATTATTTTGCATGGAAATTTGGTGTTATGTATTGTAGGCCTGCGATTCTTCGTAATTACTTACTTAAACCTGACCAAACAAGAGTCTAGTAGACATCCTGGGTATGATAAAGTTTAAAACACAAAATCATAAATTATAATATAATAAATAACTATAAATAATTATAACAAATAGTAATGTAATTATAATAAAAATTATTCAATAATCTAATCAAATCAAAAACACTGAAATTTGCTCAGTTGCAGAATTGTCGCTGTCATTACTTTCAGTGTTTGATGACGAATTTCCCCACAAATCGCTATCGCTCAATTCTTCAAGTGATTCTAATTTATTAAATATAAACAGTGAAAAATATCTGCGCTAGTGGTGAAGTGAAATGTATATATAAATGTAAATGAATAAATAGCAGCTAGCACAGTCTGTAGATGACAAACACAAATAATAAAGTCCAAAATGCAGCGCTATATAAAAAAAATAATAAAATATAGTGAAAAAAGTCCAAAGCATTGAAACCAATCAATATTGGATAAACGTGAAAATGATGTAGTCCCACCACCAAACTTCAGTGTGCAAAAAAGGATTTTAAAGCACACCACACCAACGTGCTCACAATCTGCTTACCAGAAAGTGGAAATAAGTAGACAATGTATTCAACTGATGTAGAGGGTCAAACGGTGACAGCAGAAACTCCAAATCAGGTATTCATAGGAAAGACCAACATCAAGGAAATTTCCAAATCTCAGCAGGCGAATAAAGATGTTGAGCAAATCTCAGCCAGTAAATTTTACCCAATGTAGAGAAAAAAAGGCAGCATAGTGAAGCCCATAGGTAAAAGGCAAAAACATTTATTGTAGTCTACTTACAAATAGCAGAAAAACATCAAGGCATGTAAAATAACAGTTCCGCGGCTCTCAGCGTGCTTGCATCGGCCAGCCTGACATGTTTCATCCTATGTGGATATCATCAGAGGCGTGGCCAATGATACAAGCACGCTCACATAAATACCTAAAAAACTAGTCCTGCTAACCAATGACAGAACAGCATGACTAAACAGCTGAAGTAATCAGAGACATAATACAAACATTGGCCGCACCTGCACAGTGCAGACAAGCTGATATTGAAATTCCAATTCATTGCAAATACGCCAAACAGCGATAATTACCTTAGAAATAACAGGAACTATTGGATAATAAACATTGAATTCCCGGGAGAGACAAACTGACTCTTCATCACCCGGAAATAGATGAAAACTCCTATTCTAATAGGAGAAAGATCTTATTGTGTGGACGTCCATATCCGGTCCGCGGAGCCAGCCGCCGGAACCGGAACTGACGTCAGTGGAGCGCAAGCAATGAAACAATGCGCTCCACACACAAAAGACATCCACTTCCGGTTTAACGTCCATATCCGGTCAGCGGAGCCAGCCGCCGGAACCGGAAATGACGTCAGTGGAGCTCAAACAATGAGGCAATGCGCTCCACACACGAAAGACATTCACTTCCGGTTAGCGTATTCAATCGCCAAAACCGGAAGTGATGTCAGTAAAGCGCAGACATTGGATAGATGCGCTCTCCAATGAAATCAAGGACATGTAGGTAGAGCAAAACTGAATTAGCCGTGTGACCAGCTACTCATGTAGATAGGATATTAATAAATAATACTAAACAAGTATATGTATATGTCCCCACACGTGGATCACAAAGAGGGTATCTGGCTGGATGGAGGAAAAAGGGGGGAGGCTCACCACTTTAGACATAAAGGGACACTTTTTGGTTGCTATGGACAATCTCCAATTTCCTGGCAGAAAGAACAGTATTTATAATATAAAACTGCATGCAGGGCACTGGACTAACCACTAGGGACAAAGGGGATGTGTTTTTATTTGATACATTACTGTAATCTGTAAGATTACAGTATACTGTATGTATACTGTCTTTTTCATTTTTTTAATTTGCCACCGAACTCCGCTCCTGTGCGCCGCGCCGCTCAGGAACGGAGCTCGGTGGCACTTGGCAGTCACCAGTGTGTGAATCGAGCGAGGAGACAGCTTGCACACACAGCGGGACACATCACAGGATCCAGGGGACAAGGTAAGTAACTTCCACTGTATCCTGCAATGCAGACTGAGTCTGGCTCAGGGTTACCGCTTCTGGTATGTAAAACTCACCCCGAGCCTGACTCGAGATTACCGCCAGGGAGGTTAAAGAGGCCCTATCAACAAATAAAGCAATATATTTAACAAAATTGAGCTAAAAGCACAAAAATCTAATATTTTACATGATTATTTGCAGTGTTTTTCCTTGCCATATATGATTTTCATTGACTTGCAATGTACCTTGAATTTGGCTACTCCAGGAAAAGTCAATTTCTAGCACCTCCCCCTTGCTCCATGCATTTTTGACCTTCTTCTCTTCTAGAAGTGTATAACTAATTTCTGTGTTGGCCCAGCTCCTCCAACCCTACCTTCACCTTTCAGTTTTTTTGTAGAATCTGGGGGAGCAGTGAAGGAGAATACTATAAAATTAAATTTGAGGGAGAGCTCAAGACATCCAAGATGGTGGCTCCCAGCTGAAATCTCTAAATTCTACACAAGGGAGATTTTGACAGGTACAGTAAGTAGCATGCATAAAATATGCTAAATGTCTCATACCTTACTGATTTTTGTTGTTGAATTGAATGGTGTGGAAACAAGGTATCTTTTAGTCAAACAATACAAAGAACAGACAAAGTACAAGTTCATAAAAATAAAAAAATCGTATTCATAAGGAAAGTAGAATAAGAGAGGATTTGCTTGTTCTGTGTTTCGTTATTTTGCAGATTGCTCTTTGCTTTATTAAGCGGAGGTCAATGATATTCATTGGGATTGTTATTGTATAATTATTGCACTAGTCACATTTCCATTTTGGGGATACAAATAAAATGTCTCCTAAATGATTAATAGAGGCTGACATTTTGACAAGGTTTATAATATCACAATCCCAGACAAGTTGAACATAAGAAGTGTTAACGTAGTAATAGTCACCAAAAGGTTCACATTTAGGAATGATCCATTAGAATAATTGCCAGTTCATCACTTTTTTGATTATTATTATATATTTGCATACAATCTGTCTGTAATGCTGAGAATCACACATTTATGAATACAGGCAAACATGCTTCATGTAATATACTTCTTTGCATTCTGTGCAAATCAGTATGCATATATTTGAAACCAAAAATGCTTATCACAATTCATATTATTTTCATGTGCACTGACAGTAACATTGGAATAAAATAAAACCAATTTCCCTTGAGATCATCTGAAAACTGTGATTCTGGTTGTCCCTTCATATTGCTTGGGCTTGGTTTACTGATAGACTTGCATTGTGAGAAGGAGCAGTAAAGTACAACCACTGTGTAGTGCTGCATAACAGGAGTCTTCAAATGTAAATAGCAAAAAAAGTTGGCTCATAGGACAAATGCAATTACAAACTATACATAGAGACAAAGTTTTTGAAACATTAATGTGCAACAATAAGATGATTAACATCTTCAGTAGGTGCTGCCGATATTGTGTTTCTATCGCGCTCCCATCGCCGAGATTCTCGGCGACAGGAGTGCCGAGATGTCGGCAGCAGGGTGGCGACACGTGTCGCGCTCGTTGCAATGGCGAGGAGGCGCGACACTGTATTGAGCGGGGATCCGACGCGGATTCCAGCCAATACCAGGCACTGCGTTTGGTATGAATCCTGAGCGGGAACTCCACGCCAATTTTTAAAGAAAAAACCGGCGTGGGTTCCCCCTCCAGGAGCATACCAGGCCCTTGGGTCTGGTCTGGATTTGAAGGGGAACCCTACGCCGAAAAAATGGCGTGGGGGTCCCCCTCAAGATCCAAACCTAACCCTTATCCGAGCACGCAACCTGGCAGGCCACAGGGGAAGAGGGGGGGTCGTCGCTTCCTCTCGCAGTAATGGTAAATCTTCGGTCCGCAGAGATTAATATAGGCTTCACATGACGTCACAGTCACATGCTCCGGGGCACATGTGCACATGACGTCACAGTCACATGCTCCAGGGCACATGTGCACATGTGCCCCGGAGCATGTGACTGTGACGTCATGGGACCATGTGACTGTGACGTCATGTGAAGCCTATATTAATCTCTGCGGACCGAAGATTTACCATTACTGCGAGAGGAAGCGACGAGTCAACATCGAGGAGGAGAAGAGGGAAGAAGACGGCGACGGCGACGACGGAGAAGACCGGCTCCTCCACTAGCAAAAGAGCTACAAGAAGTTAGTGGAGGGGCCGGCAGAAGGACAACGGAGAGCCGGACGAGACGACGGAGAAGACCGGGCCTCTGCTAGCAAAAGAGCTAAAAAGAAGTTAGCGGAGGCCCGGCAGAAGAAAGAACCGGAGAGCGCGGCGACGACACCGGAGACCCCCGAAGTCGGAAGAAGACCTCCGGAGCAGTGCAATAAAATACTTTTAAAAACTGTGTTGTGTTTTTATTACCATTTTTTTTCCACCAGGTGAATGGGTAGGGGTACGATGTACCCCATACTCATTCACATAGGGTGGGGGGGCCGGGATCTGGGGGCCCCCTTATTAAAGGGGGCTCCCAGGTTCCGATAAGCCCCCCGCCCGCAGACCCCGACAACCAACGGCCAGGGTTGTCGGGAAGAGGCCCTGTCCTCATCAACATGGGGGCAGGGTGCTCTGGGGTGGGGGGGCCGCAGGTCGCCCCCCTGCCCCAGAGCACCAAACCCCCCATGTTGAGGGCATGTGGCTTGGTACGGTTCAGGAGGGAGGGGGGCCTCTCTCGGCCCCCTTCTTCCCCTGCGGCCTGCCAGGTTGCGTGCTTGGATAAGGGTTTGGTTTGGATCTTGAGGGGGACCCCCACGCCGTTTTTTCGGCGTAGGGTTCCCCTTCAAATCCAGACCAGACCCAAGGGCCTGGTATGCTCCTGGAGGGGGAACCCACGCCGTTTTTTTCTTTAAAAATTGGCGTGGAGTTCCCGCTCAGGATTCATACCAAACGCAGTGCCTGGTATTGGCGGGAATCCACGTCAGATCCCCGCCTATCGGCAATGCGTGTCGCTCATCATGAAAGGAAAATTTTTTCCTTTCCCGATGACGAGACAGCTCGGCGCTGGCTCTCGCGACGGAGCTCATAGGGTGTCAATATCGCTGCTAGAAGCGGCAAGATTGACACAATATCGGAGGCACCTACTGTAGGTGATTTTTTTTCATATTTACATCTAAAAAAAATTATCAAAATTATTATAATTTCACGTTAAAGCTAAAATTCAGCGTTACCTTGCACAGTTGTACAGACTCCACCTCTGTAATTATATAGATTACTCGTGTTTCACTTCTGTGCATTAGAAGTTGCAGCAAGTCAGATAGATTCTAGCTCTTTACTCCCAAACCTTATTATCTCTGGGTTACCCATTTTATTCATTGGATTTCAGTTCTACCAATCTACAAATCAGGTTTCTCAGCATGACATGTGGGAGTTAAAATGTAAATGCAGCCTGCCTAGGAACACCCACTCTTCCAATATAACACCCATCCATCAAACTATTTTGAAAATTGCAAAAATCCTCTCAAGAAAAAGTCCACTGCTTGAATTGAGGGTAGGTGCTCTGGGACTGGGAGTAGGCAGGGTGCTGTGATGTTTTAAGGTGGCTATGTACAGCAGCTTACCAGGCTCTTCCCACTAGCTATGATCTGCCTGCATTGAATAGAGAAGCAGAGAGACCCAGAGATTATTATTATTATTATTATTATTATTATACACAATTTGTATATCGCCAACAGTTTACGCAGCGCTTTACAATGTATAGGGGGGACAACACAATTACAGTACAGTTCAATACAAAAGGTAGAGGAGGGCCCTGCTCATAGAGCTTACATTCTAAAGGGAGGGGTGGTGGTACAAAAGGTAATAGCTGCATAGAATTTGCTGGGGGTGGCTCGGGGATAGTTGTTAGGTGAGTGTGGGATAGGCTTCCCTGAATAAATGAGTTTTCAGAGATGGCATCAAATGGTCTAAAATTATGTATGTAATAAAAAAATGGAAGGTTTAAGAAAAAAAAAATATTAGCAGGATGGGGTAGGCGAGGTTGGAACCAGTAAAGGCAAATAACAAGCAGAATAAACGTAAGCTTAAAAATATTTAGCAGGGTCCCACAACATTAGTGCTGCAACGGATCGGTGGTGATCCGTGATCCGAACGGGTCACTGTGTTCGGATCGGATCACCACGCGATCCGCGGAGCGATCCACGGCCTTGACCTTGGGAAAGGCCGCGGCTTCGGCCTAGCTCCGGAGCCGCAGCCATCTTGGTACACCTGGCGGCGGCGGTGGCGGCCGCCTTATGCGCGCTGAGCGCCGCTGACGTCATCACCCCTCACCCTCGCTGCTCGTGGATCTGGCGGTGGGAGAGATTAAAGTAAGTGGGGGAGATGCCTGACCTATTACAGAGATTGGGGGAGATGCCTGATATCTATGCCTGAGTGGGAGAGATTGTGGATATTACAGTGGGGGAGATGCCTATTACAGTGGGAGAGATTGTGGATATTACAGTGGGGGAGATGCCTATTACAGTGGGAGAGATTGTGGATATTATTACAGTGGGGGAGATGCCTATTACAGTGAGAGAGATTGTGGATATTACAGTGAGTGGGGGAGATTGTGGATATTACAGTGATTGGGGGAGATTGTGGATATTACAGTGGGGGGGGGTGACGTGGATATTACAGTGGGGGAGATTGTTGATATTACAGTGGGGGGGGGGGTGACGTGGATATTACAGTGGGGGAGATTGTGGATATTACAGTGGGGGGATGACATGGATATTACAGTGGGGGGATGACGTGGATATTACAGTGGGGGGATGACGTGGATATTACAGTTGGGGTCTGGGGGAGATTGTGGATATTACACTGGGGGATGACGTGGATATTACAGTGGGGGTGATTGTGGATATTACAGGGGGAGATTGTGGATATTACTGTAAGTGGGGGAGATTGTGGATATTACAGTGAGTGGGGGAGATGACGTGGATATTACAGTGAGTGGGGGAGATGACGTGGATATTACAGTGAGTGGGGGAGATGACGTGGATGTTACAGTGGGGAGAGTGTGGATATTACAGTAAGTGGGGGAGATGACGTGGATATTACAGTGAGTGGGGGAGATTGTGGATATTACAGTGGGGGGGTGACGTGGATATTACAGTGGGGGAGATTGTGGATATTACAGTGGGGGGGGGGTGACATGGATATTACAGTGGGGGTCTGGGGAAGATTGTGGATATTACAGTGGGGGATGACGTGGATATTACAGTGGGGGAGATTGTGGATATTACAGTAAGTGGGGGAGATTGTGGATATTACAGTGGGGGAGATGACGTGGATATTACAGTGAGTGGGGGAGATTGTGGATATTACAGTGGGGGGATGACGTGGATATTACAGTGGGGGGATGACGTGGATATTACAGTGGGGGGGATGACGTGGATATTGCAGTGGGGGAGATTGTAGATATTAGTAATTTTTTTATTTTTTTTGCCGATCCGAAAATTATCCGATCCGAGAATCGATCCGATCCGTGAGTTTTTTTATCCGTTGCACCCCTACACAACATCCCAAAATACCTGAAATCTTCACCATAATTATACATGATATAAAACTACCACTCACATTGGTACTCTGCGGTATCTTATCTATTGCATTATCAGAATTAAAAACTGTATAAATAGCCAACACTTCCACTAATTATTCTCTGGATGGTCCCAAGTTCAAGCAATGCACATATGTAGTACTGATACTGCTCAAAAATATATGCATTATGTCTTTATCCAAATGCAATGTAGTATTGCTATAGCAGGGCTCAAAATTTCAAGTCCTGAGCTACTAGCCAGGCCTCAAGGGTTACTCGCCACCAGTTGCCCCACCCAGCCTGCCCCGCCCTGCCCCTAATTCCACCCCTAAACGCCCCCTCATAAATTATCTCATGAAATTACACTTAAATGTTTTATGCAGAATTAAGTTATAAAAATAAATATTAACAACTGTATCCGTGCCCATCAATGCAGGCTGCATGTGCCCACCAATGCAGCCTTGTGCCCACCAAATGCAGCCTTGTGTCCACCAAATGCAGCCTTGTGCCCTGTGTCCACCAAATGCAGCCTTGTGCCCTGTGTCCACCAAATGCAGCTTTGTGCCCTGTGTCCACCAAATGCAGCCCTGTGTCCACAAAAAACAGCCCTGTGTCCACCAAATGCAGCCCTGTGTCCATCAAATGCAACCCTGTGTCCACCAAATGCAGCCCTGTGTCCACCAAATGCAGCCCTGTGTCCACCAAATGCAGCCCTGTGTCCACCAAATGCAGCCTGTGTCCACCAAATGCAGCCTGTGTCCACCATGCAGCCCGTGTCCACCATGCAGGCCTGTGTCCACCAAATGCAGCCTGTGTCAACCAAATGCAGCCTGTGTCCACCATGCAGCCCTGTGTCCACCATGCAGCCCTGTGTCCACCAAATGCAGCCCTGTGTCCACCAAATGCAGCCCTGTGTCCACCAAATGCAGCCCTGTGTCCACCAAATGCAGCCTGTGTCCACATTGCAGCCCTGTGTCCACCATGCAGGCCTGAGTCCACCAAATGCAGCCTGTGTCCACCATGCAGCCCGTGTCCACCATGCAGCCCGTGTCCACCAAATGCAGCCCGTGTCCACCAAATGCAGCCCGTGTCCCCCAAATGCAGCCTGTGTCCACCAAATGCAGCCCTGTGTCCACCATGCAGCCCTGTATCCACCATGCAGCCCTGTGTCCACCATGCAGCTCATTTACCATTCAGTCTACCTGTGCAGGGGAGGAGAGGACCAGGAGAGCCGTCCAGGTGATCAGAGCGCAGCGCGGGAACACAGGATAACAGTTTTCATTTTAATTGCCGCGTTCCTGCCTCTCAACGTCATATTCAGCCACGCCCCCTGGCCGGGAACTATGATTGACAGATCACCCGTCACCAGGATTGGACGGGTGATCTGTCTATCAAAGTCCCAGGAGGCGGGACTGTATCTGACAGCGAGCAGTGGGGAACATGGCAATTAAAAAAGAAAACTTATCGATGTGACTGTTCCCCGCGCTGCGCTGTAAACATCCGGGCGGCTCTCTCTCTCTTCCCCTCCACAATCACTGGGAGAAGGACTCCCATTCCGCACAGGCTGCCGGCGGTGCTCGCCCCCCCGGTTCCCAGTCAGCCCTTCCTCACCAGCCCTCAAAATTTACTCGCAAAATGCGAGCAGGCGAGTGCAATTTTGAGGGCTGGCTATAGTATAAGCAAGTCTGATGGAACAGTCAGTAAAATATAGCACTTGTAGGATTCTCTTACTTCTTTATCTTCTCCTCTAGCTGAAAATAGAAACTTAATCAAACTGAAACTAAAACTGGACATACATTATACAATGTTATTATTCAATTTCCTTTAGATTTACTTTCAACTATGTAGTGCAAGGGCCTGCCTGATTGCATGCAAACTGAAAGTGTTTAGGTTTGACTTCATATTATATGGTTCTGGTAAATCGAAAGGAAAATTGTACAAGAACATTGTTACAATTTATTTTTTATTTTTCGGAGATACCATATAGCATGATAAGTTTGTACACCCGGTCAATCTTCAATACTTTGTTTGTGTTATATGCATTTTTATGTGCTCATGTTTCTTAACATGTATTACGGCAACATAACAATGTTTGTAACCTGAAAATGCACAATAAAAAACGATTGAAACAGAAAATTGTACAAGAAAATTGTATAATGTATGGCCATCCTTAGTTTGTCAAATGCTGTGGATATATCACGTGTATACAAGTATGTGTATATCACATTTGCATTCAAAACTTTCCAAAAGAATGAAAATAGTGACTCATGCAAGAAAATAAAAACATCTCTAAATACATGAAGTATTTCGAGAAATTTGAAGAAATTCATAGTCCATCATTTACATTTCATGCATAAGCTTCTTTGTGGATGTGTTAATACTTATTTCAGTAAGTAAGAACATGTTCAGTAGCTTAGACAAGTGACTGGCTGGCCTTGCTATTGAATGAGTCACTTGCAATATAATGCAGACTTACTGTACATGAAATTGTATAGTAACAATTTTTCAAAAAAGCTTTACGTTTTTTAATACAAATTACATTCTTAAACTCCAGCCAAGTAACTTTGGCTAAGATAAGGTGATAGTCTGCAACAGGCTGGAGGTAGCGTATCCTCAGTCACTTCTTCCCCAGTGATCACTCAAACCGCAAACCTGCAAGATGCAATGCTGCTGTGTCAGAACTGAATATGCACTGTGCAAGCATTTCAGTCCAGGCAGTAGATGATGACCATGGATAGTGTCTGAGAAAAGATGGAGCCAGCCTTACAGAGAGATAGTTAGATAAAGGCATTGTTAGTTTCATCATTTTTCTATTCAATGCATAGATTACAACTTAGTACCAGTCAACAGTTTTAATAAATATCACTAACTTGCTGTGTTTTTTACCGAAACTTGAAAACTTTACCTGAAACATTATCTAGAAAAATGAAAACAGTGCCTCTAGTTACTAATCAAATTCTAGAAATTAAATATGATTGGCCTCTTAGGGTTGGTTCCCCACTTTTTCATAAAATTGCCTTCTCTTAGTTGCTAGCACAGGTTCTAAAGTGTATTTTAAATAGATAGATGGAAAAATAATGGAGAATGTACTCTCTCCTGATTATTGTAATACGTTTCTCTATTGCATACTTTTAAATCAATAGTAAACACTGCTTGCTCACTACTACCTACAGGTAATCTTATAACAGAGCTTAGCTGTAGGTACAAGGAATATCTCCTAAAAGTGCACCGTTTAGGAGATATTCACTACTTCTACAGCTGGTGACATAACTGACGCATGTGCACAGCACTCTGAAGGGACAGCATGTGTGCATGTGTGCAAGGGGCCTTAAAGTGGTAGTAAACCATATCCAAACGAAGAAAAAAAATGGGGCCCCTGGGCAGTTTAAGTCACACTGTGCTAGTATGCATCGAATACTAGCATATTATGACCAACTTACCGGAAAACTAAGCCCTCCAGCGGCGCACTGTTATCTCTAAAGGCACTTCCATCTTCACACGGTCTTCTTTTTGGCTTCGGCTATCTGATTGGCGCGTGGGAGTCGCTGTTTATGCCACCTTCAGAGTGCATTCACCGGTGATGTCACTGGCTGCATCTAAAGTAAATATCTCCTAAATGGTGCACATTTAGGAGATATTTACAGTACCTATAGGTAAGCCTTATTATACACTGGGAGTATACATGGGGTATATATGGGAGTTCACCCACTTTAAGCTATATATACCATATTTTAAATTACCAATAACTTATATCATTGGGAGTCTACAGTTGCTGTTAAGGTCATAGCTGCTCCTATACGTTTATCAAGTAAATGCAAAAAAGTCTGTCTCCCTCTCCTGGATATAAGTCTTCTTGTGAAGGAGTTTCTTCTTTATTAATGAAATCCAAACCACTTTATAGCAATAGAGGTATATACTATTACATACATTTGTTTTCTAGGCTTTTGTTTCCAGCCCTTTTAAATACTTTTTTGCTCAGAAAGCCAACATTCCTTTTTTTTTTATTAGTTTTAGATCTTAGTTATAACAGTTCAAGACACAGAATTCAATGAGCTACAGAATGAAAGTACAGAATAAAATGAAAAATTATACACACCCTTACCATGTCTCTCAGGACATGGCACAGAATCTACGCTTTGCATTTCAAGCAAGATTGACTGTGTGTCACTGATGAATCACTTGAAAGTGTTAGGCAGATACAAAAATTGATTAGTCAATACATCAGCTCCAAGAGTTTAAAAGAAACTATAGAGCAAATATTATAAATCAGGCTTTGATGGAGGTAGAAAAGTATTGGTGCAATTTAATCATGGCTTTTATGTTAGCAGTGGGACTCCAGACCTTTAGATATTCAAAAGAAATGATTGAAAAGGAATAATTATCTGTAGGTGCTTTAGGTGTTTTAAAGCATTCTCCCCCTTTAGAAATGTTCAGTTGCTTACAGCTTAGCTGTTCCATAAATCCAAAACATGTTGTCCAGTAAAATCTATTTCCATTATGCATCTGACTAAACTTTTTCCCTTAATAGTTTTGTATTTTGTAATCAGCTGTCACAGTTGACACACAATTGAGACCGACAAAATTAAACTTAGACAGCCAATAGAAAAATGTGCACCTGGTGAAAACTTGTTAGGAAACAATTAATTTTATGGTGTATGGAACAGAAGTAAATATTATCCAATAGGTACTAGTGATATCCAGCTCCACTTAAAGAAAAAATAAGAATTTAATGTATGCCAGATACAAATAATGAGCTGTAGTTATTGAACAGAGAGAGCCTGGTTGACGCGATCCCCTTTTGTTGTTCATAGCATTGACATCATGTCACTTGTGTTATTCTCCATCTCTCCAGCCAGGAAAAGCACTGAGTACACTTTGTAGAAACTGGGCAAGCCATAAAAATTAAAATGTTTTAAAACTTTGTGTTTTAAAATAAATAGATGGATAGAATAGGAAAGGATAAGAATAATGTCAAAAAGTGGGTTAAATGTGCTAGAACCCTAAAGTTTGGTAGGCACTTCCACCTAGCAGCACTAGGGTTGTTGGTTTAAATCCCAACCACAGCACTCCCTGCCTGGAGTTTGCATGTTCTCCCTGAGCCTCTTGGTAACTCAGTTTCACCCCGCACTCTAAAGACATGCTGGTAGGTTAATTGTCTCCTGTCTAAATTGGCGCTATTTGTATATTTGAATGTGGGTTAGGGACCTTAGATTGTAAGCTCCTTGAGGGCAGGGACTGATGTGAATGCACAATGTATGTAAAGCGCTGCGTAAATTAATGATGCTATATAAGTAACTGTAATAAATAAAAAATGAATAAATAAAATGACATCGCCCAACAGTATGATGATAATGTAACTTTAAGAGAAGGTGAATATTAGGCTGGCAGCTTTTGCACTCCAAATTTATTTTACATTCACCTTGGGTTGTAATTGAGATAGATATATCTAGAGTTGAAGCTCATTAATTTTCAAATCCAAAAAATAGGTTTAGTAAATTAGTACAAATATAAATTGTATACCGGTAATTAATCCAATGCTGTTTGTTGGCTATACTCCACCCATCTCTTCAGAGCTGAAGTAGGAACATAAGAAATAAAACATAACACTGAAGATGGTGACAATCATGATGTGATGTATATAGGATATAAAAATTATATATATATATATATATAGATATATATAGATAAATATATGCATCTAAAAGGTTGATAACTGAATAGGGATTTTGAATTATACTCAATGCAAATACTGCTGAACATAAAACCTATAAATGCATAATCCCAAACTAATCCCAAACACCGCTTGTCTACCGCAGGGTCTATCTGTAGAAAGCTCATAATGCGTACTATCAGAAAGAATAATTTTCATATCCTATGTCCATTATTGTGGAGTTTATTAGTATAACCACTTGTCCACCGCCCACCGTCAATTGACGGCGGGCGGAGGACACTCTCGTTCTGACAGGACGTCATATGACGTCCTGCCTTTAAAACGAGCTAGGGGGCGCACCCGCCGCATTGCTACGTACCCGATGCGCGTGCCCTGCGGCCGCGATTGCCGCCGGGCACCCGCGATCGCCCGGGAACCGAGCAGGAAAGTGGATCTGTGTGTGTAAACACACAGATCCACGTCCTGTGAGGGAGAGGGGACCGATGGTGTGTCCCTTGTACATAGGGACAACCATCGGTCACCTCCCCCAGTCAGTCCCCTCCCCCCACAGTTAGAACACATTGAGGGAACATATTTAACCCCTTCCCGCCCCCTAGTGGTTAACCCCTTCCCTGCCAATCACATTTATACAGTAATCAATGCATTTTTATAGCAGGGATCGCTGTATAAATGTGAATGGTCCCAAAAATGTGTCAAAAGTGTCCGATGTGTCCGCCGCAATATCGCAGTCACAATAAAAATCGCAGATCGCCGCCATTACTAATAAAAAAGAAAAAAAATGCTATAAATCTATCCCCTATTTTGTAGACGCTATAACTTTTGCGCAAACCAATCAATACGCGCTTATTGCGATTTTTTTTTTACCAAAAATATGTAGAAGAATACGTATCGGCCTAAACTGAAGAAAATTTGAATTGAAAAAAAAAAATGGGTATTTATTATAGCAAAAAGTAAAAAATATTGTGTTTTTTTCCAAACTGGAAGCTCTTCTTTTGTTTATAGCGCAAAAAATAAAAACCGCAGAGGTGATCAAATACCACAAAAAGAAAGCTCTATTTGTGGGAAAAAAAGGACGCAAATTTCGTTTGGGAGCCACGTCGCACGACCGCGCAATTGTCATTCAAAGTGTGACAGCTCTGAAAGCTGAAAAATGGCTTGGGCAGGAAGGGGGTTTTCGTGCACAGTAGGGAAGTGGATAAACAATAAACATATCCTTGTTGATCCTAAGAGTGAATTAAATTAGTGTTGCAGTAGACAGTCTGGTGCCTCCAATCAGCTGACCAGGCTGAAGGATCCTTTTGAGGGCTAATGAGGTGACAGTTGTCCACCTTTACCTGTACAGAAGCCTAAAGAGCAGAACATTCATAGAATCTTTAACAGATAAGTGTTAACTCCTTTGATCTTCAGGTCCAAAAAGCTGTCTAATCAAATTTTAAATTATGAACATTTGTCGACTACTCTGACCACTGAATAAATAAAAGCACCTGTCTACTTATGACCACCAAAACTATAAAATAGAGGTGATACCAACTTGCTTCTATATTTTAATATCATAATGACCTAATTTAAATGACTAATAACATGATAGAACCAGCTAATGAGAACTGCTTACTACTTATGTTCATCTACCAGATGGAAACAGGGTAAAGGTTAATTAATATATTTAGCTTGAAAAAACAAAGAAAGAAACATGTTCAGCATGATTTACATTGAATTGATTCATAATTCATAATCTCTGTTCAGTTATCCTTTTATATGCATATTGAGTTTTACGTTCTATATACATTGCAACATAATTGTCCCCATTTTATTAACAATATTTTACTAGTACCACTTATGATAGTATTATTTTTATGAGCATGATTTTTACTATTTTTTTTATATTTTTAATCAATTATTTCCATTTGTATTATAAAAATTCTTAAAAATGTCTACACCAATTTTATAATTATTGTAAAAAAAGATATACATTATTATATGCCACTGTGATTTGTATAATAGTTATTTATTTGTGTTATTTTTTTTCAGCTATGATGAGGGGAGTAGAGTAGAGCCCCAAAAATGTGTTGGCTTTTACATAAATTTGTGTTTGGAATAAACCCTTAAATATCACAGCATGGCCCTTCCATTGTACATTTACCTATCTCAAGTTTTAATTGCTATTTGTATCACCACTGGAAAGATTAGTCTATTCTATTTATACTGGTGAGCATTGCCACTGAGACAGAAAGTGGTAAAATCACAAATTCATAGTTACAAACCAGGAGTGCACTTTTTGCTCTAAAAACCATCTTAAGACCCATACACATGATCGGACTTTTTGACAACAACGGTCCGACGGACGTGTTCTATCGGACAATCCGACCGTCTGTATGCTCCATTGGACAATTGTTTTTGTTTTTTCAACGGACAAATGTTTGCTGTGCATGCTCTCAAACTTTTTGACAACAAATGTCCGATGGAGGATCATCCGATCGTGTGTACTCAAGTCCATCAGACTAAAGTCCAAAGTACAAACACGCATTCTCCGGAAAAATGCTAAACATCAGACAACAATAGCAGAAGTTGCCCAAAGGGTGGCGGTAAAGAGCTAAAAAACCACATGATTTGGTGAATGCTGGCTTTAGGCAAGGCATACACGGTGCAAATTTCTTTCCTGCAACCACTGTTCTTTTTAGACAGTTCTGACAGGGGAAGAAGATAATTGGAAGAGAATCTGGTAGGCTGATTGTACAATCAATTGATCAACTTGGTACATTCAGTCTGCTCATTAACGGTTCGAATCTCGACCGATTCCTGTTGAACCGGCCAAGATTCAAACTGTGTATGGTCGGCCAAAGAGAGAAAAGCTTCACACTTTGTGGAAATTTTATCTCACTTCCTGTTGCATCTCTGAGATAGGAAGTGAAGGGAAATCGCCTCATTGGGACACAGGCAGCAAAAAAAAAAAAACTGACTGGGGTTTACACCTTTCCCTTCTCTAAAAAAAATGTTTTAGTTGTTCATCCACTTTAACATGCTAATGCTTTAACATGTTAATGTTGACCAAAAAGTGCTACACCCTACGGCTGGTGATTCATGCCAAGCTAAAAGGGTTTTTTACTTTTTTATGTAAGTAGAAAGCCAATTCAAACAAAAACTGTGGGTCCTGTTTTCTCTGAAACTAATTTATTTATTTGGCCAGGTGGCAGACAGCTTGAATGTACATTCCAAATATGCAGTCTTTATTTGCTGACAATGTTTTTTGATAAACACATTTTCTTAGCAAATTATACTAAAGTTAATTGATTGATTGCTTTTCAACTAAATGTGCTAGATGTATGGCAGCCAAGGAACCTTTGAGAAACAACTTGGACATCGTGTTAATGCTTATTCACAGTGCACAAACATATGCATTTCTATTTCACAGTAGCCTCCTTATTAGTAGCCTCCTTATTTGAAGAGGGGGTGCTAGTAAATCATTGTCACTAAAATTCCCCTACTGTATGGGAAAATCATATTCTTCCTACATTTTCTAAAGAATATTGTGAAATAGGCCTGATATGTGTAAAAAAAACAACTTTAGCTCCTAAAATGTCAAAATGAATGTGAATCTAATCTTTTATTCATACTAATGTTGAAATGTAGTTATTTTGTTTTTGTTTTTGATTCCTAAATGACTGTATTGCTTTTAGAAATATGCAGTTCCATTTGGAAATGTGACATGTATATTGTGACATCTATTCTCACCACCTGATTATACTTGATATGCAGGGAGCTGTTTGTGTATGTAGGGTCTGCCAAAGGTTTTGTGTTTCTGCTCATTCAGTCATGAGATATTCATAGCTTTGCCGCCCACTACAGACTTGTATTGTAGGGCAGGAAACACAGGTCTTGTCCCTCCTCAAGCCTGTGATTGGACAGTGAAAGAAGTAAACTGATATGCTTATCTACTGTCACTCTGTTGTTTCCTTCTATCAGCATGTCCATTGTTAGTACAACTAATTGTCTCCTTGCCCTGCTTCTCCCTCTGAGTGTCTAAGCTCTGCTGTACAAGGACTGCAAGCTGTTGATACCAATTTAAAGGTAGGTACACTGCTTGCATTTAAAAATACATTTAATAATGCAATATCGATTACAGAGCTGCACCACTGCCTTTATATCTGCCTGAGATGCCCCTTAAATTCAACAGCTGGAAAATATTACCTATTAAGGGTAACTTTATAGAAATAAAAAAAAAATGGCTGGGCTTAGGGTATTTTCTAAGAAAATATTAATACACAATTATTTAAAATGTATACTGAAGTGAAAGATTAATATGTAAGAATGACAATAAAAATCAGGCAACTCCAAAATAATGCTTATTTATGATAAAAAAATAAAAGAAAATATGATTATTGGTAATTAAATTGGCATTTACATTGTGTATTGATACATCTGTGAGCTGGGAAATCCATGAAAAGCAGATCAATTCCCAACTGATAAATAAAAAAGGGACTTCAGTTTAAATAGCAGGACAAGCTGCCTGAATTATGACAGTTCTAGGACATTTGTTGATGACACAGCTGGACAGTCCCCAGCTGGCACCCTGCAAACAATTGCAAGCCTGTCATTTGCTGCTCTGTAGGGTAAGTGCTTAATTGCAGGCTAAAAAAAAATTCTCATGCACCACAAAGAGATGGGTTACCTAAGGCTGTAGATTTACCCTATAATATAGTTCGACAGTTGATGTGAAATGACAGCTGCCCAGCTTGCTCATTTTAGATTTACTTAAAAGGGGCTGGAACATAAGGTCTAATGTATTAATCTCGTATCATTTTCTTTATTTATCTACAGGTGACGATGATTAATTGTAGCACACACATCAGACCTCATTCATATGTAGAAATAGCATTCATGAAAAAGAATGGCTGTGGTGTGAAAATTAAGAGCATGTTGCATTTTATGCATTGTGTGGCCAGGCTTCTTTTATCATTCATAAATGTATTTCCACATACTTCATTACTATATTATTTATTTTGGATAGCATTTACTTCTGCAATATAGTTGAATGCTGCTTTTCTTCTACCAAAAAAAAAAAAAATCACTACTAAGTCAATGAGTCATTGAGTCAATAATGAATCAATCTGCCAAAGGCTTTAAGGCAACAAGAATTGGGCCATTAGTGGAGGTGAATGGCAATATGGAACACATGCACTGGTGCCACCAAACTATTGTACGTTTAACCTAATGGTTGATTTACTCTTATACAGTCAATATACTACTTTTCTTGTAGAATATTTTCTGAAATGCTAAATAATATCATATTCTTTGTATAAAGATTATTTAATTAATTCAGTAAACATGTAGGTAGGTGTAATTTCTTGTCATTTCCAGGGGACATATCTGCACAATGAAACCAAAAAAAGGCAAATTCTTGTGCATCCTCTTCTTAGATGCTGACCTCTCATGCTCAAACTGACACATTCCTCCTGTAACAGAGCCACTCATGGTGCTGATTGTCTTTGATACCATCTGATCAATGTTGGGTAACTAAGGTTTTGCAGTCTAACCTGCTAACTGATCGTGTATCAGTAAAGGTGCTCCACGCTGAAATTCTTTATTTTTCTGAAATTCTGTCATGTTCAGAAGCAATTTAGTCTACAAATAGAAATTTGGTGGCAGCTACTTTTCTAAACTCTTGCCTTTGCAATAAGCTGCAGATTGTTCATTTTGACATGTATATTATTGGAACACCTGAGTTTCCATTATTCAAAAATAAAATGTTTTTATAGGGAATAAAAGAAAATGTATCCTGTGTATTTAAAAACATATTTTTCTAGTTGATACCTCTGTGAACTAAGGTGCACAGTTGTGTTCATCATATTGGTGAATGAAGTAAATCTGTGAATGCAATCTGTTTGCCATTGTTTACAGATACATATCTCTTGTAAGGGTAAGGCAGATATTAAGCGAGAGTGTAATGATTTGTTATATCATTTTTTCCTTATCAAAAATCCTTTCCAAGAGAGTGAGGGATTAAAATGTGTGATTTGTTCATTGTTAGGAATGTATAAAAAAAATGTTATGAAAAAAAAGATGGTGGTGGAAGGGGAGTTACCAGCCTTTAATGTGTTAGTTATAATAAATAACATGTGTTCTGAGTGTGGTGCGCTACGTCTTGGGATTCTGAATATACCTCAAAAGTACCCCTGATAGCAGAATGGCATAGAAACAATAATGGGAGTATGTGTGTAACCCAATATGTAGTTTATGAATAAGGTTTGTGTGTAGTAGGAATGGGAGGATAGGTGGTGGAAGAATAGAAAATAAGAGAAGGGGAATAGGAAGTAAAATGGTGAAGAAAGAAGAGGGGGTTTGAGGTGGTGCTATATAAGAGTAGGGGTAGGGAAGTTAAGGGAATAAGCAGTGCTTAGAAGTTTATTGTAGTGTTTGTTTGGGGGGAGATTGATGAGCAATATGGTGAAAGCAATCTAGGAGACAGGAATGTAGTCATGGAGCACAGATGAATTCTGGCTTGGGTCATGTCATAACCCAAGGATCTATACAATTATCTTTGTATATGGGTCAAAAGAAGAGGCTTCTTGTATTTGCACAATGTGCTCAACTTTTTCTAGCTATTCAGTAAGAGATTGATATCATTGCCTAATCGTTCCTAATGAAAGGGTATGTGATTTATTTGCCCAGGATAAGGAGGAACGCTGGGCACCTACTAGGTCTTTCTCCAGTGTTTCCCAACACTTTTGTTTATCATGGCAGTTCCAGTCTAATATTCTCATAAGGACACAGGTGTAGTGGCATCGATTAAATCTAGGACTCCAATTCCAATTTTCCCCTCCTTAGGGTCTGTAATCCAAAATAATATATTCTCAGTGGGAGGGGTGGTGCTGCCAGATAAATTTTGAGCTAGTGGAGGTGATTTCCTTAAATAAATAAGAGGGAATTGTCAATCAAAGGCCTTTCCAACAGCTGTGGATGTAAAAAGGCCTCAACCTTTCATTTTAACATGTGTTGAATTATGTTAATTGTTTATTTATATATTTTCCCTCGCCTCCTTGCCAGGGAGGAAGCCCACCTGACTTCTGTCTATAATATAGGGGATAGGAGGATATGTGGCAGTAGACAGTTAGGGATTATTTTGGCAAGCAGTTTTACATCAACTTTGAGATGGGAGGTAGATCTGTAGCTGGAACACTGTTTGGTATCTTTTAATTGCCGATGATGGTGATATGAGCTGCTTTTGTTAAATTGGGTACTAGATGGGGAGCAAAGATTGTATAATATTGCATGGTAAACCCATCTAGACTGAGGCTTTTCCTTGGGTTCATTTAGGCCAAGGCATTTGTAAATTTCTTTACTGTGATTGGTTGCTCTAATATCAAGGCTTCTTCCTTAGGAGTGCCTGGGGAATGTTGTGAATAATCATGGGTCTATCATATTCATGGGAATCCAGTTGGTGCTGCATAGAATATTGTAGAACTATATTGGCAAAACTGAACTGAAACATGTTTAGTATTTTGGTGGGGGTTGCTCTGGGAATCTGGTATTTGGAGAACATAGGATGCTAGCCTTTGCTCATTCAACAGTTGAACTCAAAGTTAACCGAATTTGCCTCATTGTTCATAGGAAATCTTTGAGCGGAGGGTAATATTTATCCTTGTGTTTCTGTAAAATAAGTCTGTTATCTCCTTTATTTTGATTCTCAGGTCAGTTTTGTGTTTACATGTGTACACCCTGAATTAAACATTTTTGAGCTTTCCAAATCAGAATAGGCACTATATGGTCAGAAGAGTTTTCTGTGATATTTGCCGATAGTGTGGTGGAGTTAAATGTAATGGAGTTAAATGTTTAGTCTTTGTTGGTTGAGTAGAGGAATCACTATGGGTCTACAAAGTGTAAGGATTGGTGGATCTTTCCCATAGTCTGGGGAAGTGCTTAATGTAAATCCCTTTGTGAGCTCAGTTAACATGCAGCCATTATACCGTCAAGCCACTATCCCTTTCTATTGTTTTTTTAAATTTGACTATGAACTGTTTCACATATTAACAAGGGAAAGGAGAAAGAAAGTAAGGATGACCCCCAAAACAATCATCGCCCAGGGAGAGAGATTTTAGGTTCACCCTTTGCCTATGACATTAATTTCAAAAAATTGATTTGACATTGATTTCTAAAAATATAAAATATATACTGTATTTATTGGCGTATAACACTCACTTTTTTACCCCGAAAATAGTGGGTAAACTGTGCCTGTGTGTTATACGCAGGGGGCTGTGGAAAGTTTTTTTCCTGAAACTTCCCTCTTAAAGTTAGGGTGCGTGTTATATGCCTGTGCGTGTTATACACAGATAAATACGGTAACTAATTTTGATAGTGTTGACAAAAAGCTGTAAGTTAAAGTAAAACATAAATAAATAAAAAGATCACCCAACACAATCATAATTTTTTGCTACAGAGACAGCAAGCTTTCTGTCTCTTGAACAGTCACAATGAGGGATTTTTGAACAGCTAGTGAATCCACACATCAGTTCAAATTTCAAACAGGCCACAACCAGCTCTAGGGTCCATTCACACCAGGCACAGTAGGACTGCAATGGGCAGCTTTCCCAGTGCAGTCTCATCTCAAGACAATGTAAAATACCTTATCTCCTACTTGTTCAGTTCACACCACCAGACGGTGGTGGTGTGTGATGAAATCAGTCTGGCATATAGTACTTTTTTCAGTGCAGCACATTACAATGCAATACACCACCTTGCACTACTCTGTGGCAAATAGAACTGCAATCGCCACATTGGTACTGTTGTCATCCTACAGAACACCAGTGTTCTAGTGCAGCCACTGGGGTGAATGGGCTGGTAATGTGTTTTCAGCATTTCATAAACATAGGCAGTATTTCAAGCATAAAACAACTTAGACAACAGTTCCACTGGTAAAATTAAAAGTATAAAATAAAGTCTTAGCCTGTCTGGCAGCCAAATCAAGCACAAACGTGTGTCCAGCTCCCCAAAACATGTCCAGCTCCCCAAAACATATACTTTATACTTCCAAAGTACCACCAGCGATGGGCCAGATGTACTAAAAAAAAAATGCACTAGAGCAAGAATAAACCGTTGTAAAGATAATCGGTCCTTTTGAAATGTGGGTTATTTAATCAGCAACCACATCCTAAAGCTAGGTACACACTACCAGTTATTTATTTTTCATTCAACCCAGTGGGATGAACGAAAAAAAAACTGAGGAGCTCACTGTACTAACTATCTTATGCTAGTGCAGCGATCTCCCTACTGAGCTAATGTGTTCTGACATGGAGACTGCCCCCCCCCCCCCAAGAACACATTGGCTGAGAACACTGTTAGGATGCAGATCAGCAGAGCTTTTTTGGTCATGTCCCTTTGACAGAAGCCATGTATTCAGCCAGCTTCTGTCAGATAGGCTGCCATACGCACGGGCTGAATGTCAGCCAGTTTCTGTTGAACCAGCCGATATTCGGCCCGTGTGTATAGGACTTGCTCATATTCAGTGCATATGTTGCAGTTGCTGCTTGTAGGGTGCATTCAACATTCCAATAATTTGCTTTTGTGCCTCTAAGTCCAATAAGAAACAGTAAGGAAAGTGCATGTGAAGATTGCACCTTAACCACTTGCCGCCCGCCCTATAGCAAATTGACGGCGGCAAAGTGGTTTCAATATCCTGACTGGACGTCATATGACGTCCTCAGGATATTGAGCCACTGCGTGCCCCCGCGGCGATCGTTGTTGCGGGATGTCAGTCTGACACAACACCGATCTCCGACGGAGACTCTTTACCAATCACGGCTGATCACGATGTAAACAGGAAAAGCCGGTCATCGGCTTTTCCTCACTCGCGTCTGTCAGACGCGAGTAGAGGAGAGCCGATCGGCTGCTCCTCTGACAGGGGGGGTTTGTGCTGATCCATTATCAGCGCAGCCCCCCCGAGGATGCAGAGGATGCCACCAGACCACCAGGGATGCCCATCTTAAGGTATGCCACCCTAGACCACCAGGGATGCCAATTAGAAATGGCTAATGGATGCAAATCAGTGCCCACAATGGATGCCAATCAGTGCCCACAATGGGCACCACTGATTGGCAGGCATTATTGTTTGGCGCTGATTGGCATCCATTAGTACAACACAATACAGTACAGTGCCACAGTACAGTGCCACCTATCAGTGCCCATCCATGCCACCTATCAGTGCCCATCCATGCCCATCCGTGCCACCTATCAGTGCCCATCCATGCCGCCTATCAGTGCCCATCCATGTCGCCTATCCATGCCGCCTATCCGTGCCCATCCGTGCCGCCTATCTGTGCCCATACATGCCGCTTATCTGTGCCCATCCATGCCGCCTACCAGTGCCCATCCATGCCGCCTACCAGTGCCCATTCGTGCCGCCTACCAGTGCCCATCCGTGCTGCCTATCGGTGCCCATCCGTGCCGCCTAACGGTGCCCATCAGTGCCACCTCATCGGTGCCCATCAGTGCCGCCTCATCGGTGCCCATCAGTGCCGCCTTATCAGTGCCCGTCAGTGCAGGAGAAAACTTACTTACTGTATTTATTGGCGTATAACACTCACTTTTTTACCCTGAAAATAGAGGGTAAACTGTGCCTGCGTGTTATACGCAGGGGGCTGTGGAAAGTTTTTTCCTGAAACTTCCCTCTTAAAGTTAGCGTGCATGTTATACGCCGATAAATACGGTATTTACAAAGTTTTGTAACTGAAACAAAAAAAAAAACATTTTCAAAATTTGCGGTCTTTTTTATTTATTTTTAGCAGAAAATAAAAATCGCAGAGGTGATCAAATACCACCAAAAGAAAGCTCTATTTGTGGGAACAAAATGATAAAAATTGTCATTCAAAGTGCAACATCGCAGAAAGCTGAAAATTGGTCTGGGCAGGAAGGTGTATAAGTGCCCAGTATGGAAGTGGTTAAAATGGAAATACGTGCAAAAATAACAATGTGACAAGCACCACAATTGCCCATAAGTGTATAGAATGCATATGCACTAATGGAAATGCTCAAAAAGACCTGTACACTTTAATGCACTAGCAGTATGTATTGTTATTAATCAATGGAACCTCCATTCAAAATCAGCAGCATATGAAGTCATTTATATAGGCTTGATGTGGTCAAAGCTTGCACTTTCAATTGTATGCACTATATCACTTGGAGGGAACTTTACTCTAGTAGTAAATGCGTGGTACACAAATGCAAAGTATAAAGTTATTTTATTTCCACCAGGGTGGTGGTGGTGAGTAAGGATATCTTACAGGAGTAATAGGTTTGAACATAGGAAGGATGCTAACACAAAAACATACAATACATGAAATAATACAATCAGGAACACCATATAGTTACAAAAAACATATAATGGTGAAAACCGACGCGTTTCGAAAAGTACAGTTATTTTCTTCTTCAGGGAGATGATTGTGTCAAACAGGCATATTTAGTATGTCATGTGTATAGACTTGGGGATCATAGGGTTGCATCCGTGGGGGAGGGATGGAAACATAAAATCAAATCAAAAAGACACCAGGGAAGAAACCTCTTATTCCAGACGAGCCAAGTCCCACCGGCGTCCGGTGCCCAGGGTTCACCCGGGAGGGTGCGCACACACACCAACCCCAGTGGAGAGAAGGCTCCCCAACAAGGGGCACGTAGCGCTGAAAGTAAGGTCGGAGACCGGTGTGTAGAGTATAAACTGTGGGCTGGTCCAATAATGGAAGGCTTGCTGTCATGCACTGAATCCTGATGCTGGGAGAGTTTGGAAAAAGCTAGGTAGTAGGGTCACCTCCGTTTAAATATTGATAGATGGACCGCTAGGGTGGGGGGAGGGGGTTGGTTTACAGGGTAGATATACACCCCCTGCCGACGGTACTCATCAGTGATGTTGGAGGAGACGGAACAAACTTGGACTTTTGGCAGGATCAGGGAGGCAGGCATGGAGCACAGCAGCGTGTGTTGGAATGCGTTCAGCTGGTGGTATATTAAAAGTATGAGAAGCGTGTGTGTGTGTTTATTTAGCATGGACTTTACATTTTTTTAATTTTTTTTGCAGACATCTGGTCATATTCTCGGATAAATAATGCAGACAAAATAGCTAACAAATGTCACCCCAAGCCCAAAATTGACAGATGAGCTGTAAAACCAGTGGATAAAAAAAATATATATTTTTGTATGTCAAAATGTTGCTTTGATATAGTAAAATTTTGGTTTTCAGAATATACACTTTAATAGATGTGTATATGTCCATGCATATTACACACACATAGTAAATATGGCAGGAATTGGATTGTTCAGACTGCTCCACGGTACACACTGATGTAACTACATACACACGTTTGGTTTAATGAATCAGTATTTCTGCAGGCCAAATGCAGACTGTTTCTATCCGAGGGTTTGAGAGACCCCTTTGTAGGCAATGGTTTTCTCTATAAGGGTAACCAGAGCACTAGCATAATGATGACTGATTAGCTTCTCAGCACCCCTTCATCTCTGAAATGGATTTCCCAGTGCTCCTCTCACAATGCATGTTCATGAATGGCATACCTAATTTATGTGATCCATAAAGCCAGTTTTTATCACAAAATCCAGTCTCTTTTGACAGACTTAAAATCAAGACCTCTTTTAAATTTGGAGGAATGGTATGGTGTTAAACCAAAAGCACTAAAAAATAATGTTCTACAAATCATCCCAATTTTCTGTATATTTCCATGTAACTTTTCTTGCTTTTTGGCTTATGTTTGGAGTACTCAGTACTAACACACAATTGCTTATTCACTGGGATTGTTGATTAGAGATGTGTGGCTGTATTATTACACTCTTTTTTTTAACAGCAATCATGTTAATTTAGCATTATTGGTATATTTTTAAATACTGATGTAAAATAGGCAATATGCTTTCAAACCATTAGAATATGTACAATAGGTTATGAACTTTAAACAGATTGCTCAGGCAGGAAAAGAGGTTAATGTTATTTGCTGCCTGGGCTGAAAAATAAATTGCAGGCTCTGGCCACAAAGCTTCAGCAAAAGAATAAGTGAACACAATCAGGACTCCATAGAGTGCCAATCTCTATATGTGTGACTAATGGCATATATTTCTATGTACACGGTTCCAATCATGGCTCCATCAACCATAATAACCACAAAAAGCTTCTGCGTTAGTGCTGACATGACATTTGCCAAATAGTGCAATGTTTAATACCGACTGTACCTTGTTGTTATAGAATAGCAAATGCAATGTACACAACTGAATAAAAATACATTTGTCAAATAATTTGGTATTATACTTAATATTAATTATTAATCAAAGATTCATTTCACTCCCAGTTATTCTAAATTAAATTATTATTTTAGCAAAAACAATTTTTTGCCCAGAATATAGAAGCCTAAGAACCTCTAGGTTTTTTGCTTCCTGATGACGTCTGTTCGAGGACGAAACATGAAATGCCTTGAGGCAGGACTTCTGATTGCCTATGTCATATCTGATGATGTAACTTCCTTAACAAGGAATGCAGGCTGGGTTGGATACAAAGAGTAGCGCTGATCCTGATACTAGTATTCTGCTGGAAATACCAAGTGTCGGTCGGGGCACAAACAAATGTGAGTAATGGTACATATTTAAATTGATTTTATCTACTCGATAAACTTGTTTCTTAATGAATTTCCCTTTGTGGGATTCCTATTTGTTAATCTGAGCCTGCTGTCTGGAGGACATAGTTAAGAGGTGGGGGACTTGTTCCTAGAGTGGTAAAGATCTTGTACCTGGTTTAACAAAAGGTGCAAATTGACCCGATTCATTCTAAAGAGGTCAACTGCATCTGGGGAGTGAGCACTTCTATGTTGGGGAACTTCAGACCATCATACTTTCTGTATAGGATTCAGTGAAGTGGCATATCATTATTTGTAAAGCACGGATACTTTTAATTAAAGAACCCTGATTGGCTGTATACACTTTATTGAGACAAATCACTTTGGCATGAATTGTGGTTTTAGCAGTGGAGCATTGGCACACTAATGTGTGTGTGTATATATATATATATATATAAATATATATATATATATATATATATATATGTAGCGCTACCCCCAGTTAAGAGAGGCGCTGATATTGATTTGGGCCCTGTAGTGCACTGCTGTCAACCCCTGGCAATCGGCTCTAACCTCCCGTGGCACAGCTGGTGATAGAGGGATAGGACCGCGTGACCGCAACTGTTGGTGACGCAGTCCTATAACAAACATACACAGAATATACTTTAAAACTCCTATTAAAGTAAGCGGAACTGACACCAAATGTACTTTACCCAGATATTTTACTGAGGCTAATGGGCAAGTAATAAACAACAGTATAACAAGTTGCAGATCCCTGCAATAAACAGTAATAAAGATAAACAGAGTAATCAGAATAATTAAGTATTGCTATGCAACTCTAGCGCTGCCCTTTTACAGCTACTTCCCCTCATGGGTAGACTAACACCCAGCAATGTCTACCTATGCAGTCAGGCCTGACTGATCTAAATGGAAGTTCAGTGAAACAATATTCACTAGCAATCTTTTCGGTGGTGCACTTGAAGAACAACTTTGTAATCCCAACAAATAGTAAAGATAAAGGATCTGTCTTTAAACAGCTCTCACCACCTGGACAAGTCCAAGTCCGTTTCCTCCATCGATTCGTCTAGGAACAGGAATCCACCGACATCCAAGTCTTCAATCCTTCTGGTGTACTGCAGCAAGGAGGATTAGATGTCTCTAAGGCTCTGCTAGGCTGGCAGAGGGCTCTTTGGAAAGAAGCACACGGCCCAGGCTTCAGGCCTTGTGCACACAGCAGTTCAGCACAGAGATCCTCTTGCTAGGAGAGGGGTGTCCAAAGAGGCCGACCAAAACTCCGCCTCCCCTTTATAAAGTCTGCCCCAGCAGTCTCTGTTCTGGAGCAATGCACCCTGGGTGCTGCAAGATGTACTGGGAGATGTAGTCTCTCTCTCCTCTGCTTTCACTTCCATAATGTCTCTTTACTTCCTCCCGACTCACCTCTCACCTGGAACTTCTTGTCTCTCTGCATTAAAGGGGAACACCCCGCTACACACTCCCCCCACTTGAACTCTTTGGTCCCCAAAGATAAACTTCAACAAATACTGTTTACCATTTTGGACAATGTCGAGCATGATGTTGGCATAGGGAATTCCCACCAAAACTTTGGGATGGAACTCTCTTGCCCACAGGTCACACTACCATGAGTGGCCTGCCTAACTGTGCCAGAGAGTGAGCTGGGGTTGCCCTCCACCAAATGGACGGTGGAAGGATCAGGTTGTTCAACACTTCTCCTAGCCGTTACAACAGAGTCCTCTGAGCTCGTCCCCATTTGGGGGTAAGTTAGTTTCTTGGGAGGCCTGATGACTCTGCGAGCCCTCTGCTCTCTTGGTGCTTCTGACTCTGGCACCACAGGCTCTTCTTCAGGAGTAAGTTCAGGTAACATTGCTGGTTCTGGAACCTCTGATTCAGAAGTCAACTGACGTATGGAATCTCTAGAGTCCTCCTCTGCGCAAGTGTCAGGAACATCTTCCCAGTAATCAGCTGAGGGACTGAAGGGTATGAATTCAGTAGCCTCCGGATTCAGCGTTGCATCTGGGGTATCCCCTCCATTTGGGAGATCTATGGCGGACGTTCCCAGAGTCGAGGGAGGCCACAGCCAGTCCAGTTCTCCACCTTCTTCTGTACTCAATTGGGAGGCCTCCCCATCTTTGGCTCGAGAGGTCTGGGACCGAGTGTTCGGCCTAGGAATATCCAGGATAGAGGCCGGTTCAGGGGAGTCTCTCACGGGAGGTATTCTGACTGCCTCAGCAAGTGGGAGCAGGTGGTTCCGATGCCACGTCTTCAGTGGACCCACCTTTCCTTCTGGCTTTAGTTTGTAGACAGGCAAACCGGGCAACTTCCTACAGACAACATAGGGCTCAGATCTCCACCTGTCGGCAAGCTTGTGTTTTCCAGGGACCCCCAGATTGCGTAGCAGTACTCGGTCCCCGGGCTGCAGATCTTGCACTCGAACCTTCAGATCAAAATTTCTCTTGTTGCGGGCCCCCCTTTGATCCGAATCCGCCTGGGCTTGTTCATAGGCCACCTGCAAGCTACGTCTAAGTCTGTCCACGTATCCCTTGTGGGATGTAGCTGAGGTATTGTCTATAGAAGTGCCAAAGGCCAGGTCCACAGGTAGCCTTGCTTCTCTCCCAAACATAAGTCGATAAGGGGAGTAGCCAGTGGCGTCACTTGTGGTACAGTTATAGGCATGTACTAGGGCTGATATGTGCTGACTCCAGTGTTGCTTCTTCTCTGTTTCTAAGGTTCCCAACATGTTGAGCAGGGTCCGGTTAAATCTCTCCGGCTGAGCATCTCCTTGTGGGTGGTAAGGCGTGGTTCTGGTCTTCTTTATTCCTAATGAATCCAAAAGTCTTCGGATCAACCGACTCTCAAAGTCCCTTCCTTGATCTGAGTGGAGTCTCTGTGGTAGTCCGTAATGGACAAAATACTTCTCCATAAGTATCTTGGCTACGGTGGATGCCTTCTGGTCTTTGGTTGGGAAAGCTTGAGCATAGCGGGTGAAATGGTTGGTTATTACCAGAACATTCCCCAATCCACTCAGGTCGGGTTCGAGGCAGAGAAAGTCAATGCATACCAGATCCATTGGGCCTTGACTCTGTAAATGGCCCATTGGGGCAGCTTGATGGGGTAGGGTCTTTCTCTGAATGCATCGTGCACAGGAATGGCAATACTCCTCTACTTCTGCCCTCATGCAGGGCCAATAGAACCGATTTCTGACAAGCTGGAAGGTCCTTTCTGCCCCTAGGTGACCATGATGGTCATGCAGGGCAATTAGTACAGTCTCTCGGTGCTTCTCTGGAAGAAATAACTGCCACTTATCTTCTGAGTCATCAGAGGGGCCCCTTCGGTAGACCACTCCCTGATGTACCTGTAGCCTGTCCAATTCCTTCCTCAACAGGCGAGCCTCCTTTGAGGGGTGATGTAGGAATTTGTTGGGATCCTGATTCTCCAGGGCTTCGAGGACCAATCTCCCCATGGGGTCTTCCAATTGGTCACACCTCAACTCCTTCTTGGACAGTCTCGGTAGGTTGTCTTCCTCCAGTTGAGTTACCCCACAATAGTGTTTGGGGACTCCTACCATGGTAACCCCTATTTCTTCTGCTCTGGAGCCTCCTCTGGCTTGGAATTCAGCCCCTTGACAAAGGGCCCGCACCCCGTCCGGTGCCACTTGGGTCCAATCTTCCCAGTCATTTGTCGTGGCATGAGACCTCCGGGACAGGGCATCTGCATCCCTATTTCCGGCTCCTGGTCTGTACTTCAGACTGAAGTTGAATCCAGACAATGCGGCCAACCACCTGTGTCCGGTGGCATCTAGTTTCGCGGTGGTGAAGAGGTAGGTCAGGGGGTTGTTGTCTGTCTTCACAGTAAACTCTGCCCCATACAAGTAGTCTTTTAGCTTGTCTACTACCGCCCATTTGAGGGCCAGGAATTCCAGCTTATGAGTGGGGTAATTCTTTTCTGAGGGGGTCAGGCTCCTGCTCACATAGGCCACTGGTCGCAGTTGTCCTTCATGTTCTTGGTAGAGTACACCACCTAGACCCTCATGGCTGGCATCCACATGTAATTCATAAGGTCTGGTAGGGTCGGCGTAGGCCAGGACTGGGGCAGTGGTTAAGCTCCTCTTCAGAGCATGAAAGGCCTCTTCACACCTTGGGTTCCACTGATCTTGAACTGACTCACCAGGCCTCCTGGGCCCTGAGTCATCCTCTTCCCCTTCTGCCTTTAGCAATTCATTCAACGGGCGGGCAATCCGAGCAAACCCCTCCACAAACCTCCTATAATAGGAGCAGAACCCCAGGAAGGATCTGAGCTCTGTTACTGTGGTGGGTCGTGGCCAGGAAGTGACTGCTTCCAACTTCTCAGGATCTGTGGCCACCCCTTCTTCAGACACTATGTGCCCCAGATAGTTCACAGAAGACTGGTAGAACCGACACTTCTCGGGGGAAAGCTTAAGTCCCTCTTCACTGAGTCTTCTCAATACTTTCTCCAACCTGGCTTCATGTTCTTCCAAGGTTCTTCCAAAGACAATGACATCGTCCAAGTACACAAGGACTTCTATAAGATTCATGTCTCCAACAGTCTTCTCCATAAGGCGTTGAAAGGTAGCAGGAGCTCCAGACAGACCCTGAGGCATCCTATTGAATTCGAAGAATCCCACCGGGGTTATGAAGGCTGTCTTCTCCCTGTCTTCTGGGTGCATAGGGATTTGATAGTACCCACTCTTGAGGTCCATCACACTGAACCATTTGGCTCCAGACAAACTTTGTAGGGCATCTTCTATCCTTGGCGTGGTGTATTGGTCAGGGATGGTTCTCCTGTTGAGAGTCCTGTAATCGATACAAAGCCTCAACGACCCATTCTTCTTTCTGACCACCACGATTGGGGAGGCATAGGGACTTCTAGACTCCCGGATCACACCAGTCTTCTTTAGTTCTACAAGTTGTTCCCTCAGATCCTCCAGATCTGCCAGGGGGACCCGCCTGACCCTCTCTCGGAAGGGCTTATCTTCTTGGAGGCGGATCCGATGGGTGGCACTTCTTGCACACCCCACATCGAATTCATCTTCGGAAAAGATCTTCTCCCACCTGGACAGCTGGGCCTTGGCTCTTTCTTTCCAAGCCCTGGGTAGGTTCGGGTTTTCCACGGACAGTTTCTCCCAAACATCTCCTCCGTCACCCGTCCCCTTGACTTCGGACCAAGTGACCGGGGCAGCAGGGCTCACCTGACCAAGCAACACTCTGGCAGGGATCTCCATGGGTCCTCCCGTAGTGTTCCTAACACTCACCGGAACTCTGCCATGGGCCTTCTTCAGGGCCTTGAATGGAATCACTTCTGGTATCACTTCCAGGCCTGAGGACTCTTCCCTTGGGTCTGATTCCAGCATGACAAAGGGGCCAGGTTGTTCCCACAAAAGCTTCACAGTGGCCCTAAGACAGGTTACTTCTCCGGGCTGTAGCACTACTCCTTCTCTGCCAAGTCTCCACACCTTCCCTATCCCCTCTCCCGGGGTCTTCTGCTCTAAGACCAGTCGTTGGTAGGCCGTCTTTAGCATGGGATGGATTTTGGTGGCTGAATGGTTTCTCTCTTTCACTAGAGGGGTCAGGAGTCTCCTGACTAGATCCGTGTTTGTCCCAATGATCAGGGAAATCTTGCTGGCTCCAGGCGGCCGGGGACACACAACTGCCAGGGTGTCAAACACTTCAGCCTTCCCAGCCACGGATGGGTCGAAAGTCATCTTTATGGGCAGGTACCCATCATAAGGGAAACTCTGGGTTCCAAGTCCCCATATCTCCAGCTCTTCTATCTTCTGGATAGGCAGATGACTCAAGTGCCTATCATAGAAGTCCCGGTATAGTAAAGTCACCTGTGCTCCGGTGTCCAAAAGAGCTTTAGTATAGACTCCTTCCACTTGAATGGGCACAGTAGGAGACGGGCCCACCAGTTCCTTTGGGTATGGCCGGACTGGGGTCACCTCTTTTTTTTGGCTTTCGACCCTTGCCCTGCTCCTTTTGGACTTAAATTTTTCCTGAGCCTGGCATGCATTGACTTTCTCCCTCTCAATGGGGGCACAAACCCGCTGAGGATGTTATTGTTCCTTTTAGGTGGATGTTCCTTCTTTGGGGTGCTGTACTTCCACTGAGGGGTCTTGCCCCCTCCCTCTGGGGTACATCTTGGTGGGGGTGTACTATACCTCCTCCTAGGAGTTTTGTCTCCTCCATTCTTGGCCTTTTTTTTTAGTTTGGAGCGCACTGAAGATGATGGGCACCCGGTTGACTCCTTCACCGGGGCCCTTTGGAGTTTCCCGCCGGCTTGCAATTATCTGTTCTCTTCTTCTTTGGGCTGGAGCATACGTTTGCAAAGTGGCCACTCCCTCCGCAGTTATAGCAAATCACCTCTTCTCGGTCCTGTAGGGAGGCCGGTGCTGAGGTGTTCGGGAACAACTCCTTTCTTGGGCTTGGTTTCTCTCGTCTTCTCTGATCTTTCTCCATCAAAGAGGTCAGCATCTCCAACACTTGGGCCATTTGCGATTTCAGAGTGTCAACCTCCGCTTCTCTTTCTGGGCTCTTGACCGAATGTACCAACACTGGTACAGGTGTGACATTCGCCTTGGCCACCTGCTGATCTTCCTCCAGCGCCTCTTCGTCCCTAATAATTTTTATTAGATCAGAGTAGGTTAGTGACATTCCTCCTCCTGAGGTTTTCAGGTGCAGCCAGACCGGGTCTGAGCGCCGCGCTCCCCTCATGATCTGCTTCATGCGTGCTTCATCTGCATCTTTGGGCAGCATTCCCTTCTTCAGTACAATCTTGCATAACTGCCTGTTCAGCCTTCTAACATATTCTGACAGTTTCTCATTCGGCTTATGGAGAGTGTGTTCAATTTGATAAATCATCTCTGACACCTTCTCCAGCTGACCAAACTCTTCCTGCAGCATGGCCAGGCAATCTTGAGCTGTACAGTTTTCATTTCCAAACCGGAAGCTCTTCACCGATTCTGCCGCGGCACCTTTCAGACTTTCTAAGACTCGCTGTCTCTTCTGTGCCTCAGGCACCTCCCATGCTTCTACTGCCTGCAATGCCTGTTCCACCCAAGTGTCAAAATCTTCCTCCCCCGCAGGGACGGGGAGCTTCCCTGAGAAGGTGCTAAGCTTCTGGTAACTGGCCTCCACATGCACCGTACTGCTTTTCAGGCACTTAATTACAAGGTCTCCTAGAGCATTCAACAATTCAGGCCCTATAGCGGCCAGCGGTGATCCCGGGCTTAATAGTTCCTTAAGCTTTTCTGCTTTAGGGGATAGTGGTGGAGATAATTGTGGGAGTGATGGCTTTGGTGTCTGAAACCATTCTTCCTTCACTGGCAGCGTATGTATCAAGTGATAGATCTGATTATCTATGGCTTGTATACTCTGACTTTTAAAATGCTCTGGGATTTCGTTTTTCCATTCTACCAGTGCGTATGTAAACGAGATCACTGGATCTGGCCTAAAATCCATCACCCATGCTTTGTGGCTCGGAGACAGTAACAATACGAGATGTTTTATCTCCTCTTCCTTCCATCTTTCCCCCGGGAGTACAATGACTACCGCCGCGGTTGGATCGGCGCCAATCGCTGCGCACCACTGTGACATTGCCAGCGGGTCCATGCTGGTACTTCTGACCGGCTTGATTGCAGCGTGCAACGTACAAGGATCCCGGACTCGAGCCCCCACGTGTAGCGCTACCCCCAGTTAAGAGAGCCGCTGATATTGATTTGGGCCCTGTAGTGCACTGCTGTCAACCCCTGGCAATCGGCTCTAACCTCCCGTGGCACAGCTGGTGATAGAGGGATAGGACCGCGTGACCGCAACTGTTGGTGACGCAGTCCTATAACAAACATACACAGAATATACTTTAAAACTCCTATTAAAGTAAGCGGAACTGACACCAAATGTACTTTACCCAGATATTTTACTGAGGCTAATGGGCAAGTAATAAACAACAGTATAACAAGTTGCAGATCCCTGCAATAAACAGTAATAAAGATAAACAGAGTAATCAGAATAATTAAGTATTGCTATGCAACTCTAGCGCTGCCCTTTTACAGCTACTTCCCCTCATGGGTAGACTAACACCCAGCAATGTCTACCTATGCAGTCAGGCCTGACTGATCTAAATGGAAGTTCAGTGAAACAATATTCACTAGCAATCTTTTCGGTGGTGCACTTGAAGAACAACTTTGTAATCCCAACGAATAGTAAAGATAAAGGATCTGTCTTTAAACAGCTCTCACCACCTGGACAAGTCCAAGTCCGTTTCCTCCATCGATTCGTCTAGGAACAGGAATCCACCGACATCCAAGTCTTCAATCCTTCTGGTGTACTGCAGCAAGGAGGATTAGATGTCTCTAAGGCTCTGCTAGGCTGGCAGAGGGCTCTTTGGAAAGGAGCACACGGCCCAGGCTTCAGGCCTTGTGCACACAGCAGTTCAGCACAGAGATCCTCTTGCTAGGAGAGGGGTGTCCAAAGAGGCCGACCAAAACTCCGCCTCCCCTTTATAAAGTCTGCCCCAGCAGTCTCTGTTCTGGAGCAATGCACCCTGGGTGCTGCAAGATGTACTGGGAGATGTAGTCTCTCTCTCCTCTGCTTTCACTTCCATAATGTCTCTTTACTTCCTCCCGACTCACCTCTCACCTGGAACTTCTTGTCTCTCTGCATTAAAGGGGAACACCCCGCTACATATATATATATATATATATATATATATATATATATATATATATATTATAGCACTTTCATCATTTATCACAATTTGGTTGGGTTTTTAAACACATACCTGTTATTAGTGCTGCTTATAATACTTAGTACACACATTGCACCGGGGGCAGCACAATAATGGGTAACTGCATGTTTGTGGAAAAAAACAAATACACAAATAATAATATAGCATTAACAAATATGACTCATGTCATATTGTAAATGAATGTTATTAAAAGTTACCTTTCCTTTTCTTTTCAATCTGCAGCACTGTAATTTTCAGTAAAATGCAATGCATTATGGCTACCTGGAGGAACTCTGTACACAACTGTTGTACAGAACGCCCCCAGAAATGTAATTTCCTGCTTGTTCGACTGGCCTACTGATTTTCCCAGAAGTCAACACCAAGATACAAATTTGATTTTTGGCATTCCTTGCAACAAAAATGTTCCCAAAGGGAAATAACATCTAAAATGATGCAGACCTTGCCAATTTCCTTATTAGAGCCCTGCAGGTGCAGCAGTTGATTGATAATTATTAAACCACTCCCATACAGATTTACTTTGCACATGAACACAGACAAACAAAGGGTAAGAATCTACAACAAAGTTAGTCGACTGGGTTAGTGGTATAACAAAACACTTTTGGAGCACAGGTAATAACGTACTGATTTTTAGTTCTTGCAGATTACCCATCGGCCAACAGATGAAAATGGAACCATGGCAACAGACAATAAATTAGAGATGTTTTGATTGACACTGTGTCTGCACAAGGCAGCCTCTATTTATTCCCCTGTAAGTGAGTTCCAGTGCATTCTTGACTGGATCAACACCATGGGGGTTATTTACTAAAGGCAAATCCACTTTGCACTACAAGTGCAAACTACAAGTGCAAAGTGCACTTGAAATTGCACTGAAAGTGCACTTGGAAGTGCAGTCGCTGTAGATCCGAGGGGGACATGCAAGGAAAATAAAAAACAGCATTTTAGCTTGTACATAATTGGATGATAAAATCAGCAGAGCTTCTCCTCATTTCAGATCTACCCCTCAGATTTACAGCGACTGTACTTCCAAGTGCACTTTCAGTGCAATTTCAAGTGCACTTTGCACTTGTAGTGCAAAGTGGATTTGCCTTTCGTAAATAACCCCCCAAGGATCTCTCTGACCTCCCCTAACTTTATCCTTTTGCTGACCACGTAACACATACAGTTGTGCTCATAAGTTTACATACCCTGGCAGGATTTATGATTTCTTGGCCATTTTTCAGAGAATATGAATGATAACACAAAAACGTTTCTTTTACTCATGGTTAGTGTTTGACTGAAGCCATTTATTATCAATCAACTGTGTTCACTCTTTTAGAATCATAATGAAAACAGAAACTACCCAAATGACCATGATCAAAAGTTTACATACCCTGGAATGTTTGGCCTTTGTACAGACACAAAAGGTGGCACACACATGTTAAAATGTCAATTAAAGGTTAATTTCCCACATTTGTAGCTTTTTAAATCACAATTAGTGTCTGTGTATTAATAGTCAACCAGTTTGTTAGCTCTCACATGGATGCTCTAAGCAGGCTAGACACTAAGCCATGAGGAGGTAGAAAAGAACAGTCAAAAGATCTGCGTAACAAGGTAATGAAACTTTTCAAAGATGGAAAAGGATATAAAAAGATATCCAAAGCCTTGAATATGCAAGTCAGTAATGTTTAATCACTTATTAAGAAGTGGAAAATTAGGGGCTCTTTTGATACCAAGCCAAGGTCAGGTAGACCAAGAATCACTGCATGAGTCACTGCTATGGTATTTAATGTTTTGTTTGCTTGTGCTGTTTTAAAGTAATTATGATCAAAATTGGATATGCAATTTAGATTTATATACATAGTAGCTATATTTTTCTGTGACCTGGTAACAGATATACTGTACAGACCCCATATATATTTTTAAAAGTTGCCTGAATCACATTGAAAGCACACTTTATTATTATGTGGAGCTCATTCAGCACATTAAGAGAAAAGTTATAACCAGAGAATCAAATTGTTTAATACAGTGATCACATTTTTTTTGTGTTCGGCCAATGTAAAGCTAGTCATTGGTTTTATTGGATACAATTTCTGCCCCTGTAGTCTTGAGCTCTCTTTGGATGGTAACAGTGCCTTGTGTACTGTATGCTTAGAGTAAAAAAAAAAAAAAACAAGCACGTTACGTGGAACAGTGACAATTTCATTTAATCAGATCATGTAGCATGTATCCATCGTTGTTGAGTTAATGGTAAAATTCTGCTGACTTGCAAAACTGCCACATCTACTATTTCACGTTCTCTCAGGCACCAAACCTTTTTTTTCTTTGTCTTGTACTCTATGATTGATTTGCTGGCTGTACCAAACACTCCTTTTTATTGACATATTTACAGTTTCCATTAAGAAAGTAACCGCATTACTAGGAAATCCCAGCCAGACAGAGAGAAAACTGAAACAGGAGAGAAAGAAAACAGCTCTGACCTCACACAAACCCATCACTGTCATTAGATCTGGCAGATCCATAGTAAAACTGCATCTTGAAGTAGTGCAAACAAGGAGACCCAGCAACATGTTAACTGTCATTCGCACGCAGAACTGCTGAAGAAGAAGCCTTTATAGTTAAAATGAGAGAGCTTTATCTGAGTCACTTTCCTGTCGGCTACCTGCCTTATAAAGCTCCTTTAAAAGAATCTCATGTCATCTTCCCTAAAGAAAAGAAGAAAGGCGATGTTAAGGCTGACTATAGACTAAAGAGAGATTATAGAAGTCATGATATTAAACTGGCAGTGGCTGGAAGTAACCTGATTGCTACTGACCTGGTAAAAAATTTAATTGTGACTTTTTCTGACCTTGAAAACTATATTATGTTTTTTTTTTTTTTTTTTCCGTACAATGTATAACTGTCAAGTTTCCCACATAGACTGTAAATTCCCTAATATCTAGTTCTCACACCTTCACACAGCAGTACTTCACTGGGGTACCTTAAATAGAAAATTTTACTAGTCTTATGGACCATGTACTAACTCCAGGTCAAAAGCTTCACAGTATGTCCTGGAATCAATGCATGACTGATTCCACCAGAGGCTTCTGAGATAGGCACTTCTTAGGGTGAGCACCTATACAGAACAAATAACAAATAGTGAAATGTTTTCTCCTACATCCCCTACAAGTAAAGAATGAACACAATTTTTGTACCATAGTTTTGAGTTGCTCAGAGTAACAATCTGACTCGCACAATAAAATGTAAAAAAAATTGTAAAACAGTCATACTAGTTAAAACATGTTATCCATCACAGCATAACACATCTAAATACAAGTGTATAGTACAACACCTCAATAGATACTGGTATATTAAAATATTACAAATACCTAATACATATTTTTGATATCTGCCATACTTTGAAGCCTGTAGATGCTTTGCTTTCATTAGTGAAAATTCACCTTCCTTGTTTGCATTTTTTCAGTTCACTCCATCCCCTTACAGGGATTCATGGGGTCTACTTTGGGTATGTACCCTGAGCGAGCATTGTGAATAAATCTATTTCTGTCTATAGTAACCCATATTCCTGGTGGCAACCCTCTCCCCTACTACCCTTCTTCTCTGTTCCACTGGGTTGTCCCTTCTAAATGGTACATTCAAGGTACACAGAGCATGCTCTTCCCCTACCTGGAAGTTCAGGAAAGAAATGATTTGTGACCAGAAGGGCAGCAGACAAGGCGAGAAAATGTAAATTTTTGACCCTGTAATGTACTCTGGCATGTTTCACTGCTTACTAGCAGTGCATTTATTAAAAAAGGTTTAGCCTTTAGTACCATTTTAAGCAATGTTACCTAACCTCCTCCAGGTGTGACTTATTGTAGTCAAAATATGTGTTGGCATTTACCTCTGTCCTGAAAAATCCTAATTCTGAGATGCTGGCTAACCAATGCCTCCCAAAACTCCCCCATCCCCACTCCATATCCCATAAACCTCCACAATATCACTGGCTTTTGGTTGTCTAGTAGCATTTGTTTTATATGCCTGCTCACACCCAGCATTTATATTTCCTGTATCTCTCTGGTAGCTAGTGGTGTTTTGGTGGTCTTTTTGGTTAGTATCTAGCATTTTCCTGGTAATTGTATGGTGTTATTAGACAGAACATGCATATGGCAATTTTTTTTTTTTTTTTGATGTAGAAGTGGTTTGTAGTAGTAGTGAAAAAATAGGGAATATTGATGGGTTAGGTGCATTTTGAACCAATGGCTGCAACTCTGTGCATAGGCAATAAATGTGTATTTGGGTGCTTCTCAGAGAGATTGTGAGATACATATGTATTTTTTAGGCTACTTTTATTTTACTATGTCTTATATCAATGTATTGATGCAATACAGACAAACAGCATAAACCAACAATTATGGGGTAGCGTCAGCACTCCTGTCAAGTGATGAGGCTTTTCCCAGAGCCCCCCTTTTCCTGTGTAGGGCCTCCTGAGATTCTTATGTGTGACTCTGTTTGTCCTAACAAAGCAATTCGGCAGTGCTCAGTTACAGCAGACACACAATGCAGAAAAGGCATGATCTGTTTGTCACTCTGTCAGCAGCAGCCAGCCTGATTGCATTGCTACAAAAAGGCTCTGATAACAAAATGGCATTCCTCCAGGCTCAAAGATCGCCATGCTGTGTACTTTTGCAACCCCCTGCCCCAGCTAGTAGTGATTATGGCATGATAAAGCTCTCTGCTTTCACCCACAAGGGAATAGTCAACCGCCTGGGATCACAGTGTCAAATTTGTGTTGCACTGCACTTAAACACTAGCACAATTCTGTTTGTTTCAGCATTCAGCATTGCATAACATGAGGGGGGGGGGGCAGTGTGGCTATTGCACCAAACTATGCCCGACAGCTTTTAAAGTCTACCCTCTAGCAGAGGAAGTGTTGCAGAGGTGGCTGTGCTTGGTGAGGTTTCTTCTGGCAGGGAACAGGCTAAATCGGCATAACTGTCCTGCAAGTTGTGAGACTGTTGGGAGTTATGATAGGCTAACAGGCTCTTACTTGCAGATCAGGGGGTTCAAGCCTAGTGCTGCAAAATTAAATGTAGAACAATTATTATTTAACATGAATTTACTTTTTGATATAAGAAAAATAATCTATGATGTAAAAATGCAAATAAACTACCATATATACTCGAGGACAAGCCGAGTTTTTCAGCACATTTTTTTGTGCTGAAAATGCCCCCTCGGCTTATACTCGAGTTACCTTTTTGTGCCTGATCTCCCGGACTTTGGGGACCCGGTACCGGCCAGCCGTAGGTCCCCTGGACCCCAAACTTGGCACACATGTAGCCCCTTTTCCTCTACAAGTCTGCAAAGTTTGTTGTCTGTGGGACCTACAGCCTGGGAGCACCAATTTTTCAAAGCCGGGCACCCCTTCCATAGACTCCCATGTTAAACGGTAATTTCTCCAGTGATTTTGGGGACCCGGTACCGGCTGGTCATAGGTCCCCTGGACCCGGAACTTGGCACACATGTAGCCCAATTTCTCCTCTACAAGTGTGCAAAGTTTGTTGTCTGGGGGACCTATGGCCCAATTTTTCAAACCTGAGCACGCCTTTCATAGACTTCCATGTTAAACGTCAGTCTAGTCATGGACACAGTGAGGCATGGGCACAGTGAGGCATGGGCACAGTGAGGCATGGACACAGTGAGGCATGGACACAGTGAGGTATGGGCACAGTGAGGCATGGACACAGTGAGGCATGCACATGGACACAGTGAGGCAAAGTGAGGCACAGTGAGGCACAGTGAGGCATGCAGATGGACACCCTAGGCTTATACTCAAGTCAATACATTTTCCCAGTTTTTTGTGGTAAAATTAGGTGCCTCGGCTTATATTCGGGTCGGCATATACTAGAGTATATACGGTAAATTTTAAATTTTGACTTCAAATTTTTTTTAATCAATTTATTTGTAAAACATGGCTACATCTGAGGTCATACCCTTTTTTCAATAAAACAAACTAATCTGTTATATAGATAATATCCAATCTCAAGCTGCTGGTAAATAACACCGCCTGATGCTTCAACTCATAAACATCCAAAAACCAGCATTAAAATAGAAGTTTTTTTAATAAAATAAAAATGGAGTGTAAAGTTTTTATATTCTAGCACTGGTTTTTGGATAAATATGGAAGACTGTACCCCTATCTAAACATCCGTGAAGGTAGGCCAGATGAACATCAGGGTTTACACAGGCCAGTCTAATGGCCCGTACACACGATCCGAATATCATACGAAAAATGTCGTCCGAGGAAGAATCGTACGATAATCGGATCGTTAGTACAGGGCTTCCGTGAGCCGATCATGACAATTCATCCGATATTATTTTATCGGACATGCACAAAAATTTTCCTCGTACGATACCTAATCGTACGATTTTCGTTTAGTCAGTACCGTTGTCATCCGAAAATACAATACAAATACATTACAACACATGACATCACTTCCGATTTTTTTTTCTGTCGTACGAGAATTTTCGTGACTAGTAATCTATTCAATTTTTTTTTGCGCCTAGTAAACGAAAAAAGTCGGACGATCTGTCGTCCGATTTTGGGATCGTGTGTATGGGCATAAAAGGCAACATATACCACCTGAGAAGAACTTTATAGTTGGTCCTGGACCGCTGCTGCATCCTGAGAACAGGACTTGGTGGTGTGCCAAATTCGTTCCAATATATATATATATATATATATATATATATATTTATTAAAAATCACTGTATACATATCTTTTTTTTTTTATAGGTTTTCAGTCGGTCATGTGATGTCACTCATGTATTTAGTGTTTTCTGCAGCATTCTCTTGTGTCTCCTGGGCTTATAGGAAATAGGTTGAATGCTGATGTTGGTCATTATTCAACCCAAGAGGACTTGCTCAGGATCACAGCACTGTGGGGGACAGCAGTGGAGAGTAAATAAAGCAAGAGTTACTATTTTTTTTTTAACTTAAAAAAAAAAAAAAATAGACCTAATTATTAACAAAATAAGTCACTGACCCAAATAAAAACAAGCTATAGAAATGTCAGCAATTTTTTTGCTTTATACTTTTTCTGGGCCCATAACGCCAGCCAACGAGCATTTTCAAGTAGAGAAGTCAGCATTGGCAGTAGGTATATTTGTCTCATGGCAGGTTTTCTTTATCTGTGTTATTACCTTTATCTTTTTTTCTTTTTATCAATCCTCAGATAACTTATTTATTGCTAATTGTTATCAACAACATGGATTTTAAAGCAGCTTTGTTCTCAGGAACATCTATAACTCCATTATGAGCCTGGAATGTTTGATAGTTTATTATTAAAAAACAATGAGATGCTACCTTTCTGCATTCCCTAGTGTCCTCATGAATGTTTTCTTATTTCTAGCTCCCTGTTTTATCTTTTTCAAATTCTTTATTTTTATTTTCTTTCCTTTTTACCAATCTCTATCCCCTGTGTTGTTTGGGAAAAAATACAATGGGGAGATTCATGTATTGAAACCTCTTGTTCATTGTCTCTTGGTGTGATATACTGCCCTCTACTGACAGCAAGCTGTCAATCTCCAAACACAATGTAACCAGGCATTGTGCACACAAGCTACCTTTACAAAACCATACACAAGAGGACAAGACCTAAATCTCTGGTATAATTTTAAAACTAAAAATTCTTATAGCTTTTATGATGGGTTATACTTATTGAATGTAATAGAAATTAGGTTCTTAGTTCTTACAATTCCTTTCCATCAAACTTAGAGTGATTGCAATAATAATAGGAAACAAAATATTAAAATGCTGTAATGTTTTCATAAATCTTATTGTTGCTACTAGATTGTTTTCAGAATCAAAAGTGTGCAAAATGCATAACAACCAATTTTAGAAATACTAAACTGCTGAAGACTATTAAAACTGTATATATATATGCATATATGGAAACTAGGATGACCATGTGTCCCGGATTGCTCGGGACAGTCCCGCATTTTGCAGGTCTGTCCCGGGCACATTCATTCCAGGACAATACAGTGTACCGGAATGAAACTGACACAGCCCCCCCCCCCCCCAGGCCAATCTGATGCCCCTAAAAAAGGCCGCCACATCACCGCTTTACTCACTGACAGTACTTGTCCTGGCCGGGAATGCCTGGAGGAGCACAATCCCGCCCCCTGCTTGTGATTGGAGAAATCATAAATCCCGTCTCTTGTGTCCAATCACTGTGCTGTGATTCGTTACAGCACAAGCTGATTTTTGGGAAGGGAGGGTGTCCCTGAATGGTAGTTTGGAAATGTGGTCACCCTAATGGAAACTGTTTTATTTTCCTGAAGATTGATGCAGCTGATTCCATGATCCAGACAAGATAGCAAGACCTTTGAGTGCAACACAGTTTAGTCAAAATTATTGGTCAAAACATACCCCTTGTTTACTGAATGGACAAAGAAAGAGCAACAGAATACTGACAAGGTTATTCTCTTGCTCCTTATGTCAGTCTGTTATCTTTTAGCACATCGGCCCTAGTTTAAACCTTCATTATTCCAGTCTGGGTACTGTTGTAAAGGGGAGTATACCAGGGTGACATATAGAAACATGCATGTACTTACATTATTTTAATACATTTAAAGTTAAACTCTGGGAAGGCAGCTAATTAAACATGTTCAATGCAATAGGTGTAGAAAGAAACCTCTGAAAAGATTTGTTATTCCATTCTGACAATCTTGTGACTTGCAATACTGCAAAGCCAGACAGGTGAACTATGGTTCAACGATGCCATTTACAACGTCATCTAAATGCTTCTTCCAGCCAGCCATTGGACTAATAATCAGTATCATACTGTTTAGCTAATAAAACCCATCAAATTGTAAGGCTTAGGTGAATGCTCCTGTTTTGCAGTGTAGTAGAGGTATATGAATCTCAAGAATGAATGACCGAAATTACATATAGTTCTGTATGTAAATGTGCTGCTTGTATATATTTGACTTGGCACTTCCAAGCTGTATCTGCAACTCATCAGAGACTTAATTTGATCCATATTGACTTATGTTTATATATACATATATTGCCTGTTTTTTTTTTTGTTTTTTTGTTTTGTTTTTTGTCTTTTAGGTTTAGAGGAGAACATTATCTGCATCTATAGACCATATATTGTCTGTTATTGTTGCAATTATTGTATTTTATTGAATAATGGTTTCTACCAATACATTACCAGCCAGTGAGTGTACTGCCACATAGCTGCTCCCTTTTTTTTGTTGTTTATTGCTATGTTTTGTGTATTTTGGCATTTCACTGTGTCCCCCTTTCTTTATGCACTTGTTAGACCCACCCTTAACTGCAACTCCCTGTTTCTCTATGTTTTCTAGTTACTTTTGTTTTTGCCCTCATGGAGTAAAGAGCTCTCCCCTGCAGAGTGTAACTTCGGCTCCCCACCTCCTGCTTTCTGAAAGCTTAGACAAGCTGTAAAAATTCAGTAATTTTGTATGGCTGTAAAAGTGACTAAGCTTTACATTCTTTCACCATAAGAAAAAACTAATTTGCCCCCCCACCCCTTTCTGAAGAGGATGGGGTCAGTAGGGTAGTGGACAGTGTCAGTAGTTTTTTATTTGTATCATTTAATTTTTTATACATTTTTAAAATACTTTATTCAGTGGGGGGGGCAAAGAAAGCACTGGTGCTCAGTGGGCAAACCAGGGGGGCACTGGTGCTTAGTGGGGGAACAAGGGGGCAATGGTGCTCAGTGGGGGGGCAGGGGGCACTGATGCTCAGTGGGAGGGGGCAAAGAGAGGACTGGTGCTCAGTGGGGAAAAATGGGGGGCACTGGTGCTAAGTGGGGAGAGAAGGGGCACTGGTGCCCAGTGGGGTAACAATAGGGGGCACTGGTGCTCAGTGAGGTGACAAAGGGGGCACTGGTGCAAAGTGGGGAACAAGGAGGGCACAGGTGCTTAGTGGGGGGGGATAAAGGAGCACTAGTGTTTAGTGGGGAGAGAAAGGGGGCACTAGTGATCAGTGGGAATCAAAAAGTGGTACTGGTGGTCAGTTGGGGGACAAAAGGGGCACTGGTGCTCAGTGGGGATATAAGGGGGACACTGATGCTCAGTGAGGGGACAAAAGGATGCACTGGTGCTCAGTGGAGGGAAGAGGGGCACTGGTGCTAGGTGGGGGGAGATTGGGTCCTGGTGCCTAGTGAGGGGCAAGGGGGGCATTGGTGCTTGGTAGGTGACAGGGGAGGGGCACTGGTGTTCAATATCTTGATGCCTAATACCATCCGGAATCCTGTAGAAGAATCATCCCCCCTTTGACTGTTGATCTTTCTCCAGACACAAATGCAGTGACAGCTCAAATAATTACTGCTTGTAAAAGAACAAAACAAAAAGCCATCAGCAAAAGAAGACTTCCTCTACTCACTTAGGCCCCTTTCACATGGGGCAGATCCGCTCAGCAGACTCCGCTAGCTCAGTGGGGGATCGCTCCGTTGATTCCCCCTGAGCAGGCGGATGACAGGTCTGTCTCTGCTCACTATGCAGGGATGGATCCGTCAGAGCTCCGCTGTTCTCTATGGGAAGATCGGATGAAAATGGACAGCATGTCCGTTTTCATTCGATCCCATCCGCTGGCCGGATAGCGAACGTATCGCCATCTGTCTTCTTTCAGTGGATCTTGTCAGATCAGATGCCGCTGACATCCGCCTGCCCATACAAGTCAATGGATGGCCCACTCAGATCCACCTGAAAAACAGAGAGGCGGATCTTTGAAAGGGGCCTTATCTGCCTGGCTCTGACTGATGACATCATCTAATGCAGAGCCCAGCAGAGAAAGCCAGTGGAAGTATTTCTATGCTGCGGCTCTTTGTTTACTTGGTTGAATGGTCAGTGCACTGGCATCACCGGAATTGATCCAGGCATGCTGGCCACAGGAACAGTGATACTGCTCCTGTCAGCGGTGGCACCCATCTCAATGCTGCACCCGGGCCACATGCCTCCTCTGCCCCAACCCTAGTTTTGACCATGGGCTGTAGAGCAGAGAAGACTGCAGATAGACAGATACAACTTGTGTAGGAAGATTTGTTTCATCTCTATATATCATCCAAGGCCAGTCTTTTCACTGGGTATATGTAAGGGTTTACAACCACTAGTATTTTTTTATTTATTTCTGCCTTGAGTTCAGGCAGGGATTAATATTCTTCTGTAATAGCTGCAGCAACCATGAACACCTCAGAACTAAAACATAGACATCTGGTCAGGCCACCTGTGGGACATGTAAAAAATCATCAGGTGAAATAAATCTCTGCCATCTACCAAAAACGTAACTAGTTTGGTTCAACTAACCTTTGAATACCCATACATTTTGCATTGCATATAACATTGTACTAGCATAGGGGGTAATTTACGAAAGGCAAATCCACTTTGCACTACAAGTGCACTGCAAGTGCACTTGATAGTGCAGCCGCTGTAGATCCGAGGGGGACATGCAAGGAAAATAAAAAACTGTATTTTAGCTTGCACATGATTGGTTGATAACATCTGCAGAGCTTCCCCTCATTTCAGAGCTTCCCCTCAGATCTACAGCGATCGACAGCGATTGCACTTTCAAGTACACTTTCAAGTGTACTTGCAGTGCACTTGTAGTGCAAAGTGGATTTGCCTTTCGTAAATAACCCCCATAGTGTTAAACTGTGATAATCTTGAAGCAGCGTAGAAAATGTCATGTTTATTGGTTAGCTTAAGTTAATAAACTGCATAAAAATGTTATCTATAAAGTAGGAAAACCTCAGATTATTTCAATGTCTTTGCTATGTATAGGCACATTGCCCTGGGTGGTAGAGATGTCTCATTCTAGTTATATGGATAATTTTATTAGATAAGCAAATTAGCTCCCTATATAATATAACGTTTATATTAATGCGATGAAGCAGATGAGACATCTCCTATACTCACTACTCTCTGGACAAGTATTCTTACTGGATGACAGGCTTGTTAATCAACCAATCAAATTGATCTCCTTCATTCAATGCCTTCCTGATTTACACTGTAGCCAATTCTCTCTTAAATCTTGTACACCTTTGACATTTGTCAATAAAAAAGAAGCAAGGTTTGACTAACTGACTTTACAATGGAATAGCAGGGTAAAGAGTATAAAAAAGACTAGAATGAACTCCATGCTAAGTAGGAAAGCAGAAAAAGTGACAGTGAAACAAAAGCAATTTAGGTTACAAAACTCATTCAAATGTCCATGTTCAATTGTTCACAATCTCAGTAACACATGCTCCATTAGAACTAGCCTATGTAATGATTAGGGGTACAAAAAGTGCTTATCAGTCATAATTGAATGACATTTATGGGTCTATTTATGGGTCTATTTATCAATGTTTTCACCCAAAATTCACACTTTTTTTCCTAGTAGAATCCAATTTAAAAATGGGAAGTAAATCTTGGGTGAAAATATTGATAAATAGACCCCTTAATAATATGCTAAAATACTACGTATAGTAAACAATTGCCATTTGTAAAATAAAATATTTATTTTCACCTTTTTTATCATTACTTGTTGCATCTCAATGCTACTGATATCCTGCAGCCACTTCCTGTCTACATGCATGCACATCAGCAAGTGCTGCAGTGCATTTTCAGGGAGGATCAGTGGTGGCTGGTGCTCCATTTTTTGGGGGGGTGGCAAACAAGCCCTCCGCCCCCCAACCCCCGTCCACCCACTCGCCAGCCCATCAGCCCTAAACTTACCCACATAGGTCACGGGCAGTTTCGCCAGCTTTCCCGACTTCTCGTCCTGGACAATCCGGTTGCTTCTCCTCCCAGGCAATCTGGTCTTAGGACCCAGTCCTGTCCTGATTGGCCAGGAGGAGAAACAGGAAGACAATAGCAAATGTTGATTCGCTAATGTCACAAATGGGTGGGCTCACCCTTTTTTAAGTCAATTGAAGCCTCAGGCTGTAATCATGTGCTTTAAAAAAAATTAAAAAACAGTACAAATCTATGCGTCCGGTGCCTGACATGGAGATTAGGGGCTGGCGAATGGAGATTAAGGGGCGACGGCCCTGCACCCCTTATGGACCCGCCGCCGCTGGGGTGGGTTTCCTAATAATAACAACAGCGGATTATGCCTGCATAACATATGTTGAAACGGCTGCTTAGAGCCTCCAATGGAAATTTGTGCAACAAAGTGACAGCACAGAGGCACATTTAGGATATGGGGACAGAGTGGTGTCACTGTACAGATTGTGCCTGAACAAGAATCTTCATGGAAGGATCCATGTATTATTTTTTTTAAATGGTTCGGTTTAAAAAGTTTTAAAAATAACTTATTTAGATTTTTTTTTTTTTTATTCCTTTATATAGTAAAAATAATTATATAAAGCATTTCCACGTAATTTTCCCAAAACAACGTTTATATAATTTCCACATACCCATATACTGTATATACACCAAAATACAATCAGCAATGATGAATAAAATGATATTACTAGTATGATTTTTATGTAATGTAGTGGAATAATAAAGCTCAAAGTGAATGTATGCATTTTACTTTAGGATACCTTTATTGGTCTTTCAACGCAATACTGTGACACGCACAGAGAAAAAAATGGTTTGCGTATTTTTTTAAGCATACCATTAAGATACAATTGAGTTGGGTTAATAAGGGCACAAATAAGCACAATAGTGACTTATTCACAGGTTTGCGATTCCTTAAAATTGGAAGGACAATACATTTATGTGAGCATTTGAAGTTTTCACAGTTAGACCTCCATGTACATATAAGCTGATAAACTGCAGTTTATTTGCGTTTTGGCGTTTTTTTTTAAAAAGCCCATTAACTGCACTCTATGTTAGCCTATGTGTCCATGTACACATAACGTTTTTTAGCTTTAATGAGCAGTGGCGTTAATGGGCTTTTTTCTGAACGCAAGAAATTCGCGTTCAAAGTGCAGTTTTTCGTCAGAAAAAACGCCAAAAAACGCAAAACGCCGAAAAACGCTCATAAACGCTTTTTTGAGCCATTGAAAAAAAAAAAGCTAAAAAACGCTACACTGAAAAACGCTAATAAACGCTAGTAAAAAAATGCTGATAAAAGCTAGCTTTTTCTGCTGCTTTAAAAACGACCATTTTTGAGCTTCTGTGTATATGGAGCCTAAAAGCAAATGTCATCCAGATTATGCAACATCACTGTTGTCCTGGAAATAAATCTTTAGGCTACACACACATATATATATATATATATATATATATATATATATATATATATATATATATATATATATATATATATATATATACTGTATATACACCTACACACCCTCAATATACACTATATTACCAAAAGTATCCAAAAGTATAGGAACGCCTGCCTTTACACACACATGAACTTTAATGGCATCCCAGTCTTAGTCCGTAGGGCTCAATATTGAGTTGGCTATCCATTTGCAGCTATAACAGCTTCAACTCTTTTGGGAAGGCTGTCCACAAGGTTTAGGAGTGTGTCTATGGGAATGTTTGACCATTCTTCCAAGTGCATTTGTGAGGTCAGGCACTGATGATGGATGAGAAGGTGTGGCTTGCAGTCTCCGCTCTAATTCATCCCAAAGGTGTTCTATCGGGTTGAGGTCAGGACTTTGTGCAGGCCAGTCAAGTTCCTCTACCCCAAACTCGCTCATCCATGTCTTTATGGACCTTGCTTTGTGCACTGGTCCAAATCATTTGGTGGAGGGGGGATTATGGCATGGGGTTGTTTTTCAGTGGTTGAGCTTGGCCCCTTAGTTCCAGTAAAGGGAACTCTTAAAGTGGTTGTAAACCCCTCCTTACAACTTGCACCTACAGGTAAGCCTAGATTAAGGCTTACCTGTAGGTGCAAGAAATATCTCCTTAACCCACACGGTTAAGGAGATATTTGCTTTTAAAAACCGAGCCAATGACGTCACGCGCAGGCCCACTGCACGTTGCCAGTTTTCTCAATGGAGACTGCCGGTTGTCTCAATGGAGAAAGCCAGCCCCGCGCACATGCGCGTGACATCATCGCCATTTCGGCCAATCACAGCGCCGGAGCGGCGATAACAGGAAGACAGTCGGAGCTGACATGGAGGCGGTGGCGGAGGGGGATAAGGAGCGCTTCGGTGGCTTTGATCTAAGGTAAGTGCCACATAATGAGCTAGTATGCTATGCATACTAGCTCATTATGCCTTTCTCTTGCAGGGCGTATGTTTATATCAAAATGTTGAGGAGGGTTTACTTCCTCTTTAAGGCGTCAGTATGCCAAGACATTTTGGACAATTTCATGCTCCCACCTTTGTGGGAACAGTTTGGGGATGACCCCTTCCTGTTCCAACATGACTGCGCACCAGTGCACAAAGCAAGGTCCATAAAGACATGGATGAATGAGTTTTGAGCAAGACATTAAAGGAACACTAAAGGTTCCCGTTTTTTTTTTTAAAACAACAAACATGTTATACTTACCTCCACTGTGCAGCTCGTTTTGCACACAGTGGCCCCGATCCTGGTCTTATGGGGTCCCTCGGCAGCTGTTTCAGCTCCTCCCCGCAAGGACTCCACACCATAATGCGAGCGAGCTCACATGGTGTGGAGTTACTGCGGGCACGCTCCCGTGATACAGCGGCGGCCATAGCCGCCGACTGTATCACTCGGCCCCGCCCCCGGCGTGCCGCGTCATTGGATGTGATTGACAGCAGCTCCAGCCAATGGCTGCGCTGCTTTCAATCCATCCAGTGTAGCCAATCAACGGCCGGGCTCAGGAACTCGGAGGATGACGGGAGCGAGCGCGGGACTTTCGAGGGGCCAGGTAAGTAAAACGGGGGCTCGGGGGGGGGGGCGGCATTGTCAAATGTTTTTTCACCTTAATGCATAGGATGCATTAAGGTGAAAAAACATGTACCTTTACAACCCCTTTAAGTGAGAACAGCAATAAGATGAAAATGCCTAAAGTTTCCCAAGGTGAATATAAAGAGTTTTAGCTCAGACTCCATTTACTGTGTTGAGCCAGTTATCTCACTGATTTCTATAACTAAATTTCATAACAGTACCTTAATGGCAAATGTGAAGGTTAACATTTATTTCTTATTGTATATATATATATATATATATATATATATATATATATATATATATATACATACTTTAAGTTAAAGAGCTAACACAAAGCATACTTTTAATACAGTACAAAATTCAGAGGCTATTGTACTATACAGCGTGTGGAATATTAGGCATTCCACAGATGTTTAAACCTTGGCAGGTTATTGATCCAAAGGGTACTGTAGTAATCTCAATATCATTTTCTTGAATGAGCAAAAAAATATTATTTTTCTTTTGAATCATGATCATAAAATGTTACACTTCAATGTATTTTTTTTTGCTTAGATCGATAGAAAAACAGTTGCATTGAGCAAATGGCAGAAGTAACATATAAAGAATATTAATATCAGAAATAAGTGCTTGCATTTGTCTGAGAATTGTTTAGGTAGAAATCACTGCTTAAAAAGCTGCCAATGTTGTTCTCAATTATCTTGGCAAAGTATTTTCTGAGTGCAAAATGAATATATTATTGTTACTGTAGATTTAAGACATATTGTAAAAACCTTAGGGGGAAAAATGTCTATATATGTATTTTGTTATTTGTACAACATCTCAGTTTTTCCTAGTAAGAAAAAAAATGTGATACAAAGTGTGAGCTATTGTTTTTTATGTTTGTTGATTGAAATATTAATAAGCCATTTTTTTTTATGTAGACTAAGCGACACACTAAGTTATGGATTCTCTTATAGTAGTTCAGTTATATCCCCATTTTTAATATATTATTTATGTGTACTGAGATGGATTTGTGAGCTGCTTTTTAGTCAGCTCTGGTGCTATGAGCACTTTGGGTTTTGGAAATGTACAGCTTTACACTAAAAGGGAACTTGTGTTGTTGGTAGGACTATATTTTTATTTCATGTCACAAGAGGCCACATTTAATGCAATGCCCTCTTAACCTCATACCTTAGTGGTTTTGGAGAAAGCTTTTAGATACATACACAGTTAAAAAAAAACACCCACTGTATGTGAACTATTGTGTGCCAAAGAGTTTTTTTAATCAATTTTGTGGTTCATACATCCATGCCAGACAACATAGCCAAAGCAACAACAGCACTTTCTCTATTAAAAGAGGTGACACCAGTGTATTCCTTTCTTAGTCTTATCCATCAGCTCTACTCATTCTGATTTTGTCCTCCTATCACTGTGCTCCTTGGCAGGACAAGTGCACGATTGCCAGTGCCTGCCACTTATTCTCCCAGTCTAATGTACAGGAGATGCCATAAGGCTGATCCCAAAGAAAAATTCATACACATGCTTTGTTTATGTAAAAATGCATTTATAAAGTGTATGTTACCCTAAAAATATATATATTTTTTTTAGCCATGTGTGTGCTTAACTGTAGCCTACTTTATATGTATTGCCACCTTTCACATAAACTACCTGTTTGATCTTGCCATTCCCCCTGCTTCCTTAATGTGACCTGACCATGGCAAGTCTAGAAGAATATCCATGCCGTGGTCAGTTTAGACCCATTGATTTACTGTTAAGAGATGAAAAGTGTCCCAAGCACAACTTTGATGCATCTTCTGTAGTCTGTTTGAATGACACACCCCCTGGCTGGTTAATTAACAGGGGCTCCTGGAGCCTCGCTGTCAAACCACAGCTTGTAGCCCTGATGGAGGAGCATAAGTGCCACAAGGAACCACCTACTGTGTTTCAGCACCAGCCCTTAGGACGCAGCACACACAGCAGGACCATACGCCTAGCTGTTTGTGACAAAATCTAGTACCAACCCCTCGGAAAAGCTTCAATAAGAAGCTGTGTAATCATGTGGCCGCAAAACAAAACTACAATAAAAGGTACTTTTTCAGTCTTTTTTTAATAATAAATGTGAACCTATAGTAAGCACACTATTTGCTGTGTTATCATAATTCATATGCATTCACATATAATGTAAATTGTATTTTTAAAGGAATACTTGACTATATTAAAGTGGTTGTAAACCCATATAACTTTTTTTTCTTCTAGCCCACCTGCAAGACAAAGCTATAATGAGCTAGTATGACTAGCATACTAGCTCATTATCTACCACTTACCTTAGATCAGGGCCCCCGAAGCCGTACGTGTCCCTCTCTCCAGCCGCAGCCATCGCTGCGGCGATAGCCGGAATGTTACTTCCGGGTATCGCCGCTCCAGCCAATCACAGCGCCGCTTCGGCGCTGTGATTGGCCGGAGCGGCGAAGACGTGACTCCGCGCATGCGCGCGGGAGCCGTTAAATTCGGCTAAGTCCCAGCATTGCTGGGACTTAGCCAAATTTGTGAATGGAATTAACCCCATGAATGCGCCGTTTACAACCACTTTAACCACTTGCCTACCGCAATATGTGGTTTACCGGGTTTATGGCTGAAGATATCAGCCACAATCTCAGTACCGTTTTTTTCATCAGGAGGACAGCTTTCTACTTAAACTATTCTGAGTGGCTCATGAGCCGCTGAGATGGTTTCTGAAACGGCGGCGGGCACCTGAGAAACGCTGCAACAGTGAATCCGGCATGCGCCCTTGGCAATCAGAGAGTTAACTCTCTTTGATTGACTCAATGGCCTTGGAGGACCAGAGCGATGGCATGACGTCACTTCCGGTCAAGGCTGGAAGAAAATAATATATATTTTTTTAAAGTGAAAGATGAAAAAAAAAATGTTTTTTTGATCTTTTGCTTTTAAAGATAGAGAAGAGATTTGGGGTATTTTTGATCCCAGATCTCTCCATAAAAATGGACCTGTCATTCTTATTTCTATTACAAGGGATGTTTACATTTCTTGTAATAGGAATAAAAGTGCTAAAAAAAAATAAGGGACAGTGTAAAAATAAAAAGTTAAATAAATTAAAAAGAAAAAGAAAAAAATTAAAAGCGCCCCATCCCTCCGTGCTCACGCGCAGAAGTGAACGCATAAGTAAGTCCCGCACGCATATGTAAACAGTATTTTAACCACACATGTGAGGTATCGCCGCGAACATTAGAGAAAGAGCAATAATTCTAGCTCTGGACCTTCTCTGTAACGCTAATCAGGTAACCTGTAAAGGTGTTTAAAGCGTTGCATATGGAGATTTTTAAGTACCGTAGTTTGTCACCATTTTGCCATTTACACGAGCATGTGCAATTTTAAAGCATGAGATCTCGGGAATCTATTTACTCAGCGTAACATCATCTTTCACATTATACAAAAAAATTAGGGTAACTATTGTGTTTTTTCTTTTTTTTTATTCAATAAAGTGTATTTTTTCCCCAAAAAATTACATTTGCCAAGCCGCTGTGCAAATACTGTGTGACATAAACGATTGCCATTTTATTCCCTAGGGTCCCGGCTAAAAAAAAAAAGAAAAAAAATTGTGCAAGAGTTATAAGTAATTTTCTAGCAAAAAATTTTAAAAAAGTGCCAGAAAAAGCCTGATCTGCAAGTGGTTAATCAGTGTTTTTGCAAAGCGCTTCTCAAACTGTTGGCACTTTATAAATTCTGCATAATAATATACATTTATACCTGCCTGAAGTTCAACTTTAACTATGTTTTCTATAAAATAAAGTCCCTTATGTAAATAGATATAATGTATTTATTTAAGGGACGTAATATATTGACACATAAGAAATAAATCACCTATTGAATTAATCATCTAAACAAAAGAAATCACTTAATACATAAATAAATAACCTGGTATTTTTTACCCCTCCTACTTTTTGCCATTTTGTCCCTGGAGTTATCCAATTTTTTTTTTGTAAGTCAGTTCTCTAAATCTGGTAAGAATATTCTAAGTGAGGTGTAACTATATCTATATATAAAGGTATTAGAACCTTGTTCCTCCTGCTAGTGACCCTCCTAGTGACAAATTAAGAACTATATAGAGAAATCAGGACCTTCTTCTTCGTGTTGGTAGTCCTGAAGAGAATTCTAGAATTTATCACTAAAGGGGTCACCAGCAAGAGGAAAGAGGTTCTGATTCACTGTATAAATCTTTAGTTAGAGCTCTTTTAGAGTACTGTGTCCAGTTATGTAGACATCACTTACATAAAGATATTGCTAAGATAGAACGAGTCCAGAGATGGGCAACAAAAATGGTGAAAGGGCCTGAGGGATAAAGCATGGCAGGAGAGACTTCAGGAGCTTAATATGTACCGTCTGGAGCGAAATATAGGAAAGAGGAGTCCTTTGCCTCTTCATACACTTAGGATGTACATGTAAATCCTCAGATTAAAGTGGTTATGCTGGGATCATGGTTGCAACTGCAGTATCAACATTTTCAGTCCCGCCCTGGGCCTTCGTGTAGAAGTGATCCATGTGGCTCTACAGCTGCCTGCAATCATGGAGCGAGGACCGCTGTGACCTGTTGAGTCCGTTAACATAGAGGAGAGGAAGGTACATCCATACCCCCCTACCCCCTTCTGTGGCGTAAGAAACTGGAAGTAACAAGGATTCTGCCGCTTCTGGTTTCGGTTTGTTATTTACAAGCTGATACTTTTGAAGGCAGAGAAGAGATTTGGGGCCTAATAGATCCCAGATATCTCAGTAAAGTATACCCATTCCTGCCCATGCTATCACAAGGGATGTTGCTCATCCCTTGTGATAGTAATAAAATTGATCTAAAATATAAATAAATAAATAGACAGTGTAAAAAATACATGTAAATAAAATTAATAATAAAATTAATTAAAAAAAATAAAGTGCCTCCATCCCCCTGTGCTCCCGTGCAAATGTGAACACATACGTAGGTTCCGCACGTATATGTAAATGGTGATTACACCACACATATTAGGTATTACCACAAACATCAGAGCAAGAGCTAGGCCTCCTGTTTAACTCTAAACTGGTAATCTGTAAAGGCTTTTAAAGCATCACCTATGGATAATTTAATGTACTGTAATTTGTCGCCTTTCTACGGATGTGCAAAATTTTAAAGCGTGACATTTTAGATATCTATTTACTCTTGCTTAATATAACCCTTTATATTTTACAAAAATTTGATATTATATTGTGTTTTTGTGCTCTAAACTAATTACATTTTTTATTCCAAAAATTATGCGTTTTAAAAATGGCTTTGCAAATTTTGTGCGATATAAAATAATGCAACAACACCATTTTATTCTCCAGGGTCTCTGCTTTCAAAAAATTATAATTTTGGGTGGTTCTGAATAATTTTCTAGCAAAAGAACGAAGATTTTAACATGTATGTGAGAAATGTTAGAATTAGCCTGGGTGGCAAGTGGTTAAGGGTATGAATAAGGTTCTGGAGGGCCTTCTTTTCAATATCAAGCTAAGATCAAGAACACTTGGATAATGAACTCAAACTTGCAGGAGGAAAATTTTGAACTAACCTTAGAAAGTATTATTTTGCCACAGTTGATGTTGAGTGGTTTATGCTTAGAACAGATTTCCAGCAGAGGTTAGGCAACAGTAAGTGGATTTAAACATAGAAAAAATATAGATTTATACTCAGAAATTTTTTTTATTTATTTATTATTTTCAGTGGGGCAAACTCCATGCTATTTGTTCTGTTGTTACTTTTCTATGTTTCTATTATGTTAATTAAAGTGGAGCTCCACCCTAAATAGCAACTTTTGCTATTTGGAACCCTCCCCCCCTCCGGTGTCACAATTGACACCTTTCAGGGGGGAGGGGGGTGAAGATACCTGTCTAAGACAGGTATTTTCACCCACATCCGGGAGTCCTGTCTCCGGGAATCTGCGGGAGTTACGTCACTTCCCGCAGACTTCCCTTGGTGTTCTGGGAGACACTCGGCTCCCAGAACACAGGAGCACCAATCAAAACGGCGCAGCGCGACTCGCGCATGCGCCGTAGGGAACCGGGCATGAAGCCGCAGGGCTTCACTTCCTGGTTCCCTCAGCGAGGATGGCGGAGGGAGCAGCAGAGCGACGAGCGGTCGCTCGTCCTCTGCTGCGGACGTCGCTGGACTCCAGGACAGGTAAGTGTCCAAATATTAAAAGCCAGCAGCTGCTGTAGCTGTAGCTGCTGGCTTTAAAAAAAAAAATTCCGGTGGAGCAACCCCTTTAACCTCCCTGGCGGTATTCCCGAGTCGGGCTCGGGGTGAATTTTCATACCAAAAGCGGTAACCCCGAGCCACACTCGGGATTGCATTGCAGGATACAGGGAAAGTTACTTACCTTGTCCCCTGGATCCTGCGATGTCCTCCCACAGTGTGTGTGCGAGCTGTCTCCTCGCTCGATTCACACACAGTGCCGAGCTCCGTTCCCTGCCAGCGTTGCGATGCACGGGGGCGGAGATCGGCGTCAAATTCAAAAAAGTAAAAACATAAAACACATACAGTACACTGTAATCTTACAGATTACAGTACTGTATCAAATAAATACACATCCCCTTTGTCCCTAGTGGTCTGTCCAATGTCCTGCATGCAGTTTTATATTATAAAAACTGTTCTTTCTGCCTGAAAACTGGAGATTGTCCATAGCAACCAAAAAGTGTCAGTTTACGTCAAAAGTGGTTTTAGACCAGCTAGAAAACAGCAATAATAAATTAGAATCACTTGCAGAATTGAGCGATAGCAATTTGTGGGGAAATTCGTCATAAAATACTGAAAGTAATGACAGCGACAATTCTGCAACTGAGCAAATTTCAGTGTTTTTGATTTGATTACATTATTGAATAATTTTTATTATAATTACATTATTATTTGTTATAATTATTTATAGTTATTTATTATATTATAATTTATTATTTTGTGTTTCAAACTTTATCATACCCGGGATGTCTACTAGACTCTTATTTGGACAGATTTAAGTGTGTTATTCCTAAGAATTGCAGGCCTACAATATAAAATGCCAAATTTCCATGCAAATAATTGTACCGCTTTCAGCACCTAAAAGCAGAAATAATCATAACGCCAGGGAGGTTAAATAACCACCTTAAAACTGAATCCCAGGAATTCAGCCACTTTGTATAAAATGCAAGCACACTATGAATTAAGTCCAAGGAGGTGCATGACATATCCTGAACTTATCTATATTATTTATATCTGACAGGTTTATGGCTCTGCTGGAGCATACACTGACACTCTAGGGTTGTGAGAGGAGAGAGAGGCACAAAGAAGGTATGCCCTCCCCTCTGCTGCCCATTCAGGGAAGCCTTTGTATTTTGTAAATCAGTTCATATGATACAAAGGCTTCTGTGATTTGGCAGAAGGAGGTGGGGGCAGACAGCTGCATCGACTCTGCTGTTGAAGATGCTTAAACCTGAAGCATCAGTGTCGGCCTCCAAGTCATCTTCGGGGAGTGCAATAAAACTGTCAGATGTAAATAATAGAGATAAGCCCAGGAGTGTGTCATGCACTCATAGTGTACTTTACTTTTTTTAAAAGAGCTGAATTCCTAGAATTTAGTTTTAAAATTGTAATGTTTTAGATTGGGGCCTACCACAAACCTGGGCCTAAGGTAAGGTTACTTATTTGTTATATATATATATATATATATATATATATATATATATATATATATATATATATATATTTTTTTTTTTATTATTTATTGATTCCAAAATGTGTTAACAAGCCAAATAATAGAATATAACAATCTGGTCCATTCCATCCCTCAGAATAAAAGTGCTAACACAATTTTAATAGGTTAGCAGCAGGGGCATCTAGGTTCAAATGTTGTTCTCAGCTCAAACATCTTCTGATGTACTTCAGTGGAAGCAAAAGATAATGCTTTTTTGACAGTTAGGTAGTTAATTTTAAGAGTTTCTAAAAAAAAAGTTAGGCTTTTATTGTTGCCTGTGTCCATACTCACTTCCTGTAAGAACAGAAAGTGAAAGGAAATTTCTAAGTGGGGATTTGACAAACACAAACCTATGAGGAATATGAATATGGATTGGTGTTTACCTATGAAAACGTTTTTATTTATATCCGTCATCATTTCTAATGCGAGTCAAACAATGTAATGTCCAAATTTACCTATAATTGTCAATTGATGCTACTTTTGTGATAGTACATGTGTATGCATTGGGGGCAAGGGGCTTACATTTTTTTCTTTTTCCATTAAAAAAATGAATTTAAGGTTTGTGTCTTATTATATTGCACCTTAATCTCCTTTAACCACTTAAAGACCGCCCCACGTACATGTACTGTGGCAGGGTGGCCCTTAAGGGCATAATCACGTACCTTTACGCCATCGCTGTCATCGGCTCTAAGGCATACACGGCCACCTACGATCGTTCAGAGGAGGTACAGAATGGCGGTCTGCATATGTAAACAAGTCAGACTGCTGTTCTGTCAGAGAGGAAGGGAGAGATCTTGTGTTTCTGCTAATCAAGGAAAACAGATGTCTCTCTTCCTCCAGTTAAACCATCCCCCACACAGTTAGAAAATACTCCATAGGAGCATGCTTAACCCTTTGATTGCCCTTGATGTTAACCCCTTCCCTGCCAGTGTCATTTATACAGTGGCAGTGCATTTTTTTTAGCACTGATCATTGCATTGGTGTCACTGGTCCCCAAAAAGTGTCACTTAGATTCAGATTTGTCCGCTGCAATATTTCAGTCCTGCTACAAACCACTGATTGCCGCCAGTACAAGTAAAAACAATAAAAATAAAAAAAAGTCCATAAATCTATCCTATTGTTTGTAGACGCTATAAGTTTTGCGCAAATCAATCAATATACGTTTATTGGGATTTTCTTTTACCAAAAATATGTTTTTTTTGTTTATAGAGCAAAAAATAAAAACCGCAGAGGTGATCAAATACCACCAAAAGAATGTTCTATTTGTGGGAAAAAAGAACATACATTTTGTATGGGTACAGCATCGCACGACTGCGCAATTTGTTAGTTAAAGTAACGCAGTGCCGTATCGCAAAAAAATGGCCTGGTCAGGAAGGGGGGAAAACCTTCCGAGCTGAAATGGTTAAGGTCAAACTCTAGCCAAAGTGTATTTTGTAGTTCTGGGCAAGCTGGGGTGCTGTTAAAGCCCAATTTGATCCAAAATCTATTTTTCACACGCCTGCCACGCACCCACTTCTAACCAATCCTGCCATCCTGCAACTTGTAAAATTTTACTTACTTGGTGAAGTCAGTTATTTTCACCTGGGTCCTCCCATCCAGGTCTCTCTCTGCCTGCTTATCCAGCACCACATGTTAACCCCAGTCATCAGGTCCCCTTCACTCTCCTTGGTCCTCTTCTGGATCCCAAGAGAAACCCTGCGCTGACCAGCCAATGGTAATTGACCACATCACTCAGCCAGAAGAGTATCCAGTTCAGGAAGTAAGCAAAAAAACAGAAGGACCCAGCACCAGCCAAGGAAGCTGCCATCTTAGCCTTTGTTTGATCTGCCGTTGCTATGGTGCTGCACATGCTATCGGTAATGACACCAGCCATTTGATGGCTTGATAGTTTGGTTGAGTGCAAAAGCAACTGTAGTATTTTTTTATACTCGGCATGCCTTGTATGCAACTGTTTTGAGAAACAGGTAAATAGATGAGTGAACTTTAGCTTTTAGACCCCTTTCACACTGAGGGAGTATTGCAGGCGCTATAGCATTAAAAATAGCACCTGCAATCCACCCTCAAACAGATGCTCCATTGTCTCCAGTGAGAAAGCCCGAGGGCTTTCGCACTGGAGCGTTGCCCTAGCAGGATGGTAAAAAAAGTCCTGCTAGCCACATCTTTGGAGCAGTGAAGGAGCGGTGTGTTTACCGCTCCTCCACCGCTCCTGCCCATTGAAATCAATGGGACAGCGCGGCTATACGGCCCGCAATGTGCTTCTTCAGCAGCGTATTGCGGGTGGTTTTATCCCTTTCTCGGCCACTAGCAGGGGTTAAATGCACCCCGCTAGCGGCTGAAATGCACCGCAAATCCGCCCATAGCGTTGACGGTAAAAATTATGGTGTTTTACCGCCGACGCTATGGGTGGCTCAGTGTGAAAGGGGTCTAAGGCATGTTTTCTATTTATTTTTTAACCCACTGATCAGATAAAGGGGGGAAGGAGGGAGAGGGCTCACTTGTATCCTGGAGTGGGGCTTTAAAGCATCTGTAAGGTTTTAAATGTTTGTAAGTTCACATTGAGAAAAATATTTTTTAAAGGATTTTTTTAAAGGCTCTCCCCGCACCCGCTGTCAATACAGCATAAAGGCTTGTAGTTTTCAATTAACTGTGAGGGCACTGATGACTTCCCTCGTAGTTCATTGACACTTTCTCCAGCTTCGTGACTGTCTGCCCATATGGAGGTATGGGCAGGCAAGATGGAGGCAGTGTCGGCAGGACCTTTACATTGCACCTGCAATCTACTGGTAGTGGGTGCAATGCTATGCAGGTTCATCATAAAAAAATAAAAAATGCACAAATATTTTTTTCTTAAAGGTAAACTTAGCCTTTAAATGCTATCTATATCTCCATAGAGGAGATTTCCCTTTCCTTTCCTTTCTGTCTGACAGCTGTCACCTGCACATGAAGTGTGGATAAATAGTCCTCATGGGGACACAATCCTTCCTAACAGAATTTCTCATTCTCAACCTTCCTCATACTATTAGAGAAGGTGTTTCATTGCCTGGGCCCATGTTGGGGTGATTTCCTGACACTTCCTGCTCTGTCTGACCTACTTATAAAAATAACTTTATTTTTGGTTTAACTCTCCAAGACTTGAAAAAAAGCATTTAGTATAAACAAGTCCACAGCCTACAGATAAAGACGTTACAGAAACAGGCTTTGACACTTTAAGATCAAATTGAAAGCCATTACATATAAGAAAAGAATGTGAAGAGATTTTACACGTATTTACAGATGTGTTATTACTATCTTGTTGATTCCGCTGTATATTCTGCTCCAGAACAAAGACTCTTGTAAAGTATGTTGTACCAGACAATACAAAGCCAAGAATCAACAGCACGGTATAAGCTCAGGCTGATCTAGTGAGCCCTGTTCATATTGTAGAATGTTTTTTTTCTCTTTGTGAAAGTAAGTTTCTTCAAATAACACGTGGAAACCATCAATTGTGTCAAAAGGGAGCTTATTGAGTTCAGCTATATATAATAAACAGTTCTACCTCTATTCACTATGAATTGAAACTTTATTTCTGTAATATTATTTCCTCTTTAAGGTGGTTTGTCAAGAAACATAAATATACTTAGTCTAGCAAGCATAATCTCCTGTAAGAACCATAAATTAGACATGTGAAACCACTGGGCACTATGTGTGGCTGTTACCATATTGATGAATGATTCATGTCAAAATCTGAAGCTTTTTATATACTGTATGACGTGTGTCCAATTCACTGCTATGTGAGCCTTATTGATTAATTTCCTAAAAAAGTAGATAACACTCACTTAGCAAAGTGAATGTTTGATTAGCTAAGTAAATACGGTGAACTATTGTCCACAATAAAATCCAAATTATGTACCATGGAATTTAAAAAAAGGGGTTTTGCTTTGCACTTGATTGTTAACTCAGTCTCAGGCAGCCGCTCCCTCTGGCCGATAGTGTATTAAGAGGCACAGCACTGGAGCCTGGAGGACATGTCCAGAGTCTCCCAACAGAACAGAAGCAAACATCCCCTGGCGCTGCACATCTCTATGATCATCAGAGAGTGACCTGTCCTTCTTTCTTAGAGACTCTCTGGGGATCGTCCCAGTACAGCCAGCTCTGCAATCAATGCTTCCTTTATAGCGCCGCCTCCTGTCACATGGGCAGGGCAATAGAGTGGAGTCAGGGGCAGAGCCATGGGGGGGCGGCAAAATGAGGTTTCGCCTAGGGTGTCAAAAATCCTTGCACCAGCCCTGTGTTAGACAGAAGTGAACTTAAAAAGTGTTACTAAACCCAGGACCCTGCATTCACTATATCTGGTCTCCCACAGTACACACAACATGGAAATGCAATTATTTTAGTAAATATAAACTGCTTTACTCATCATCAGTCTTGTGACTTCTATCAGTGCCTGGTTAAAGCTTGTAGGACGAGTTTCCATAATGCACTGGCTATCCTATCAGGGTGAAGGACCCCTGACCCTCTGTCTGGACAGTGCTGATTGGCCCTGTGCTGATCACATGCACACTCCCAAGAAAAAAAAAACTCTCTAGCAATACACACGAAACTGAGCATGTGCAGCCTTTTTACATAATGCAGAGGAGTAACCCCTTAGGTTCCACATTGAGTATAATAAGCATGCTTTATTGCATATACAGACTGATTTGACTGTTGTGGGTTTAGTAACACTATGGCCAATTAAACATTATCTACTCATTTAGCAACTCATTCTTTTTTGACTATCCCATCATGTGCAAGCAAGAAACATGTTTTTTTTTTTTTTTTCGTTTGCTTTCATGTTACATAGTTAGTCTGGCTGACTAAATACACAAGTCCATCTAGTTCAATCAATAAAAGGGAAAACAATATATACAATCCTATATAAACAATTCTATACCCACAGTTGATCCAGAGGAAGGCAACAAAAAAAAACAGCAAAGCATGATCCAATTTGCTCCAGCAGGGGAAAAAAATCCTTCCTGATCCTCCAAGAGGCAATCAGATATTCCCTGGATCAACTTTACCTATAAATGTTGGTATCCAGTTATATCATGTACATTTAGGAAAGTATCCAGACCTTTTTTAAAGCAATCTACTGAGCTGGACCAAACCAGCTCTTGAGAGAGTCTTTTCCACATTTTCACAGCTCTTACTGTGAAGAAACCATTCTGTATTTGGAGATTAAATCTCTTTTTCTCTAGGCGTAAAGAGTGCCCCCCTTGTTCTCTGTGATGACCTTAAAGTGAATAACTCAACACCAAGTTCACTTTATGGACCACTTATGTATATATACAGTACAGATCATATCTCCCCTTAATCTCCTCTTCTCAAGTCAAGCCTCATACACACGGCCAAGATTCTCGTCAGGAAAAAAAAATAGTTTTTCCTGACGAGAATCTTGACAAGAAACTTGTCCCGGCCGAGTGTACACACGTACGATTCAAAAGAACCGCAGTTCTTTTGAATGGCACGAACGCGGTGATGTCATCGACTACGACAAGCGTGCGCTCGTCACATTCGATGCCGTCGCCGCCATCTTGCTACACCCCATGCCTATGCTTAGGAAGCTACTGCACATGCATCAAAGTCATTTCGAGCATGCGCGGGTTTCCACGGCGACAGGTAAGTGTACACACGCTCGGGTTTCTCGTCGAGAAACAGGCCGACGAGATTCTCGACGAGAAAAAAGACAGCAGGTCTGCTTCTTTCTCGTCAAGAATCTGGGCAGTTTTCTTGACGAGAAAACTGAAACCCGCGTACACACAACCGGTTTTCTCGGCAAGAAAGCTCTCCCGTTTTTTGCAGAGAAAACCGGTCGTGTGTATGCGGCCTGAGAGTAGATTCAGTTCCTCTAATATTTCCTCATAGCTGAGCTCCTCCATGTTTCTTATCAGTTTGGTTTCCCTTTTCTGCACTTTCTCCAGTTTCCCAATATCCTATTTGAAAATGAGATGAGGTCTTACTAAGGATTTGTACTGGGGCAAAATGACATTTCGCTCTCTGGAGTACATCCCTCTCTTTATACAAGAAAGAATGTGATTGGGTATTCTTTGCAAAGTAAAAGTTTACCACAATAACTAAGCTAAAGGAAAATTCCCTTGCAAAGAGAAAAAACTATTTGGCCTTAGTAATTCAACTCCATGAAGAATTAAAAAAAAAAAAAGAAAAAGAAAAATCTACTGTAGAAAGGCATGCACTTTGATTCCTACGTCTGTTCATACCAGCTCAGGATTTTTACCATATGGTTTCAGGGGAAAATGTTTCAGATCCTATTTACATTATTATAGTTATTCACCTACAGTACGGGGTGACAATAATATTTCAGCTCTGCGCTAACTGCATGCAAACGTACAGCTGCTGAAAGACAGGAAAAATAAATCCATTATTTTTTATCTATTCAATTGGTTGTGTGGTTTAAGACACCCATGTTTATTTTCTTTTAACATATACCTAAAAAATGGTCACTTTAATATATGTATTTCAGTTTTGTAATGCAAAATCTAGCTGGTGTTTGGAAAGACAAGAGCACTACAGTATGTCTACAGGCCTGACCACACTGTTTATCATAAAATTATAGCAAAGTTACCACGAGAGTGTAGTTGTTTGGACCACAATTTAGTATTTGGGAGAGCACGGAAGGAATAGAAAGAGATGAATATGTAAGATTGAGGTTAGAGCTCATAAAATATTTTCACATACAATGTATGAAATTAATTACCTCTATGCATGTCAAACCTCATCAGAGTAGATAACCAACTTTTTTTATTATATATAAAAGTGTGCAGGCCCTTGCAGTGTTTTGGGTATACTATTCTGGAAGGTGGCTTTTTAGGGCTCACTAATCTCGATTTGTACACAACTATTTCAAAAGTGACTTATATTCCTTTATTATAGTACCCTCTTATATTTATACATCATATACAATATCTATATATAATAATGGTCAGTCTTTCTCAAGCTATTATGTCATTTGTATCTCTCATTAACCACTTAACGACCGCCCACCGCCGATTTACGTCGGCAGAATGGCACGGACAGGCAGAATCACGTAGATCTACGTGATCGCCTTTGTGCAGTTGGGGGATCCCCCTTCACTGCAGTGAGCGGCCGTTAAGTGTTCGGGAGCGATCAGGCATGAGGGGGGGGGGCGCTCGATTCCGCCCCCCCCCTCGCGATCGCTCCCGGCCAATGAAAATGCTTCCTCCGCCATGTGATGTAAACAAGGCTGGAGGAAGTGATGTCATCTCCCTCGCCGCAGTCTTTCCGTTCCCGGCGCCGAGCAGAGAGGAAGCAGGTTAGTGCACTAACAGTCCACTGACACGTAGGTACACATAGGCACACAAATCACCCCCCAGATCACCCCCAGATCACCCCCCAGGTCACCCCAAAGCCCCCAATCACAGTGTCACTGATTGCAGTGATCATTTATTTTACTGATCACTGCATTTAGTGTCATCTGTGATTGTAAAAAGTTGCAGGGCAGTTAGGATTAGGCCCCTTTAGGTCCAGGGTAGCCCCCTAACCCCCCTAATAAAGGTTTAACCCCTTGATCACCCCCCAGGTAACCCTTTCACCCCCTAACTTCAGCGTCACTAAGCGATTGTTTTTCCGATCGCTGTATTCGTGTCGCTGGTGTTTTAGATAGGCAGTTATTTTTTTTTAGGTTCGCCGCAGGTTTTTATTAGTGTCAGGTACCCCCATATATTATTTTAACCCCCTGATTGCCCCTAGAGTTAACCCTTTCACCAGTGATCGCCGTATAAGCGTCACTGGTGTCACTGGTTAGCCAGTAAGTTATTTAGTTATTTAGGTTACCCGTCAGGTTTTTATATAGTGTCAGGTACCCCCATATTTAACCTAATAAAGATTTTAACCCCCTGATTGCCCCTAGTTAACCCTTTCACCAGTGATCACCATATAAAGGATACGGGTGACGCTGGTTGATTAGTTTGCTTTTTATAGCATCAGGGCACCCGCCGTATATAACCCAATAAAGGTTTAACCCCCCTGATCGCCCGGCGGGTGAGATCAATTAGGTTTTAGCGCCAGAGAGGGTCTGCGTCGCCCCAGGCAGTGTTAGGTTAGTGACAGTAACGCTAACACCCACGCGCAAAGCATACACCCCCCTTAGTGGTATAGTATCTGATCAGATCTGATCAGATCTATACTAGCATCCCCAGCGGTTTAGGGTTCCCAAAAACGCAGTGTTAGCGGGATCAGCCCAGATACCTGCTAGCGCCTGCGTTTAGCCCCTCCGCCCAGCCCAGCCCAGTCCAGCCCACCCAAGTGCAGTATCGATCGATCACTGTCACTTACCAAACACAACACACATAACTGCAGCGTTCGCAGTGCTTGGTTTTTGGGGCCCTGTACGCGGCTAGGCTCCCAAAAAGTCCCACACATGTGGTATCCCCGTACTCAGGAAAAGCAGCAGAATGTATTTTGGGGTGCAATTCCACATATAACCATGGCATGTGTGAGCAATATATCATTTAGTGACAACTTTTTGTACATTTTTTTTTCTTTTTGTCATTATTCAATCATTTGGGACAAAAAAAAAAAATATTCAATGGGGTCAACATGCCTCTCAGCAAATAGCTTGGGGTGTCTACTTTCCAAAATGGGGTCATTTGGGGGGGTTTTGTGCCATCTTGGCATTTTATGGCCTTCAAAACTGTGATAGGTAGTGAGGAGTGAAATCAAAAATTTATGCCCTTAGAAACCTTGAAGGCGGTGCTTGGTTTTTGGGGTCCCGTACGCGGCTAGGCTCCTAAAAAGTCCCACACATGTGGTATCCCCGTACTCAGGAGAAGCAGCAGAATGTATTTTGGGGTGCAATTCCACATATAACCATGGCATGTGTGAGCAATATATCATTTAGTGACAACTTTTTGTAATTTTTTTTTTTTTTGTCATTATTCAATCACTTGGGACAAAAAAAAAAATATTCAATGGGCTCAACATGCCTCTCAGCAATTTCCCTGGGGTGTCTACTTTCCAAAATGGGGTCATTTGGGGGGGGGGTTTTGTACTGCCCTGCCATTTTAGCACCTCAAGAAATGAGATAGGCAGTCATAAATTTAAAGCTGTGTAAATTTCAGAAAATGTACCCTAGTTTGTAAACGCTATAACTTTTGCACAAACCAATAAATATACGCTTATTGACATTTTTTTTACTAAAGACATGTGGCTGAATACATTTTGGCCTAAATGTATGACTAAAATTGAGTTTATTCGATTCTTCTTATAACAAAAAGTAGAAAATATCTTTTTTTTTCAAAATTTTCGTTCTTTTTCCATTTATATCGCAAAAAATAAAAATCGCAGAGGCAATCAAATACCATTAAAAGAAAGCTCTATTTGTGGGAAGAAAAGGACGCAAATATCATTTGGGTACAACATTGCATGTCCGCACAATTTACAGTTAAAGCAGCGTAGTGCCGAATCCCAAAAACAGGCTTGGTCCTAATGGCCCGAAATGGTCCGGGGCTTAAGTGGTTAAAAAAAAAAAAAAAAGTAATCTTTCTTTCCTTCCTTGATATGAAATTAAATAAACTTTACTTCCTTCTCTGATAGGGTTAGACATACATAGAGGGAGTGATGGCTGGTGAAACATTTTTTTTGGGGGGCGCAAACAAGCCCCATTAAGATCCGCACTCACCAGAGGACACCTTGCATTCCACAGGACGAGAAGCTGACAACTGGAAGTGACATGATGACAAATATTGATTCGCAAAAATCAAAAGTGGGAGGGTTCAGGGCGCAGTGCTCTGCGCCCCGAGGACAGCCTGAAACAAGCCAATTAGTGTCTCAGCCTCAAATCACATGCTTTTTAAACATTTATGGACCTAATAGACACCCATTAGTCCAGCACTCCACAAAGTGCACACACATATGCACAATTTATTTTTTTAAAATTAAAATATGACTAATGCCACGTACACACGATCGGATTTTCCGACAAGAAAAGTCCGATGTGAGCTTTTGGACGGAAATTCCGACTGTGTGTATGCTCCATCAGACTTTTGCTGTCGGAAATTCCGCCAACAAAAGATTGAGAGCTGGTTCCGATCGTCTGTAGCAATTCCGACTCGCAAAATTCTGACGCATGCTCGGAAACAATTTGGCGCATGCTCGGATGCATTGAACTTCATTTTCTCGGCACGTCATAGTGTTGTACATCACCGCGTTCTTGACGGTCGAAAGTTCAGAGAACTTTTGTGTGACCGAGTGTATGCAAGCCAAGCTTGAGCAGAATTCCGTTGGAAAAACCATTCAAGGTTTTTCCGACGGAAAATCCGATCGTGTGTACGTGGCATAACAGTTTTTAACATGTTAAAGTAGCTTTCTTCTTTGGCAAACTAACTTTGGGAACTTCGGGGGGGGGGGGGGGGGCCCACTGCGCCCTTTATGGACTGGTCACCACTGCATAGAGGTAGGGCATGTCATAAATAATATTCAGAATAATATATTATACCTTGGCTACAAAGAAAAAATCTCCCTTGGGATAGTGCTATTTTTATTCCACTTTAATATTTTCACAAAAATGTATAGGACATTTTTCTGTAAAAGGTACCACTCAGTTGTACAATGCTGTAAAATTGTACAATATACAGAATACAGTTAAAAACACATGAGAAATCGTGAAGTCATCAAGCATTACATTTGCTGTGTTGTTGCTTAGCCCTGTTTCATATTAATTTCCTTTAGGCATCCCATATTGTGCAAACAACACTTTCTGTTCTTGCACATTCCAACGTTAACCTTCCAATGCCCTCCAAGCTGACATTGTTACACTGCGGGTAGCTTTCAGTCACCGTGTCTCCGGGAGATTCCTCTGTGTATGTGCCAGTGTAGAGGCAGACAGATCCTGAATGAAAATCAATATGTTTGGGGTTTCTCCAACTAAAAGCAAATGGCTTTAGACCGGTGGTTTAGTAATCTACACGTGAAGACTCGCTTTTGAGAAATGGATTTTATATAGAGTCACACTGCTAAAGTCAATCGTGTAAGTTTGTACATATTCCTTTTTTTGAATGTACATATTTGCCAAGGCTCTGTTGTTTACACAAGTTAACTTAACCTCATTTGTCGCCAATTTAATCATTATAGATATTACAAACAAAATATCAGTTAAGGTAAAGGCAAAAGGATATATATTGAAGCATTATACGTATAATGGATTCTTCCTTAGATGTTATTGACTGAAAGGAAAAAAAGAGTTAAGTATTTATAATGTAGGACAGATAAAGGACAGTACGCTCATTTTGATTACTCATGGTCATTTTTAGAGAACGTTTGGCAGACGTGGACCAGTAATGGTACAGTTTGTAGCTCTTGAAGCTAAAGTGGTTTTACTCTTTGAACCAAAATTGGACTTTTAATTCAGACCTGTATTGATCAGCACAGGACTCCCTTCTAACTGTTATTGAAATAATGCAATGAAAGATTGGAATGACAATAATTCATGTCATTATCAAAAGTAAACAATGTAAAACTCAAATTTGATCTCAGTATGAAGGAAGTCTGGGTCACCATGTTATTATATATGACAGTCATTCTGTTGGGTTCATTGAAGATTAATTTGCCAAAGACAAATAGACCATTCACTTTGCAAAATAAGTCACCGAATCCAAGGGAACTTGCCCCAGAGATTAGTGAATGATGCGAAGCTCTGCTGACATCCATCATCCAATCATGTGCAAGCAAAAATAAAGTATTTTTTTTCCTTACATGTGATTGGGTATTCTTTACAAACTTTTCTGCATTCACGAGGATATAAGGCAATATCTTTGTGAAGTGAATCTTCCCTTGCAAAGTGAAAAACCAACTTGCCTTTGGTAAATAAACTCCTTTTTTTGAAGCCTCAGAAAAAAAATGTCACGTACAAAAAAAGTGTTACATGTGTCTAGTGTTTATAATACTCCCAAGACCTAGATCCCTCAATAGCATTTTTACAGCAGGATTTGACGTAAGGGTCCATTTCAGTTTGGAAAATTCTACCACAAATCTGGTTTCCTTTAGGTGGTAAACCTTAACATATCCAGTGAAGTGACTGGCTTCAGGTGATACACAGAGATGAAGAAAATCCTCCTACATAAGTTGTACCTGTTTTATCTGCAACCCTCTCAACTCTATAGCCTAAAACACAGATTTTACACAGCATCTCAGCACAGCAAGGGGCGGGGATCTGAAGGAGTTTAAAAAGGAAAGCTCTGAGCCCTGATGGAAGGGAAGGGACACACCCCCCTCACAGTACCCTCTCACAGTACAGCTGTTGCTGTGTCAGTCACAGACCGTGTGCTGGAGCTCTCCTCCCTCGTCACAAATTATATCTTGGAGTCGAGAAAAGCTGTCAGAAGTGACTCATGCAGATAACTGAGGAACGAGGCAGCAGAGATAGATCATACTCATTGCTTTGGATAGAGACAAGTATACAGCATAGAAGGATGTGCTTTGTTAATATTTCATGCCAGAGGTTTACAACCACTTTAAATCTCACAATTACTGCATATTTCATCCATATGCCTTTCTGTGGATAAACTACATTATTGAACTTCAATGAACTTTAGTGGTTTAGAGAGGTTCTCTACTGTGGAATCTGTGCCCAAAAATGGCAAGTAGGTGACAAAAGACTAGTTAGAATTGTTGATAGGTTGCCTGTAGCTGATCATTTCCCCCATTACTGACTTACCATGCCTTGTTCTGCACTGTGTCTCTTTGTGAAAGTGGCCATCATGGTAGAAGAGCAGAGTTTGCTTCCTTTTATCTAAGCTGCCCCACTGTTGACTGGCGATCTGATTACTGGCAAGATCATAATTTTGAAGCATCAGGAGAGTTGGAGGAAACACAGATCCACAGAAGAAGAAGCAGGCAGAAGCTTCCACTGCATGTCTCCCTGTACAGCTTTATTTCCAGGAAGGAGAACAGTAATCAGGACAGAAGTGACATTACCTGATCTTACACAAGATCTTGTGAGGCCAGAAATCAGAGGCACCGGTGCCTGAGAAGATCTCACACTGGAAATGTATCTATAGCTATTAGTCTAAAGAACAGCAATTTCTAGGCACAGTTACATGCCAAGAAGCCACAAAGCCAGTAAGAAAATTTTCAGGGTACCACATAGGGGCATTACATACCAACTGAGAGCCACATGTAAATGATGGCAACATAAGCTTCCTGGCTATCGTATAGCTTAGACCAATAAAGGTAAATTTTTATTGTAAATGGTCCATAAACCTATGTGGTTATAACTCTGCATAGGCTTATGACCACTGAAAGGAAATGCCCTATGCATAACATGATTATTGCTATTAAACTTTTGCACTGTCCCCAGAACAGTTCTTAAGCCAAAATGTCAATTGTTTATCTCGGCTGCCAAGATCAGAAATATTAGAACATTTTCTCTGACTCAAGCAAGAGTCAGCCATGCTCCCCAGTGAAGAACACTACCTTGATTTAGCATACAGTCAAAGTGACTTATGCAGGATTCAGTCTAACAGTTGGGATTACATTTAATGAAATTAAACAGGCAAATATGCAGATTTTATTTTTATCTGTCTTATAATTATGCTGATTTGAATCAGCGGAATTTTTGCGACTTTCTAGAAAACGACATTGCAACACAGTTACAAGATCCACTTTGAATTCAATTGAGTGACATTTAATGGTTCACCCTGTACTATTCCTGGATTCATCATGTGTGATTTTTTTTTTTTTTTAGTCCTTACAGAGTATTGTTATACCTTTCACGATAAGCCTGCATTCTGGGTGATCCATATACACTAAAACTATCAATAAAAACACAAGAAATCTTGTTTGGCACCAGAAACATGCATGACAGAGGAGTGAAAGGAAATATTATAATCTTGATGTATCGAAATGACACATTCAGTTAAGTGAGGAAAAAAATATAACACTGGCTCCTTAGGTTGAGTGCCTTAAGTTGACAGAATCTAAATTGATCCACTTGTTAAATGAAGTGATTCAATCTGAATTGATCCACTTGTCAAATGAGGTTATTTGGTCCGTGACCTATTCCCAATGTACTGTAAGTAATCAATGAACTGATAAAAATGTCCAGTCAACCACAAGAAGGCATAGCCCAATCAGCAATGATTAAAGCAATTCACTTAGTGATTTGGAAAGAAAGCTACATGCATCTTCTTGTGCACTCAAAAAATCCTACGGTAATTTGGATTCAAAATGTAATCTGAATAATTTAAAATATTAAAAACCATACAAAGTAAAATAAATATACCGCAAACCTAATAACAACAAGGAATGGCTTACTTTTTCCTCTACTGGCTACCAGACATAAACACATTTAATTCATTTTTGCAATAGATGGTAGTTTAAGAGCATAAAGGAAGCCTTTCTTCAGAAAATGCTAGGTGGTTGGCTGTCTTTCCTAATGAGTCACTTACTTAGAACAGTCATGCAGCTAGTGATGTCATAGAAAAAGTCAGCACTCCTGATGAGCACAGGTGTTCTGTGATGCAGTGATGCAAATTACCATTTAAAGCAAGAGATGTAGCATTATCAAAAGGACAGCTTAGCGGTGGCAGTCAGTTCAGATCTTCTTTAATGTGTGCAGGTTCATAAAGCTTCTTCTACAGAGGTCAAATTTAATATGAATTCCAAGCTGCAATAGAAGAGCTCCCCTAGTGTTTAATTTAGGGGAAAACATGCTATTTTCTGAATTCAAAATGCTCCAAACAATATATTGTATTGTGTCATCTACGAAAGGGGTCGTCAACCCCTGGTCCCCGGCCCACTACCGGGCCGTGGCCCTTCTGCAGCGGGGCCGCGGGTGCGGGCGGCCAGCAAGAGACATGCTGGGCTGCCGGCATGAGAGCGATGGGTGGATGGAAGAAGCAGAGAAATCATCTCTCTCTGCCCCCCCGCATCACCGCTCTTCCTCCCTCAAAGTCAGTGCTATGTCTCAGTGTCAGAGGTGCGGCTTGGAGCAGAGAGATGACATCATCTCATACTGCCCGCCCCGCATCACCGCTCTCCTGCGTCTCCTCATGTGTGAAACTTAGATTCCTTGTTCAACGGCGCAGATTGCCTCTGAACAAGGGAAGGGAGACAGACCTATACGTATGCTTTATTGATCTGGTGACAGGCAACGTGGCAAATGACAATCCACATCGCGTGGCAGGTGATGTGGTAAGTGACATTTCCCATCTGGTGACAGGCAACGTCGCAGGTGGCAATCCACATCTTGTGGCAGGCAGTGTGGCAGGTGATGTGGCAAGTGACATTCCGCACCTGGTGACAATCCACATCTTGTGGCAGTAAGCGTGGCAGATGATGTGGCAAGTGACATTCCGCATCTGGAGACAGGCAGCGTGGCAAGTGACTATCCACATCTGGTAGCAGGCAACAGTGGCAAGTGACACACTCAGGGCTCCCACTGATTCTACATTATGGTGAGTTGAACTATTTCATTTATTACTACAATGTAATAATAGACATGATGCGCTTCAATCACCCTGACACCATAACAAGCTTGGTGCTGGGATGATTGAAGCGTTAACACCAGCCATTGCCCGTGAAATATCGTGACCCCCCCCCCCCCGGTCCTTGGCACAATATTCTTCCACGCTGCCGAACCCTGGTGCCAAAAAGGTTGGGGACCACTGATCTAGGAGATACTACTATATTAGTAACATTACCTCTTATATCATATGGTAAAGCCCCATCTCTCGCTATCTCTCTATCTATCTATCTATCTATCTATCTAGCTATCCATCTATCTATATCATTAGGTACTTTAGAGCGTATCTAAACCTTAACATTAAACTTCTCTTACCCCTGTCGGTCTGTATTTCATTGAAAGTGTCCTGTTCTATTATATATATTAAAAACGGGCATAAAATACCAGCTGATCCTGCAAGAAATCTACTGAGCTGGTAACTTTCTGTGTTCTCTGCTTGTTCTGCACCCTTATCAGTTAGTATCATTAGCTCTCTGTGGCTCTCATCGTGGACTACAGAACACATCCCCCAATGCAAAGAGGAGGTGTTCTAAGGCTCAGAAACAGTAAATACAATACTGTACAGTAAATGAGTGTTACCTTATTACAGGAAATGTGTTACTGGCATAATTACAAGGGGAAAAAGCCTGGAAAAAAAGAACAAATAAGGCAGCCACGAAATCTAAGGTCTGGTAAGCTGCAATATATTACATTTTCGTTATTGGGTTTAGATACACTTTTATGTTCTTTTTTTTATTTTGTGTTGTTCCCACCAGATGGTGACATAGAGTATAAATTCTCACCTTTGTGATATCAGTCTTTCAAATGTGTTATCAATGACTGACTGTGGACCAGAAAGAAAAATTACCAATCACCCTTACTAATCACATACACACTGCTCTTGCTGAGTAATCAGCAGATGAAAATCAGTAACTGGTGCTTTGTACTTAAATGTGCCCCCATAGCTAAATGCAGAAAGGTATCAGATGATCACAATATATCCATACCTTGTAGACAATGTTAATGTTTCACAATGGCTGTGCTAATGCTGAATTTAGTATTCCATTGAATTTGAATATTAAAAGGATTACAGTTAACCAGATGCTGCATGTAATGTTTGAGCCACTGTAAAAGCTTTGTTTTTAAGGACAGCATGCCTTCAACCCAGCATTTTGCATACTCTGGAATATGTCATTTTTTTGCTTGAAATTACATAAAAAGACCCTTATCCATATATCCACGTGTACATTTTTCAAATAAATGGAGCCTTCACCAAAACAATCAGACTCTAACAATGGAATGCTGTTGGTTTTTGAGGTTCTTTATTTTAATATCGTTTTAAAAATTAAACAAAGAAAAAAGAAAACACTCCAATGCCAAGGGACAAAAAGAACCCAGCAACAATACAAGTTTCAAATAGGTATAGCAAAAGTATCATCTATACAACTGGCAGCTAAATGAACATCAATGATGATAGCTGGAATCAGGCAAGCTCTTTTGAACAGTAGGTCCAATGTTCTTTGTTCTCGTTGGTAAAAGTGGTAAGGATGACTGTTAGTAGGTCCAGTTGGGTTTTGCAACTAATTACACTTCTGGCTAACAAAAGTCCAAAATATACCTCTGTTATATCCCCTAACAACGATCCTTGATATGAACACAACAAATTTGCCATTCCAATGAGCTTTGAAGTTGTCAAGGTGTGGCTGTATTGCCCGCCGTTGAAAAACCTCAAATGGTGTACACGCATTGTTGCTCTGCTGCTGACGGCTTTAGGTGGTGCCTACTACTGTATATACATGGTTAGACAGAACCCTCTATATGAACGGCAACAATGTGGGAGGTGCACGCACATGATATCACATGATAGCCCTTGCGTTATTCTGACCTCTGGTACTGAAGCCTATGGAATTATTGGTATGCTCCTTGTCCAGAAGGACTTATAAGACAAGTGGTGTTAAAGTGTGCAATTGATGATAAAAAATCTTGAATGCTGAGTGTCTGTGCATTTGTCCCGGTTTCTATATTTTTTAGCAATTATAGGCACCCTCAAATTATGTACAGTATTTCCTTTTTTTGATCCTTATAGCTTTGCCTAAAAATACATTTTTGTTTCTATCAGCTTCAGAAAATGCCAAAAAGGTATATATTAGCCTATTCCTTGGACTTGAAAAATTCAACAACATTTTTTTTTTCAAAAAGGCCAAATGAGCAAGTAATTACCTGTAGATGGCTTGTCAATGAAATACTGTACTTTTTTTAGTTGTCCTAGTGACATTTCTTCTTACCCTATGCAGCACTAATAATGAAATGTCTTTCCTTCATAAAAAAGGGGTTAATTTTGTAAAATACACATCATAGCTTTTCAATATCTGTAATAATATATGATATAAATCACAATATCTGTTCCGCAAAACCGCAGAAATCCCTGTGCAACCTTACTTGAGAGTATTGGAGGATTTATTCTATACACACAAACTATAAGAAGGTGGAAATTGGGGGCCTTTGTCTTTCTATGACCATAATAAGGGAATGGAAGAATAACAGAGGCACATACTTTAATTCATTGATGCTTAGGGTGCATGTGCTATAGAAAAGAACGCAAAGTAGTGGAATGAGGCTAGATGGATACAAAGAGCCAGACAGTATAGATGAAGCTTGAGCTCTCAAGGAGCATTAGGAAGTAAGAGTGTGGTAAAGACAGATAGATAAGCATCAAGGTCCCAACCTTGACACATAATAATCATTTTTTTTTTAACTCAACTTTCGTCATTCATATCTTTCCTGTCAAATAATATTTGAAGTTTGAACACTACGTAGTGTATTTATAGTCTGTATTAATTATGTGCATTTACAGTAGTGACAGCAGAGAGCACACTACATGCTGCATATATTAGTGTGTAAGGGCGTTCTTCCTGTGACACAAATGGGTTTGATAGGTTGTAATATTGTAGGGCGAATTCATCAGGAATATGTGTAGGAGACCTGATCTCGTGTGTTACATCTTTTCAAATTCTTAAAGAAATGCAAACCTTGTATACGAATAGAACCGAGTCGTAACCTTGTAGAGGTTTTCTAATGATTTTATAAATGGCGGTGATCACCTCCGATAATAAGCCTTATCCATTAGCTATAAACTGTTCTCCAACCAAGCAAGCAAAGTCATTTATAAAGATGTACTTAAAGAATTAGAATTGGATCTTCCTTTACCGAATGACAAATACATAAATTGTTGTTTTTCAGTTGGAAACCAAAAATTGGCAATGCAGTAAAATCTACAGTAAGAAAAAGAATAATGTCAATGCATACCTATTTAGGGCGAAGCATTACATTATAGTTGAACATTCTGAGAATGTCCGTCTCCATTTACCTGGCATAGGTGTCATTTCATATGCATTATGACGTTTTATTTCCCTTATGAAACAAGAATGAATATCTTACAAGACCCATAATGTTTAATATTGTTACTCATACAACAGAAAGATGACGTGCTTGCCATGTGAGCATACTTTTATTCAGTTATAAAGTATACAGACAGAAACTCTTCTCTTTACCATGCCAGTCAGGTGTGAGCCCCAAGCCTCTTTCTCCTCTGTGACCTCTGATGATGAACTATCACTATCAACTTCTGCTGTTGCACGACCTCCAGATTGTTAACAAGCAAGTGTATCTTACATCAGGTTTTTATTCTTAAAGTCCTATAACTGTGTCTTCATCAGTTATATAGTGGCACTGGCCGACAGGTTATTAACCCAGTAATTGAAAAGTAAAGATGTCCACTATTGGCTCATAGATGGATTTCCAATCACTTTACAGATTTTATTTTTTTAATGGCCATATCACAAATTAAAACACAATTTTATACATGTGCTACTATTTTACAGTATAATGGTGAGAAAATACTTTTCTTTTCAAGCATATATGCCGCATAGAGTGCATAAGTTACTGACAGGTTATTAAAAAAAAAAAAAAAAACTTCTGGAGGTTGTCTTTTTCTACAGCGGCTTTTCTCTAACCGCAAACCCAACACATGGCTATTTCTCTGAGATTATTTCATTAGTTGTAATTCAACCCCCCCCCCCTTAAAAATTATTCTATTATTTGGGTTAATCACTAAATGATGCATAAAGATTTTTTTTTTTGCACATAAAACTAATTTCAAATAGGACTCATTTTACTTTTCAGGTTTGCTATACTGAAATCATATAGTGAACACTGTCAAACATTCCTCTGCAAAAAAAAAAAAATATTGTGAGGAACTAACCAAATAATACCAGGTGTCTAAATTGATTTAATTTTGATTTGGGCTTTAGAAATTGCTTGTAAACTGTGATCTTTACACCACCTGCCCCAGCGCTGAAAAGACAAAGGAAAAAAAATGCTTTCTGGGTATGGTTTTCCTTTGTCAGTTATAAAAGACCTATAAAATGCATTGTCGATGATAAAATCTATTTCATAAAGTGAAGATCCATTGGAGTATGGCATAACTGCAAATAGATTTTCCTGCTTTGAGACCTGACATTGACAAAACTGTAGTGTAGTACTTTGTTTTTGCCGACTTATTAAAACAGGAAAAAAATAATAAAAAATTATGTATATATAAATATATATACCGGTATATATATATATATATATATATATATATATATATATATATATATATATTTGATATACCAAATCTCTTATCAGTAAGACCAGGAGATGTTAACCCTTTAGTACCTCTTTAAGTACTTCTTAAAGGTAAAATATGTAAAATGCATATATTAATGAAATTAATGAAAACTCACCATACTGTAAAACATATATACGCTAAGTATTCACTTTATAAAGTTAAAACATACAAGTGTATACATCTAGAGAAATAAAATATCTTATTAGGAAAATCAACAATGATTTCCTAAGTAACTCTTAGAAAAGTAGATTGTACCCTTGTTACTTTGCAGGCCTTGATAGAAATGAAAGCTACGGATAGATTTCAAATATAAACCTCTTATACTCCAAATTGCCATCGTCACAGACCGTGTGAGTATAGGTGAAAGAGTCCTATTTTAATACTCAGTGAAATGCAGCTGTTAACCTAATTTAGTATAGTCTGTCCTTGGGGAGCCAAGAGATTAGTGGACCCCCAAGGTCAATAAATGAAGAGACAGCACAGTCTATAACCTTAACAGGATTTTTTTTTTTTTTTAGCTGGGAAGCTTCCTACATACCCTTTTGGCTGCCCGTGGATGAATAACCTAAAGTTAATCTGCTATGAAGGGGGAAACAACTGCGGGAGTTATCACAGACTATCACAGTTTTCAAGAAGCATAACACAAAGCCAAAGACAGCACAAAAAGAAGAATTCACAGCTGATCTGAAGAATCACTGAAGACAATAGGTGAAAACATTGCCACTTTGTTTCAAAACTAGACATCTGTTCATAGAACGCGATGACAGTATCTCAAAGCTCAAACTACAGTGCTTGCTTTGTGCTCTCCAAAGCCTTACCCTTTCAATGCTGAATTCCCTAGCAGGGAATAACAAATGGTGTTTCAAAATAAGCAACTTTTTAATAAAGTACTGTTTTAAATGGTGCAAACAAGAATGTCAGCATCAGCAGGCATGCTGTACGATTCCACCTGCATGCAGATGTATGGGCACAGTCGCAGTCAATATCTGTGTCCTTAGGGACAGCTCAAATAAACTGCAGTGAAGGACTGATAAAGCTAGGCAGGTGTACACAGCTGTCATCAAAATGTAGACTCTGGACAGTTGGGAAACCCGGACAGTTGGTGTCCCCTTATAAGTCTGTTTCAATCTAGAGTTTGCAGCGAACAACCTCAAAGACGTTCCTCTAGAGGGAATCACACAGTTAACCCTTTCAGTAAAACAGGGAACAACACAGCTTGACATTTTGTCTGCTGCACCCCCCTGGCACACAAGGTCGGTAAAGGTGCAAGTGAAAGAAGAATTGCAGGCACTTACCTATGCGAATAACGTGTGGCATTCCTTGACAGTCCTGAAGCCAGACGATGTAGCAGAACAAAACTGCCCAGTATTTTAAAACCATACTCCAAAAAGAGAGCCAGTAACGTGTCATTGTTAGAAACAAAATCCCCACGAAGTTTAGTTAATATGGGATTCCCTGGGACTTCCTTGGCGGTTTTAAGATTCCAGTGATAGCCCAAGACAGTCACAGTTGAATGCCTCTGCACTGCACATGTTAGCAGACTATCCCCAAGCCCCAGCAGCTGAAATCAAAGGTTAGGAGATGCTTCTACTAACCACAAAAAAAAAGCTTCTTCTTCATTTACATGTGTAGTACTGGTCTCTCCAGCCCCATTCACCTGCTGGAGACTAGATGCTTAGATGCAGTCCTCATTGATGCTATCAACTGGTCCTTAGCAAAGCTGTGGAGTGGAATCCCAGACATAGGAAATCAGGAGCTCCCTGGGGCTTATGGAGAAGGAAAGACAGATGCAGCAAGAGCCATCCTGCAGCTGAAGGAAAAAAAAATGTATATTCCTTTCTCTGGCTTCAGAGATTTAGCAGTGAGAGAGAATTGGACTGACAAAAGCAGACACACTCAGGCAGCCTGCCTGCTCCACATGCAAAGCAGCTACCATCTCATGACTGTGATTTGTTCAGTGGGTGAATACAATTCATTGCACTTGTGTGTAGTCTTTAGGAGTGGATGGGTGGACTGCAAATACAAACAACAGGGTAATTCTGGATTGCAAATGGTAGCTTGGACCTTCAGAAGATGGGTGTCTATACTGAATTCATACAGGACAGCTTTCCATGCCCCCTCCCTTTTCCTAGGAAGCTACTTGCTTGAAGTGGGTAAGGTGCCAGCTTCAGTTTAGCACTAATACTGCTTTTTTTTTTCTTCTTACACTGCTACCCATGCAGCAAGGAAGGGACTCAAGCTTTGAGGGTACAAGGAAAGGTGTGGTTTAATGATTGGGGAGCTGATACTTTATCATCAGGATAGGGTTACTAAGTGATCTGTCTCACCATAAATAGCGTCATTAATGTTAATAATGTTCCAATGTCACGTGACAGAAGGGATTGTTAAGGTTATGTGGCCCTCTTTCACATCTGCCTACAGAACAAACTGACAAAAGGAATAACTTTAAATACCATGCGTCAAATCACTGCTAAAGGATAGTAATTACAAAAGGAAAGCATTAGCAGTCAATTGAAACAATGACAGCAAAAAATAAAATGTGCAATGCATACATACCGTGCTCTGTAATTTGTTTTAAAACAAATGAAAACAAATGATGATATTCATTCCGTTGAATGTGTAGAAACTAGTTCATTATGATCGGAGACAGTTTTCCCTTGAGAGAAAAGGGAAAAAATAGAAGATTTATGTAGAAGTACAGTTCATTCAGTGGCTATTTTGAAACTTAAAGTGTGTTTTTTTCCCCCTTGCTTCAAATGGAGATTCATACAAAGCATTGTTTACAGACTGAAGCCGGTGTTTAAACCTATTTACACACACTAGCTGCAATAATAGGTGTGCACAGCCTATTGCACTAGGGTGTGCTCCCCAAACCTTCAACACATATGTGTTTGACATATTTACCGGCCTCTTCCCCGATCTCCATTCGGAAACAATGGGGGGGAAGGGGGAGCAAGGGAGCACATGGGCAACAGAAGGAAATGGAACAGGGAAAGGAGGGATGCCATATATTAGTACCGATTCCCTATGTTTTCCTCCTGTGGCAGCTGAATGTTGACAAAAGGGAGAGGAGGAGAAGCCTACTTTCAGCTGCTGCAGGAGGAAAATACAGATCAATTCCACTAAATTCCACCCGCACCACCTCACCTGTCCAGGTTCGGCAAGGAAGGAAGGATTGTGGTTTACCTATCACCTGCCCACCATTGACAGGTTGCCAACCCCAGGATTAGGGTGTGCCCAGGCACACCTGGCACACCCCTTGCGCACGCCTATGGCTGCAATTATTATTGTGATAAACAGTAGACACTGGAAAACTGGATATATATAATATGCAAACAGCACCGATTTTTAGATACATAAATCAAAGTTTGATGCAGCAAAAGGAAAAGAAGATAGCTGGTCAATATAGAAATTTGGATATTGTTTCAAAAATAAGAGCTGTTGAACTCATTAGGTAGAACCTGTTAGCATATTTACTTACTGTTCATGCAAAGCATCTGATAGGCAGTACTGGATCAGCCCCCCCCCCAATGAAATATTGCTTTTGTTTCTTCACTACACCTCTTATGACTGGCACCAATGATTAGGGGTGGTTACTGCTGCGTTAGTGGAACCAGGATTTTCTTAGCTCAGACCTGCTTGGTTATGACATTATATAATGGAAAAATGGCCGCACACATGAACAGAAATTCAAATACATGAATGACTTGAGATAGAGACATAGAAAAATAGTATTTACAGAATTTTTTTCCTCAAATTTTAATGGGGCTGTATTATATAGCCATAGCTTTGGTGCTATTTACACCAATGAAGATAGTGATGTTAGTTTATCCCACAGGATTATTGCAAAATCCCTTTTAATCCGCATACTCACATAAAAATATACTATTTTGCGCTTACCATACAACTTGCAATGGTGGTATCCATTTTAAGTTAAACGACACCACTTGCAATGGGAAAATAGAAAAGACCAACCCAAGTGCAAGTCCTACACAAATGTTAATAGTGCTTTCTGGTTCTCTTACATATTGGATTATTGTTGCCCAGTACCTTTTTACAGAATGCCTTTTTTAAGCTATGTAAAATTAGCATTTTTTATTTCATGTGTTGCGAATTTATAAATGCCACATCTCAAAAAGTTGGCAACAACCTTAAAGGATAAGTTCACCTTATGTAACATGTTACGTGTTATACCCATATTTAGGGTATAACATGTAACATGTTACAAATGTACTAGCCCCTGCAGCCCCCCCCCCCGAGTGCCTATTTTGACAGAAAGATGGGGATCTTCTCCCCTGCTAGCTGTTCCAAATAAGAAAAACGTGGCCGTGTCAATCAATCACAGTATGCTGTGAACGGGAATACTACAAGTCCCGACAGCATTTGCAGCTGTCGGTTTATTGTTCTCAATGACCCATTAGAGTGTTGTTGATCACTCTTGGTAGTTCACTGAGCTTCCTGTCACAGTGTAACTGCCTGCCCATATTGGAGATGAAGGCAGACAGATACTGTACATAGACAGTCTGCAGGACCATGACATACACCCACGATCTGCTGATCATGGGTGCAATGCTTTACAGGTCCCTAACAAAAAAAAGGAACCTAAATCTAACCTCTAACACTAATTTTATATAAGCCAACACAGCAATAAATAATATCACAGTGCAAAAATTCTGATACAATTCATGCCACCAATTTTCATTGTGCCAAATTGTCAGGGCTAAAAACCTGTTCACCAAATTTAAATGCTTTAGGAAATATAACAGTAACAAAAGATGTTAGAGTTGAATATGAGACATGTTAGACCACTCCAGACAATCTTGAACCACCATCACTGCAGGCAAAGCTAGTGACCAGGTAGGAAATGTTTATAAAGTAGCTTTTTGCTCTCCAAGATGGATGGTTAGGTAGCTAACATCGACCTCCAACTGATGTCTGTAAATAAACAGTAAGTAATATTTTATCTCTCTACGGTTATTTGATTTATATGGTGGAATCAGTTTAAAGATCTACTCTAGCCAAAATTGATTCAGGGAGCTTACCTCTACCAAGGCTTTACTACTGTTTTGGGCCATGGCAGGTAGACCTCATTTACAGAATATCTGTGACAATCTAAATGAAGCTTTCTGGCAAAGCTATAGAGCAAAAGAAATAGGATTTCTTTGTGTTGGTTATTGGTAAATCGTATTTCTTTGTTCTCTTGACCTTATACTAATTATATTACTGTAGATATGTCAACAGTTCTAGCAGTTTAGTCCGAATATGGCCTGAATGCAGAAGGAACTTTTCGTGCTTTTAGCGAAACTTTGAGAAATCGGAAAGAATTATCTTAAAAACAATTGATAGGCGGTAAAGCTCTTGAATTCATGTGCTGCCAATGGTATGTAGAAAGCTATAGCTTATCTATGTCCCTATGCCTTCTTTAACTTCCCTTGAAGGGAAAAGCTACAGGTTTGCTCTATTGCCCCCAACCACACCTAGCAACACACGCTTATGTTTCCTTTGCTTTTTCACCTTTTTGTTGAGCCATGGGAATGGAAGAAAATACCTGGTACATCCATAAATTTAAGAGCATATGGTTAATTTCCCTTCCTCTCATGTGACAGAACTGGTACTTGGCCCAGGGCTGTAATACGTGGGTAGAGGTTGTCCTCAGCCTTGTGAAATTTTTCACTAGAGTAACTCAAAGCTTATACAGAGATTTCCCGTCTTGCTCATGGTGGCTGAACTGACTGGTAAAGATCGAAAGAATGGTCAGTGTGTGCTGTTGGAGGTGGGGGCATTAAAGCCAACTCGTTGATTTGCCTTGCATGGACAAAGCTTGGGTTTGCTTCAAGACAAAGTGTAATGGTATGCCAATATCTTAACTTAAAGACTACCAGTGACCAAACAGAATTCAATTATGAAAGTATCTTGAGTTTCTTCTACTATGGTCCTCTGTCCTATTGAAATAAAAATAAAGGACATTTAATTTTGCCTCCAGTGTAGCTAACACATCTGCGTCCTGCACTTCTTATCAGTGAATAGTTGAACTGCAATCTTTTGAACACTTTTGAAGCTACACAGAGGTGTGTTATATAAGTAGTTTAAGGCATACTGGTAAAGCAAGAGTTAAGAGTTTAAAAAAGAGCAATTAAAGTAATTTCCTCTACCCAGTGTAGACCTGACAGCTTCTGGATGTGGCGTTTTGGCCACTGCAGCGTGAAACTTTTCAATTAAACTGTCAGTTTGGAGAAGAGAGAGATATCCCAACTCAGGCCCCATTCCATATCAGCAATGCATGAGGATATAGCTGAAGCACTGATGGGCTGAGACAGCACACAGGGGATCTGAGGGCAGCTATTTATATCTATATCACTGTTATACAGTATCATATTAATCACAGATAATGGAGCATTGCATGCTCTGCTTAACTAGTTCCATTTGTGGATTATTAAAAAAAAGACACCATCTTACAAGACACATTGACAAACATGCAGACCAAAACAGAGAATCTGGTAGATTAAGAGAAAGACAAACTGTACAGCTGCCACAACTGCCACATAGCACAACATTCAGACACTATATAATATACTTACACCTTTTCAAAGCAGTGGGAACAATGAAAGATGATTCCTGATTGGTTACCAGTTTATTGATGTTTGCCTTGGTAAGTAAAAGAACAAAATGAGCGTATGTGATAAAGAAATGATGCTGGCTTGAAAAATGAACCTAAGTGCCGGTTCACACTGGGGTGGCACGACTTTCCGCGCGACTCGACAAGGCGATCTGCAGACGACTTCAGAGGCGACTTGCAAAATGACTTCTGTATTGAAGTCAATGGAAGTTGCCCTGAAGTCGTCCCAAAGTAGTACAGGAACCTTTTTCTAAGTTGGAACGACTTGAGTCGCTCCTATTAGAACTGTTCCATTGTACAGAACGGGGTGCGACTTGTCAGGCAGCTGAGTCACCTGACGAGTTGCCCCTGTGTGAACCGGCTCTAAGGGTTTATTTATAACAGCTAGAGAAAATAAAGAATAAGGGTTTACTGACAGTAGCAAATATGATGTCAGCTTTATTTTTCCAGATTTTTGTGAAAATATGACACCTGGTAGCAACTGATAGTTATGGGCTAAACCTCCAACATGAGTCCTATTTTATATTTATAAATGTTATCCTGTTCTGGTCTGTATGCAGGCATCCTGTATTCATTTCTACACACTTATACAATATATACCATATAAAGTGCATTCATAGTAGAAACAAATTTCCCTTGGGACTTTTGTGATCTAAAATATTAGCTCTGGATTAAAATGTATCCCCTTTTATGTTCTGCAATCTTCAGATATAATCGGAGTGTTCTGTGCCTGCTAAATTCCATAATTTAAAAATCTAGCCTCTAAAACATAAAATAAAGAACATGTAATCTCCATTTGTGTTACTGTAGTACAGTATCTTATGAAATCCAAGCTACATTTATTATTATTAAGGAATAGTGTAGGGTAAGAGTGGAGATGATAGGCAAGGTATAGTAATCCATGGTAACCTATCAGGAATAATGTCTTAGCTGATTTGACTATAGTAAACAGAAATCATATCTAGTTAAATAGTCTGGCTAACTGCATTTGCAGCTAATCATTGTTTACTAAGGTAAACACATTTGTGTACTTTTGGTTTCTCACTTTGTAGATTGTCCTTGCTCCTTACTTATTGCTGAGCAAAGACAAGATTGCATTGAATGTTACAATTTCAGGTCACTGTAGTCATAAAAGTAAGGGGTTAATTCTGATTGGTTGCTAGGGCTTATTGCACTTTTCGCATCATCCTTGCACTTTGGAATGCCATTTTAAATAAGTGTGATGGTGAAATATGTTTTTCTGCAAATAAAATGTTTCTAGGTGTTTCATCACAGCTTTAGGCCTATATTTCTCTTGCAGCCTTTTATGGAGAGAGTCTACCCTTCCTTCGCAGTGTCCATATTTTTTCCTGTACTGCCATTGACAGCCTCTGCCCTTCTGCTGAAGAAGCTACTAATCTGCAGAACATCTTCATAAAATTAGTACTGGTCTTTTCCCATTAACCTGAATTTATAGTTTAAACTACGGAAGAAAGATAAAAAGAGCTTTATCAGCTTGCGTTTTACTTATTTTAATGATTTCAGCTCCTTCCACCTCCTTTTTTGCAATAAAGAGATAGATAATGAGTGTGTCCCATGAACAGTGCCAATTGTAGCTATATTTTAACATTGTGTTTACAGATCTGCTCGTGGTTACTTCGGGTTTAAAGGTACTTATAGACCTTAGGTGGCAGTCATATCTTAGGAAACAGCAAGACTATCTGAAGATCTTTCTTTGACCAAAAGCCTGTCATAGACATGTGTGCTTCAATCTCATGTCTGAAAGTGTGTGTTCTGTAGATTCACACTGATCACTGGACTGAAAAAAGAAAAATTTCCAACAGATCTAAAATTCTGCTCTGATGGTGGTGCCTGGAGCTAAATCACTCATATCCACAAGCATTTGTTACGCATTATGAATATAAATATCTTTCTTTCTTACTCTGCAGATACATTGGCACTGTTCTTATGGTTGGGAAAAAAGATTTGCAGATAAAAAAATCCAACAAAAAGACCATTTTTTCTGCTAATGAAACATTGCCATAGTTGCCTTTACCCTTCATGAATAACGCATAGCCATGCTAATTATCATGTGATTCCTTCAATTATTGAAAAAAAATGGATGACAGTGATCTAAAGTTTGGAATATTGGGTACCCTTAATACTCTCAGGTACTGAAAAGAACTTAAATAAACTAAGGCTTTATTCACTGGCATTTTATTGAGCCACAGCCATCTTTAGACACACACACACATACATCTTTGACAGTGACAGGTAGGCAGAGATATCTGCTTGCCCTTGAACAATGCACTTCTGACTTCTGGAAATGCTTATTTTCACCTCCCAGAGAGGTCGAAAAAGTCTGAATTACTTGTAATTATGTGACTGTTAATGGCTATCTTTGCCAACGTGGATATTTTCAGACAGATTCCCACTGTTCAATGCCAAGATAAGATAACTTGCTGTGGAGAGCTTTCATGACAAGCACATTTGCGTGAAAAAGGAGCCTAGCAAGGTTTGATCTTTCTTTAAACAGTGATCAGAAGCTTTTGTGCCTAGACACTGTACCAGCAATGTGCTGCCACCTGTCTATCTCAAAGACAAGCTCACTGAGTTCAAAACCAAAATTAAAAGCAGTGGATAATGGTAACCTCATCTTTATGATGGGAGCTGCCACTGATGACCTATTTTTTGACTAGCCTGCTGCAGGTCTGCTATTTAAAATCTGCACAATAGGTGTTAGGAGACACCACGTTCCAGATCAACTCACTAAGCCTTACTGTACTTGCGGTTGGGAAATGGAATCAAAATAGACGGTTGAGCTGCATTTTTAACCACCTTTCTTAAGCTGCAAGACAGCTTGACAGGGTTGGGTGCATGCAGCGGCAGCAAAGTTTGCAGCAAAAATCCTCCCCTTTATTGTTTTTGGTGGCAGTACTGCCCATACTCATGTGAATGACATCCCACCACAACCATAAGTCAAACGCTAGGCTTGCATTTTAGGCATAGTACTCCCATACAAAAACTGCACTGCCCTCCAAGAAAAACAAACCCAAAAAAAACAGGCATTCAGCAGAATTACCTCCTGAATGCCTGTCAGCTGCCACACCTGCAATGCTTGTTGAGAGGCAATGTACCACGGATCTCTCTTCAGAGACTAACATGTGTAAATGAGCCTTAACTAGAGAAGCAAGGATAAGTATGACAACCCAGATTTTATGTTCTTCCTGATATATTCCTCTTAAGCAAGTAGAGGGTTTAATATCCGAACTAAAAGTTCAGTAATATTCATGTGTATTTCACTGCTGTGATAGCTAAATCTATAGAATGACATCACAATATATCACACGCATTAAAACATGACAGATGCTTAAGTGATATGTTTAAATTCCACAGTGGAAATCGAGGCTTAAGCTTTTCTACGGTGCTATATTTCATCCTGTATGTATTTACACTGCTATATCAATCTTTGCATGGAATACAGTAGTCAGAAATATAGTGGATATCATTAGTAATATTACTTATTTCATGTCTCATGTGGGACTGCGACTGCATTCACTTTAACACATCCCTGGCAGCTGTGTCTAGAAAGAAAAGATTTTTAAGTCATGACTGCCCTCTACTGAGATAGATGCATGTGACTGCTAATGAATATTGTGCATTATGAAGTGAAGTACCATTCCCAAGGTGATCGGATAAACAAGCAGCAAAGGATTAAGCTGGATTTGTGTAGTGCATATTTAAGTCTTTTCGTTGTAAAGACTCAGAAATCAGCAGGTCATCATAACCAGAGTGTTTAAGGGAAAGAAAAAAAAAAGATGGTGTTCTGATATGATTATTCATAAAGGTGATATTTAAACTCCCTTGAAAGCACAACCTAGACGTATGGGGCAGTAATAGAAGCACATTGACAATCAATTATTTTAAGTTATGCTTAGCTGGTTAATAACTTTCTTGTTGTTTGGATCACATAGAGAACTGTATGTATTGAGAACAGGCAAAACGCTTCTGCCTGTGATTTCTCTTGCAAAGACTTATTTATTTGGGTGCATATGGGTGTTCTTTTTAGTGAGGGTCAAGAACAAAACTGCTTGTGTAACTTCCAGAGACCTTGAAATTTAAAGCAGAACTCCGGGCACACATTGTATTGCATATTTGTACAGGTGCTTCCATACCTTTAAATAACCTGTTGGTCTTACATTGCACAGTTCTCTTGCCTCCCAGATGTTCAGCTTTCTTTGTTCAGTGAGGAGCCCTCTGCCCCCCCATATCCTGTTCACAAGACCAGTGGGTGATATGCTGTCTATCCCCTCAGCCACCAGTCGTGTACAATCCCCCCTGTAGTTTTTTGTAAAGGCAGGGGGGGGGACATGATCACGCTGTTGCCCACTGCGGTGGGTAGACCCTGGAGTCTCAGATTGCCAGTCTTATCCACCCACTGTGCTGTGTAATTGGATGGTCTGGCCACTGCTCTCCTGGTCTGTCCAACCTCCTATGACCACAAAAGGAAGGGTTTGGGACTTTGAATGAGGTGGGCGAGTGGGGCCAAAGGATCAGTCATAGTTGAAAAATAATCATAATTTTATTGGTATACAAAGGATGAATGGTAGCATAATGGCAAAAAAATGTCAAACAATAATCAAATAATGTATACAAAACCAGATACATTGTGAACAAAGTAACAACACACATATGATGCAGGGAAAAAATCCCTTTTGAGTGAAACAGCCATACTTAAATGCACATAATCACCAGACTGCTGGATAAAACCATACTGATATAAAATACCTTAATAATATAATTAGTTATCTTGGTGCTAGTCGTATTACCGATGCGTTTCATGTATCAAACACTCTTCAGGGGCAATTTGCACAAAAATCTAAAAAATAATATAAATGGAGATCGATCAGTAAGGTACAGTGTGCCTTGTTGAAAGGTAGAGTATATATATGTAAGGGGAGAGAAGGAGTAACTCATCCCCAATGAATATTCACATGCCAATGAAATGTGAACCACATGTGGACAGTAGCTGCAAGCCGTCAATTGAGTCAGGTCCGGGAGCTGAGGGAGGAGCCCAAAGAGGAGATATCAGGCGCACAAGAAAACCCCCATGGAATCTGCTGGTGATGATCGACACTGGTAATGTGAGGTCCGCCCGGACCATCCGTTGCGAGAGTTGTGCTTTTCATCTGGCTCAGACACGTGGAGGATGGCGTCTCTGGTTGCTGCGGGCTGTGGTCCGGCTGCGCTGCTGCAGGCTCCTCCCCCATTTGTGTCTGTACTGTGTGACGCTGGGTGGAGCCTTCCTGTGGGGGGTGGCTTGGCGCATATAGGATCCCTATTCTATGCTAGCTTGTCCTCTGGCAGCACGTAATTGATAGAGGGCATTACTTCTAGTCATATAATTACTCCACAAGGTAAAGACATTCCATTACACTGCCATTGTTAATACTTATGTGTTTGGGTTTCACTAACCTGTCAGTTAGACCCTATACACATTGAATTATACTTCAATTAGTTATAGAATCCTTCTCATCACACATTACCAGTGTCGATCATCACCAGCACATTCCATGGGGGTTTTCTTGTGCGCCTGGCATCTCCTCTTTAGGCTCCTCCCTCAGCTCCCGGACCTGACTCAATTGATGGCCTGCAGCTACTGACAACATGTGGTTCACATTTCATTGGCATGTGAGTATCCATTGGGGATGAGTTACTCCTTCTCTCCCCTTACACATATATACTCTACCTTTCAACAAGGCACACTGTACCTTACTGATCGATCTCCATTTATATAATTTTTTAGATTTTGGTGCAAATTGCCCCTGAAGAGTGTTTGATACACGAAATGCGTCAGCCTTACGACTAGCACCAAGATAACCAATTATATTATTGAGGTATTTTATATCAGTATAGTTTTATCCAGCAGTCTGGTGATAATGTGCATTCTGGTATGGCTGTTTCACTCAATAGGGATTTTTTTCCCTGCATCATATGTGTGGTGTTACTTTGTTCACAATGTATCTGGTTTTGTATACATTATGTGATTATTGTTTGACATTTGTTTGCCATCATGTTACCATTCATTCTTTGTATACCAATAAAATTATGATTATTTTTCAACTATGACTGATCCTTTGGCCCCACTCGCCCACCTCACTCAAAGTCCCAAACCCTTCCTTTTGTATGCTTAACAGAGATGTTGTCTCATTTAAAGTCCCAAAACCCCCCTTTTTTCACCTCCTATGACCAGAAACTTCAATGGTGGACCAGGATGTGCACATCTCAGAAAAAAACAGCCTTATCACATCAGCTTCCCATATTGCACTGTGGGGAAACAATGTGCAATGTACTGTCATAAAATGAGAGCAAAGCAGGGCACAGTGAGTCTGATACCGCTGTCCAGCACACTTCAGATTCGCTGCACACCGACACAGATGCTGGGATGTGTAGCCTCAGTGAGCGGTGAAGAGCAATAACAGGAAGTGACATCGCCTCTTCTGAGACAACTCCTTCCAAACCCTGGGGATTGAGAACCTTGCAGAAGCAGAATGATGACATCACAGCTTTTAAAACAGTGAGTTTAAGACAAAATACGCAGTTTTGTTCAATAGAATGTCAGCGGTTTTGCATAACTGACTATACTGCACTACTGTGCAAATGTAATCACCACCCTGGAGTTCTTTTTCAATAAAGTGAAACTCTGTGCTACAAAAAAAAACCCTCTCCTGCCAGCTGATGAAGAATATCCTGCTTTTTTTTCTAGTGGGTGATTAACCACCTCCCGGCCACCCTGTAGCAGTTTTACTGCTACAGGGGGGCACCTGTGCACCGCATCACATATATATACGTGATCTGACACTTCCCGGTATGGGGCACACATGTGTACTGCCAGCAGCTCACTTTCACTGTGATTACACATGGAGGAAGTGAGTGTACACTACCCGATGACCTCCAGCATCTGCCCGTAGGCCGAGAGCCAGAACTGCGATCTGACTAAGTAAACAAGACAGATCGCCGTTCTGACAGGAGGGAAGGGATCGAATTTGTGTCCCTGCAAAGCAGCATACATAGTGTAGTAAAACACTGGCTAGGCACATAGCTAACCCTTTGAACGCCCCTGATGTTAACTCCTTCCCAGCCAGTGTCATTAGTACAGCGACAGAGCATATTTTTTAGCACTGATCACTGTATTGGTCCCCAAAAGTTAGTGTCAGAATGTCCACCGCAAAATTGCAGTCCTGTTATAAGTCACTGATCACTGCTATTACTAGTAAAATATATATATATAAATAAATAAAAATATCCTATAGTTTGTAGACACTATAACTTTTGCGCAAACCAATCAATATGCGCTTATTGGGATACCAAAAATATGTAGCAGAATACTTAATGGCCTACATTTATTAAGAAATTTGATTTTATTGGATAGGTTTTATAGCAGAAAGTAAAAAATATTGTGTTTTTGTTTCAAAATTTACAGTCTTTTTTTGTTTACAGTGCAAAAAATAAAAAAGGCAGAGGTGATCAAATACCACCAAAAGAAAGCTCTATTTGTGGGTAAAAAGGACATACATTTTATTTGTGTACAGCGTTGCATGACTGTGCAATTGTCAGTTAACCACTTAAGGACCAAGCCTCTTTCTGAGATTTGGTGTTTACAAGTTAAAAACAGTTGTTTTTGCTAGAAAATTACTTAGAACCCCAAAACATTATATATTTTTTTCTAACACCCTAGAGAATAAAATGGTGGTCATTGCAATACTTTCTATGCTCTTTTTTGTAAAAAAATAATTTTGGGGAATTTAAAAATAAGACAACAGTAAAGTTAGCCCAATTTTTTTTTTTTTTTATATTGTAAAAGATAATGTCACACTGAGTAAATTAATACTCAACATGTCACGCTTCAAAATTGCCCCTGCTCGTGGAATGGCGAAAAACTTTTACCCTTAAAAATCTCCATAGGCGACGTTTAAAAAATTCTACAGGTTGCATATTTTGAGTTACAGAGGAGGTCCAGGGCTAGCGATACCTCACATGTGGTTTCAATACTGTTTTCATATGCGGGTGCTGCTCAAGTATGCGTTTGCATCCCTTGTGATAGAAAAAAAGCACGACAGGACCTCTTAAATATGAGATCTGGGGTCAAAAAGACGCAATAAAAATAAAATAAAAACTTAAATGCCATTTAAAAAAATAAATAAAAAATGGCCATTTAAAAGCTATGAGCGGAAGTGACATTTTATTGTCGCTTCCACCCTGCAATGGTATTTCAGACAGGTGGGGGCCATCTTCCCCTCACTCGTCTCCATACCAAGCCAGGGAGAGGACCCAATCGCCTCTGCCACTACCGTCTGCTCCGGTAAGCGGCGGAGGGCACCGGAGCGTGGCGGGGGGCCCTTTTCCACTGCCGATTAAAGTGATCTCACAGCGAATCCGCCCCAGAGACCACCTTTATCTGAAAGCGGATCGCCTGCTGAAGAAGAGAATACCGGGGTTATCACAGCTAGCTGCTGCCATAACATAGATATTCCTCTTCAAAGTACCGTCGTATAACGACGGCGGGCGGTCCGCAAGTGGTTAAAGTAACGCAGTGCTGTATCGCAAAATATGGCTTGGTCAACAATAATGAAGACTATGAGATTTTAGTGACTGGGTTCACACCTACTTTAAAGCTTGGGATTGCCCCTATACACAGATGCTTTGTACCAGCTCAGAAAGATGTTTAGCCAAGCTGCTTTACACAAACAGCCAAGAGTGAGGTCATGGGTCAGATTGAAAATGTCTTAGGCATTTAATTTTTTTTTAAACAAGAAGCAATTAAAGACATAAAACGATCGTTCTGGTGGACCCCATGGAGATGAGATCCAAATTCCCCTGTTCAAACATGGTTAAAAATCACATTACTTTAATGTAACACCCTTCTTGATGCTAAAATTAGTTAGATTTTAGTGCTGGAAAATTGTGTTTAGTGGACCTGGGTGTGCTTTTAGAAGGTAAATTTAGCTTGCCTCACTGTAACCAGTGTTGCTGGAATTATTGTGTTGGGTAAATTTGGTTCTGCTGACTGTAGCCAGTGCAGCTGATTATTTAGGTCAGTTTAGTGTTCTTAGCTGCTGCCAGTCTGATAGCTATCTCTGCTTTCAAGAGAGCTGTGAGAAATCTCTGGATCATAGGTGTGGAGCTATGCAAATTGCAGTATGAATATTTATACAGCCCTGGCCAATCCCAGCTGGGAGTCTTTAAATATTCTGTGGGACACTGAGCTCTGGGTCTTTTCCTGCACAGGATCAGCCCAGCCTGGAGGGTGGAGGGTGCAGGGTGGGCGACCTGAGGACCTGGATGCTGAAGCTACAGAGAGCTGACTAAGGGGCTGTCTGCTCAAGATCTAGTCTGTTATCACTGGTGAAAGGTGATGCTTGGAAATTGGAAAGAGGCAACCAACTGTCCCTGGACATTCTGTGAGTACAGACTGCTGTGAAAGATCTTAGAGATGTTTGGGCTGCTGCCACCCCTCCTGTGCTAGAGAGTCAGCTGTGTGTTTGTCTAAAGGGAACATCAGCTGGTGTTCTGAAGAGCTTAGTCTATCTAGTTCTCTGTGAAGGGGCTTTACTGTTAGTGCTCTAAAGAAGCTAGTGAGCTTTTACCTGCTTCTATTACACAGTTTGCTATATGCAAGGACTTTTGCTTCAGGTCTGCACGTAACTATTTCTACTCAAAGCCAAGTCCACAGTTTGCTATATGCAAACACTCCTGCTTCAGCTTTTCAGAAAGGAGTTCACTGTCCTCAACCTGTACATAATTTCTGATTTTGGAGCATCCCACTCAAATCCCTCAACCCTATCCAAGTTCTCCAAAAATAAAAAAAATAACACCCCTAGACTGGTTATTGAGGAAAAGTGTGGCTGAGATTGTGTGCCTGGCTTCAAGGCAATCCATTGGGGAAAAACCTGGGCACATTTCCAGTGGCTCCTACAGGAGTTTTTTAATAAATAGCATTGAACATCATCTGACTATTTGAGCTTCACAGCACCAAAAAAATGTTTGTTGTAAGCTATACTATTGACTTTATCAGCTACTGTGATGTTTGACTAAGGCTGAATTCTGGGCGTCTTAACCTCTCCCACCATCTACATTTGTCAAATACTGGTTCCCCACACCTGGAAATAGTGCTGGCAAGGGAATTAGATAATGGACTTAGGTGAAAAAAAAAACATAACTTCAGAAGCTATTAAAAATGCTGCTGTGTGGGGAAAAGGTGGTGGAAGGGAGAGGTGGGAGGGGGTAAATTTTTGCCCAGAGATGGGCTTTAATCCTTTTTTTACGCCCAGAAAACTATTTTTCTACATTGGAAAGATTCAAACCCACCCTCCAGTGCATCTTCTTAGATTCTGTTATAATAATACATCCCTCCCAAAGTTAAAACAAATATACTAAGCTAGAGACTGTCCTATTGCTTAGATCTGGACCCCATGGTTGGACTGGATCCAAAGGAACTTGCTCACCTCTCCCACAATGAACCTGAAACGAGAACAGATTTTATTTTAAATTGTTACCACTTTTAAAATCAATAAATTTGAAACAATGTGAGAATAGCACAGAGACCTGGAAAAGTCATTGTTTGTATGAATGAGAATAATTGTTTTGCTTCCATTGGTTGTTTGTTTTCTTGTGATTTATAAATAAAAAAACAAAAATAAGCACAATTTAAAAAGTGTTGAAGCTGCAAATTTATTTCCCACTTTTGCCATTACAATTAGATATATTCTGGTGGCTGGTCATCTTTTGGGGGGTGGTCAATTACTTGCAATTACATGTGCTATTCCCCATGGATCAAAAACAGTAGACTGAGACTGACTGAAAAGTTACACTTTATGGCCAGCTTTAGAGTCATCAAGAAAGAATGTGGTACACCAGCTGACATGGTAGAACAGTTTAAATGATTTCAGTACTACCCATGGAATTACCTAAGCTTCCTGTGCCATTTTAATGAGTGGTGTGCACCACATTAACTAAGCAGATAGACCTGTTTCAGGTGTGTCTGCATCCAACCCATGTCAGTTTCTGTTTCAGGGTGAAATAGACACTAGTGCAGATCTGCATCTAAATAAAAGAGTAACTGCGTCAGTTTTACATATAGAAAACTGCCACAGATTCCCACAAGGTGTAACCTTGACGTACAGGATGTGAGCTGCCAGGAGACCACTCACATCCCTCTCTCTGCTCATGCAGTGATTACACATCAAGACTGAAGGGTTACCAACCCTCCTCCTCCCTCCTGCTCTGAGCTGAACTGGGTGGACATGAATGGGCAAAGAGATCAGATTATGCAGCTCCAGCTCTCTGTTCTATGTGACGGGTGCTGTATTTGTAACAGAAACGGCATAGCAGAGAACTGACTGTTCCTAATTAACAAAGAAGCTTGCACCACGTTGTTACTTTTTAGCAGCATCTGCTCCAATTTTCCTGTTTGAAAGAGTGATGCAAGCTTGTGCACCACTCTTAATTCAACCCTTGTGTTTTTAGGCTTATATAAACAAGCAAGCTTATCAAGTAAACTATATCTTTAATCTTTACATAGGAGATTTTTGGCATGTTAGCGTATAGTAACACATGTGCTGTTTAGATGAGTTGCCAAATATGGACTTCTGCTCAGCATGATTCCTAAATGCCCATTGTTACACAATGCCCTTAATTTTGTATTAATTTTGTGTGATTTTCAGCAGCATTTTTAGATAAGTTGTTTTACCCTACCTGACAGGACATGCTGCAATTTGTCTTCCTACACGCACTGCTAAAGCTGAACTTTGGAGAAAGTTAAAATCCTTCCTTGCGCCTTCACTGATATGTAATTCTTGTCTATGATTTTTTTCTTTTGTATTAAAATTCCTAATAAACATATTTACAAAAATAAATAAATCCTTCCTTGCAGTGGGGCTGTCCTTGTATGCAAGGGTTAGATGCCCATTTATATCTAGGGGACTTGGGAAAGCACTTTTACTTACCTGATCCTCCGACCCTGCAGGCATCTCCTCTCTGCGAGACCTTCCCCCATTGCCTTTTCTCCTCTATGCTTTAGTGGTTGGATGTCTCTGGCATTATCAAGATTGAGGCAGTTCCCAAAACCCTGCATTTGTCATGAGGATGCTGAGGTACAGTCCCCTACCAGAGCATGAAGGAGCGCTTTCTCCCAAGGGAGCAAGCAGTGGTTAAAGTAAGTAAAAATGCATTTCCCAGTCCCCTAGATGTAAACGGGCATTGCAGCCTCACTTCAAGGAAAGGGTTTTTACTTTTATTGGGGTTGGGCTTTCAATTCCTTTTTTTTCCATTTTGATTGGGTCCACTTTGAAAGTTAGAATGTCTAAAACATTTGTAAATGTCCACACCTACTCTATTAATGACTTGCAACCAAATTCCTGAAAGCTTAATGTGTTTAGGACAACTGCATCCATTGTGTGTATGTACATTTCCTTTTTTTAGAGTTTTCCTTAATTTGCAGTCATTTCATCTGTCTGAATCACAGAAAATCACAGAATGCAATAACATAGACAATAATGATTTATTGAACTGAATTTTTAGCAGAGAATGTTTTAATCCAGAAAGAGCTACGTGCTTATTTATTACTTATAATTCTGTTCAGTCAGTTTTGTAATTTACACATTTCTGCCACTCATCAGCCAGGTATATGACATGCATTTTGTGCTTCATAAATGCAGTATCCTACATATCTACCTTAAACGTAGAAAATGATGCAGGATTATCTGTTTCCAATGAACAGGGAAGTGATCGTGAAAATACTAAAGCTAAACTAGGAAGCTCAGGTGAGTGAATCATAAGACTGCCTTACAGAATTACAAATCTTTGGCAGATAAAATGTAGTATTGCCCCGTAGGAGCCGCTGGATAGGATGGGTCCTCTGTTCTTTTCCTCAACCTTCTCAAGAACCTCAGCCCCTCCAGGTTAAGTGTACAATCATACAATATCACAGCTAATCACTGAAAATGATACTTAGTACCCAATATTAGTGCTACAGTATATCTACGAAAACAGGCACCAAACCAGGTAGTAAGGGCAAACTTAATATATTATCAACCAATATGATTGGTAACTAAGCAAGCATAACATGGATTAACAATGGTAATAACACAATTTAGCAAACAACGTGATTAACAGTAAGGACTAAGCATAGCTTGACATTTACCATCCAGATCAGCATAAACAGTAGCAAGGCCACCTCAACTGCAGCAGTGAGCCATAGTAAAGTATTATCTCCTGAGTGCTGGAACTATACTGCCAGAGTGTGTTTATAGAGGTGATACTATTCCTAGACTGATTGGGCATACACTGTCCAAAAGAAACGGAGCATCGGCATATACGACAGCGTGTTCCAGTTCCTGCCAATATCCTGCAACTTCGCACAGCCATTGAAAAGGAATGGACCAACATTCCACAATCGACTACCTGATCAACTCTATGTGAAGGAGATGTGCTGCACTGCATGAGGCAAATGGTGGTCACACCAGATATCGAATGGTTTTCGGACCCTGACCCCCCCAATACAGTAAAACTGCACATTTTAGAGTGGCCTTTTATTGTGGCCAGCCTAAGGCCCACCTGTGCAATAATCATGCTGTCTAATCAGCATCTTGATATGCCACACCTGTGAGGTGGATGGCTTATCTTGGCAAAGGAGAAGTGCTCACTAACACAGATTTAGACATATTTGTGAACAATATTTGAGAGAAATAGGCCTTTTGTGTTCATAAAAAAAGTAGTAGATCTTTGAGTTTAGCTCATGATAAATAGGGGCAAACAAAAAATGTTGCATTTAGAATTTTGCTCAGTGTATACACTGTATTAGGGATGAGCTTCGTGTTCGAGTCGAACACACGTTCAACTCGAACATCGGCTGTTCGATCGTTCGACGAAGATCGAACAATATGGGCCGTTCGCGCCAAATTCGAGTGACGCGAACGGCCCACAATACACTGCGCCATCGCAGTGCAATCCCGGCGCTGTGATTGGCCAAGCATGCACTGTGACCCCGCATGCTTGGCCAATCACAGCGCCAGCAGCGAGGAGAGCCATAATTGGCCACAGGCAGGATGCCTGTGGCCAATCATAGCTCAGAGGGGTTTAGTACACGCCCCACACTATAAAAGGCCGCCAGCGCGGCGGCCTTGTGCAGTGTGTTCCAGCGTGCTGGGAAAGAGCTACATAGGCAGGGACAGTGTGTTCTACGTTGTGTTCTTTTCTCAGGCATCTGCAGGAGTTGCTGTTCATTGCTGTTCTCTAAGATAGATAGGCAGGCAGGGACAGTGTGTTCTTTTCTCAGGCATCTGCAGGAGTTGCTGTTCATTGCTGTTCTCTAAGCTAGATAGGCAGGCAGGGACAGTGTGTTCTTTTCTCAGGCATCTGCAGGAGTTGCTGTTCATTGCTGTTCTGTAAGCTAGATAGGCAGACAGGGACAGTGTGTTCTTTTCTCAGGCATCTGCAGGAGTTGCTGTTCATTGCTGTTCTCTAAGCTAGATAGGCAGGCAGGGACAGTGTGTTCTTTTCTCAGGCATCTGTAGCAGTTAGTGGGTGTTGTGTGCCCCAGCACAGTATACACCTGTATATACCTGTCATTGCTGTTCTCTAAGCTAGATAGGCAGGCAGGGACAGTGTGTTATTTTCTCAGGCATTTGCAGCAGTTAGTGGGTGTTGTGTGCCCCAGCACAGTATACACCTGTATATACCCATCATTGCTGTTCTCTGATACAGGCATCTGCAGGAGTTAGTGGGTGTTGTGTGCCCTAGTACAGTATACACATGTATATACCCGTCATTGCTGTTCTCTAATACAGGCATCTGCAGGAGTTAGTGGGTGTTGTGTGCCCTAGTACAGTATACACCTGTATATACCCGTCATAGCTGTTCTCTAATACAGGCATCTGCAGCAATTAGTGGGTGTTGTGTGCCCTAGTACAGTATACACCTGTATATACCCGTCATTGCTGTTCTCTAATAAAGGCATCTGCTGGAGTTAGTGGGTGTTGTGTGCCCTAGTACAGTATACACCTGTATATACCCATCATTGCTGTTCTCTAATACAGGCATCTGCAGGAGTTAGTGGGTGTTGTGTGCCCTAGTACAGTATACACCTGTAAATACCCGTCATAGCTGTTCTCTAATACAGGCATCTGCAGGAATTAGTGGGTGTTGTGTGCCCTAGTACAGTATACACCTGTATATACCCGTCATTGCTGTTCTCTAATACAGGCATCTGCTGGAGTTAGTGGGTGTTGTGTGCCCTAGTACAGTATTCACCTATATATACCCATCATTGCTGTTCTCTAATAAAGGCATCTGCTGGAGTTAGAGGGTGTTGTGTGCCCTAGTACAGTATAAACATGTATATACCCGTCATTGCTGTTCTCTAATAAAGGCATCTGCTGGAGTTAGTGGGTGTTGTGTGCCTCCAGCACAATATACACTACCCAATTGCTGGTTTTCCCATCTCCCTGCAGGCCATTACTATGTCTGGAAGGCCAACAAGGAGAGGCAGACAGTCACGAGCCAATAAAAGAGGGCAAGCAGGCTCTGTGTCTAGAGACAACAGTGCTGGTCGTGGACGCGGTGCATCGTCATGAGCACGTGGCCATGGGACACGCTTGTCCTTATTTTCGGCAGCTGGACGTGTTGAGCTGCATCATGCCAAAGACTTGGTAGAGTGGATGACCAAGCCCTCCTCATCCTCCTCATCCTCTCTCACCCAGGCTCAGGGTACTGTCAAAGCTGCTGCCAAAGCATTTTCTTCCCTCGTATCAATGTCATCATCAGTCACTCCTTCCCCCCCATGTCCTCCTGAGGAGTCCCCCGAACTGTTTGACCACAGTGTTGGGTACATGCTCCAGGAGGATGCCCAGTGTTTCAAAGGGTCTGAAGATGATACCCAGCTAGAGGAAGGCAGTAGCGTGAGAGCAGAGAGAGGGGATGCTCAAGAAGGACAGCAATCTGGCAGTCATGTTCCAGCAGCTGCAGCATACTGCCAGATTGGCTCCAGAGATGAGGAGGGAGGGGATGATGAGGTCACTGACTCCACATGGGTGCCTGATAGGAGAGAGGAGGAGGAGGATGAGGAGGAGGCACATCTCCAATGAGGCAGGATGCCCTCCGGGGGCCAGCGTAAGGGCAGCACACCGACTGAATCACACCGCAGAGCTCCGCCTGTGCAGGGCGCTGCCTCTGCCCGTTATTCCAAAAGTTCTTTGGTGTGGGCCTTTTTTGAGTCGAGTGCATCAGATCGCACCACTGCTGTTTGCAACATATGTCTCAAGTGTATTTCGCGTGGCCAAAACATCAGCCGCTTGGGCACCACATGCTTGACCAGACATATGTTGACCTGCCATGCAGCTCGTTGGCAAGCCTACCTTAAAGACCCACACCAAAGAACAAAGCGGACCTCTCCTTGCTCCTCATCAGCTGGGATCTCCAAACCCACTGTACCTTCAGTCCTCTCTGAAACCTGCACTGAGAGGAATGAAGGTGTAGAATTAGGTGTGTCACAGCCAAGTACTTGCGGGCACTCTGCTAGCAGTACACCGACGTCCGATTATAGCAGGCAAATTTCCCTGCCCCAGCTGCTGGACCGTCGAAAGAAGTTCACTCCCAGCCATCCACATGCCCAGCGGTTGAATGCTAGCTTGGCTAAATTGCTAGCACTTCAACTGCTGCCTTTTCAGTTGGTAGACTCGGCCCCCTTCCGTGAGTTTGTGCAATGTGCGGTTCCTCAGTGGCAGGTTCCCAAACGCCACTTTTTCTCACGGAAGGCGATTCCGGCTCTCTACCGGCATGTGGAAGGCAATGTCCATGCCTCGCTGGACAGGGCGGTCAGCGGTAAGGTGCATATTACCGCTGACTCATGGTCCAGCAGGCATGGACAGGGACGTTACCTTTCTTTCACGGCCCATTGGGTCACTCTTTGGGCAGCTGGGAAGGATGCAGGACAAGGTGCAGTAGTGTTGGAGGTTGTTCCGCCGCCACGCCTCCAAAATGCTACTACTGGTTGTGACACACCTCTCTCCTCCACCCCCTCCTCTTCTTCTTCCTCCATGGCCTCTTCCTGTGCTTTGTCCTCGGAACCAGTGGTGCTCCGTAGGCATTCAAGGGGCTACGCAAGTACGCAGGCAAAAAGATGCCATGCTGTGCTTGCGCTGGTGTGTTTGGGGGACAGGAGCCACACTGGGGCAGAGGTTCTGTCAGCTCTGCAGGGGCAGGCCGAGAGGTGGTTGACGCCACGCCAGCTTAAGCCAGGAATGGTGGTTTCCGACAATGGCACCAACCTCCTCTCCGCCCTCCGACAGGGACAACTGACCCATGTGCCCTGTGTGGCTCACGTCCTTAACCTGGTGGTGCAGGGGTTCTTGGGCAGGTACCCAGGCTTACAGGATGTCCTGAGGCAGGCCAGGAAAGTCTGTGTGCATTTCCGCAGATCATATAATGTAAGTGCTCGGCTGGCTGAGCTGCAAAAGGAGTTGAACCTGCCCAAGAACCGCCTTATATGTGACATGCCCACCAGGTGGAACTCAACGTTGGCCATGCTGCAGAGGCTGCACACACAGCAGAGGGCCATCAATGAGTACCTGTGCGACTACAGCACCAGGACAGGGTCAGGGAAGCTTGGGTTTTTTTTCACCACGCCAGTGGGGCATGATCAGGGATGCATGCACTGTCCTGGCACCATTTGAGGAGGCCACAAGGATGGTGAGCAGTGACAGTGCATGCATCAGTGACACTGTACCTCTTGTCCACCTGTTGGAGCATACGGTGTGTGGAATAATGGACAGGGCACTTGAGGCAGAACAGAGGCAGGAAGAGGAGGACTTCCTTGCCTCTCAAGGTCCCCTTTACCCAGACAGTGTTCCTTCTGTCCCATCCATCACACAGGAAGAGGACGAGGAGGACAAGGAGGAGGAGGAGGATTGTGTCAGCATTGAGGTGGAGCATGGCACTCAGCATCAACAGCAGCAGTCTTTTAGGGATGATTTACAGTCCCAACAAACCCGTGGACTTGTACGTGGCTGGCAGGAGGTGGCTGTGGATCATGTCGTCCTTAGTGACCCAGAGGACTCCGGACCGAATGCCTCAGCTAACCTAAGCTGCATGGCCTCCCTGATCCTGCAAAGTCTGCGGAAGGATCCTCGTATTCTTCGGATCAAGGAGAGGGACCATTACTGGCTGGCCACTCTCCTTGATCCACGGTACAAGGGTAAGGTTGCGGACCTTATCTTGCAGTCGCAGAGGGAGCAGAGGATGAGACGACTCCGGGAGGCCTTGCAGAAAGGTCTGTGCAGTGCATTCCCAGAGACTGGGAGGTTACAAACTCCTGGTCCTGGACAAAGAGTTGCTGAGGCTTCGGTCAGTAGCAGAAGGAGCGGTGGAGAAGGTGGCCATCTGACCGATGCGTTCAGACAATTTTTTAGTCCACAGCCCCAAGGTATGATCGGTTCCAGCAACCATCGCCAGCGTCTGAATTACATGGTGCAGGAATACCTAGGGGCAAGGTCAGACTTGGACTCCTTTCCCACCGAAAATCCTCTGGCTTACTGGGTCTTGAGGATGGATCACTGGCCAGAGCTTGCACAGTATTCAATTGAGCTACTGGCCTGTCCTGCAAGCAACGTTCTTTCGGAACGCACATTCAGTGCTGCTGGAGGCTTTGTCACTAGTGTTGAGCGAACCCGAACTGTAAAGTTCGGGTCCGTACCGAACTTTAGCTTTTTCCCGAACCCGAACCCGGACTTTGCGCAAAAGTCCGGGTTCAGGTTCGGCAATCTAATTACGCATTTAGAAATGCTTCAGGGTCCAGCCAATCACCTTTTGATTAGCTGGTGTGCCCTTAGAGGCCATCATAGCCATGCCTACTAATGGCATGGCTGCGATTGGTCAGTGCAACATGTGACCCAGCTTCTATATAAGCTAGAGGCACACAGCACACACGTCACTCTGCTTCAGAATAGATAGGGAGAGGATCTAGTCTGCTGCTGCTGCTTTTAGGGAGAGATAGAAAAATACATGAGTTAGTCCTGATTCTGGAATCTGAGGGAAAAGATAGAGACAGTGTAGTGTAGGGCCAGGTTCCTGTTTTTTGCTTTTAGGGAGAGAGATATATTATATAGGAATAGGAGTCCAGATTCAGAGATATAACTCAGCGATCTGCATAGGTTTACCTGTTTGTGTTGCAGTGCAGTCTTTTTACACTGCTATGAGCCCAGTGTCAGAGAAAATCTACCTTTTATCTACAAGCTCAGTGCACCAGCACTGCATATATTACGTTGAGAGATACACCGTTTCCATACTGTGGGTGTGGGTGTATTCTGCTCTTGTAAAAAGATCCATTTAGGACAAAAAAAAGGCACTTTATTGTGCTCTTTTCCAAAAGACCCATTTGGCAAAAAAAGACCCGTTTAGGGCAAAAAATTAAAAAAAATTGCACTTTAATGTACGCTTGCAAAAAGAGCCATTTAGGGCCACAAAAAAATATTTTGCAGTGTGTTATACATATGTGGAGGTGCGTGAAATAAACAATTTATATATAGTTTTCTTTTACTGTGCTATACTAAAAAAAAAACATTTTTTTTAATAGCATTTTCTGCAGTTCTGTAGCTGTGCGATTCAGCGGTTACGTACTGTGGGTGTATTGTGGTCTTCCAAAAAACGCCATTTAGGGCCACAAAAAATATTTTGCAGTGTGTTATACATATGTGGAGGTGTGTGAAATAAACAATTTATATATAGTTTTCTTCTACTGTGCTATACTAAAAAAACTAAATTTTTTTTGAATAGCATTTTCTGCAGTTCTGTAGCTGTGCGATTCAGCGGTTACGTACTGTGGGTGTATTGTGGTCTTCCAAAAAACGCCATTTAGGGCCACAAAAAATATTTTGCAGTGTGTTATACATATGTGGAGGTGTGTGAAATAAACAATTTATATATAGTTTTCTTCTACTGTGCTATACTAAAAAAAAACATTTTTTTTTATAACATTTTCTGCAGTTCTGTAGCTGTGCGATTCAGTGGTTACGTACTGTGGGTGTATTGTGGTCTTCCAAAAAACGCCATTTAGGGCCACAAAAAATATTTTGCAGTGTGTTATACATATGTGGAGGTGTGTGAAATAAACAATTTATATATAGTTTTCTTCTACTGTGCTATACTAAAAAAAACCATTTTTTTTGAATAGCATTTTCTGCAGTTCTGTAGCTGTGCGATTCAGCGGTTACGTACTGTGGGTGTATTGTGGTCTTCCAAAAAACGCCATTTAGGGCCACAAAAAATATTTTGCAGTGTGTTATACATATGTGGAGGTGTGTGAAATAAACAATTTATATATAGATTTCTTCTACTGTGCTATACTAAAAAAAAAACATTTTTTTTGAATAGCATTTTCTGCAGTTCTGTAGCTGTGCGATTCAGCGGTTACGTACTGTGGGTGTATTGTGGTCTTCCAAAAAACGCCATTTAGGGCCACAAAAAATATTTTGCAGTGTGTTATACATATGTGGAGGTGTGTGAAATAAACAATTTATATATAGTTTTCTTCTACTGTGCTATACTAAAAAAAGAAAAACATTTTTGAATAGCATTTTCTGCAGTTCTGTAGCTGTGCGATTCAGCGGTTACGTACTGTGGGTGTATTGTGGTCTTCCAAAAAACGCCATTTAGGGCCACAAAAAATAGTTTGCAGTGTGTTATACATATGTGGAGGTGTGTGAAATAAACAATTTATATATAGTTTTCTTCTACTGTGCTATACTAAAAAAAAACATTTTTTTTGAATAGCATTTTCTGCAGTTCTGTAGCTGTGCGATTCAGCGGTTACGTACTGTGGGTGTATTGTGGTCTTCCAAAAAACGCCATTTAGGGCCACAAAAAATATTTTGCAGTGTGTTATACATATGTGGAGGTGTGTGAAATAAACAATTTATATATAGTTTTCTTCTACTGTGCTATACTAAAAAAATAACATTTTTTTTGAATAGCATTTTCTGCAGTTCTGTAGCTGTGCGATTCAGCGGTTACGTACTGTGGGTGTATTGTGGTCTTCCAAAAAACGCCATTTAGGGCCACAAAAAATATTTTGCAGTGTGTTATACATATGTGGAGGTGTGTGAAATAAACAATTTATATATAGTTTTCTTCTACTGTGCTATACTAAAAAAAAACATTTTTTTTTTAATAGCATTTTCTGCAGTTCTGTAGCTGTGCGATTCAGCGGTTACGTACTGTGGGTGTATTGTGGTCTTCCAAAAAACGCCATTTAGGGCCACAAAAAATATTTTGCAGTGTGTTATACATATGTGGAGGTGTGTGAAATAAACAATTTCTAAATAGTTTTCTTCTACTGTGCTATACTAAAAAAAAAAAATTTTTTGAATAGCATTTTCTGCAGTTCTGTAGCTGTGTGATTCAGCAGTTACGTACTGTGGGTGTGTTCTGCTCTTCCAAAAACACCCATTTAGGGCAACATCCTAAATTTGGAAAATATGAGGAGAAGGTCAAAGGGACGTGGTGGCCCCGGTCGTGGTGCTGCTGGTGGAGCTCCTGTTGCAGGGAGAGGACGTGGTGGATCTGTGCCAGATACACGCACAAGTGAAACACCTCCCTCAGGTGCGAGTAGGCGACCGAGCCTGTGGCGGTATTTTGTCGCACCTAATGAGGCTATACGAATGTTTAGGCCAGGACAAGTACAGGCGATAGTAGATTGGGTTGCTGACAGTGCCTCGGGTTCCTTCACATTGTCTCCCACCCACTCTTCTGATGAAAGATCAGAGTTGGCACCTGAAACCCATGTCCATCAGTCTTTCACCTCACCCCCTTGCAAATCAGCCAAGCAGTCTGAGCCCCAAATCATGCAGCAGTCTCTTCTGCTTTTCGATGACTCTGTTAGCAGGGTTTCCCAGGGCCATCCACCTAGCCCTGCCCCAGAAGTGGAAGAGATTGAGTGCACCGATGCCCAACCACTTATGTTTCATGATGAGTACATGGGAGGACCATCGCAGCACGTCTCGGATGATGACGAAACACAGGTGCCAACTGCTGCTGCTTTCGCAATTGTGCAGACAGACAAGGAGGGCAGGGGCGAAGACTGGGTGAAAGATGATGTGGAGGACGATGAGGTCCTCGACCCCACATGGAATCAACGTTATGCAGGTGACCAGTGTAGTTTGGAGGAAGAGGCGGTGGTCGCACAGAGCCACCAGCACAGCAGAAGAGGGAGCAGGGTGCAAAAGCGGAGCGTCCGTCCCCTAGACAGTATGTCTGCTACTGCCCAAAGCAGCAAGGGACCGAGCACACCAAAGCCAGGTCCAAGGAGTTCCCTAGCGTGGCAGGTCTTCACACAATGTGCTGATGACAAGACACAAGTGGTTTGCACGCTGTGCAATCAGAGCCTGAGACGAGGCATAAACGTTCTCAACCTGAGCACAACCTGCATGACCAGGCATCTAAGTGCAAAGCACGAGCTGCAGTGGAGTAGACACCTCAAAAACCAAGAAAGGTCTCTGGCTCCTCCTGCTTCCTCTTCTGCTGCAGTCTCGGCCTCTTCATCCACCTCTGTAGTGACAGTGGCACCTGCCACCCCGCAAACAGAGGATCTGCCAGCAACACTACCACCTGGGTCACCAACCATCTCCACAATGTCCCATGGAAGCGTTCAGCTCTCTATCTCCCAAACATTGGAGTGGAAGAGGAAGTACCCCCCTAGCCACCCGCGATCCCTGGCCCTGAATGCCAGCATTTCAAAACTCCTGGCCTTTGAAATGCTGTCATTCCGTCTGGTGGAGACGCAGAGTTTTAAAAGCCTGATGGCATTGGCTGTCCCACAGTACGTCGTGCCCAGCCGCCACTACTTTTCCAGGCGAGCCATCCCTTCCCTGCACAACCAAGTGGGGGACAAAATCAGGTGTGCACTGCGCAATGCCATCTGTGGCAAGGTCCACCTAACTACGGATGCGTGGACCAGTAAGCACGGTCAGGGACGTTATATCTCCCTAACAGCACACTGGGTAAATGCAGTGGCGGCTGGGCCTGAGGCAGATAGCAGTTTGGCGCATGTCCTTCCACCACCGAGGATTGCAGGGCGCTTCAGTTTGCCTCCTGTTGCTAACTCCTCCTACTCCGCTTCCTCATCCTCTACCGCCTCCTCATCCGGTCAGCGTAACACCTTCACCACCAACTTCAGCACAGTCAGGGGTAAACGACAGCAGGCAGTTTTAAAACTTTCCTGTTTGGGGGAAAAACCCCACATCGCGCAGGAGTTGTGGAGGGACATGGAACAACAGACCAATGAGTGGTTGCTGTCAGTGAGCCTCAAGCCCGGCCTGGTGGTGTGCGATAATGGGCGAAATCTCGTAGCAGCTCTGGGCCTAGCCAGTTTGACGCACATCCCTTGCCTGTCGCATGTGCTGAACTTGGTGGTCCAGCGGTTCCTTAAAAATTACCCCAATATGCCAGAGCTGCTGCAGAAAGTGCGGGCTGTCTGTGCGCACTTTCGGCGTTCTCCCTCTGCTGCTGCTCGCCTGTCAGCGCTGCAGCGTAACTTCGGCCTTCCCGCTCACCGCCTCATATGTGACGTGCCCACAAGGTGGAACTCCACCTTGCACATGCTGGCCAGACTGTGCGAGCAGCAGCAGGCGATAGTGGAGTTTCAGCTGCAGCAATCACGCGTGAGTCGCTCTGCGGAACAGCACCACTTCACCACCAATAACTGGGCCTCCATGCGAGACCTGTGTGCCCTGTTGCGCTGTTTTGAGTACTCCACCAACATGGCCAGTGCCAATGACGCCATTCTCAGCGTTACTATCCCAGTTCTATGCCTCCTTGAAAAAACGCTTCGGGCGATGATGGAAGAGGATGTGGCACAGGAGGATGAGGAGGAGGAGGAGGAAGCGGGATCATTTCAAAGGCTTTCAGGGCAGTCTTTCACAAGTGGCTACGAGGGTGGGTTCCTGCACCAACAAACGCCAGGTACACAATTGTCCAGCAGAAAGGGCACAGTTCTGGAGGATGACGAGGTGGAGGAGGAGATGGAGGAGGAGGAGGAGGAGGAGCCATTTTCACAGCAGGGTGGCACCCAGACCAGCTCTTGGCCATCACTGGTGCGTGGCTGGGGGGATACAGAGGACACATACGATACACCTCCCACAGAGGACAGCTTTTCTTTGCCTCTGGGCAGCCTGGCACACATGAGCGATTACATGCTGCAGTGTTTCCGTAATGACCGCCGAGTTGTCCACATTTTAACTGGTGCTGATTACTGGGTGGCCACCCTGCTGGATCCCCGTTACAAGGACAACGTACCATCCTTAATTTCCTCACTGGAGCGGGATCGTAAGATGCGCGAGTACAAGCGCACGCTGGTAGACGCGCTGCTGGTGGCATTCCCACCTGACAGCGGGCGTACGGTGGAAGCACAAGGCGAAGGCAGAGGAGGAGGAAGAGGTCGCCAACGCAGCCGGGGCACCGGCAGCACCTCAGAAGGCAGGGTTAGCATGGCCGAAATGTGGAAAAGCTTTGTCAGCACGCCACAACAACCAGCACCACCAGCTGAGATGGAACGTCAGCATTTCACCAACATGGTTGAGCAGTATGTGTCCACAGGCCTACACGTACTGGATGACGGGTCTGCCCCCTTTAACTTCTTAGTCTCCAAATTGGGCACATGGCCTGAGCTTGCCCTTTATGCCTTGGAGGTGCTGGCCTGCCCTGCAGCCAGTGTATTATCTGAACGTGTATTTAGCACGGCAGGGGGCGTTATCACAGACAAGCACAGCCGCCTGTCCAGAGCCAATGTGGACAAGCTCACGTTCATTAAAATGAACCAGGCATGGATCCCACAGGACTTGTCCGTACCTTCTGCAGAATAGACATGTATACCGGTGTTGTGACAAAAACTGTCCGGCCATCGGATTGTGTCCGGCCCGTACTGCGAAGGCGCAGCGCTTGCGCAGTACAGAGGACAAGGAGATTCACAAAATCTCCGAAGATGAACGGCGCCTGCGCTGTGAGTGCAGGTTCAAGCCCCACCATCCAAGTGGACATACGTTAGCATATAATAACAGGGCCCCTCACGGGCTCGCTTCGATCACCACGCTTCGGGCACGGCCTCACTTGGCTCGGCTTGAACCACGGATGGTGTGGCCTTCACCTGAACTCACCATGCAGGCGCCGTTCGTCTTGGGAGATTTTCGAAATCCACTTGTCCTACATACTGAGCAAGCGCAGTACAGGGTGGACACTATTTGACGGGGGACAGAATTCGACACATCACTGGCCTTACCCAGCCATTGTTGTATTTTTGAACCAGTGTTGGCTACCTCGTCCTCCTCCACCGCCGCTCCCACCTACACAGCCACATCCACCGCCACCTCAACCTCCTACTCCATATGGACCTCGTCCTCCTAGGTCAAGATTATAATTTTTATTTTATTTTTTTGTAGCGCACAGATCCTTTCCCCCTTACCTGCCTTTATGTTGTTGGCTCCTCGCAGGAGTGAGAAAGGCACACCGCACTACCAGCCCGTACCCCCCTATATAAAGAGGATGAGCGGTGTACTTGATGGGCCGTGTCCACAGCCGGAGTCAAAACTCCTCCAGAGGATGATTCTTACCTCTACTGTAGGTAGAGGCAAGTCCTTTAATTCCCAGTAAAGTCAATGTCCACACCAGCTGAAATTACAACTCTTATTCTCTCATGGCAAAATAAATTGTACTCGGATAGAAAAGGTTAGAGCAAAGAAACAGGACAGCTTAAGGTGTGGAGGAGGTCCAGGCACAAACGTAGCACATACACTTCACTGCTTAGGTTTCTCAAACAGTTTTAGGTGCACGGTCTCTGCCACAGACCTTGAGGTTGGTCTCTGCCACAGACCGGGTGTACAAGGCCCCTGCCACGGACCTGGAGAACTTTGGTCTCTGCCACAGACCAGGGTGTATAAGGCCCCTGCCACGGGCCGGGTGAATAAGGCCTCTGATACAGTCAAGATGACCTTGAGCTTCTCCTTCTACGAACCTAGCCCATATCAAGGGGAAGACATCTCTCCAGGGAGTCAACAGACCCTTCCATCACCGTGACTCCCGCATCGGTCCATCAGAATGATCCTCCCTTCCCTGGAACAGGGTCCCCTACACGAGGCGGCACCCTAAGACTCCTCAACCCTTAGCGGACTCCAGACGAAGGCTCTGGACTTCAGGCTTTACTCCCACACCTAGGCCTCCATACCCAGGGCAGCAGGAACTCCAGGATAGTACCTCACCCCGGGCTAAAGGTACCTGAGATGGAACAGGAACACATGCACCCAGGCCGAAGGCACCTGAGCGTGGACCCCACTGAACATCAGCCCCCAGGCCAAAGGTCCCCTTTTATATGCTCTCCCGGCATGCACAGCAGGTTCCCCACCCCGCTGTACTACTGCCAAGAGGGGACACAAAAGGCACAGCACTGTATCGGCGGTTCAACCCTAGCCTACCATGGCAGCGCCACCTGTAGGCCGCAGGGAACTGCACACCAATACTGTCCCCCGAGGACAAAATGGTCCATGAATCCTACAGAATTAGGGTGTTTGAGCCTATTTACCACTCAAAAACTTCCCTTAAATTTAGCACCCCGATACATTTTTATTTCAAAGTATTTTATTTTCCCACTAGCTTATCCATTAAATTGAATAATTTATTCCAGAAAGGGCATATTCTGGGGCATTCCCACCATATGCGTTGCATCGTGCCGTTGAGTTTCTGAGGTTCTTAATGACTTCCTGTACCTCTTCTGCTGAAAAGGGGGCCTCCAGCATATTTTTTTATTTTTTTATTTTTTTTATGTTATTTTAAGTTATTTCCCTATCCACATTTGTTTGCAGAGCACTTGCCATGCTCTTAACAACATTTTGCTGCCATTTACAGCCCTCTAGCCCTTTCCATTACTTTTTTAGAGCCTTTTTAGTCCTTAGAAGTCTGGGTCCCCATTGACTTCAATGGGGTTCGGGTTCGGGTTCGGGTTAAAGTTCGGTCATGAACCCAAACTTTTTTCTGAAGTTCGACCGAACCCGTCGAACCCGAACATCCAGGTGTCCGCTCAACTCTATTTGTCACGTATCACAGGGTGCGCCTGTCCACTGACTCGGTTGATCGACTGACCTTCATAAAGATGAACCAGTCTTGGATCACCACCAGCTACCAAGCACCTGAAGCTGATATAACAGAATAATTTATTTTAAAATGTCACATCCCTTCAAGACTGCCTATGCTGATGCTGAGTGACTGTCCTGTTATGTTGACTGACTATCCTCCTCCTCCTCAATGATCTGATTCATGATGATAGCTTGGAAGAACATTTTTGGTTCTGGGTGCCGCCACCAGTGGCTAAGGCCCAATTTTTCAGCCCCTGTTTAACAGGGGCATGTAATTACAATTTTTTATGCAATGCTTTGCAGCAGGGCTCATTCCTGCACTCCAACTAGAGTATCTGGGAGAGGTTGCAGTGTTGTGGCACCAGCACCAGTGCCTAAGGCCCAATTTTTCAGCCCCTGTTTAACAGGGGCGTGTAATTACAATTTTTGATGCAATACTTTGCAACAGGGCTCATTGCTGTGCTCCGAGTACAGTATCTGTGAGGGGTTGCAGTGTTGTGGCACCAGTGCCTAAGGCCCAATTTTTCAGACCCTGTTTAACAGGGGCGTGTAATTACAATTTTTGATGCAATACTTTGCAACAGGGCTCATTGCTGTGCTCCAAGTACAGTATCTGTGAGGTGTTGCAGTGTTGTAGCTCCAGTGCCTAAGGCCCAATTTTTCTGCCCCTGTTCAACAGGGGCATGTAATTACAATTCTTGATCTAATAATTTACAGTAGGGCCCATTCATGCGCCCACCAAGAGTAACTGTGAGGGCTGACAGTGTTGTAGCACCAGCACCACCACCAAAGGCCCAATTTTTCCTACCACTGTTCAACAATGGCATGTAATTACAATTCCTGATATAATAGTTCACAGCAGGGCATTCCAGCGCCCACCAAGAGTAACTGTGAGGGCTCACAGTGTTGTGGCAACACCAACATCTAAGGGGCAAATTTCAGTAGAGTATATACGGCAGGCCCCTACTTTCAAACATCCATCTTACAAACGACTCCTACTTGCAAACGGAAGGAGACAACAGGAAGTGAGAGGAAATCTACCCCTAGGAAGGGAAATTATCTCCTGTAAGAGTTAATATGGGAAAAATGTGTCTCCTCACTACGGATGCTTTATCACCAATCCTTGTTTCAATAAAAACCCCACTTTTTAAAAACATTTGTCATTGGGACGGAAAGTGAGGTGAAATGTTCTGAACAGGTGCACAGACAGCAAAACAAATGTTACAGGGGTGATAACCCTTCCCTATGTTTTCCAAGAGGCTAAAAAATTGATTTTTGGGCTGGAGCTACACTTAAACAATGTAACTGTTCAAAATTACAAACAGATTCTACTTAAGAACAAACCTACAGTCCCTTTCTTGTTTGCACCGCCTGTATACTGCTGTTCAGAGTATATAGGGCCTTTTTTTATTTTGGGTGCGGGGTTCCCCTTAATATCCATACAAGACCCAAAGGGGCTGGTATTAGGCTGGGGTGGGGGGGTAATGGGCTGGGGTGGGGGGGTGATGGGGTAGCCATGTCATTTTTCTCAAAGATTTTCATCCATATTACTGGGACCAGACAATACATTAAAGCCGCAAGCAGTTTTAAATGGCTTTTTTCCTTTACAAATGTCATTTTGTGCAGGGACAGTTCTAAACACGGGAAACACATGCCACTTCACAGGCATACTTTAGACACCCCCCAGGTACGATATTTAAAGGAATATTTCACCTTTCTTTTTCACTTTATGCATCATTAAAATGACTGCTCCCGAAAAACGGCCATTTTTAAAACTTTGTTTTGCATTGATACATGTCCCCTGGGGCAGAACCCGGGTCCCCAAACTCTTTTTAGGACAATAACATGCATATTAGTTGTTATAATTAGCACTTTAGATTTTGAACGTTCGCGTCCATTGTATTTAATAGGGTTCTAACGTTCACGCAAACTTTCGGTCCGTTAGAAGGTTCTGGTGCAAACTGAACCGAGGGGTGTTCGGCTCATCCCTACACTGTATATGGTCTTGTATTGAGGTGTTTATACTGGGAACATAGTTGAGGCTACAATAACAATCTTGGTACCATTTTTTTTCATCCAAAGATTCTCTTTAAAGCAAAAGTGATCAGAACGGCAGAAGCTCCTCTCCCCCAAGCACCACTGCCATATTTAGTGGGATCTTCAATTCCATCAAGGAGGCCAGTACCAATGCAAACACCTTGGTCTCCTTCAGTTAGAAGAGTGACAGTATTAGAAGTTCCCTACTCTCTTCTGTGTTAACAGAACTGGTATTTATGAGGATTTAGTCACTTCTGGTTCCGGTTTGTTTATTGACAAGTCGTTTACAGCTTGTACATCAGAGACCAAAGGAGTGGACTGGGATCTCTCCATAAGGAGGACCTGTCACGGCCCATGCTATCACTAGGGATGTTGTTCATTCGTTGAGATAGCAAAGCTATATAAAGCTGATAAAAGCAAAACAAAAACTTAAATATACAGTGTAAAAAAACAATACATTTTAAATGTTTAAAGTGCCCCTGTCTCCTCTTGCTCTCGTGCAAATGCGAACACGCAAGTAGGTTCCACATGAAATTATTGTGTGACATGAGAAATTGCAATATCCACCACTTTATTCTCTTAAGCCTCTGCTTAAAAATGTATATAGCGCTTGGGGGTTCTAAGTATTTTTCTAACAAATGCAGATTTTTTCATATATGGGAGAAATGTCAAAATTGGCCTGGTGGTCAAGTGCTTAACCAGCATGCAGTATAGGTATGGTATAGTCTCGACATAGGTTCCAGGTAGATGTGGTTCAGATGTTGTAAATGTTCAGTGTAATGCGGTATAGAGTTGGTATAGGTGCAGTCTAGGTTTGGAATAAGCGCAGTAATGAGTGCAGTATGGGTCTGTATTGGGTACACTTAGTGTCCTGCTAGCAATATAAGTAATGGGGAAATAGCCCTCTCTCCAGTAACCATGATGCTGCGGTGATCTCTTACCACTGGTGATCAGTGGTGGGAAACAGAGGGCGAGTGGACACTCCAGTCTTCTTGCAGCAGTGGTGCAGGTCCTGCAATGTGGGTGGTGCTGCGCTGCCCCTGGGTGTCTCAGGCTCGGATCTCTGCTGGTTTAGCCTCCCACTGACAGGCGAATATCATGATAGAGGTGCTCTCTCACCAATTCCCTCATTGCAAAGAAGGAAAACCTACCCTGGTGTCCTGTCGAGAAATGCCCCCCTGTCTAATAAGGCTCGCCCGAAACTGCGCATTCGCTGTACGGAGCCGCCAAAAGCCACAGAACATCGGAATTTACGATCAGCTGTAGACGGCGCCTGCGCACAATACCCTACATTGTACCACATGCTCCAGATGCTCGTCTGCAAGGGGTGGATTTCTCCATGATGGCCGTGTGTGAGGGGCGGATGCCTACAGAAGGGGGAGTATTTTGTAATGATGGGCAGTGCTACTGCTTGTGTTACCTAGCTAAATAGGCCCTGCAAACCCGCCCATCAACATTGAAAAACCCGACCCCATATTAACAGCACTGCTCATCATTACAAAATACGCCCCTTTCTGAAGAAATTCGCCCCTTGCAGACTTGCACAAGCATCGGGAGTGTGTGGCACAATGTCGGCTATTGTGCGCAGGCGCCGTCTACAGCTCATCGTAAATTCCGATGTTCGGAGGGTTTCCGGCGGCTCCACACTGCGCAAGCTCTGCGCATGCGCAGTACCAGGCGGGCATTATTCGACAGGGGGAATTTCTCATCAGAACAGCGGCAGTTGAAAAAAAAAATCATCTCTCCATTCTTCCTACTGCACAGTGCATATTGGGATCTGTAGTGTAACCATTGTAGTGTAGTCATTATATGGCTGCTGTCTCAAACTACAACTCCCAGAATTCTCATTGCTCTGCATAGAAGTCTATGGGCTTGCTTGATTTTAGCTCTCCTCTGCTGGCCAGAGTAGGATGGTGCAGCATAACATTAATGTTACAGTAGTGAGAGAGAGGCAAACAAATAGAGGCAAATAAATAACAACGTCTCCTTCTCCATGCCATTGTAGCCCAGCACCTACTGTAGCTATAAAAATATTAATTGTACATTTGTTCAGCTGTGTTTTACCTGTATTCTTTAAATACATGTTTAAAGCTAAAAAAAAAAAAAAATTATGCAAACAATGCAGATACCTGAAACTGACCTGGTATCAACCTCTTGCAGCCCGTGTACAGAAGAGTTAGAGTCTGAGAGATAGAAGCAGTTCAATCAGCCAATCAGTTCATATGCTAACAAGAAGCATATAGAAGATAGGAAGAGAAAGCAGAGTGATTGAGAGATGAACCTATTAGTGTGCTACTTCTTTTTTACTGTCCAGTTACAGGCTAGGGGTGGGCTTGTGACAGTCTTGGCATAGCCAAAGTGGTTTAAATGATACAGGCTGTCATTCAGTCCAGAAGACCAAGGACATCTGGTGGGAAAAAAAGAATACTGCAGTGGGGGGAACTTTGCCTCAAGCCCTGTACACATGGGTGGGAATCCTGTCTATTTGAAAACCGTTGGTTTCCCTGACGGGATTCCTGGCAAGCTTGTTTTGCCAAAACCTGTGTAGAGACGGCCACTCCAAAAAACGCTGTTCTTTTGAATAGCAGGAACGCGGTGATGTCATCGACTACGACGATCCGGCGCTCGTCACATTCGATGCCGTCGCCGCCATCTTGCTACACCCCACACTAACATTGTATGCTACCGTGCATGCGTCAAAGTCTTTTCGAGCATGTGCGGGTTTACCTTGGACAGGTAAGCATACAGATGATCGGTTTTCTCAGCAGGAAACACTCTGCCGAGAATCACGACAAGAAAAATAGAAAGCAGGTTCTCTATTTTTCTCGTTGAGATTCCCGGCAGTTTTACTGTTGAGAAACCATACTCATGAACGGTTTTCACAGCAAAGAGCTCTCCCAGCAGTTTTCTTGCCGAGAAAACCGGTCGTGTGTACGAGGCTTTAAAAGGATTGCAGGAAATTATTTTTTACTTGTCTTCTGCCTTAGGTAAAATTGCCAAAAAACAATAAAGCTGCTGCAGAAAACATATATAAAAGTTGATACAATAAAATGCAATGTAGAAATGTATGTGACACCTGGCAATTTTACCATTCGATAACGCCATTTGTGGAGAAGTTATATAGTCCGGTAACATAATATAGTTTACAATTTCTGTACATCAAGCAGGCAAAGTAAAGAGCAATCCTCAGTGAAGGAAATACGAGTGTATTCATGGCTTCAGTTTTTTATGTTGAAGAGCATAAACAAATGACTTAGCCATGCTCATAGACAGTTTGTAAATCTGTATTTGTACATATAAAGGAACCTTTATAAATGAATCTGGATGTATGAGTCAAGGCAACAATCTTGTGTAGTTGGTTAGTAGTAACTTGTCTGAGAACATCATAAGTGATTGTTCTTGAGATACATCAATGTTGCCATGTTTCAAATGTCAATGTGCCTTTTTATTTGATAGTAAAGACTTATGCGGCGTACACACGATCTTTTTTCATGCCATTTTTTAACCCCACGTTTTTCACGTCATTTTTTTTCATGTTTCCTCTCAAGCCTGTCTTGCGTACACACGATCATTTTTAAAAACGTTCAAGCAAAGCGCAGTGACGTACAACACGTACGACGGCACTATAAAGGGGAAGTTCCGTTCTAATGACGCCACCCTTTGGGACGCTTTTGCTAATTTCGTGTTACCGCGTGTTAGTAAAAGTTTGGTGAGAGACGATTCGCGCTTTTCAGTCTTCGTGCTTTGAAGATCGTTTTGTGGGGTTCAGTTTGTGCCTGTGGGTTCGTATCTGTCTTGCAGTGCTTGTAGTCAGTTCGTATCTGTTTATTCAGTGCGTTCTTGTCTGCTCGTTCCTGTTTTTCAGCTTGTTCTTCATAGGCCTTGCTGTTCTTCCGTTCGTTCTTCTAGTTCGTTCTGAGCTGCCGACCATTATCTAGCCATGTTGCGGCTACGTACTCGTCGTAGAGTTTGTGCTGTAGTTGGTGCCGGGGTTCATGCTGTATCCCGACTCCAGGCCATGAACAGGGTGAGGAGGAGTTCATGGACCAAGAATTGGTTGCTCCAGCGGCACCAGTTCTGTCATATGCCTTTGTTGCGGGAGATCAGGGAGAATAATCCTGAGGACTACAGGAATTTTCTCAGGATGTCTGACCCCGTATTTCAGCATCTGTTGGCTTTGGTGTCTCCCTACATTACCAGGCAGGACATCGTTATGCGTGAAGCCATCAGTGCTGAGCAGAGGCTCATTGCCACGTTGCGATACCTGGCGACTGGGAGAAGCCTGCAGGACCTAAAGTTCTCCACAGGCATATCCGCCCAGGCTCTGGGTATCATTATACCAGAGACGTGTTCTGCCATCCTTCAAGTTTTGCAGGAGGACTATATTAAGGTAAGTGTTCTTATTTTAAACCTCACATTGTATGTATTTCTTTGTTAATATTTTTTTTGGGGTTTATTAGCAGTCCCTAATTCCCATGATTCTTAGCTGCAGGGAATGTCCCCTTTCTCCACATGGTTATTTATTTTTGGGAATGTTTTTATTAGGCCTACATTTAAATTTGCCTTACCTAACCTCTCCAGCATGCTATCCTGGGGCCATACCCACCTTGCCTAGTCATTTCCATGTATTTTATTCTATGCTCCATCGTAGTGCTTTACCCTAAACGCACCCTAAAGATTGCCTAGGAATGTTACATTTTTTTAAACTTCATACAGAGTGCTACAGCCTTCATTTGTGATCTCCCCAACTCATCTTCACCCCCCCCAGTTTTTATTTTGGGTTTGTTTTTGGTTTGTTGTTGCTTACTAATAATGTTTTATTTTTTCGGTTTTTCCCAATGTTGGCCATGAATGGTTTTCTTAAATCTGCTTTCAATGTTTCTGTCTCAAAGTATTAATTTATTTTTAATTTAATTCCACAGTTCCCTTCTACGCCACATGAATGGCAGAATGTGGCATCTGAGTTTGCCCAACGATGGAACTTTCCGAACTGTGGAGGGGCCACCGACGGCAAACATGTTCGGGTCGTCCCACCACCCCATTCGGGATCCTTTTATTATAACTATAAGGGGTTCCACAGCATCGTCATGATGGCAGTGGTGTCGGCCACCTACAAATTCCTCTATGTGGACGTTAGCAAGAATGGCAGGATGTCTGATGGAGGAGTCTTTGCACAGACGGAGTTTGGGGAACGGCTCCTTTTGGATCAGCTGGCCTTGCCACCAGCGGAGCAGAATGTGGAGGGACTCCCATTTGTCTTTGTGGCGGATGAGGCGTTTGGCCTGGGTCCCCATTTGATGAGGCCATTCCCGCAACGCACCCTCACCCCTGAGAGGAGGGTGTTCAACTATCGGCTGGCCAGAGCAAGAAGGGTGGTGGAAAATGCCTTTGGCATCATGGTCAGCCGATTCCGCCTGTTCCTCACCTCCATCCACCTTGCCCCTTACAAATGGAACCATGTTGTAATGGCTTGTTGTGTGCTCCATAATTTTCTCAGGGTGCATTCAACCAATTATCTGACTTTGACTGGGCCTGAGGCCTCATTATTGGAAGCTGAAAATTTAGTGGCCCTGTAAGCTGGCCGTCCAGGCTTGGCCCCCCAAACTGGACATGAGGTCCGTCAACAATATGTTGATTATTTTGTGGGTAGGGGGGGCATTGATATGCCTGATGAATTTTAACATTATTATTTGTAAAAATAAAACTTTTTTGGAGAAAATATTGTTTTGGTGTTTTCATTTAATATTCTTTTAGGTTTCTCGTAGGTTTACCTAGTGCACTTGTAGTGCCATGTGTATTTTGCATTCTTAATTAGCCTTCATTGTCAGTGTAAACACAAAACATTGATTAGTTCACTTTGCACAACATTTACATAATGAAGCCACAAATTCTTGTTAAGAAAATACCTTTTTTTTATTTTTTTGGAGGAAACTTCCTTTTAAATGTAGATGTCCTAAAAATATTTTTGGGGTTAAAACGCATGAACAGCCATGCATAAAAAAAATATCAAAAAAAATTTGTGAAAATGTAAACATGTACTATTCATTAAAGCTTAAAAGAAAAACAAACCTGCCAAAACACAGCAAGTTCAATGTTCTTTTGTGTTAAAACATTATACACGCCCAAGCACAGCCATGATATTTTGTAGCTTTTCCTCAACCCGCTTGGTATTTTGCCTGATCTCTATCAAGTCTCCCTTTATTTTTTCAAGGTCACGACAGCAGACCATGAGGTATTGGATCAGGATCTGGGCACTGTGATGTGTAAACTTTTCGGGGTCTCCGGCCAGAACTGCACCTAAATAAAAAAAAATCATGTAGTATAGAATATGTAGGCCTACATCTATTAACCTGCATCTGTCTGGTTTGACACTGACCTGTTGTGGTGCCACTTTCCACTTCCACAACTTCACGTTCCTCTCCATCATGTGGTTCTGGGGGTATTGTTGAAGGTGTTGGATTTTTAGGCTCATCTGACGTAGCTTTTTGAAGCCCTATGGAGATTGCAATAAAAGGTATAGTTTCATTAGTAACTAATAATTTTTTGGCCACAAAAAAACATGAAAAATAGATTTGTAAAGATTATTTGGAAGTGTGGTCCATTTTTAAATGTACCCCCAGTGACAACCGGAACACATGATTGGATACATAGCCAAAACCAGAGCATATACTTTTTGAAACAAAGTTTGACACATTGTAACACCCCAAAGTATATACACAGGATCACCTGTGTGTGACACCCTAAAAATGTAGGGGTTTTGTCCCACACTTGTACTACTGCGTTCAGATGTTTAAGCAGCTGCTGAGCATTCTCTCCCTTAACATTACAATGCATACCCTTTTTTTTTTTATAAAATGTCATTTGGATTATAAAAATAAAGCAAATTGTTTACCAAATTTGCTCCCCAAAAAAAAATAAAAAATTTGGGTGTTCACACTGGATGATCCAAAAACATTGTTTTAGGAACTGTACGGAGAAAGAGGTTTACTACGTCCGTTTACTGTGCGGACGAACATGAAAGTTGGTATCTTTCACTGTACTATATCAAAGTCAAATATACACGACTTAATACAAGTAATAATCTTTAGCAGGGAAAATGAATAAAAAGTACTTACTTTTTCCTAAAACTTTCTTGATTCTTTTGTATTGGTCGGGCTCCCGCAACTTCAGATCAGACCATCGTTTTCTGAGCTGTTCCTTCGTTCTGCACACCCCGAATTTTTGGTGAAGAGTTTTGACCACTCTGCCCATAAATTTTGTCTTGACAAGATTAGGCCTTTTATACGGCCCATGCTTGGCATCATAATCCTCCCTCCTCAAAATGGCGACCATCTCCACCATTTCCTTGAATGACATGTTGGATGCCTTATATCTCCTGGATAGGGATTTGGGCTCCTCTGGAATTTCCTCCTCTGTAGAGGTAATCTCAGCCACCTGTGTCTCCACCATGTTGTTAAGCACTACGATGAGCGAGAAGGGGCGGGGAAAGTACAATATCGAACGTCAGGGGAGGGGAAAGCGTGCGGAGTTTCACGCATGCGCAGTGTATATCAAGTGAAGATCCATGTGTCGAAAATATGTTCATTTGGCGGGAGAGGGAGTTAGCAACGAACGTGTTGACCAAGGTACATAACATTTTAAGGATTTGGGTTTCATCAGAGGAGGAGATTTGGGGCTTGAAAATCTGTCAAAAATGCTGATTTGATGAATGTTGCCTGAAACATATGTATTTTCTTGTTTCTTGATTTTACAGAGAGAATGAATAGTTTCAAAAACCCAGAGTTTATGGGGGAGTTCATTGATAAATGGAAATAACTCCCTATCCTTTGGCAGACAAAAAGTGGTGGAAATAAAAATAAAGTGGCCAGGACAGCAGCACTGGAGAGCCTGCTTGCATTTGTGCAAACACAGATACCCACAACAACTCTCCAAGATGTGAAAACCAAAATTGCTACCATCAGGGGGACATACAGGACCCAGAGGAATATGGTCCTGAAGTCCCAGAGGTCAGGTGCTGCAGCAGATAAGGTTTATAAACCCAGTCTGTGGTACTACAGCAAGTTATCTTTCCTGGATGACCAGCTGGAAGTGCGGGAATCTCTGTCCACCCTTCCCCCCAGAGGTCAATCCAGCCTTCCTTGTAGCCAGCCCTCCAGCCTTCCTTGCAGCCAGCCCTCCAGCCTTCCTTGCAGCCAGCCCTCCAGCCTTCCTAGCAACCCTGCTCTGGCTTCCTCTGAGGATCAAGATGAGGTCCTTGAGGAGGCAGATTTGTATGTTACAAAAGTGATGATTTTAAATTGATGTTAGTATTGTTAGGTATTTAATGTTATAAAAAAAATAGGATTTAAAGAGCAAGATACAGTAGTGGTCAAATTTGATGGGGACAAGGCAACAATATCAGGAGGCGGAATCTATGCAAATTTAATAACTTTTGACATTCAATTAAAAAATGTCTGGAGGTGAACAATGTGTGTGATTGATGGTGGCAAAAATTAAAGAATGTCCCTTTGTTTTTTTACAGCCAGAGCAGAGCCAGGAAGAGGGTGATGTTGGGGACCAGGAGGAGGCAGGGCCCAGTGGCACACAGGAGGAGGCTGGGCACAGCACAAGAGCCCAGATGCCTCCCCTGATAATGAAACAACGAGGGCCAAGGAGAGCTAGGCAGGTGGAGGAGGAAACAAGAGCCTTCCTAAAAGAGGCTGCTGTGGCCCTCAGAGAGGCACCCTCTGCTGAGGAGGGCTTTGCCGCAGTCCTGGCCCATAAGTTAGGCCAAATGGACTTGCGGCAAAAGCTATATAGTGAGAACCTTCTGCTGAAGGTCATTAACAAGGGGTTGCTCGGTGAACTGACCAAGTTCACCGACATCACTGAGGTTGTCCCTACTCCTCCACCTCCTCCTCCTCCTACTACTACTTCTCCTCCTGATCCCCAGCCTCCGAGGAAGCAAGCAACAAAGGCTGCAGGGAAGGCTGCAGGGAAGGCTGCAGAGAAGGCTGGAGAGAAGGCTACAAGGAAGAGGAAAAAATAATGCCTGCTGTAGTACCACAGACTGGGGACATATATGACTTATCTGCTGCTGTTCCTGACCTCTGGGAATTCAAGCCAAGATTGGGCTCCTTTTTTTTTTTTATTAAATAGTTTGGTTTTGACATCTTGGATGGTTGTTGTGGGGTCCAAAGGATGCACAAATGCAAGCAGGCTCTCCAGTGCTGCCTTCACCTTTAATTTGTAATGTACCTAAATAAAGGATTCTTTTTTTTGGCTTCAAATACTTGACTATGTGATTTGTATTTCAAAAGAGACTTTGCTAGGGAGTAGGCAGGGACATTTCAAACAATATTATTGTTATTAACAAGGGACACAAACCTCCTTGAGGCAAAATGAGACAAATTTTAAAGGTTGGTGTGGTAACTTTACACACCAATAATTTAAGCAAAATCCAAAAAAAAAAAAAAAAGCCTACATACCGGTATATCAAAGAAGCCCAAAACAAATAAATAAAGCTAACTTAATTACTAAAAAAAAAAAAAAATATATATATAAATAAAAATAATTGTGATCTTTACATTTATTTATGAATTTATGAGGGAGATGTGGCTTCAAAATAATATTTTACAATCATTAGATCAATTAGGAATTACTTAAGAAACAAGTTTGGCATAACTCTCAATGCCATTAGCAAAAGAAGGTAATTATTTAAGCATTATCAAAAGAAGAACGGAATGCGCAGCATTAAAACGATGCTATTAATTCCACCGTGACGAATGTGCCATCTCCATTTCCAACGCTAGCTTTACCAAAACGTGCGCTCCCGTCTCATACTTGATTCTGAGCATGCACGTTTTTTTTCTCCTCGTGAAAGCATACACACTATCGTTTTTCACGTCGTTAAAAAAAACGACATGAAAAACTATGTGAAAAAATAGAGCATGTTCGAAATTTTTAATGGCCGTTTTTCACGTCGTTAAAAAGCATACACACGATCGGTTTTAATGCCCATTTTTAAAAATGGCATTTTTAACGGCATTAAAAACGATCGTGTGTACGCCGCATTAGAAAATAGCAGATCATTTATATGATTCTTTTGCATGTTAGGGAAGTTGATTTGGTTAGATTTTGTTACTGGCTTGTCGAGGGATTTCCATGACACTTACTGTATATTCAAGCTTCAGATGTTCAGCAATTGCATCAATGTTTAATGCTAAGTTGATGCAACTGTACATGTTTTAAATGGCAGCTTGTCTGTCCCAAGGCAATGGTGCAGGGCAGGCAAGTATAGGGTGAACTGACATGTTAAAGAAGTCGGAGAAAGGCCTTCACATCCACTTGAGCAGGGATTCTCAGTTAACAGTATTAAGGGCAGTGTTATACCAATGCAATTTCTACCACTGATTTCATGCCTGTGATTCTGTCAGACGAGATGATGTTCTCTCAAACAATGCTTTGTATATGACAAGTGTGACAGCAGGAAGGTAAAGTCACATGGTTGCATCCAGGGGGGTAGATATATTTCTCCCAGATTCAGGCTTTATGCCGACTTATACAACTAGGGAGTTGATGAAGCCCAGCTGAGGCTAGTGGGCTCATGGATGACTCATACCTCTAGGGAGAGGGCTGGGCGTCGTGCAGGCAGGGAGTTGATGAGACCAGCTGAAGCTTGTCAGCTCATTTAAAGGCCTCTATAAAAACTCCCAGATTCATTAGGTGTTTGCTCATGCCTGGACCCAGACCTGTGTGGACTGTCTAGGGAGAGTGAACCCCTGTGCGGTGAGGCAAAGCCTGTGTGGCTATTTGTTTGGACTTTTACTAAACCAGGGACTTAGGGACTAGGACAGCACCAGGCTGATCCCAGTTGTTAGTTTAGGAAACCTGCATGTTTAGTCAGAGGTCAAACTGACCAGGATTTATTTTGTTTATGTTTCTTTTTGGCTTTGCTGTGTTTTTGTCACTGTACATAGAGAAATAAACCGCACCTTTTGATTTTGAAAACCACAACCTCCGTCTGCTGGCCCTGTTTTTGTGTGGGGAGCCCAACCAGGGGGGGTCACACACACCCGCTACCGAGTTAACCCCTTCACAGTTGGTGGAGAACCAGTGGCAGTTTTTTTTAAGCCAGCATGGAGGAGATACTGAAACAGCTGGCTCTAGCAAATGCCAATCAACAGCAGACAAATGCAGGTTTGCAAAGGAGCCTTGCAGCCCAGCAGCAAGCTCATCAACAAGCCCAGCAGCAATCTGAGGCCTGCTTCATAGACCTGTTACAGAAGCAAGAGCAGAGACTACAACAAATGGAAGCAGTAATGCAGCAACGTCCGCAGACCAGTGAGGAAAGCCGTCCCACTAATACCGCGTCCTTTGGGGTGAGTCGATTATTGACAAAAATGACTGGAGAGGATGATCCAGAGGTATTTTTGACCACATTTGAAAGGACTGCTGAAAGAGAAAAGTGGCCTGAGGAGCAGTGGGCTGGACTGGTGGCTCCTCTGTTAACTGGTGAATCGCAGAAAGCTTACTATGACCTAGAGCCTGACCAAGCAAAAGACTATGTGATGCTAAAAGCTGAAATATTGGCAAGGCTGGGTGTCACCCTGGCTGTCCGGGCTCAGCGTGTGCATAACTGGACTTTCCAGCTTGGAAAACCCCCCAGGTCTCAAATGTATGATCTCATTCACCTGAGCAGGAAGTGGCTACAGCCAGAGACTTTGTCCGCACCAGAGATTGTGGAACGTGTTGTAATGGATCGGTTTTTGAGAGCTCTTCCTACTGCCATCCAAAAGTGGGTAAGCCATGGAGACCCAGAGACGGCCGGTGGTCTTGTGGATCGTGTAGAGAAATACTTGGCTACAGAGAACCTGACGGCCTCTTCCAGAGACTCTCGGACTTTCCACCCTAAGACCAGACCATCCCCAGGGGCGGATAAGAGGATTCCAAGGGGTGAGGGTGGAGAGAGTGAGAGGGTGGGAGCTCTACCCAAAGTTTGGCGAGAACAGCCTGGGAAGTCAGGGGCTCAAGAGGCAGCCAAATGGATTGTTTGCTACCGCTGCCGGCAAGCGGGACATATTGCAGCAAATTGCCCGGTTGTGGAGGAACCCATGCAATGTGACTTTCTGATGGACAGACGTCAGTCGCTGTGTGCGACAGTTGCATGCACTGCCATTCGGGGAACTGAGAAACATTTATGCAAAATGTGTATTAATGGTAGAAATGTTGTGGTATTACTGGATTCAGGTAGCCTTGTGACCCTGATAAAGGCTGAATTAGTTAAAACAGAGGTCTCTGGGAATAGCAAGGTAGCTGTTATTTGTGTGCATGGGGACACCCGAGAGTATCCAGTGACTACAGTGTGTTTCGAGACCCCCAAAGGTACCCTCTCTCATCCAGTGGGGTTAGTATCTCAATTACCGCATGATGCCATTGTGGGAAGGGATTTTCCGAAGTTCTGGGAACTGTGGGATGATCCTGAGCCCCCCACTGGTGCCCCTATGTACCAGGAATGTGATAGCCAGAACTCCTCTGAGAGTGGTGAGGACTCTCCAGAATTTCCCTTGTCAGTATTGGCAGGGGAGACTCAAGAATCTGGAGAGGAGCCCACCTCCTCAGACGAAAACCTACCGTCTGTGGAGTTTTCTGATCTTGAGGTTCACAGGGAAAATTTTGCCACAGAACAGTTAAAAGACCCCGCCCTAATAAAGGCACGGGAAAACGTAGTGGAAATAAATGGCGAGTTAGTGAACCCAGATAATACCTGCACTTACCCATACTTCAGCGTAGAGAAGGACCTACTGTATCGGGTGGCAAAAAGGGCAGAAGAAACCGTTGAGCAGCTTGTGGTGCCCAAACCTTACAGGAAGTTGGTGTTGGAGTTGGCCCATGGGCACATTCTTGGAGGTCATCTGGGGACAGAGAAAACCCGAGAGAGGGTATTACAGAGATTCTATTGGCCTGGGGTGATGAAGGACATAGAAAATTATTGTTCCTCCTGCCCTGTGTGTCAGAGGTCGGCCCCGATGCCACATTTCCGTAGCCCGCTGGTCCCTCTACCCATCATTGAGGTCCCGTTTGAGAGAATCGCAATGGATTTGGTAGGTCCTATAATCAAGTCCGCTAGGGGGCACCAGTACATATTGGTTATAATGGACTATGCCACCCGTTATCCAGAAGCGATCCCTCTCAGAAATACCTCGGCCAAAACCATAGCCAAAGAGCTATCTCTTGTTTTTAGCCGGGTGGGTATTTGTAAAGAACTGCTTACGGACCAAGGTACACCCTTTATGTCCCGGGTTATGAAAGAGCTGTGTAAATTGTTCAAAGTGACGCAATTGCGTACATCTGTGTATCACCCCCAAACCGATGGGCTGGTTGAAAGATTCAACAAAACCCTAAAACAAATGTTGAAGAAAGTGGTGGATAGAGATGGAAAGGATTGGGACTGTCTACTTCCTTATTTGATGTTTGCTATTAGGGAGGTGCCCCAATCCTCTACGGGATTCTCCCCCTTTGAGTTACTGTATGGGAGACACCCAAGAGGGCTGTTGGATATTGCCAAGGAAACTTGGGAAAGTGAGAGTTCTCCCCACAGGAGTGTGATTGAGCATGTCGCCCTGATGCAAGATCGAATTGCACAGGTAATGCCCATCGTGAAGGAACACTTGGCCCAAGCGCAGTTGGCACAGCAGAGAGTGTACAACCATGGAGCAAAGACCCGTACCTTTTCCCCGGGGGATAGGATATTGGTACTTGTCCCTACGGTTGAAAGTAAATTCCTTGCCAAATGGCAAGGCCCCTACGAGATAATGGAAAAAGTGAGCGAAGTGAATTACAAGGTCAGACAACCAGGAAGGCGAAAGCCCGAACAGATATATCACGTTAATCTGTTGAAAGCCTGGAGGGATAGAGAGTCCCTAGTCACAGAAACTTGGTCACCAGCTCAAACTGGTTGCGTGATTCCGGAGGTTGGAATAGCAGCCACCTTGTCACAACCCCAACAACAGGAGGTTAAGGAGTTTGTGCTTCGCAACAAGGAGGTGTTCTCTGAGCTGCCGGGACAAACATCTGGGGTAGAGCATGATATTATTACCCCGCCCGGTGAAAGGGTGAAGTTAAAACCCTATCGGATCCCAGAGGCCCGACGGGAGGCAATACGGGAGGAAGTACAGAAAATGCTGAACTTAGGGGTGATAGAGGAGTCCCAAAGTGATTGGTCTAGTCCCATTGTGTTGGTGCCTAAACCGGATGGGAGCTGGCGATTTTGTAACGATTTTCGTCAGTTGAACAAAGTTACAAAATTTGACACCTACCCCATGCCACGTATAGATGAGTTGATCGACCGGCTGGGAACAGCCCGATACATGACGACTCTTGACCTCACAAAAGGGTATTGGCAAATTCCCCTGGCCAAGTCGGCCAAAGAGAAAACCGCATTTGTAACCCCAGACGGGGCGTTCCAATATAAGAGAATGCCGTTCGGGTTACAGAATGCACCGGCCACATTCCAGCGGAAAATGGACCAGATACTGAGGCCCCATCGGAAGTATGCTGCGGCTTACCTGGATGACGTAATTGTCCATAGCACAGATTGGGCCTCACATCTGCCAAAAGTGCAAGCAGTCCTAGACTCTATCCGGGAAGCGGGGTTTACGGCTAACCCCAAGAAGTGTACCATTGGGCAGGAGGAGGCCAAATATCTTGGGTACACCATTGGCAGGGGAGTGATAAAACCCCAACTCAACAAAGTCGAGGCCATCCAGAGTTGGCCACGTCCCAACAGCAAGAAGCAGGTACAGGCCTTTCTGGGAATCGCGGGTTATTATCGGCGCTTCATTCCCCACTTTGCTTCTAAGGCTGTGCCCCTAACCAACCTGACGAAAGGGAAAGGGTCGGTCATGATTAAATGGACCCCCGAGGCTGAGGCAGCATTCCAATTCTTGAAACAAGCCTTATGTAGCCAGCCAGTGTTGTACTCACCCGACTTCTCTAAAGACTTTGTCGTACAAAGTGATGCGTCAGATGTGGGGTTAGGAGCAGTATTGTCCCAGGTCTGGAACGGGGAAGAGCACCCAGTCATTTACCTCAGCAGGAAGTTGAAGTCCCATGAGGTAAATTACGCCACGGTTGAAAAGGAGTGTTTAGCGGTGAAGTGGGCTCTAGATTCCCTTCGGTACTATCTGCTAGGTAGGCACTTTGACATGGTTACGGATCACGCTCCGTTAAAGTGGATGGCTCAAAACAAGGAGACAAATAGAAGAGTGAATAGGTGGTTCCTGGCCCTACAGGAATTCAACTTCACAGTAAAGCATCGCCCTGGCGTTCAAATGGGGAATGTGGATGCTTTGTCTCGAGTACATGAATGCCTGATTGCTGGTGTTCCAACCCCAAGGTTAAAACAAGAGGGGGGGGTATGTGACAGCAGGAAGGTAAAGTCACCTGGTTGCATCCAGGGGGGTAGATATATTTCTCCCAGATTCAGGCTTTATGCCGACTTATACAACTAGGGAGTTGATGAAGCCCAGCTGAGGCTAGTGGGCTCATGGATGACTCATACCTCTAGGGAGAGGGCTGGGCGTCGTGCAGGCAGGGAGTTGATGAGACCAGCTGAAGCTTGTCAGCTCATTTAAAGGCCTCTATAAAAACTCCCAGATTCATTAGGTGTTTGCTCATGCCTGGACCCAGACCTGTGTGGACTGTCTAGGGAGAGTGAACCCCTGTGCGGTGAGGCAAAGCCTGTGTGGCTATTTGTTTGGACTTTTACTAAACCAGGGACTTAGGGACTAGGACAGCACCAGGCTGATCCCAGTTGTTAGTTTAGGAAACCTGCATGTTTAGTCAGAGGTCAAACTGACCAGGATTTATTTTGTTTATGTTTCTTTTTGGCTTTGCTGTGTTTTTGTCACTGTACATAGAGAAATAAACCGCACCTTTTGATTTTGAAAACCACAACCTCCGTCTGCTGGCCCTGTTTTTGTGTGGGGAGCCCAACCAGGGGGGGTCACACACACCCGCTACCGAGTTAACCCCTTCACACAAGATAACCGTGTTTTCTATTGATTTCCTGACTGAAACGATGCAGAGATTATCAGTTCACTGTGAATGTTTATAATACTCCAAAAATTAACATGTACTGGTATCTCACAAAAGTGAGTACACCCCTCGCATTTTTGTAAATATTTTATTATATCTTTTCATGTGACAACACTGAAGAAATTACACTTTGCTACAATGTAAAGTAGTGAGTGTACAGCTTGTATAACAGTGTGCATTTTCTCTTTTCTCAAAATAACTCAACACACGGCCATTAATGTCTAAACCTCTTGCAATAAAAGTGAGTACACCCCTAAGTAAAAATTTCCAAATTGGGCCCAATAAACCATTTTCCCTCCCCGGTGTCATGTGACTCATTAGTGTTACAAGGTCTCAGGTGTGAATGGGGAGCAGGTGTTAAATTTGGGGTTATCGCTCTCACTCTCTCATACTGGTCACTGGAAGTTCAACATGGCACCTCATGGCAAAGAACTCTCTGAGGATCAAAAAAAAAGAATTGTTGCTCTACATAAAGATGGCCCGGGCTATAAGAAGATTGTCCAGACCCTGAAACTGAGCTGTAGCACGATGGCCAAGACCATACAGTGGATTAAGAAGACAGGTTCCACTCAGAACAGGCCTAGCCATGGTCGACCAAAGAAGTTGAGTGCACATGCTCATCATCATATCCAAAGGTTGTCTTTGGGAAATAGACATATGAGTACTGCCAGCATTGCTTCAGAGGTTGAAGGGGTGGGGGGTCAGCCTGTCAGTGCTTAGACCATACGCCGCACACTGACTAAAATTGGTCTGCATGGCTGTCATCCTAGAAGGAAGCCTCTTCTAAAGATAATGCACAAGAAATCCCGCAAACAGTTTGCTGAAGACAAGCAGACTAAGGATATGGATTACTGGAACCATGTTCAGTGGTCTTATGAGACCAAGATAAACTTATTTGGTTGAGATGGAGTCAAGCATGTGTACTGGCAACCAGGTGAGGAGTACAAAGACAAGCGTGTCTTGCTTACACTCAAGCATGGTGGAGGGAGTGTCATGGTCTTGGTCATGGTCTTGGGCTGCATGAGTGCTACCGGCACTGGGGAGCTACAGTTCATTTAAGGGAACCATGAATGCCAACATGTACTGTGACATACTGAAGCATAGCATGATTCCTCCCTTTAGAGACTGGGGCACAGGGCAGTATTTCAACATGATAACGACCCCAAACACAACTCCAAGACAATCACTGCCTTTTTAAAGAAGCTGAGTGTAATGGTGATGAACTGGCCAAGCATGTCTCCAGACCTAAACCCTATTGAACATCTGTGGGGCATCCTCAAACGGAAGGTGGAGGTAGAGGTCTCTAACATCCACCAGCTCTGTGATGTCATCATGGAGGAGTGGAAGAGGACTCCAGTGGCAACCTGTGAAGCTCTGGTGAACTTCATTGTATAAAAGTGTAAAGAAAAAAACTGCGCTGATGAATAAAATAAAAAAAGCTGCAACAATAAGTGTTATACAACACCAAAACAAGTAGTAAAAAGAAAAAAGTTGCGCTAAATAAGTGACAAATTAATAATATAGTGAATAAGGTGAATAAACATAAATCAATAAGCACACCAGTTTAAAATGATGTAAGATATACGGTGATAGATGTGACTGAAAATAATCCTGATGATATATAATGTCCATAAACCACTAGTAATGTCCATCAACAAAACAAAGTTCATGTGAATGTGTGTAACCAATATAAATCCTCCACCGTGACGGGTATGATCCAGAGTAGGTTGTACACCAAGAACAAGTGCAGTATAGGACAGCCTCCACCAGTAAAAATGCTGCCTCTTACCGAAAAAGATGGATCCGTTGTCACAGGGGATCAAAGAACGCCTGTGGCTATTCCCCAGCCAGGGGTATGGGGCATACAGCATCTGCGGGATGGCGTCTCTTAACAGATGATCAGCCACTCACATGGATAGAACCCAAGGTCCCCGTAAATAAAGAAAGGGATGGACAAATAGTGTAAAACCTTTTACACATTTATTTATAAAAAAAACAAATGCACACTTACAGTTATGCAGAATAAACGAGCGTGTAAATAGCCGGCCGGCTTCAAAGTAAATGCATCCCGTATGTCTCCGGGTAGCGTGGGCGCGATGACGTCAGAACGTGGCTCCTCCCTACGCGTTTCGTCATCAACAGACGTGTTCACGGGATACGGGCGGCGTTCTGACGTACCGCTCTAAATAGCTATTTCCATAAACCAAGCCTCGATTTGAAGTGCGGGATGACAGGACGTCGCCATCTTGGTTATGGGAAAGATATTGCTAATTCAATGGGAGTGATGGGCAAACCCAAAATGAACAACAAATAGATGGAACATACTTAATTAATAAAATTGCAATAAATGTTTGAAGTGCAATAAAAAAAGTGCAATTGCATTTGCAATAAAAAAAGGACCTATTACGGTCACATATTACCAAATTGATATTTAAGATAGTAATAAGAAGTGTGTAAAAGAAGCCTGATGGGTGTTTGATGAGCGGACCAGGCTATGCCCAAAATTCACTTCGAGTATATAAAAAAACACACATGGTGTTTGACCAAGAATCTAAAATAAAAAAATACAAATATAAACAATCAAATTGTATAACGACTACAAATATGAATACTAGGCAGCTGATAGCCAAAATCTGTATGAATAGATAAATTGACTTTAGCGCCAAAAAGTACTATATTGATACAGAACCAATCTTCCCTCATATGAGCCTGACCCAACCGACATAATAAAGGCATCAATTGAAGGAGGAAGAGAGAAAAAAGTTTTTTTTTAAATATGAATGAGAAATCTTTTACAGTTGGTCACAACATAGAGGTCAGGAGTTATCTATGAAACAATTCACATCAACATCTATGTTGAGACCAAAAGGGGTATAACATTTAATCCTGTGCACCCACGACATCTCTAGTCTAGAGATGCTCTGGACCAAGTTACTACCCCTCCAATGAGGACTATATTTATCGATCCCCAAAAAAACAGTCCCCTTTGGATCTCGGTTATGAACAGCCAAATAATGTTTTGACACGGAATGTTTTGTAAAGCCTCTTCTAATATTTCCAATATGCTCGTTAAGGCGTACCCGGAGTGGGCGCTTAGTCCTGCCCACGTACTGCAACCCACATTGGCATTGCAGTAAGTAGACCACGCCCTCCGTGGCACAAAAAATGAAAGGCTTGATATCGAAACTTTTAGTGGTGCAACTAGAATTAAACCGAGTTGTTCTCCTAGATCTACAACCATTTAGGGAACAGACCTGACACCTCCTACCTTGATAGAAACCTGTAAGGTCAGAAAAAAAGGTAGGCCTAGTCGTCGGTGGATCCAAGATATTAGGTGCAAGTTTGTCCCTTAAGGCTGGCGCCCCTCTAAAAACCACCTTTGGTCTATCCGGTAAAATGGTATTTAGGACCCTATCACTCTTAAGGATATGCCAATGTTTATTGACAATATGTTTTATCTGAGAGTGTTGACAAGAGAAATTGGTAACAAAAGGGGTACGAAATGACGACCCAGACTCTTTATTAGCCTTCTCCTTCAACAAGTCAGCACGATCCCTGGTACTGACCAGGTCTAAAGTGGCTTTAAGGGACTCAGATGAGTATCCCTTATCAATGAATCTTTTGGACAAAATATCAGATTGTTCCAAAAAGGTGGTATGATCCGAGCAATTTCTCTTCAATCTTAAAAATTGACTCTTGGGTACAGCACCCAACCATGGAGCATAGTGACAACTACCATTGGGAATGAAAGAGTTCCTATCAGTAGGTTTGAAAAATGTTGAGGTAATGAAGCCCTGATCACCCACAGAGATAGTCAGATCTAAAAAATTAATTTTATCCTGACTAGCCACGTAGCTTAAATGGATGCCTCTAGAATTGATATTAAGAGAATCCGTAAAGTCAGAAAGATCCGACTGGCTACCCCTCCATAGGAGGAGGATGTCGTCTATGTAGCGGGCCCACAAGGCCACCTGGGGCCTCATGTCAGCACGGACGACATCCTCCTCTCATTTGGCCATAAAGAGGTTCGCCAAACTGGGGGCATATTTAGCCCCCATGGCGACACCTCTGTCCTGCCTATAAAACTGACCATCAAACCCAAAAAAATTATGAGTAGCTGCGTACTCTAATAACTCTAAAATAAAAACAATCTGTTCCGAAGGTAGGTCAGAGTCACGCTCCATGAAATAACGAACTGCATCTAGACCCAAATGGTGGGGTATCGCAGTATACAGGGATGTGACATCTGCTGTAACCAACCAAATACCATCACTGGGTGTAAATTCGGATAGAAGGTTGATGACATGTCGGGTGTCTTTAATGAAAGATGGAATTTTCCGCACTATGGGCTGCAAAAAGAAGTCTATATACTTGCCCACCCGGGACGTGATGGAATCTATCCCACTAACAATGGGACGTCCCGGGGGGCAAGTCAGACTCTTATGCACCTTGGGTAGGTAGTATATTATAGGTATTCTAGGTGCCTTAGGCACTAAAAATAACCGTTCCTTCTTGTTCAGAATTTTACTATCTGAACCCCTCTTCACAATATCCTCCAAAAGTGATTTGTATTTAAGATTAGGATTGAAAGTTAATGGGGTATAAGTAGCCGTGTTGTTTAAAATGTGATGCATTTCTTGCATATAGTCACATTTATTCAACACGGCTATGCCCCCCCTTTGTCAGCCGGTCGGATGACAACATTTTTATTAGAGCACAGAGAATCCATGCCCAACTGTATGTCCTTTTTAGTTTTATGCACTTTGATCTGCATGGCATCCAACTCATTTAGTGCCAAATCCCTAAAAACTCTCAAAGAGGGAGACAAACGACCTGGGGGATTGAAGAGGGAGGCATTCGAAAGGCCTGAATGGGAAATTTGATTGATGGAGTTACCCAAGGAGGAGGAGTTAAATGGATTAGAGGCCAAATATCTCTGGACATTCAATTTACGGGCATATTTATGAATGTCCATATAGGTCTGAAATTTGCTCAAGTTGCGAGGTAAAGCAAACTTCAGACCCTTATCGAGAACAGTGAGTTCTGGTAATGATAATGTATGGGAGCTTAGATTGAATATACCAGCATCACTTACATCTTTGCCCTTTTTGGACTGAGTTCTCCACCCCCCTCTAGTTCCTCTCTTAATTCGACCACCCTTTTTAACCCTTGGCTGGGACGGGGAAAACCCCAATTCTGCTGCTCATAACTCTCGCTATGATCTAATACATGTGGATCTCCCTGCCTAGGTAAATAGTATCCACCTGAAGCACCTTGATTACTCGTGCCCTGAGAAGACCGATATCCCCCCTGATCAGAACTTACCAAATCCCTTAAAGGGAAGAAACTATTCTGAGTGGGGACATTAAAACCCTCCTCAAAATCACCTTCATAATGTGCAAATTGTTGCTCATAAGCATAAGGTGAATCACACCCTTGACCACGTGGGTAAAAACCCTGCCCATCATAATAGCCTGATCTAGGTTGAACAGCAGACGACCGACCCCTAGGGGGTGGGAGTGGTGGACCCTGATTCCAACCTCGTCCTCGGGTGTGTGGTGGACCAAAGGAACTTTGTTGATTTTGACCTCATCCCGAAGGTCGTGGTGGGGGACCATTGTACTGTTTGGGACCACCTTTCCCAAATCCTCCATTGTTATAAGAATTAGGCCGATTACCAGGCCGCAACTTAGCCTGGGAAAATGAACCTCTCTGTCACGTACCTGGTGATGAGCCTGGGATGCAGGGAGCGGCCTCTTTTGCACCTCCTACTCCGGAACCCCTGATGATGGGAACAGGGAGCTCGGGAGTGCGGAGTCGCACAAGTGCCTGTCAGGAACACTGGTGCAGGGATGGAGCTGGACCTAGGAAGCTCAGTGCAGGTTTCAGCAGCAGCAGGGAAGCTGGACGGCAGGCAGGCTTGGCACACAGGGAACCGAGGAGACAAACGGCAGACAGCGGGGAGGTGTCTTGTAGTACCGGGCACTGGCAGGTTCAAACAGGCCGGGTAATCCACTGGCGGGCAGACCAGGTGCAGTGCGAGAGGCAGAAGCAGAGTCGTTAGACAGTCCGGGTTGGCAACGGGCAGGCAGCAGGTAGCAGAAGGGGCAGGCGGAAGCGAGGTCAACAAGCCGGGGGTCAGTGGGCAGGCAGAAGGCAAGGAGCGTCAGGAACAAGCCGGGTCACAGGAACAGATCGGTAGGGTAACAGCAGATAGCAGGTGGGTCTAGGAAACGCTGTAGACCGGACAGCAAGGAGCCCCAGCACAAGCCCCTTCAAATAGCCCCAGATTGGCGCCAGAACGTGTCACTGCGTGCTCCCGCGCGCACCGCCGCACGCCGTTACGCGCATGCGCGCACGCGCTAACGCTGACTCGCCGCCACTGCGCTGGCGTGAACGCGCTAACGATGATTCGACACTATTGCGCAAGCGCGTACCCGCGCGCGCCGCCGCGTCGCCAGCTTGCAGGTGAGATTGCCCATCATGACATTGCCCCCCTCCAATGGGCAGCCTCCGGATGCCCAACTGGGCCATCTTAACTGGATGGGAGTCTTTGAAGGACTGAACCAATCTTTTGGCATGGATGTTGCACTCAGGTTCCCATGAGTTCTCCTCAGGGCCATATCCCTTCCATTTTACAAGAAATTGGACTTGGTTGCGCCTTTTTCTACAATCCATGATGGATTCCACCTCAAACTCCTCTTCACCGTCAACCAAGATTGGTTCAGGAGGGCCGGTGTCACGTCCCGAGAAGGGATCAGGAACAGTAGGCTTGAGTAAGGCAACATGAAAAACCGGGTTGATCCGGAATGATTCTGGTAGCTCCAGTTCATAGGCCACACTGTTAATCCGTCTCCTGACAGGAAAAGGACCCACAAACTTGGGACCCAATTTCTTTGAGGGACAGGCAAGTCTAAGGTTCAGTGTAGATAACCACACCTGATCCCCGGGTTCCAGATTGAGTTCTCCTCTTCTCTTTTTGTCAAACACTTCCTTATTATATTCTTGTGTCCTAGTCATCGTGTCGCGTAATAACTCATTGTTTGCTCTGAAAAAATCCAATGTCTCCTGGACAGCAGGTACAGCAGACTCCGGGATACAGTTGGACAAGAATGAGGGATGAAAGCCGTAGTTAGCATAGAACGGGGATTGCTTTGTGGCGGAGTGGACCGAATTATTGTATGCAAACTCGGCCAGCGGCAGTAGAGGTACCCAATCTTCCTGCGAGAACGAAGAAAAGCAGCGTAGGTATTGCTCAAGTGTCTGATTCGTCCGTTCAGTCTGGCCATTTGATTGTGGATGATAGGCAGACGAAAAGGACAAGTTAATCCCGAGAGCTTCACACAGGGCCTTCCAGAACCTGGAGGTGAATTGCACCCCTCGATCCGACACAATGTTTGCAGGGATGCCATGGAGCCTTATGATTTCCTTGACAAAAATTTTAGCTGTCTCAGGAGCAGAAGGCGTACCCCTCATGGGCAAGAAGTGCACCATCTTTGATAGTCTATCCACGACCACGAAGATAGTGGTGTAAAGCTCCGAGGGGGGAAGTTCTACGATGAAGTCCATGGAGATCATCTTCCATGGCCTCTCGGGTACGGGCAATGGTTTCAACAGACCCCAGGCTCTGGACTTACTTCCCTTGTTTCTGATACATGTGCTGCAAGACTCCACGTAGCTCCTACAGTCCTTTGATAGTTGCGGCCACCAGAACATGCGTTGTAGTAGTTCGGAGGTCTTGAGTACCCCGAAGTGTCCAGCCAGTTTGTTATCGTGACAGGAACTAAGGACCGCGACTCGCACGCTTTCTGGTACAAAGATTTTGTCCTTGTACCATAAAAGTCCATCCTTGAGCTGTACCTCTGTACTAAGTGAGGGAGAGATCCCCCTGGATGCTTGCTTGATCCGAGATAGCAAGTCCTCTTGAAGCAAGAGGAAGTTTCCAGGTGACAAGATGGTATCCGGAGGGGCAGGTGTTTCAGGGTCACAGAACATTCGTGAGAGAGCATCAGGTTTAGTATTCTTTGATCCTGGTCTATACGTTATATGAAAAGAGAAACGTGTGAAGAAAAGTGCCCACCTGGCCTGCCGGGGTTTCAGTCTCTTTGCCACTCTCAGATACTCCAAATTCTTGTGGTCCGTATAGACCAGGATCGGATGCGCTGCTCCTTCCAGGAGATACCGCCATTCCTCCAGGGCGGCTTTGATTGCCAGTAATTCCCGGTCTCCCACATCATAGTTCTTCTCCGAATCTGACAGCTTACGGGAGAAAAAGGCAACCGGATGTAAGAGAGCCTTGGGCCCCTGTCTTTGGGAGAGAACCGCCCCAACTGCGGTTTCCGAGGCGTCCACCTCCAGTATGTATGGAAGAGCCGCATCAGGGTGCCTCGTAAAGTTGGGACATGGTTTGGAAGAAAGTGTCCAAGGTATTAAGTGAAACGTCTTTATGCTCCAAGAGGCGGTGGGCCCAGGCTTGAGGCTCACCAGACAGGAGGGAAATAACGAACCCCACTTTGGTGGATTCTAGTGAAAAGGTCCGTGGTTGCAAGGCAAAGAAGAGCTCGCAGGCATTCCGAAAGGCTCTGTATTTGCTCTGCTCCCCTGAGAATCGCTCAGGCGTGGGTACCTTTGGTTCAGGCGGCATCATGACCACCGAGGGAGAAGTGGAAGTCCCAGTGGAGGAGGAAGCTGAGGAGGATAGGGCCTGGACTCGGCCCTCCAGTTGGGTATAACCCTCTTGCAGGCTTCTGACGGCCTGGGTTAGCCCATCCAGGTGTCGGCAAAGTTCCTCCATTGGGTCTGCTCCCTGCGCAGGCTCAGACATGGCTGTCCGGTACTGTCACGTACCTGGTGATGAGCCTGGGATGCAGGGAGCGGCCTCTTTTGCACCTCCTACTCCGGAACCCCTGATGATGGGAACAGGGAGCTCGGGAGTGCGGAGTCGCACAAGTGCCTGTCAGGAACACTGGTGCAGGGATGGAGCTGGACCTAGGAAGCTCAGTGCAGGTTTCAGCAGCAGCAGGGAAGCTGGACGGCAGGCAGGCTTGGCACACAGGGAACCGAGGAGACAAACGGCAGACAGCGGGGAGGTGTCTTGTAGTACCGGGCACTGGCAGGTTCAAACAGGCCGGGTAATCCACTGGCGGGCAGACCAGGTGCAGTGCGAGAGGCAGAAGCAGAGTCGTTAGACAGTCCGGGTTGGCAACGGGCAGGCAGCAGGTAGCAGAAGGGGCAGGCGGAAGCGAGGTCAACAAGCCGGGGGTCAGTGGGCAGGCAGAAGGCAAGGAGCGTCAGGAACAAGCCGGGTCACAGGAACAGATCGGTAGGGTAACAGCAGATAGCAGGTGGGTCTAGGAAACGCTGTAGACCGGACAGCAAGGAGCCCCAGCACAAGCCCCTTCAAATAGCCCCAGATTGGCGCCAGAACGTGTCACTGCGTGCTCCCGCGCGCACCGCCGCACGCCGTTACCGCGCATGCGCGCACGCGCTAACGCCGACTCGCCGCCACTGCGCCGGCGTGAACGCGCTAACGATGATTCGACACTATTGCGCAAGCGCGTACCCGCGCGCGCCGCCGCGTCGCCAGCTTGCAGGTGAGATTGCCCATCATGACACTCTCACGGGAGAGCGGCCACATCCAGGACCGGGAAGCCATGGTTTACCAATGGTTCCGAGTGGTCTTAATGAAACCTGGCTGGCAACCTGAGGGGTGGTATCCATCTCAGGACCAGCCAAAGCCGCTTGTTCGGCCAGTAGCTTTTTTTGCCACTCAAAAACAACACTAGAGTCATAATCAGAAAAGTCACGGTTAAATTTATTTTTCTTTTTGACTCTCTGCTCCTTATCTTCTTTTTCAAGAAGTTTAAGTAACAGCTTAGACCTCTCTGAATACTCCTCACTGGATTTAAAGGGGGTTAATTTGTCCTTGATCAATTTAATCTCCTCATCAAGTCTCCCTAATTTACTCCCCTTTCTTTCAACCAAAAACTTAAGGAAATTGACACCAGCTTCATTGAAGTATTTAAACCATCCTTCAAGATCTACTTTTCCCTTGTGGGGACAGACCTCCCACCTGAGGCTACGGGGTACCATAAGGTGTTTGATATAGGTCTCTAAAAAAGCTATATCCCACTGAGTATGAATCTCGGTAATTGTGAGATTTTTTAGTCTGACAAAGAGACCCCCCAAATCCCCTTCACCATCTTTAAAGGTTTCAAAAGACCCCCTCTGTATTGACCACCCGGGTGGCCCTAAACTCAAAAACATCCATTATATACTAATACTTATATAAAAATGGATAAATGGTCAAAAGCAGCAATAATAGGTATAATGTACAAAAGTGTAAAGAAAAAAACTGCGCTGATGAATAAAATAAAAAAAGCTGCAACAATAAGTGTTATACAACACCAAAACAAGTAGTAAAAAGAAAAAAGTTGCGCTAAATAAGTGACAAATTAATAATATAGTGAATAAGGTGAATAAACATAAATCAATAAGCACACCAGTTTAAAATGATGTAAGATATACGGTGATAGATGTGACTGAAAATAATCCTGATGATATATAATGTCCATAAACCACTAGTAATGTCCATCAACAAAACAAAGTTCATGTGAATGTGTGTAACCAATATAAATCCTCCACCGTGACGGGTATGATCCAGAGTAGGTTGTACACCAAGAACAAGTGCAGTATAGGACAGCCTCCACCAGTAAAAATGCTGCCTCTTACCGAAAAAGATGGATCCCTTGTCACAGGGGATCAAAGAACGCCTGTGGCTATTCCCCAGCCAGGGGTATGGGGCATACAGCGTCTGCGGGATGGCGTCTCTTAACAGATGATCAGCCACTCACATGGATAGAACCCAAGGTCCCCGTAAATAAAGAAAGGGATGGACAAATAGTGTAAAACCTTTTACACATTTATTTATAAAAAAACGAATGCACACTTACAGTTATGCAGAATAAACGAGCGTGTAAATAGCCGGCCGGCTTCAAAGTAAATGCAGCCCGTATGTCTCCGGGTAGCGTGGGCGCGATGACGTCAGAACGTGGCTCCTCCCTACGTGTTTCGTCATCAACAGACGTGTTCACGGGATACGGGCGGCGTTCTGACGTACCGCTCTAAATAGCTATTTCCATAAACCAAGCCTCGATTTGAAGTGCGGGATGACAGGATGTCGCCATCTTGGTTATGGGAAAGATATTGCTAATTCAATGGGAGTGATGGGCAAACCCAAAATGAACAACAAATAGATGGAACATACTTAATTTATAAAATTGTAATAAATGTTTGAAGTGCAATAAAAAAAGTGCAATTGCATTTGCAATAAAAAAAGGACCTATTACGGTCACATATTACCAAATTGATATTTAAGATAATAATAAGAAGTGTGTAAAAGAAGCCTGATGGGTGTTTGATGAGCGGACCAGGCTATGCCCAAAATTCACTTAGAGTATATAAAAAAACACACATGGTGTTTGACCAAGAATCTAAAATAAAAAAAATACAAATATAAACAATCAAATTGTATAACAACTACAAATATGAATACTAGGCAGCTGATAGCCAAAATCCGTATGAATAGATAAATTGACTTTAGCGCCAAAAAGTACTATATTGATACAGAACCAATCTTCCCTCATATGAGCCTTACCCAACCGACATAATAAAGGCATCAATTGAAGGAGGAAGAGAGAAAAAAGTTTTTTTTTAAATATGAATGAGAAATCTTTTACAGTTGGTCACAACATAGAGGTCAGGGGTTATCTATGAAACAATTCACATCAACATCTATGTTGAGACCAAAAGGGGTATAACATTTAATCCTGTGCACCCACGATATCTCTAGTCTAGAGATGCTCTGGACCAAGTTACTACCCCTCCAATGAGGACTATATTTATCGATCCCCAAAAAAACTGTCCCCTTTGGATCTCGGTTATGAACAGCCAAATAATGTTTTGACACGGAATGTTTTGTAAAGCCTCTTCTAATATTTCCAATATGCTCGTTAAGGCGTACCCGGAGTGGGCGCTTAGTCCTGCCCACGTACTGCAACCCACATTGGCATTGCAGTAAGTAGACCACGCCCTCCGTGGCACAAAAAATGAAAGGCTTGATATCGAAACTTTTAGTGGTGCAACTAGAATTAAACCGAGTTGTTCTCCTAGATCTACAACCATTTAGGGAACAGACCTGACACCTCCTACCTTGATAGAAACCTGTAAGGTCAGAAAAAAAGGTAGGCCTAGTCGTCGGTGGATCCAAGATATTAGGTGCAAGTTTGTCCCTTAAGGCTGGCGCCCCTCTAAAAACCACCTTTGGTCTATCCGGTAAAATGGTATTTAGGACCCTATCACTCTTAAGGATATGCCAATGTTTATTGACAATATGTTTTATCTGAGAGTGTTGACAAGAGAAATTGGTAACAAATGGGGTACGAAATGACGACCCAGACTCTTTATTAGCCTTCTCCTTCAACAAGTCAGCACGATCCCTGGTACTGACCAGGTCTAAAGTGGCTTTAAGGGACTCAGATGAGTAGCCCTTATCAATGAATCTTTTGGACAAAATATCAGATTGTTCCAAAAAGGTGGTATGATCCGAGCAATTTCTCTTCAATCTTAAAAATTGACTCTTGGGTACAGCACCCAACCATGGAGCATAGTGACAACTACCATTGGGAATGAAAGAGTTCCTATCAGTAGGTTTGAAAAATGTTGAGGTAATGAAGCCCTGATCACCCACAGAGATAGTCAGATCTAAAAAATGTATTTTATCCTGACTAGCCACGTAGCTTAAATGGATGCCTCTAGAATTGATATTAAGAGAATCCATAAAGTCCGAAAGATCCGACTGGCTACCCCTCCATAGGAGGAGGATGTCGTCTATGTAGCGGGCCCACAAGGCCACCTGGGGCCTCATGTCAGCACGGACGACATCCTCCTCCCATTTGGCCATAAAGAGGTTCGCCAAACTGGGGGCATATTTAGCCCCCATGGCGACACCTCTGTCCTGCCTATAAAACTGACCATCAAACTAAAAAAAATTATGAGTAGCTGCGTACTCTAATAACTCTAAAATAAAAACAATCTGTTCCGAAGGTAGGTCAGAGTCACGCTCCATGAAATAACGAACTGCATCTAGACCCAAATGGTGGGGTATCGCAGTATACAGGGATGTGACATCCGCTGTAACCAACCAAATACCATCACTGGGTGTAAATTCAGGACAGGACAGAGGTGTCGCCATGGGGGCTAAATATGCCCCCAGTTTGGCGAACCTCTTTATGGCCAAATGGGAGGAGGATGTCGTCCGTGCTGACATGAGGCCCCAGGTGGCCTTGTGGGCCTGCTACATAGACGACATCCTCCTCCTATGGAGGGGTAACCAGTCGGATCTTTCTGACTTCATGGATTCTCTTAATATCAATTCTAGAGGCATCCATTTAAGCTACGTGGCTAGTCAGGATAAAATTAATTTTTTAGATCTGACTATCTCTGTGGGTGATCAGGGCTTCATTACCTCAACATTTTTCAAACCTACTGATAGGAACTCTTTCATTCCCAATGGTAGTTGTCACTATGCTCCATGGTTGGGTGCTGTACCCAAGAGTCAATTTTTAAGATTGAAGAGAAATTGCTCGGATCATACCACCTTTTTGGAACAATCTGATATTTTGTCCAAAAGATTCATTGATAAGGGCTACTCATCTGAGTCCCTTAAAGCCACTTTAGACCTGGTCAGTACCAGGGATCATGCTGACTTGTTGAAGGAGAAGGCTAATAAAGAGTCTGGGTCGTCATTTCGTACCCCTTTTGTTACCAATTTCTCTTGTCAACACTCTCAGATAAAACATATTGTCAATAAACATTGGCATATCCTTAAGAGTGATAGGGTCCTAAATACCATTTTACCGGATAGACCAAAGGTGATTTTTAGAGGGGCACCAGCCTTAAGGGACAAACTTGCACCTAATATCTTGGATCCACCGACGACTAGGCCTACCTTTTTTTCTGACCTTACAGGTTTCTATCAATGTAGGAGGTGTCAGGTCTGTTCCCTAAATGGTTGTAGATCTAGGAGAACAACTCAGTTTAATTCTAGTTGCACCACTAAAAGTTTCGATATCAAGCCTTTCATTTCTTGTGCCACGGAGGGCGTGGTCTACTTACTGCAATGCCCCTGTGGGTTGCAGTACGTGGGCAGGACTAAGCGCCCACTCCGGGTACGCCTTAACGAGCATATTGGAAATATTAGAAGAGGCTTTACAAAACATTCCGTGTCAAAACATTATTTGGCTGTTCATAACCGAGATCCAAAGGGGACTGTTTTTTTGGGGATCGATAAATATAGTCCTCATTGGAGGGGTAGTAACTTGGTCCAGAGCATCTCTAGACTAGAGATGTCGTGGGTGCACAGGATTAAATGTTATACCTCTTTTGGTCTCAACATAGATGTTGATGTGAATTGTTTCATAGATAACTCCTGACCTCTATGTTGTGACCAACTGTAAAAGATTTCTCATTCTTATTTAAAAAAAAAACTTTTTTCTCTCTTCCTCCTTCAATTGATGCCTTTATTATGTCGGTTGGGTCAGGCTCATATGAGGGAAGATTGGTTCTGTATCAATATAGTACTTTTTGGCGCTAAAGTCAATTTATCTATTCATACGGATTTTGGCTATCAGCTGCCTAGTATTCATATTTGTAGTCGTTATACAATTTGATTGTTTATATTTGTATTTTTTTTATTTTAGATTCTTGGTCAAACACCATGTGTGTTTTTTTATATACTCGAAGTGAATTTTGGGCATAGCCTGGTCCGCTCATCAAACACCCATCAGGCTTCTTTTACACACTTCTTATTATTATCTTAAATATCAATTTGGTAATATGTGACCGTAATAGGTCCTTTTTTTATTGCAATTGCACTTTTTTATTGCACTTCAAACATTTATTGCAATTTTATTAATTAAGTATGTTCCATCTATTTGTTGTTCATTTTGGGTTTGCCCATCACTCCCATTGAATTAGCAATATCTTTCCCATAACCAAGATGGTGACGTCCTGTCATCCCGCACTTCAAATCGAGGCTTGGTTTATGGAAATAGCTATTTAGAGCGGTACGTCAGAACGCCGCCCATATCCCGTGAACACGTCTGTTGATGACGAAACGCGTAGGGAGGAGCCACAGTCTGACATCATCGCACCCACGCTACCCGGAGACATACGGGCTGCATTTACTTTGAAGCCGGCCGGCTATTTACACGCTCGTTTATTCTGCATAACTGTAAGTGTGCATTCGATTTTTTATAAATAAATGTGTAAAAGGTTTTACACTATTTGTCCATCCCTTTCTTTATTTACGGGGACCTTGGGTTCTATCCATGTGAGTGGCTGATCATCTGTTAAGAGACGCCATCCCGCAGACGCTGTATGCCCCATACCCCTGGCTGGGGAATAGCCACAGGCGTTCTTTGATCCCCTGTGACAAGGGATCCATCTTTTTCGGTAAGAGGCAGCATTTTTACTGGTGGAGGCTGTCCTATACTGCACTTGTTCTTGGTGTACAACCTACTCTGGATCATACCCGTCACGGTGGAGGATTTATATTGGTTACACACATTCACATGAACTTTGTTTTGTTGATGGACATTACTAGTGGTTTATGGACATTATATATCATCAGGATTATTTTCAGTCACATCTATCACCGTATATCTTACATCATTTTAAACTGGTGTGCTTATTGATTTATGTTTATTCACCTTATTCACTATATTATTAATTTGTCACTTATTTAGCGCAACTTTTTTCTTTTTACTACTTGTTTTGGTGTTGTATAACACTTATTGTTGCAGCTTTTTTTATTTTATTCATCAGCGCAGTTTTTTTCTTTACACTTTTGTACATTATACCTATTATTGCTGCTTTTGACCATTTATCCATTTTTATATAAGTATTAGTATATAATGGATGTTTTTGAGTTTAGGGCCACCCGGGTGGTCAATACAGAGGGGGTCTTTTGAAACCTTTAAAGATGGTGAAGGGGATTTGGGGGGTCTCTTTGTCAGACTAAAAAATCTCACAATTACAGAGATTCATACTCAGTGGGATATAGCTTTTTTAGAGACCTATATCAAACACCTTATGGTACCCCGTAGCCTCAGGTGGGAGGTCTGTCCCCAGAAGGGAGAAGTAGATCTTGAAGGATGGTTTAAATACTTAATTGAAGCTGGTGTCAATTTCCTTAAGTTTTTGGTTGAAAGAAAGGGGAGTAAATTAGGGAGACTTGATGAGGAGATTAAATTGATCAAGGACAAATTAACCCCCCTTTAAATCCAGTGAGGAGTATTCAGAGAGGTCTAAGCTGTTACTTAAACGTCTTGAAAAAGAAGATAAGGAGCAGAGAGTCAAAAAGAAAAAGAAATTTAACCGTGACTTTTCTGATTATGACTCTAGTGTTGTTTTTGAGTGGCAAAAAAAGCTACTGGCCGAACAAGCGGCTTTGGCTGGTCCTGAGATGGATACCACCCCTCAGGTTGCCAGCCAGGTTTCATTAAGACCACTCGGAACCATTGGTAAACCAGGACTTCCCGGTCCTGGACGTGGCCGCTCTCCCGTGAGAGGTTCATTTTCCCAGGCTCAGTTGCGGCCTGGTAATCGGCCTAATTCTTATAACAATGGAGGATTTGGGAAAGGTGGTCCCAAACAGTACAATGGTCCCCCACCACGACCTTCGGGACGAGGTCAAAATCAACAAAGTTCCTTTGGTCCACCACACACCCGAGGACGAGGTTGGAATCAGGGTCCACCACTCCCACCCCCTAGGGGTCGGTCGTCTGCTGTTCAACCTAGATCAGGCTATTATGATGGGCAGGGTTTTTACCCACGTGGTCAAGGGTGTGATTCACCTTATGCTTATGAGCAACAATTTGCACATTATGAAGGTGATTTTGAGGAGGGTTTTAATGTCCCCACTCAGAATAGTTTCTTCCCTTTAAGGGATTTGGCAAGTTCTGATCAGGGGGGATATCGGTCTTCTCAGGGCACGAGTAATCAAGGTGCTTCAGGTGGATACTATTTACCTAGGCAGGGAGATCCACATGTATTAGATCATAGCGAGAGTTATGAGCACCAGAATTGGGGTTTTCCCCGTACCAGCCAAGGGTTAAAAAGGGTGGTCGAATGAAGAGAGGAACTAGAGGGGGGTGGAGAACTCAGTCCAAAAAGGGCAAAGATGTAAGTGATGCTGGTATATTCAATCTAAGCTCCCATACATTATCATTACCAGAACTCACTGTTCTCGATAAGGGTCTGAAGTTTGCTTTACCTCGCAACTTGAGCAAATTTCAGACCTATATGGACATTCATAAATATGCCCGTAAATTGAATGTCCAGAGATATTTGGCCTCTAATCCATTTAACTCCTCCTCCTTGGGTAACTCCATCAATCAAATTTCCCATTCAGGCCTTTCGAATGCCTCCCTCTTCAATCCCCCAGGTCGTTTGTCTCCCTCTTTGAGAGTTTTTAGGGATTTGGCACTAAATGAGTTGGATGCCATGCAGATCAAAGTGCATAAAACTAAAAAGGACATACAGTTGGGCATGGATTCTCTGTGCTCTAATGAAAATGTTGTCATCCGACCGGCTGACAAAGGGGGGGGGCATAGTCGTGTTGAATAAATGTGACTATATGCAAGAAATGCATCGCATTTTAAACGACACGGCTACTTATACCCCATTAACTTTCAATCCTAATCTTAAATACAAATCACTTTTGGAGGATATTGTGAAGAGGGGTTCAGATAGTAAAATTCTGAACAAGAAGGAACGGTTATTTTTAGTGCCTAAGGCACCTAGAATACCTATAATATACTACCTACCCAAGGTGCATAAGAGTCTGACTTGCCCCCCGGGACGTCCCATTGTTAGTGGGATAGATTCCATCACGTCCCGGGTGGGCAAGTATATAGACTTCTTTTTGCAGCCCATAGTGCGGAAAATTCCATCTTTCATTAAAGACACCCGCCATGTCATCAACCTTCTATCCGAATTTACACCCAGTGATGGTATTTAGTTGGTTACAGCGGATGTCACATCCCTGTATACTGTGATACCCCACCATTTGGGTCTAGATGCAGTTCGTTATTTCATGGAGCGTGACTCTGACTACCTTCGGAACAGATTGTTTTTATTTTAGAGTTATTAGAGTACGCAGCTACTCATAATTTTTTTGGGTTTGATGGTCAGTTTTATAGGCAGGACAGAGGTGTCGCCATGGGGGCTAAATATGTTTGGCGAACCTCTTTATGGCCAAATGGGAGGAGGATGTCGTCCGTGCTGACATGAGGCCCCAGGTGGCCTTGTGGGCCCGCTACATAGACGACATCCTCCTCCTATGGAGGGGTAGCCAGTCGGATCTTTCTGACTTTATGGATTCTCTTAATATCAATTCTAGAGGCATCCATTTAAGCTACGTGGCTAGTCAGGATAAAATACATTTTTTAGATCTGACTATCTCTGTGGGTGATCAGGGCTTCATTACCTCAACATTTTTCAAACCTACTGATAGGAACTCTTTCATTCCCAATGGTAGTTGTCACTATGCTCCATGGTTGGGTGCTGTACCCAAGAGTCAATTTTTAAGATTGAAGAGAAATTGCTCGGATCATACCACCTTTTTGGAACAATCTGATATTTTGTCCAAAAGATTAATTGATAAGGGCTACTCATCTGAGTCCCTTAAAGCCACTTTAGACCTGGTCAGTACCAGGGATCGTGCTGACTTGTTGAAGGAGAAGGCTAATAAAGAGTCTGGGTCGTCATTTCGTACCCCTTTTGTTACCAATTTCTCTTGTCAACACTCTCAGATAAAACATATTGTCAATAAACATTGGCATATCCTTAAGAGTGATAGGGTCCTAAATACCATTTTACCGGATAGACCAAAGGTGGTTTTTAGAGGGGCACCAGCCTTAAGGGACAAACTTGCAAATTGGATCCACCGACGACTAGGCTTACCTTTTTTTCTGACCTTACAGGTTTCTATCAATGTAGGAGGTGTCAGGTCTGTTCCCTAAATGGTTGTAGATCTAGGAGAACAACTTGGTTTAATTATAGTTGCACCACTAAAATTTTCGATATCAAGCCTTTCATTTCTTGTGCCACGGAGGGCGTGGTCTACTTACTGCAATGCCCCTGTGGGTTGCAGTACGTGGGCAGGACTAAGCGCCCACTCTGGGTACGCCTTAACGAGCATATTGGAAATATTAGAAGAGGCTTTACAAAACATTCTGTGTCAAAACATTATTTGGCTGTTCATAACCGAGATCCAAAGGGGACTGTTTTTTTGGGGATCGATAAATATAGTCCTCATTGGAGGGGTAGTAACTTGGTCCAGAGCATCTCTAGACTATAGATGTCGTGGGTGCACAGGATTAAATGTTATACCCCTTTTGGTCTCAACATAGATGTTGATGTGAATTGTTTCATAGATAACTCCTGACCTCTATGTTGTGACCAACTGTAAAAGATTTCTCATTCATATTTTAAAAAAAACTTTTTTCTCTCTTCCTCCTTCAATTGATGCCTTTATTATGTCGGTTGGGTCAGGCTCATATGAGGGAAGATTGGTTCTGTATCAATATAGTACTTTTTGGCGTTAAAGTAAATTTATCTATTCATACTGATTTTGGCTATCAGCTGCCTAGTATTCATATTTGTAGTCGTTATACAATTTGATTGTTTATATTTGTATTTTTTTTATTTTAGATTCTTGGTCTAACACCATGTGTGTTTTTTTATATACTCGAAGTGAATTTTGGGAATAGCCTGGTCCGCTCATCAAACACCCATCAGGCTTCTTTTACACACTTCTTATTATTATCTTAAATATCAATTTGGTAATATGTGACCGTAATAGGTCCTTTTTTTATTGCAATTGCAATTGCACTTTTTTTATTGCACTTCAAACATTTATTGCAATTTTATTAATTAAGTATGTTCCATCTATTTGTTGTTCATTTTGGGTTTGCCCATCACTCCCATTGAATTAGCAATATCTTTCCCATAACCAAGATGGCGACGTCCTGTCATCCCGCACTTCAAATCGAGGCTTGGTTTATGGAAATAGCTATTTAGAGCGGTACGTCAGAACGCCGCCCGTATCCCGTGAACACGTCTGTTGATGACGAAACGCGTAGGGAGGAGCCACGTTCTGACGTCATCGCGCCCACGCTACCCGGAGACATACGGGCTGCATTTACTTTGAAGCTGGCCGGCTATTTACACGCTCGTTTATTCTGCATAACTGTAAGTGTGCATTCGTTTTTTTATAAATAAATGTGTAAAAGGTTTTACACTATTTGTCCATCCCTTTCTTTATTTACGGGGACCTTGGGTTCTATCCATGTGACTGGTGAACTTCATGCCCAAGAGGGTTAAGGCAGTGCTGAAAAATAATGGTGGCCACACACAATATTTACACTTTGGGCCCAATTTTGACATTTTCACTTAGGGGTAGGGATGAGCCGAACACCCCCCAGTTCGGTTCGCACCAGAACTTGCGAACAGGCAATAAATTTGTTCGAAAATCCGAACACCGTTAAAGTCTATGGGACTCGAACATGAAAAATCAAAAGTGCTAATTGTAAAGGCTTATATGCAAGTTATTGTCATAAAAAGTGTTAAGGGACCCGGGTCCTGCCCCAGGGGACATGTATCAATGCAAAAACAAATTTTAAAAACTGAAGTTTTTTCGGGAGCAGTGATTTTAATAATGCTTAAAGTGAAACAATAAAAGTGAAATATTCCTTTAAATTTCGTACCTAGGGGGTGTGTATAGTATGCCTGTAAAGCAGCGCTTGTTTCCCATGTATAGAACTGTCCCTGCACAAAGTGTAATTTCTGAAGGAAAAAAAGTAATTTAAAAGCACTCGCGGCTATAATGAATTGTCGGCTCCCGGCAATACAGAGAAAAGTCATTGATAAAAAAAATAAATGTGTGGGGGTCCCCCCAAATTCAATTACCAGGCCCTTCAGGTCTGGTATGGATATTAAGAAGAACCCTGCGTCAAATAAAAAAAAATTACGTGGGGTTAGCCCCAAATATCTATACCAGACCCTTCAGGTCTGGTATGGATTTTAAGGGGAACTCCACGCCAAATTTAAAAAAAAAATGGCGTGGAGTTCCCCCCAAAAATCCATACCAGACCCTTTATCTGAGCATGCAACCTGGCAGGCTGCAGGAAAAAAGGGGGGACGAGAGAGCGCCCCCCCCTCCTGAACCGTACCAAGCCATATGCCCTCAAAATGGGGATGGGGACAAGGGCCTCATCCCCACAACCCTTGCCCAGTGGTTGTGGGGGTCTGCGGGTGGGGGGCTTATCAGAATCTGGAAGACCCCTTTAACAAAGGGAACCCCAGATCCCGGCCCCCTCTATGTGAATTGGTAAGGGGTACATTGTACCCCTACCATTTCACAAAGAAAGTATAAAAAATTGTAAAAAAACACACAGACACCATTGGGTAATCCACACTCGGTATCCTGCGATGGGTGATCTCCTCTCCGGGGTCCAGCGATGGATGATCTCTCCTCTCCAGGTCCAGGCTCCAACGATGATGTCCAGCGCAGCGAGGAGCAGCAAGCATCCTGTCTCCACTGGAGACACACCGGGAATGACGTGGCTTCAGCCAGTGACAGCTCTTATGTAGCTAAGGGTGGGGCCACCCATCACGTGACCCCGTCCCCCTCCGACGCAAAGAGGAAACCCAGCTTCCCCAGTGACGTGCGGGTGACCCAGCCCCCTCTGATGTGACGCAGGTTTCCGTTTCATCAGAGGGGGGAGGGGTCACTTTCTTTGTGAAATGGTAGGGGTACAATGTACCCCTTACCAATTCACATGGGGGGCTGGGACCTGGGGGTCCCTTTTGTTAAAGGGGTCTTCCAGATTCCGATAAGCCCCCCACCCGCAGACCCCCACAACCACCGGGCAAGGGATGTGGGGATGAGGCCCTTGTCTCCATCAACATGGGGACATGGTGCTTTGAGGGGTCACAGACCCCCAAAGCATCCTCCCCATGTTGAGGGCATGTGGCCTGGTACGGTTCAGGAGGGGGGCGCTCTCTCGTCCCCCCTATTTTCCTGCGGCCTGACAGGTTGCGTGCTCGGATAAAGGGTCTGGTATGGATTTTTGGGGGGAACTCCACGCCATTTTTTTTTTTATTTGGCGTGGAGTTCCCCTTAAAATCCATACCAGGCCCTTCAGGTCTGGTATGGATATTTGGGGGGAACCCCACGTCATTTTTTTTTTAATTTGACGCAGGGTTCCCCTTAATATCCCTACCAGACCTGAAGGGCCTGGTAATTGAATTTGGGGGGACCCCCATGCATTTTTTTTTTTATCAATGACTTTTCTCTGTATTGCCGGGAGCCGACAATTCATTATAGCCGCGAGTGCTTTTAAATGACTTTTTTTCCTTCAGAAATAACACTTTGTGCAGGGACAGTTCTAAGCACGGGAAACAAGCGCTGCTTTACAGGCATACTATACACACCCCCTAGGTATGAAATTTAAAGGAATATTTCACTTTCACTTTCAGTTCAAACATTACTAAAATCACTAATCCCGAAAAAACTGACGTTTTTAAAACTTTTTCTTGCATTGATACATGTCCACTGGGGCAGGACCCGGGTCCCCAAAATCTTTTTATGACAATAACTTGCATATAAGCCTTTAAAATTAGCACTTCAGATTTCTCCCATAGACTTTTAGAGGGTGTTCGAATTTGCCGCGAACACCCCAAATAGTTTGCTGTTCGGCGAACGGGCGAACAGGCAACGTTTGAGTCGAACATGAGTTCGACTCAAACTCGAAGCTCGTCCCTACTTAGGAGTGTAGTCACTTTTATTTCCAGCAGTTTAGACATTAATGGATGTGTGTTGAGTTATTTTGAAGGGAGAACAAATTTACACTGTTATACAAGTTGTACACTTACTACTTTACATTGTAGCAAAGTGTCATTTCTTCAGTGTTGTCACATGAAAAGATATAATAAAATATTTACAAAAATGTGAGGGGTATACTCACCTTTGTGAGATACTGTTGTAGCGGGGTCTCCTTTAAGGCTCTGGGACTACATTACCCAGAGCCCCATTCGGCCTCAGGGCGGAGGTTCCGCCGCAGAGACTCATGGGAGAGGTTACTTAAGAGAGGGGCGGGAAGAAGCTTGCTCTCTTGGGACAACGCGTTTCAAGCAACAAGTCATCCTGCGCGGATCTGCTGTGGAGTAAGGCCTAAAGCCTAAGGCCTTACCCAAAGTCCAAAGAGCCTTTCACCATCCTGCGGAACCTGGGTGGATCCTGGATCGTCAGTGTAGGACTCCAGTTGGATCGGGGACCCGATCGGTTGCAGACGCTGTGTGCGACGGACACATGCGGTGGAAGACCCAGGCTGGGATCGCGCCTGGAGCGGTGAGCGGGCACCTGCCCATATCCATAGACTGAGTTATATTCAGGCCTATAGACTGCCTAGGCCCACTGTTCGCTCACCAGTGTTCTTTGGGGGTCTGGTAGTTGGGACATAGTTGAAGTGCCTACCCCCCCCCGTTTGCATACTGTTGTTACAAGTTACCACCCTTTTTGGATTACAATTGGTTCATTTCTGCAAGTGCACCAACGAAAGCTGGCCGGTGAAGAAAATATTACTCCCGCAGGGAAAGGGGACTATTTCATACACTGTCAGGCCTGACATAGGTGGGGAAAGTTGTAAAGTTTGTGTTGCTGTGTCTTAGGGCGCGCACGCCATAATTGCTCCGCGTGGTGGATACTGCACGGCGCCATTTTATAGTGCTGCCTCTGTAGCATTGGTTGGTACAGGGTTTCTGCAGACCCATGTAAGTGTTGCATGTCATGTTTTTATTCCACCATTTTATAGTAAAGCTATTACTTATTCATATTCCTGCCTCAGAGTGTTGTTTGTCTATTTAGGAACTGTTAAGTATCATACACCTGAGAATGATAGGAAGCTATCCCTAGACTAACTGTGCCAGAGTGGGTGGAGTCAGATTGCCAGGGGTTGGTGGTGCTGTATACAGGGCCCGAGAAAACAAACCAGCGGCTCTCTTAACTGGGGGTAGCGCTACACGTGGGGGCTCGTCCGGGATCCTGTTGCAGCAAATAGCAGCCAAGAGACACCAGCATGGACCCACTAGAAGTAGTAAAGTGGTGCGCAGCAGTAAAAACAGATCCGCATGAAGTAGTGATCATAGAACTGTCAGGGATCTGGCAAGAAGATGCAGTGAAACAGTTAGTGATGTCGCTGTCCCCGCAACAAAAAGCATATATAGTGGATGTCAGAACAGAACCTCCCTTGACATATGTACTGTTAAAATGGAAAGATGGAATCCCAGAAAACTTCAAGAAGCCGAGCATAGAAACGGCAGATAAACAGATCTTTAAGTTAATACGCGCTCCACCCGACTTAAAAGATGTCAAGAAAGAGATGAACCCTGGGTCGCCACAAGGCGCTCTCATCACAGAATTATGCGCGGTTCTAGGGGAAATCATAGCGCAATGCAAGAAAGACCCTGCAGATTACCAAATGTCGGGATACCGGAAACTCAGGATGTTTTCAGGAAGGAAGCCTGTACCCTCAGGTGAAGAGGGGTTTGAGGAATGGTTAGACGGCGCTACTCAAGCCTTAGAGGAGTGGGAAGTCCCAGACCACAGAAAGAAGCAGAGGATTGCTGAGAGCTTAAAGGGGCCTGCCTTAGAGGCCATACGCAACCTTAAGATGAGCAAGAAAGACTGTGTTGCGCAGGACTATCTGGACATTCTGCAGAATGTGTTTGGAGGAACAGAAAAGATCACTGAGCTTACCTACCAACTAGAGCACTGCTACCAGAAGGCAGGGGAGAAGCTATCAGAGTTTATGATGCACCTAGATAAAATACTGAACAAGATGATCTTAAAGAAGGGGACTGACCCGAAGAAGGTGGATGAGGCCCGGGTCCAGCAGGTCATGAGAGGATCTCAACCCCTGGATCCCATCGCACTGGCGCTACGCACAAGACAAGACGGGAAGAGCCTGGAGTACCCTGACTTGATCCGAGTAGTCAGAGAGGAAGAAGCTATGCTGGAGGAGAAGAAAAGGAGCCAACCAGTTGAGCTGGTGCGGCCCCCTCCAGTGATGGTCAGGGCCGCCACGACCTTAGAAAGAGACGCAGAGGTGGATACCTTAAAGTCACAGATGTCTCAAGTGTTGGGAATGTTGACCTCCCTGATGGAAAAGGAGTCAAGGGCACCTGAGAGGAACAGCCCAAGGAAGGAGTTGTTTCCAAATAGTTCAGCACCCGCATCCCTGGAAGATAGGGGGATATGATCTGTTTCAACTGTGGAGGAGTTGGTCATGCGGCCAGAGTGTGTTCCAGCCCAAAAAAGAGGAAGATGAACAACCGCAAGCCGCCGGAAAACTTCAGCGGGCCCCGGTGAAGGAGTCAACCGGGTGCCCATCATTCTTACGGAACTCCATACTGAATGCAGAAGCAACAGAGTTTATCCCTTCCTGTCCTTGGTTGGATGCTTGGGAAAGTACCAGTGAACCATCTGAAAAGGAAGATCCAAGAGAAGCCATGTACCTTCCTGCTCCGGAACTGGATGTTCCCGAGGAAGAGGGAAGTCCTGAGTTAGCAACAGAAGAAGAGTCTGCTCCAACAGAATGCCCAAGAGGACAGAGGAAGCGGAGGGCAATTAAACCTCCCAGGAGACTAACTTACCCACAGATGGGTGAAAGTGCGGAAGACACTGTAGTCACTGCTAGAAGGAGTATGGAAGACCATGACCCTCCCGCTGTTCATTTGGTGGGAGGCAGCCCCAGCTCACTCTCTGGCACAGTTAGACAGGATGCTAATATTAGTGTGTCCTGTGGGCAGGGGAGTTCACTACCTCGTTTTTGGTGGGAATTTCCTCTGCCGACATCATATGAAGGATTGATGGATGTTATGAGATCTGTGGTTGGAGATTATGTTATCTTTGGGGACCAAAGAGTTCAAGTGGGGGGAGTGTGTAGCGGGGTCTCCTTTAAGGCTCCGGGACTACAGTACCCAGAGCCCCATTCGGCCTCAGGACGGAGGTTCCGCCGCAGAGACTCATGGGAGAGGTTACTTAAGAGAGGGGCGGGGAGAAGCTCGCTCTCTTGGGTCAACGCGCTTCAAGCAACAAGTCATCCTGCGCGGATCTGCTGTGGGGTAAGGCCTAAAGCCTAAGGCCTTACCCGAAGTCCGAAGAGCCTTTCACCGTCCTGCGGAACCTGGGTGGATCCTGGATCGTCAGTGTAGGACTCCAGTTGGATCGGGGACCCGATCGGTTGCAGACGCTGTGTGCGACGGACACACGCGGTGGAAGACCCAGGCTGGGATCGCGCCTGGAGTGGTGAGCGGGCACCTGCCCATATCCATAGACTGAGTTATATTCAGGCCTATAGACTGCCTAGGCCCACTGTTCGCTCACCAGTGTTCTTTGGGGGTCCGGTAGTTGGGACATAGTTGAAGTGCCTACCCCCCCCCCTGTTTGCATACTGTTGTTACAAGTTACCACCCTTTTTGGATTACAATTGGTTCATTTCTGAAAGTGCACCAACGAAAACTGTCCGGTGAAGAAAATATTACTCCCGCAGGGAAAGGGGACTATTTCATACACTGTCAGGCCTGACATAGGTGGGGAAAGTTATAAAGTTTGTGTTGCTGTGTCTTAGGGCGCGCACTCCATAATAGATCCACGTGGTGGATACTGCGTGGCGCCATTTTATAGTGCTGCCTCTGTAGCATTGGTTGGTACAGGGTTTCTGCAGACCCATGTAAGTGTTGCATGTCATGTTTTTATGCCACCATTTTATAGTAAAGCTATTACTTATTCATATTCCTGCCTCAGAGTGTTGTTTGTCTATTTAGGAACTGTTAAGTATCATACACCTGAGAATGATAGGAAGCTATCCCTAGACTAACTGTGCCAGAGTGGGTCGAGTCAGATTGCCGGGGGTTGGTGGTGCTGTATACAGGACCCGAGAAAACAAACCAGCGGCTCTCTTAACTGGGGGTAGCGCTACACATGGTGGCTCGTCCGGGATCCTGTTGCAGCAAATAGCAGCCAAGAGACACCAGCATGGACCCACTAGAAGTAGTAAAGTGGTGCGCAACAGTAAAAACAGATCCGCATGAAGTAGTGATCATAGAACTGTCAGGGATCTGGCAAGAAGATGCAGTGAAACAGTTAGTGATGTCGCTGTCCCCGCAACAAAAAGCATATATAGTGGATGTCAGAACAGAACCTCCCTTGACATATGTACTGTTAAAATGGAAAGATGGAATCCCAGAAAACTTCAAGAAGCTGCGCATAGAAACGGCGGATAAACAGATCTTTAAGTTAATACGCGCTCCACCCGACTTAAAAGATGTCAAGAAAGAGATGAACCCTGGGTCGCCACAAGGCGCTCTCATCACAGAATTATGCGCGGTTCTAGGGGAAATCATAGCGCAATGCAAGAAAGACCCTGCAGATTACCAAATGTCGGGATACCGGAAACTCAGGATGTTTTCAGGAAGGAAGCCTGTACCCTCAGGTGAAGAGGGGTTTGAGGAATGGTTAGACGGCGCTACTCAAGCCTTAGAGGAGTGAGAAGTCCCAGACCACAGAAAGAAGCAGAGTATTGCTGAGAGCTTAAAGGGGCCTGCCTTAGAGGCCATACGCAACCTTAAGATGAGCAAGAAAGACTGTGTTGCGCAGGACTATCTGGACATTCTGCAGAATGTGTTTGGAGGAACAGAAAAGATCACTGAGCTTACCTACCAACTAGAGCACTGCTACCAGAAGGCAGGGGAGAAGCTATCAGAGTTTATGATGCGCCTAGATAAAATACTGCACAAGATGATCTTAAAGAAGGGGATTGACCCGAAGAAGGTGGATGAGGCCCGGGTCCAGCAGGTCATGAGAGGATCTCAACCCCTGGATCCTATCGCACTGGCGCTACGCACAAGACAAGACGGGAAGAGCCTGGAGTACCCTGACTTGATCCGAGTAGTCAGAGAGGAAGAAGCTATGCTGGAGGAGAAGAAAAGGAGCCAACCAGTTGAGCTGGTGCAGCCCCCTCCAGTGATGGTCAGGGCCGCCACGACCTTAGAAAGAGACGCAGAGGTGGATACCTTAAAGTCACAGATGTCTCAAGTGTTGGGAATGTTGACCTCCCTGATGGAAAAGGAGTCAAGGGCACCTGAGAGGAACAGCTCAAGGAAGGAGTTGTTTCCAAATACTTCAGCACCCACATCCCTGGAAGATAGGGGGGATATGATCTGTTTCAACTGTGGAGGAGTTGGTCATGCAGCCAGAGTGTGTTCCAGTCCCAAAAAGAGGAAGATGAACAACCGCAAGCCGCCGGAAAACTTCAGCGGGCCCCGGTGAAGGAGTCAATCGGGTGCCCATCATTCTTACGGAACTCCATACTGAATGCAGAAGCAACAGAGTTTATCCCTTCCTGTCCTTGGTTGGATGCTTGGGAAAGTACCAATGAACCATCTGAAAAGGAAGATCCAAGAGAAGCCATGTACCTTCCTGCTCCGGAACTGGATGTTCCTGAGGAAGGGGGAAGTCCTGAGTTAGCAACAGAAGAAGAGTCTGCTCCAACAGAATGCCCAAGAGGACAGAGGAAGCGGAGGGCAATTAAACCTCCCAGGAGACTAACTTACCCACAGATGGGTGAAAGTGCGGAAGACACTGTAGTCACTGCTAGAAGGAGTATGGAAGACCATGACCCTCCCGCTGTTCATTTGGTGGGAGGCAGCCCCAGCTCACTCTCTGGCACAGTTAGACAGGATACTAATATTAGTGTGTCCTGTGGGCAGGGGAGTTCACTACCTCGTTTTTGGTGGGAATTTCCTCTGCCGACATCATATGAAGGATTGATGGATGTTATGAGATCTGTGGTTGGAGATTATGTTATCTTTGGGGACCAAAGAGTTCAAGTGGGGGGAGTGTGTAGCGGGGTCTCCTTTAAGGCTCTGGTACTACAGTACCCAGAGCCCCATTCGGCCTCAGGGCGGAGGTTTCGCCGCAGAGACTCATGGGAGAGGTTACTTAAGAGAGGGGCGGGGAGAAGCTTGCTCTCTTGGGACAACGCGCTTCAAGCAAAAAGTCATCCTGCGCGGATCTGCTGTGGGGTAAGGCCTAAAGCCTAAGGCCTTACCCGAAGTCCGAAGAGCCTTTGACCATCCGGCGGAACCTGGGTGGATCCTGGATCGTCAGTGTAGGACTCCAGTTGGATCGGGGACCCGATCGGTTGCAGACGCTGTGTGCGACGGACACACGCGGTGGAAGACCCAGGCTGGGATCGCGCCTGGAGCGGTGAGCGGGCACCTGCCCATATCCATAGACTGAGTTATATTCAGGCCTATAGACTGCCTAGGCCCACTGTTCGCTCACCAGTGTTCTTTGGGGGTCCGGTAGTTGGGACATAGTTGAAGTGCCTACCCCCCCTGTTTGCATACTGTTGTTACAAGTTACCACCCTTTTTGGATTACAATTGGTTCATTTCTGCAAGTGCACCAACGAAAGCTGACCGGTGAAGAAAATATTACTCCCGCAGGGAAAGGGGACTATTTCATACACTGTCAGGCCTGACATAGGTGGGGAAAGTTATAAAGTTTGTGTTGCTGTGTCTTAGGGCGCGCACGCCATAATAGCTCCGCGTGGTGGATACTGCACGGCGCCATTTTATAGTGCTGCCTCTGTAGCATTGGTTGGTACAGGGTTTCTGCAGACCCATGTAAGTGTTGCATGTCATGTTTTTATTCCACCATTTTATAGTAAAGCTATTACTTATTCATATTCCTGCCTCAGAGTCTTGTTTGTCTATTTAGGAACTGTTAAGTATCATACTCCTGAGAATGATAGGAAGCTATCCCTAGACTAACTGTGCCAGAGTGGGTCGAGTCAGATTGCCGGGGGTTGGTGGTGCTGTATACAGGGCCCGAGAAAACAAACCAGCGGCTCTCTTAACTGGGGGTAGCGCTACACTGTAAATGAAAGTTTCTTTGTGATAACACCCAAGAAAATAGGATTTTTAAAACAGCTTACCTGTAAAATCCTTTTCTTGGAGTACATCACGGGACACAGAGCGGCATAGTCATTACTATGTGGGTTATATAGAATTACCTTCAGGTGCTGGCACTGGCAACTTCCAAAACAGGAAGTACCCTCCCCTATATAAGCCCCTCCCATCCGGGAGTACCTCAGTTTTGTAGCAAAGCAATACGTGTCCCCAAAAGAGGGGTGGGAGCTCTGTGTCCCGTGATGTACTCCAAGAAAAGGATTTTACAGGTAAGCTGTTTTAAAAATCCTATTTTCTCGTTCATACATCACGGGACACAGAGCGGCATAGTCATTACTATGTGGGACGTCCCAAAGCAATGCCAAATGAGGGGGGGGATACACCATACATAAGCTGGGCGCCATCAGGCATGAGGATCTTTTGTGGCCTGCAACACACTGCGCCCAAAGGCGATATCCTCCTGACTTCTAATGTCCACCTGGTAGAACCTAGTAAACGTGTGTACTGAAGACCATGTTGCGGCCTTACAAATTTGAGCCAGGGAGGCCTGGTGATGCACTGCCCATGAAGTTCCAACTGCTCTCGTGGAGTGCGCCCTAACTTTGAACGGAGGCGGTCTCCTTCTCAAGCCATAGGCTTGTATTATGACCTGTCGATTCCACTTGGCTAAAGTAGATTTTGATGCTGCCTGACCCTTTCTGGGGCCTTCCGGCAGAACAAACAAAGAATCCGTTCTACGAATCTGAGCAGTGGCTTTTAGATAAGCTTTAACTGCTCTTACTACATCCAAAGAATGCAATAACTTTTCCTCTACCGAGCTTGGTTTGGGGAAAAAAGAAGGAAGAACCACATCCTGGTTCAAGTGAAACCTCGATACCACCTTAGGAAGAAAGGCTGGGTGAGGACGTAATACTACTCTGTCCTTATGAATAACCAGATATGGCTCTTTACAGGACATGGCGGCTAATTCCGACACTCTTCTAGCCGAGCATATGGCTACTAAAAATATCAATTTTCTGGTGAGTAGAACCAAGGAAATGTGCCGCAAAGGTTCAAATAGCTGCTTCTGCAGAACCGACAGAACCAAATTTAGATCCCATGGGCATATGGGAGCTTTAATCGGTGGAATAATACGAGTCACCCCTTGCATAAAGGATTTGACAAGTGAATGCATAGCCAGGGGCCTTTGAAATAGTATTGATAAGGCCGAAACCTGACCCCTGATAGTACTTAAGGCAAACTTCCTGTCTACAGCCCACTGTAGGAAGTCCAGAATTCTGCCTATAACGTACTTACGTGGATGCCATTTTCTGGCCTCGCACCAAGTGATGTACGCCTTCCAAACTCTATAGTAGATCTGCCTGGATACAGGCTTCCTGGCATTGATTATAGTTGATACCACAGAGTTAGAGAGACCTCTCTTCTTTAGGATGTGGGATTCAATAGCCAGGCCGTTAAACTTAGAGTTAGTAAAGAAGGGTGGTATATCGGTCCTTGCGAAAGCAGGTCCGGACGACGTGGAAGGGTCCAAGGACTCCCCACAGACATTTTGATGATCTCCGCGTACCAGGCCCTTCGGGGCCACGCTGGAGCCACCAGGATCACCGGCTTCTTTTCCAACCTGACTCTGCGAAGGAGTCGAGGCAACAATTGTAGCGGAGGGAATGCATATATCAGTCTGAACTGATCCCAAGGGAACACCAGAGCATCCGAGCCGCAAGCGAGGGGATTCCTTGTCCGGGAGACAAACCTGTCCACCTTTGCGTTGAATCTGGATGCTAGCAGATCTACATCCGGTGTTCCCCACCGCTGACATATTGCTCGGAAGACCTCGGGATGAAGGGACCATTCCCCTGGGCATAACTGTTGGCGACTCAGAAAGTCCGCCTTCCAATTCTCCACCCCTGGAATGAAGACAGCTGATATACATGGGACATGCTTTTCTGCCCATTCCAGGATGTGACTTACTTCCCTCTGGGCTGCACGACTCCTGGTGCCTCCCTGATGATTGATATATGCCACTGCTGTGGCATTGTCTGATTGAATTCTGACAGGGGACCCTTGGAGTCTGGATGTCCAGGCTACTAGGGCATACCGGGCTGCTCGTATCTCTAAGAGATTGATGGGCAGGGTTTTTACTACATTTGACCATCTGCCCTGGAGAAACCATTGCTCCAGTACTGCCCCCCAGCCTATAAGGCTGGCATCTGTAGTGACCACCTTCCAGGATATCGGACTGAAGGGTTTTCCCTTCTGGAGATTCTGGGGGATCAACCACCAGCAGAGACTCTTCCGAACGGAAGGGGACAAAGCCATCGGGAAGTCTAGAGCCTGAATTTTTCCGTGCCAGGCTGACAATATGGCCCTCTGTAAATTCCTTGAGTGGAATTGGGCGTATGGCACAGCTTCGAATGATGCTACCATCTTTCCTAGCAGCCTCATGCACAGGCGTATGGACGGCTGTCTTTTTGCACAAAGCAGACGGACCAAGCTCCTCAAAGAGGATACCTTGTCTAGAGGTAAGAAAATCTTCCTCTGGTCTGAATCCAGCCGTAGCCCTAGATATACCAGGTTTTTCACTGGCTGTAGGGCTGACTTGTCCAGGTTGATGACCCAACCGTGAGATTCTAGATACTTGATTGTATCGACAACTACCACTTCTAGCTTGGCAACTGAGTGGTCCATCAACAACAGGTCGTCTAGGTATGCCATTATCGTTACACCTCGTGTTCTTAGATCGGCCAACAGTGGAGCCAGAATTTTTGTGAACACTCGTGGTGCTGTGGCCAGACCGAATGGTAAGGCTCTGAACTGAAAATGGCGCCCTTCTACTGCAAAGCGTAGAAATTTTTGATGACCTGGAAAGATGGGAACATGCAAGTAAGCATCTTTGATGTCGATCGAGGCTAACCATTCCTCCCCCTGTAGGGCAGCGGTGACCGATCGGATCGACTCCATCCGGAAGGACCGGACGTTTAGAAATTTGTTTAGACTCTTTAGGTCCAATATGGGTCTTATGTCCCCGTTTGGTTTCGGGACTGTGAAAAGGTTTGAGTAGAAACCCAACCCCCACTCTTCCATAGGAACCTCCATAATTACTCCTTGGAGCAATAGTTGTTCTAACGCCAATAGGAGAGACCCTCTTTTCAGAGGGTCTTTTGGCATGCCTGAACACATAAAATGGGAAGGAGGAGACTCTTTTAACTCCAACTTGTATCCCAGAGTTACTGCGGAGAGCACCCATCTGTCTTTGATCGTCTCCCCCCAGGTCTCTGCGAACAACTGAAGTCTTCCCCCCACCCGTTTGAGTGGGGGCAGCCCTTCATAGGCTTGACTTGGAGGCTGGTTTAGTACCTCTTCGGATCCAGGGTTTCTTATTACCCTGTGACTGTCCCTGATTTTTACCCCCTGAGTTTGATCGAGGAGGCCGTCGGAACTGCTTAGTAGCAGATGTCCCAGGGATAGGAGAGGTAGTCCTCTTAAAAGATGGACCCCTAGACCTCTTTTTACTCGGTAAGAGAGTACTTTTACCACTGGAAATCTTCTGGATATACTTATCCAGGTCTTCGCCAAAAAGGTGTTCCCCATGAAATGGGAAGCTAACTAAGAGCTTCTTACAGGGAGCTTCAGCAGACCAGTTCTTGAGCCACAGAAGCCTACGCATATGTACCAAAGACAGCGTGAGGCGGGAGGCCTGATGGATGGAATCCTTGATGGCGTCAACCGCAAAGCATAATGCTCTAGGCAGATCAGCCAGAGCCTGGGCCTGCTGGTCTGGCAAATCCCTCAGAGACCATTTTCATCTGATCCTTTAAAGCTTGGCAGACCCCAATAGCTGCCACTGCTGGCTGTGTAACAGCCCCTGCTGTGCAAAAAGCAGATTTTAATAAAGATTCCAATTTTTTATCTACTGGATCTTTGAACATTTGAACATTATCTACTGGGCATGTCAGTGATTTGTTCACAGAAGAGATGGCTGCATCCACCGTAGGAACATTCCATCTCTGGGTGAACTTTTCCTCCATGGGATAGATCACTGGAAATTTCTTAGGCGGAACAAATAGTTTATCAGTATGTTCCCAGTCCTGGTATATAAGTCCTTCCAATAATGGATGTATTGGAAAGGAGCAATTAATCTGGGGAGCTTTTAGCGACCCCAATGAGGAGACAGCAGTAGTTGATGGTTCAACAAGAGGCATTTTAAATGCAGATCGAACCATGTCAGTTAGGGTCTGGACCCACAATCTTTCAGTCTGTGATGCTGAAAATGGTTCATCTACTGTCGATTCCTCAAAAACAGAGTTAACCTCCTCCTGATCCCCTTCAGGTAGGTCAGTCCCTTCTGGGACTGTTGCTCTGCCAACAGGCACTCTAATGGAGGTGATGGAGATCTGGCGCGCTTTCTTTCCTGTAGAGAAGAAGCGATCAATGCTGCCAATCTCTGCTCCAATCCCTCCAGAGTTGAGGCAAAAACCTCCTCTGTTATATATGCAGGAGCAGGTGGACTGAGGACAGCCGCAGTACCTGGCACTCCCGGGGGTTCCTTATGGGTATTAACCTCTGATTTCTCAGGGGAGGAAGGTGCAGATGACTGCTCCAGATCCTCAGAGCCCGATGGAGACCCCCTACACTTCCTGAGAGGTATATCTCAGAGTTTTTTAGGCGGCATATTCCTTAGTTAAAAGCTGAGGTATTCCAGCCGCAATACACCCCTTTACTGAAATAGTCTAATGCAATTTGCTGCTATGTACATCAGTGGGTGTCTACTAATGCGTCTTTCTGGGGATGCCTGTATCAACCGCCCGCTGTAAGCCCCTATACCATGCTACCAGCTCCTTTTCATGCTCTGTGTCCATAGCAAGCAGCGTGGACTGAGTCCTTTTATCTTGCTGGAATGCCTGCACATGCGCAGAAGCGCTAGGCGCACAGAGCGCGTCATCCGCCAGGCTCCGCCCCCTTTTTTGAAGCTAAATCTATAAAAGAAAGCGTGTGCGCGCGCGCGTGCACGTGTGCGCTCTTGGCGCCATGTAGGGAGAGGAGCCAGGGTCCCTGTTTCACCAGGACTCGGGGATGGAAGGAAACTACTTGGCAGCATGACAGAGGAATGCAGCTTCCCTGATAGAGAGCTCACTCGTCTGCCTGGACTTTCACCATGGAAGGAATAGTCCCAAGAAAAAAAGACGTTCCACAGCGGCCTCTAGTGGACAAACACAGGTACCGCACTTTTGTCTTTTTTTTTTTTTAAAAACCTCCTTTATGAAAAACATTTCCAGGTTTACAGTTTTTTTTTTTTTTAAAACTTCCTTTATGAAAAGACATTTCTAGGATTTCTTAGGCATATACAGCTATTAGCGGGAATACCTTTAGGTAACAGGCAGAAAGACATATTAGGCTTGGGGGTCCCCTCAATAGAACCAAGTTCCTGAGGGGCCCCCACTTACCTTTTCCCCGCCGCAGGACTTTGTTTGGTCAACAGAAGCCCAAACTTCACCTCTCACGGCAGGCATTGTACTAGACCTTCAGGGACCGGGTTCCCAAGGATTCCACTCCCCTGGACCTGTATAGCACCCTGCACAGATATCCTCTTGGTTTTGGGTATGACCAGAGCTCTGGATCCCAGGGTCCAGCCCTCCTAAGAGAGGCATTACAGGCAAAACCTTGCTCTTCTCTGCAAGGCCCGGGTACCGACCGTTTAGCTATGAAGCTTTTTTGGTCGGATCCGGAATAGCTTGCTAAGGCCCAGAGAACCTGTACACAAGCCCAGATGAATACATGTTAACCTTGGCCAACACCTTAGACACTGGCAAAAAACTGAGGTACTCCCGGATGGGAGGGGCTTATATAGGGGAGGGTACTTCCTGTTTTGGAAGTTGCCAGTGCCAGCACCTGAAGGTAATTCTATATAACCCACATAGTAATGACTATGCCGCTCTGTGTCCCGTGATGTATGAACAAGAAATATAATTTATTTAAGACAGGCTTCTTATTTTTTATTTTTTAATAGGAAGTTTGCCTGGGCACCTGGAACTGCAAGAAAACAGGGATGAAAAACATTCATTTTCTCTCTGACCTTCAATTTACTGCAGAAAAAGGAGTTATCTCTATGCACATATCAGTGCTTTCACATAGAGTTGATGAGGGCTATAGTCTGAATGAATACAATCCAGTAGACTATATCCACAAGTGGATTCCACCAAACACCAAAATAATGAGGTGATCAAAACTAGAGTTGAGCGGACACCTGGATGTTCGGGTTCGACGGGTTCGGCCGAACTTCGGAAAAAAGTTCGGGTTCGGGACCGAACTTTAACCCGAACCCGAACCCGAACCCCATTGAAGTCAATGGGGACCCGGACTTCTAAGGACTAAAAAGGCTCTAAAAAAGTAATGGAAAGGGCTAGAGGGCTGCAAATGGCAGCAAAATGTTGTTAAGAGCATGGCAAGTGCTCTGCAAACAAATGTGGATAGGGAAATAACTTAAAATAACATAAAAAAAATACGCAGCAGAAGAGGTACGGGAAGTCATTAAGAACCTCAGAAACTCAACGGCACAATGCCACACATATGGTGGGAATGCCCCAGAATACGCCCTTTCTGGAATAAATTATTCAATTTAATGGATAAGCTAGTGGGAAAATAAATTACTTTGAAATAAAAATGAAGCGGGGTGCTAAATTTAAGGGAAGTGTTTGAGTGGTAAATAGGCTCAAACACCCTAATTCTGTAGGATTCATGGACCATTTTGTCCTCGGGGGACAGTATTGGTGTGCAGTTCCCTGCGGCCTACAGGTGGCGCTGCCATGGTAGGCTAGGGTTGAACCGCCGATACAGTGCTGTGCCTTTTGTGTCCCCTCTTGGCAGTAGTACAGCGGGGCGGGGAACCTGCTGTGCATGCCGGGAGAGCATATAAAAGGGGCAGACCTTTGGCCTGGGGGCTGATGTCCAGTGGGGTCCACGCCCAGGTGCCTTCGGCCTGGGTGCATGTGTTCCTGTTCCATCTCGGGTACCTTTAGCCCGGGGTGAGGTACTATCCTGGAGTTCCTACTGCCCTGGGTATGGAGGCCTAGGTGCGGGAGTAAAGCCTGGAGTCCAGAGCCTTCGTCTGAAGTCCGCTAAGGGTCGAGGAGTCTTAGGGTGCCGCCTCGTGTAGGGGACCATGTTCCAGGGAAGGGAGGATCATTCTGATGGACCGATGCGGGAGTCACGGTGAAGGAAGGGTCTGTTGACTCCCTGGAGAGATGTCTTCCCCTTGATATGGGCTAGGTTCGTAGAAGGAGAAGCTCAAGGTCATCTTGACTGTATCAGAGGCCTTATTCACCCGGCCCGTGGCAGGGGCCTTATACACCCTGGTCTGTGGCAGAGACCAAAGTTCTCCAGGTCCGTGGCAGGGGCCTTGTACACCCGGTCTGTGGCAGAGACCAACCTCAAGGTCTGTGGCAGAGACTGTGCACCTAAAACTGTTTGAGAAACCTAAGCAATGAAGTGAATGTGCTACGTTTGTGCCTGGACCTCCTCCACACCTTAAGCTGTCCTGTTTCTTTGCTTTAACCTTTTCTATCCGAGTAGAGTTTATTTTGCCATGAGAGAATAAGAGTTGTAATTTCAGCTTGTGTGGACATTGACTTTACTGGGAATTAAAGGACTTGCCTCTACCTACAGTAGAGGTGAGAATCATCCTCTGGAGGAGTTTTGACTCCGGCTGTGGACATGGCCCGTCAAGTACACCGCTCAACCTCTTTATATAGGAGGGTACGGGCTGGTAGTGCGGTGTGCCTTTCTCCCTCCTGCGAGGAGCCAACAACATAAAGGCAGGTAAGGGGGAAAGGATCTGTGCGCTACAAAAAATAAAATACAAATTATAATCTTGACCTAAGAGGACGAGGTCCATATGGAGTAGGAGGTTGAGGTGGTGGTGGATGTGGCTGTGTAGGTGGAAGCGGCGGTGGAGGAGGACGAGGTAGCCAACACTGGTTCAAAAATACAACAATGGCTGGGTAAGGCCCGTGATGTGTCGAATTCTGTCCCCCGTCAAATAGTGTCCACCCTGTACTGCGCTTGCTCAGTATGTAGGACAAGGGGATTTCGAAAATCTCCCAAGACGAACGGCGCCTGCGTGGTGAGTTCAGGTGAAGGCCACACCATCCGTGGTTCAAGCCGAGCCAAGTGAGGCCGTGCCCGAAGCGTGGCGATCGAACCGAGCCCGTGAGGGGCCCTGTTACTATGTGCTACCGTATGTCCACTTGGATGGTGGGGCTTGAACCTGCACTCACTGCGCAGGCGCCGTTCATCTTCGGAGATTTTGTGAATCTCCTTGTCCTCTGTACTGCGCAAGCGCTGCGCCTTCGCAGTATAGGCCGGACACAATCCGATGGCCGGACAGTTTTTGTCACAACACTGGTATACATGTCTATTCTGCAGAAGGTACGGACAAGTCCTGTGGGATCCATGCCTGGTTCATTTTAATGAACGTGAGCTTGTCCACATTGGCTCTGGACAGGCGGCTGCGCTTGTCTGTGATAACGCCCCCTGCCGTGCTAAATACACGTTCAGATAATACACTGGCTGCAGGGCAGGCCAGCATCTCCAAGGCATAAAGGGCAAGCTCAGAAGAGTGGGTGGGAGACAATGTGAAGGAACCCGAGGCACTGTCAGCAACCCAATCTACTATCGCCTGTACTTGTCCTGGCCTAAACATTCGTACAGCCTCATTAGGCGCGACAAAATACCGCCGCAGGCTCGGTCGCCTACTCGCACCTGAGGAAGGTGTTTCACTTGTGCGTGTATCTGGCACAGATCCACCACGTCCTCTCCCTGCAACAGGAGCTCCACCAGCAGCACCACGACCGGGGCCACCACGTCCCTTTGACCTTCTCCTCATATTTTCCAAATTTAGGATCTTGCCCTAAATGGGTGTTTTTGGAAGAGCAGAACACACCCACAGTATGTAACCGCTGAATCGCACAGCTACAGAACTGCAGAAAATGCTATTAAAAAAAAATGTTTTTTTTTTAGTATAGCACAGTAGAAGAAAACTATATATAAATTGTTTATTTCACACACCTCCACATATGTATAACACACTGCAAAATATTTTTGTGGCCCTAAATGGCGTTTTTTGGAATACCACAACAAACCCACAGTACGTAACCGCTGAATCGCACAGCTACAGAACTGCAGAAAATGCTATTCAAAAAAAATGTTGTTTTTTTAGTATAGCACAGTAGAAGAAAACTATATATAAATTGTTTATTTCACACACCTCCACATATGTATAACACACTGCAAAATATTTTTTGTGGCCCTAAATGGCGTTTTTTGGAAGACCACAACAAACCCACAGTACGTAACCGCTGAATCGCACAGCTACAGAACTGCAGAAAATGCTATTCAAAAAAAATGTTGTTTTTTTAGTATAGCACAGTAGAAGAAAACTATATATAAATTGTTTATTTCACACACCTCCACATATGTATAACACACTGCAAAATATTTTTTGTGGCCCTAAATGGCGTTTTTTGGAAGACCACAACACACCCACAGTACGTAACCGCTGAATCGCACAGCTACAGAACTGCAGAAAATGCTATTCAAAAAAAATGTTGTTTTTTTAGTATAGCACAGTAGAAGAAAACTATTTAGAAATTGTTTATTTCACACACCTCCACATATGTATAACACACTGCAAAATATTTTTTGTGGCCCTAAATGGCGTTTTTTGGAAGACCACAACACACCTACAGTACGTAACCGCTGAATCGCACAGCTACAGAACTGCAGAAAATGCTATTCAAAAAAAAAATTGTTTTTTTAGTATAGCACAGTAGAAGAAAACCATTTAGAAATTGTTTATTTCACACACCTCCACATATGTATAACACACTGCAAAATATTTTTTGTGGCCCTAAATGGCGTTTTTTGGAAGACCACAACACACCCACAGTACGTAACCGCTGAATCGCACAGCTACAGAACTGCAGGAAATGCTATTCAAAAAAAATTTTGTTTTTTTAGTATAGCACAGTAGAAGACAAATATATAGAAATGGTTTATTTCACACGCCTCCACATATGTATAACACACTGCAAAATATTTTTTGTGGCCCTAAATGGGTCTTTTTGCAAGCGTACATTAAAGTGCAAATTTTATTTTTATTTTTTTTGCCCTAAACGGGTCTTTTTTTTACACGAGCAAAATAAAATGGAATTTTTTTTTTTTTTTGCCCTTAATGGGTCTTTTGGAAAAGAGCACAATAAAGTGCCTTTTTTTTTGTCCTAAATGGATCTTTTTCCAAGAGCAGAATACACCCACAGTATGGAAACGGTGTATCTCTCAACGTAATATATGCAGTGCTGGTGCACTGAGCTTGCAGATAAAAGGTAGATTTTCTCTGACACTGGGCTCATAGCAGTGTAAAAAGACTGCACTGCAACACAAACAGGTAAACCTATGCAGATCGCTGAGTTATATCTCTGAATCTGGACTCCTATTCCTATATAATATATCTCTCTCCCTGAAAGCACCAACAGGAACCTGGCCCTACACTACACTGTCTCTCTATCTTTTCCCTCAGATTCCAGAATCAGGACTAACTCATGTATTTTTCTATCTCTCCCTAAAAGCAGCAGCAGCAGACAAGATCCTCTCCCTATCTATTCTGAAGCAGAGTGACGTGTGTGCTGTGTGCCTCTAGCTTATATAGAAGCTGGGTCACATGTTGCACTGACCAATCACAGCCATGCCATTAGTAGGCATGGCTATGATGGCTTCTAAGGGCACACCAGCTAATCAAAAGGTGATTGGCTGGCCCCTGAAGCATTTCTAACTGCGTAATTAGATTGCCGAACCCGAACCCGGACTTTTGCACAAAGTCCGGGTTCGTGTTCGGGTTCGGGAAAAAGCTAAAGTTCGGTACGGACCCGAACTTTACAGTTCGGGTTCGCTCAACACTAATCAAAACCAAAATTGAATGTTGTGCTACACCATCCAAAAAAATAATATATATATATATATAAATGAAGAAATGAAGCCCAATAATTTGGGCCTCCAATCAAACCAAAGTGATAAATAATATCAATATAATGAGTCCATACAGTGTCCATACAGTGCCCCTGTCGAAGAACATTTGTTCGAAACGCGTAGGGCTTGGTACACTACCTCATTCACTGCCCCTTTTTAAACGTTTTTATTGTTTGTGATCACTTTTATGTTGGTTGAATAAACCCTCATTGACCTGCACCATTGGAGCATTCCTTCCCTTCTTTTCTCCTCACATGGGTGGTTGGTCAAGTAATAGCTTCCTTTGGCCACTGGTTACTAATATTCACTGTGGTAAAGAGTCTCCTTGCTGAGTGGCGGTTCCAGTTCCATCGGAGGACCACCTGGATCGGTGTGAAACCCAGAGTCTTCTGTCAAGTCGGGGAGCCTACCGGACAGTCTACATTGGGGACCCATCTAATCCAGTTTCCAGACTAACTGATGAGGAGTGCCACTGGGATTTCGTATGCCTATTTGACCTGCCTAAACCACAGGTCTAATGTTCCGGTAAGAGTATTCTACCTCTCTTTTTCTACAAGAGTTATGTGATGACCCTTCAGTGCTACATGTTCTTTCTTCACAACACGAAAATTTTCTATGGACACTGTATGGACTCATTATATTGATATTATTTATCACTTTGGCTTGATTGGAGGCCCAAATTATTGGGCTTCATTTCTTCACTTAGCGTTACATCTTCATTCCATGTTTATTAATTTTAGTCACATTTTATGTAGCAGCTTTATTTTTATTCACTATTTTAGATTAGCGCAGTATTTTCTTTCTTTATATATATATATATATAAATATATATACTGTAAGTACAAACAATAAATATATAAAGTAATAAAAACAAAATACTTAAAAATATATGAGTACTAACATACTTATACGTGAAAGATAATTTCGATCAATAATAATAAAAAATAAAAAATTCATAACTGTATGTGAATATGTGATTTTAACAACAAATCAAAATCCCAAATAAGGCTTCTTGATTAACCCTGTCACCACACTAGCAATAGTGCTTATACCGTTTAAAACTGTAATTTATTTTAAAAATTAAGAGAGCTACTCACATGTTCCTGGTACTTCCAGCGCACCAGGCAAAATCAAGCATTGAATAAGCAAGTGTCCCCCAAAGACCGGCACAAACACTATCTCCCGTGAAATCCAATGTAATGAGGTGACTTCTGCACACTTGTTAGACATAATTTTTCCAAACTAGACAACTCCATGGAAGACATGAATGTTTTAGATCTTAAAGTGAACTTCAAAAATACTCAGGAAAGGAAAACTTTTGAACTAAGAATCATAATTCTATTTGACACAGAGGATAATTGACTAAATGTGGACCTCAGTTTTCAACATCACTATTCATTCGTTTTATGACTACTCTCACCTCTGTGAGTGACTCTTTCCCCTCCCAGTCCATAGCCTTCTCCTTTCCTTATCTCACCAACTATCCAAGCTTAATTGTCATTGTTGTGTATGTTTGTTTGTGTTTTGTTCCCCCTCAGAGATTGTCTTTTTAACATTCTGCTAAAATGTTGTGTATTAGTACTGCTTGGACCTTGAAGAAGGGGGTACTCCCTGAAGGTTTGTCAGGAAAATCTGGATGTTAATACAAATAAAAAAGAATCACTGACAGTGATGGACAATATTGTTTTGTGGCAATCTAGTGAAACCACCACAAAGTCTTTATTTAATTTATTATTGTGACCCAAATTGTGATTACTAAGCATACCACATCTTTGCAATATTATGTAACTTTTTACAAAATTTCCCATATATGAAAGAAGGAATAACATGCTCGGTGAATAATTAGGTGATACTGCAGCAGATCAGTATATTATGATTTATTGGAGCATTTTGGATCAGATAGAATATTACATCTAGCAGTTAAACTTCTTGGCACCTACATGAGCACATTACCTTAGTCTATAAATATAAATGTTACTCCATCCCACAGACACATTTTTCAGCCCACAGTGGTATGGGTTACGCTGGTCAGCTGCTCACTGCACAAGATAGTCTCAGTGCTACATTCTATTTTTCCACTTTTCAGTGAACCAGGACACTTTTGGTAGTTTAATATGTGGAATAAGAAACCATGAAACTTTGAAATACATGCTCACATATGTAGCTCTAATGAGATCTCTTAGAGGCACAAAGAAGTCAAAGATTAGTAGAAGATCTGGTGACAAGCTAAAAATGTATGACAAAATATAAGCTTGTAAGGATGAAAAAGAAAATGAGAAGGAATGGTCAGACATGGAACAGAAATGTGGAGATGGAATGAAAGACAAAGACATTCTTACAGTATGTCTGCTTTGGAATATGTTGGATTCTAAATGTTGGAAATGTATTGAACTATAATCAGAATGCTCCTCTAGCACCTGCTTGTTAATATATATATATATATATATATATATATATATATATATATATATAAACTATTGAACATTGCCTTCTCTTTGCTCAATATTGACATCAATAGTCATCAAAGTGAATTAAATAACTATATGAGAACATTCTTCATCAATCTGCCTGGTAGTGCAACATATTTCACCTTCATTAACCACTTCCATACATTCCATACAGGGCATTTTCATCCCCCTTCCTGCCCAGACCAATTTTTAGTTTTCATCGCTGTTGCAATGATTTTATCTAGTTATAGAACTATTCCATTGCTGGTTCCCCCCCCCCCCCCCCAATCTATAATTACATCATAGGGACCAGGTGCCTGATTGTGTCCTGGTCACCCCTCATTCTGTGTATAATTACATCTCATGTGGGATTTAGCCTTTAGAGGGGATTTTGATCCATGGAGAACATTCTCTTGGGGGGTGGGGGGGAGGGATTCGCATTTCCTGGGGGTTGCATCACAAACTTTATGCCAATGTACTTTCCCTCAATATTTTGGAGGGATTAAGATTATAATGTATATTAATTGATGTTTGCAGTATCATGTATAAGCTATACTGTTGTTTTTGTGTTTTTTATCACATTAGGCAACATGTATGTAATTGCCTATGTGACTCACATTTATACTTATTGTATATTTATGTTCTTTCTTTGAATGTGCTTGGAGAATGCATGGGTATGATAAACAAAATTCCATCTTATGTTATCGTCTCCCCCTTCCCCCTTATGTTCCGTTCCTTTCACTCATGGTTTTGCCCCTGATTTGGCTGTCTACGCTGTGTCTGGTTTTCACCCCGTACGGACACTCAAGGGTGCACATTAGACTGGCGTGGTTCCGGCCCGATGTCCGCCCATACCGGAGGCTCTGTGGTACATGGCATAGACTGCTCTGCAAACATCTTTGAATCTACACGCCCCTTGATTCACATCGAGTTTGGCAGTGTCAGCACAGGATGTTTCTGTGCTTGATTCTTCATAGGAAGTGTCATCACTTCCTGTTAGCGGACGTCAGCCGGCGTACTCACATCTTCCTCATTGACGTCCGTGTACTCACCATTGGCGGCCTGACGTTGCACACCATGTGATGTGATGTCACACGCCGGATTCTGGCTGGTCGGGGGAGGATATATAATCCGGACATTCACATTGAATTGTCCGGAACATTGGTGGAGGTTTCAACCGGCGGCGTTTGTATAAGGCAGGTAAATCTTTTTATACTTTACTTTTTGGCGGTTATCTACGGATGGAGCATAATAATTGATGCTTTCATTCTACTCATATAGCTCCCTGTGGCTTGTGTCTTCCTGCAGGACAATTCATGAATATGACATCTCTAAGGTAGACCCTGTTGATATCAATATACAAGCAGAGTATACCTCCATGTTCAATCAGGAGAAGCATACACTTCAAGATTTAGTTCTTTATCTTGTTGGTGAGCATCCAATTTATTTTATAGTTCTTTAATTAATGTGTATGCATTATATACATTGATTAATAATAAGTCTGGCTGCCTCTGATTTTGCAGATGGGTCCCTGTTGGAAACTTGCCCCTATAGAAGGAATATATACATATACCTCGCTGCCGCATTTTAAACCTTATAATTCAACTAAACCGATTAATAAACAGCGGGTTGGTGAGTGGGTTTCTCATTTATTTATGGGAGTGCAATCCCCCTCACCCTCTGTTGCTGGTTTTTCAAATGTGATTGTGTCCTTTCTTTTCTTTTTTACCTATAGGTATTTGCACTAACGAATAAAAACCTTGTTCTGCAACTTTAAAACCCACCCTCCCCTACGGGACTGTGACCCTTAGAGACAGCGTTCGGCGGCCATTTCCGGGGCAATCCATGATGATGGTCATGACCATCTTTTGACCAGGTTGTGTTGGAGGTACAGAATGGGGGATTTATTGATTAGTAGGGACATCTTCATTGTATGTTTCTCATGTCATTTGGGGATGTGCCCATGTATCGTTTCAAACGCATTTAAAGTGATCTTTATGTCTGTGATATGTTACTAATATGTTTTCTCCTTTTCTTTATACCTACTAGTTTTTCGTTTCAATGTGTTAAAAACCGTATAAGCGTCTATTCCCTGATGAAGCCTAATAGGCGAAACTGTAGGAAATCTATGGACGCTTGACTTCAACTATACATATCTGCATGACTGTTTTAGATTTTGGTATTAGGTATATACCGGTGATGGTCATAGGCATGTATATGTATTAGTTTTTTATATATATATGTCAATAAATACTGTTTCTATTTTTATAAAATCCATGTCTGGCAATCTATTTCTCTTATTGTCATAAGCACCCTTAAAGTCCCATATTCTATCCCCCTCTGTTTATGTTGCATTTTGAATGACAATTGCACGGTCATGCAACACTGTACCCAAATAAAATCTTACAGGTTTTTTTTTTCCCCACAAATAGAGCTTTCTTTTGGTGGTATTTGATCTTCTCTGCGGTTTTTAATTTTTGCGCTATAAACATAAGAAGAGCGACAATTTTGAAAAAAACACAATATTTTTTACTTTTTGATTTAATAAATATCAAAAATAAATAAACATTTTTATTTTTTCCTCAGTTTTGACCGATGTATTCTTCTACATATTTTTGGTAAAAAAAAATCCCAATAAGCGTATATTGATTGGTTTGTGCAAAAGTTATAGCGTCTACAAAATAGGGGATAGATTTATGGCATATTTATTATTTTTTTATTTTTTACTAGTAATGGCAACGATCTGCGATTTTTATTGTGACCGTTACATTGCGGCGGACATATCGGACACTTTTGACACGTTTTTGGGACCATTCACATTTATACAACGATTAGTGCTATAAAACTGCACTGATTACTGTGTAAATGTGACTGGCAGGGAAGGGGTTAACACTAGGGGGCACTGAAGGGGTTAATATGTTCCCTATTGAGTGATTCTAACTGTAGTGGAAGGGGACTCACAAGGGGAGGAGACCGATCTGTGTTCCTCTGTACTGGGAACACACATCTGTCTCCTCACCTCTGACAGGAGGTGGATCTGTGCGTTTACACACACAGATCCACACTCCTGCCATGATCGCAGACAATCGCAGGTACCCACCGGGTCACGAGCGGTGCCACGGGCGCACGTGCCCCCTAGACGGCCGGGAAGAAAGGACGTCATATGACATCCACCCGGAGAGAGGAAGGGTTCCTGCCGGCGTCATATTATTATGGCCCAGTAAGGAAGGGGTTAATAGTGGATACAATTTTTTTTATATTTCCATCTCCTTTACTTTAGGGGTAACGCTTATACACAGAATCATTCACTTGCCTGAACCCACTTACCTGAACCCACAGGGTTCTTTTAAAAAAAGGGTAGAAAGTAGAGGTGGGCCCCAAATTTAGACCAAATCCATGTTTGGTCAGAATTTTAGCTATTCGGAACTAATGGAGCTAATTCAACCATTTTTCAAGCCCCAACCTCTGGCTTTGAGGGTAAATCATATTTAGTAGCGATATTTCTGCCACTACTAAATATGATAAGTTCTGCAGAGTAGCTTACTTTTAGAGAGCTTTGGCTGCCAGCTTACTAACAACCATGTGTCATCCTCCCTGACCATTCAGCTGTCCACCAGACTTTCCCTATCGATGGCTAAAATGTAAACAAAGGGGCAGGGGTTAGATGACTGATGTCACTGACCAAAATGTCTTTTGTCAATGGCATCAGTAACCTTTACTCTTGTTGACATTTCTGCTGTCAGTGGGGAAACTTTATCAGTTGGCAAACACAGCAAAGTGAAGCAGATGAGTCATGTGGGTCTTGGCATGTTTTTCAGGCATTGTTCTAATTTTTAATAAATGACTTGTCAAAAAGTTATTATGTTTATTTACTGCTCAATTTTTTTTGTAAATAAGCAGGGGTACTGTGTACCTCTTACTCATTTATGTAGGGAGGCTAATGTCTGGGTGTGCCCCTATTTTAAAGTAAGGGGTACTATGTACCCCTTACCTATTTACATGATGGGCTGGTATAACAAATACAGAGCAGCATTAATATGTGTATTTTAAATTTGACTGGATTCAGCATTAAAGCCTATACATTTCTAACCATTAATTAGAATAGGTAGAGAGAAAAACAAAGAAATGGTTGACTTGGTAAAGTCTCACTTTAGTATCAGTATAATTTTACACAGCAAGTGAGGGCAACATTTAAAAAAAAAAAAGAGTTTTTCAATTATTGTTTACTTTGTTAAATTCTAAAATGCTAGAAATTATTTGCGTCTTCTAAAACCTGTTGTGGAAAATCCCCGAGATTACTTTAGCCATATAACGTTTTACTTTAATTCCCATTATGTAGTACTTACATTTGTAAATATGATCAAGAATTAAGCATTTCCTGAGTACTTCTTAATTTATGTGAACCACCAGAGGGAAACAAAGTAAGATATGAGACATCTGTTCAACATGCTGAGATTAAAAAAGTCCTTGTTCTAATCTCAAAATTCCTATATTGTAAGCTTTTGGGAAAGATGTCTTTCATTGTTAGTGTTTGTTCCCCTCTGACCACATGTTACAATGTACAGTGGAGGACGTTTATAAAGCTCATAATGCAATATACACATGTTTACAGTTTTTCAAGGTAAATAACTAAAAAAAATATAGTTTTAGCAAAGGGCAGCCTAGATGTATAAAGATAGATTATTTATTTGCAAAATTTTATAACAAAAACTAAGAAAAACTATTTTTTTTCAAAATGTTTGGCTTTTTTGTTTAATTAGCAAAACAAAGAAAATAAACATTGGTGATTTAATACCACCAAAAGCAAGCTATAAAGATGTCATATGGGTACAGTGTGGCATAACTGAGCAATTGTCATTCAAAGTGTGACAGCACTGAAAAAGGAAACTTGGCCTAGGCAGGAATGGGGTGAAAGTGCCAAATATTGAAGTGGTTGAGTAGACCACTTTTCAATGCTCATCTATGGAGTGTCTCCAGTGCAGGGGGCAGCCAGGGTCTGATTTGATCACGGAGGCGATTGACTGATGTAACAAAAGTGAAATTGTTTGCTTTGCAGTGAAGGGGGAACATTGGTGTGTAGTCAAAGTTTTCTGGCTCTAGCTGATGCTTGCCTGCTTGCTTCCATCTTACTCTGTGTAATGCTATGTGTGAGTGAACCTGGATCCTGAGAGCCTGCACTAGGGATGAGTGAACAAGGCAAGTGACTTTGATTATTGGCACACCCCTGACCATCAGGCAGGAAGGGGCTACTGGCTACAACTAAAGGGTGCTAGCATGCGAGTGAGGTCCCTTTATTAAACCTAGGTGTTAAAGCCTGGAATTCAGAGCGTGCCTACGGTGGAGAGAACCCACTTGGCCACTAACTTTTCTTGTTTGCTGGTTACATGAAAATAGATCTGACCCCATGGGGTTGCCATATCTCTCATTTGGGAACAATCCAGTGCCCCTTTGGATTACAAAGACTGTATTAGAGAGCACTCCCACCACGTGTAAGGAAGGAAAAGTGGACTGTCTCAGCAGGATTAAAAGATCGAAAGACAGAAATCACAGTAGCTTCTATCCCTGCCTGATTTGAACCTGACTTTTACTGAATCAGAAGAGGGTGTCCTGGGCCTGGTAAGAAACTAAACATACTAACATCATACAAATGAATCTTTTGTCTGCTAGGAACTGTTGTGCTTTTGTCAAGGGTCCCAACTTTGTCAACCAATGTTTTTTTTTCCTTCAATAACTAACTTGTGTGACTGTTATAGCAAGTTAGGACTGTCTTTATATACTGTTGCTAGATAGATGCAGTTCAGTTCTGTTAATTACTACTAGTCAAAATCCTGCAGGTGTTTAACCATATCTCTCACAGTAATGTTATTTTCTTATTGTTAGGCTATGCTCGGCCTAATAAATTATTTAAACTACCTTGAGGTGTGTCTGTAAGGGCTCTTTCACACGGAGGTCCGTTCAGGTCCGCCTGTCAGTTTTTTAGGCGGACCTGAAACGGATCCTCCATGCACCCCTATGGAAGCACGGATGTCAGCGGTGACATGTCCGCTGACATCCGCTCCGCTCCGAAAAAGTGTGACGGAGGAAAATCCTATTTTTCCTTCCGTCTGCGGAGCGGATCGGATGACAACGGACTCTACGGTCCATCGTCATCCGATTCCCCATAGGGGAGAACGGCGCTCTGACAGGGCGGTCCCTGCACAGTGTGCGGGGACCGCCCAGTCATCCGTCGGCTCAGCAGGGATCAACGGAGCGATCCCCGCTGAGCAAGCGGAGCTTCACGGGGCGGATCTTCACGGATCCGCCCCATGTGAAAGAGGCCTAAGTGCTGAGTGAGTGAGGTGTGTCATCTCCAGGTGTGCAGAGAAATCACCAAAAAATGTTGTGGCTCCTCTGGGGGGGTAGCACTACAATAATATTTAGTCACACTATAAATATTGTGTACAGAAGAGTTGGCTTGGTTCCAATTTAAATTTAATTTAAGTTGCTCAACTTTTCCAATCATGACATCTTTTAGTGGTTGGAGTAACACATGTGGCCCATGGTAAAACAGTTTTTTTCCTATTAACACATATACAGTAGGTAGAAGGAGAATGCAGTTGAGCTTAAAGTAGCGGTGCTTTAATTTTGTGCACACTGCTGCACTGACTCTTTTGGGTTGAATACGTTTTTATTCAATCTTTTGCATATTCAATACAAAGGCGTGACATTACATTCCAAAACAGTAGACAAAAGCGTATTTTGAATTATGTCCACTATGCCAGCAAGTGACACATGAAAAACAAATAGTACAGCATGTAATCAATAAGATGAATTGCCATCTTCACCATACATAGAACAGCCGCAATGACTTTTTTAACATTGGAGTTTCTGGTAAAAAGTACATAGAATCATGCAAGAAATTAATATCCTGCAAATCATATAACTGTTTTATTCCTCTCAATTAAGTCCATCTCTGAGATAATGATAACCTCCCTCCCACCCTCCTAATTGATTGCTGCAAGTAGGAATGAGCTGGTTTGCTCTGAGTTCAGTTAGAACGTTGTTTGGCAAACTTCAAAATTTGCATACTGCACCCATATCCCCGAATCTGCCAAATTAACAATGCAAATTATTCCATCTGTTAAAAAAAACAAAAACAAAAAACAATGCAAATTGTCTGGGTTAATTGGGTGTCCACATCATGCAGGCTGTCCATGAGCAAGGTCCTCTCTTAAAAGTCTGACTTGTAGCAAGTTTGATTTAAAAGGTTGCATGGAAATTTAACAAAACAGAAAAAAAACTCCATGCCATCCAGGCATCTCACAGGTGAAGGGTTTCTACCAATCACCAACAAAACAATTGTGGCGCAAACCTTTTTTCTTACTCTCACAAAGCAATCTTCACATTGATAGGTCTTTTAGGTTTTGGCTTCCTGATCCCCAGGCCAAGAGCAACCTTTTGCTCCAGTTTTATTTTTTTATTCATACCACCTGCTGGTGGTTAGTCACTGGTCACCAGTAGAACGCAAAATCTGGTCTGGAACCAACACTGTCAAGATGGCCCGGAAAAAAACCTGGACCCGATTCCACCCTAGTTTCCTACAAATGAATGCATGCGAGATGACACATAGTATACATCAATCACCTTGCTTTTCATAATGTCACATATCCCCACTCTGCTCAGGCCCCTGCGCCTGAGAAACTGTCCCAACAAGGCAATGGGCATGAGAAAGGTTATCTACATTACTCTGAAGTTTCCCAGCTCTATGAGCTGTGAATTTGAATGCTTGAAGAGCAAGGAACCACCTTGCCACACAACTGTTTTTTTTTCATAGTTCAATTTTTTTATTGGGTTTTACCAAAAGAAAGAAAAAACTGAGGAAAACAGTATCTGTCATACTTCAATATATAGTAAATGTACATAATCATTTGATTACAGATGACAGAATAAAAATAACAAGCATATTTGAAAATTAGAAGTGCTTCTAATAGCTTATTAGGAGTTGAAGGGCATTATCTCCCCCCCCCCCCCCAGACACCCCATCTGGAAACACACTGGGGGTGATTTACTAAAGACCTGCGCCTGTGGTGCAGTGGAGAAATTGGAGAAATTGCACAAAAAACGGGACTCAAAACATTTATCAAAAATGATGGTGCACTTATATGCACCAAACCATATTTACATAGGAAGCGCTGTTGCGCACTTGCGCAATCTTTCGCGCCTACCATTAGCAAGTGCAGCCAATGTAATCTTCAACATTTTTGTCTGAATACTGTAGATAACTTTACTGGTTTATCATCTTCTGTTACCAGGCTAAAAAGTATGTATATAATATTGTTTAAATGCACAAATTCTGTCCAGAACATGTAGATCTGACTTACAACTAATCAAGCCTTTTTACACCCTTCTTTCAGCTTACTAAAAAGCACACCATTTTACGCTCGCCTGTCAGGGCGCACGCGCTTTAGCTTGTTAAATATGTGTGTTGCACACGGGCGCATCTGCGTTCTCCAGAGTGCACAACTGCTTATACATTGGGCTTGTGCTCATTGTAATGCTGATCATGTTAATGAGCTTTTCCTTATCACATGGAGAATATTGCTTCCACTTTTATTCCTTTCATTCACTTCTTTTTGAAACAACTCAATAATCATTCTAGAGATCTTCCTCCTATCAACAACTGTGCAGATGTTTACTGGACTTGTAATTGTGCATTTTATGGTGATAGTCTATAATCATTGGTGGAGCCAAAACTTCCATGAAAACATCTTCTCAACACATGTCTGCGTATTGTGCATTCTGGACAATTCTTTCCCCATACACTGTGCAATCTGATTGGACAGTGTATGGGGAAATTAATTTATCAGAAAAATGAGTGGCTGTAAATGTCATCCAATCAGATTGCACAGTGTATGGGGAAAGAATTGTCCAGAATGCACAATACACAGACATGTGTTGAGAAGATGTTTTCATGGAAGCTTTGGCTCCACCAATGATTATAGACTATCACCATAAAATGCACAATTACAAGTCCAGTGAACATCTGCACAGTTATTTATAGGAGAAAGATCTCTAGAATGAATATTGAGTTGTTTCAAAAAGAAATGAATGAAAGGAATAAAAGTGGAAGCAATATTCTCCATGTGATAAGGAAAAGCTCATTAACATGATCAGTATTACAATGAGCAAGTGCCCGATGTCTGTTTCATATTTAAGAATGTGTATGCGCCCGTACGCGCAACAATTCCGCGAATCCGGCGCAAGTCGACAGCATGCGCCATGTCGCAATAATTATTCCTGCCCGCGCAAATGCGCCAACATTTCTTAAATCAGTCCCAGAGTGTCTTGAGGGAGAGACAACACAGCCGACCCTTATGTTTCATCATTCTTGACAAGAAATGGTTGCAAACATCTGGTAATACAGAAAAATAGGAGCTTATCAAATAAGTAGCAGTTTAGATATCTGCCATGGAGGACGATACCAAAAGGAAGATTAGATAGGATTTTGATCATTCTGATCATACCAGTATGACCATAATTCCTATTTGTTTTTTGCAGGATTCATACGGCCCTCAGAAACAGCGAACGTATGAGTAGTGTGGCCACACAACTGTTTTTCTGCTTATTATCGCACGTCCACTTGAGAGGGGCATGATCAGTGACTAGTTAGAATTTTCTCCCCAACAGGTAATATTTGAGGGCATCCAAGGCCCATTTGATAGCCAAACACTCCTTCTCGACAATGGCATAATTTTTCTCATGTCTATTAAGCTTTTTGCTAAGGTAGACAACCAGGTGCTTCATACCATCTCTGATTTGGGACAGTACAGCACCCAGTCCCACATCAGAAGCATCTGTCTGTACCACAAACTCCTTTGTGAAATCTGGTTGTACACAAAGAGCTTGCTTCAACATTTGAAATGCCTTCTCTGCCCCAGGATTCCACTTAATCATGACGACCCTATACCTTTCGTAAGATCTATTAGTGAGACTCCAATGGTGGAAAAAATTGGGTATAAAACACCTATAGTATCCTGTGATCCCAAGAAATGCACAAACTAGCTTTTTATTTATAGGTTGGGGCCACGTTTGGGGACCAACAGTATGGGACTTGACCAATCACTGGGGCACTCCTCTATCACGCCCAACTCTAACATGTTTTTTACATAATTTGCAACTGCTTCCCACCTAGCCTCAGGTATTCAATAGGGCTTTACATTTATGTGGATACCTAATTTCGTAATTAGGTTGGTGAGAGAAAAAGTCTCTATTCTGTCAGGTAGATGAGAGAAAAAATCTCTATTCTTACTCACAAACTCTTTAGCGTCATTCTTTTGGGCCACTGACAAGGTTTCAGTTATGGGTATCTCAGGTGTCATGAGGGTCATGTCCTTTTGGGGGTTGGCACTGCCAGTAAAGTCTCTCTGTCCTTCCAAGGTTTTAAAAGATGAATGTTATATATTTGCTTTGGCCTCCTTCTTCCTGGTTGGTGGACTTTATAGTTTACTTCCCCTATTCTTTCTATAATTTCAAAGGGACCTTGCCACTTTTCTAGGAATTTACTCTCAACTGTGGGGACTAGTACCAGCACTCTATCCCTGGGTTCAATGGCCAGGGTCTTGGCACCCCGATTATAAACCCTTCTCTGGGCCTCCTGGGCTTGCTTATATGTTCCCATACAAGCAGTATGACAGCAACGATTCTATCCTGCATCAGTGAGCTATGCTTGATGACACTTCTATAGGGCGTGGTCTCTCCCTCCCACATTTTTTTGCGACATCTAGCAATCCCCTGTCTAACATACAGTAGTTCAAAGGGTGAATAGTCTGTAGATGCCTGCGGTACCTCTTGTATAGAGTTGGGCTGAACACCCCCCCCGGTTCAGTTCATGCCAGAACTCTCTTATCACAAAAGTTTGGACACAAACTGCAAACCTTGTTTAAGTCTCTGTGACCCAAACTTGAAACATCAAAAGTGACCATTTTGAAGGCTTATATGCAAGTTATTGCCCATAAAAAGGGTATAAGGGCTGGGTACTGCCCTGGGGGACATGTATCAATGCAACAATAAAAAAATAAAAATAAAGATAGTATTTAAAGGAAAAGTGATTTTAATGTGTAAAGTGAAACAAATAAAAATGAAAAATTCCTTTAAATATAGTGCCTGGGGGGTCCCCTTAGTCTGCTTGTAAAGTGGGGCATCTGTACCATGTATAGAACCTGCTGCAGCAAAAATGACATATATAAAGAAAAAAAAAATTACATTTAAATGATTTTCCCTGCATTCTCTTTCTTTATTTTGTAAACAACGGCTTGGGGTGCCAGTCTGTATGATGAGGTCACATTTTAGTGCACTCGGAACAACATTAGAGATTTTTGGGATAAATTCTGGTGTCTCTATAGCAGACTTTGGATGGAAATAACAAAGTAGATCTAAGGGGGACATGTAAGGAAAATAAAAAACAGCATTTTAGCTTACACATGATTGGATAATAAAATCAGCAGAGCTTCCCTGCATTTTAGATCTTTCTCTCAGATTTACAGCGACTGCACTTCCAAGTGCACTTTCAGTGCACTAACAAGTGCACTTGCAGTACACTTGTAGTGCAGAGTGGATTTTCCTTTTGTAAATAACATCCATCGTGCCCATCAATGAATTTGCCTTTCATAATGTCACAATACATATATATAAAGTATCTCACAAAAGTGAGTACACCCCTCACATTTTTGTAAATATTTTATTATATCTTTTCATTGAACAACAACAACAACACTGAAGAAATTACACTTTGCTACAATGTAAAGTAATGAGTGAACAGCTTGTTTAACAGTGTAAATTTGCTGCCCCCTCAAAATAACTCAACACACCGCCTTAATGTCTAAACCGCTGGCAACAAACGTGAATACACCCCAAAATGTCCACATTGGGCCCAAAGTGTCAATAATTTGTGTGGCCACCTTTATTTTCCAGCACTGCCTTAACCCTCTTGGGCATGGAGTTTACCAGACCTTCACAGGTTGCCACTTCCACTCCTCCATGATGACATCATGGAGCTGGTGGATGTTAGAGACCTTGCGCTCCTCCACCTTCCATTTAAGCAAACTCCACAGATGCTCAATAGGGTTTAGGTCTGGAGACATGCTTGGCCAATCCATCACCTTTACCCTCAGCTTCTTTAGCAAGGCAGTGGTTGTCTTGGAGGTGTGTTTGGAGTCATTATCTTGTTGGAATACTGCCCTGCGGCCCAGTCTCCGAAGGGAGGGGATCATGCTCTGCGTCAGTATGTCACAGTACAAGTTGGCAATCATGGTTCACTCAATGAACTGTAGCTCCCCTGTGCCTGAAGATCTCAGCCCCATACCATGACACTCCCACCACAATGCATGACTGTAGACAAGACACAGTTGTCTTTGTACTCCTCACCTGGTTGCCGCAACAAACGCTTGATACCATCTGAACCAAATAAGTTTATCTTGGTCTCATCAGACCACAGGATATGATTCCAGTAATCCATGTCCTTAGTCTGCTTGTTTTCAGCAAACTTTTTGCAGGGTTTCTTGTGCAACATCTTTAGAAGAGGCTTCCTTTTGGGACGACAGCCATGCAGACCAATTTTATGCAGTGTGCAGCGTATGGTCTGAGCACTGACAGGCTGAACCCCACCCCTTCAACCTCTACAGCAATGCTGGCAGCAATCATACGTCTATGTCAGACTTGGACGTACCTGGTCGACGAGCCCAATGGAGCAGAGGAAGGTCTCCCTTATGGATCCCACTCGCGGCCCCTGGTAGTGGAGACAGGAGGCGCGGGAGTGTGGAGGGGTATGAGAGCCTGGTGGCTTGTTGCAGGGAAGCGGCTCAGGAACCAGATGCAGGAGAGGAGGGTAATCCGCTCGGACAGCAGGCAGGCTGGTAGGACCACTGGAGCAGAGCAGATTGGTCGAGTCACAGGCAAGGTTGGCAACGGTCATGTAACGAGGTACAGAGGAGCAGGCAGGTGCAAGGTCAGGACAAGCCGAGTAGTCAGATGCAGGCGGAAGACAGGAAGAATCCAAGTAACAGGCCGGGTAGTCAGTAGCACAGGCACACATCACGCACCAGCGAGCGCACCCGCAGTCTGGGACTTGAACCCGCGCGTACAGGGGCATGCACAACAGCGTGCACCGGAGTGCATACATTAGCGCGCGTCGGCGCGCACCAAGGCGACCACGTCCGGGAAGGTGAGTTCTCTGACAGTGCCCCCCCTTAAGGGCAGCCTCTGGATGCCCAATTGGACCAGTTTTGTAGCATGAGACTTCTTGAAGGCCTGCATAAGTTCCTCAGCGTGAATGCTGCTTTCAGGTTCCCAAGAGTTGTCCTCCAGTCCTGTCATCCTGAGAAAAAGAAGAGAAGCAGTGGAGATATTGTTCAAGCATTTGGTTGGTTCTTTCGGTTTGCCCATTCGTCTGGGGGTGATAAGCAGAAGAGAATGCCAACTCGATTTCAAGAGAACCACAGAGAGCCTTCCAAAACCTGGAGGTGAACTGGACACCTCGGCCCGAGACAATATTAGCTGGGACCCCATGCAGCCTCACTATTTCTTTTATGAGGACCTCTCCATGGCCGAAGGCATGCCTTTCATAGGGAGAAAGTGGGCCATTTTGGATAGTCTGTCCACGACGATGAAAATGGTGGAAAAAAACTCGGCCAGGGGGAGTTTCATGATGAAGTCCATCTACACCATCTTCCAGGGTCTCTCAGGGACGGGCAAAGGTTTTAATAGACCCCAGGCCTTCGTCCGGCTACTCTTGTTCCGGGAGCAAGTGTTGCACGAGTCTACAAAACTTTTGCAGTCGCTACTCAACTGAGGCCACCAGAACGTGCGCTGAACCAATTCAGCTGTCTTCAGAGCACCAAAGTGACCGGCCAGCTTATGATCATGACAAAGTTCCAGGACTGTTACCCGTAGATTCTCTGGGACCACAATTTTACCCTCATGCCAGATCAGGCCATTTTGTGCCTTCACACAGGTCTCCTGGAGTAGGGTTAGATCAACAGATGCTTGCTTAATCCGGGACATGAGATCCTCTTGAAGTAACAAAAAGTTTCCAGCAGGGATAATGGTGTCCGAGGGAATGGATTTTTCAGAATTGCTGAACATACGGGAAAGTGCATCCGGTTTGATATTTTTCGATCCAGGTCTGTATGTAATATGAAACAGGAAGAGAAATTGAATTCATAGGTCACCAAACCTACAAGCCCCTCACTGGAAGAGGGTGAGAAGCAGACACCGACGCTAAGGGGGGGGGACACAGCGATGGAAATCAGGGAAATTAGGGAACTACTGAGGGCCCTTCCTACGAAGACTGACATTCAGCAGCTAATCAGTTCGGTGGAGCAGTCCTGTCAGCAAGCTGTCGATGACTTGAGAGAAGACACACGGGCATTAGGGCATAGGGTGGAAAGTGTGGAAGAGCGCCAGGATGTAATGGTACAGGTAGTGGTGGAAGTTCAAGACTCTATTAAAGAACATGAGGATGCCCTAAACTCATATAAGGATTAACTGGACGATTATGAGAATAGAGACAGAAGACAAAACATTTGCATAAAAGGGCTTCCCGAAACAATTCAAACAGCTGAACTAGCCTCAGTAGTTCAAAAAGTATTTGGTCAGATTATGGGGGCCTCCGCACCCGAATGTATTGAGATAGATCGGGTACATAGAGTTCCCACGTACACTACGCAGAACACGGAGAAATCCAGGGATGTCATATGTAGATTGCATAAATATACAGTAAAGGAAACTATCATGAAAATGGCCCGCAGTAGCCCGGAAATCTCCCTTGATGGGACGAATCTATCATTGTACCCAGACTTAACACGTAGGACCCTGTACCAACGCCGAGCAGTTCGGCCCCTGTTAGAAGCCATGCGGTCAAAGGGGGTGTATTACCGTTGGGGGTTTCCATTTAGTTTGACGGCCACTAGGAATGGTAGAACAGCAACTTTACGGACTAAAGACGATTTGCAGTTTTTTGTGGAAACACTAGATCTGCCACTGGTAGAATTTGTAGATTGGAGGACACCCAAAATAGGGACTCCCGTACCGTGGCCTGAACAGTGGCAACAAGTTCCTCCTAGGGGCCAACGTGGAAATCGTTAAAGAAAATATAGACCCACTTAATAAGAAGAGACGGCACATCAGATGATTTACTGAATGTAGTTCCTGGGAAGGGATGTGGGTTCTTCTGGGGGTTTTTTTGTGAGGGGCATGGGATTAAAAGCCCAGGTGAACTGATCTAAGGGGTGAGATGGCCAGGGCCTATGGTATATGTTAGATGTGTTGTATATGTAAATATGTGCATGTGGAAGAAATTATCTTTTGTTGTGGGGGGGAAAAAGTATAAATGCCAGGATAATAAGTTATAGTATGGGGTCTCTGAATGGAGCAGTTAGAAGATTTAAAAACTGGGAGAATAGAAGGGAATAGAAGGGAAGAGCATTGGGGGCGGAGGGAATCGGAGTAGGGAATTTGGGGCTACTTTGACCTTTAGGACGGTCCCGATATAATGGGATTGGTTGAACTGGTATCAGTAAGGGGGTGGAGGGGCCCGTTTACAGGGCATGTGCATGGACCCATCTACCAGTTAGGTGGGAAGCTCCGAGGGGGAGACATACTCGGAGTGTCTCTGGGTAGGGTGGGAGGGGAGGGAGGGGATGTAAAAATTTATTTTTCTTTTTTTTCCTTTTCTTTTTTTTTTTTTCTCTCTCTTTTTCCTTATTTTGGTCATGGGCAAGGAGTACAAGATATGGCTGGTATTTTGAGAGATGACTACACCATTAAAAATTGTATCATATAACGTGAGGGGACTGTGTTCACAGCATAAAAGGGGCCAACTATGGCATGAATTGCATCATTATGCTGCGGATATAGTGTTTTTACAAGAAACGCATTTCAGGGAGGGGTCTATACCTGTTATGCCTGGACACATGTTCAATCACTGGTACCATGCAACATCACCTATTGCTAGAGCAAGGGGGGTTACGATTGCTTTCAGGAAAACTTGCCCATGGGTATTGGAGTCTGTACAAGCTGATAGAGAAGGTCGCTTTTTACTTGTGAAAGGTACAATAAATAGTCAGCGATATACATTTGCTGTGATTTATGCACCAAATATAGGGACAATTAATTTTCTTGCAAAAATGTTGAAGATGTTGGAGAAATTTAGGGAAGACTGTTTGATCTTGGGTGGAGACTTCAATATTGTGTTGGACCCAAGTTTGGACACAACATCAGGAAAAACATCTCTATCATTTAGAGCCTTAAAGCACTTAAAACAACTTTTGCGCACTCAACACCTGGTTGATAGCTGGCGGGTAATGCACAATGGAGTAAAGGACTATAGTTATTACTCCAAAACACATAAAATGTACTCGCGTATAGATGTATTCATGGTAGATCAATTTTATTTAGAAAAGGTCCGAAAGTGTACTATTGAATCCATAACCCTCTCGGATCATGCCCCAATAACGTTGACACTCTCTCCGACCCAGGCAGGCTATATAGAACGGACCTGGAGATTGAACAAATCAATATTAGATAATAAAAAGATAACTGAGGAACTGTCAGTTAAAATGAGAGAATATTTTGAGAGGAATATACCAGGTGAGGTGTCAGATCAGGCAGTATGGGAGGCCCATAAAACGGTGATAAGAGGAGAACTAATAGCCTATGGGGCCCACATTAAGAAGGAAAGAAGGAAGGAAGTGACAGGTTTATTAGAGAAAATCAATGTACTGGAGATTAAACATAAAAAAAAACATTGACCCCTTAGAGACCCAACAATTAGAGAACCTTCGAGCAGAACTCGCACAATGTTTAGACCGAAAAATTAATAATAAATATAGATACTTTGCTCATAGGTTCTATGAGCAAGGGAACAAATGTGGTCGGTTATTGGCTAAACAACTTAAAAAGAAACAAGAATCTAGACATGTCCATAACTTATTAATCCGAAACAAAAAGATAGTGGAAACCCAGGCCATAGCAAAAGAATTTCACAGATTCTATGAAACACTATACAATATTCAGACAACCAAGACTTCACCAAAAGAAGATAGAGAGGATCAAAGAAGCGAGGAGACACAAAATTATATTAGGGAATCATTAATGCCCACCCTATCAAAGACAGCTACAGCAGAAATGAAACATTCAATTACGGTTGAAGAGTTGAGCAGAGCAATAGCAGCCTTGCCGATAGGTAAAAGCCCTGGCCCAGATGGCTTGACAAATACCTACTATAAAAAATTCTCCTCTGAGCTGATAAGACCGTTATGCAAGTACCTTAATACAATTAATGCAACTAATTTGTTGCCTTTAGAAGCCCTGTTGGTGTACATTACTGTACTCCCAAAGGAAGGGAAAGATCCGCAGCACTGTGCTAATTATAGGCCTATTTCTCTGCTCAACTCGGATACTAAACTGCTGACCAAAATCCTAGCGCTGCGATTGCAAGAATATATCGGGGAACTAGTGCATCCAGACCAGACAGGCTTCATGAAAGGTCGTGAGGCAAGGGATAACACCATCCGGGCACTTCACCTTCTTCATTGGATGAAATATGGCCCAGAGAAAACCCCAAAGATCGTACTATCAATGGATGCTGAAAAAGCTTTCGATGGGGTGAACTGGGGCTTTATGAGCGGAGTACTGAGAGGGGTGGGCCTGGGTGACCGCATGATGGGATGGATAATGGCCCTTTATGTAAACCCAAGAGCAAGGGTTAAAGTAAATGCCACATTATCAGATTATCTTAACATACGAAATGGGACAAGACAGGGTTGTCCACTTTCACCACTGATATTTGCTATAATATTAGAACCATTTATTTGTAAGATTAGAAGTAATGCGCAGATATCAGGGACATGTATTGGGGATGTGGAACACAAAGTATCAGCTTATGCTGACGATTTATTATTTTATCTTTCAACACCACAGACATCCTTGACAGCTCTTATGCAGGAAGTGGATAGATATGGGTATCTATCTAACTTTAAAATTAATTTTGAAAAATCAATACTTTTACCAAGCCATGTACCTTAAGAGATGGCAAGGATGCTGAAGAGGGTGTACCCCTTTGTATGGAAGAAGGACTCCTTGTTCTACTTGGGGGTACACATCACCTCAGACCAAAAAATATTATATAACCTTAATTATGCATCCCTAATGGCCAGGATAGTGGGGGACTTAAAGAAATGGACAGGACAATACCTAACATGGTTCGGAAGGGTAAGCGCCATTAAAATGGGTATACTACCTAGAATTATCTATATATTACATACAGTCCCGATTAAATTACCAGAAACCTTTTTTAAACAGATACGGAAGGCTTTCGTAGCATTCGTGTGGAATGACAAACGACCAAGGTTGGCATATGACATCTTGCGCAGAAGTAAGGCAGATGGAGGAATGGGGTTGCCAGATATATCAGTGTATTATAAGGCTATGTCGCTGGTTCGAATTTTAAACTCGTGTCATGATTCCTCTAATAAAATGTGGGTCCCACTAGAAAAAACAATAGCAGGGAGGAACCTTGCAGGGGCCCCTTGGATCCCGAGTACGTCCAGAGGACTCTCGAAATGGACATCTCCCCTGACCTGGAACTCATTGTCAATTTGGGATAAGTTGAACAAGACGGGGGAGTATTCCCCCCAGGTGTCCCCCCTCGCTCCACTGGAGGGATTCCCGTGGTTCCTGCCGGGGGAGGGGGGATTCCTGGGAGCATGGGGTCAAGATGGAGATACCACGTGTGGTAAATTCGCCCCGCGGGGAACCTTAACAACCTATTCGGAGCTGGTCTCGGCCCTAGGGAATATACCCACATCAGGTTGGAGATACTATCAAATGACAGGCTTCTTTAACAAGATGAAACCCTTACTGAGACCATTAAACTCAACTACGGTGTTTGAGGGCCAGTGTCTGCATTTGAGAGACGCTAGGCATCTGCTGTCTCGGATGTATAGACTGATACTAGGAGCCCAAAAGAGTACAGTCCCATATTTCATCAGGGAATGGGAAAGAGAATTAAATAAATAATTGTCAGAGGAACAAATTAAAAAAATGATCAAATCAACTTATTCTACATCTATAAGTTCGTACGTTCAGGAAATGGCTTATAAATTCATGACAAGGTGGTATAGGACACCAGTAAGATTGACTCAGATGTATCCAGAGGCAGATGCCCGGTGTTGGAGAGGATGTGAGCAGAGGGGTACATTTCTCCACCTCTGGTGGGAGTGCCCCAGGATTAAAACATTCTGGGTGTCGATCGCACCATGGATTGAGAGGTTGACCCCTAGACCTATGGAGTTTACACCCCTATGCTTCCTATTCCACGGAACACCTGACCCCATTAAAGCTTACAGGAAGAGTATTACACCGCACCTATTGAACGCAGCTAAATTACTGATCCCCAGATTTTGGAAACAGGCCAGCTGTCCAACACTAGATGACTGGAAAAAGGAGGTCAATCGGATAAAGGAAGCCGAAAGGTGGACTCACGTAGTGAAGGACAGAAAAGAGGAATTCGAGAAGACTTGGGCGGGCTGGATACAGTTGGCCCCTGAAATGGGCTGAGGATAGGAGACAAGGAGGGGGAAAGCAAGGGGCATGGCAGACCCATAGGGACCCCCAGTAAAGTTGCTTATGGGCTAGCCATAGAAGTATAAAGTACCGAACTATGAACCCGGACCAAGACTTTTTAAGGTTTTTTTTTTCTCTTCCTTTCTTTTCTCCCCTCCCTCCCCCTCTCCTTGACCTCCCTGACAGATTTTGACTGTGTGGATAGTGTGGAGTGAGATGTCTGCCCCTAACTAGGAGAGAAAGAAGGAGTTGAGCCATGTTGAAATAAAGAGGGGAGGGATGGGAGGGGGGTGGGGGGTAAGGAGTAGGGCACACACAGGGGAAGAGGGATTTTAAGTAGTATATAAGATAGAGTTTGTATATGACCACGGTGAGGTATCACATTTTTTTATTTTTCCTATGGGAAATACAGGTTTAAAGTTGGAGGGAAGAATAGGTCAGGAGGATAGCTTGAATGGAAACACGGGTAAGAGATCACAAGGTATAATCACTTATTTTCAAACACCAGGGGCATTTGTGGCCTCTTAAGAGGGCCTGGTAGAGGGGAATTAATAAATAAACACATGGAAGTAGGAGAGGAGACCACTCCCCTATTCCCTTTCCCTTTTTTTTTTTTTCTTAACCACTTAAGCCCCGGACCATTTGGTAGCTAAAGGACCAGAGGTGAATTCAGAATTTTGCACTGCGTTGCTTTAACTGTAAATTGTGCGGACATGCAATGTTGTACCCAAACGAAATTTGCGTCCTTTTCTTCCCACAAATAGAGTTTTCTTTTAATGGTATTTGATTGCCTCTGCGATTTTTATTTTTTGCGATATAAACAGAAAAAGACCGAAAATTTTGAAAAAAAATTATATTTTCTACTTTTTGTTATAAGAAAAATCGAATAAACTCAATTTTAGTCATACATTTAGGCCAAAATGTATTCAGCCACATGTCTTTAGTAAAAAATGTCAATAAGCGTATATTTATCGGTTTGCGCAAAAGTTATAGCGTTTACAAACTAGGGTACATTTTCTGGAATTTACACAGCTTTTAATTTATGACTGCCTATCTCATTTCTTGAGGTGCTAAAATGACAGTACAAAACCCCCCCAAATGACCCCATTTTAGAAAGTAGACACCCCAAGGAAATTGCTGAGAGGCATGTTGAGCCCATTGAATTTTTTTTTTTTTGTCCCAAGTGATTGAATAATGACAAAAAAAAAAAAATTACAAAAAGTTGTCACTAAATGATATATTTCTCACACATGCCATGGTTATATGTGGAATTGCACCCCAAAATACATTCTGCTGCTTCTCCTGAGTACGGGGATACCACATGTGTAGGACTTTTTAGGAGCCTAGCCACGTACGGGACCCCAGAAACCAAGCACCGCCTTCAGGATTTCTAAGGGCGCAAATTTTTGATTTCACTCCTCACTACCTATCACAGTTTTGAAGGCCATAAAATGCCAAAATAGCACAAAACCCCCCCAAATGACCCCATTTTGGAAAGTAGACACCCCAAGGAAATTGCTGAGAGGCCTGTTGAGCCCATTGAATATTTTTTTTTTGTCCCAAGTGATTGAATAATGACAAAAAAAAAAAAATACAAAAAGTTGTCACTAAATGATATATTGCTCACACATGCCATGGTTATATGTGGAATTGCACCCCAAAATACATTCTGCTGCTTCTCCTGAGTACGGGGATACCACATGTGTGGGACTTTTTAGGAGCCTAGCCACGTACGGGACCCCGGAACCAAGCACCGCCTCCAGGATTTCTAAGGGCGCAAATTTTTGATTTCACTCCTCACTACCTATCACAGTTTTGAAGGCCATAAAATGCCAAAATAGCACAAAACCCCCCCAAATGACCCCATTTTGGAAAGTAGACACCCCAAGCTGTTTGCTGAGAGGCATGGTGAGTATTTTACAGCTCTCATTTGTTTTTGAAAATGAAGAAAGAACATTTTTTTTTTCTTTTTTTTTTCAATTTTCAAAACTTTGTGACAAAAAGCGAGATCTGCAAAATACTCACAATACCTCTCAGCAAATAGCTTGGGGTGTCTACTTTCCAAAATGGGGTCATTTGGGGGGGTTTTGTGCCATCTGGGCATTCCATGGCCTCCGAAACTGTGATAGGCAGTGAGAAGTGAAATCAAAAATTGACACCCTTAGAAAGCCTGAAGGCGGTGCTTGGTTTTTGGGGTCCCGTACGCGGCTAGGCTCCCAAAAAGTCTCACACATGTGGTATCCCCGTACTCAGGAGAAGCAACATAATGTATTTTGGGGTGTAATTCCACATATGCCCATGGCATGTTTGAGCAATATATCATTTAGTGACAACTTTGTGCAAAAAAAAAAAAAAAATTGTATTTTTTCCGCAACTTGTGTCAACATATAAAATATTCCATGGACTCGACATGCCTCTCAGTATATAGCTTGGGGTGTCTACTTTCCAAAATGGGGTCATTTGGGGGGGGTTTTGAACTGTTCTGGCATTTTATACACAACATTAGGAAGCTTACATCCACTCTTCTAACCACTTGAAGACAAAGCCCTTTTTGACACTTTTTGTTTACATGAAAACATATTTTTTTTTGCAAGAAAATTATGTTGAACCCCCAAACATTATATATATTTTTAAAGCAAAGGCCCTACAGAATAAAATGGTGGGTGTTGCATTTTTTTTTCTACACAGTATTTGCGCAGCAATTTTTCAAACGCATTTTTTGGGGGAAAAATACACTTTTTTAATTTTAATGCACTAAAACACACTATATTGCCCAAATGTTTGATGAAATAAAAAAGATGATCTTAGGCCGAGTACATAGATACCAAACACGACATGCTTTAAAATTTCGCACAAACGCGCATTGGCGACAAACTACATACATTTTTAAAAGCCTTTAAAAGCATTTACAGGTTACCCCGTTAGATTTACAGAGGAAGTCTACTGCTAAAATTACTGCCCTCGATCTGACCTTCGCGGTGATACCTCACATGCATGGTGCAATTGCTGTTTACATATGACGCCAGACCGACGCTTGCGTTCGCCATTGGGCAAGAGCAGGGCAGGACAGGGGTGCTTTTTTTTTTTTTTTTTTTTTTATTCATTTTGCTTTTTTATTTTATTTTTAAACTGTTGCTTCCATATTTATTTATTTTTATCACTTTTATTGTTATCTCAGGGAATGTAAATATCCCCTATGATAGCAATAGGTAATGACAGGTACTCTTTTTTGAAAAAACTGGGGTCTATTGGACCCTAGATCTTTCCTCTGCCCTCAAAGCATCTGACCACACCAAGATCGGTGTGATAAAATGCTTTCCCAATTTCCCAATGGCGCTTTTTATATCCGGGGGGGGGGACATTCCCTCCCACTGCTTATAAAAGCAGTCCAGAGGCTAATTAGCCACTAGGATTGCTTTTACATGAAAGCCGGCCGCTGGCTGAAAAGAATGATACCAAGATGATATCTAAACCCACAGGCATCATTCTGGTATAAACATTCAAAATCCAGCAACATACCAGTACGTTGCTGGTCCTTGTTGGACATGTATTGTAATCTTTTTTTTCATGCAGCCTGTTGGCTGAATGAAAAAAAAAGATTGATCGGTGGGTATGCCCACCATTAGAATACCGCCCTTCATCCACCCACTTCTAATGATGGGCATACATGCACCATTTATATATGCCGAAGCATGGGGGCATCTTCTCGCAAAAGTTATGCCGCGTACACATGGTCAGACTTTTCCACGGGCAAGCCTCCGTCGGAATTTCGACCGTATATACGCGGCATTAGGAGCAAAATCGCTCCTCCGCCCCTGCTGCCCCAATGCTTCGGCATATATGCTTTTTTTTTTTAACTGTGGTGGTGAAATTACCTCCTACAGCACTGGAGTCGCAGGGATCAGGCCTGTCTCTGCGAACGCTGCAGTTATGTGTGTTGTGTTTTGCAAGTGACAGTGATCGATCGATACTGCACTTCGGTGGCCTGGGCTGGACGGAGGGGCAAAACGCAGGTGCTAGCAGGTATCTGGGCTGATCCCACTAACAGTGCGTTTTTAGGAACCCTAAACTGCTGGGGACGCTAGTATAGATCTGATCAGATCAGATATTGATCTGTTCAGATACTATACCACTAAGGGGGGTGTATGCTTCACGTGTGGGTGTTAGCGCTACTGGCACTAACCTGACGCTGCCTGGGGTGTGACGCAGACCCTCTCTGACGCTAAAACCTAACTGATATCACCCGCCGGGCGATCAGGGGGTTAAACCTTTATTGGGTTATATACGGCGGGTGCCCTGACACTATAAAAAGCAAACTAACTAACCAGCGTCACCCGTAACACTTATATGATGATCACTGGTGAAAGGGTTAACTAGGGGCAATTAGGGGGTTAAAACCTTTATTAGGTAATATATGGGGGTACCTGACGCTATATAAAAACCTGACGGCGAACCTAAAAAAAAATTACTGGCTACCTATCGGCATCACCGACACTAAGACAACGATCATAAAAACGATTGCTTAGCGACAGTGGTGATAGGGGGTGAAAGGGTTACCTGGGGGCGATCAGGGGGTTAAACCTTTATTAGATAATATATGGGGGTACCTGACGCTATAAAAACCTGCGGCGAACCTAAAAAAAATTACTGGCTACCGATCAGCATCACCGACGCTAAGACATCGATCAGAAAAATGATCGCATAGTGACGGCGGTGCTAGGGGGTGAAAGGGTTACCTGGGGGGTGATCAAGGGGGTTACACCTTTATTAGGTAATATATGGGGGTACCCGACGCTATAAAAACCTGCGGCGAACCTAAAAAAAATTACTGGCTACCGATCAGCATCGCCGACGCTAAGACATCGATCAGAAAAATTATCGCTTAGTGACAGTGGTGATAGGGGGTGAAAGGGTTACCTGGGGGGGCGATCAAGGGGGTTAAACCTTTATTAGGTAATATATGGGGGTACCCGACGCTATAAAAACATGCGGCGAACCTAAAAAAAATTACTGGCTACCGATCAGCATCACCGACGCTAAGACATTGATCAGAAAAATGATCGCATAGCCACGGCGGTGCTAGGGGGTGAAAGGGTTACCTGGGGGGTGATCAAGGGGGTTAAACCTTTATTAGGTAATATATGGGGGTACCCGACGCTATAAAAACCTGCGGCGAACCTAAAAAAAATTACTGGCTACCGATCAGCATCACCGACGCTAAGACATCGATCAGAAAAATGATTGCTTAGTGACAGTGGTGATAGGGGGTGAAAGGGTTACCTGGGGGGCGATCAAGGGGGTTAAACCTTCATTAGGTAATATATGGGGGTACCCGACGCTATAAAAACCTGCGGCGAACCTAAAAAAAATTACTGGCTACCGATCAGCATCACCGACGCTAAGACATCGATCAGAAAAATGATTGCTTAGTGACAGTGGTGATAGGGGGTGAAAGGGTTATCTGGGGGGTGATCAGGGGGTTAAACCTTTATTAGGGGGGGTTAGGGGGCTACACTGGACCTAAAACTAAATGTAGTGACACTTTTACAGTCACAAATGTCACTGATTGCAGTGATCACTAAATAAATGGTCACTGCAATCAGTGACACTGTGACTGGGGGCTGGGGGGTGATCTGGGGGTGTCTGGGGGGGCCTGGGGGGCGATTTATGTGCCTATGTGTCCTGGTGTCAGTGTGCTTTTTTGTGTACTAACCTGCATCTTCTCCTGTACGGCGCTCGGTATATGTGAGCGCCCCAGGAGAGATGACATCACTTCCTCCTTCCTGGCAGGCAGGGGAAGCTCTCTCATTCGCCGGGAGCGATCGAGAGGGGGTGGCCGGAATCGAACGGCCGTCCCCTCATGCCGGATCGCTCCCGAAGGTAAAACGACCGCTCACTGTAAAGAAGGGGGGTCTGATCGGACCCCCCAACTATACAAAGGCAATCACGTACATATACGTGATTCTGCCTGTCGGTGCCATTCTGCTGACGTATATTTACAGTGGGCGGTCGTTAAGTGGTTAAAGTTTGTTTGCTTTTATTCAAGGTGGGAATAAGGCCATGGAGGCCGCTATACACAAGTATGGGTAATCAACACCTAATCACGAGGCACAAATAAAAAAAAAGAGGAATGTATGTGTATGTGTGTGTGTGTGTGTGTGTATGTATATGTATATGTATGTGTATATATGTGTATATATATATATATATATATATATATATATATATATATATATATATGTATATATATATATATATATATATATGTATATATATATATATATATATATATATATGTATGTATATGTGTATGTGTGGGTATGTATGTATATGTGTATATATGTTTTTCTTTTCTCTTTTCTCTCTTCCTGCCTTCTCTTCTTTCTTCTCTTTTTTTTTTTTTTCTCACACAAAAAGAATAGGCACTATGGCCATTAGAGGCCTCTTTGGAAGTAGGAGGGGGTACGGGATAAGTGATAAATAAGAACACAGTAGGAGAACATGTGACTTAAGTTGAAGGAATGAAGTGAGTGGGGACAGAGCAGACTTAATCCACTGCAGCCGGGGATGGGGGGGAGAGGGGGAGTGGAGGGGGGAGGGAATTGTCTTATCTTCATGTATTCTTTTTTTTTTCCTTTCCCTTGGGGGGGGGGATAGATAATATAACTGATACATTTTTTCGATAGGACAATTTTGTACCTAGTTCCTTCTTGCAATGTTGTGTCTTATATAAATCTACAATGCTGAATGGAAATGTTGAAGCTTATGACAAAATAAAAAAATATTTGATTATAAAAAAAATAAAAATAATATGAAACAGGAATCTTGAGAAAAAGAGTGCCCACCTTGCCTGTCTTGGTTTCAATCTCTTGGCTGTTCTTAAATACTCCAAGTTTTTATGGTCTGTATAGACCAAAATGGGATGTGCTGCACCCTCAAGTAGGTAGCGCCACTCCTCTAGAGTGGCCTTGATGGCCAAAAGCTCCCGGTCTCCCACGTCATAGTTTTTCTCCGCTGTGGATAACTTGCGAGAAAAGAAAGCTACTGGATGAAGAAGGGCCTTGGCCCCTTGTCGCTGGGATAGTACAGCCCCCACTGCGATTTCTGACGCATCCACTTCCAGGACAAATGGTAATGCAGGGTCAGGGTGTTTCAGGATGGAAGCAGAGGTAAATAATTCCTTACGTTTTTCAAAGGCAGATTGGGCTCTGGAAGACCAAGAGAATCAAATTCCCTGTTTAGTCAATTCAGTGAGAGGGGCGATTATTGCAGAGAATTCTCGGATGAACTTCTGATACAAGTTGGAGAAGCCAATGAAGCGTTGAACCCCCTTTTTATCTGTGGGAGCAGCCCAGTCCAAGATGGCAGACACCTTCTGAGGGTCCATCTTGATGCCCTCAACCGAGATGATTAGCCTGAGAAACTGGATACATTGAAGTTCGAAATCGCACTTCTCGGGTTTAGCGTAGAGTTCATGTTGCCTGAGCCGAACTAGAACATTTCGAACATGCCTGCAGTGGTCATTTACAGAAGAGGAGAAGATCAAGATGTCATCCAGATACACTATGACACATAAGTCCAGATAGTCACGGAAGATGTTGTTGACAAAGTGCTGGAACGTGGCCGGAGCATTACACAGTCCAAAGGGCATGACTAAATACTCAAAATGCTCGAATCGAGCACAGAAAGCAGTTTTCCATTCATCCCCCTCTCGGATATGGATTAGGTTATAGGCACCCCGGAGGTCAAGCTTGGTGAAAATAACTGCAGACCCCAACCTTTGGAAGAGTCCCGGCACAAGAGGCAGTGGGTAAAACATTTTTATGGTAATCTTGTTCAACTCCCGGTAGTCAATGCAGGGATGTAAGGAATGATCATTCTTTTAGACAAAGAAGATGCCTGCACCGGCTGGAGAGGTGGAAGGACAAATGAAACCTTTCTTCAAATTATCATCAATATAGACCTTCAGAGTGCCCAGCTCCTGCTCAGTCAGAGGGAAGATTCTCCCAAAGGGTACTTCAGTTCCAGGTAGAATTTCTATAGGGCAGTCATAGGGTCTATGAGGAGGTAGGGTCTCTGCCCCTTTTTTACTGAACTCATCCAAAAAGTCATGATAGGGTGCATGAATGGACTGCTGTAATTCGGTGTCGATATCCAGGCAGAGCAGGTGAGGAGAGCGGGTTGAGGTTTGCTGCAGATAATACCTCCCCTGTGGTCCAGTCAATACTGGGGTTATAGGCTTGCAGCCAGGGCATCCCCAAGATAATAGGGAATAGGGGAGAGGAGATGGCGTCCAAAGTTAAAAGTTCCTGGTGATGGGTCGCCATGGTAGCAAGCAAAGGGACAGTTTCCTGGGTTACAGGACCAGATTTGATGATGGAACCGTCAGCAAGGTGCACTGCGAGTCCTCGGGTCATAGGCTGAAGAGGGATGCGTTATTTGGCAGCGAAAGTCAAATCGACAAAGCAACTGCATGCTCCAGAGTCAATTATGGCGGGCACTGGGATTGAGGTATTCCCTTCGGGCAGCTGCAACAAGATGGAAAGTACAAGATGAGAAGAAGGGTTAGGTAAAACAGAAGCACATGTAGAAGAAGTAGGCAGACACTTACGCATCTTGGCTGGGCAAGTCCTTACTTAGTGTCCTGGTTCTCCACAATACATGCAGAGGTTGTTGCATCACCTATGCTGGCGTTCCTCCAGAGAGAGCGAAGGACGGATAAGACCCAGCTGCATGGGTTCAGGAGCGCCAAGGACCGGAGCAGGAGGAGCCGGTGGTGCCAGGCAAACAGGACTAGGAACCTTAGGGAGCAACCAGGTGGGTCGATATTGACCGGAGGATCTTTCGGAGCGACGCTCCCTCAAATGTCGGTCGATTTGAATTGACAACTCGATCAATTTATCCAGAGTTTGGGGAATCCCAACTCGTGCCAACTCATCTTTGAGCCGGTCTGACAGGCCCATCTGGAACTGATAACGCAAGGCAGCGTCGTTCCATTCTGTGTCAGAACTCCAGCGTTTAAACTCTGCTGCATAGTCTTCCGCCGCTCTGCGGCCTTGTTGAAGGGCATGTAATACAGACTCGGCGGTGGCGGCCTGTTGCGGATCCTCATATAACTGAGCCATAGCGGTGAAAAATGCAGCCAGATTCTCCAATGATGCAGCCTTTTGCTCCAGGAGGCGGTGGGCCCAGGCCTGGGGTTCTCTGGTCAGTAAGGAGATGACGAAGCCCACCTTAGTCACTTCCAGCGAAAAGGTACGAGGCTGCAGAGCAAAGAACAGTTTGCAGGCGTTGCGGAATGAACGGAATTTACTGCGTTCACCTGCAAACTTATCGGCTGTGGGGACCCTGGACTCAGGAGGGAGCATAACCACTGAAGGTTCCGCTGAGTATCCGGCTGAAGCAGCCCCTTGAGGCCCGGCAGGTGTAGACAGGACTTGAACCCTCTCTTCTAGTCTTGTATAGCCTTCCTGGAGGTCTTTCACGGCTTACGTCAATCCATTCAGGTGTTTACATAGTTCTTCCATGGGATTACTTCCTTGCTCGGGCTCGGACATGGCTGTCTGATACTGTCAGACTTGGACGTACCTGGTCGAAGAGCCCAATGGAGCAGAGGAAGGTCTCCCTTACGGATCCGACTTGCGGCCCCCTGGTAGTGGAGACAGGAGGCACAGGAGTGTGGAGGGGTATGAAAGCCTGTTGGCTTGTTGCAGGGAAGCGGCTCAGTAACCAGATGCAGGAGAGGATGATAATCCACTCGGACAGCAGGCAGGCTGGTAGGACCACTGGAGAGTGGACCTGAGCAGGAGCAGAGCAGATTGGTCGGGTCACAGGCAAGGTTGGCAACGGTCAGGCAACGAGGTACAGAGGAGCAGGCAGGTGCAAGGTCAGGACAAGCCGGGTAGTCAGATGCAGGCGGAAGACAGGGAGAATCCAAGTAACAGGCCGGTTAGTCAGAAGGTCAAAGTTCAGACAGATAACAGGTACAAGGGTAACAGGGAGCTGCACATGAGACAGCACCGGTCTGAAGTATTCCAGGGGTTTAAATGAATTGTTTGGCGCCAAGCGGCGTGCGCGTGCACGCACCCACGCTCAGGCACACCATAGCGCACCGGCGCACCAAGGAGACCAACACCATGTCCAGCAAGGTTCTCTGACAATCTATTTCCCAAAGACAACCTCTGGATATGACGCTGAGCATGTGCACTCAACTTCTTTGGTCGACCCTGGCAAGGCCTTTTCTGTGTGGAACCAGTCCTATTAAACCGCTGTATGGTCTTGGCCACCGTGCTGCAGCTCAGTTTTAGGGTCTTGGCAAGCTTCTTATAGCCTAGGCCATCTTTATGTAGAGCAATAAATTGTTTTTTCAGAGAGTTCTTTGCCATGAGGAGCCAAGTTGAACTTCCAGTGACCAGTATGAGAGAGTGAGAGCGATAACACCAAAGTTACCACACCTTCACCCCATTCACACCTGAGACCTTTTAACACTAATGAGACACATGACACCATGGAGAGAAAATGGCTAATAGGGCCCAATTTGGACATTTTCACTTAGGGGTGTATTCACTTTCTCCATTGTCTACACACGGTGTAGACAATAATGGCTGTGTGTTGAGTTATTTTGAGGGGAGAGCACATTTACACTGTTATAAAAGCTCTACACTCACTACTTTACATTGTAGCAAAATGTAATTTCTTCAGTGTTGTCACATGAAAAGATATAATAAAATACTGTATGTACTCGAGTATAAGCCGAGTTTTTCAGCACATTTTTTTGTGCTGAAAATGCCCCCTCGGCTTATACTCGAGTCTGTGTCCGACTTCAACTTTGTGCGCCTGATCCCGGCCAAACTTGGCACACATTTAGCCCCACTCTTCCTCTACAAGTGTACAACGGTTTGGTGTCCGGGGGACCTACAGCCGGGGAGCACCGATTTTTCAGAGCCGGGCACCCCTTCCATAGACTCCCATGTTAAAAGTTAGTCTAGTCCCACAGCGCCAGGGATCAGGTAGGGAGATTGGCACAGTGAGGCATGAGCACAGTGACAGTGAGGCATGGGCACAGTGAGGCATGGGCACAGTGAGGCATGGACACAGTGAGGCATGGATACAGTGAGGCATGGCCACAGTAAGGCACAGTGAGGCATGGACACAGTGAGGCACAGTGAGGCATGCACATGGACACAGTGAGGCAAATTGAGGCACAGTGAGGCATGCAGATGGACACCCCAGGCTTATACTTGAGTCAATAAGTTTTCCCTTTTTTTGTGGTAAAAATAGGTGCCTCGGCTTATATTCGGGTCGGCTTATACTCGAGAATATGCAGTATTTACAAAAATGTGAGGGGCATACTCACTTTTGTGAGATTCTGTATATATATATATATATATATATATATATATATATATATATATATTGTGACAGCAGGAAGGTAAAGTCACCTGGTTGCATCCAGGGGGGTAGATATATTTCGCCCAGATTCAGGCTTTACGCCGACTTATACAACTAGGTGGAGAGTTGTATAAGCCCAGCTGAGGCTAGTGGGCTCATGGATGACTCATACCTCTAGGGAGAGTGTGGGGCGTCGTGCAGACAGGGAGTTGATGAGACCAGCTGAAGCTTGTCAGTTCATTTAGGCCTCTATAAAAACTCCCAGATTCATTAGGTGTTTGCTCATGCCTGGACCCAGACCTGTGTGGACTGTCTAGGGAGAGTGAACCCCTGTGCGGTGAGACAAAGCCTGTGTGGCTATTTGCTTGGACATTTAAAACCAGGGACTTAGGGACTAGGACAGCACTAGGCTGATCCCAGTTGTTAGTTAGGAAACCTGTATGTTTAGTCAGAGGTCAAGTTGACCAGGATTTATTTTGTTTATGTTTCTTTTGGCTTTGCTGTGTTTTGTCACTGTAAATAGAAAATAAACCGCACCTTTTTTTGATTTTGAAAACCACAACCTCCGTTTGCTGGGCCTGTTTTTGTGTGGGGAGCCCATCCCGGGGGTCACACACACCCGCTGCCGAGCTAACCCCCTCACAGTTGGTGGAGAACCAGTGGCAGTTTTTTTTTAAGCCAGCATGGAGGAGATACTGAAGCAGCTGGCTCTAGCAAATGCCAATCAACAGCAGACAAATGCAGGTTTGCAAAAGAGCCTTGCAGCTCATCAACAGAGCCTTGCAGCTCAACAACAGAACTTCGCAGCCCAGCAGCAAGCTCATCAACAGAGCCTTGCAGCCCAGCAGCAAGCTCACTAACAGAGTCTGGAAGCTCAGCAACAAGCCCAGCAGCAATCTGAGGCCCGCTTCATAGACCTGTTACAGAAGCAAGAGCAGAGACTACAACAAATGGAAGCAGTAATGCAGCAACGTCCGCAGACCAGTGAGGAAAGCCGTCCCACTAATACCGCGTCCTTTGGGGTGAGTCGTTTATTGACAAAAATGACTGGAGAGGATGATCCAGAGGTATTTTTGACCACATTTGAAAGGACTGCTGAAAGAGAAAAGTGGCCTGAGGAGCAGTGGGCTGGACTGGTGGCTCCTCTGTTAACTGGTGAATCGCAGAAGGCTTACTATGACCTAGAGCCTGACCAAGAAAAAGACTATGTGATGCTAAAAGCTGAAATATTGGCAAGGCTGGGTGTCACCCAGGCTGTCCGGGCTCAGCGTGTGCATAACTGGACTTTCCAGCTTGGAAAACCCCCCAGGTCTCAAATGTATGATCTCATTCACCTGAGCAGAAAGTGGCTACAGCCAGAGACTTTGTCCGCACCAAAGATTGTGGAACGTGTTGTAATGGATCGGTTTTTGAGAGCTCTTCCTACTGCCATCCAAAAGTGGGTAAGCCATGGAGACCCAGAGACGGCCGATGGTCTTGTGGATCGTGTGGAGAAATACTTGGCTACAGAGAACCTGACGGCCTCTTCCAGAGACACTCGGACTTTCCACCCTAAGACCAGACCATCCCCAGGGGCGGATAAGAGGATTCCAAGGGGTGAGGGTGGAGAGAGTGAGAGGGTGGGAGCTCTACCCCAAGTTTGGCGAGAACAGCCTGGGAAATCAGCGGCTCAAGAGGCGGCAAGAAGGATCGTTTGCTACCGCTGCCGGCAAGCGGGACATATTGCAGCCAATTGCCCGGTTGTGGAGGAACCCATGCAGTGTGACTTTCTGACGGGCAGACGTCAGTCGCTGTGTGCGACAGTCGCATGCACTGCCATTCGAGGAACTGAGAAACATTTATGCAAAATGTGTGTTAATGGTAGAAATGTTGTGGTATTGCTGGATTCAGGTAGCCTTGTGACCCTGATAAAGGCTGAGTTAGTTAAAACAGAGGTCTCTGGGAATAGCAAGGTAGCTGTTATTTGTGTGCATGGGGACACCCGAGAGTATCCAGTGACTACAGTGTGTTTCGAGACCCCCAAAGGTACCCTCTCTCATCCAGTGGGCTTAGTATCTCAGTTACCGCATGACGCCATTGTGGGAAGGGATTTTCCGAAGTTCTGGGAACTGTGGGATGATCCTGAGCCCCCCACTGGTGCCCCTATGTACCAGGAATGTGATAGCCAGAACTCCCCTGAGAGTGGTGAGGACTCTCCGGAATTTCCCTTATCAGTATTGGCAGGGGAGACTCAAGAAACTGGAGAGGAGCCCACCTCCTCAGACGAAAACCTACCGTCTGTGGAGTTTTCTGATCTTGAGGTTCACAGGGAAAACTTTGCCACAGAACAGTTGAAAGACCCCACCCTAATAAAGGCACGGGAAAACGTAGTGAAAATAGATGGCGAGGTAGTGAACCCAGATAATACCTGCACTTACCCATACTTCAGCGTAGAGAAGGACCTACTGTATCGGGTGGCAAAAAGGGCAGAAGAAACCGTTGAGCAGCTTGTGGTGCCCAAACCTTACAGGAAGTTGGTGTTGGAGTTGGCCCATGGGCACATTCTTGGAGGTCATCTGGGGACAGAGAAAACCCGAGAGAGGGTATTACAGAGATTCTATTGGCCGGGGGTGATGAAGGACATAGAAAATTATTGTTCCTCCTGCCCTGTGTGTCAGAGGTCGGCCCCGATGCCACATTTCCGTAGCCCGCTGGTCCCTCTACCCATCATTGAGGTCCCGTTTGAGAGGATCGCCATGGATTTGGTAGGTCCTATAATCAAGTCCGCTAGGGGGCACCAGTACATATTAGTTATAATGGACTATGCCACCCATTATCCAGAAGCGATCCCTCTCCGAAATACCTCGGCCAAAACCATAGCCAAAGAGCTATCTCTTGTGTTTAGCCGGGTGGGTATTGGTAAAGAACTGCTTACGGACCAAGGTACACCCTTTATGTCCCGGGTTATGAAGGAGCTGTGTAAATTGTTCAAAGTGACGCAATTACGTACATCGGTGTATCACCCCCAAACCGATGGGCTGGTTGAAAGATTCAACAAAACCCTAAAACAAATGTTGAAGAAAGTGGTGGATAGAGATGGAAAGGATTGGGACTGTCTACTTCCTTATCTGATGTTTGCTATTAGGGAGGTGCCCCAATCCTCTACGGGATTCTCCCCCTTTGAGTTACTGTATGGGAGACACCCAAGAGGGCTGTTGGATATTGCCAAGGAAACTTGGGAAAGTGAGAGTTCTCCCCACAGGAGTGTGATTGAGCATGTCGCCCTGATGCAAGACCGAATTGCACAGGTAATGCCCATCGTGAAGGAACATTTGGCCCAAGCACAGTTAGCACAGCAGAGAGTGTACAACCGTGGAGCCAAGACCCGTACCTTTTCCCCGGGGGATAGGATACTGGTACTTGTCCCTACGGTTGAAAGTAAATTCCTTGCCAAATGGCAAGGCCCCTACGAGATAATGGAAAAAGTGAGCGAAGTGAATTACAAGGTCAGACAACCAGGAAGGCGAAAGCCCGAACAGATCTATCACGTTAATCTGTTGAAAGCCTGGAGGGATAGAGAGTCCCTAGTCGCAGACACTTGGTCACCAGCTCAAACTGGTTGCGTGATTCCTGAGGTTGGAATAGCAGCCACCTTGTCACAACCCCAACAACAGGAGGTTAAGGAGTTTGTGCTTCGCAACAAGGAGGTATTCTCTGAGCTGCCGGGACAAACATCTGGGGTAGAGCATGACATCATTACCCCGCCCGGTGAAAGGGTGAAGTTAAAACCCTATCGGATCCCAGAGGCCCGACGGGAGGCAATACGGGAGGAAGTACAGAAAATGCTGAACTTAGGGGTGATAGAGGAGTCCCAAAGTGATTGGTCTAGTCCCATTGTGTTGGTGCCTAAACCGGATGGGAGCTGGCGATTTTGTAACGATTTTCGTCAGTTGAACAAAGTTACAAAATTTGACACCTACCCCATGCCACGTATAGATGAGTTGATCGACCGGCTGGGAACAGCCCGATACATGACGACTCTTGACCTCACAAAAGGGTATTGGCAAATCCCCCTGGCCAAATTGGCCAAAGAGAAAACCGCATTTGTAACCCCAGACGGGGCGTTCCAATATAAAAGAATGCCGTTCGGGTTACAGAATGCGCCGGCCACATTCCAGCGGAAAATGGACCAGATGCTGAGGCCCCATCGGAAGTATGCTGCGGCTTACCTGGATGACGTAATTGTCCATAGCACAGATTGGGCCTCACATCTGCCAAAAGTGCAAGCAGTCCTGGACTCTGTTCGGGAAGCGGGGTTTACGGCTAACCCCAAGAAGTGTACCATTGGGCAGGAGGAGGCCAAATATCTTGGGTACACCATTGGGAGGGGAGTAATAAAACCCCAACTCAACAAAGTCGAGGCCATCCAGAGTTGGCCACGTCCCAACAGCAAGAAGCAGGTACGAGCCTTTCTGGGAATCGCTGGGTATTATCGGCGATTCATTCCCCACTTTGCTTCTAAGGCTGTGCCCCTAACCAACCTAACGAAGGGGAAAGGGTCGGTCATGATTAAATGGACCCCCGAGGCTGAGGCAGCATTCCAATTCTTGAAACAAGCCTTATGTAGCCAGCCAGTGTTGTACTCACCCGACTTCTCTAAAGACTTTGTCGTACAAAGTGATGCGTCAGATGTGGGGTTAGGAGCAGTATTGTCCCAGGTCTGGAACGGGGAAGAGCACCCAGTCATTTACCTCAGCAGGAAGTTGAAGTCCCATGAGGTAAATTACGCCACCGTTGAAAAGGAGTGTTTAGCGGTGAAGTGGGCTCTAGATTCCCTTCGGTACTACCTGCTAGGTAGGCACTTTGACATGGTTACGGATCACGCTCCGTTAAAGTGGATGGCTCAAAACAAGGAAACAAATAGAAGAGTGAATAGGTGGTTCCTGGCCCTCCAGGAATTCAACTTCACAGTAAAGCATCGCCCTGGCGTTCAAATGGGGAATGTGGATGCTTTGTCTCGAGTACATGAATGCCTGATTGCTGGTGTTCCAACCCCGAGGTTAAAACAAGAGGGGGGGTATGTGACAGCAGGAAGGTAAAGTCACCTGGTTGCATCCAGGGGGGTAGATATATTTCGCCCAGATTCAGGCTTTACGCCGACTTATACAACTAGGTGGAGAGTTGTATAAGCCCAGCTGAGGCTAGTGGGCTCATGGATGACTCATACCTCTAGGGAGAGTGTGGGGCGTCGTGTAGACAGGGAGTTGATGAGACCAGCTGAAGCTTGTCAGCTCATTTAGGCCTCTATAAAAACTCCCAGATTCATTAGGTGTTTGCTCATGCCTGGACCCAGACCTGTGTGGACTGTCTAGGGAGAGTGAACCCCTGTGCGGTGAGACAAAGCCTGTGTGGCTATTTGCTTGGACATTTAAAACCAGGGACTTAGGGACTAGGACAGCACTAGGCTGATCCCAGTTGTTAGTTAGGAAACCTGTATGTTTAGTCAGAGGTCAAGTTGACCAGGATTTATTTTGTTTATGTTTCTTTTGGCTTTGCTGTGTTTTGTCACTGTAAATAGAAAATAAACCGCACCTTTTTTTGATTTTGAAAACCACAACCTCCGTTTGCTGGGCCTGTTTTTGTGTGGGGAGCCCATCCCGGGGGTCACACACACCCGCTGCCGAGCTAACCCCCTCACAATATATATATATTATCATACTAAATCTCAATCAAGAAATACTAGCCAACTTATAAACAGAGCTTATTCAAATTGTAATATGATATTACACATTTTCTTTGACAGATTTCAATGTTATGTGCTCACACAAGAGACAGATGTGATGGAGTATAACCAGCTAATCAGTCTTACAGATGATTACTTCTATCTCTACCACATATTCTTTAGCAGTTAAACAATATGTTATTAGCTTATTAGCTCTTGCTTGGGTATATAAGAAAATGGAAAAAAAAATATTGGGAATCCTCTGCAGGTGAAGGCTGTAAAATCATTTGTGCTGTCACAGAAGTTGTCTGTAAAATTTTACTCACAGGAAGGCAAACACAATTAATACAGAAGTATAGCTTTTAATCCCCTTTTTACAATATGCTTCTAAGGGATCCTGTACATTAGTTTTTTTTCTTGTCTAAATTGCTTTTCTCCCTTTGCAAGTCAATTGGAATTTAAAAGACCATTCAAATGAATGTTCTGCCATAGCACACACATACACATGCACACACATGCGTTACTGCAGTTCAAATATGAAAACCTCGACTTAAACACCCCTATACACACCAGTGTTGCCAACTGCCAGTATTTTTACTGGCAGCCAGTAAAAAATTTGCACTTTTCTCCTGCCAGTAAATGCCACTGAAAAGAAAAGGTTGCCAGTAAAAAATATGGCTGTGATGCTCGGCTTGGAACTTCGCATGCGTTGTTCTGGTCCAGGGCCAGCAGAGACCATCTGAGTGCCTGCTACAGTGTGCTTGAGCGTGGAGGCAGGTCTGGCAGGAGCGGGGCCTGAGGGCGTTGTGTGATGTCATGGTGAAAGAGAGCCGAGCAGAGCAGCCGGAGCCTTGTGTCAGGGTCTGCGGGACGGGAACAAGGCAAGCTGGGAGCGGGACTGTCATTGCTGTTTGGACTGGAGTGGACTAAAGGGACCACCTGGCATGGAGAGAGACTTGTCGTGTCGGTGAGATGCCATCATCATCTGTGCTGCTGCACAATGCTGTCACCGTAAGAGTCAACTTGTATTTGTGTGTGACTGCCCATTCTAATTTCTTGCCCTCCTACTGTAAGTCCTGTCCCTGAGCTACTTACTTACAATATTGAATATAAAAAAAGAAATATGATTTTTGCCTTAATATCTACCTTAAATCACATTGATACTTGCTTATTGTACTTATTTTTAGCCTAAATACTGAAATGTTGCACTTAAACTATAATTTAGTAACTTCTGGAAATGTCAGTAAAACTATGCCAGTAAATTGTGGGTGTGGTGTCAGTAAATTTTAATCTGGTAGGCTGGCAACACTGATACACACATAATCTACACATATGCACTACACACATTATGACTATAAATGCACATGTTGGGCCCATTCACACCAGCAGGTCAGCTCAGCATTATGATGTATAAGGCACATTGGTATGTGACGAGCACATACACTGCAGGGCATAGTTACAACATATTGCAGTTCTTGATTATTATTTTTTGTTTCATTTTAAACATTCATTCAAAGTATTGTGCAGCAGTGATGCAATGCTACAAATCTCAATGTGCTATGTTGAGAAATAATGTATGCCTGAATCATTTTATCACAATACATAGGAATACAGTGTACACACTGCACTGTGGATTGGTCATTGCCAAAATGCATAGATGTGAAACCAACCTACAGATTTGTTTGCATAAGTTGCTTATTTACGGTATTTGATTGTCACTATTTCACAAATATGCACAATTTAAAATGTACAATAATTTGTTATTTAACTCAACATAGTTTTATTTTTTTTAGATTTAGTAGACATTTTGTAAGGTATATTGTGTTTGTGTGTGCTAATAAGGATTTTAGTGTATTTTTATAAAAGATATCACTTTGATAATCATTTTTGCAAATATTGTGGGACCAACAAACTTAGTAGCCCAATTTTTGTGCGAAAGCAAAATTTTACAAAAATGGTCTGTCCAGCTGATGTAAAAGCAGAACTTTGGGCCTGGCGGCAAAAAGGTTAAAGGAATTGTATATTTTAATGTTGCCCTTCAAGCCTTAAAAAAACTTGCCTCTCTCTAAATGGTATTTTTCCCCAAAGGCTAGAAAAGAGGCCATTAAAAAGCTTATAAACAAATAAGATTTGCCTCTCTTTAACTTCAGTGTGGTTTGGGTTTTATGTTCAAGGTTTGTGGATTTCAATGTGGGTTTATAGAACAGCCTGCAAATTCAAACTCAGACCAATTCACTTATCACTATTCCCTAGATGGTACTTGTAATATGTTATTAAATACCGAAGAAATTTGGAATCAGTAAGAGCTAATCAATCTTTGAGTATTTTATTATATAATATTAGCTTTATATTACCGTGCACATTTGTCATCCTGTACATACGTGAAAAATGAACAATAGGTAATGGAAGAATGATATAACATATTCTATGCTACTACCTCACCTTTATAACCTACCTATCATCATCCAGCAAATAGTGTGTTAGATAATCTTATTTACAAAATTCCAGCTTTTCCAGGCCTTCTAAAAGCCATTCAAAATGTATTTAGTAAAACATTTTTTAATAACACAGTGATCCCTTCCAACAGGAGGGGCCCGCAGCACAAAACATGGCAATAACTAGGAAATTTTCAATTTCAGAACTGGTTATTTGCATATACAATTAAAGGTTCCTACTGGCATGTAATCTAATAAAGTGACCCCCAAATCTTGAGATTTACCACTACTATGTTAAATGAAGCGCATTTTACCAAAACAGTACTGTCCACTAGGGATGAGCCGAACACCCCACGGTTCGGTTCGCACCAGAACCTTCGAACGGACCGAAAGTTCGCGCGAACGTTAGAACCCTATTAAATACAATGGACACGAACGTTCAAAATCTAAAGTGCTAATTATAACGGCTAATATGCGTGTTATTGTCCTAAAAAGGGTTTGGGAACCCAGGTTCTGCCCCAGGGGACATGTATCAATGCAAAAAGAAGTTTTAAAAACGGACGTTTTTTCGGGAGCAGTCATTTTAATGATGCATAAAGTGAAAAAAAAGGGAAATATTCCTTTAAATATCGTACCTGGGGGGTGTCTAAAGTATGCCTGTGAAGTGGCATGGTGTTTCCCGTGTTTAGAACTGTCCCTGCACAAAATGTGATTTCTAAAGGAAAAAAAGCCATTCAAAACTGCTTGCGACTTTAATGTCATGTCTTGTCCTGGCAATATGGATGAAAATCTTTGAGAAAAATGGCATGGCTACCCCATTACCCCCCCCCACCCCAGCCCATTACCAGCCCCTTTGGGTCTTGTATGGATATTAAGGGGAACCCCGCACCCAAAATAAAAAAAGGCCCTATATACTCTGAACGGCAGTATAAAGGCGGTGCAAACAAGACAGAGACTGTAGGCTTGTTCTTAAGTAGAATCTGTTTGTAATTTTGAACAGGTACATTGTTTAAGTGTAGCTCCAGCCAAAAAATCTATTTTTAAGCTTTTTGGAAAACATAGGGAAGGGTTATCACCCCTGTATCATTTGTTTTGCTGTCTGTGCACCTGTTCAGAAGATTTCACCTCACTTTCCATCCCAATGACAAATGTTTTTGGAAAAGTAGGGTTTTTATTGAAACAAGGATTGGTGATAAAGCATCAGTAGAGAGGATACACCTTTTTCCCATATTAACTCTTACAGGAGAGAATTTCCCTTCCTAGGGGTAGATTTTCTCTCACTTCCTTTTGTCTCCTTCCGTTTGCAAGTAGGAGTCGTTTGTAAGTTGGATGTTTGAAAGTAGGAGTCTGCCGTATATACTCTGCTGAAATTTGCCCCTTAGATGTTGGTGTTGCCACAACACTGTGAGCCCTCACAGTTACTCTTGGTGGGCGCTAGAACGCCCTGCTGTGAACTATTATATCAGGAATTGTAATTACATGCCATTGTTGAACAGTGGTAGGAAAAATTGGGCCTTTGGTGGTGGTGCTGGTGCTACAACACTGTCAGCCCTCACAGTTACTCTTGGTGGGCGCATGAATGGGCCCTACTGTTAATTATTAGATCAAGAATTGTAATTGCATGCCCCTGTTGAAGAGGGGCAGAAAAATTGGGCCTTTGGTGGTGGTGATGGTGTTGCCACAACACTGTAAACCCTCACAGTTACTCTTGGTGGGCGCAGGAATGGGCCCTGCTGTGAATTATTAGATCAAGAATTGTAATTACATGCCCCTGTTAAACAGGGGCAGAAAAATTGGGCCTTAGGCACTGGTGCCACAATACTGCAACCCCTCACAGATACTGTACTTGGAGCACAGCAATGAGCCCTGTTGCAAAGTATTGCATCAAAAATTGTAATTACACGCCCCTGTTAAACATGGGGTGAAAAATTGGGCCTTAGGCACTGGTGCCACAACACTGCAACCCCTCACAGATACTGAACTTGGAGCACAGCAATGAGCCCTGTTGTAAAGTATTGCATCAAAAATTGTAATTACACGACCCTGTTAAACAGGGGCTGAAAAATTGGGCCTTAGGTGCTGGTGCCACAACACTGCAACCTCTCCCAGATACTCTAGTTGGAGTGCAGGAATGAGCCCTGCTGCAAAGCATTGCATAAAAAATTGTAATCACATGCCCCTGTTAAACAGGGGCTGAAAAATTGGGCCTTAGCCACTGGTGGCGGCACCCAGAAACAAAAATGTTCTTCCAAGCTATCATCAGGAATCGGATCATTGAGGAGGAGGAGGATAGTCAGTCAACATAACAGGACAGTCACTCAGCATCAGCATAGGCAGTCTTGAAGGGATGTGACATTTCAAAATAAATTATTCTGTTATATCAGCTTCAGGTGCTTGGTAGCTGGTGGTGATCCAAGACTGGTTCATCTTTATGAAGGTCAGTCGATCAACTGAGTCGGTGGACAGGCGCACCCTGTGATCCGTGACAAAGCCTCCAGCAGCACTGAATGTGCGTTCCGAAAGAACGCTGGATGCAGGACAGGCCAGTAGCTCAATTGCATACTGTGCATGATCTGGCCAGTGATCCATCCTCAAGACCCAGTAAGCCAGAGGATTTTCGGTGGGAAAGGTGTCCAAGTCTGACCTTGCCCCTAGGTATTCCTGCACCATGTATATCAGACACTGGCGATGGTTGCTGGAACCGATCATACCTTGGGGCTGAGGACTAAAAAATTGTCTGAACGCATCGGTCAGACAGCCACCTTCCCCACCGCTCCTTCTTTGACTGACCAAAGCCTCAGCAACTCGTTGTCCAGGACCAGGAGTTTGTAACCTCCCAGTCTCTGGGAACGCGTTGCACAGACCTTCCTGCAAGGCCTCCCGGAGATGTCTCATCCTCTGCTCCCTCTGCGACGGTAAGATAAGGTCCGCAACCTTACCCCTGTACCGTTGATCAAGGAGAGTGGCCAGCCAGTAATGGTCCCTCTCCTTGATCCAAAGATTACGAGGATCCTTCCGCAGACTTTGCAGGATCAGGGAGGCCATGCAGCGTAGGTTAGCTGAGGCATTCGGTCCGGAGTCCTCTGGGTCACTAAGGACGACATGATCCGCAGCCACCTCCCCCCAGCCAAGTACAAGTCCACGGGTTTCTTGGGACTGTAAATCATCCCTAAAAGACTGCTGCTGTTGATGCTGAGTGCCAGGCTCCACCTCCATGCTGACACAATCCTCCTCCTCCTCCTCGTCCTCTTCCTGTGCGATAGGTGGGACAGAAGGAACACTGTCTGGGTAAAGGGGGCCTTGAGAGGCAAGGAAGTCCTCCTCTTCCTGCCTCTGTTCTGCCTCAAGTGCCCTGTCCATTATTTCATGCAGCGTATGCTCCAACAGGTGGACAAGAGGTACAGTGTCACTGATGCATGCACTGTCACTGCTCACCATCCTCGTGGCCTCCTCAAATGGTGCCAGGACAGTGCATGCATCCCTGATCATGCCCCACTGGCGTGGTGAAAAAAACCCGAGCTCCCCTGACCCTGTTCTGGTGCCGTAGTCGCACAGGTACTCATTGATGGCCCTCTGCTGCGTGTGCAGCCGCTGCAGCATGGCCAACGTTGAGTTCCACCAGGTTAAGGACGTGAGCCACACAGGGCACATGGGTCAGTTGTCCCTGTCGGAGGGCGGAAAGGAGGTTGGTGCCAATGTCGCAAACCACCATTCCTGGCTTAAGCTGGCGTGGCATCAACCACCTCTTGGCCTGCCCCTGCAGAGCTGACAGAACCTCTGCCCCAGTGTGGCTCCTGTCCCCCAAACACACCAGCGCAAGCACGGCATGGCATCTTTTTGCCTGCGTGCTTGCGTAGCCCCTTGAACGCCTATGGAGCACCGCTGGTTCCGAGGACAAAGCACAGGAAGAGGCCATGGAGGAAGAAGAAGAGGAGGGGGTGGAGGAGAGAGGTGTGTCACAACCATTAGTAGCATTTTGGAGGCGTGGCGGCAAACAACCTCCAACACTACTGCACCTTGTCCTGCATCCTTCCCAGCTGCCAAAAGAGTGACCCAAAGGGCCGTGAAAGAAAGGTATCATCCCTGTCCATGCCTGCTGGACCATGAGTCAGCGGTAATATGCACCTTACCGCTGACCGCCCTGTCCAGCGAGGCATGGACATTGCCTTCCACATGCCGGTAGAGAGCCGGAATCGCCTTCCGTGAGAAAAAGTGGCGTTTGGGAACCTGCCACTGAGGAACCGCACATTGCACAAACTCACGGAAGGGGGCCGAGTCTACCAACTGAAAAGGCAGCAGTTGAAGTGCTAGCAATTTAGCCAAGCTAGCATTCAACCGCTGGGCATGTGAATGGCTGGGAGTGAACTTCTTTCGACGGTCCAGCAGCTGGGGCAGGGAAATTTGCCTGCTACAATCGGACTTCGGTGTACTGCTAGCAGAGTGCCCGCAAGTACTTGGCTGTGACACACCTAATTCTACACCTTCATTCCTCTCAGTGCAGGTTTCAGAGAGGACTGAAGGTATAGTGGGGTTGGAGATCCCAGCTGATGAGGAGCAAGGAGAGGTCCGCTTTGTTCTTTGGTGTGGGTCTTTAAGGTACGCTTGCCAACGAGCTGCATGGCAGGACAACATATGTCTGGTCAAGCATGTTGTGCCCAAGCGGCTGATGTTTTGGCCACGCGAGATACGCTTGAGACATATGTTGCAAATAGCAGCGGTGCGATCTGATGCACTTGACTCAAAAAAGGCCCACACCAAAGAACTTTTGGAATAACGAGCAGAGGCAGCTCCCTGCACAGGTGGAGCTCTGCAGTGTGATTCAGTCGGTGTGCTGCCCTTCTTGCATCGTTGGAGATGTGCCTCCTCCTCATCCTCCTCCTCCTCCTACTCATCCTCCTCCTCCTCCTCTCTCCTATCAGACACCCACGTGGAGTCAGTGACCTCATTATCCCCTCCCTCCTCATCACTGGAGCCAATCTGGCAGTATGCTGCAGCTGCTGGAACATGACTGCCAGATTGCTGTCCTTCTTGAGCATCCCCTCTCTCTGCGCTCATGCTACTGCCTTCCTCTAGCTGGGTATCATCATCAGACACTTCAAAACGCTGGGCATCCTCCTGGAGCATGTACCCAACACTGTACTCAAACAGTTCGGGGGACTCCCGAGGAGGACATGGTGGGTCTAGGGAAGGAGTGACTGATGATGACATTGATACGAGGGAAGAGGACGCTTTGGCAGCTGCTTTGCCAGTACCCTGAGCCTGGGTGAGAGAGGATGAGGAGGATGAGGAGGGTTTGGTCATCCACTCTACCAAGTCTTTGTCATGCTGAAAATAAGGACAAGCGTGTCCCATGGCCACGTGCTGATGACGATGCACCGTGTCCACGACCAGCACTGTTGTCTCTAGACACAGAGCCTGCTTGCCCTCTTTTATTGGCTCCTGACTGTCTGCCTCTTCTTGTTGGCCTTCCAGACATTGTAATGGACTGCAGGGAGATGGGAAAACCAGGAATTGGAGTAGTGTATATTGTGCTGGAGGCACGCAACACCCACTAACTCCTGCAGATGCCTTTATTAGAGAACACCAGCAATAAAGGGTAGATACAGGTGTATACTGTGCTGTTCTGGAGGGACACAATACCCACTAACTCCTGCAGATGCCTTTATTAGAGAACACCAGCAATAAAGGGTAGATACAGGTGTATACTGTGCTGTGCTGGAGGGACACAACACCGACTAACTCCTGCAGATGCCTTTATTAGAGAACACCAGCAATAAAGGGTAGATACAGGTGTATACTGTGCTGTGCTGGAGGGACACAACACCCAATAACTCCTGCAGATGCCTTTATTAGAGAACACCAGCAATAAAGGGTAGATACAGGTGTATACTGTGCTGTGCTGGAGGGACACAACACCCACTAACTCCTGCAGATGCCTTTATTCGAGAACACCAGCAATAAAGGGTAGATACAGGTGTATACTGTGCTGGGGCACACAACACCCACTAACTCCTGCAGATGCCTGTATTATAGAACAGCAAAAAAGTGTAGATACAGGTGTATACTGTGCTGGGGCACACAGCACCCACTAACTCCTGCAGATGCCTGTATTATAGAACAGCAAAAAAGTGTAGATACAGGTGTATACTGTGCTGGGGAACACAACACCCACTAACTCCTGCAGATGCCTGTATTATAGAACAGCAAAAAAGTGTAGATACAGGTGTATACTGTGCTGGGGCACACAACACCCACTAACGCCTGCAGATGCCTGTATTATAGAACAGCAAAAAAGTGTAGATACAGGTGTATACTGTGCTGGGGCACACAACACCCACGAACTCCTACAGATGCCTGTATTATAGAACAGCAAAAAAATGTAGATACAGGTGTATACTGTGCTGGGGCACACAACACCCACTAACTCCTGCAGATGCCTGAGAAAAGAACACACTGTCCCTGCCTATCTAGCTTAGAGAACAATAATAAAGGGTAGATACAGGTGTATACTGTGCTGGGGCACACAACACCCACTAACTCCTGCAGATGCCTGTATTATAGAACAGCAAAAAAGTGCAGATACAGGTGTATACTGTGCTGGGGCACACAACACCCACTAACTCCTACAGATGCCTGTATTATAGAACAGCAAAAAAATGTAGAAACAGGTTTATACTGTGCTGGGGCACACAACACCCACTAACTCCTGCAGATGCCTGAGAAAAGAACACACTGTCCCTGCCTATCTAGCTTAGAGAACAGTAATAAAGGGTAGATACAGGTGTATACTGTGCTGGGGCACACAACACCCACTAACTCCTGCAGATGCCTGTATTATAGAACAGCAAAAAAGTGTAGATACAGGTGTATACTGTGCTGGGGCACACATCACCCACTAACTCCTGCAGATGCCTTTATTAGAGAACACCAGCAATAAAGGGTAGATACAGGTGTATACTGTGCTGAGGCACACAACACCCACTAACTCCTGCAGATGCCTTTATTAGAGAACAGCAAAAAAATGTAGATACAGGTGTATACTGTGCTGGGGCACACAACACCCACTAACTCCTGCAGATGCCTGAGAAAAGAACACACTGTCCCTGCCTATCTAGCTTAGAGAACAGTAATAAAGGGTAGATACAGGTGTATACTGTGCTGGGGCACACAACACCCACTAACTCCTGCAGATGCCTGAGAAAAGAACACACTGTCCCTGCCTGCCTATCTAGCTTAGAGAACAGCAATAAAGGGTAGATACAGGTGTATACTGCGCTGGAGGCACACAACACCCACTAACTCCTGCAGATGCCTGAGAAAAGAACACACTGTAGAACACACTGTCCCTGCCTATGTAGCTCTTTCCCTGCACGCCGGAACACACTACACAAGGCCGCCGCACTGGCGGCCTTTTATAGTGTGGAGCGTGTACTAAACCCTCCTGAGCTATGATTGGCCACAGGCATCCTGCCTGTGGCCAATTATGGCTGTCCTCGCTGCCGGTGCTGTGATTGGCTAAGCATGCGGGGTCACAGTGCATGCTTGGCCAATCACAGCGCCGGAAATGCAGTGCGATGGCGCAGTGCATTGTGGGCCGTTCGCGTAACACGAATTTGGTGCGAACGGCCCACAAAGTTCTGGTTTCGCCAAACAGGCGAACAGGCGATGTTCGAGTCGAACATGCGTTCGACTCGAACACCGAGCTCATCCCTACTGTCCACCAGTAGGTGTTCTGGTTCAGTGAAGGCTGAATGGTTGATGTATACATGTATACATGTATACATCTAGTGGGTGAGATATGAACTTACAGTCTATCATACAAAAACATGGTATGACCTAGAAGTAATTTGGACATATATATCCAAGAAGACATTACCTTAAACTCTGCTATTGACATTAAATTCTCTAATGAAATCAACTGTAAACATTTGCATTTTCAGAATTCATTTATGGATCTCATTATCTACATAAGAAATGTCTTGCTATGAGTTTCTCAAATTAGTTACTACTGTGTTCCTTCCTACTAAGCAGACAACCATAGTAATAGGCAGCTGGTGATATTTGTTCTAAATAAAGCATTTCCATGATAGATTTCCCAAATGTCAGAGCATTTCATAAAGTATCATAAAATTGCAGTGTGTTCCAGGCATTAACAGCAAAACATCTACAAACAAGTGTGCTATGTGGAAGGATTGTATCTGAGGGACCATATGTTATTATGAGCTGACTAATGAAAGAGACAAAAATGTCAAGACTCTTCTAGGCCATTCCCATTCTCTCATAGCACAAATCAAAATGTTTCTTTACAGAACTGGGCTTTCTTTAAAGTTGGACTCCAGGCAGATATAAAACACACAAATGAATACACATATGTATTCATTAATATATATTTTTCTTTTTCTAAATGTATTTAGTGTAAGAATCTGAGTTTGATATGAGCTTCTTGCATCTCAGAAAACATGGTGTCATCCATTTGGGCTGTGTGCTGGGTCTTTGTAAATCTCAGGATTAAAGTGGTTGTAAAGGCAGGAAGTTTTTTATCTTAATGTATTCTATGTACTGTATTAAGACAAAAAACCTTCTGTTTGCAGCAGCCCCCCCCCTAGCCCCCTAATACTTACCTGAGCCCCATTTCTGTCCAGTTATGTCTATGAGTGCCTTGGTTGTCCTGGACTCTCCCTCCTGATTGTCAGAGACACACCAGCGGCGCCATTGGCTCCCCCTGCTGTCAATCAAACTCAGTTAGCCAATCAGGAGAGAGAGGAGGCAGAGCCAAACTGCGGCTTCATGTCTGAATGGACACACGGAGCTACAGCTCGGCTCGGGTGCCCCCATAGCAAGCTGCTTGTTGTGGGGGCACTCAAGAGGAGGAAGGGGCCAGGAGGTCCAGCCAAGAACCCAAGAAGAAGAGGATCTGGGCTGCTCTGTGCAAAACCACTGCACAGAGCAGGTAAGTATGACATGTTTGTTATTTTAATAGAAAAAAAAAGAGACTTTACAATGACTTTAAAGCTTCCATATACAGTGGGTAAAATAAGTATTGAACATGTCACCTTTTTTCTAGGTAAATATATATTTTTTTCAAAATATTTTTTTTATTATTAAATGTCTCAAAAACGATGAACGGTAGGGTTGAGCGAACCCGAACTGTAAAGTTCGGGTTCGTACCGGACTTTTGGATTTTTGGGTCCCAGACCCGAACCCGAACAATTGACTGTATGTTCGGGTTCGGGTCCGGTGTTCGGCGATGTAATGGCACATTTCTAAAAGCTACAGGGCAGCCAATAAACTTTTGTTTAACTGGTGTGCCCTTAGAAGCCATCACAGCCATGCCTACTAATGGCATGGCTGTGATTGGCCAGTGCAGCATGTGACCCAGCCTCTATATAAGCTAGAGGCACACAGCACAGCACGTCACTCTGGTTTAGACAGTATAGGGAAAGGATCCTGGCTGCTGTTGCTGTGAGGGAGAGAATGAAATGATAGGAGTTAGTCCTGATTCTGCAATCTACTGAGAGAAAAGATAGAGACAGTGTAGGGCAAGGTTCCTGTTGCTGCTTTCAGGGAGAGAGATTTATCTAGGAGTCCAGATTCAGAGATCTAATAACTCAGTGATCTGCATAGATTTACCTGGTTGGGTTGCAGTGCACAGTCTTTTTACACTGCCATGAGCCCAGTGCCAGAGAAAATCTAACTTTTATCTGCAAGCTCAGTGCACCAGCACTGCATATGTTACGTTGAGATACACCCTGTACATACTGCGGGTGTATTCTGCTCTTCCAAAAACACCCATTTAGGGCAAAAAAATAGAATAAAAACATTTACAGTGTTTTTGTGAGATAAACAATTTATATATTTTTCTTCTATTGTGCTATTCTAAAAAAATAATTTTAGGACAAAAATTTTTTTTATGAATAGCATTTTCTGCAGTTCTGTAGGTGTGAGATACACTGTTTACATACTGTGGGTGTATTCTGCACTTCCAAAAACACCCATTTAGGGCCACAAACAATATTTTGCAGTGTTTTCTGCATATCTGAAGGTGTGTGAGATAAACAATTTATATATTTTTCTTCTATTGTGCTATTCTAAAAAAATAATTTTAGGACAAAAACATTTTTTTTGAATAGCATTTTCTGCAGTTCTGTAGGTGTGAGATACACCGTTTACATACTGTGGGTGTATTCTGCTCTTCCAAAAACACCCATTTAGGGCCACAAAAAATATTTTGCAGTGTTTTCTGCATATCTGAAGGTGTGTGAGATAAACAATTTATATATTTTTCTTCTATTGTGTTATTCTAAAAAAATAATTTTAGGACAAAAACATTTTTTTGAATAGCATTTTCTGCAGTTCTGTAGGTGTGAGATACACCATTTACATACTGTGGTCGTATTCTGCTCTTACAAAAACACCCATTTAGGGCCACAAAAAATATTTTGCAGTGTTTTTTGCATATCTGGAGGTGTGTGAGATAAACAATTTATATATTTTTCTTCTATTGTGCTATTCTAAAAAAAGAATTTTAGGACAAAAACATTTTTTTTTAATAGCATTTTCTGCAGTTCTGTAGGTGTGAGATACACCGTTTACATACTGTGGGTGTATTCTGCTCTTCAAAATTCACCCATTTAGGGCCACAAAAAATATTTTGCAGTGTTTTCTGCATATCTGGAGGTGTGTGAGATAAACAATTTATATATTTTTCTTCTATTGTGCTATTCTAAAAAAAATATTTTAGGACAAAAACATTTTTTTTGAATAGCATTGTTCTGCAGTTCTGTAGGTGTGGGATACACCGTTTACATACTGTGAGTGTATTCTGCTCTTCAAAAAACACCCATTTAGGGCGACAAAAAATATTTTGCAGTGTTTTCTGCATATCTGGAGGTGTGTGAGATAAACAATTTATATATTTTTCTTCTATTGTGCTATTCTAAAAAAAATTATTTAAGGACAAAAACATTTTTTTGGAATAGCATTTTCTGCAGTTCTGTAGGTGTGAGATACACCGTTTACATACTGTGGGTGTATTCTGCTCTTCCAAAAACACCCATTTAGGGCCACAAAAAATATTTTTCAGTGTTTTCTGCATATCTGGAGGTGTGTGAGATAAACAATTTATATATTTTTCTTCTATTGTGCTATTCTAAAAAAATAATTTCAGGACAAAAACATTTTTTTTGATTAGCATTTTCTGCAGTTCTGTAGGTGTGAGATACACCGTTTACATACTGTGGGTGTATTCTGCTCTTCCAAAAACACCCATTTATGGCAAGATCCTAAATTTGGAAAATATGAGGAGAACATCAAAGGGACGTGGCCCCAGTCGTGGTGCTGCTGGTGGAGCTCCTGTTGCAGGGAGAGGACGTGTTCGATCTGCGCCAGCTACATGCACAGGTGAAACACCTTCCTCAGGTGCGAGTAGGTGACACAGCCTGCAGCGGTATTTTGTCGCGCCTAGTGAGGCTGTACGAATATTGAGGCCAGGACAAGTACAGGCGATAGTAGATTGGGTTGCTGACAGTGCCTCCGGTTCCTTCACATTGTCTCCCACCCAGTCTTCTGATGAAAGATCAGAGTTGGCACCTGCAGCTGATGTCCATCAGTCTTTCACCTCACTCCCTTGCAGATCAGCCAAGCAGTCTGAGCCCCAAATCATGCAGCAGTCTCTTCTGCTTTTTGATGACTCTGTTAGCAGGGTTTCCCAGGGCCATCCACCTAGCCCTGCCCCAGAAGTGGAAGAGATTGAGTTCACCGATGCCCAACCACTTATGTTTCATGATGAGTACATGGGAGGACCATCGCAGCTTGTCTCGGATGATGACGAAACACAGGTGCCAACTGCTGCTGCTTTCGCAATTGTGCAGACCGACAAGGAGGACAGGGGTGAAGACTGGGTGGAAGATGATGTGGAGGACGATGAGGTCCTCGACACCACATGGAATCAACGTTATGCAGGTGACCAGTGTAGTTCGGAGGAAGAGGCGGTGGTCGCACAGAGCCACCAGCACAGCAGTAGAGGGAGCAGGGTGCAAAAGCGGAGCGTCCGTCCCCTAGACAGTACGTCTGCTACTGCCCAATGCAGCAAGGGACCGAGAACACAAAAGCCAGGTCCAAGGAGTTCCCTAGCGTGGCAGTTCTTCAGACAATGTGCTGATGACAAGACATGAGTGGTTTGCACGCTGTGCAATCAGAGCCTGAAGCGAGGCATAAACGTTCTCAACCTGAGCACAACCTGCATGACCAGGCATCTAAGTGCAAAGCACTAGCTGCAGTGGAGTAGACACCTCAAAAACAAAGAAAGGTCTCTGGCTCCTCCTGCTTCCTCTTCTGCTGCAATATCGGCCTCTTCATCCACCTCTGTAGTGACAGTAGCACCTGCCAACCCACAAACAGAGCATCTGCCAGCAACACTACCACCTGGGTCACCAACCATCTCCACAATGTCCCATGGAAGCGTTCAGCTCTCTATCTCCCAAACACTGGAGCGGAAGAGGAAGTACCCCCCTAGCCACCCACGATCCCTGGCCCTGAATACCAGCATTTCAAAATTCCTTGCCTTTGAAATGCTGTCTTTCCGTCTGGTGGAGACGCAGAGTTTTAAATGCCTGATGGCATTGGCTGTCCCACAGTACGTCATGCCCAGCCGCCACTACTTTTCCAGGCGAGCCATCCCTTCCCTGCACAACCAAGTGGGGGACAAAATCAGGTGTGCACTGCGCAACGCCATCTGTGGCAAGGTCCACCTAACTACGGATGCGTGGACCAGTAAGCACGGTCAGGGACGTTATATCTCCCTAACAGCACACTGGGTAAATGCAGTGGTGGCTGGGCCTGAGGCAGATAGCAGTGTGGCGCATGTCCTTCCACCACCGAGGATTGCAGGGCGCTTCAGTTTGCCTCCTGTTGCTAACTCCTCCTACTCCGCTTCCTCATCCTCTACCGCCTCCTCATCCGGTCAGCATAACACCTTCACCACCAACTTCAGCACAGCCAGGGGTAAACGAGAGCAGGCAGTTTTAAAACTTTCCTGTTTGGGGAAAAAAAACCACACCGCGCAGGAGTTGTGGAGGGACATGGAACAACAGACCGATGAGTGGTTGGTGGCAGTGAGCCTCAAGCCCGGCCTGGTGGTGTGCGATAATGGGCGAAATCTCATAGCAGCTCTTGGTGTAGCCGTTTTGACGCACATCCCTTGCCTGGCGCATGTGCTGAACTTGGTGGTCCAGGGGTTCCTGAAAAATTACCCCAATATGCCAGAGCTGCTGCAGAAAGTGCGGGCCGTCTGTGCGCACTTTTGGCATTCTCACCCTGCTGCTGCTCGCCTGTCAGCGCTGCAGCATAACTTCGGCCTTCCCGCTCACCGCCTCATATGTGACGTGTCCACAAGGTGGAACTCTACCTTGCACATGCTGGCCAGACTGTGCGAGCAGCAGCAGGCGATAGTGGAGTTTCAGCGCTGCAGCAATCACGCGTGAGTCGCTCTGTGGAACAGCACCACTTCACCACCAATAACTGGGCCTCCATGCGAGACCTGTGTGCCTTGTTGCGCTGTTTCGAGTACTCCACCAACATGGCCAGTGCCGATGACGCCGTTCTCAGCGTTACTATCCCAGTTTTATGCCTCCTTGAAAAAACGCTTTGGGCGATGATGGAAGAGGATGTGGCACAGGAGGAGGAGGAACCGGGATCATTTCAAAGGCTTTCAGGGCAGTCTTTCACAAGTGGCTACGAGGGTGGGTTCCTGCGCCAACTAACGCCAGGTACACAATTGTCCGGCAGCAAGGGCACAGTTCTGGAGGATGACGAGGTGGAGGATGAGGAGGAGATGGAGGAGGAGGAACCATGTTCACAGCAGGGTGGCACCCAGACCAGCTCATGGCCATCACTGGTGTGTGGCTGGGGGGATACAGAGGACACAGACGATACACCTCCCACAGAGGACAGCTTTCCGTTACCTCTGGGCAGCCTGGCACACATGAGCGATTACATGCTGCAGTGTCTCCGCAATGACCGCCGAGTTGCCCACATTCTAACTGGTGCTGATTACTGGGTGGCCACCCTGCTGGATCCTCGTCACAAGGACAACGTACCGGCCTTAATTCCCTCACTGGAGCGGGATCGTAAGATGCGCGAGTACAAGCGCGCACTGGTAGACGCGCTGCTGGTGGCATTCCCACCTGACAGCGGGCGTACGGTGGAAGCACAAGGCAAAGGCAGAGGAGGAGGAAGAGGTCGCCAACACAGCCGGGGCACCGCCAGCACCTCAAAAGGCAGGGTTAGCATGGCTGAAATGTGGAAAAGCTTTGTCAGCACGCCACAACAACCAGCACCACCAGCTGAGATGAAACGTCTTAGCAGGAGGCAGCATTTCACCAACATGGTGGAGCAGTATGTGTGCGCACGCCTACACGTACTGAATGACGGGTCTGCCCCCTTCAACTTCTGGGTCTCCAAATTGGGCACATGGCCTGAGCTTGCCCTTTACGCCTTGGAGGTGCCGGCCTGCCCTGCAGCCAGTGTATTATCTGAACGTGTATTTAGCACGGCAGGGGGCGTTATCACAGACAAGCGCAGCCGCCTGTCCAGAGCCAATGTGGACAAGCTCAAGTTCTTTAAAGTGAACCAGGCATGGATCCCACAGGGGGAGCTAATGTGATACCAATATGTAAAGATAAAGTACAATACAATAATGAGTGAATACAATATGTAATATGTCCCAATGGTTGATCTAAACATAAAAATTCAAAAGTCCATCCACCAAACGAAGATAAAACTCTCTATCATGGGTGATCCTGAAGTGGTTATGTTGAATGGTCCAACCATCAACCGTGCTCCTACGATCGGTGTTAGCAAAGTAGTATAAGTGATGTAGGTTGTGATCCTTCACCAAAGAAAATAATACACCCAAAGTGCTTTGAGTAAGTCCTGCTTACCAGAAATGGTTGACCACTTTAGTTAAAAAGTAGGTCAAAAACGCCTGTACAGGGTAGTGCCTGTTCACATGTGTTGGACATGGAGATTTTTCACCTTCCTCCTCATAGTGTCAGGACCGGATATTAAAATGAGATAGCAGAAAAAATTCCATAGCGTAAAACCATTTTAATTTGTTTAAAAGAACATAAAAAGAGCCAAAAGGCTACTCACATTTAAAAGTGCCTTTGCCCGGGACTGGGGCTGCAGACTGACAGGGAATGTTTGTTCAGGGAACCGCTACGGTGAATCCACTTCCATGTCCAACACATGTGAACAGGCACTACCCTGTACAGGCGTTTTTGACCTACTTTTTAACTAAAGTGGTCAACCATTTCTGGTAAGCAGGACTTACTCAAAGCACTTTGGTTGTATTATTTTCTTTGCTGAAGGATCACAACCTACATCACTTATACTACTTTGCTAACACCGATCGTAGGAGCACGGTTGATGGTTGGACCATTCAACATAACCACTTCAGGATCACCCATGATAGCGAGTTTTATCTTCGTTTGGTGGATGGACTTTTGAATTTTTATGTTTAGATCAACCATTGGGACATATTACATATTGTATTCACTCATTATTGTATTGTACTTTATCTTTACATATTGGTATCACATTAGCGCCCCCTATATTTTTCTATCAACACTGGGAGTCCTTCACTTCACAGGGGAGCAGCTTATTATCATATTCTAGTAGGACCAAATAGGTCATTTATTTATTTCACTTTTTACTTTATTGCTTTGTCGCGGAGTTCACCCTTTAAATCATGGATCCCACAGGACTTGTCTGTACCTTGTGCAGAATAGACATGTATACCGGTGTTCTGACAAAAACTGTCCGGCCATCAGATAGTGTCCGGCCCGTACTGCACAGGCACAGCGCTTGCGCAGTACGGAGGACAAGGAGATTCACAAAATCTCCGAAGATGAACGGCGCCTGAGCCGTGAGTGCAGGTTCAAGCCCCACCATCCAAGTGGACATACGGTAGAACATAGTAACAGGGCCCCTCACGGGCTCGCTTCGCTCACCACGCTTCGGGCACGGCCTTGCTTGGCTCGGCTTGAACCTCGGATGGTGTGGCTTGAACCTGGACTCACCGCACAGGCGCCGTTCCTCTTCGGAGATTTTCAAAATCCCCTTGTCCTACGTACTGAGCAAGCGCAGTACAGGTCGGACACTATCCGACGGGGGACAGAATTCGACACATCACCGGCCTTACCCAGCCATTGTTGTATTTTTGAACCAGTGTTGGCTACCTCGTCCTCCTCCACCGCCGCTTCCACCTACACAGCCACATCCACCGCCACCTCAACCTCCTACTCCATATGGACCTCGTCCTCCTAGGTCAAGATTTGAATTTTTTTTATTTTTTATTTCAAAGTATTTTATTTTCCCACTAGCTTATCCATTAAATTGAAAAATATTTTTTCCAGAAAGGGCATATTCTGGGGCATTCCCACCATATGTGTGGCATTGTGCCGTTGTGGGGTCTCCAGCATATTATTTTATTTTTTTATGTTATTTTAAGTTATTTCCTTATCTAACATTTGTTTGCAGAGCACTTGCCATGCTCTTAACAATATTTGGCTGCCATTTGCAGCCCTCTATCCCCTTCCATTACTTTTTTAGAGCCATTTTAGTCCTCAGAAGTTTAGGTCCCCATTGGCTTCAATGGGGTTCAGGTTTGGGGTCAAGTTCGGGTCAAGTTCGGTCCCGAACTCAAACTTTTTTCCGAAGTTCGGCCGAACCCGTCGAACCCGAACATCCAGGTGTCTGCTCAACTCTAATGAACAGTACTCAGATACCGATGAAGTCAGTTAAAGCAAATGCAAAAACTGGACAATGTACAGCATATACGCAACAGTGGTGAGAAGGGGCAAGCCTTCTTCGGAAGTAGTGCAGTATATATTCCAACTTCATTAATAACATTGCTAATAAAAAATAAAAATAATAAACAGTATCTTAGAACTGATAGCACATATAACTTTGCATAGATAGTTTGCAGAACAAAAGAAAAGATGAGGAAAAGAGGTGGAAAAGAAAGCAGGGGAGATAAGATAGGAGAGGGTAGTAGGTTACCGCAATGACTCATATATGGGCTCATGACGAATCCTCCTGGAGATGCCACCGCTCCCAGACCTTGTTGTGATCGTCCAGTCTGTCCCGTATTCTGGCCGTCATCTTCTCCATAAGTTCCACATCCTTGACCCTGGAGTATAGGGCATCTTGGGATGGGGGTACATTTTTTTTCCAATTAAGGGCAATTAGGCACCTTGCTGCCATGAGAATGTGTCTTAGCAGTTTCTTGTATGGTTTAGCTATTTTTGGTTGAGAGGGGCCGAACAGGAATAATTTTGATGTCAGAGGTATTGGCACCTCAAAGAGGCGGGTCAGTAATTGTTGTGTTGAACCCCAAAACGGGGCTATAAAGGAACATGACCAGTAAATGTGGAAGAGAGTACCTCTGTCTCGTTGGCAGTGCCAGCACCGGTCAGAGGTGGAAGGGTATATTTTATGGAGTACGTCTGGAGTCTGGTACCAAAAGAAGAGAATCTTGTACGCGTTTTCTTTGTAGAGGGTGCATAGAGAACTTTTGGCAGCCTGACTCCAGACGGCCTGTCAGGCCTCCATCGGGAGTTCTTCCCCTAACTCTCTCTCCCAGCGGAGCATGTATGCATGTTTACCTCGCTCTGGTATAGAGTACGTGTTCAGAATCTGGTATATGTCTGAAATAGGTCATGTTTGGCTTGGAGTTCCGAGAATGACAACAGTTTACGGGACCTGAGGTCCACTAAATGGCCTAAGTGGAATACGTTTTGTGAGGCCCAGGGCCATGACATCTGATGGGTTAGGCTTGCTGGCACCTTAGGATTGCAGAGGAAGGAAGTCATCAATGACCATTAGGATTTAAGCTCGCATTCACGGGACAGCTTGCGCCAGAGCCAATGGAGCTGAGACATCGACCCTAATAATCGTCCAGAGTCCACCTCCACGTTCGCACTCCAGAGAAGGCTATTTGGTGTACGGGTGCTAACCAAATTTTTTCTATCTCCGTCCACTTATTATAGGATCGCTGGGTGAACCATGAAACTATTGCATGCAATTGGGCCACTTGATAGTACTTAACTAAGGTGGGGAACGCCAGACCCCCTCGGGGTGAGACGCCATCATGACCGAGCTAGGTATCCTGTGTTTTTTATACAGTAGGTGCCACCGATTTTGTATATCCAGTGCGATGGGATCGCGCTGGGTATCGCCGCTGCGAGGCTGTGCTTCTCGCGCTCGCCGCCCCCACGAGATGCAGCGCATCCATAGGAATGTATTGTGGGTGGCAAGCGGGAGATGACCATCTTAACAGATGTGATCCGCCCAAGAAGGGATATGATGTGTCTTTTATTTTTGGATAAGCTCCCTAACTGACTTATAGAGGGGAGGGAAATTGGCTTGATATAGGGTGTCAAAGGACGGGGTAAGGTGAACCCCCAGGTATTTAAGGGAAACGCGTTCCCATTTATAAGGGAAGCCAGACTGCAGGTGGTGAATTTCTTCCTCCGGGATATTGATTGGGAGAGCCGTGGACTTCGATGCGTTTGTTTTGTATCCCAAGATCGCCCCATATTTATCGAGTTCGGTGTGCAGGTTCAGCAGGGAGATCCTGGGCTGGGTCAGGGTGAGGAATATGTCGTCCGTAAATAGAGAGATTTTAAATTCCCTTCCCCTTACCGATATAGCTCGAAAGTCTGGGTTGCCTCTAATGGTCGCCGCCAGGGGCTCTACACATAGGGAAAATAGCGGGGGGGAGAGCGGGCAGCCCTGGCGGGTACCATTAGTGATCGGGAAGGTGAGCGATGTAGCGCAGGGTATTTTAACTTGTGAAGTACAGTAGGGTTGGTGTAAAGGTGTTGCAGGAAGGGCCCCCTAAAGCCCATGTGGCGCAATGTGGCATGCATGAAAGGCCAACCAAGGCGGTCAAAAGCCTTTTCGGCGTCTAGACTCAGGATCAGAGATTCTAAGTTGTCTCTATTAGCTACATTGATTAGGTCTATGACCTTTCTCGTGTTGTTTCCTGCTTGGGGGAGGGGGACAAAGCCCGCCTGGTCCTTATGGATCAAGGTGGGAAGGATCCCGTTCAGTCAGAATGAGAGGATTTTCGTGAATATTTTAGGTCCAAATTTAATAGGGCTATGGGCCTATAACTGGCACAAGAGGCGGGGCCTTTTTTGATTTTGGGATCAGGGTTAAAAAGGAGCTTTGCATGTCACTCGGGACGGGGGTTTGCTGGAGAAAGGCATTGAACAGTTTGGTCATATACGGGAGCAGGAGGAGAAGAAAGGTTTTGTAGTACTCGTACGGCAAGCCGTCCGGGCCAGGGGATTTGTGAGCGGGTAAAGCTTTAACGGCCGTCGTGAGTTCTTCCGGGGAGATGGGAGCATTGAGCTCCAGCAAGTCTGAGGTGCGAAGGTGGGGTAATTTGGCCTGCTTTAGATACAGGGTCATACGATCGACTAAGTCTGGTGAGGGGGGATTATGTGGTATCTCCGATTTGTTGTATAGGTCGGTGTAAAAATCTGCAAAGGTGTTCGCTATGTCCTCGGGGTGGGACACGAGACATCCCGATCTGTTCTTGATTTGGTGCGGGGTAGATGTGAGAGTTCGGTCAGCCAGTTTCCTGGCCAGGAGTGATTGTGTCTTGTTTCCTTTGTCATAGTATAGCTGTCTCAGTCGGGTCAGTGTTTTCTCTACCTGTACCTTCACGAGTTCCCTAAGTGTCATTCGTATATACGTGTGATACCTTTAAGGAGTGGTAGGGATGGTGCGGTTTGGAGCTGAGCCTCAAGGGCCTTCAGTTGTTTTTCAGCTTGTAGCTTGGTGGCCCTGGCATCCCTCTTCATGGCTGAAAAGAGGGCAAGACAGCGGCCCCTGAAGACTGCCTTGTGCGTGGCCCACAGTGTGGGTAGGGAGATGTCTGGGGTGTCATTTTTGTTGAAATAATGTTGTAGCGTAGATTCTAATTCTGTTCTAGAGGGGTCATGTTGCAGGAGGAAATTATTCAATCGCCAGTTGTAGGGCTGACTAAGGGGAGTACCTAGGGTAAAAATTAACGTGATAGGGGCATGATTGGACCAGGAGTTAGGGAGTATTTGTGCGGAATTGGTGATACGGAGCGTGTTGTTATTGACAAAGAAGTAGTCTATGTGCGAGTGAGTATGATGAGGGGCAGAGTAGAAGCTATATTGACGATCATCGGGGTGGAGAGCCCTCCATGCGTCAAAAAGAGCATACCTTCTGTTAGGTGGCGAAAGAGCTTAGACCCCCGAAGGGCTTGAGTTTGCAATGCCTGGGGGCTCACCACAAGACGGTCGCAAGTTGTGGAGTGGGATAAATTTAAATCTCCCCCGATTCTGAGGAAATCGTGGGGCGTCTGGAATAGGCGAATGAGGACTCTCTTCAGGAAGCGGTGTTGGCGGGTGTTCGGGGCATAAAGGGCACAGAGGGTGATTGCCTGTGTCTGTCAAGTACCGTGGAGAATAACAAAGTGACTGTGCGGGTCCAGGTAAGGGGAAGAGCATGTGAAGGGGGATCCCTTTTTAAAGAGTATAGCGACCCCTGCTCTTTTACGCCGGTTAAAGGCCTGATAAATATTGGGAGTAATGTCTGGAGGCGAACGTGAAGGAGTCTCCCCAGTTAAAGTGGGTTTACTGCACCATTATGATGTCTGCCCCTGACTGTTTGAATTCTCGGAGTGCCAAGTGTCTTTTTTTGTTAGAGTTTAGGCCGTGGACATTTAGTGACATTATCTTAGCCATTGTCAAGGGTGTGGTGTACTACGGGTATACTTAGCTGATTCTGTTGGTGACGTGTCAGGTCCTCGAAACATGGCATCAATGAGTGAGGAGCCTGCGACCAACGAGGTCTTCGCAAGGATTCAATCTGCGGAGAAGTGTAAGGGAAAAGTCTAGAGAAAAGAAGAAGAAAAGGGGTTAGGAGAAGAACACATATAGTTATAACAACATGTATCAAATGGGCCCTATAAAACCTAGGGGTCATGGGCCTGTGCAGTTCCTGTATGTTCACCCGACCACTGGATCTAAAAACAAAAAAAAGTTTGGGTCGGGTGGACAAAAGTCAGAAATTAAAGGAACTGTTGGACGGCAAACCAAGGGGGGTGGTAATCTGAAAGATGGCCTGTCTGGTGTCTCAGCCGAGACCAGCCATGGTGTGAAACAAAGATGAAGCATAGGCATATAGTAAAATCACTCAGGAGCGGGAGTGAGATCGTGGTATGGCCCAGCCGGGCACATGGAGTGGGGCAAAAAGATTAACTGAGCTCTGGAAGAGCGCCAAGCATTTGGGTCAGCCATTCCTGTGGTTGGCATCCTTACAGGAGGAATGCTGTCCTCTGGAGCGTTTGGAAGGGGGAACCTTCTGCCAGACCACCGGTGGTGGAGGACGGGAATTCCAAGGGTGTCGCAGAAGGAATCCAGGTCTTCTGGGTAGCGTAGAATAGCAGACTTCCCCTGATGTCTCGCGGTTAGGCTGAAGGGGTATCCCCACCTGTAGATGATGTCCTTTTCTTGTGAGGAGCGGAGAAGGGGTTGCAGCAGTCTATGTTTTTGAAGCGTGATCCAGGATAGATCAGGGTAAATCTGTACCGGGTTGTTGTCAAAGACCAGTTTGTGGATGGAGCGGGCTTTGCGCATGATGTCTTCTTTCAGCGGGTATGAATGAACTCGGCAGATTACATCCCGTGGTTTAGAAGTGGGACCTTTAGGTCGAAGAGCTCGGTAGACCCTGTCCATTTCAATATGTTTGTCAGTGGTTTCCCCCAACAGATGATTAAACAGAGCCTGTAGGGTGGACTGTAGATCTTCCGCTTCTGTTTCGGGTAGGCCTCACACACGGATGTTGTTCCTGTGGCCCCGGTTATCCAGGTCTTCGACGTGGCGCTACATGTCTCTCAACATGAGGCGGTGGTCTGAGCCCTGAATTTGGGTGCGATGTATGGCTAGTTTGGTCTCCTGTATTTCCTCTTTCGCCATTTCCACCCTGTCAGCTAGGTGTTTAAGGCCAGCATGGAGGGTTTGGATCTCGGCTCGACAGGTGGCTTTCACGTCTGCAATGAGTTGTTTGAAGTCCTCCTTAGTCAGGATGGCTTGCAGGTAGGACTGCCAGGGGGGGTGAGCCACCCCATCCCCGTCAGGGCCCGGGTGGGGAGTTGAGGGCTGTGAATAATATCTCACTGCTGGGGTACCCTGGGTATGGGGAGTAGGCTGCTGTAGTGGGTCCCAGGGCTCAGACCACAGTGGTGCATAGGAGGTTGGAGGCGCTGGTGCCAGTGGGCTCCCCCTCAGAGGCTGTACTGGGGCTAATGTCATCTGAGCATAGGAGGGGGGAGTCGCTGCATCTCCTTTGGAGAAGCCAGATTCCCTGGAACGGGACAGTCTTTGAGCCTTGGGGGAGGTTAGGACAGGCCAGCTAATAAATTGCGCCCATTGCCACCTGCAGGCTCCGGGTATGCCCGTGGGTGTATGGGGTCCGGGAGAGCCAGAAATTCTTCCTCATCAGCGTGGGGTGTGGGGGAGAGAGAACTGCTCCCAGGGATGCCGGGGTCTGGTGCTGCTTGTAGCAGTCTCGGGAAGGCATCTGTACACTGCGTGTACTGCGATGCAGGCTGGGGGATGGTCTCGGCCCTCTCTCCATGCGGCGTGGCTGGGATGGGGAGGGTGCACTGCGAGTAACTCACCGCCTGTGGGGGCCCTTCATGTCTCGGAACCGCGTGTGGGTAAGCAGGCAAGTCCTGTTGAGGTTTCTGGCTCTGCGGGGATGCGGGAGGCTCGGTAGCGGGAGGTCGGAGCGCCCAACGCCATTTTTTTTTTCCGCCCGGCGGCATGTCAGGTGCTCTGAAGTAGTCCTGGAAGGACACAGAGGAGCCTGGCGGTGGTCGGGAAGATCCCCTGGCTGAAGAGGATCGTGTAATCTGCAATATGCCCATGGATGGGAAAGTTAAATCCCCAATAGTTAGCCTGTTTGCTGCGGGCTGGAGGAGAGCCCTCAGGCTACACGTCCGTCCAGGTCGGCATCCGATCACGCCCCCCGGTAAATATATTTTTAAAGATGCAATTGACAGGAAATTTTCACCACATGTCGGTAAGAACCCATGCAATCCATACATTCAAAGAAAGCAAAACAAATAGGTTACATAGTTACATAGTTAGTCAGGTTGAAAAAAAAGTTCAGAAATTAAGTTATGTGTAATAAAATGGAATGACACAGGGAAAAAGTATTGAACACATGAAGAAAGGGACATGCAAAAAGGCATGGAAAGCCAAGACACCAGCTGAAATCTATCAGCAATTAGATAGCAATCCTGCCCCTTGTCAGTGCAAATAAATATTAGCTGGTTCAGTCTCAACTGATGGACCATAAAAAGGTGTCTCATTACCAAGGTGTCACACAAGAAACATCTCATGATGGGTAAAAGCAAAGAGCTCTCTTAAGCTTATTGTTGTAAAACATACTGATGGCATTGGTTACATTAGGATTTCTAAACTTCTGAATGTTCCAGTGAGAAATGTTGGGGCCATAATCCGGAAGTGGAAATAACATAATTTCACCGGCCATGACCAGGTGCTCCTAGCAAGATTTCTGACAGAGTGAAAATTATTATCAGAAGAGTTGTCCAAGAGCCAAGGACCACTTGTAGAAAGCTTCAGAAAGACAATTGTTTAAAAGAAAACAATGATCCAATAGCCCACCATCTGTTAGAGAATGGTTCACTAAGCTTTCCAAAATAGAAGAGATGGAAGAACTGATACACATCTCCCAGGAACGGATACAAAAATTCACGGAAACATGGGCATGCTGGACCCACTTTAAAACGGCCGATCACTTCAAAATTGCCAACTCTAGTTAAGGTATCGAGTTGAGCACTACACAGATACTCTATGATAATCTTATCAAAAAGGACATGGCTGGGGGAATGGGGGAGCAGAGATGGCGGAGCTCATCTTTCTAACCTTGTCAATCCATACTCCACAGACTCCCCCTCCCTGCGTCCCTCCTTCCCTTTTCTTTCCCTTTTCCCTGTTGTTCTTCTCTTCCCTCCCCCCTTCCTCTCCCCCCCTTTTTTTTTCTCTTTTCTTCTTTTTTCCTTACCCTCCCTCTTTCTCCTTCTTCCCAGCCTTTATGTCTATCTCCTTCCTTATTTCCATCCATTTTCGCTTTCGGACTCGGATCCCTGATATTATTAACGTACCAGACATAGCAGGGTTGCTGTCTATGTTCATATAGCAATGTTTAGATACGTCACCAACGTCCCAAATAGTGATTATACTCTTAAGATTCCCTGATTAGAGTACATTCTGTTTACTTCTCTGGTACATGAAAATACCTGTAGAACACTTGAAATTCACAACTTTGATTTCTTTCTGTATGATGTACATGCTGTTCGAACTGTAAACATTTACCTGTTTTTCATTTAAATAAAAAATGTATGGAAAAAAAAAAAAAAAAAACAATAAGTTATGCACTCAACCTCCATGGCCTGTATGCATGCTCACCACTCAAGACTCCATTGCTGAAGAAAAATCATGTCGAAGCTCGTTTATAGTTTGCTGCACAACATTTAAACAAGCCTGTGAAATACAAGGAGAAAATAATCAATAACCAAAATTTAACTCTTTAGATGCCATAAAACGCACTGTGTTTGGCGATCAAATGGCACTGCACATCAGCCCAAAACCACCATACCAATAGTGAAGTTTGGAGGTGGGAACATCATGGTGTGGGGCTGTTTTTCAGCATACGGTACTGGAAAACTTTATATCACCGAAAGAAGGATGCATCCCTTCTGGGGTTATTCTCACTCTCTTTTTATCCTGGTGATCATTGTTTTCGTCAGAATAGGAATATAGGGAAAGTCTTCCAGTAGGGACACTTATTGTGGTGACAATTGGCTAATGCCGCGTACACACGATCATTTTTCCCGTCGGGAAAAATTACATTTTTTTTTTCGCCGAGAAAAACGATCGTCTGTGGGCTTTATGCCGTTTTTCTCGTTGAGAAAAACGGCAGGAAAAACGACGAGAAAAATTAGAACATGTTCTAAATTTTCTCATCGTTTTTTCCATCATTTTTTTCCGCGGCAGTTTTCCCATAGGGAGACACTGCCGCGGAGCCCACAGACGGTCGTTTTTCTCGTCAAAGAAAAAAATTACGGGAAAAACGGTCATGTGTGGGGGAACATGCCGTTCCCTCATTTCTCATTTTTTTTCATGCCGTGATTCACGGCGGTGTTTTCACCGCCGTGAATCACGATCGTGTGTACGCGGCATAAGAGTGATTGTCTCTCTCTTGGGGAGATTTGTTCTCATCTTCCTGATGTGTCTATTGGGACATTGATATAGACCCATGATGTGTCTATATGTCCCAGAGTGTTTTTATTTTATTTATTTTTTGGCAATGTCTTGGTTCCACACAATACAATTTTAGGTTTTGCAGTGTATCCTTAGGTATTATATATATATATATATATATATATATATTTTTTTTTTTTTTTGTGGAAGATAGAACTTAAATTTGCATCAAAAACTGCATTTTTCTGGAAGTTTGACATTTTACATTACATTTCACATACACAAAATATAATCAACAAAGTCTGCTGATTAAAATATCACATTATTGTGATTTTTATGAAATGCAGCAGAATGATAAAGATCAAAGCAAAAGCATTTGTTTTACTTTAGGGGAGCTTTATTCCCCTTTCAAAGCTTTGCAGGCGAAAAAAAACAAACAGTTTGCATTAATTATGTGAGCGTTTGATGCTTGCTTCATGAATACATTTTTTTATTTCACTATTTTATTCATGGTCATCTGGATCTGGTCAGCGGAGACCATGTCCAGACCCCCCACATTAGCTACAGGGCAGATCACTTCTAATAGTGATCTATTGCTGGCTGCTCCCTGCTCTTTCGGCATAGCCCACTTCACTAAATTTTCCGGAAAGGGGGGCGTGGCCAGGCAGCGGATGTAGCCAGACGTGTTTGCAGGGAGCTCCGCCGAGAATCCGTCAGAATAATCCTGTGGATAGCTTAATATTGCTCTAAAGTTGCCTAAGTGATTGTCGGAAGGACATCGGGGCATCACCCTACCTTTACCTGCCTGTTTCACCCGCGATGTCGGCAGCTAGAAGGCAGAATGGGACCCGGTTGGCGGACCTCGTGGTGCAACATGGCGCCCAGGATACTCGCTCTGCTAAAGACAGACACAGAGAGGGAGCGGAGAAATTGTTCTCCATGCCGCTATCATCAGAGCCCGCGGCCTCCTCCAGCACACCTAATGATTCTCCCGGGGGTGGATCGGAGGCGGATGATACAGTCCCGCTGGAAGATTCGGCTGGCGCGACCTTAACATGGGACACAGTGAGTACTCCCGGGGGGGCTCTGCTAGGCCGCAAGGCCCCGTTAGCCCCTGTGATAGTGAGCCTACCCTGCGAGACATCTTCGCGGTGGTGACATCCTGTAACTTATCCATAGCAGCGCTCACTACTGAGATCAAGGGAGTTAAGGCTAAAATCACATTCCTGCGTCAAGATAATCAAAAACTCAGGGAGAGGACCTCAGCGGTGGAGGGCAGAGTGAGCTCCATAGAGGACGACCTGGCACCCATGCAGAGAGACCTCACTTACAATAGCCATCTTCTCTCTCAGCACTCTTCCCGCTTGGAAGATTAAGAGAACAGGATGAGGAGGAACAACGTGAGAGAAATCGGTCTGCCAGAAAGAATTGAGGGTAAAAACCCTGTGGAGTTCATAGAGACATGGCTGGTCAAAGCCTTCGGTAAAGAAACCTTCTCCCCCATGTTCTCTGTGGAGCGAGCGCATAGAGTCCCTGCTAGGGCTCCCACGCCTGGAGCTCCTCCTCGGCCATTCCTGTTTAAACTACTTAACTTTAAAGACAGAGATGCCATTTTGCGCCAAGCCCGATTAAATCCTGCTGCCCTGAAATTAGATAATGCCAAGGTCTCCATATTCCCAGATTTTTCTGCGGAGTTGCAGAAGCATCGGGCCAAGTTCATGGATGTCAAACGCAGGCTTAGAGACCTTGACCTAAAATACGCCATGCTGTACCCTGCTCGCCTGCGCTTGGAATTATTGGGTGAAGTGCATTTCTTTGATTCACCATCATCAGCTGCACAATGGCTGGACAGGGAGGAACAGGTGATCCGTGAATCACGCAATAGGCGCCCTGCCCCGCCATGAGAATGGCGGCACCAATGCTTCTGGTTTCCAGTTCAGATCCACTTTTCTACTGCAAGGCGGAGTATACTGTTGTTCTCTTTTTACCAACGCGGCTATTTTGTTCCAGCTGTTGAGAAGTACTTAAGACACTGTGGTGCACTTCCTCTGTTGCCCCCCAGGATGGCCTGGTTTCGGCCACTGGTTGACTCTTGCCGTGATTGTTTGGCCCTGTTGGCCAGTCTATGTGAATCAAGTTATAGTCTCACTTCCACCATGCCTTTTTTGCTGCTGCTTTTTTTTTTTTTCTTCTCACCCCTTTTTTTTATGTCAATGTTTATGCTCACCCCCCTGTTTGACTCCGTCATAAGGGTTGCAGCTTTTGATATCCATGTGCCCCTTCCTTCCTCATACACTGTGCTCTGGATTGTATTCCCCTGGGTATATTGCCATTTCTTTCTGGGCTACTATTTGTACACACTTGTGATACTCCTATCTGTTTACATTTTTGCATTTGATAGATGGCTAAGTTAACTAGGTTTATGTCCTGTAATGTTCTGGGTTTAAATAATCCGACTAAGCACCTGGCTGTGCTCTGTACGATCAGGCGAGTAGACGCGGAAGTGATATGTCTGCAGGAGACTCTTCTCCCCCCGACTCCTGTACCGCAATTTGCACCAAGGCAGTTTTGCCATCAATACCATGCCACAGGCTCAGTGTACTCGAGGGGGGTGAGTGTCTTGATTAGACGGGGTACACAATTTTCTTTCATTGAGGTTAAAACTGATCCTGAAGGTCGATTTGTGTTTCTGCTGTGCTCCCTCTATGGGATGAAATGTATATTGGCTGGGCTATATATCCCTCCTCCATACTCTGCGGTCTTACTTAAGATTTTAGCAGGCTTTATGTCCCGTTTCCCTGGCATACCTGTGTTGGTCCTGGGAGATTTCAATAATTATTTAGACTATGGGAAAGACAAACTTAGGTCCCTCATTTTGGGACCTTCTCTACCGGGCCCTGGGGTTACTCCCTTTGCTCGGCTCCTCACGGAAATGGGCCTCACGGATGTTTGGAGAATGCATAATCCTGAAGCCAGGGTTTATTCCCGCCAATCAGCCTCAGAAGGAGGCCTATCCAGGATTGATATGGGTTTGGGTACGGATTTGCTGTTACCACGGGTTGTCTCCTCGCAATACCATCCCAGACAGACCTCGGACCACTCACCATTCTCAGTGGATCTCAGGCTGGGAGCCATCAGGGGGAGGAACTTGTGGAAACTCAATCCGTTTTGGCTCTCTCTGATACCGGACCCTGATCCAGTCTCAGAACTTCTACAGGACTTTTTTAGACAGAATATGGGCTCCGCGGATATTGGTACGGTATGGGACATGGCCAAAGCCTATCTAAGGGGGCAATTTATTAGAATTATTTCCCAGATTAAGACCAAGACTAAGGAGTGGGAGGCGCTTGTACTTGCAGATGCGCAGCGCTCTGAGGCTGCATATGTTGCTGACTAGGGATGAGCTTCGTGTTCGATCGTTCGCCGAAGATCGAAAGTTATGGGCCGTTCGCGCCAAATTCGAGTGACGCGAACGGCCCACAATACACTGTGCCATCGCAGTGCAATCCCGGCACTGTGATTGGCCAAGCATGCACTGTGACCCGGCATGCTTGGCCAATCACAGCACAGGCAGCGAGGAGATCCATAATTGGCCACAGGCAGGATACAGGCAGGGACAGTGTGTTCTTTTCTCAGGCATCTGCAGCAGTTAGTGGGTGTTGTGTGCCCCAGCCCAGTATACACCTGTATATACCCGTCATTGCTGTTCTCTAATACAGGCATCTGCAGGCGTTAGTGGCACAGTATACACCTGTATATACCCGTCATTGCTGTTCTCTAATAAAGGCATCTGCAGGAGTTAGTGGCACAGTGTACACCTGTATATACCCGTCATTGCTGTTCTCTAATACAGGCATCTGCAGGAGTTAGGGGCACAGTGTACCTCTGTATATACCCGTCATTGCTGTTCTCTAATACAGGCATCTGCAGGAGTTAGTGGCACAGTTTACACCTGTATATACCCGTCATTGCTGTTCTCTAATACAGGCATCTGCAGGAGTTAGTGGCACAGTATACACCTGTATATACCCATCATTGCTGTTCTCTAATACAGGCATCTGCAGGAGTTAGTGGCACAGTATACACCTGTATATACCCGTCATTGCTGTTCTCTAATACAGGCATCTGCAGGAGTTAGTGGCACAGTGTAAACCTGTATATACCCGTCATTGCTGTTCTCTAATACAGGCATCTGCAGGAGTTAGTGGCACAGTGTACACCTGTATATACCCGTCATTGCTGTTCTCTAATACAGGCATCTGCAGGAGTTAGTGGCACAGTGTACACCTGTATATACCCGTCATTGCTGTTCTCTAATACAGGCATCTGCAGGAGTTAGTGGCACAGTATACGCCTGTATATACCCGTCATTGCTGTTCTCTAATACAGGCATCTGCAGGAGTTAGTGGCACAGTATACACCTGTATATACCCGTCATTGCTGTTCTCTAATACAGGCATCTGCAGGAGTTAGTGGCACAGTATACACCTGTATATACCCGTCATTGCTGTTCTCTAATACAGGCATCTGCAGGAGTTAGTGGCACAGTGTACACCTGTATATACCCGTCATTGCTGTTCTCTAATACAGGCATCTGCAGGAGTTAGTGGCACAGTATACACCTGTATATACCCGTCATTGCTGTTCTCTAATACAGGCATCTGCAGGAGTTAGTGGCACAGTGTACACCTGTATATACCCGTCATTGCTGTTCTCTAATACAGGCATCTGCAGGAGTTAGTGGAACAGTGTACACCTGTATATACCCGTCATTGCTGTTCTCTAATACAGGCATCTGCAGGAGTTAGTGGCACAGTGTACATCTGTATATACCCATCATTGCTGTTCTCTAATACAGGCATCTGCAGGAGTTAGTGGCACAGTATACACCTGTATATACCCGTTATTGCTGTTCTCTAATACAGGTGTAGCGGGTATGTACTTTCCTGGATGTAATTTTGAATTTGGCAGAGACATCAGTGATGTGTAATTCCCTGCAGCCCAGTGGGTGGCGCTGTCGCCCTGGGCTGGGGTTGAATCATTGCTGTGTGCCGTCCTCCTTTTTGTCCTCCCTTGGCAGCGGTATGGTGGGGCGGGGAACCCGCCGTGCTTGCTGGGAGAGGGTATAAAGGGGGCCGGCCATCTTGGTCACGGGGTGGACGTCCCAGGCACCTTCAGCTTGCAGACGGTGGGTCGTGTCGCTCCTCTGGGTGGCTTAGGCCTAGAGGACAGTGGAGGTCGAGTTCCATCCCAGGCACCTTTGGCCTGGGGTAAGGTACTTGGATGGAGGTCCGGAGCTCAGTGCCCAACACTGAGTTCCGCGAGGGAAGGAGATCCTAGGGTGCCCAGGGATTGGGTACCCGAATCCGGAAGGCGCAATGGACCGGGTGGAGCTCCTCATTTGAAGACCCGATGCAGCATATTGCTGGTGACAAGTGAGTCTCTCGTCGGAGACGGCCTGGAAGGAAATCTAAAAAGAAAAAATGTGTGATCTTTCGCGCTAATGGTGAGAAATGTAATGTTAAAAAGTGCTAATGTGCAAATAGCTGCAGTATCTAAACGTGTTCACCTTACACGATGTGAATATGAATAAAAGAAATGTTTCCGCGCTACTTACTAACACACCAAATAATGAAAACGAAATACACATAAAGTGATCATAAAGTAACACTAATATCTATAAAAAGTGCATATGGACATATAAAGGAATTGATAAAGTGCCTGTGCAATATATAACACGTGAAAAAAACGTGAACGTAAATCGATCAACAAATTAAAATCAATCAAATAATTAAATGAGATCAATAATCCAGTGAAGAAATTAGTGGATAGAATAAATAGTGGATGAACAATGTCATTTGGTGAAAATATAGTCTCTCAACCAAATATCCTTGCTGGAGTGCAATGAATGGATATGTAAATGTCCTAGTATATAGAAGAAAATTCCATGTCTCCAAACTGAAGTCTCACAGGACTCTTACCTTCAGATATACAAGTGTAGGCAAAATCTGTATATTCTCTCTCCTCTGTATTAATCCCTCCAACGTTTCTGTATGTTTCTTTCTCCTTCTCACCTCCACCGATCCTATCCTTAAGGTGATCCTAAAGGGGAGGGGGGGAGTGGGGATTCGGTTCCAATGGGGTATTGGCTCCGAATTAGGAACAGAGAGAGAGTCTCCAATGGTGTAGTATTGTTAAAAGTGAGGGAATTTATTAAAAAATAAGTAGTGCTCGTACATATAATAAGAATAAAGCCAGCATAGATCGCTTTAGCGGCGCAATCGCCGTCTTACTATTCGTCCGGATACTTCCGGTCTGCGGTGCCTCTCAATCTCCCTACGGCGTTTCGTCACGTACCTCGTGACTTCTTCAGGGGAACCTGATTGGTTGTTGAGGCAATGTTTTTATATGTAAATACCGGAAGTGGTTGTTCGGCCATTTTCTTGTAGTCTGGTACATGTATATGGACGCCGCCATATTGCCAGTACTATAGAGTGGCGAAAAATACAAGATATACCTAGCTGTTTCCTTTATTTGGGTTCTGATCGTTACTTATATTAACTTTAAAAGCGATGAGAGAAATTAGGTATTCGATGGGACACATATGAGATAGACCATGTATCGACACCCACAGTTGGCTGACTGTATGCATAATGTGTCACGGGACAATCTAATATGGCGCCACCTAGAGACCAATCTCTATCTGCACCAATAAAATTGAAATAAAGTATTGGTAAAATGTTATGTAATATGTTTTAAAAGGGATAGATGGTAAAAATTCCTATCTAGTCCTATATTAAAATATGTGAAAAGTATTGTTATATTAAAATAGATATAAAATTATTTATTATCACCGACCATAGTGTAAATAATATTATGATATTCTTTGACCTCAGGGTAAGGTGATTGGGGGCTAGAAACTTTTTCTAATCTCAAGGCCTCCGCAAATCGAATGTACCCTAAGTTGTGACATAAACATAGTGTCACATTCGACATTATAACAATGAAAAAATATTTGAATAAAATCTGAATATAAAATGAATATAAAATATAGGGTTACGTCCAAAATGTCACATTGGGTCCCAGACACGAGACCATAACGATCCATATATTAGGATACTGTACATATATTCACAACTGTTGATTGATAAAAAGCTAATGTGAGTTCAATTGGGGAATGATCAATGTCTTTGATGGAATGACTGATTAAAAATTGCTCAAAAAACCATTTAAGTCAAATTCCACATTCATTCCTCCAGGAACTAATGTTCTTAAAGTGTAGATCCATTTTGATTCCTTTTGACTGATGGTCCTAATTTTGTGACTATGTGAGAATACTGACTCTGGGGTAGATAGGGCCGAAAGAAAAGAGCTAAGTTCCACGGGTGCAGTTACCGCGATGCTGTCACCAGGTGGCAGTGTTGCGCAACGTTTAAACACTTATCACACACTCACTTGGAGAAAAGGGATTTCTTCTCGGAGAGGTCTCTTTTCCATTACACGAATACAGGTGTCAGGGTTATGTGTGTTAATCCTTTCTTTTCCCTCTGCAGGAGAACATCCCATCAAGTTTACTGAGGATGGGGTGGGTCTTAGTCAGGATGGGTGGGAAAGTCAAATGTGAATATGTGATTCAAAGTCATGGATCAATACTGTTGTTTCTCTTCTGTCTTTATTCCCTTTCTTTACAGGGCTCAGACACAATGTTTTAATAGGATAGTTTTACAAAGTTTTTATATTTTTTTTGTGTATCTAATTGTTAGTCTATTTCTGGACTGAATCATGTCAGCTGGTTAGGACATGGTTTACTCCAGACACTGGGGACCAGTGTCAAAGGACCGAGGGGAGAGTGTAGCGGGTATGTACTTTCCCGGGTGTAATTTTGAATTTGGGAGAGACATCAGTGATGTGTAATTCCCTGCAGCCCAGTGGGTGGCGCTGTCGCCCTGGGCTGGGGTTGAATCATTGCTGTGTGCCGTCCTCCTTTTTGTCCTCCCTTGGCAGCGGTATGGTGGGGCGGGGAACCCGCCGTGCTTGCTGGGAGAGGGTATAAAGGGGGCCGGCCATCTTGGTCACGGGGTGGACATCCCAGGCACCTTCAGCTTGCGGACGGTGGGTCGTGTCGCTCCTCTGGGTGGCTTAGGCCTAGAGTACAGTGGAGGTCGACTTCCATCCCAGGCAACTTTGGCCTGGGGTGAGGTACTTGGATGGAGGTCCGGAGCTCAGTGCCCAACACTGAGTTCCGCGAGGGAAGGAGATCCTAGGGTGCCCAGGGATTGGGTACCCGAATCCGGAAGGCGCAATGGACCGGGGGGAGCTCCTCATTTGAAGACCCGGTGCAGCATATTGCTGGTGACAAGTGAGTCTCTCGTCGGAGACGGCCTGGAAGGAAATCTAAAAAGAAAAAATGTGTGATCTTTCGCGCTAATGGTGAGAAATGTAATGTTAAAAAGTGCTAATGTGCAAATAGCTGCAGTAACTAAACGTGTTCACCTTACACGATGTGAATATGAATAAAAGAAATGTTTCTGCGCTACTTACTAACACACCAAATAATGAAAACGAAATACACATAAAGTGATCATAAAGTAACACTAATATCTATAAAAAGTGCATATGGACATATAAAGGAATTGATAAAGTGCCTGTGCAATATATAACACGTGAAAAAAACGTGAACGTAAATCGATCAACAAATTAAAATCAATCAAATAATTAAATGAGATCAATAATCCAGTGAAGAAATTAGTGGATAGAATAAATAGTGGATGAACAATGTCATTTGGTGAAAATATAGTCTCTCAACCAAATATCCTTGCTGGAGTGCAATGAATGGATATGTAAATGTCCTAGTATATAGAAGAAAATTCCATGTCTCCAAACTGAAGTCTCACAGGACTCTTACCTTCAGATATACAAGTGTAGGCAAAATCTGTATATTCTCTCTCCTCTGTATTAATCCCTCCAACGTTTCTGTATGTTTCTTTCTCCTTCTCACCTCCACCGATCCTATCCTTAAGGTGATCCTAAAGGGGAGGGGGGGAGTGGGGACTCGGTTCCAATGGGGTATTGGCTCCGAATTAGGAACAGAGAGAGAGTCTCCAATGGTGTAGTATTGTTAAAAGTGAGGAAATTTATTAAAAAATAAGTAGTGCTCGTACATATAATAAGAATAAAGCCAGCATAGATCGCTTTAGCGGTGCAATCGCCGTCTTACTATTCGTCCGGATACTTCCGGTCTGCGGTGCCTCTCAATCTCCCTACGGCGTTTCGTCACGTACCTCGTGACTTCTTCAGGGGAACCTGATTGGTTGTTGAGGCAATGTTTTTATATGTAAATACCGGAAGTGGTTGTTCGGCCATTTTCTTGTAGTCTGGTACATGTATATGGACGCCGCCATATTGCCAGTACTATAGAGTGGCGAAAAATACAAGATATACCTAGCTGTTTCCTTTATTTGGGTTCTGATCGTTACTTATATTAACTTTAAAAGCGATGAGAGAAATTAGGTATTCGATGGGACACATATGAGATATACCATGTATCGACACCCACAGTTGGCTGACTGTATGCATAATGTGTCACGGGACAATCTAATATGGCGCCACCTAGAGACCAATCTCTATCTGCACCAATAAAATTGAAATAAAGTATTGGTAAAATGTTATGTAATATGTTTTAAAAGAGATAGATGGTAAAAATTCCTATCTAGTCCTATATTAAAATATGTGAAAAGTATTGTTATATTAAAATAGATATAAAATTATTTATTATCACCGACCATAGTGTAAATAATATTATGATATTCTTTGACCTCAGGGTAAGGTGATTGGGGGCTAGAAACTTTTTCTAATCTCAAGGCCTCCGCAAATCGAATGTACCCTAAGTTGTGACATAAACATAGTGTCACATTCGACATTATAACAATGAAAAAATATTTGAATAAAATCTGAATATAAAATGAATATAAAATATAGGGTTACGTCCAAAATGTCACATTGGGTCCCAGACACGAGACCATAACGATCCATATATTAGGATACTGTACATATATTCACAACTGTTGATTGATAAAAAGCTAATGTGAGTTCAATTGGGGAATGATCAATGTCTTTGATGGAATGACTGATTAAAAATTGCTCAAAAAACCATTTAAGTCAAATTCCACATTCATTCCTCCAGGAACTAATGTTCTTAAAGTGTAGATCCATTTTGATTCCTTTTGACTGATGGTCCTAATTTTGTGACTATGTGAGAATACTGACTCTGGGGTAGATAGGGCCGAAAGAAAAGAGCTAAGTTCCACGGGTGCAGTTACTGCGATGCTGTCACCAGGTGGCAGTGTTGCGCAACGTTTAAACACTTATCACACACTCACTTGGAGAAAAGGGATTTCTTCTCGGAGAGGTCTCTTTCTTGTTCATACATCACGGGACACAGAGCAGCGTAGTCATTACTATGTGGGTTATATAGAATTACCTTCAGGTGCTGGCACTGGCAACTTCCAAACAGGAAGTACCCTCCCCTATATAAGCCCCTCCCATCCGGGAGTACCTCAGTTTTTTGCCAGTGTCTAAGGTGTTGGCCAAGGTTAACATGTATTCATCTGGGCTTGTGTACAGGTTCTCTGGGCCTTAGCAAGCTATTCCGGATCCGACCAAAAAAGCTTCATAGCTAAACGGTCGGTACCCGGGCCTTGCAGAGAAGAGCAGGGTTTTGCCTGTAATGCCTCTCTTAGGAGGGCTGGACCCTGGGATCCAGAGCTCTGGTCATACCCAAAACCAAGAGGCTATCTGTTCAGGGTGCTATACAGGTCCAGGGGAGTGGAATCCTTGGGAACCCGGTCCCTGAAGGTCTAGTACAATGCCTGCCGTGAGAGGTGAAGTTTGGGCTTCTGTGGACCAAACAAAGTCCTGCGGCTGGGAAAAGGTAAGTGGGGGCCCCTCAGGAACTTGGTTCTATTGAGGGGACCCCCAAGCCTAATATGTCTTTCTGCCTGTTACCTAAAGGGTATTCCCGCTAATAGCTGTATATGCCTAAGAAATCCTAGAAATGTTTTTTCATAAGGGAAGTTTTAAAAAAACTGTAAACCTGGAAATGTTTTTCATAAAGGTGGTTTTAAAAAAAAAAAAAAAAAAAAAGAGACAAAAGTGCGGTACCTGTGTTTGTCCACTAGAGGCCGCTGTGGAACGTCTTTTTTCTTGGGACTATTCCTTCCATGGTGAAAGTCCAGGCAGATGAGTGAGCTCTCTATCAGGGAAGCTGCATTCCTCTGTCATGCTGCCAAGTAGTTTCCTTCCATCCCCGAGTCCTGGTGAAACAGGGACCCTGGCTCCTCTCCCTACATGGCGCCAAGAGCGCACACGTGCACGCGCCCGCGCGCGCACACATGCTTTCTTTTTATAAGGTTTAGCTTCAAAAAAGGGGGCGGAGCCTGGCGGATGACGCGCTCTGTGCGCCCAGCGCTTCTGCGCATGTTCGGGCGTCCCAGCAAGATAAAAGGACTCAGTCCACGCTGCTTGCTATGGACACAGAGCATGAAAAGGAGCTGGTAGCATGGTATAGGGGCTTACAGCGGGCGGTTGATACAGGCATCCCCAGAAAGACGCATTAGTAGACACCCACTGATGTACATAGCAGCAAGTTGCATTAGACTATTTCAGTAAGGGGTGTATTGCGGCTGGAATACCTCAGCTTTGAACTAAGGAATATGCCGCCTAAAAAACTCTGAGATATACCTCTCAGGAAGTGTAGTGGGTCTCCATCGGGCTCTGAGGATCTGGAGCAGTCATCTGCACCCTCCTCCCCTGAGAAATCAGAGGTTAATACCCATAAGGAACCCCCGGGAGTGCCAGGTACTGCGGCTGTCCTCAGTCCACCTGCTCCTGCATATATAACAGAGGAGGTTTTTTCCTCAACTCTGGAGGGATTGGAGCAGAGATTGGCTGCATTGATCGCTTCTTCTCTACAGGAAAGAAAGCGCGCCAGATCTCCATCACCTCCATTAGAGTGCCTGTTGGCAGAGCAACAGTCCCAGGAAGGGACCGACCTACCTGAAGGGGATCAGGAGGAGGTTAGCTCTGTTTTTGAGGAATCGACAGTAGATGAACCATTTTCAGCATCACAGACTGAAAGATTGTGGGTCCAGACCCTAACTGACATGGTTCGATCTGCATTTAAAATGCCTCTTGTTGAACCATCAACTACTGCTGTCTCCTCATTGGGGTCGCTAAAAGCTCCCCAGGTTAATTGCTCCTTTCCAATACATCCATTATTGGAAGGACTTATATACCAGGACTGGGAACATCCTGATAAACTATTTTTTCCGCCTAAAAGGTTTCCGGTGATCTATCCCATGGAGGAAAAGTTCACCCAGAGATGGAATGTTCCTACGGTGGATGCAGCCATCTCTTCTGTGAACAAATCACTGACATGTCCAGTAGATAATGTTCAAATGTTCAAAGATCCAGTGGATAAAAAATTGGAATCTTTATTAAAATCTGCTTTTTCCACAGCAGGGGCTGTTACACAGCCAGCAGTGGCAGCTATTGGAGTCTGCCAAGCTTTAAAGGATCAAATGAAAATGGTCCTGAGGGATTTGCCAGACCAACAGGCCCAGGCTCTGGCTGATCTGCCTAGAGCATTATGCTTTGCGGTTGACGCCATCAAGGATTCTATCCATCAGGCCTCCCGCCTCACGCTGTCTTTGGTACATATGCGTAGGCTTCTGTGGCTCAAAAACTGGTCTGCTGAAGCTCCCTGTAAGAAGCTCTTAGTTAGCTTCCCATTTCATGGGGAACGCCTTTTTGGCGAAGACCTGGATAAGTATATCCAGAAGATTTCCAATGGTAAAAGTACTCTCTTACCGAGTAAGAAGAGGTCTAGGGATCCATCTTTTAAGAGGACTACCTCTCCTATCCCTGCGACGTGTGCTACTAAGCAGTTCCGACGGCCTCCTCGGTCAAACTCAGGAGGTAAAAATCAGGGACAGCCACAGGGTAATAAAAAGCCCTGGATCCGAAGAGGTACTAAACCAGCCTCCAAGTCAAGCCTATGAAGGGCTGCCCCCACTCAAACGGGTGGGGGGAAGACTTCAGTTGTTCGCAGAGACCTGGCGGGAGACGATCAAAGACAGATGGGTGCTCTCCGCAGTAACTCGGGGATACAAGTTGGAGTTAAAAGAGTCTCCTCCGTCCCATTTTATGTGGTCAGGCATGCCAAGAGACCCTCTGAAAAGACGGTCTCTCCTATTGGCGTTAGAACAACTATTGCTCCAAGGAGTAATTATGGAGGTTCCTATGGAAGAGTGGGGGTTGGGTTTCTACTCAAACCTTTTCACAGTCCCGAAGCCAAACAGGGACATAAGACCCATATTGGACCTAAAGAGTCTAAACAAATTTCTAAACGTCTGGTCTTTCCGGATGGAGTCGATCCGATCGGTCACCGCTGCCCTACAAGGGGAGGAATGGTTAGCCTCGATCGACATCAAAGATGCTTACTTGCATGTTCCCATCTTTCCAGGTCATCAAAAATTCCTACGCTTTGCAGTAGAAGGGCGCCATTTTCAGTTCAGAGCCTTACCATTCGGTCTGGCCACAGCACCACGAGTGTTCACAAAAATTCTGGCCCCACTGTTGGCCGATCTAAGAACACGGGGTGTAGCGATAATGGCATACCTAGACGACCTGTTGTTGATGGACCACTCAGTTGCCAAGCTAGAAGTGGTAATTGTCGATACAATCAAGTATCTAGAATCTCACGGTTGGGTCATCAACCTGGACAAGTCAGCCCTACAGCCAGTGAAAAACCTGGTATATCTAGGGCTACGGCTGGATTCAGACCAGAGGAAGATTTTCTTACCTCTAGACAAGGTATCCTCTTTGAGGGGCTTGGTCCGTCTGCTTTGTGCAAAAAGACAGCCATCCATACGCCTGTGCATGAGGCTGCTAGGAAAGATGGTAGCATCATTCGAAGCTGTGCCATACGCCCAATTCCACTCAAGGAATTTACAAAGGGCCATATTGTCAGCCTGGAACGGAAAAGTTCAGGCTCTAGACTTCCCGATGGCTTTGTCCCCTTCCGTTCGGAAGAGTCTCTGCTGGTGGTTGATCCCCCAGAATCTCCAGAAGGGAAAACCCTTCAGCCCGATATCTTGGAAGGTGGTCACTACAGATGCCAGCCTTACAGGCTGGGGGGCAGTACTGGAGCAATGGTCTCTCCAGGGCAGATGGTCAAATGTAGTAAAAACCCTGCCCATCAATCTCTTAGAGATACGAGCAGCCCGGTACGCCCTAGTAGCCTGGACATCCAGACTCCAAGGGTCCCCTGTCAGAATTCAATCAGACAATGCCACAGCAGTGGCATATATCAATCATCAGGGAGGCACCAGGAGTCGTGCAGCCCAGAGGGAAGTAAGTCACATCCTGGAATGGGCAGAAAAGCATGTCCCATGTATATCAGCTGTCTTCATTCCAGGGGTGGAGAATTGGAAGGCGGACTTTCTGAGTCGCCAACAGTTATGCCCAGGGGAATGGTCCCTTCATCCCGAGGTCTTCCGAGCAATATGTCAGCGGTGGGGAACACCGGATGTAGATCTGCTAGCATCCAGATTCAACGCAAAGGTGGACAGATTTGTCTCCCGGACAAGGGATCCCCTCGCTTGCGGCTCGGATGCTCTGGTGTTCCCTTGGGATCAGTTCAGACTGATATATGCATTCCCTCCGCTACAATTGTTGCCTCGACTCCTTCGCAGAGTCAGGTTGGAGAAGAAGCCGGTGATCCTGGTGGCTCCAGCGTGGCCCCGAAGGGCCTGGTACGCGGAGATCATCAAAATGTCTGTGGGGAGTCCTTGGACCCTTCCACGTCGTCCGGACCTGCTTTCGCAAGGACCGATATACCACCCTTCCTTACTAACTCTAAGTTTAACGGCCTGGCTATTGAGTCCCACATCCTAAAGAAGAGAGGTCTCTCTAACTCTGTGGTATCAACTATAATCAATGCCAGGAAGCCTGTATCCAGGCAGATCTACTATAGAGTTTGGAAGGCGTACATCACTTGGTGCGAGGCCAGAAAATGGCATCCACGTAAGTACGTTATAGGCAGAATTCTGGACTTCTTGCAGTGGGCTGTAGACAGGAAGTTTGCCTTAAGTACTATCAAGGGCCAGGTTTCGGCCTTGTCAATACTATTTCAAAGGCCCCTGGCTATGCATTCACTTGTCAAATCCTTTATGCAAGGTGTGACTCGTATTATTCCACCGATTAAGGCTCCCATGTGCCCATGGGATCTAAATTTGGTTCTGTCGGTTCTGCAGAAGCAGCCATTTGAACCTTTGCGGCACATTTCCTTGGTTCTACTCACCAGGAAATTGATATTTTTAGTAGCCATATGCTCGGCTAGAAGAGTGTCGGAATTAGCCACCATGTCCTGTAAAGAGCCATATCTGGTTATCCATAAGGACAGAGTAGTATTACGTCCTCACCCAGCCTTTCTTCCTAAGGTGGTATCGAGGTTTCACTTGAACCAGGATGTGGTTCTTCCTTCTTTTTTCCCCAAACCAAGCTCGGTAGAGGAAAAGTTATTGCATTCTTTGGATGTAGTAAGAGCAGTTAAAGCTTATCTAAAAGCCACTGCTCAGATTCGTAGAACGGATTCTCTGTTTGTTCTGCCGGAAGGCCCCAGAAAGGGTCAGGCAGCATCAAAATCTACTTTAGCCAAGTGGATTCGACAGGTCATAATACAAGCCTATGGCTTGAAAAGTAGACCGCCTCCGTTCAAAGTTAGGGCGCACTCCACGAGAGCAGTTGGAACTTCATGGGCAGTGCATCACCAGGCCTCCCTGGCGCAAATTTGTAAGGCCGCAACATGGTCTTCAGTACACACGTTTACTAGGTTCTACCAGGTGGACGTGAGAAGTCAGGAGGATGTCGCCTTTGGGCGCAGTGTGTTGCAGGCCGCAAAAGATCCTCATGCCTGATGGCGCCCAGCTTATGTATGGTGTATCCCCCCCCCTCATGTGGCATTGCTTTGGGACGTCCCACATAGTAATGACTATGCTGCTCTGTGTCCCGTGATGTATGAACAAGAAAGTAGGATTTTTAAAACAGCTTACCTGTAAAATCCTTTTCTTGGAGTACATCACGGGACACAGAGCTCCCACCCCTCTTTTGGGGACACGTATTGCTTTGCTACAAAACTGAGGTACTCCCGGATGGGAGGGGCTTATATAGGGGAGGGTACTTCCTGTTTGGAAGTTGCCAGTGCCAGCACCTGAAGGTAATTCTATATAACCCACATAGTAATGACTATGCTGCTCTGTGTCCCGTGATGTACTCCAAGAAAAGGATTTTACAGGTAAGCTGTTTTAAAAATCCTACTTTTCCATTACACAAATACAGGTGTCAGGGTTATGTGTGTTAATCCTTTCTTTTCCCTCTGCAGGAGAACATCCCATCAAGTTTACTGAGGATGGGGTGGGTCTTAGTCAGGATGGGTGGGAAAGTCAAATGTAAATATGTGATTCAAAGTTATGGATCAATACTGTTGTTTCTCTTCTGTCTTTATTCCCTTTCTTTACAGGGCTCAGACACAATGATTTAATAGGATAGTTTTACAAAGTTTTTATATTTTTTTGTGTATCTAATTGTTAGTCTATTTCTGGACTGAATCATGTCAGCTGGTTAGGACATGGTTTACTCCAGACACTGGGGACCAGTGTCAAAGGACCGAGGGGAGAGTGTAGCGGGTATGTACTTTCCCGGGCGTAATTTTGAATTTGGCAGAGACATCAGTGATGTGTAATTCCCTGCAGCCCAGTGGGTGGCGCTGTCGCCCTGGGCTGGGGTTGAATCATTGCTGTGTGCCGTCCTCCTTTTTGTCCTCCCTTGGCAGCGGTATGGTGGGGCGGGGAACCCGCCGTGCTTGCTGGGAGAGGGTATAAAGGGGGCCGGCCATCTTGGTCACGGGGTGGACATCCCAGGCACCTTCAGCTTGCGGACGGTGGGTCGTGTCGCTCCTCTGGGTGGCTTAGGCCTAGAGTACAGTGGAGGTCGACTTCCATCCCAGGCACCTTTGGCCTGGGGTGAGGTACTTGGATGGAGGTCCGGAGCTCAGTGCCCAACACTGAGTTCCGCGAGGGAAGGGGATCCTAGGGTGCCCAGCGATTGGGTACCCAAATCCGGAAGGCGCAATGGACCGGGGGGAGCTCCTCATTTGAAGACCCGGTGCAGCATATTGCCGGTGACAAGTGAGTCTCTCGTCGGAGACGGCCTGGAAGGAAATCTACCCTCGTGCGGAGACCAGGTCACACTTCTAGGAAGGGAAGTGGCAGCTTATATTGTGTCTGGGCCTGTTCGCATCTACACCTCCTTTTCTGTTCTGTTCTATCAAGGGAGTTCAACTGTTTGTGTTCAGACAAGGAGAATAAAGGAGTGTTGAACTTTAATGGTGTGGAGCTCATTTTCTGACAAAACATGGTTCGCGGTGACTCTTGGAGGGAGGATCCAGGTGCACAACACTGACCCGAAGGTAATACTGAACTGTTGCTTATACAGCACTAACATCTGTGGTGGAAGCTAGGCGTAGTGTCCCCGCTCCCTCCCCTCTGAGATACCCCTAGACAAGAGAAAGATGAGACCAAGAGGGGAGTGTGAGGAGCAGCCGCTACACAGGCATCTGCAGGAGTTAGTGGCACAGTATACACCTGTATATACCCGTCATTGCTGTTCTCTAATACAGGCATCTGCAGGAGTTAGTGGCACAGTATACACCTGTATATACCCGTCATTGCTGTTCTCTAATACAGGCATCTGCAGGAGTTAGTGGCACAGTATACACCTGTATATACCCGTCATTGCTGTTCTCTAATACAGGCATCTGCAGGAGTTAGTGGCACAGTATACACCTGTATATACCCGTCATTGTTGTTTTCTAATACAGGCATCTGCAGGAGTTAGTGGCAGAGTATACACCTGTATATACCCGTCATTGCTGTTCTCTAATACAGGCATCTGCAGGAGTTAGTGGGTGTTGTGTGCCCTAGTACAGTATACAGTATACAGTATACACCTGTATATACCCGTCATTGCTGTTCTCTAATAAAGGCATCTGCTGGAGTTAGTGGGTGTTGTGTGCCCTAGTACAGTCATTGCTGTTCTCTAATAAAGGCATCTGCTGGAGTTAGTGGGTGTTGTGTGCCTCCAGCACAATATACACTACACAATTGCTGGTTTTCCCATCTCCCTGCAGGCCATTACTATGTCTGGAAGGCCAACAAAGAGGGGCAGACAGTCACGAGCCAATAAAAGAGGGCAAGCAGGCTCTGTGTCTAGAGACAACAGTGCTGGTCATGGAAGCGGTGCATTGTCATCAGCACGTGGCCATGGGACACGCTTGTCCTTATTTTCGGCAGCTGGACGTGTTGAGCCGCATCATGCCGAAGACTTGGTAGAGTGGATAACCAAGCCCTCCTCATCCTCCTCATCCTCTGTCACCCAGGCTCAGGGTACTGGCAAAGCAGCTGCCAAAACGTCCTCTTCCCTCGTATCAATGTCATCATCAGTAGGGATGAGCTTCGAGTTCGAGTCGAACTCATGTTCGACTCGAACATTGCCTGTTTGCCTGTTTGCCCGTTCGCCGAACAGCGAACAATTTGGGGTGTTCGCGGAAAATTCGAAAAGTCTATGGGAGAAATCTAAAGTGCTAATTATAAAGGCTTATATGCAAGTTATTGTCATAAAAAGTGTTTGGGGACCCGGGTCCTTCCCCAGGGGACATGTATCAATGCAAAAAAAAGTTGTAAAAACTGCCGTTTTTTTAGGAGCAGTGATTTTAATAATGCTTAAAGTGAAACAATAAAAGTGAAATATTATTTTAAATTTCGTACATGGGGGGTGTGTATAATATGCATGTAAAGTCGCGCTTGTTTCCCGTGCTTAGAACTGTCCCTGCACAAAATGTCATTTCTGAAGGAAAAAAAGTAATTTAAAACTCACTCGCGGCTATTAATGAATTGTCGGCTCCCGGCAATACATAGAAAAGTCATTGATAAAAAAAAAAAAAAAAGCGTGGGGGTCCCCCAAATTCAATTACCAGGCCCTTCAGGTCTGGTATAGATATTAAGGGGAACCCCGCCGCAAATTAAAAAAAAAAAATGCGTGCGGTTCCCCCCAAGTATCCATACCAGGCCCTTCAGATCTGGCATGGATTTTAAGGGGAACTCCACCCCAAATTAAAAAAAAATGGTGTGGAGTCCCCCCAAAAATCCATACCAGACCCTTATCTGAGCACTCAACCTGGCAGGCCGCAGGAAAAGAGGGGGGGAATGGAGAGCGCCCCCCCTACCTGAACCATACCAGGCCACATGTCCTCAACATGGGGAGGATGTCCCCATGTTGATGGGGACAAGGGCCTCATCCCCACAACCCTTGCCTGGTGGTTGTGGGGGTCTGCGGGCGGGGGGCTTATTGGAATTTGGAAGACCCCTTTAACAAAGGGGACCCCCAGATCCCGGCCCCCCCTATGTGAATTGGTAAGGGGTACATTGTACCCCTACCATTTCACAAAGAAAGTGTAAAAAAAGTAAAAAAAAACACACAAACACCTTGGAAAAGTCCTTTATTAAAAAACAAACAAAAAAAACAAACATCCCAGCAATCTGATGTCCAGCGCTGTCCGTCATTGGCTGAGCCTGAGCGGACCTGATGGGGAACTTCCTCCACAGTCTATTAAATGTATAGACCCGCCCCTTCTAAAGTTCCCCATCAGGTCCGCTCAGCCAATGAATAGGTGTAAGGCTAAGCGGACCAGATGCGGAACGTGAGAAGGGGCGGGTCTATTTATGTATTACACAGTGAAGGAAGTTCCCCATCAGGTCCGCTCAGGCCAATGACGTAAGCGGGGTCTGACATACCGAGGGGGCGGACCTGATGGGGAACTTCCTTCACTGTGTAATTCATGAATAGACCCGCCCCTTCTCATGTTCCGCATCTGGTCTGCTTAGCCTTACACCTAGTCATTGGCTGAGCGGCCCTGATGGGGAACTTTAGAAGGGGCGGGTCTATTCATGTATTACACAGTGAAGGAAGTTCCCATCAGGTCCGCCCCCTCAGTATGTCAGACCCCGCCTACGTCATTGGCCTGAGCAGACCTGATGGGGAACTTCCTTCTCTGTTTAATACATGAATAGACCCGCCCCTTCTCACGTTCCGCATCTGGTCCGCTTAGCCTTACACCTAGTCATTGGCTGAGCGGACCTGATGGGGAACTTTAGAAGGGGCGGGTCTATACATTTAATAGACTGCGGAAGAAGTTCCCCATCAGGTCCGCTCAGGCTCAGCCAATGATGGACAGCCCTGGACATCGGATCGCTGCGGGACACTGGATTTCATCGCTGGAATGTTATTTATTTATTTTTTTAATAAAGGACTTTTCCAAGGTGTTTGTGTGTTTTTTTTTGTTTTTTTTACACTTTCTTTGTGAAATGGTAGGGGTACAATGTACCCCTTACTTATACACATAGGGGGGCCGGGATCTAGGGGTCCCCTTTGTTAAAGGGGTCTTCCAGATTCCGATAAACCTCCCGCCCGCAGACCCCCACAACCACCGGGCAAGGGTTGTGGGGATGAGGCCCTTGTCCCCATCAACATGGGGACATCCTCCCCATGTTGAGGGCATGTGGCTTGGTTCAGAAGGGGGGGGCTCTCGCCCCCCCCTCTTTTCCTGCGGCCTGCCAGGTTGCGTGCTCGGATAAGGGTCTGGTATGGATTTTTGGGAGTACTCCACGCATTTTTTTTTAAATTTGCGGCGCAGTTCCCCTTAATATCTATACCAGACCTGAAGGGCCTGCTAATTGAATTTGGGGGGACCCCCACGCTTTTTTTTATTTTTATCAATGACTTTTCTATGTATTGCCGGGAGCCGACAATTCATTAATAGCCGCGAGTGAGTTTTAAATGACTTTTTTTCCTTCAGAAATGACACTTTGTGCAGGGACAGTTCTAAGCACGGGAAACAAGCGCGACTTTACATGCATATTATACACACCCCCCATGTACGAAATTTTAAGGAAAATTTCACTTTTATTGTTTCATTTTAAGCATTATTAAAATCACTGCTCCCGTAAAAACGTCAATTTTTAAAACTTTTTTTTGCATTGATAGATGTCCCCTGGGGCAGAACCCGGGTCCCCAAACACTTTTTAGGACAATAACTTGCATATTAGCCTTTATAATTAGCACTTTAGATTTCGAATGTTCGAGTCCATTGTATTTAATAGGGTTCTAAAGTTCACGCAAACATTCTGTCTGTTCGCAGGTTCTGGTGCGAACTGAACAGGGGGGTGTTCGGCTCATCCCTGATCATCAGTCACTCCTTCCCTAGACCCACCATGTTCTCCTGAGGAGTCCCCCGAACTGTTTGAGCACAGTGTTGGGTACATGCTCCAGGAGGATGCCCAGAGTTTCAAAGGGTCTGATGATGATACCCAGCTAGAGGAAGGCAGTAGCGTGAGTGCAGAGAGAGGGGATGCTCAAGAAGGACACCAATCTGGCAGTCATGTTCCAGCAGCTGCAGCATACTGCCAGATTGGCTCCAGTGATGAGGAGGGAGGGGATGATGAGGTCACTGACTCCATGTGGGTGCCTAATAGGAGAGAGGAGGAGGAGGAGGACGCGGAGGAGGCACATCTCCAACGAGGTAGGATGCCCTCCGGGGGCCAGAGTAAGGGAAGCACACCGACTGAATCACACCGCAGAGCTACGCCTGTGCAGGGCGCTGCCTCTGCCCGTTATTCCAAAAGTTCTTTGGTGTGGGCCTTTTTTGAGTCGAGTGCATCAGATCGCACCGCTGCTATTTGCAACATATGTCTCAAGCGTATCTCGCGTGGCCAAAACTTCAGCCGCTTGGGCACCACTTGCTTGACTAGACATATGTTGACCTGCCATGCAGCTCGTTGGCAAGCATACCTTAAAGACCCACACCAAAGAACAAAGCGGACCTCTCCTTGCTCCTCATCAGCTGGGATCTCCAACCCCACTATACCTTCAGTCCTCTCTGAAACCTGCACTGAGAGGAATAAAGGTGTAGAATTAGGTGTGTCACAGCCAAGTACTTGCGGGCACTCTGCTAGCAGTACACCGGCGTCCGATTGTAGCAGGCAAATTTCCCTGCCCCAGCTGCTGGACCGTCAAAAGAAGTTCACTCCCAGCCATCCACATGCGCAGCGGTTGAATGCTAGCTTGGCTAAATTGCTAGCAATTCAACTGCTGCCTTTTCAGTTGGTAGACTTGGCCCCCTTCCGTGAGTTTATGCAATGTGCGGTTCCTCTGTGGCAGGTTCCCAAACGCCACTTTTTCTCACGTAAGGCAATTCCAGCTCTCTACCGGCATGTGGAAGGCAAGGTCCATGCCTCGCTGGACAGGGCGGTCAGCGGTAAGGTGCATATTACCGCCGGTAAGCCATCCACCCCCGGAGCCCATCCATTTTGGGCAGACGCCAGGGCCACCAGGAGTTCATCCTCCGTTAATGGGGCATTGAGTAGGGCAACATCAGCCGATGAGAAGGCCGGGATGGGGAACCTATCCAAGAAGGAGGAGAGTTCCTCCTGGGTGGGATGTACTTTTGATGAGTAAACCTCCTGAAAAAACCGGAAGAAACTATCTAGTATGGACCGAGAGGAATAGCAAGGAGTCCCCTGCGCGTCCTTAACAGTGACTATATGTGAAGAGGCTTGCTGCGACTTGGCAATCATCGCCAACATATGTCCTGTATTCTCCCGCTCCTCAAAGTGTGTCTGCTGCAGAAAAAAACGTTTGTTCTCCGCAAGCTGCAGGGACACCTGTCCAAGTACAGACTGGGAGGCCAGCCAGATTCTTTTAGTGTTATCGTTAGGGTCAGCAATAGGGATGAGCCGAACACCCCCCGGTTCAGTTCGCACCAGAACCTTCGAACGGACCGAAAGTTCGCACGAACGTTAGAACCCTATTAAATACAATAGACGCGAACGTTCGAAATCTAAAGTGCTAATTATAATGACTTATATGCATGTTATTGTCCTAAAAAGGGTTTGGGGACCCGGGTTCTGGCCCAGGGGACATGTATCAATGCAAAACAAAGTTTTAAAAACGGCCGTTTTTCCGGAGCAGTAATTTTAATGATGCATAAAGTGAAAAAAAAAGTGAAATATTCATTTAAATATCATACCTGTGGGGTGTCTAAAGTATGCCTGTGAAGTGGCTTGTGTTTCCCGTGTTTAGAACTGTCCCTGCACAAAATGACATTTGTAAAGGAAAAAAAGCCATTTAAAACTGCTTGCGGCTTTAATATAATGTCTGGTCCCGGTAATATGGATGAAAATCTTTGAGAAAAATGGCATGGCTACCCCATCACCCCCCCCCTACCCCAGCCCATTACCAGCCCCTTTGGGTCTTGTATGGATATTAAGGGGAACCCCGCACCCAAAATAAAAAAAGGCCCTATATACTCTGAACAGCAGTATACTGGCGGTGCAAACAAGACAGGGACTGTAGGTTTGTTCTTAAGTAGAATCTGTTTGTAATTTTGAACAGGTACATTGTTTAAGTGTAGCTCCAGCCAAAAAATCAATTTTTAAGCTTTTTGGAAAACATAGGAAAGGGTTATCACCCCTGTAACATTTGTTTTGCTGTCTGTGCACCTGTTCAGAACATTTCCCCTCACTTTCCGTCCCAATGACAAATGTTTTTGAAAAGTGGGGTTTTTATTGAAACAAGGATTGGTAATAAAGAATCAGTAGAGAGGAGACACCTTTTTCCCATTGTGAGGGGGTTAGCTCGGCAGCGGGTGTGTGTGACCCCCGGGATGGGCTCCCCACACAAAAACAGGCCCAGCAAACGGAGGTTGTGGTTTTCAAAATCAAAAAAAGGTGCGGTTTATTTTCTATTTACAGTGACAAAACACAGCAAAGCCAAAAGAAACATAAACAAAATAAATCCTGGTCAACTTGACCTCTGACTAAACATACAGGTTTCCTAACTAACAACTGGGATCAGCCTAGTGCTGTCCTAGTCCCTAAGTCCCTGGTTTTAAATGTCCAAGCAAATAGCCACACAGGCTTTGTCTCACCGCACAGGGGTTCACTCTCCCTAGACAGTCCACACAGGTCTGGGTCCAGGCATGAGCTAACATCTAATGAAGTTGGGAGTTCTTATAGAGGCCTAAATGAGCTGACAAGCTTCAGCTGGTCTCATCAACTCCCTGTCTGCACGACGCCCCACACTCTCCCTAGAGGTATGAGTCATCCATGAGCCCACTAGCCTTAGCTGGGCTTATACAACTCTCCACCTAGTTGTATAAGTCGGCGTAAAGCCTGAATCTGGGCGAAATATATCTATGTTTTATAGCAGAAAGTAAAAAATATTGTTTTTTTTTGGTTTCAAAATTGTCAGTCTTATTTTGTTTGTAGCACAAAAAATAAAAACCACAGAGGTGATCAAATACCACCAAAAGAAAGTTCTATTTGTGAGAAAAAAAGGACATCAATTATATTTGTGTACAGCGTCGCATGACCACCCAATTGTCAGTTAAAGTAACGCAGTGCCATATTGCAAAAAAATGGCCTGGTCATAAAGGGGGGTAAACCCTCTGGGGCTGAAGAGGTTAACCTATCCTACCCCTGCTCAGCGTTTCCCTCTTGACATGATATTTTTTGACAAACAATCAATTGTTGGTGATAAGCTGAGATGAGTACAATTCTTTTAAGTCAAAACATATACCGAATTACACCAGTTTCAGGGATTCAAACTAACAATTTACTCAGTGCCCACAGACAGACACACACACACAGACACACATATACACACATATACACACATACACACACACACACTTAAAGAACATGCTCCAAAGTACCGTAGGCCCCTTACTCAAGATTATGAAGCAAGAATCTCGAACTCCTGTGACATCATTGGTCTGTTAAGGAAGTAGTTTAGAAATGTTCATTTAAAAAAGGACACACAGATTAGAAGATAATCTTTCATAACGCCTGCCACACATCCACACTGATGCATGTACAGTAAGGATCTCTGTCCCTCTGTGATGAACTTAAACCATTGCTTTACTCTATACTTTAAATAGAAGGCAGTGACCCTGAAACATGCCAGTGTCATCTCATTAAGAAGGTGTAGCAGAAGAGGGATAAAGGAGTATATTTAAGCTTAGCGTCCAAGTATTCTGCTTTAGCTGAATATTCTCACACAGACACCCATCACTGGCAATGAGTGAGAGCTCTAAGGAGAGATTATTCAGTGCTGAAAGGACTATTACAAATACTACTGCTTGTTAGTGGTTTGTATGTTTCATATCTCACTTTTAATAGGAATTGGCTATGCACCATGTTGGTACATCTTGTCTTTAATTTCTTTCTGTATTTTTTTTATGCAGAGAACCTCTAAGGACATGGCTCACTTTTCATCTTCTATATACCTTTTCTTTATTTATGTACAATTGTTATACACAGTTATGTAACTAAATACAAATGCAGGAAGTACAGGAAGAAATACAAAGTTATAGTAACATGAACAGACATCATTCTATTCAGCATAGTCAGCATATTGTCTCTTTCTGGATTCCGATTCACAATTTTTATCATGTCTGTGTTGGAATCAAAAGTGAATCATGTGTGTATTAGTTTTAGGCCCCTTTCACACGTGCTGTCCATTTGTCCATTTCTCATCCATCCGTTGACGGATGAAAAATGAACATCAATGCATCTCGATAGAAGAACGGATGTAAATGGAAGATCATACATTTACATCAGTTTACATCCACATACGTCAAGTTCTATTTTTCTTCCGTTAAAAAAACGGATCAGATGAAAAACTAATGTAAACTGACAAATGGTCAGTTTTTCATCCGTTTTTGCATTGGTAGTGGGGCACTAATGAAAAACGGATAAAAAAAAGGGATTTTTATAACAGCTTACCTGTAAAATCCTTTTCTTGGAGTACATCACGGGACACAGAGCGACTTAGTCATTACTAATGGGTTATATAGATTACCTTCAGGTGTTGGCACTGGCCAATTCCAAACCGGAAGTACCCTCCCCTATATAAGCCCCTCCCATCCGGGAGCACCTCAGTTTTGTAGCCAAGCAATAAGTGTCCCAAAAAGAGGGGTGGGAGCTCTGTGTCCCGTGATGTACTCCAAGAAAAGGATTTTACAGGTAAGCTGTTATAAAAATCCCTTTTTCTTTTTCGTACATCACGGGACACAGAGCGACTTAGTCATTACTAATGGGACGTCCCAAAGCAATGCCAAATGAGGGGAGGGATACATAAGCTGGGCGCCATCAGGCATGAGGATCTTTTGCGGCCTGCAACACACTGCGCCCAAAGGCGACATCCTCCTGACTTCTAACGTCTACCTGGTAGAATCTAGTAAACGTGTGTACCGAAGACCATGTTGCGGCCTTACATACTTGAGCCAGGGAGGCCTGGTGATGCACTGCCCATGAAGTTCCAACTGCTCTTGTGGAGTGCGCCCTAACTTTGAACGGAGGCGGTCTCTTTCTCAAGCCATAGGCTTGTATTATGACCTGTCGAATCCACTTGGCTAAAGTGGATTTTGATGCTGCCTGACCCTTTTTAGGGCCTTCCGGCAGAATAAACAAAGTATCCGTTCTGCGAATCTGAGCAGTGGCTTTTAGATAAGCTTTAACTGCTCTTACTACATCCAAAGAATGTAATAACTTTTCCTCTACCGAGCTAGGTTTGGGGAAAAAAGAAGGAAGAACCACATCTTGGTTCAAATGAAACCTCGATACCACCTTGGGAAGAAAGGCTGGATGAGGACGTAATACTACTCTGTCCTTATGGACAACCAGATATGGCTCCTTACAGGACAAGGCGGCTAATTCCGATACTCTTTTAGCCGAACAAACGGCTACTAAGAAAACCAATTTCCTGGTGAGAAGAACCAAGGAAATGTGTTGCAATGGTTCAAACGGTTGTTTCTGTAGAACTGACAGAACCAGGTTTAAGTCCCAAGGACATATGGGAATACTAACCGGAGGGCTAATACGCATCACTCCTTGTATGAAAGCTTTGACTAGTGAATGCGAAGCCAAGGGCCTTTGAAAAAATATTGACAAGGCCGAAATCTGACCCTTGATAGTACTCAAGGCCAGCTTCCTATCTACAGCCCACTGTAGGAAGTCCAAAATCCTCCCTATCACGTACTTACGTGGATGCCATCTCTTGGCCTCACACCACGTAATGTACGCTTTCCAGATCCTATAATAGATCTGCCTGGATACCGGCTTCCTGGCATTGATCATGGTAGATACCACAGAATTAGAGAGCCCTCTCTTTTTCAGAATGTGGGCTTCAATAGCCAGGCCGTCAAACCTAGGGCTGGTAAGGAAGGGTGGTATATCGGTCCTTGCGAAAGCAGGTCCGGACGATGTGGGAGGGTCCAAGGACTCCTCACTGACATTTTTACAATCTCCGCGTACCATGCCCTTCGGGGCCACGCTGGAGCCACCAGAATCACTGGTTTCTTTTCTACCCTGATTCTGCGGAGTAATCGCGGTAACAATTGTGGCGGTGGGAATGCATATATCAGCTTGAACTGATCCCAAGGGAACACTAGGGCATCCGAGCCGCAAGCTAGAGGATCCCTTGTGCGAGACACAAATCTGTCCCCCTTTGCGTTGAATCTGGATGCTAGCAGATCTACATTCGGTGTTCCCCACCGCTGGCATATTGCCTGGAAAACCTCGGGGTGAAGAGACCATTCCCCCGGGCATAATTGTTGGCGACTTAAAAAAGTCCGCTCTCCAATTTTCCACTCCTGGGATGAAAACCGCGGATATGGCTGGGACATATATTTCTGCCCACTCCAGGATGCAATTTGCTTCCCTCTGGGCTGCACGACTCCTGGTGCCACCCTGGTGATTGATATATGCCACTGCTGTGGCATTGTCTGATTGAATTCTGACAGGGGACCCTTGGAGTTTGGATGTCCATGCTACTAGGGCATACCGGGCTGCTCGTATCTCTAAGAGATTGATGGGCAGGGCCTTTTCTGCTTCTGACCACTTGCCCTGGAGAGACCATTGCTCCAGTACTGCCCCCCAGCCTATGAGGCTGGCATCTGTAGTGACTACCTTCCAAGAAACCGGACTGAAGGGTTTCCCTTTTTCCAGATTCTGGGGCACCAACCACCAATGGAGGCTCTTGCGAACGGAAGGGGACAGGGACATTGGTAAGTCTAAAGCCTGAACTTTTTTGTTCCAGGCTGACAGTATGGCCCTTTGCAAATTCCTTGAATGGAATTGACCGTAGGGTACCGCTTCGAATGAAGCCACCATTTTTCCCAGCAGCCTCATGCACAGGCGTATGGATGGTTTTCTTTTTGTACCCACTAAGTGGGTCAAATCTTTTAAAGACGACACCTTCTCTGGAGGTAAGAAAATCTTTCTCTGATTTGAATCCAGCCTTAGCCCTAAGTATTCCAGACTTTTGACTGGTCTTAGAGCTGACTTGTCCCGGTTGATAATCCAACCGTGATATTCCAGATACTTGATTGTCTTGTGAATAGCTACTTCCAGCTTTTCCACTGAGTGGTCTATTAGTAGCAGGTCGTCTAGATATGCCATTATCGTTACACCCTGTGTTCTTAGATTGGCCAATAATGGGGCCAGAATTTTTGTGAACACTCGTGGTGCTGTGGCCAGACCGAAAGGTAAGGCTCTGAACTGAAAATGGCGCCCTTCTACTGCAAAGCGTAGAAATTTCTGGTGGGCCGGAAAGATGGGAATATGCAGATAAGCATCCTTTATGTCGATCGAGGCTAACCATTCCTGCCCTTGTAGGGCGGTGGCCACCGATCGGATCGACTCCATCCGAAAAGTCCTGATATTTAGGAACTTGTTTAGCCCTTTTAGATTTAATATGGGCCTCACGTCCCCATTTGGTTTGGGGACTGTGAAAAGGTTCGAGTAAAACCCGAATCCGCTTTCTTCCAGGGGAACCTTCATGATTACACCTTGGAGCAATAGTTGTTCTAGTGACAGAAGGAGGGATCCTCTCTTTTGGGGATCTCTTGGCACGTTTGACCTCATAAATTGGGCAGGAGGAGTGCCTTTTAACTCCAGCTTGTATCCCAGACTTACTGCGGAGAGCACCCATCTGTCTCTGATGGTGTCCCGCCAGGTCTCTGTGAACAACTGAAGTCTTCCCCCCACCCGATTGAGTGGGGGCAACGCTTCATGCCTTGGGGGGAGGTTTTGTACCTCTCTTGATCCAGGGCTTCTTGTTACCCTGTGATTGTCCCTGATTTCTGCCCCCTGAATTTGACCGCGGAGGCCGTCGGAACTGCTTCACAGCCGATGTGCCCGGGACTGGAGAAGTAGGCCTCTTAAAAGAAGGACTTCTACCCTTGTTCTTAACCGGTAAGAGTGAACTTTTACCGGCAGAAATTTTCTGGATATATTTGTCCAGATCTTCTCCAAATAAGCGTTCTTCATGAAATGGGAAGCTAACCAGCAGTTTTTTACAGGGAGCTTCAGCAGACCAGTTTTTGAGCCACAGAAGCCTACGCATATGTACTATAGACAGCGTAAAGCGGGAGGCCTGTTGGATTGTATCCTTTATGGCGTCCACCGCAAAACACAAGGCTCTAGGCAGGTCAGCTAGGGCAAGAGCCTGCTGATCTGGTAAGTAGGGATGGGCCCGGTGCTCGATTCGAACCCATGTTCGAATCGAGCATCGGGCGTTCGCTCGCTCGTCGAGCCCAGAACTATTTGGGCCGTTCGCATCACATTCGTGTGATGCGAGCGGCCCCGCAATGCATTGCGGCCGGCGCGGCCGGCGCAGTGCATTGCTGGCTGATGATTGGCCAAGCATGCACTGTGACCCCGCATGCTTGGCCAATCACAGCGCCCGAAACTCGGAGAGCAATAATTGGCTACAGGCAGGACGCCTGTAGCCAATTACAGCTCAGGGGCTTTAGTACACGCCCCACCATTTAAAAGGCCGCCACGCCATCGGCCCCGGTCACATGAGTTCCGGCTTTAGGAGAGATTAGTCTGCTGATTCTGTCTTTGCTTGATACTGAAAGATTTGCTCTTCTTTGCTAAACCATTGGCTATTTCTTTGCTAAACCATTGCTACCTAAGTCATTGATCGTTCATTGCTGCTGATTGCACAGTTAGTGTGTTATTAGCTGCTGCTGGGGATTAGTCTGGTGCGTGCTTACTGTTAGTACAGTATTGCAGTAGTACCAACCGCAGTGCTGTTAGCACAGCATTGCACCCCAACAGCACCCATAGGACTTCTAGTGTGTTAGTGGCAGCAAACAGAGCTCCTATATTTTCTTCTCAGCAGCACCCATAGGACTTCTAGTGTGTTAGTGGCAGCAAACAGAGCTCCTATATTTTCTTCTCAGCAGCACCCATAGGACTTCTAGTGTGTTAGTGGCAGCAAACAGAGCTCCTATATTTTCTTCTCAGCAGCACCCATAGGACTTCTAGTGTGTTAGTGGCAGCAAACAGAGCTCCTATATTTTCTTCTCAGCAGCACCCATAGGACTTCTAGTGTGTTAGTGGCAGCAAACAGAGCTCCTATATTTTCTTCTCAGCAGCACCCATAGGACTTCTAGTGTGTTAGTGGCATCACACAGAGCTCCTATATTTTCTTCTCAGCAGCACCCATAGGACTTCTAGTGTGTTAGTGGCAGCAAACAGAGCTCCTATATTTTCTTCTCAGCAGCACCCATAGGACTTCTAGTGTGTTAGTGGCAGCAAACAGAGCTCCTATATTTTCTTCTCAGCAGCACCCATAGGACTTCTAGTGTGTTAGTGGCAGCAAACAGAGCTCCTATATTTTCTTCTCAGCAGCACCCATAGGACTTCTAGTGTGTTAGTGGCATCACACAGAGCTCCTATATTTTCTTCTCAGCAGCACCCATAGGACTTCTAGTGTGTTAGTGGCAGCAAACAGAGCTCCTATATTTTCTGCTCAGCAGCACCCATAGGACTTCTAGTGTGTTAGTGGCATCACACAGAGCTCCTATATTTTCTTCTCAGCAGCACCCATAGGACTTCTAGTGTGTTAGTGGCAGCAAACAGAGCTCCTATATTTTCTTCTCAGCAGCACCCATAGGACTTCTAGTGTGTTAGTGGCATCACACAGAGCTCCTATATTTTCTTCTCAGCAGCACCCATAGGACTTCTAGTGTGTTAGTGGCAGCAAACAGAGCTCCTATATTTTCTTCTCAGCAGCACCCATAGGACTTCTAGTGTGTTAGTGGCAGCAAACAGAGCTCCTATATTTTCTTCTCAGCAGCACCCATAGGACTTCTAGTGTGTTAGTGGCATCACACAGAGCTCCTATATTTTCTTCTCAGCAGCACCCATAGGACTTCTAGTGTGTTAGTGGCAGCAAACAGAGCTCCTATATTTTCTTCTCAGCAGCACCCATAGGACTTCTAGTGTGTTAGTGGCATCACACAGAGCTCCTATATTTTCTTCTCAGCAGCACCCATAGGACTTCTAGTGTGTTAGTGGCAGCAAACAGAGCTCCTATATTTTCTTCTCAGCAGCACCCATAGGACTTCTAGTGTGTTAGTGGCAGCAAACAGAGCTCCTATATTTTCTTCTCAGCAGCACCCATAGGACTTCTAGTGTGTTACTGGCATCACACAGAGCTCCTATATTTTCTTCTCAGCAGCACCCATAGGACTTCTAGTGTGTTAGTGGCATCACACAGAGCTCCTATATTTTCTTCTCAGCAGCACCCATAGGACTTCTAGTGTGTTAGTGGCAGCAAACAGAGCTCCTATATTTTCTTGTCAGCAGCACACATAGTACCTATAGTGTGTTAGTGTCAGCACCCATAGGACCTACAGTGTGTTGTGAGCACACATAGGAGTTCTATTTTTTATACTATATACACTACCGACTACAATGGCTGGAAGACCGCCAAGGAGAGGCAGAGCGTGCCGAGGCAAGAACACAGGGCAGGCAGGCTCTGTTTCTAGAGACAACAGTGCTGGCCTTGGACGTGGTCGTGCATCGTCATCAGCGCGTGGCCATGGGACACGCTTGTCTTTGTTTTCGGCAGCTGGACATGTGGAGCCGCATCATGCCGAAGGCTTGGTAGAATGGATGACCAAGCCCTCCTCATCCTCCTCATCCTCTCTCACCCAGGCTCAGGGTACTGGCAGAGCAGCTGCCAACGCGTACTCAATGGCATCATCAGCCACCCCTTCCCTAGACCCACCATGTCCTCCTGAGGAGTCCCCCGAACTGTTTGAGCACAGTGTTGGGTACATGCTCCAGGAGGATGCCCAACGATTCGAAGGCTCGGATGATGATACCCAGCTTGAGGAAGTCAGTAGTGTGCGCGCAGAGAAAGGGGATGCTGAAGGACAGCAATCTGGCAGTAGTGTTCCACCAGCTGCAGCTTACTGCCAGGTTTGCTCTAGTGGTGAAGAGGGAGGGGATGATGAGGTCACTGACTCCACGTGGGTGCCTGAAGGGAGAGAGGAGGAGGAGGAGGAGGATGCAGCGTCACATGTCCAACGAGGCAGGATGCCCCCTGGAGGCCAGCTAGAGGCCAGCACAGCAACTGTACCACACCGCAGAGCTCCGCCTGTGCAGGGCGCTGCCTCTGCACGTTATCACAAAAGTTCTTTGGTGTGGGCCTTTTTTGAGACGAGTGCATCAGATCGCACCACTGCTATTTGCAATATTTGTCTCAAGCGTATCTCGCGTGGCCAAAACATCAGCCGCTTGGGCACCACAAGCATGAGCAGACATATGTCGACCTGCCATGCAGCTCGTTGGCAAGCACACATAAAAGACCCACACCAAAGAACAAAGCGGACCTCTCCTTGCTCCTCATCAGCTGGGATCTCCATCCCCACTATATCTTCAGTCCTCTCTGAAAGCTGCTCTGAGAGGACTGAAGGTGTAGAATTAGGTGTGTCACAACCAAGTACTTGCAGTACACCGACGTCCGATTGTAGCAGGCAAATTTCCCTGCCCCAGCTGCTGGACCGTCGAAAGAAGTATACTCCCAGCCATCCACATGCCCAGCGGTTGAATGCTAGCTTGGCTAAATTGCTAGCACTTCAACTGCTGCCTTTTCAGTTGATAGACTCGGCCCCCTTCCGTGAGTTTGTTCAATGTGCGGTTCCTCAGTGGCAGGTTCCCAAACGCCACTTTTTCTCACGGAAGGCAATTCCGTCTCTCTACTGGCATGTGGAAGGCAATGTCCATGCCTCGCTGGACAGGGCGGTCAGCGGTAAGGTGCATATTACCGCTGACTCATGGTCCAGCAGGCATGGACAGGGACGTTATCTTTCTTTCACGGCCCATTGGGTCACTCTATTGGTAGCTGGGAGGGATGCAGGACAAGGTGCAGTAGTGTTGGAGGTTGTTCCGCCACCATGCCTCCAAAATGCTACTACTGGTTGTGACACACCTCTCTCCTCCACCCCCTCCTCTTCTTCTTCCTCCATGTCCTCTTCGAGTGCTCTGTCCTCGGAACCAGCGGTGCTCCGTAGGCGTACAAGGGGCTACGCGAGTACGCAGGCAAAAAGATGCCATGCCGTGCTTGCGCTGGTGTGTTTGGGGGACAGGAGCCACACTGGGCCAGAGGTTCTGGCAGCTCTGCAGGGGCAGGCCGAGAGGTGGTTGACGCCACGCCAGCTTAAGCCAGGAATGGTCGTTTCTGATAATGGCACCAACCTCCTCTCCGCCCTGCGACAGGGGCAGCTCACCCATGTGCCCTGTATGGCTCACGTCCTCAACCTGGTGGTGCAGCGGTTCTTGGGCAGGTTCCCAGGCTTACAGGATGTCCTGAGGCAGGCCAGGAAAGTCTGTGTGCATTTCCGCCGATCTTATAATGCCAGTGCTCGGCTGACTGAGCTGCAAAAGGAGCTGAACCTGCCCAAGAACCGCCTAATATGTGACATGCCCACCAGGTGGAACTCAACGTTGGCCATGCTGCAGCGACTGCACACGCAGCAGAGGGCCATCAATGAGTACCTTTGCGACTACGGCACCAGGACAGGGTCAGGGGAGCTTGGCTTTTTTTCCCCACGCCAGTGGAGCATGATCAGGGATGCATGCACTGTCCTCTCACCATTTGAGGAGGCCACGAGGATGGTGAGCAGTGACAGTGCATGCATCAGTGACACTGTACCTCTTGTCCACCTGTTGGAGCATACGCTGCGTGGGATAATGGACAGGGCACTTGAGGCAGAACAGAGGCAGGAAGAGGAGGACTTCCTTGTCTCTCAAGGCCCCCTTTATCCAGACAATGTTCCTTCTGTCCCACCCATCACACAGGAAGAGGAGGAGGAGGAGGAGGAGGATTGTGTGAGCATGGAGGTGGAGCCTGGCACTCAGCATCAGCAGCAGCAGTCTTTTAGGGATGATGTACAGTCCCAACAAACCAGTGGACTTGTACGTGGCTGGGAGGAGGTGGCTGGCGATCATGTCATCCTCAGTGACCCAGAAGACTCCGGACCGAATGCCTCAGCTAACCTACGCTGCATGGCCTCCCTGATCCTGCAAAGCCTGCGGAAGGATCCTCGTGTTCTTCGGATCAAGGAGAGTGACCATTACTGGCTGGCCACTCTCCTTGATCCACGGTACAATGGTAAGGTTGCGGACCTTATCTTGCCGTCGCAGAGGGAGCAGAGGATGAGACATCTCAGGGAGGCCTTGCAGAAAGGTCTGTGCAACGCGTTCCCAGAAACTGGGAGGTTACAAACTCCTGGTCCTGGACGACGAGTTGCTGAGGCTTCGGTCAGTAGCAGAAGGAGCGGTGGGGAAGGTGGACGTCTGACCGATGCGTTCAGACAATTTTTTAGTCCGCAGCCCCAAGGTATGATCGGTTCCAGCAACCATCGCCAGCGTCTGATATACATGGTGCAGGAATACCTAGGGGCAAGGTCAGACTTGGACACCTTTCCCACCGAAAATCCTCTGGCTTACTGGGTCCTGAGGATGGATCACTGGCCAGAGCTTGCACAGTATGCAATTGAGCTACTGGCCTGTCCTGCATCCAGCGTTCTTTCCGAACGCACATTCAGTGCTGCTGGAGGATTTGTCACCGATCATAGGGTGCGCCTGTCCACCGACTCGGTTGATCGACTGACCTTCATAAAAATGAATCAGTCTTGGATCACCACCAGCTACCAGACACCTGAAGCGGATATAACGGAATAATTTATAATGTCACATCCCTTCAAGACTGCCTATGCTGATGCTGAGTGACTGTCCTGTTATGTTCACTGACTATCCTCTTCCTCCTCCTCAATGATCCATGCCACCACACCAGTGCCTAAGGCACAATTTTTCAGCCCCTGTATAACAGGGGCGTGTAATTACAATTTTTTAAAAAGATGCTTCGCAACAGGTGTGACTGCTGTGCTCAGAGTACAGTATCTGTGAGGGGTTGCAGTGTTGTGGCACCAGCACCAGTGCCTATGGCACAATTTTTCAGCCCCTGTTGGGGCGTGTAATTACAATTTTTAGGCAATGCTTTGCAACAGGTCTCATTGCTGTGCTCAGAGTACAGTATCTGTGAGGGGTTGCAGTGTTGTGGCACCAGCACCAGTGCCTAAGGCACAATTTTTCAGCCCCTGTATAACAGGGGCGTGTAATTACAATTTTTTAAAAAGATGCTTCACAACAGGTGTGACTGCTGTGCTCCAAGTACAGTATCTGTGAGGGGTTGCAGTGTTGTGGCACCAGCACCAATGCCTAAGGCACAATTTTTCAGCCCCTGTTTAACAGGGGCGTGTAATTACAAATCTTGATCTAATAGTTCACAGCAGGGCCCATTCCTGCGCCCACCAAGAGTAACTATGAGGGCCTACAGTCTTGTGGCAACACCGTCCACCACCACCACCACCACCAAAGGCCCAATTTTTCTGCCCTGTTCAACAGGTGCATGCAATTACAAATCTTGATCTAATAACTCACAGCAGGGCCCATTCCTGCACCCACCAAGAGTAAATGTGAGGGCTTACAGTCTTGTGGCAACACCGTCCACCACCACCACCACCACCACCAAAGGCCCAATTTTTCTGCCCGGTTCAACAGGTGCATGCAAGTACAAATCTTGATCTATTAACTCACAGCAGGGCCCATTCCTGTGCCCACCAGTCTTGTGGCTACACCAACATCTAATAGGGCAAATTTCTGCAGAGTATATACGGCAGGCCCCTACTTTCAAACATCCAACTTACAAACGACTCCTACTTGCAAACGGCAAGAGAAAACAGGAAGTGAGAGGAAATCTACCCCTAGGAAGGAAAATTCTATCCTGTTAGATTTAATTTGGGAAAAAGGTATCTCCTCTCTACTGATGCTTTATCACCAATCCTTGTTTCAATTAAAACCCCACTTTTCCAAAAACATTTGTCATTGGGACGGAAAGTGAGGTGACATGTTCTGAACAGATGTGCAAAGACAGCAAATGTTACAGGGGTGATAACCCCTCCCTATGTTCTCCAAAAAGCTTAAAAATTGATTTTTTTGGGATGTAGCTACACTTCATAATGTACCTGTTCAGATTCTACTTAAGAACAAACCTACAGTCCATGTCTTGTTTGCACCACCTATATACTGCTGTTCAGAGTATATAGGGTTGTAGGTATAGGGTTTTATTTTGGGTGCGGGGTCCCCCTTAGTATCCATACAAGACCCAAAGGGGCTGGGGTGGGGGTGGGGGTGATGGGGTAGCCATGCCATTTTTCTCAAGGATTTTCAGCCATATGGCGGCCAGGACAAGACATGACATTGAAGCCGCAAGTGGTTTTAAATGGCTTCTTTTTTTCCTTTACAAATGTCATTTTGTGCAAGGACAGTTCTAAACACGGGAAACACATGCCACTTCACAGGCATACTTTAGACACCCCCCAGGTACCGTATTTAAAGGAAAATTTCACTTTTTTTTTTTTCACTTTATGCATCATTAAAATGACTGCTCCCGAAAAAACTTTAGTTTTTAAAATTTCTTTTTGCATTGATATATGTCCCCTGGGGCAGGACCCGGGTCCCCAAACCTGTTTTATAACATTAACATGCATATTGGCCGTTGTAATTAGCAATTTTGATTTCGAACGTTCGCGTCCATTATAACGAATAGGGTTCGAAAATTCGCGCGAACTTTCGGTCCGTTCGAAGGTTCTGGTGCGAACCGAACCCGGGGGTGTTCGGCTCATCCCTACTGGTAAGTCCCTTAAGACCTGTTTCAACTGATCTTTCACTGCTTGGCAGACTCCAATCGCTGCTACCGCAGGTTGTGTCACCATGCTTGCTGTAGAGAAAGCAGATTTTAGTAAAGACTCCAATTTTTTATCTATTGGGTCTTTGAACATTGGAACATTATCTACTGGACATGTCAGTGATTTGTTAACAGAAGAGATGGCTGCGTCCACTGTAGGGACCCTCCATTTTTTTATGAACTTATCCTCCATGGGATAGATCACCGGAAATCTCTTGGGGGGAGCAAATATTTTATCAGGATGCTCCCAATCCTGGTAAATAAGCCCTTCTAATAAAGACAGCCTGGGGAGCTTTTAGCGACCCCAGCGAGGAAACCGTAGTGGATGGTGGTTCCGCCAGAGGCATTTTAAATGCTGATCGGACCATATTAGTCAGAGACTGAACCCATAATCTTTCAGCCTGAGATGCTGAGAAAGGTTCTTCCACTGTTGATTCCTCCATAACTGAATCAACCTCATCCTGATCCCCTTCAGGTAGGTCGATCTCTGTGTGGGGCTGTTCCTCCACTAACAGGCACTCTGAAGGAGGAGACGGAGATCGGACGCGCTTTTCCTGTGACAGGGAAGCAGCGATCAATGCTGTTAATCTCTCTTCCAATCCTCCCAGAGTTGAGGATAAAACCTCCTCTGTTATATATACAGGAGCAGGTGGACTGGGGACAGCCGCAGCACCAGGCATTCCTGCGGGGTTTCTACGGCTACTGACCTCTGAATTCTCAGGGGAGATTGGTGCAGTACAAGCATGCCCAATATCCTCAGAGCCCGATGGAGACCCCTTTGGCTTCCTGGCTTCCTGGAAGATCTATTTCCGGAGCGTCTGGACGACATATCCTTTAAGCACAAAGCTGAGGTATTCCCGTCGTCATACACCAATTTTGCTGGTAATAGTCTAACAAAGTTGCTGCTATATACCAGCTGGTGTCCACTAAAGTGCCTTTCTATGGGGATGCCTGCATCAACCGCCTCTGTGTGCCACTGTTTGTTGCTAGCTCTGTTTGCATCCAGCTGACACTTGTACTGTGTCTTTTAACCATGCTGGGACGCCCGCACATGCGCAGAAGCGCCGCGGCGTGCATCGAGCGTCATCCACCCGCCCCGCCCCTTTTTTTCATAGGAGGCGCGTGCACGCGCCCGCGCGCGCGCCCGTGCGCCATTGGCGCCCTTTTCGAAATCAAACAGGGGACTAGGAGCCAGGGCCCTTTTTGCCGGAGGGCCTGTGCGGTGGATGAGCGCAGCAACAGGGCAGAGGACTTACCAGCTGCCTGGATCTTTTGACTTGAGAAAACCAAAGATCCACATGACAAGAAAAATGGACTACAGCGGCCTCTAGTGGTTTAACACAGGTACCGCGGTCCCTTTTTTTTTTTTTTTTTTCTTGACTACTATTAAAATTTTACATTTTCAGTAGTTACAGGCAAACACAGATATTTAGCGGGAATACCGTTATGTAACAGACAGAAAGACAAATTAGGCTTGGGGGTCCCCCAATAGAACCAAGTTCCTGGGGGCCCCCACTTACCTGATCCCCGCCGCAGGACTTTGTTTGGTCCACAGAAGTCCAAACTTCACCTATCACGGCAGGCATTGTAATTAAACCTTCAGGGACCGGGTTCCCAAGGATTCCACTCCCCTGGACCTGTATAGCACCCTGCATAGACAACATCTTGGTCGTGGGTATGACCAGAGCTCTGGATCCCAGGGTCCAGCCCTCCTAAGAGAAGCATTACAGGCAAAACCTTGCTCTTCTGCTGCAAGGCCCGGGTACCGACCGTTTAGCTATGAAGCTTTTTTGGTGGGATCCGGAACAGCTTACTAAGGCCCAAAATAACCTGTACGCAAGCCCAGTGAAAACACATGTTACTCTTTGGCCAACACCTTAGACACTGGCAAAAAACTGAGGTGCTCCCGGATGGGAGGGGCTTATATAGGGGAGGGTACTTCCGGTTTGGAATTGGCCAGTGCCAACACCTGAAGGTAATCTATATAACCCATTAGTAATGACTAAGTCGCTCTGTGTCCCGTGATGTACGAAAAAGAAACTGATGAAAAATGGATGAAAAACTGATGAAAATGGATGAAAAAATGACGAGCACTGATGAAAAACTGATAAAAAAAACTGATGAAAAGCTGATGGGCACTGATGAAAAAAAGGATGAAAAACAGATGAAAAATTGATGAAAAACTGATGAGCACTGATGAAAAATGGATAAAAAGCTGATGAGCACTGATGAAAACCTAATGAATATATCAGATGAAGTGTCGTGATCGTCTCTCGAAAGCTCTGTACAAACGATCAGATTATCGTTTGATTTTTGGATCGTGTGTACAGGCCATTAAGGTCTTGTGTATTCCAGGGTGCAGTGAGTGTTGGAAACCCACGTTCTGTGTGTGTTTCCTGCACAACATTCAAAATGCACTGGGTGTGCAATCTACTGTGGGTGTCTATATGTATATCTGTAGACACCCAAAACACGATCAAAAACACAGTGCGTTTGCATGCGTACCGCAGTACCATACATTTTGGTGCAGTGTGTTTTTGAAAAGTAGTGCATGCATTCACCCATTTAAATGAATTGGCTGAAAATTGCACTGCATTGAGTCGCACAAGAATCACACAGAAATGCAGTAAAACCCAAATTCAGCTTTTAATTTTGCATTTTTTTTTAAACAACCATCACTTAAATCTGATACATATATGAGTCACTGCTGATGTAGACATGGTAATGATAAAGAATTGTGATTCAGAACCCAGGAATGATAACATGCTGACTGTACTGAAAAGAATGATGTTTTTTTGATGTAATTTTAACTTTTTATATTTTCCTGTATGTTTATTTATATCTAGTTAAATGGCTGGTAAATTTCAAAATTTCATTTGAGCACTTTCAGTTTTCCTGCACTGAGCATGGTTTTTGTGCTCAGGGGTGGAGTTTCTTGTGATGTCATTGCTCATGTTTAGAATTAGTCCAAGGGACCCCTAAAACCAGTGCAGCATGAATTGGGAAATACATTTGAAAGAGCGAACTCAAATGTAAAAATGCATATACTGTAAAAGCAAAAGAGAAGGCCTTCAAAAAATACAAGGCTGAGGGATCATCATCAGCATTCAGACTTTACAAAGAATGCAACAAGAAATGTAAGGGTGTAACTAAGGCTGCTAAGATAGAACACGAAAGACACAAAACGGAGAGAGCAAAAAAAATCTCAAGAAATTCTTTAAGTATATAAACAGTAAAAAATGGGGTGAGCAGACAATATTGGCCCCATAAAGAATGAGGAAGGAAATCTGGTTACAAAGGATGGGGAGATGGTGAAGGAATTTAATTTATTTTTAGCCTCAGTCTTCACGAGGGAATTGGGGGGCTTCAGTAACCAAAACTACAGTGTTTATCCTCATGACACATCACAGGATTCACCCTCATAGCTAATAGAGGAGAGAATTAGAGAAAGACTTGCAAAATGTAACATTAATAAGTCACCGGGACCAGATGGCTTGCACCCGAGGCTCCTTAGGGAACTCATCCAAGTAATTGCCAGACCATCGTTCCTAATTTTTATTGACAGTCTACTGACTGGAATGATACCAGCTGATTGGAGAAAAGCCAATGTAGCACCAATATTTAACCACTTAACGACCGCTCACTGTATATATACGTCGGCAGAATGGCACCGACAGGCGCAATCACGTAGAGCATACGTGATTGCCTTTGTATAGTTGGGGGTCCAATCGGACCCCCCTCCTATACAGTGAGCAGTGGCTAAGTGTCCGGGAGCGTTCCGGGATGAGGGGGCAGCCATTCGTTTCCGGCCACCCCCTCGCGATCGCTCCCGGCGAATGGAAATGCCCCCTCTGTCTGTGTCAGACAGAGGAAGCAGGAGGAAGTGATGTCATCTCTGGTGCGGCGCTCACATATACCGAGCGCCGTACTAGAGAAGACATCAGGTCAGTGCACACAACACTACACTGACACCAGGACACATAGGGACATAAATCGCCCCCCCAGGCCCCCCCAGACACCCCAGATCACCCCCCCAGCCCCCAGTCACAGTGTCACTGATTGCAGTGACCATTTATTTAGTGATCACTGCAATCAGTGACATTTGTGACTGTAAAAGTGTCACCAAAGTTTAGTCTTAGGTCCAGTGTAGCCCCCTAACCCCCCTAATAAAGGTTTAACCCCCTGATCACCCCCCAGATAACCCTTTCACCCCCTATCACCACTGTCGGTAAGCGATCATTTTTCTGATCGCTGTCTTAGCGTCAGTGATGCCGAATGGCAGCCAGTATTTTTTTTTAGGTTCGCCGCATGATTTTATAGCGTCAGGTACCCCAATATATTATCTAATAAAGGTTTAACCCCCTTGATCGCCCCCCAGGTAACCCTTTCACCCCCTATCACCACTGTCGCTAAGCGATCGTTTTTCTAAACGCTGTCTTAGTGTCGGTGATGCAGATCGGTAGCCAGTAAGTTTTTTTTAGGTTCGCCGCAGGTTTTTATAGCATCAGGTACCCCAATATATTATCTAATAAAGGTTTAACCCCCTTGATCGCCCCCCAGGTAACCCTTTCACCCCCATCACCACTGTCGCTAAGGGATCGTTTTTCTAAACGCTGTCTTAGTGTCGGTGATGCAGATCGGTAGCTGGTAATTTTTTTTAGGTTCGCCGCAGGTTTTTATAGCGTCAGGTACCCCAATATATTATCTAATAAAGGTTTAACCCCCTTGATCGCCCCCCAGGTAACCCTTTCACCCCCTATCACCACTGTCGCTAAGCGATCGTTTTTCTAAACGCTGTCTTAGTGTCGGTGATGCAGATCGGTAGCTGGTAATATTTTTTAGGTTCGCCGCAGGTTTTTATATAGCGTCAGGTACCCCCATATATTATCTAATAAAGGTTTTAACCCCCTGATTGCCCCTAGTTAACCCTTTCACCAGTGATCACCATATAAGTGTTACGGGTGACGCTGGTTAGTTAGTTTGCTTTTTATAGTGTCAGGGCACCCACCGTATATAACCCAATAAAAGTTTAACCCCCTGATCGCCCAGCGGGTGATATCAATTAGGTTTTAGCGTCAGAGAGGGTCTGCGTCACACCCCAGGCAGCGTCAGGTTAGTGCCAGTAACGCTAACACCCACGCGTGAAGCATACACCCCCCTTAGTGGTATAGTATCTGAACAGATCAATATCTGATCTGATCAGATCTATACTAGCGTCCCCAGCAGTTTAGGGTTCCCAAAAACGCAGTGTTAGCGGGATCAGCCCAGATACCTGCTGGCACCTGCGTTTTGCCCCTCCGTCCAGCCCAGGCCACCCAAGTGCAGTATCGATCGATCACTGTCACTTACAAAACAAAAACACACATAACTGCAGCGTTCGCAGAGACAGGCCTGGTCCCTGCGACTCCAGTGCTGTAGGAGGTGATTTCACCACCACAGTTAAAAAAAAAAGCAAATATGCCGAAGCATTGTGGCAGCAGGGGCGGAGGAGCGATTTTGCTCCTAATGCCGCGTACATACGGTCGAAATTCCGACGGAGGCTTGCCCGTGGAAAAGTCCGACCATGTGTGTGCGGCATAACTTTTTTGCGGGAGGATGCCCCCATGCTTCGGCATATATAAATGGTGCGTGTATGCCCATCATTGGAAATGGGTGGATGAAGGGCGGTATTCTAATGGTGGGCATACCCACCGATCAATCTCTTTTTTCGTTCAGCCAACTGGCTGCATGAAAAAAAAAGATTACAATACATGTCCAACAAGGACCAGCAACGTACTGGTATGTTGCTGGACTTTGAATGTTTATACCAGAATGATGCCTACGGGTTTAGGTATCATCTTGGTATCATTCTTTTCAGCCTGCGGCCGGCTTTCATGTAAAAGCAATCCTAGTGGCTAATTAGCCTCTGGACTGCTTTTACAAGCAGTGGGAGGGAATGCCCCCCCCCGGATATAAAAAGCGCCATTGGGAAATTGGGAAAGCATTTTATCACACCGATCTTGGTGTGGTCAGATGCTTTGAGGGCAGAGGAAAAATCTACCCCAGTTTTTTCAAAAAAAGAGTACCTGTCACTACCTATTGCTATCATAGGGGATATTTACATTCCCTGAGATAACAATAAAAATGATAAAAAAAAAATACTTGGAAGGAACAATTTAAAAATAAAATAAAAAAGCAAAATTAATAATAAAAAAAAAGAAAAAAAAAAAGCACCCCTGTCCTGCCCTGCTCTTGCCCAATGGCGAACGCAAGCGTCGGTCTGGCGTCATATGTAAACAGCAATTGCACCATGCATGTGAAGTATCACCGTGAAGGTCAGATCGAGGGCAGTCATTTTAGCAGTAGACCTCCTCTGTAAATCTACTGGGGTAACCTGTAAAGGCTTTTAAAAGCTTTTAAAAATGTATGTAGTTTGTCGCCAATGCGCGTTTGTGCGAAATTTTAAAGCATGTCGTGTTTGGTATCTATGTACTCGGCCTAAGATCATCTTTTTTATTTCATCAAACATTTGGGCAATATAGTGTGTTTTAGTGCATTAAAATTAAAAAAAGTGTATTTTTTAACCCAAAAAATGCGTTTGAAAAATCGCTGCGCAAATACTGTGTAGAAAAAAAAAATGCAACGCCCACCATTTTAATCTGTAGGGCCTTTGCTTTAAAAATATATATAATGCTTGGGGGTTCAACATAATTTTCTTGCAAAAAAAAAATGTTTTCATGTAAACAAAAAGTGTCAAAAAGGGCTTTGTCTTCAAGTGGTTAGAAGAGTGGATGTAAGCTTCCTAATGTTGTGTATAAAATGCCAGAACAGTTCAAAACCCCCCCAAATGACCCAATTTTGGAAAGTAGACACCCCCAGCTATATACTGAGAGGCATGTCGAGTCCATGGAATATTTTATATGTTGACACAAGTTGCGGAAAAACTACAATTTTTTATTTATTTTTTTGCACAAAGTTGTCACTAAATGATATATTGCTCAAACATGCCATGGGCATATGTGGAATTACACCCCAAAATACATTCTGTTGCTTCTCCTGAGTACGGGGATACCACATGTGTGAGACTTTTTGGGAGCCTAGCCACGTACGGGACCCCAAAAACCAAGCACCGCCTTCAGGCTTTCTAAGGGTGTAAATTTTTGATTTCACTTCTCACTGCCTATCAAAGTTTCGGAGGCCATGGAATGCCCAGATGGCACAAATCCCCCCCAAATGACCCCATTTTGGAAAGTAGACACCCCAAGCTATTTGCTGAGAGGTATTGTGAGTATTTTGCAGATCTCGCTTTTTGTCACTAAGTTTTGAAAATTAAAAAAAAAATATATATATATATATATTTTCTTTCTTCATTTTCAAAAACAAATAAGAGCTGTAAAATACTCGCCATGCCTCTCAGCAAATAGCTTGGGGTGTCTATATTCCAAAATGGGGTCATTTGGGGGGGTTTTGTGCTATTTTGGCATTTTATGGCCTTCGAAACTGTGATAGGTAGTGAGGAGTGAAATCAAAAATTTGTGCCTAGAAATCCTGAAGGCGGTGCTTGGTTTTCGGGGTCCCGTACGCGGCTAGGCTCCTAAAAAGTCCCACACATGTGGTATCCCCGTACTCAGGAGAAGCAGAAAAATTTATTTTGGGGTGTAATTCCACATATAACCATGGCATGTGTGAGCAATATATCATTTAGTGACAACTTTTTTTTTTTCTTTTTGTTTTTTTGTCATTATTCAATCACTTGGGACAAAAAAAAATATATTCAATGGGCTCAACAGGCCTCTCAGCAATTTCCTTGGGGTGTCTACTTTCAAAAATGGGGTCATTTGGGGGGGTTTTGTGCTATTTTGGCATTTTATGGCCTTCGAAACTGTGATAGGTAGTGAGGAGTGAAATCAAAAATTTGCGCCCTTAGAAATCCTGAAGGCGGTGCTTGGTTTCTGGGGTCCCGTACGCGGCTAGGCTCCCAAAAAGTCCCACACATGTGGTAACCCCGTACTCAGGAGAAGCAGAAAAATGTATTTTGGGGTGAAATTCCACATATAACCATGGCATGTGTGAGCAATATATCATTTAGTGACAACTTTTTGTAATTTTTTTTTTTTTTTTTGTCATTATTCAATCACTTAAGACAAAAAAAAAAATTCAATGGGCTCAACATGCCTCTCAGCAATTTCCTTGGGGTGTCTACTTTCCAAAATGGGGTCATTTGGGGGGGTTTTGTACTGCCCTGTCATTTTAGCCTCAAGAAATGAGATAGGCAGTCATAAATTTAAAGCTGTGTAAATTTCAGAAAATGTACCCTAGTTTGTAAACTCTATAACTTTTGCGCAAACCATTAAATATACGCTTATTGACATTTTTTTTACTAAAAACATGTGGCTGAATACATTTTGGCCTAAATGTATGACTAAAATTGAGTTTATTCGATTTTTCTTATAACAAAAACTAGAAAATATCATTTTTTTTAAAAAAATTCGGTCTTTTTCCGTTTATATCGCAAAAAATAAAAATCACAGAGGCAATAAAATACCATTAAAAGAAAGCTCTATTTGTGGGAAGAAAAGGACGCAAATTTCGTTTGGGTACAACATTGCATGTCCGCACAATTTACAGTTAAAGCAGCGCAGTGCAAAATTCTGAATTCACCTCTGGTCCTTTAGCTACCAAATGGTCCGGGGCTTAAGTGGTTTAAAAAAGGGCTAAATACAAGATTTTAGTAATTAGTATTATTAGCAATAATCAGCATTGATTCATGAAGAATCGTTCTTGCCAATCAATCTATTAACCTTCTATGAGGAGGTGAGATGCCATCTAGATAAAGGAAGGCCTGTAGACGTGGTGTATCTGGATTTTGCAAAAGCATTTGACACAGTTCCCCATAAACGTTTACTGTACAAAATAAGGTCCGTTGGCATGGACTATAGGGTGAGTACATGGATTGAAAACTGGCTACAAGGGCGAGTTCAGAGGGTAGTGATAAATGGGGAGTCCTCAGAATGGTCAGGGGTGGAAAGTGGTGTACCCCAGGGTTCTGTGCTGGGACCAATCCATTTTAATCTCTGTATTTGCCGACAATACTAAGCTAAGCAGGGCAATAACTTCTCCACAGGATGTGGAAACCTTGCAAAAAGATCTGAACAAATTAATGGGGTGGGCAACTACATGGGCTTAATGTGGAATGCAATGCCAAGCTGCCGCTAACAAAGCAAACAGAATATTGGCATGCATTAAAAAGGGGATTAACTCAAGAGATAAAGCAATAATTCTCCCATTCTACAAGACTCTGGTCCAGACCTTATCTGGAGTATGCTGTCCAGTCCAGACCCCAGATTAAGTCTTCTAAGACGAAATGCGTCGGAAGCTCTGCTGATGCCACTGTCACTGCCTTTTTATTACAAGCGCTTTTTATTTTCAGAAATGTGAGTGCAACCTCTCCGTTTTTACAATAAATATTTGTCAGTTCCTTATGGAATTACGCTATGTTCTCTCCTTCATCTTATTTTGTCTAAGACATTCGTTTGGGCTTATCGGCCCAAAAAAATCATTTGAGGTCCATTGTTTTGAATCTACCATTTCCCTGGAGGTCGTGTCTGCAGAGGTAGCCTCCTCTGAGTTTATTATACCACAAGCCTGATTGACTCACTAGGTGTATATCTACCTGAGTTCAATCCCTCCGGTAAGCCTTTGAAGTTTTCGGTGGTGGATCTCCTATCAATCTTTTTGGCACTATGTCTATTTGCATTCACGTCAATGTTTAGTTTATCACTCTTTTTGATTATCATTATCTTTTTTAAATCAATGTTTGAGAGTTGGAACATTCTTAAGTACTGTTTTTAACACTAAGGAGATTTCATTTTTGGACTTTAACTATTTCAATCTTTCATTATATTTTGTGCATTTGTATCAAGTTTACCTGAATAGCACATCTATTATTCACATGTAATTACAGTCCACTTTTGTTCTGAGACTATTCACTTCCGCGTTGCACTTATTCACCTTTATGTCACATTTTGCAAATTGATCTTCTGCTGTGCTGGCTGCTATCTTTTCATATAAAAAGACAGTGCAGTATATGTGTTCCCTTTTTCACATGATCAGTTCTGGGCACTAGTTCTCAGGAAGGATGTACTGGAAATGGAGTGAGTACAGAAAAGGGCAACAAAGCTAATAAAGGGTCTGGAGGATATTCGTTATGAGGAAAGGTTGCGAGCACTGAACTTATTCTCTCTGGAGAACAGACGCTTGAGAGGGGATATGATATCAATTTACAAATACCATACTGGTGAACGCACAATAGGGATAAAACTTTTCAGCGGAAGGGAGTTTAATAAGACACGTGGCCACTCATTAAAATTAAAATTAGAAGAAAAGAGGTTTAACCTTAAACTACGTAGAGGGTTCTTTACTGTAAGAGTGCCAAGGATGTGGAATTCCCTTCCACAGGCATTGTTTTCAGCGGGGAGCATCGATGGCAAAAACATTTTTTTTGAGTCACATATCCTTTAAAGAAGTAAATTGGATTGGGGTACGGCGCTGCTCCCTAACCCTAATGAAAGGGTCAGTATTCCTAAGTGATTGCTAAATTGCTCAAAATTAAATTGTAATTGATATATACTACAAGAGGTGAACAATTATAATCAGTCCACCTTTCAACAGTGGTGTTGACACTAGATGCATGAAACCAACATCACCATCAGATACACCACGGTGAACATAAAGACACCCAAAAACAAAGTGTAAGTGTCAAACTAATTATATGTTAGTATGCAAAAAATACAAGACTGTATCATTAAGACCACAGTTTAGTGCAATACATCTTGTGAGGGGGCTAGCTCGGCAGCGGGTATGTGTGACCCCCGGGATGGGCTCCCCACCCAAAAACAGGCCCAGCAGACGGAGGTTGTGGTTTTCAAAATCAAAAAAGGTGCGGTTTATTTTCTATTTACAGTGACAAAAACACAGCAAGGCAAAAAAAAACAAACACAAAATAAATCCTGGTCAACTTGACCTCTGACTAAACTTACAGGTTTCCTAACTAACGACTGGGATCAGCCTAGTGCTGTCCTAGTCCCTGGTTTTAAATGTCCAAGCAAAATATAGCCACACAGGCTTTCTCTCACCGCACAGGGGTTCACTCTCCCTAGACAGTCCACACAGGTCTGCTTCCAGGCATGAGCTAACATCTAATGAAGCTGGGAGTTTCTTATAGAGGCCTAAATGAGCTGACAAGGTTCAGCTGGTCTCATCAACTCCCTGTCTGCACGACGCCCAGCCCTCTCCCTAGAGGTATGAGTCATCAATGAGCCCACTAGTCTCAGCTGGGCTTATACAACTCTCCACCTAGCTGTATAAATCGGCGTAAAGCCTGAATCTGGGCGAAATATATCTACCCCCCTGGATGCAACCAGGTGACTTTACCTTCCTGCTGTCACATACCCCCCCCTCTTGTTTTAACCTCGGGGTTGGAACACCAGCAATCAGGCATTCATGTACTCGAGACAAAGCATCCACATTCCCCATTTGAACGCCAGGGCGATGCTTTACTGTGAAGTTGAATTCCTGGAGGGCCAGGAACCACCTATTCACTCTTCTATTTGTTTCCTTGTTTTGAGCCATCCACTTTAACGGAGCGTGATCCGTAACCATGTCAAAGTGCCTACCTAGCAGGTAGTACCGAAGGGAATCTAGAGCCCACTTCACCGCTAAACACTCCTTTTCAACGGTGGCGTAATTTACCTCATGGGACTTCAACTTCCTGCTGAGGTAAATGACTGGGTGCTCTTCCCCGTTCCAGACCTGGGACAATACTGCTCCTAACCCCACATCTGACGCATCACTTTGTACGACAAAGTCTTTAGAGAAGTCGGGTGAGTACAACACTGGCTGGCTACATAAGGCTTGTTTCAAGAATTGGAATGCTGCCTCAGCCTCGGGGGTCCATTTAATCATGACCGACCCTTTCCCCTTCGTCAGGTTGGTTAGGGGCACAGCCTTAGAAGCAAAGTGGGGAATGAATCGCCGATAATACCCAGCGATTCCCAGAAAGGCTCGTACCTGCTTCTTGCTGTTGGGACGTGGCCAACTCTGGATGGCCTCGACTTTGTTGAGTTGGGGTTTTATTACTCCCCTCCCAATGGTGTACCCAAGATATTTGGCCTCCTCCTGCCCAATGGTACACTTCTTGGGGTTAGCCGTAAACCCTGCTTCCCGAACAGAGTCCAGGACTGCTTGCACTTTTGGCAGATGTGAGGCCCAATCTGTGCTATGGACAATTACGTCATCCAGGTAAGCCGCAGCATACTTCCGATGGGGCCTCAGCATCTGGTCCATTTTCCGCTGGAATGTGGCCGGCGCATTCTGTAACCCGAACGGCATTCTTTTATATTGGAACGCCCCGTCTGGGGTTACAAATGCGGTTTTCTCTTTGGCTGACTTGGCCAGGGGGATTTGCCAATACCCTTTTGTGAGGTCAAGAGTCGTCATGTATCGGGCTGTTCCCAGCCGGTCGATCAACTCATCTATACGTGGCATGGGGTAGGTGTCAAATTTTGTAACTTTGTTCAACTGACGAAAATCGTTACAAAATCGCCAGCTCCCATCCGGTTTAGGCACCAACACAATGGGACTAGACCAATCACTTTGGGACTCCTCTATCACCCCTAAGTTCAGCATTTTCTGTACTTCCTCCCGTATTGCCTCCCGTCGGGCCTCTGGGATCCGATAGGGTTTTAACTTCACCCTTTCACCGGGCGGGGTAATAATGTCATGCTCTACCCCAGATGTTTGTCCCGGCAGCTCAGAGAATACCTCCTTGTTGCGAAGCACAAACTCCTTAACCTCCTGTTGTTGGGGTTGTGACAAGGTGGCTGCGATTCCAACCTCAGGAATCACGCAACCAGTTTGAGCTGGTGACCAAGTGTCTGCGACTAGGGACTCTCTATCCCTCCAGGCTTTCAACAGATTAACGTGATAGATCTGTTCGGGCTTTCGCCTTCCTGGTTGTCTGACCTTGTAATTCACTTCGCTCACTTTTTCCATTATCTCGTAGGGGCCTTGCCATTTGGCAAGGAATTTACTTTCAACCGTAGGGACAAGTACCAATATCCTATCCCCCGGGGAAAAGGTACGGGTCTTGGCTCCACGGTTGTACACTCTCTGCTGTGCCAACTGCGCTTGGGCCAAATGTTCCTTCACGATGGGCATTACCTGTGCAATTCGATCTTGCATCAGGGCGACATGCTCAATCACACTCCTGTGGGGAGAACTCTCACTTTCCCAAGTTTCCTTGGCAATATCCAACAGCCCTCTTGGGTGTCTCCCATACAGTAACTCAAAGGGGGAGAATCCCGTAGAGGATTGGGGCACCTCCCTAATAGCAAACATCAAATAAGGAAGTAGACAGTCCCAATCCTTTCCATCCCTATCCACCACTTTCTTCAACATTTGTTTTAGGGTTTTGTTGAATCTTTCAACCAGCCCATCGGTTTGGGGGTGATACACAGATGTACGTAATTGCGTCACTTTGAACAATTTACACAGCTCCTTCATAACCCGGGACATAAAGGGTGTACCTTGGTCCGTAAGCAGTTCTTTACAAATACCCACCCGGCTAAAAACAAGAGATAGCTCTTTGGCTATGGTTTTGGCCGAGGTATTTCTGAGAGGGATCGCTTCTGGATAACGGGTGGCATAGTCCATTATAACCAATATGTACTGGTGCCCCCTAGCGGACTTTATTATAGGACCTACCAAATCCATTGCGATTCTCTCAAACGGGACCTCAATGATGGGTAGAGGGACCAGCGGGCTACGGAAGTGTGGCATCGGGGCCGACCTCTGACACACAGGGCAGGAGGAACAATAATTTTCTATGTCCTTCATCACCCCAGGCCAATAGAATCTCTGTAATACCCTCTCTCGGGTTTTCTCTGTCCCCAGATGACCTCCAAGAATGTGCCCATGGGCCAACTCCAACACCAACTTCCTGTAAGGTTTGGGCACCACCAGCTGCTCAACGGTTTCTTCTGCCCTTTTTGCCACCCGATACAGTAGGTCCTTCTCTACGCTGAAGTATGGGTAAGTGCAGGTATTATCTGGGTTCACTAACTCGCCATCTATTTTCACTACGTTTTCCCGTGCCTTTATTAGGGCGGGGTCTTTCAACTGTTCTGTGGCAAAGTTTTCCCTGTGAACCTCAAGATCAGAAAACTCCACAGACGGTAGGTTTTCGTCTGAGGAGGTGGGCTCCTCTCCAGTTTCTTGAGTCTCCCCTGCCAATACTGACAAGGGAAATTCGGGAGAGTCCTCACCACTCTCAGAGGAGTTCTGGCTATCATATTCCTGGTACATAGGGGCACCAGTGGGGGGCTCATGATCATCCCACAGTTCCCAGAACTTCGGAAAATCCCTTCCCACAATGGCGTCATGCGGTAACTGAGACACTAAGCCCACTGGATGAGAAAGGGTACCTTTGGGGGTCTCGAAACACACTGTAGTCACTGGATACTCTCGGGTGTCCCCATGCACACAAATAACGGCTACCTTGCTATTCCCAGAGACCTCTGTTTTAACTAACTCAGCCTTTATCAGGGTCACAAGGCTACCTGAATCCAGCAATACCACAACATTTCTACCATTAATACACATTTTGCATAAATGTTTCTCAGTTCCCCGAATGGCAGTGCATGCGACTGTCGCACACAGCGACTGACGTCTGCCCGTCAGAAAGTCACACTGCATGGGTTCCTCCAAAACCGGGCAATTTGCTGCAATATGTCCCGCTTGCCGGCAGCGGTAGCAAATGATCCTTCTTGCCGCCTCTTGAGCCGCTGATTTCCCAGGCTGTTCTCGCCAAACTTGGGGTAGAGCTCCCACCCTCTCACTCTCTCCACCCTTACCCCTTGGAATCATCTTATCCGCCCCTGGGGATGGTCTGGTCTTAGGGTGGAAAGTCCGAGTGTCTCTGGAAGAGGCCGTCAGGTTCTCTGTAGCCAAGTATTTCTCCACACGATCCACAAGACCATCGGCCGTCTCTGGGTCTCCATGGCTTACCCACTTTTGGATGGCAGTAGGAAGAGCTCTCAAAAACCGATCCATTACAACACGTTCCACAATCTTTGGTGCGGACAAAGTCTCTGGCTGTAGCCACTTTCTGCTCAGGTGAATGAGATCATACATTTGAGACCTGGGGGGTTTTCCAAGCTGGAAAGTCCAGTTATGCACACGCTGAGCCCGGACAGCCAGGGTGACACCCAGCCTTGCCAATATTTCAGCTTTTAGCATCACATAGTCTTTTGCTTGGTCAGGCTCTAGGTCATAGTAAGCTTTCTGCGATTCACCCGTTAACAGAGGAGCCACCAGTCCAGCCCACTGCTCCTCAGGCCACTTTTCTCTTTCAGCGGTCCTTTCAAATGTGGTCAAAAATACCTCTGGATCATCCTCTCCAGTCATTTTTGTCAATAAACGACTCACCCCAAAGGACGCGGTATTAGTGGGACGGCTTTCCTCACCGGTCTGCGGACGTTGCTGCATTACTGCTTCCATCTGTTGTTGTAGTCTCTGCTCTTGCTTCTGCAACAGGTCTATGAAGCGGGCCTCAGATTGCTGTTGGGCTTGTTGCTGAGCCTCCAGACTCTGTTGTAAAGTTGCAAGGCTCTGTTGATGAGCTTGCTGCTGGGCTGCAAGGCTCCTTTGCAAACCTGCATTTGTCTGCTGTTGATTGGCATTTGCTAGAGCCAGCTGTTTCAGTATCTCCTCCATGCTGGCTTAAAAAAAACTGCCCGCATTCTCCACCAACTGTGAGGGGGCTAGCTCGGCAGCGGGTATGTGTGACCCCCGGGATGGGCTCCCCACCCAAAAACAGGCCCAGCAGACGGAGGTTGTGGTTTTCAAAATCAAAAAAGGTGCGGTTTATTTTCTATTTACAGTGACAAAAACACAGCAAGGCAAAAAAAAACAAACACAAAATAAATCCTGGTCAACTTGACCTCTGACTAAACTTACAGGTTTCCTAACTAACGACTGGGATCAGCCTAGTGCTGTCCTAGTCCCTGGTTTTAAATGTCCAAGCAAAATATAGCCACACAGGCTTTCTCTCACCGCACAGGGGTTCACTCTCCCTAGACAGTCCACACAGGTCTGCTTCCAGGCATGAGCTAACATCTAATGAAGCTGGGAGTTTCTTATAGAGGCCTAAATGAGCTGACAAGGTTCAGCTGGTCTCATCAACTCCCTGTCTGCACGACGCCCAGCCCTCTCCCTAGAGGTATGAGTCATCAATGAGCCCACTAGTCTCAGCTGGGCTTATACAACTCTCCACCTAGCTGTATAAATCGGCGTAAAGCCTGAATCTGGGCGAAATATATCTACCCCCCTGGATGCAACCAGGTGACTTTACCTTCCTGCTGTCACAATCTATACACATTGATAAGATCCAAATGTGATAAGTGCACGTTAGCTCCAGAAGCAGCTGCAGATACCTATCTCTGCCAGATAGCAACACAGTCCAAAATTATGTATGCACACAGACAGTAAAACAGTCCTCTTCATAAATTTCAAAAGTAAACGTTCTGCTCTTCATTTAGATGTCAGTGTCCCCCACATGTGTCCCCACTCACCAGATCCTTTAACCCCTACAGGGGTAAACAGCTTAAAGGAATATCCGGATCACACCTCCACAGGGGAGATATCAGCTGGGCTAGTTCTTCCTATAATTTGTGGAGTTCCGTGGAAGGGAGGATTCCCAATTACCTCATAGGTGCAGACAAAAAGAGAGAGAGGCTTCCATAGTGCAGATGAAAAAAACTTCTGGCTTTATTAAAAAATATATTTAAAAACATACAATGCAGCAAAGTCTGCAATAGACAAGCTACACGCCAAAGGAACAAACAAAAACGGACAGCCTAATAGGCGGAGCTACGTCATACGCATACCACGCTAACCCAGAAGTACTGCTGGAACGCATTTGGAACGCATGCAGCGTTACCAGCTGGTACTGACCGCTGCTTATATACGAAATTGAGGACTGCTGTGCTGTCCGTTTTTGTTTGTTCCTTTGGCGTATTTAAATCTAGAGGGATGTCTGAGCCAGTAGTTGGGCTCAGATGGTTGATAATTACATTTAAATTACATTTACATTTAAATTTGCCTCTGTCTCAGTTCTGTTTTACCTGGTAGTGATTTCCCTTTTTGCCTGTAGGTGGTATTACCACCTCAGGCACCTGTTGGAACATGGGCAGATCATGGTGTATTGAGTGGACCTTCTCGGCAGTGGTATAGTGGGAGTGGTCAACCCGCTGTGCCTGCTGGGAGGGGATATTTAAGGGGCAGATGCCATTGATTGGGGTTCATTCGTGCCCGCCCCGCAGCCCTTGGGGTGCGAGGTGTGTGTGTGGTCCTGGTCTCGGGCCATGTTGGCCCGAGGCTGCATCGCTACTTAGTAGGCCCCGCTAGCCTGGCTGGGGCCTATATCCAGAGAAGGGATCCCAAGCTTTCCATTCAAATGGAGAGGAAGAATCTTAGTGAAGAAGTCAAGGGAGGATCTGCCCCGGAGGAGACCGGCACAATACTGCTGTCTCGGGAGAGGCCTGGCAACTACAGTAAGGAGGGATCCATTATGCTACGAGCCCTACAGTTCGCCGGATCGGCTTAAAGGTTCTTAAAACTGTACGGCTGGAAGTTTGGAACTTTGAAATCCTGTGGCAGAGGGTTCCTGGACTATCCAATTGATTACTTTAACACAGGTCTGTGGAAGAGACTTTGTACACTTAAAACAGGTCTATGGCAGAGACCCAACTCATCTTGGGCAGTTTGTGGCAGAGACTGCCCTTGTGCTGATCCGTGAGTCATCCCGGCTGCTAGGCCATGTGAGAGGGGACTATCCGGGTGACCAATACCCACTCTAACATTGAGAGTGGCGAGTGACTTTGAACTTCTACCTTTGTCAACTTTTAGTGGCGAGTCCCTGAACTTTCCCCTGCTCTTCTATACCTTCTACTTCTCAACGTTTTCCGCATATGAAAAATAAAGCCTAACTGTTTGAGGTTTTACATCGGTGTGGACATTGCATTACTACAGACTTTCCTACCCGGACAACGCAGCTGAAGAGGTAACGTGCAAAACCCAAAACTAATCAGCGGCCCTGAACAGGGTATTGCTACGCAAGCTAGATCATTGCACCCATGATCCACTGATTCTAGTTGCAATGCTTTGCAGCCTTCAATACAAAAAAATAAAAAATAATAATAATAAATGCACATTTTTTAATTATTAATTTTGTTACGTTATTTATTTGCAAAATATGCCCTTAGATTTTATTCTGTGCATTTAGATGTTTGCCTGGAATTCATTAAATCAGCTCATTCATTAGAGGCAGTCAGTAGTACTGGGGCATGCAGGAAGATTGGTAGTTGGGCGCCAGTCACAGTCTACATAGAAAGTCTGTGGTTATTGCCTTTTTGAGCTGCTGATAGCTTAAAATCAGAAAGAGCGGCATTCTAGACCTTAACAAGACAGTCACAACCAAAATGTAGACATGGATAAATTAGGCTCACAAAACCATCATACTACTGTATGATATGTATTTTCTGCAAAGCTCTTTTAAGATGTGAATACAAAGGCAGGGTAGAATATGGGTCTTTAAATCAAGAGTTCATCATATCAATATACAATTAATTTTATTTTATAGCATTCATGAAATATTTTTACCATTGCAGACTATAGCAAGTTAGAGAAAAACAGAAACATCCAGAAACAAGATTATTGTGATCCAGATTTCAATACAGCCTTCTTACCTAGGCAACATTGTTATTTTAGTGTTTGCTAGTGACAAGGAAACTTTGTGTTGCTACCTTTGAATGAAGTAAGAAAAGAGCTGAACACTGTTTTCAAAAACAAACAAAAAGAACTTAAGCCGTGTACACACGATCGGTTTTACCGATGAAAACAGTCCGATGGACTGTTTTCATCGGACGAACCGATCGTTTATGGGCCCCATCGGTCTTTTTTCCATCGGTGTGAAAAAATAGAACATGTTTTAAATTTATCCGATTGGGAAAAAAACCGATAGCAAAATCCGATCGTCTGTGTGGAAATCCATTGGATAAAAAACCCACGCATGCTCAGAATCAAGTCAACGCATGCTCAGAAGCATTGAACTTCATTTTTCTCGGCTCATCTGAGTGTTTTATGTCACCGCGTTTGAAACGGTCCGTTTTTTGACTGATGGTGTGTGGGCAAGACTGATGGAAGACAGTTTCATCGGATTTCCGATGGAAAAAAAACATTGGATTAGAATACATAGGATATCCGATCGTGTGTACAGGGCTTAAGAGGTTAAAAATAGGAAATTAAACTGAATAGGTCACAAAAGCAAGGCAAGCAAATAAAGGAGAGATCCCAAAAGAGGCCGTTATATCTAATCCCAGCTACTACATAGATTTCTGTATTACTATTATTGAGCAAAAACCAGAATACATGCAGAGTCATAGCATCCCATAGCAAAGTTGTTAGCTACAGTATGATAAACAAAGACCACTTCAAAGACTCAGATAAAAAAAACAAAAACATTCATTTCATTTTTTTTTCTAAATTATTCTTACATTTATTCAGTCCTTTCTCAAGCCTCTTGTAAATTAACCAGTTTGAGACCTTGGAAAAATAAGGCACCACTTAAAAATCATCTAAATTCCTAGGGCCTAACTTTTTCCCTGGACCTAACTAGCGTTATCCTCCTCTCTCACTTTGGCTATGCTGCCATTATATTCAGACATGCCCTGTGTCTCAGAACCTGCTGCAGCATCTCCTGTGTAAATACTGCCTTGCATCATTAACATAATGTTAAATGTTAAAAAAAAGTATATAATGCTTCACAAAACATCAGTTAAAGCAAGTGTTCCTATTGGCCCTTCTCCCCTTTAAAGTAGAACTAAAGGAAAAACTTTTTTTTTTCATTTTGGATAGAGCAAGGGAAGGTCATAACCCCTGTCATTTTTTGTCACCTATGTCCCATTTCACTGAATTCCCTTCACTTCCTGTCCCATAGCCAAAACAGGATGTAAGAGGAAATCCCTCCAATGTGTCACCAGGGTCACCCTATTACTGTTCTAATGTCAACCCAAAATGTGGGATCTTTTTTTTACTTTACCTTCAATGATAATACTAGCTTGGACTTGGAGCTTGTGGACTTCTGGTTTTGTAGATTGGAACATGTCTTCCACAATCTTAACCCTGTTAGGAAGATGTTGTAAATCTAAACTGTAAGACACTAAAGGGGTTGTAAACCCTCATGGTTTTTCACCTTAATGCATTCTATGCATTAAAGTGAAAAACCTCCTGTGCTGCAGCTGCCCCCCAGAGCCCCCCTTTTACTTACCTGAACCCAGTCTTTACAGCGATGGGGATGAGCACACCAGCTCCAACTGGTGTCTCTGGTTCTCATTGGATAGATTGATAGCAGCAGGAACCATTAGCTACCGCTGCTGTCAATCAAATCCAATGACACGGGAGCCAGGGGCGGGGCCCGGGTCTTGCTGTTTGTGTCAATGGATGCAGCAGCAGGACTCAGGAGCGCACCCGCACGAGTGCCCCCAGGGAAAGCGCTTCTATGTCAGGGGAACTCGAGAAGAGGAGGAGACAAGAGCACCGCAGAGGGACCCCAGAAGAGGAGGATCTGGGCCACTCTGTGCAAAACTCTTGCACAGAGGAGGTAAGTATGACATGTTTGTTATTAAAAAAAAAAAAAAACAAGACTTTACAACCCCTTTAATTTTAGCTTGGGAGGTGTCAAACACTTTTTTATATAACTAAGCATGAGTCTGTTTTAGCTGGAATGAATGTGATGCAATTCTTCCAGGATTAACTGTATGTCTATTATCTTCTGAACCATATTATGCAGCTTTTGGCCCTGGTATGCATAATTACTTGTACCTTTGGCAGGGTTAGTTGTGCCAGGGTTAAGGGTAGTAGGTTTGCTGTTTCTGGGTTCCGATCATGTGACTGGTGTAGCCTCATGGGTTTGTTTGCTGTTTGGCCTGGCAGTTAAATGGACCCTATCAGAGATAAGGGTAAATTCCTTGTCCAAGGATATGTTTAGGTGGTGAATTGTGGTGCTAGGGTCTAGGAACATTCTTAGGGATTTGGAGGCTGAAACCATAAGCACCCATCTACAGTAGGTGTGTAAAAAGTAGACATAGCAGGCTCAGGTGGGATCAAACTGGCGCCTGTGAGTGGAGGTTTAGAAATGACTGCAGTCCTCTCCTTGGATATCCCTGTGTAGTGTGGTAAGGAATAAAAGTGTGGTTGGGTGGATGCCATGCCACCTGTCAGTGTTGTCTGTGGATGCCAGCTTTGGGAGTTGGGTAGAGAAGCTGGTTGGGCAGGTCCTCTGTCAGATGCAAGTGGTGGTGAGTTTTCTGGCAGAAACAGCTCTCTGGTGCCATCTTTGAGTCATGTTGCAGGGGGTTCTCTTCAGGGTGGTCAAAGTATGTTTTAATGGCACAGGTGATGGTGAAAACCTTCTGCAGGGGACCCAATTGTTTAGAGGCACGGGCTTGTCTGATTGCCTGTTTTTGTAAGGTTTTGGGATGCTGAAAGGCTGTATATACCTAAACTGACATGTAAAATTATTATGGTTTATAAGTGGTATACACATTTAAGAGCTAAAGTGGTTAAAGTGTATCTATTATATTTTTTAATATACAGTGTATAACCACTTAATGTATGGGGAACAGTTAAAACCACTGTCAAATTCTTATTACTGCCTGTGATCACACTAAGAAAAATCAACCTTTCTATCTGGGATGGTTACCATTTTCACTATCCAGACACTTTTACCCTCTTCCAGTCTAGGCAAATTTAAACTCCCAGCGCTGTCACATTTTGATTGACAATTACTCAATCATGCAACACTGTACTCAAATTGAATTTTTAGAATTTCTTTGTGACTCCAAGGTATTTTCTAGGAGGCATAATATTTCTTTTGAAAATGTAATTTTTTGCCACAAGCTTTTGGAAAATGCAGGGAAGAAAATGAAAATGTATTTTTTTTCACAAAGTTTTCAATTAATAGGATATTTCTAACATACATCATAGGCATACTTAGAATTACTCCCCAAAAACATATTCTGCTACTCTTCCCAAATATGATGATACCACATGTGTGAGATTTTCAGAGCCTAGCCACATAGAGAGGTCCAAAATTAAAGGAGAACTTTCAGGCATTCTAGTGGCATAAATTACACATCTAGTTTCCCAACTACCAATCACATTTTTGAAGGCCCTGGAGGACCAGAACAGTAGAAATACCCTCCAAATGACCACATTTTAGAAAGCATACACCCCAAGGTATTTTTTAACCACTTCAGCCCCGGAAGATTTGGCTGTTCAATGACCAGGCCATTTTTTGCGATACGGCACTGCGTCGTTTTAACTGACAATTGCGTGCTAGTGCGACGTTGTATCCAAACAAAATTGACGTCCTTTTTTTCCCACAAATAGAGATTTCTTTTGGTGGTATTTGATCATCTCTGCGGTTTTTATTTTTTGCGTTATAAACAAAAAATGAGCGACAATTTTGAAAAAAAACACAATATTTTGTACTTTTTGCTGTAATAAATAGACCCATTTTTTTTTTTTTAAAAAACAATTTTTTTCCTCGGTTTAGGCCAATATGTATTTTTCTACATATTTTTGGTAAAAAAAAATTTAAAAAGCGTATATTGATTGGTTTGCACAAAAGTTATAGTGGCTACAAAATAGGGGATAGATTTATGGCATTTTTATTATTTTTATACTAGTAATGGCGGCGATCTGCGATTTTTATCAGGACTGTGACATTATGGTGGACATATTGGACACTTTTGACACATTTTTGGGACCAATGACATTTATACAGCGATCAGTACTATAAAAATGCACTGATTACTGTGTAAATGTCACTGGCAGGGAAGGGGTTAACACTAGGGGGCGATCAATGGGTTAACTGTGTTCTCTATGTGGGTGTTCTAACTGTGGGGGGAGGGGACTGACTATAGGAGATGACAGATCGAGGTTCCCAGCTCGTAAAAACTCACAATCTCTCTCCTCTCCTCACAAAACTGGGATGTGTGTGTTTACACACACACATCCCTGTTCTGCCTCTCGTGCCCGCGATCGCGCGTGGCCGGTGGTCATCGCGTCCGCTGTCCACGAGCAATGGCACCCCCGCTGTGCAGCAGGCGCGCGCGCCTGCTATCCCGCTTAAAGGTAGCCGACATACAGCTACCACAGCTCCCAGGATCGTGCCGACCTGCCGCAGTATAATGATGGCAGCTGGTTGGCAGGCAGTTAAGGAGTCTTTTGGAGATTTCACAAAATGCAGAGAAAATTTTTATGATTTTATTTTTACACAAAGTTAGCAATTTAATAGGATATTTTTCACATGCAGCATAGGCATTACACTTCAAAACACATTCTGCTACATCTCCTGAGTATGGTGATGATATATATGTGAGACTTTTTCACTTTCTGGGCTGATTATATTATTATTATACAGGATTTGTATAGCGGCAACAGTTTTCACAGCGCTTTACAATGTAGAGGGGGGACAGTACAATTACAATACAGTTCAATACAGAAGGAATAGGAGGCCCCTGCTCATAGAGCTTACAATCTAAAGGGAGGGGGTACAAAAGGCAATAGCTTCAGTGGATGATCTGATGGAGGTGATTATATACCAGACATTGTATTTTGTGCATAACACAAATCAACCAATTTTGTCAAAACCAATGTACTGTAATGGTCACCTCTATATGAGTGATCAGGACAATACAATGCATCCTCACTACCTGTCTAAAGCTCTCTGAAGAGCAATCCGAACATGGATTGCTCTTCATAGAGCATCCCACATGTGAACAAATCCTTTTGGTGACACTATGACAGGTATAGCGGTAATAAAGGACACTGTAATTGGTGTGGTAGTGATCATGGACATTGTAACTGATGTAGCGGTGATCAGGGACAATATGACTGGTGCAGCAGTGATCAGGGACAATAGGACTGGTGCAACTGTAATTAGGGACAATATAACTGGTGTGGCGGTGATTAGGGACAATATGACCAGTGTGGCGGTGATTAGAAATAATATGTAAAAAAAAAACAAGAAAAATGTTTTTTCCAATTTTTTTGTTTTTTCAGATTTTTTTTCATTTGTTTTACATTTTGTCACCAGAGCAGTGCAGTGTTACCATTTTTTACACTTTGATTTCTTATTACAGTGATGAGTACTGTACCAAGCAATCTGTAAAACTTTGTAACCTTGTCTACTACTGTGATGATGTGATTGGTCATAGCTATCACATGGTACAGGGCTGCTGTGATTGGCCCTGGTACCATGTGATTGCTGTCATCAATCACAGAGCTCACACAGTAGTAAACAATGACATCATTGTTTACTATTGTGACTGCAATTGCTGTGATTGGTCACAGTGATCACATGGTACCAGAGCCACTCACAGTGGACACAACAGGTCACAGATCACGCCGTTGGGCGCTCTGGGGAGTGCACACCAGCGGCCGATGTGACAGTACATATGGGTACAACGCTGCTCCTATCGCGCCATTTTTATACATGGGCTGGACGGGAGACAGTTAATGAGGACACTGTTATGGAGACAATTTTCCTAGTGGGAAGTTCCACTCTCTTTAGAACGATTTCCTCTGGCTTCCAACTGTAACTTTCTGACAGGTAGTGGAAGAAAATCTCCCCAACAGGACACAGATTTAGAACAAAAAAGATTGGATTCTAACCAATCTGTACTAAATCCAAAACAAAAGATACATATTTTGTCTTAGATACACTTTTAGAGATAACACCTTATCCCATAAGATTGAGGTTTTTATATACATGATCCGTTGCTCATGCTGTTTGCTTTTTCTGTTTCTGCTGCATAGTGATGGATGAACAGATTGAGTCTGTTGTGTCATGGAATTTGGCTATTCAGAGACCGCCTATACTTGATTCTCATGAGTGTTAAGGACTGCTAACCAACATACAGTTCGTTATTTCTGCTAGTTACTGTTACGTGAACTCTCTTAAGCCTCGTACACACGACCGGTTTTCTCAGCAAGAACCAGCAAGAAAATTGCTGGCAGAGCTTTCTTGCCGAGTAAACCATGCGTGTGTACGAGGCTTTCAGGTTTCTCATCAAGAAAACTGGCCAGAATCTCGACGAGAAAAATAGAGAACCTGCTCTCTATTTTCTCGTCGGGATAGTCGGCCTGTTTCCCGACAAAAAACCTGAGAGTGTGTACGTTTACCTGTCGCCGTGGAAACTCGCGCATGCTCGAAATGACTTTGACGCATGCGCGGTAGCTTCCTAGGCATAGGTAGGGTGTAGCAAGATGGCGGCAACGGCATCAAATGTGACAAGCGCAGCTCGTCATAGTCGATGACGTCACCGCGTTCGTTTCCATTCAAAAGAACGGCGGTTCTTTTGAATCAAGCGTGTATACACTCGGCCGGGACAAGATTCTTGTCAAGAATCTCGTCAGGGAAAAACTATTGTTTTTTTCCTGACGAGATTCTCGGTCATGTGTACTAGGCTTCAGACTAAAGCCCCGTACACACGGTCTGACTTTTTGCCAACAAACTTAATTTTGAGCAAGTTTGCCAAAAAATCCGACCGTGTGTTTGCTCCATCGGACAAACTTTTTTGGTTTTCATCGGACAAAAGTTCGGTCTGCAAACGGACAAACTTTTGGCCGACAAAAGTCAGATGGAGCAAAGTCCGACCGTGTGTACAGAAAACCATCGGACTTTTGTCCGATGGACAAAACAAATAATGTTAAAATCAACCAACAATAACAGAAGTTGACCAAAGGTTGGCGGTAAAGAGCAGAAAAACCACATGATGCTGGAAAAAGGTTAGGGAAAGTTTGCAGAAAAGTCCTGTGGTGTGTATGCCATGGGTGTGCCCGGCCAACTCCGTTCGGACAAAAATCCACGGAAAAGTCAGATGGAAGTCCGACCGTGTGTACGAGGCTTTAGACACAGATCAATGGAAGGGGCTTTAATGTCTATAGAATATTGCATGTTGCTAAACAGGGAGGCACACTAAAGTCAAAATGGACAATTAAACCTCAAAATTACTAAAGGGAGCACAGCTTACCTACTAATTAAATTAGGTTTTCATTGTCACTTTTGCTAAGTTGATGATCGAAAAAAAAAAACCTGCTTGTGATGTAGAGAAATTCTCAAATGCCTTCATCACAAGCTCCTTTATATTCAACAAATAAGAATAGTCTAATCTAAAAAAGAAAGATAATAAACAGTAATTAGAAATTCCTCCCAACCCTCAATTCGATTTAAACCAGCTTTGGAAAATGATTGCCATATACGGAGAATATGCAGGCTTCAAGAAATACATTTGCTTTGGCCATGCGTGGTAATCTCTAGGTTATGGTTGCAGTGGATTACCAGCAACTCATGTTATATTGAACTCATGGATAGGCTTTGAACAATAATGTATTTACATATTCATTATTCAACCCACTTCCCGTGAGCCCAGGATGCTTCCTTTGGGGTCTTATCATTAGGCCATCCTGGACTCACAGAGAAATGATGTAGAGATTGGCACACCTAATTACTGTTGTAATAAACTGTTGTAATGTGACATAAGTTTTTGCAGCATTCATGGCCAACCTACCACCAGAGGAGGAGAACCTTTAATATTAAATGTGTGGGGTGGGGGGGATCAGTTTTGCTTTCAGTGTTTCTTCTGAAAACTGTGAAGATGAATTGATCTAGAGTGTCTGCAGCTACATTAAGTGAGGACTAGTATTAAAGCTCATTTAGTGCTTGATAAAAATATGTAAATGGCATTGCCTGGCCACCGATTCACAGATTTAAAAAGCTGAACTTCAGACAAACAGATAAATACACATGAAATGCATACATGCAAGCTGTTTTATCTGCAAAATGATTTTTTTTCCAGTCATCCAGTCCTGAGATTTGCACAGCACATTTTTACCTTTCCTTCATTATTCTCCGCCTCTCCGTTTAGATGTCAGAAGTAAGGAAAGTAAGCACTATCCAAATAACTTGAAATATATTTTCAGCTTAGGAGTCTCTCTCTACACCCATGAAATAATGCTGGATCAATAAGCAAGCACCATCAATGTTACATGAGAGAGTGAGTCACATGGCCTTCTATACAAAGATGAACCAGGTATTTTCTTCACTCCCAGCAGCTGGAAAGAATAGTGGGGGTTGGCAGAAAAGTGAATATGTTCTGCAGGGGAGTAAAGCTTGAAAGGGATCCTGATGCACCGTGTTTTTGACGGTCAGACTTTTGTGTGACCGTGTGTATGCAAGACAGCTTGAGCGGACAATCCGTCGGAACTCCATCGGATAATCCGGCGGACTTTCTTCCGACGGACAGTCGGGTCGTGTGTACAAGGCATAAGAGTGATCTTTTTCATTTTAACCTAACCTACTAAAGGGTGTAGAAAATTTTCTTTCTTCACTTAGATGTTAGATTACAGAATAAGAACCAAGACCTGTTTTAAACATTTATTTTTTATAGTGTTACTTTTTCTTGGGTGTGCACATGCATACAACACAGGACCTGAAAAAATGCAACAAATGTTTGTGGAAGTTTTTCTTTTTAGTTTCAATTGTTTGTTGCGCATATTTTATGGGTGTTTGTGGAAGTTTTAGATGACTATCAAATTTACTTTTTTTTTTCTGCCAAACTTTCAAGCCCAGTACTGTAGTTCAATTTTCCCTCTTCCTCTGTCAATGAATAAAAGCATCATTTTAGTCTGTTCAAACTAATACACAATCTATTTTATTTTTAGAAGCAAAATGAACAAGAAAATAATTACAGCACCTTTCTCTCCACAAGAAGGATAATACTTCTTTCTACTCCGGTGATCAATAAGAAAATGCTTCTCATGATTCATTTTTTTAAGCTCGATACAAGACGCAATTTGCTTGACAATTATGAACGATCTTTTATCTAGCACAGCTCGGCGAGTCCTGCAATTATGTATTATTGCTTTGCGTCTCAGCTGGGCACTGATTGGCTCAGCTGACATTTTTTTTCTTTGTATCCCTAAAGACGCTGATTTTGCTGATCAATTTGGTCGTGTCGTGGTAGCTGTAATCAAAGTTGGATAGAAGACAGGTAAGGAGTTCAGAATCGTCTCTGGGAAGTTTCCAAGTAATTACACTTGTTTTTTATTGATTGATAAACATCTATAAACTCATTTGTAGGGAAAGATTTAGTGGATCGTAGGGTTATTAGTTGTACAACACCCACTTATAATACATTTTCAGATAAAAAAAAAAAACATTTTGTTTTGTGCAAGAACAAAAGCTTAAATGTGATATAAATGTGCATTCAGCACAGTATATCCTGTAAACCATCACAAATTATATTGTGGATATGTGTAGGAATTTCCAAAAAGGGGGTACTGGAAATTAGCCCAAATTTCTGCAACTATGTACATTTAAAGGTAATGCGGAAACTGTGTGCAAAAATTCCTTCTAGGGATGGTCACAGTGGAGTGGAAACATGGAATGACTAAGGCCTCGTACACATGATATGCTCACTGCTCACTGTATTAAATTCTGCATAACCTGGTTCATCAGTCCAACAAAGAGACCAATCCAAACACCCCAATATGTTTCACTCAGCAAAGAGCTATGATTAAAGTAGAACTATAAGATTTTTCTCTCATTTTGGGTAGAGTAATGGAGGGCTATAACCAGGCCTGGACTGGGACAAAAAAAAGGGTCGGGCATTTTAGACTGAGCAGCCAACTTTTCAAGGGACGGAGGGGGGGGAATGATCAGTGCCCCTTTACAGTGCAGTCCCCTTTATATTACAGTGTCCCAGTCCTATTGTGGCCATACAATGGCAGTACTGTCTGTCTCCTTTTGTGCCCAGACTGCCCAGTGACACTGACCTGCTCTCTTTCTGGTGGTACGGGTACAGTGTGGCTCTCTCCGGTGGTGCGGTACAGCTTGGCTCTCTCTCTTGTGGTGTGGGTACAGTGTGGCTCTCTCTGTTGGTGCGGTACAGCATGGCTCTCTATCTGGCGGTGCGGTACAGCGTGGCTCTCTCTCTGGTGGTGCGGTACAGTGTGGCTCTATCTGGTGGTGCGGGTACAGCGTGGCTCTTTCTCTCTGGTGGTGCGGGTACAGCGTGGCTCTCTCTCTGGTAGTGTGGTACAGCGTGGCTCTCTCTCTCTGGTCGTGCGGGTACAGCATGGCTCTTTCTGGTGATGTGGGTACAGCGTAGCTCTCTCTGGTGGTGCGGGTACAGCGTGGCTCTCTCTGTTGGTGCGGTACAGCATGGCTCTCTATCTGGCGGTGCGGTACAGCGTGGCTCTCTCTCTGGTGGTGCGGTACAGTGTGGCTCTATCTGGTGGTGCGGGTACAGCGTGGCTCTTTCTCTCTGGTGGTGCGGGTACAGCGTGGCTTTCTCTCTGGTGGTGCGGTACAGCGTGGCTCTCTCTCTGGTAGTGTGGTACAGCGTGGCTCTCTCTTTCTGGTCGTGCGGGTACAGCATGGCTCTTTCTGGTGATGTGGGTACAGCGTAGCTCTCTCTGGTGGTGCGGGTACAGCGTGGCTCTTTCTGGTGGTGCGGGTACAGCGTGGTTCTCTCTGGTGGTGCAGGTACACCGTGGCTCTCTCTGGGGGTGCAGGTACAGCGTGGCTCTCTCTGGTGGTGCAGGTACAGTGTTTCTATCTCTGGTGGTGCTGGAGCTATTAGTTCCCCCAGCACAGTCCTCTCTTTCGTTTTCCATGTCTCCTGTAGTAGCTGCTACAAGCACTCCTCAGCTTGTTTCCGGGTTTTCACTTTCACCCCAGCAAAGTGCATACTGGGGACTGCAGTCTGCTCTCTGCTGCTAACAATTGGGCCACCTATCTCTGGGACTACATTTCCCATGATGCCCCTCTAGTTGCTTATGATTGGCCCTCCGCTGTGGCCAATGCAGAGGGAAAACGAACAGACAGGAAAGCCTTCTCTTCCCCTGCTGCCAACATGAGAAGGGGAGGAGGGCGAGGGGGAATATCGTGACAACAGCCTGCAGCTCTCACCACCGTGCGGAAGCTCTTGCCTGGAGGAGGAGAGCGTAACTGTTAGCACGGCTCTGAGGCTGAGCTGTGTGTAAGAGGGACACACAGCTCAGCCCATGCAGCCGTCAGTTCCGCCAGAGATGACACAGGCACGGCCGCATGGCGGTAGGCGAGCGGTGGCCGCAGCCTGTGTTACTCATGTTCAGGCCGCGGTCGCCGCTTACCTCCCGCTGTGCGGCCTGATCATCAACAGCTCACGGAGCGGGTGGCCCCGGCCCACCGGGCAAATGCCCGATTTGCCCTATGGCCAGTCCGGGCCTGGCTATAACTCCTGTTTACCTTGACTTCCTGTCCCATAGCCAAATAGGAAGTGAGAGGAAATCCCAGAAAATTAAGGGAATCCCTTGGGGACCCCCAGTCCACCAGAACTAGTGTCCCAATTGGAACATTTCCCCTCTATTACTTTTCTGGGTACAACCCAAAATTTGGGATTTTCTTTTACTTTCACTTTTATTGCTAATGGTAAACAGGACACATAGAGAGGGTGAATCTCCATAACAGGGACACAGATGCCAAAAAAAAACAGCTGTCTAGGTCCATGTTGGAACCAATGACAGAATATATGGAAGGTGGAGGCTCCTTAACAACCAATTTAAAGAACTAGGCTGCAAGTTTAAGGGAAGGACCACCAAGGTGATATTCCCTGAAATATTGCCTGTGCCATGCGCAACACAGGAAAGGCAGGGGGTGATTAGAGAGCTGAATGCATGGCTAAAGACCTGGTATAAGGAATAAGGATTTGGGTTTTTAGAGCACTGGGCTGACTTTTCATTGGGGTGCAAACTATACGCTAAAGATTGTTTGCATCTAAATGGAAGAGGGTCTACTGTGCTGGGGGAGAGGTTTATGGGAAGGCTGGAGGAGTATTTAAAGGGACACTTGCAAAAAAATAACAAACATGTTATACTTACCTCCACTGTGCAGCTTGTTTTGCACACAGTGGCCCCGATCCTGGCCTTCTGGGGTCCCTCGGCGGCTGTCTTGGCTCCTTCCCGCAAGGACTCCACACCTTCATGCGAGCGAGCTTGCATGGTGTGGAGTTATTGTGGGCGTGCTCCCGTGATACAGCTGTGGCCATAGCCGCCGACTGTATCACTCGGCCCCGCCCCCCGGTGCGCCGCGTCATTGGATGTGATTGACAGCAGCGCCAGCCAATGGCTGCGCTGCTTTCAATCCATCCAGTGTAGCCAATCGGCGGCCAGGCTGAGAACCGAGGAGGATGACGGGGACGAGCGCGGGACTTTTGAGGGGCCAGGTAAGTAAAACGGGGCACGGGGGGGCGGTATTGTCGGATATTTTTTCACCTTAATGCATAGGATGCATTAAGGTGAAAAAACATGTACCTTTACAACCCCTTTAATCTAGGATTGTGGGGGAGGGTGAATTGGATTATAATGGGTAGACAGATCAGACAGGGGTCAACCCCTATTGGTGGATGGAATGGGGAAAAATGTGGGGAGGGGGAGCTATGGCAGATGATATGAAGGTTCCTATGTTCCAATCAACCATGGGAAATGGTACTATTTGTACTAAAATAAAAAATATGCAACATACGTTTTTTTGAAAATGTGACAATCAATTAAAGTGTTTGTTCACCAATGCCAGAAGTCTGCCAAGCAAAATAGGTGAGTTGGAAGCTCTGGTGCACAAGGAGAACTATGATCTAATTGGTATTGCTGAATCTTGGCTTCATTCTTCTAATGACTGAGGAGACGGGTGGTGGTGTCTGTCTATGCGAGAAGTGATCTCAAAGCGAGTGTGAAAGAGGACCTAGTTGATGGAGAGTGTGATGAGTCTGAAGCATTATTGGTGGAACTGTACATGGGTGTACATACCACAAAGGTTGTCATTGGAGTTTGTTAAAGACCTCCCAGTGTTAGTGAGGAGGTGGAGACTCAGCTCCTTGCACAGATGGAAAGGGCTGCAAGAGCTGGGACAGTGATAATAATGGGGGATTTTAACTACCCCAAAATGGATTTTAACTACCCGACTGGAGTAATGGCACTGCTGGGACAGTTAACCACTTCAGCCTCGGAAGGATTTGCCCACTTAATGACTAGGCTATTTTTTGCGATACGGCACTGCGTCACGTTAACTGACAATTGCCCGGTCGTGCAAAGCTGTGCCCAAACAAAATTTATGTCCTTATTTTCCCACAAATAGAGCTTTCTTTTGGTGGTACTTGATCACCTCTGCATTTTTTTTCTCATTTAAAAGTTTATTGATGATAACGGTTATACAGTAAACGTACAAGTATACATTTGTTGACAATAATGTGATTATAAGTAGGCTTGTTTAGTTGGTTACATAGTAGATAAAGCACAGTATCAACAGTATCTTATTGTCAGGTACTCGGAAACGTATACCCTAGTTCGGGGAATGTTAAGAGTATTGTAGTGCAGAATAGAATAAAAGAGTAATGCCGCATACACACGACCGTTTTTCACATCGTTAAAAATGCAATTTTTTAAATTGGGCATTAAAAACGATCGTGTGTAGGCTCCAGAGAATTTTTAATGACGTGAAAAATGGCCTAAAAAAAATGATAACATGCTCTATTTTTTCACGTCGTTTTTTTTAACGACGTGAAAAATGATAGTGTGTATGCTTTTACGAGGGGAAAAAAAATGTGCATGCTCAGAATTAAGTATGAGACGGGAGCGCTCGTTCTGGTAAAACTAGCGTTCATAATGGAGATAGCACATTCGTCACGCTGTAACGGACCGAAAAGCAAGAGGCTTAAAAGCGCGAATCGTCGCTCAACAAACTTTACTAACATGAAGGGTGGCGCCATTCGAATGGAAATTCCCCTTTATAGTGCCGTCGTACGTGTTGTACGTCACTGCGCTTTGCTCGAGCATTTTTTTTAATGAACATGAGTATGCAAGACAGGCTTGAGAGGAAACAAGAAAAATCACGTCGAGAAAAACGTTGTTTTTGAAAATGACATTAAAAACGATCGTGTGTACGCGGCATTAGAGTGGTCAGAGAATAGATTTGAGTTGGGTAGGGGGGGGGGTTGGGGGGAAGGGATTGGAGCAGGGAAGAAGGGGAAGGAGAGAAAGGTAGTAGTTTCAATCCAATACAGCATTTTAGTTTGTTTATAGTAAACCTAAATAGGTAGAAGATATTTTAAGAAGCAGTAGTGTGTCTTTTATTGTAATTTTCAGGACATCCGTTAGTCAATGTTCATTTATTGTTTTGGATATATGCATTAAATGGGTCAGGGTTATAAGTCCCCTATTGGGGGTAAAGTAAGGCATAATCTGTTCGCCCTCAAATCCTCATATTCCTGTGAATATTTAAAGGCAAACCAGGGATACCAGGTCTTGTGATATCGTTCGATTGAGTCATTGGACTGTGCTATTGTCTCCTTCATGTCACATATGTCCGTAATTTTGTGTATCCATTTTCTAATGGATGGGGTGTTAGTGGATTTCCAGAATAACGGTATGGGAGATTTGGCTGCATTTAGTAAGTGATTGAACAATTCATTTTTGTACTTTCGGAAAGAAAAAATTTGTGACATGGAGTAAGCAACAGGCTGCATTCAGCCTCAATGTGGTTTCTGTGATGCGGCGGATAATTGTCTTTACCTTTGTTCAATATGGGGATATCAAGGAGCATTGCCACCATATGTGAAAGTGGGTTCCCTTGTCTTTCCAGCATCGCCAACACATCTCGGAGGTTTGAGGGTACCATTTATGCAATTTGGCAGGAGTGGCATACCATTGCGTGAGTAATTTGAAGGCCGTTTCTTGCGTCCTGGTGCTGAGTGAACATTTGTGTGCTACTATACTTGCTCTCTGCCATTGTCTGTCAGTCAATACTAGACATGTGCATTCGTTTTCGTCCGAATGCATTTTCGTCCGAATCTCAGGTATTTTCGTTATCGTTTTAATAAACGAAAACGAAAATGCAGAATCCGAAAACCGAAAGATCCGACATAAACAAATGCTTAATTTTCGTTTTCGTTGCAACAACAGTTCGATATAGATAGGAGATTCGACATGAGGCTGACAATAACAATCTGTGTCCATCGAACCTGTGGTCGAATGTGTCTAACCTTAACTCTATTAGTCCAAGATTATTCTACATAGAGAGAAAAGATTCGACATTATAGAGAGAAAAGATTCGACATAGAGGGAAAAGATTTGACATTATAGAGAGAAAAGATTCGACATTATAGAGAGAAAAGATTCGACATAGAGAGAAAAAAGGGATTTTTATAACAGCTTACCTGTAAAATCCTTTTCTTGGAGTACATCACGGGACACAGAGCGACTTAGTCATTACTAATGGGTTATATAGTTTACCTTCAGGTGTTGGCACTGGCCAATTCCAAACCGGAAGTACCCTCCCCTATATAAGCCCCTCCCACCCGGGAGCACCTCAGTTTTGTAGCCAAGCAATAAGTGTCCCAAAAAGAGGGGTGGGAGCTCTGTGTCCCGTGATGTACTCCAAGAAAAGGATTTTACAGGTAAGCTGTTATAAAAATCCCTTTTTCTTTTTCGTACATCACGGGACACAGAGCGACTTAGTCATTACTAATGGGACGTCCCAAAGCAATGCCAAATGAGGGGGGGGTACATAAGCTGGGCGCCATCAGGCATGAGGATCTTTTGCGGCCTGCAACACACTGCGCCCAAAGGCGACATCCTCCTGACTTCTAACGTCTACCTGATAGAATCTAGTAAACGTGTGTACCGAAGACCATGTTGCGGCCTTACATACTTGAGCCAGGGAGGCCTGGTGATGCACTGCCCATGAAGTTCCAACCGCTCTTGTGGAGTGCGCCCTAACTTTGAACGGAGGCGGTCTCTTTCTCAAGCCATAGGCTTGTATTATGACCTGTCGAATCCACTTGGCTAAAGTAGATTTTGATGCTGCCTGACCCCTTCTGGGGCCTTCCGGCAGAACAAACAAAGAATCCGTTCTGCGAATCTGAGCAGTGGCTTTTAGATAAGCTTTAACTGCTCTTACCACATCCAAAGAATGTAATAACTTTTCCTCTACTGAGCTAGGTTTGGGGAAAAAAGAAGGAAGAACCACATCTTGGTTCAAATGAAACCTCGATACCACCTTAGGAAGAAAGGCTGGATGAGGACGTAATACTACTCTGTCCTTATGGACAACCAGATATGGCTCCTTACAGGACATAGCTGCTAATTCCGACACTCTTTTAGCCGAACAAATGGCTACTAAGAAAACCAATTTCCTGGTGAGAAGAACCAAGGAAATGTGTTGTAATGGTTCAAACGGTTGTTTCTGTAGAACCGACAGAACCAGGTTTAAGTCCCAAGGACATATGGGAATACTAACCGGAGGGCTAATACGCATCACTCCTTGTATAAAGGCTTTGACTAGTGAATGCGAAGCCAAGGGCCTTTGAAAAAATATTGACAAGGCCGAAATCTGACCCTTGATAGTACTCAAGGCCAGCTTCCTATCTACAGCCCACTGTAGGAAGTCCAGAATCCTCCCTATCATGTACTTACGTGGATGCCATTTCTTGGTCTCACACCACGTAATGTACGCTTTCCAGATCCTATAATAGATCTGCCTGGATACCGGTTTCCTGGCATTGATCATGGTAGATACCACAGAATTAGAGAGCCCTCTCTTTTTCAGAATGTGGGCTTCAATAGCCAGGCCGTCAAACCTAGGGCTGGTAAGGAAGGGTGGTATATCGGTCCTTGCGACAGCAGGTCCGGACGAAGTGGGAGGGTCCAAGGACTCCTCACTGACATTTTTACAATCTCCGCGTACCATGCCCTTCGGGGCCACGCTGGAGCCACCAGAATCACTGGTTTCTTTTCTACCCTGATTCTGCGGAGTAATCGCGGTAACAATTGTGGCGGTGGGAATGCATATATCAGCTTGAACTGATCCCAAGGGAACACTAGGGCATCCGAGCCGCAAGCTAGGGGATCCCTTGTGCGAGACACAAACCTGTCCACCTTTGCGTTGAATCTGGATGCTAGCAGATCTACATCCGGTGTTCCCCACCGCTGGCATATTGCCTGGAAAACCTCGGGGTGAAGAGACCATTCCCCCGGGCATAATTGTTGGCGACTTAGAAAGTCCGCTCTCCAATTTTCCACTCCTGGGATGAAAACCGCGGATATGGCTGGGACATATCTTTCTGCCCACTCCAGGATGCAATTTGCTTCCTTCTGGGCTGCACGACTTTTGGTGCCACCCTGATGATTGATATATGCCACTGCCGTGGCATTGTCTGATTGAATTCTGACAGGGGACCCCTGGAGTTTGGATGTCCATGCTACTAGGGCATACCGGGCTGCTCGTATCTCTAAGAGATTGATGGGCAGGGCCTTTTCTGCTTCTGACCACCTGCCCTGGAGAGACCATTGCTCCAGCACTGCCCCCCAGCCGATGAGGCTGGCATCTGTAGTGACCACCTTCCAAGAAACCGGACTGAAGGGTTTCCCTCTTTCCAGATTCTGGGGCACCAACCACCAATGGAGGCTCTTGCGAACGGAAGGGGACAGGGACATTGGTAAGTCTAAAGCCTGAACTTTTTTGTTCCAGGCTGACAGTATGGCCCTTTGCAAATTCCTTGAATGGAATTGACCGTAGGGTACCGCTTCGAATGAAGCCACCATCTTTCCCAGCAGCCTCATGCAGAGACGTATGGATGGTTTTCTTTTTGTACCCACTAAGTGGGTCAAATTTCTTAAAGACGACACCTTCTCTGGAGGTAAGAAAATCTTTCTCTGATTTGAATCCAGCCTTAGCCCTAAGTATTCCAGACTTTTGACTGGTCTTAGAGCTGACTTGTCCCGGTTGATAATCCAACCGTGATATTCCAGATACTCGATTGTCTTGTGAATAGCTACTTCCAGCTTTTCCACTGAGTGGTCTATTAGTAGCAGGTCGTCTAGATATGCCATTATCGTTACACCCTGTGTTCTTAGATTGGCCAATAATGGGGCCAGAATTTTTGTGAACACTCGTGGTGCTGTGGCCAGACCGAAAGGTAAGGCTCTGAACTGAAAATGGCGCCCTTCTACTGCAAAGCGTAGAAATTTCTGATGGGCCGGAAAGATGGGAATATGCAGATAAGCATCCCTTATGTCGATCGAGGCTAGCCATTCCTGCCCTTGTAGGGCGGTGGCCACTGATCGGATCGACTCCATCCGAAAGGTCCTGATATTTAGGAACTTGTTTAGCCCTTTTAGATTTAATATGGGCCTCACGTCCCCATTTGGTTTGGGGACTGTGAAAAGGTTCGAGTAAAACCCGAATCCGCTTTCTTCCAGGGGAACCTTCATGATTACCCCTTGGAGCAATAGTTGTTCTAGTGCCAGAAGGAGGGATCCTCTCTTTTGGGGATCTCTTGGCACGTTTGACCTCATAAATTGGGCAGGAGGAGTGCCTTTTAACTCCAGCTTGTATCCCAGACTTACTGCGGAGAGCACCCATCTGTCTCTGATGGTGTCCCGCCAGGTCTCTGTGAACAACTGAAGTCTTCCCCCCACCCGATTGAGCGGGGGCAATACTTCATGCCTTAGGGGGAGGTTTTGTACCTCTCTTGATCCAGGGCTTCTTGTTACCCTGTGATTGTCCCTGATTTCTGCCCCCTGAATTTGACCGCGGAGGCCGTCGGAACTGCTTCCCAGCCGATGTGCCCGGGACTGGAGAGGTAGGCCTCTTAAAAGAAGGACTTCTACCCTTGTTCTTAACCGGTAAGAGTGAACTTTTACCGGCAGAAATTTTCTGGATATATTTGTCCAGATCTTCTCCAAATAAGCGTTCTCCATGAAATGGGAAGCTAACCAGCAGTTTTTTACAGGGAGCTTCAGCAGACCAGTTTTTGAGCCACAGAAGCCTACGCATATGTACTATAGACAGCGTAAAGCGGGAGGCCTGTTGGATTGTATCCTTTATGGCGTCCACCGCAAAACACAAGGCTCTAGGCAGGTCAGCTAGGGCATGAGCCTGCTGATCTGGTAAGTCCCTTAAGACTTGTTTCAACTGATCTTTCACTGCTTGGCAGACTCCAATCGCTGCTACCGCAGGTTGTGTCACCATACTTGCTGTAGAGAAAGCAGATTTTAGTAAAGACTCCAATTTTTTATCTATTGGGTCTTTGAACATTGGAACATTATCTACTGGACATGTCAGTGATTTGTTAACAGAAGAGATGGCTGCGTCCACTATAGGGACCCTCCATTTTCTTATGAACTTATCCTCCATGGGATAGATCACCGGAAATCTCTTGGGGGGAGCAAATATTTTATCAGGATGCTCCCAATCCTGGTAAATAAGCCCTTCTAATAAAGGGTGGATTGGGAAGGAACAGACCGCCTGGGGAGCTTTTAGCGACCCCAGCGAGGAAACCGTAGTGGATGGTGGTTCCGCCAGAGGCATTTTAAATGCTGATCGGACCATGTTAGTCAGAGACTGAACCCATAATCTTTCAGCCTGAGAAGCTGAGAAAGGTTCTTCCACTGTTGATTCCTCTATAAGTGAATCAACCTCATCCTGATCCCCTTCAGGTAGGTCGATCTCTGTGTGGGGCTGTTCCTCCACTAACAGGCACTCTGAAGGAGGAGACGGAGATCGGACGCGCTTTTCCTGTGACAGGGAAGCAGCGATCAATGCTGTTAATCTCTCTTCCAATCCTCCCAGAGTTGAGGATAAAACCTCCTCTGTTATATATACAGGAGCAGGTGGACTGGGGACAGCCGCAGCACCAGGCATTCCTGCGGGGTTTCTACGGCTACTGACCTCTGCATTCTCAGGGGAGATTGGTGCAGTGCAAGCATGCCCAATATCCTCAGAGCCCGATGGAGACCCCTTTGGCTTCCTGGAAGATCTATTTCCGGAGCGTCTGGACGACATATCCTTTAAGCACAAAGCTGAGGTATTCCCGTCGTCATACACCAATTTTTGCTGGTAATAGTCTAACACAGGTGCTGCTATATACCAGCTGGTGTCCACTAAAGTGCCTTTCTATGGGGATGCCTGCATCAACCGCCTCTGTGTGCCACTGTTTGTTGCTAGCTCTGTTTGCATGCAGCTGACACTTGTACTGTGTCTTTTAACCATGCTGGGACGCCCGCACATGCGCAGAAGCGCCGCGGCGCGCATCGAGCGTCATCCACCCGCCCCGCCCCTTTTTTTTCATAGGAGGCGCGTGCACGCGCCCGCGCGCGCGCCCGTGCGCCAATGGCGCCCTTTTCGAAAACCAACAGAGGACTAGGAGCCAGGGCCCTTTTTGCCGGAGGGCCTGTGCGGTGGATGAACGCAGCAACAGGGCAGAGGAAGTGGATTCCCTCAGAGAAACTTACCAGCTGCCTGGATCTTTTGAGTTGAGAAAACCAAAGATCCACATTTACAAGAAAAATGGACTACAGCGGCCTCTAGTGGTTTAACACAGGTACCGCGGTCCCTGTTTTTTTTTTTTTTTTCTTGACTACTATTAAAATTTTACATTTTCAGTAGTTATAGGCAAACACAGATATTTAGCGGGAATACCGTTAGGTAACAGACAGAAAGACAAATTAGGCTTGGGGGTCCCCCAATAGAACCAAGTTCCTGAGGGCCCCCACTTACCTGATCCCCGCCGCAGGACTTTGTTTGGTCCACAAAAGTCCAAACTTCACCTATCACGGCAGGCATTGTAATTAAACCTTCAGGGACCGGGTTCCCAAGGATTCCACTCCCCTGGACCTGTATAGCACCCTGCACAGACAGCGTCTTGGTCGTGGGTATGACCAGAGCTCTGGATCCCAGGGTCCAGCCCTCCTAAGAGAAGCATTACAGGCAAAACCTTGCTCTTCTGCTGCAAGGCCCGGGTACCGACCGTTTAGCTATGAAGCTTTTTTGGTGGGATCCGGAACAGCTTACTAAGGCCCAAAAGAACCTGTACGCAAGCCCAGTGAAAACACATGTTACTCTTTGGCCAACACCTTAGACACTGGCAAAAAACTGAGGTGCTCCCGGGTGGGAGGGGCTTATATAGGGGAGGGTACTTCCGGTTTGGAATTGGCCAGTGCCAACACCTGAAGGTAAACTATATAACCCATTAGTAATGACTAAGTCGCTCTGTGTCCCGTGATGTACGAAAAAGAAAGATCACTGCTGGAATTGGGTGGGGGAAGTAAAATAAAAAAATGATGATGATGAATGTTATTGGCTGATTGTAACCAAAGAGGAGGAGCAGTAAAAATAGGATTTTTATAACAGCTTACCTGTAAAATCCTTTTCTTGGGAGTACATCACGGGACACAGAGCGACATAGTCATTACTAATGGGTTATATAGATACCGTCAGGTGCTGGCACTGGCAACTTCCAAAACCGGAAGTACCCTCCCCTATATAAGCCCCTCCCATCCGGGAGCACCTCAGTTTTGTAGCAAAGCAATAAGTGTCCCCAAAGAGGGGCGGGAGCTCTGTGTCCCGTGATGTACTCCCAAGAAAAGGATTTTACAGGTAAGCTGTTATAAAAATCCTATTTTCTTTCTCGTACATCACGGGACACAGAGCGACATAGTCATTACTAATGGGATGTCCTAAAGCAATGCCCAATGAGGGGGGAGATACACCATATATAAGCTGAGCGCTATCAGACATGAGGATCTTTTGCGGCCTGCAACACACTGCGCCCAAAGGCGACATCCTCCTGACTTCTAACGTCCACCTGGTAGAACCTAGTAAACGTGTGTACTGAAGACCACGTTGCGGCCTTACAGATTTGAGCCAGGGAGGCCTGGTGATGCACTGCCCATGAAGTTCCAACTGCTCTCGTGGAGTGCGCTCTAACTTTGAACGGAGGCGGTCTCCTTCTCAAGCCATAAGCTTGCATAATGACCTGTCGAATCCACTTGGCTAAAGTAGATTTTGACGCTGCCTGACCCTTTCTGGGGCCTTCCGGCAGAATAAACAAAGTATCCGTTCTGCGAATTTGAGCAGTGGCTTTTAGATAAGCTTTAACTGCTCTTACTACATCCAAAGAATGCAATAACTTTTCCTCTACCGAAGTAGGTTTGGGGAAAAAAGAAGGAAGAACCACATCTTGGTTCAAATGAAACCTCGATACCACCTTAGGAAGAAAGGCTGGATGAGGACGTAACACTACTCTGTCCTTATGGATAACCAGATATGGCTCCTTACAGGACATAGCTGCTAATTCCGATACTCTTTTAGCCGAACAAATGGCTACTAGAAAAATCAATTTCCTGGTGAGAAGCACCAAGGAAATATGCTGTAATGGTTCAAATGGTTGTTTCTGTAGAACCGACAGAACCAAGTTTAGATCCCATGGACATATGGGAATATTAACCGGAGGACTAATACGCATCACTCCTTGTATAAAGGCTTTGACTAGTGAATGCGAAGCCAAGGGCCTTTGAAAAAATATTGACAAGGCCGAAATCTGACCCTTGATAGTACTCAAGGCAAGCTTCCTATCTACAGCCCACTGTAGGAAGTCCAGAATCCTACCTATTACGTACTTATGTGGATGCCATTTCTTGGCCTCACACCACGCGATGTACGCCTTCCAGATTCTATAGTAGATCTGCCTGGATACCGGCTTCCTGGCATTGATCATGGTAGATACCACAGCATTAGAGAGCCCTCTCTTTTTTAGAATGTGGGCTTCAATAGCCAGGCCGTCAAACCTAGGGCTGGTAAGGAAGGGTGGTATATCGGTCCTTGCGAAAGCCGGACGACGTGGGAGAGTCCAAGGACTCCCCACTGAAATTTTACAATCTCCGCGTACCACGCTCTCCGGGGCCACGCTGGAGCCACCGGAATCACCGGTTTCTTTTCTACCCTGATTCTGCGGAGTAATCGAGGTAACCATTGTGGCGGTGTGAATGCATATATCAGCTTGAACTGATCCCAAGGGAACACTAGGGCATCCGAGCCGCAAGCTAGGGGATCCCTTGTCCGAGAGACAAACCTGTCCCCCTTTGCGTTGAATCTGGATGCTAGAAGATCTACATCCGATGTTCCCCACCGCTGACATATTGTCCAGAAAACCTCGGGGTGAAGGGACCCTTCCTCTGGGCCTAATTGCTGGCGACTTAGAAAGTCCGCCTTCCAATTCTCCACTCCTGGAATGAATACCGCAGATATGGCTGGGACACATTTTTCTGCCCATTTCAGGATGTAATTTACTTCCCTCTGGGCTGCACGACTCCTGGTGCCCCCCTGATGATTGATATATGCCACTGCTGTGGCATTGTCTGATTGCATTCTGACAGGGGACCCTTGGAGTTTGGATGTCCATGCTACTAGGGCATACCGGGCTGCTCGTATCTCTAAGAGATTGATGGGCAGGGCCTTTTCTGCATCCGACCATCTGCCCTGGAGAGACTATTGCTCCAGTACTGCTCCCCAGCCTATAAGGCTGGCATCTGTAGTGACCACCTTCCAAGAAATCGGACTGAAGGATTTCCTTTTTTCCAGATTCTGGGGAACCAACCACCAACGGAGGCTCTTGCGAACGGAAGGGGACAAGGACATTGTAAGTCTAGGGCCTGAACTTTTTTGTTCCAGGCTGACAGTATGGCCCCTTGCAAATTCCTTGAATGGAATTGACCGTAGGGTACTGCTTCGAATGATGCCACCATTTTTCCCAGCAGCCTCATATACAGGCGTATGGACGGCTGTCTTTTTTGTACCCACTAAGTGGATCAAATCTTTCAAAGACAACACCTTTCCTCGAGGCAAGAATATTTTTCTCTGGCCTGAATCCAACCTTAGCCCCAAGTATTCCAGACTTTTGACTGTTTTTTAGGGCTGACTTGTCTCGGTTGATAATCCAACCGTGAGATTCCAGATACTTGATCGTCTTGTGAACGACCACGTCTAGTTTTTTCACTGAGTGGTCTATCAGCAACAAGTCATCCAGATATGCCATTATCATTACACCTTGTGTTCTTAGATTGGCCAATAAAGGGCCAGAATTTTTGTAAACACTTGTGGTGCTGTGGCCAAACCGAAGGGTAAGGCTCTGAACTGAAAAAGGCACCCTTCTACTGCAAAGCGTAGAAATTTTTGGTGGACTGGAAAGATGGGAATGTGCAAATAAGCATCTTTGATGTCGATCGTGGCTAACCAATCCTCCCCTTGTAGGGCAGTGGCCACCGATCGGATCGACTCCATCGGAAAGTCCTGATATACAGGAATTTGTATAGCCCTTTTAGAATTAATATGGGCCTCCCGTCCGCGTTTGCTTCGGGACTGTAAAGAGGTTTGAGTAAAACCTGAACCCTCATTCTTCCAGGGGAACCTCCATAATTACTCCTTGGAGCAATAGTTGTTCTAGTGCCAACAGGAGGGACTCTCTCTTCCGGGGATCCCTTGGCACGTCTGACCTCAAAAATGGGAAGGAGGAGAGTCTTTTAACTCCAAACTGTATCCCAAACCTACTGCGGAGAGCACCTATCTGTCTTGATCGTGTCCCGCCAGGTCTCTTGCGAACAACTGGAGTCCTCCCCCCACCCGACTGAGTGGGGGCTTCATGAATTTAACTTTGGGGGAGGTTTTGTACCTCCCCTGACCCAGGGTTTCTCATTACCCTGCTACTGTCCCTGTTTTTTACCCCCGGGATTTGACCAAGGAGGCCGTCGGAACTGTTACACAGCCGATGCCCCAGGGACTGGAGAAGCAGGCCTCTTAAAGAGGGACCTCTAACTCTGCTTTTAACCGGCAAGAGCGTATTTTTACCGCTGGAAATTTTCTGGATATATTTGTCCAGGTTTTCCCTGAATAAGCGTTCACCATGAAATGGGACGCTAACCAGCCATTCTTTACAGGGAGCTTCAGCAGACCAGTTTTTGAGCCATAGGAGCCTACGCATATGTACTATAGACAGCGTAAGGCGGGAGGCCTGATGGACTGAATCCTCTATGGCGTCAACCGCAAAGCCTAAGGCTCTAGGTAGATCAGCTAGGGCAAAGCCTGCTGATCTGTCAAGTCCCTCAAGACCTGTTTCAACTGATCCTTCACTGCTTAGCAGACCCCAATAGCTGCTACTGCTGGTTGTATCACCAAGCAGATTTTCATAAGGACTCCAATCTTTTATCTATTGGGTTCTTGAACATTTGGACATTATCCACTGGACATGTCAGTGATTTATACATACAAGAGATGGCTGCGTCCATTGTAGGGACCTTCCATTTTTTTTTTTTTTTTTTGATGAACTTATCCTCCATGGGATAGACCACCGGAAATCTCTTGGGGGAATAAATATTTTCTCAGGACGTTCCCAATCCTGGTAAATGAGCCCTTTCAGTAAAGGGTGAAGTGGAAAAGAACAAACAGTCTGGGGGCTTCTAGCGACCCCAACGAGGATACAGTAGTGGTTGATGGTTCCGCAAGGTGCATTTTTAAATGCTGATCGGACCATGTTAGTCAGAGACTGAACCCATAATCTTTCAGCTTGAGATGCTGAGAAAAGGTTCCCCCACTGTTGATTCCTCTATAACAGAATCAACCTTATCCTGATCCCCTTCAGGCAGGTCGATCCCTGTATGGGACTGTTGCTCTGCTAACAGGCACTCTGAAGGAGGAGACGGAGATCGGGCGTGCTTTCCCTGACAGGGAGGCAGCGATAAATGTTGACAATCTCTCTCTAATCCTCCCAGAGATGAGGAAAAAACCTCCTCTGTTACATACACAGGAGCAGGTGACTGAGGACAGCCACAGTACCAAGTACCCCTGCGGGGTCTCTACGGTCACTTACCTCTGAACTTCAGGGGAGACTGGTGCAGCAGGAGTATGCCCAAGATCCTCCGAGCCCGATGAGACCCCCTTCGCTTCCTGGAAGATTCAGTTCCGGAGCTTCTGGACGGCATATTCCTAAGCCTAAAGCTGAGGTATTCCAGCCGTAATACACCACTTTTACTGAGAATAGTCTAGCACAATTGCTGCTATATCACAGTTGGTGTCTACTAATGTGCCTTTCTAGGGGATGCCTGTATCAACCGCTTGCTGTATGCCTTTAAATGTTGCCAGCTCTGTCTCTGTACTTCATAGCCAGCTCACTACAATATTGTGGTTTTTTCAAACTGCTGGGTGGCCGCACATGCGCAGAAGCGCTGCGGCGCGCACAGAGCGTCATCCCCCAGGCTCCGCCCCCTTTCCCGGCTCACCTCTATATATAGAGGCGCGTGCACGCGCACGCGCGCGGGCACGTGCGCCTTCGGCGCTAATTTCAAATATGGTAACAAGGGACAGGAGCCAGGGCCCCTCCTTGCCGCAGGCCGGGGGATGGACGAGCACTGTAACATGGCAGAGGAAGCAGTTTCCTATAAGAGAACTCACCATCTGCCTGGACTTTGCTCTGCTGAGAAGAAGCTAGTCCACATGACAAGAAAACATTCCACAGCGGCCTCTAGTGGACAAACACAGGTACCGCAGTCTAATATATTAAATATATATATATAAAAAAATATATTTTTTTTTTTTTTTCTTGACCACCATTAAAAATTATTACATTTTTTTAGTAGTTACAGGCATGCACAGAATTTTGCGGGAATACCATTAGGTAACAGACAGAAAGACAAATTAGGCTTGGGGGTCCCCCAATAGAACCAAGTTCCTGGGGGCCCCCACTTACCTGTTCCCCGCCGCAGGACTTTGTTTGGTCCACAAAAGCCCAAACTTCACCTATCACGGCAGGCATTGTAATCAAACCTTCAGGGACCGGGTTCCCAAGGATTCCACTCCCCTGGACCTGTATAGCACCCTGCACAGAAAACATCTTGGTCGTGGGTATGACCAGAGCTCTGGATCCCAGGGTCCAGCTCTCCTAAGAGAAGCATTACAGGCAAAACCTTGCTCTTCTCTGCAAGGCCCGGGTACCGACCGTTTAGCTATGAAGCTTTTTTGGTCGGATCCGGAATAGCTTACTGAGGCCCAAAAGAACCTGTACGCAAGCTCAGTGAAAAACACATGTTTCTTCTTGGCCAACACCTTAGACACTGGCAAAAAACTGAGGTGCTCCCGGATGGGAGGGGCTTATATAGGGGAGGGTACTTCCGGTTTTGGAAGTTGCCAGTGCCAGCACCTGACGGTATCTATATAACCCATTAGTAATGACTATGTCGCTCTGTGTCCCGTGATGTACGAGAAAGAAATAGCTAGAACTAACTTGACAATTCGACATGAACGACGAAGATTCAACCAAATTGGGGTGTTTGCGGCAAATTCGAAAAATCTATGGGAGAAATCTAAAGTGCTAATTATAAAGGCTTATATGCACGTTATTGTCCTAAAAAGTGTTTGGGGACCCGGGTCCTGTCCCAGGGGACATGTATCAATGCAAAAAGAAGTTTTAAAAACGGCCGTTTTTTCGGGAGCAGTGATTTTAATAATGCTTAAAATGAAAAAATAAAAGTGAAATATTCCTTTAAATTTCGTACCTGGGGGGTGTGTATGATATGCATGTGAAGTGGCACATGTTTCCCGTGCTTAGAACTGTCCCTGCAAAAAATGTCATTTTTGAAAGAAAAAAAGTAATTTAAAACGCATTCGCGGCTATTAATGAATTGTCGGCTCCCGACAATACATACAAAAGTCATTGATAAAAAAAAAAAAAAAGCGTGGGGGTTCCCCAGAATTCAATTACCAGGCCCTTCAGGTCTGGAATGGATTTTAAGGGGAACTCCACCCCAAATTTAAAAAAAATGGCGTGGAGTCCCCCTAAAAATCCATACCAGACCCCTTATCCGAGCACGCAACCTGGCCGGCCGCAGGGGAAAAGGGGGGACGAGAGAGCGGCCCCCCCTCCCTCCTGAACCGTACCAGGCCACATGCCCTCAACATGGGGAGGATGTCCCCATGTTGATGGGGACAAGGGCCTCATCCCCACAACCCTTGCCCAGTGGTTGTGGGGGTCTGCGGGCGGGGGGCTTATCGGAATCTGGAAGACCCCTTTAACAAAGGGGACCCCCAGATCCCGGCCACCCCCTATGTGAATTGGTAAGGGGTACATTGTACCCCTACCATTTCACGAAGAAAGCGTAATTTTTTAAAAAAAAAAACACACAAACACCTTGAAAAAGTCCTTTATTTAAAAAAAAAAAAAAAACATTCCAGCGGTGAAATCCAGTGTCCCGCGGCGATCCCGATGTCCAGCGCTGTCCTTCATTGGTTGTGCCTGAGCGGACCTGATGGGGAACTCCCTCTCAGTATTTTAAATGTATAGACCCGCCCCTTCTAAAGTTCCCCATCAGGTCCGCTCAGCGGACCAGATGCGGAACATGAGAAGGGGCGGGTCTATACATGTATTACCAAAGTGAGAGCAGTTCCCCATCAGGTCCGCCCCCTCGGTATGTCGGACCCGCCTATGTCATTGGCCTGAGCGGACCTGATGGGGAACTTCCTCCGCAGTGTATTAAATTAATACACCCGCCCCTTCTAAAGGGGCGGGTGGATGAAGTGGATGAAGTTCCCCATCAGGTCCGCTCAGGCCAATGACATAGGCGGGGTCGGACATACGAGGGGGCAGACCTGATGGGGAACTTCCTCTACTGTGTAATAAATGAATAGACCCGCCCCTTCTCATGTTCTGCATCTGGTCCGCTTAGCCTTACACCTAGTCATTGGCTGAGCGGACCTGATGGGGAACTTTAGAAGGGGCGGGTCTATACATTTAATAGACTGCGGAGGAAGTTCCCCATCAGGTCCGCTCAGGCTCAGCCAATGACGGACAGCGCTGGACATCGGATCGCTGCGGGACACTGGATTTCATCGCTGGAATGTTTTTTGTTTTTTTTTAATAAAGGACTTTTCCAAGGTGTCGGTGTGTGTTTCTTTACATTTTTTTTACACTTTCTTTGTGAAATGGTAGGGGTACAATGTACCCCTTACCAATTCACATAGGGGGGGCCGGGATCTGGGGGTCCCCTTTGTTAAAGGGGTCTTCCAGATTCCGATAAGCCCCCTGCCCGCAGACCCCCACAACCACCGGGCAAGGGTTGTGGGGATGAGGCCCTTGTCCCCATCAACATTCACGCAAACATTCTGTCTGTTCGCAGGTTCTGGTGCGAACCGAACAGGGGGGTGTTCGGCTCATCCCTGATCTTTAAGGTCAGAGTGGCAATGGCAGTCAATAATTCTGGTGATATGTGATGCGTGCTAGTATTTCCTATAGTCGGGCAAGCCCATCCCTCCCTGTTCCTTGGGTCTCGTTAAGAAGGTGAATTTAATTCCTGGGCTTTTATGGGCCCAAACAAAGTCACACTGGGTCGTTTGTAGTGTTTTGAAAAAAACTTGGGGGTATCTTTATCGGTAAGGTTCTGAACAGATAAAGAATTCTGGGGAGGGTGGACATTTTACAGATAGCTGCCCTACCGAACCATGAGAAATTTCTTGGATGCCATGATGTTAGATCTGTCCTTATAGCCTTGAGAAGGGGTGGGACATTTTTCTCAAAAATCTGCAAAAGGTGGGGAGTTAGCCAAATCCCCAGACATTTTATCGCTGAGGTTTCCCATTTGAAGGGACAGTTGTTTAGTACGTCTTTTAAAGCTGTTTCTGGGACAGTGATGTTCATCGCTTCGGATTTGGTGTAGTTGATTTTTAGGTTAGATATATAACCAAAGCAAAATAATTCCTTCATCAAGCTCGGCAGGGAAATGTGTGGCTTCGTCAGGAAGAACAAGAGATTATCCTCGTATGCGGCTATCTTATACTCCTTATTTGCTATTTGGAATCCCTGTATGTCCTGATTTATCATCAATCTCCAGATGAATGGTACAAGCATGAGGATGAAAAGGATTGGCGAGAGAGGGCATCCCTGCCTTGTGCCATTAGTGATGGGTACCGTGTCAGATAAGGAACCGTTGATTTTTAACTTTGCCGAAGGATTCTTATAAAGCGCAGAAATCCCTGATAACATGTGCGTATCTAAGCCGACAAATTTACAGGTCTCCAGCATGAAGTCCCAGGCTACTTGATTGAAAGTCTTCTCCGCATCTGTGGACAAGAGAAGGCCCTCGATCTTTCGCTGCCGGGCAGCATGAATTAAATTGAGTGATTTTGTGACATTGTCTTTCGCCTCTCTACCTGCCATGAATCCTGCCTGTTCTGGGCCAATGAATTTGTGCAGTAGAGGCTTTAGTCTGTTAGCAATGATTTTTGCCATTACCTTGACTTCAAGGTTAAGCAAGGATATTGGGCAGTAGCTAGTACAAGGTGCTGGGTCTTTATTCGGCTTAGGTATGACTGCTATATGGGCTGACAAGAAGGTGGGGGAACATCCCTAGGTGCTGAGAAGGAGTTTAGGGCCTTTGCAAGGGGGATTGTTAAGGTTTCTTTGAATGTTTTATAATAGATGGGCGAAAAGCCATCTGGTCCGGGACTCTTCCCTGTCTTTAGATCTTTAATTGCTAACTGGATCTCTGAGGTGTCAATGGGTTGATCCTGAAGTTCAATATCAGTGTCCGAGAGTTTGGGGAGTTTGAAAGAAGTCAGGTAGTCCTGAATGATTTGTGTTCTGTTTCCCTGAGTATCTGATGGTTTGTGTTGTTTCGGTAGCTTATAGAGTTTAGTATAGTAATCGTGGAAGTGTTGGGCAATTAAATTGTCTGTTACATCCAGCTTTCCCTCTCTAATTGTTATTCCCAGGATACTGTTTTTTTGTCTGGGTCCTTCCAGGGCTCTAACCAGAAATGTGCCTGTCTTATCTCCATATTCCAAATATTTTTTTTCCCTAAAAAATAGGAAGCATTTGGTTGTAGCGTCTAGTGTTTGTTGTAGTGTTTTCATAGTGTCTAGTAATTCAGTCGCCATTTGTGTCGTCAAGGACTGTTTATGTAGGGTCTCAAGTTTCAATATTTTGTCTGTTAATTTGGTAATACCTTTTTCCCTGTCTCTTTTACGTTGGGCTCCCATCTTAATCAGAAATGGTCTAATGGAGCATTTATGGGCCTCCCACACCATCAGGGGGGTCAATGTCATATGATGTGTTGTGTACAAAAAATTCCTTTAACAGCAAAGTAATTTTTGGCAGTAGTGCCGGATCTGTTAATAGGGATGAATTCAGTCGCCAGGTAGAAGTTTTGTTTGCGGGGGCCATGGGAGTCAATGTTATTGAGATAGGGGCGTGGTCTGAAATGGACTGTATTCCTATATGTGCTTCAGTTATAGTGTGCAGGTCTCTGCGGGAAATGAATATATAGTCGATCCTGAAATATCTGGCATGTAGTGTTGAGCGAACCCGACCTGTAAAGTTCGGGTCCGTACCGAACTTAAGCTTTTTCCCGAACCCGGACTTTGCGCAAAAGTCCGGGTTCGGGAATCTAATTACGCAGTTAGAAATGCTTCAGGGGCCAGCCAATCACCTTTTGATTAGCTGGTGTGCCCTTAGAAGCCATCATAGCCATGCCTACTAATGGCATGGCTGTGATTGGTCAGTGCAACATGTGACCCAGCTTCTATATAAGCTAGAGGCACACAGCACACACGTCACTCTGCTTCAGAATAGATAGGGAGAGGATCTAGTCTGCTGCTGCTGCTTTTAGGGAGAGATAGAAAAATACATGAGTTAGTCCTGATTCTGGAATCTGAGGGAAAAGATAGAGAGACAGGGCCAGGTTCCTGTTTTTTGCTTTTAGGGAGAGAGATATATTATATAGGAATAGGAGTCCAGATTCAGAGATATAACTCAGCGATCTGCATAGGTTTACCTGTTTGTGTTGCAGTGCAGTCTTTTTACACTGCTATGAGCCCAGTGTCAGAGAAAATCTACCTTTTATCTGCAAGCTCAGTGCACCAGCACTGCATATATTACGTTGAGAGATACACCGTTTCCATACTGTGGGTGTATTCTGCTCTTGGAAAAAGATCCATTTAGGACAAAAAAAAAGGCACTTTATTGTGCTCTTTTCCAAAAGACCCATTGGGCAAAAAAAAAAAATCCATTTTATTTTGCTCGTGCAAAAAAAGACCCGTTTAGGGCAAAAAAAATAAAAATTTGCACTTTAATGTACGCTTGCAAAAAGAGCCATTTAGGGCCACAAAAAATATTTTGCAGTGTGTTATACATATGTGGAGGTGTGTGAAATAAACAATTTCTAAATAGTTTTCTTCTACTGTGCTATACTAAAAAAACAACATTTTTTTTTAATAGCATTTTCTGCAGTTCTGTAGCTGTGCGATTCAGCGGTTACGTACTGTGGTTGTATTGTGGTCTTCCAAAAAACGCCATTTAGGGCCACAAAAAATATTTAGCAGTGTGTTATACATATGTGGAGGTGTGTGAAATAAACAATTTATATATAGTTTTCTTCTACTGTGCTATACTAAAAAAAAAACATTTTTTTTAAAAAGCATTTTCTGCAGTTCTGTAGCTGTGCGATTCAGCGGTTACGTACTGTGGGTGTGTTCTGCTCTTCCAAAAACACCCATTTAGGGCAACATCCTAAATTTAGAAAATATGAGGAGAAGGTCAAAGGGACGTGGTGGCCCCGGTCGTGGTGCTGCTGGTGGAGCTCCTGTTGCAGGGAGAGGACGTGGTGGATCTGTGCCAGATACACGCACAAGTGAAACACCTTCCTCAGGTGCGAGTAGGCGACCGAGCCTGCGGCGGTATTTTGTCGCGCCTAATGAGGCTGTACGAATGTTTAGGCCAGGACAAGTACAGGCGATAGTAGATTGGGTTGCTGACAGTGCCTCGGGTTCCTTCACATTGTCTCCCACCCACTCTTCTGATGAAAGATCAGAGTTGGCACCTGAAACCCATGTCCATCAGTCTTTCACCTCACCCCCTTGCAAATCAGCCAAGCAGTCTGAGCCCCAAATCATGCAGCAGTCTCTTCTGCTTTTCAATGACTCTGTTAGCAGGGTTTCCCAGGGCCATCCACCTAGCCCTGCCCCAGAAGTGGAAGAGATTGAGTGCACCGATGCCCAACCACTTATGTTTCATGATGAGTACATGGGAGGACCATCGCAGCACGTCTCTGGTGATGACGAAACACAAGTGCCAACTGCTGCTGCTTTCGCAATTGTGCAGACAGACAAGGAGGGCAGGGGTGAAGACTGGGTGGAAGATGATGTGGAGGATGATGAGGTCCTCGACCCCACATGGAATCAACGTTATGCAGGATGATTCTCACCTCTACTGTAGGTAGAGGCAAGTCCTTTAATTCCCAGTAAAGTCAATGTCCACTCCAGCTGAAATTACAACTCTTATTCTCTCATGGCAAAATAAACTCTACTCGGATAGAAAAGGTTAGAGCAAAGAAACAGGACAGCTTAAGGTGTGGAGGAGGTCCAGGCACAAACGTAGCACATTCACTTCACTGCTTAGGTTTCTCAAACAGTTTTAGGTGCACGGTCTCTGCCACAGACCTTGAGGTTGGTCTCTGCCACAGACCGGGTGTACAAGGCCCCTGCCACGAACCTGGAGAACTTTGGTCTCTGCCACAGACCAGGGTGTATAAGGCCCCTGCCACGGGCCGGGTGAATAAGGCCTCTGATACAGTCAAGATGACCTTGAGCTTTTCCTTCTACGAACCTAGCCCATATCAAGGGGAAGACATCTCTCCAGGGAGTCAACAGACCCTTCCGTCACCGTGACTCCCGCATCTGTCCATCAGAATGATCCTCCCTTCCCTGGAACATGGTCCCCTACACGAGGCGGCACCCTAAGACTCTTCGACCCTTAGCGGACTCCAGACGAAGGCTCTGGACTCCAGGCTTTACTCCTGCACCTAGGCCTCCATACCCAGGGCAGCAGGAACTCCAGGATAGTACCTCACCCCGGGCTAAAGGTACCCGAGATGGAACAGGAACACATGCACCCAGGCCGAAGGCACCTGAGCGTGGACCCCACTGGACATCAGCCCCCAGGCCAAAGGTCTGCCCCTTTTATATGCTCTCCCGGCATGCACAGCAGGTTCCCCGCCCCGCTGTACTACTGCCAAGAGGGGACACAAAAGGCACAGCACTGTATCGGCGGTTCAACCCTAGCCTACCATGGCAGTGCCACCTGTAGGCCGCAGGGAACTGCACACCAATACTGTCCCCGAGGACAAAATGGTCCATGAATCCTACAGAATTAGGGTGTTTGAGCCTATTTACCACTCAAACACTTCCCTTAAATTTAGCACCCCGCTACATTTTTATTTCAAAGTATTTTATTTTCCCACTAGCTTATCCATTAAATTGAATAATTTATTCCAGAAAGGGCGTATTCTGGGGCATTCCCACCATATGTGTGGCATCGTGACGTTGAGTTTCTGAGGTTCTTAATGACTTCCCGTACCTCTTCTGCTGAAAAGGGGGCCTCCAGCATATTTTTTTATTTTTTTATTTGTTTAATGTTATTTTAAGTTATTTCCCTATCCACATTTGCCATGCTCTTAACAACATTTTGCTGCCATTTGCAGCCCTCTAGCCCTTTCCATTACTTTTTTAGAGCCTTTTTAGTCCTTAGAAGTCCGGGTCCCCATTGACTTCAGTGGGGTTCGGGTTCGGGTTCGGGTTAAAGTTCGGTCCCGAACCCGAACTTTTTTCCGAAGTTCGGCCGAACCCGTCGAACCCGAACATCCAGGTGTCCGCTCAACTCTAGTGGTGATATCTCTTTAAATGTCTCCATAGAGAAAACGTCCTGACCAGGATACAAACCGGGAACCCTAGTGCCACTAGGCAGAAATGCCAACCGCTAAACCATCCTTCTGCTTCCAGATTAAGATATATAATTATTTTCTGTGAGGGCTGGAGGTGAAGGCTTAATTCTGGGTTATGATCAGGATTTTGTCTTGTTTTTATAGTGTGTTGGTTATTTTTGAAGTGGTGTTAGAGAAAGTGGTGGGTTGTTTGTATTTGGTAGTTTGAGTGTCTGTTATTTTATTTGTGTTATTTATTCTATGTTGTATTTTAGTTGTATGGATGTTTTATTTATTTATTTATTTGTAGTGTAGTTTTTATTTTGTCTATTTGTCTGTTATTGGTAATTCTGTTGTGTTTTTGCATTTTATTCAGTTTATTGTTGTGATCTTGTGTTGTCTTTGTTAGGTGTGTCTCTGTCGCAATAATTTCCTAATTTCCCTTTGGGATTAATAAATTATTTTGTATTCTGTATTACATTCGCCAACCAGATATGACCAGGATGTTCAGATGTATATCAGAAGTATGTCAGCTGTCCCTGACTCTGGAGGTCACCATTGAGCCTCTAGGGGTCGGGGCCCTTGCTACAGCAGGAAAATAGGAAGTCACCCATGAGGTCAGATCAAACCCAACTTTATTAAAGCCAGGCAAAGCACATAGCAATGACTTCCATATGTTCCTACTATCTGCATGGAGTTTGCATGTTCTCTCTGCGCTTGTATGGGTTTCCTCTGGATACTCTCCCACACTCCAAAGACATGCTGGTTTAATTGACTCCTGTCCACACTCTAGTTGGTGTATGTATGAATGTGAGTTAGGGACCTTAGATTGTAAGCTCCTTGAGGGCAAGGGCTGAAGTGAATGTACAGTATGTAAAGAGCTGTGCACATTTTTGGTGTTATAGAAACCCTGAAAACCAATCACCGCCTTCAGGCTTTCTAAGGGCGTAAATTTTAGATTTTACTCCTCACTGCCTATTACAGTTTTGGAGGCCATGGAATGCCCAGATGGCACAAAACCCCTCCAAATGACCCCATTTTGGAAAGTAGACACCCCAAGCTATTTGCTGAAAGGCATGTTGAGTATTTTGCAGATCTCACTTTTTGTCACAAAGTTTTGAAAATTGAGAAAATAACAAAAAAAAAATGTATTTTCTTTCTTCGTTTTCAAATACAAATGAGAGCTGCAAAATACTCACCATGCCTCTTAGCAAATACCTTTGGGTGTCTACTTTCCAAAATGGGGTCATTTGGGGGGGGGGGTTGTGCTATCTGGACTTTTCAGGGCCTCTGTAACTGTCATAGGTAGTGATATCACCATTTTACGCCCTTAGAAAGCCTGAAGGCGCATTAGCCTCCAAACTATTTGATACACCTATACAGCCCAATCCTGCTACAGACCTATTAAACCTGAAACCTGATAGGATCACACAGAATCCATTTTGACATTTTTTACAGCTCCTAACAGCCGCAAAACAAACCATTGCTAAGGCATGGGAAACATAATATTTAATTCTAGCTGAAACCATACACAGAACTAATAAAGCTCTTATTCATGCTAAAATGGAAGCAATCAAAAGAGATCGAATTGGTCAATTTGAGAAACTCTGGCTTCCTTGGGTTAAGCATTTTTTACCTCCAGACTTTGATGTCACACTATTATTGCCTTGGTAATTTTACTCTATTTTCCTTGACTATAATTTCTATTCATTTTGGGATTGCATCACCACTTGTAACCTCCCCCCTTAATTTCCTTCCCCCCTTTTTTCTACCTTCTTCTCTCTATCTACTCCTATTTTTTTTGTTCTAACTTTCTTTTAATATTGAGCGATACTTATATACACATAATCTCTTCTGTTTTTAATATATACCTATTAGATTGATCTCATTATTACTGCCATGTACTATGTACCGAGACTAGATACCCAGGGCTGAAGAACTAATATATTGTTTCATTTTTCTTTTATTCCATTACATAGTAAAAAAAAAAAAAAAAGCTGTGGATATTAACCACTTTAAATACTTCCCACCTGGTACATATACGGGCATGTGCTTCCTCCTTCTGAGTGGACGTTCAGGAACATCCCTCAGAAGGAGGGGGATCATGCGCGCACAGCGGCGCGGTTCCGATGCGCTCATGTCACCCGGACACGGGGCATCTCCAATCAGCAGGAGGGCTCTGTGATTGGCCCTCCTGATCACATGACGGCCGTGTCCACTCACAGCTGTCATGTTATGTAAATATAGAGCTGGTTGCTAGGCGATCGGCTCTCCTCTCCTCACACAGAAGTTGTCAGTAAGGAGAGGAGAGCTGATCGCTGCAACCGGCCGGTGATCAGTGAGTATGAGCTGTTTTTTACAGCTTTTTACACACTGATCACTGGCCTAGTGTCCACACACATGTAAACACACAATGTTAACACACAGTCCCCAAAATAGTGTCCCCAAAACACATATCCACACACATGTCTCCACACATGTCTCCACACACATGTCCCCACACATGTCTCCACACATGTCCCCACACACATGTCTCCGCACATGTCCCCACACACATGTCTCCACACATGTCTCCACACACATGTCCCCCACACACATGTCCCCCACACACATGTCCCCACACACATGTCCCCACACATGTCCCCACACAGTAAAAACACCTGTCCCCCACATATGTAACAATAAAATCATCTGTCGCTATGATCATCTGCACACATATGTCCGTGATCACACAAACCAATTATTATATATGTAGCGGGTACTTACTTTCCCGCCGTAAGTTTTTGAATTTTTCGGTGACACCAGTGGTGTATCTCCGGAGGTCCACTGGGTGGCGCTGTCACTGTGGGCCGACGGATGGATACCGCTGTGTGCTGAGCTTACTTTTGTCCTCTCTGGGCAGCGGTATGGTTGGGGGGGAACCCGCCGTGCTTGCTGGGAGAGGGGATAAAAGGGGCCGGCCATCTTGGTCACGGGGTTGTTGGTCCCTGGCACCTTTAGCCTGCGGACGGAGTTCGTGCTTGTCCTCTAGGCGGACTAGGCCTAGAGGACCACCGGAGATCGTGTTCCACCCTTGGCACCTTTAGCCTGGGGTGAGGTACTCGGACGGCGGTCCGGAGCTCAGTGCCCAACACTGAGTTCCGCAAGGGAAGGATCCTAAGGTACTCCGGAGATGGATGCCTGAATCCGAGGTGGATGTAATGGACCGGGAAGAGCTCCTCATCTGAAGACCCGGTGCAGCATACTGCCGGTGACGGGTGAGCCTCTTGTCGGAGACTGTCCGGAAGGTGAATTTCCCTCGTGCGGAGACCATAACCCACTCTTTGGAGGAGAGTGGAGGATCGAACTTGTGTTTGGGCCTATTCGTACACACACCTCCTTTTCTGTTCTATAGCCAAGGGAGTCCATGTTATGTGCTAAATAAAGGAGTGTTGGACTTTACTGGTGTGTGGCTCAAGTTTCTGGCAGACGAGGTTCTTGGAGACTCTTGGAGGGAGGATCCGATGCACAGCACAGGCCCGAAGGTAAAGGAAGGCATTGCTAATAGCACTTATACATCTGTGGTGGAAGCCAGGCATAGCGCACCCTCTCCCTCCCCTATCATACCCCTAGACCAGAGACATTGCGAGCAGAACTTTAATAGAGGGGACGGGGAGAGGGGAGAAAGAGCCCGCTACATACACTTAATGGGATTTTTATTGCTTACAAATGATTTTTATTATGGAAAAGGTCAAGGTATAGAAAAATTACAATGATAGTACAGGTATGTATACAAATATCATTAACAGTGAACGTTGTACAGGAAAAAAAAGGGTTGTGTTTATTAAGGTGGAAAAATGGGATTTTTTTTACCAAAAACATGTAGCAGAATACATTTTGGCTTAAATTTATGACAAAATTAGATTTTATTGGATTTCTTTTAAAATAGAAAGAAGAAAATAACGTTTTTTTTTCCAGATTTCCGAATTTTTTCGCTTACTTCTCAGAAAATAAAAAAACAGAGTCGTGAATAAATACCACCAAACAGAGGCGGCTCCCTTTCTCATCAGTGGGAACGGGTAGCGGGGAGGGCGATATATGCAAATCCCTCCCTGCTTGCAGCCCACCCAGTGGGAGGGAAGAAGTAACGGTCGGTGCCTGACTCTGTTAACAGAGCAAGGGAAGAATGACTCCTTTCTTCCTGGAGGAATGAGAGCCAATAGGAGAGCCGCTTCCTTTGCCATCCAATGCCAGAGAGTGGGCGGGTCTCCAAGGGGCTCGGGCGCTGAAGCATGAACAGGTGGAGGATTGCAGAGAAAATTGTATAGGCAGCTATGGAAGCGTCCCTGGATTCTGGAAGCAAACTGAGGGTGGCAAGTCCTGGAAACAAGTTAGTGTATTTACAGAACTACAGTGTCAGCAGGGTACAGACTGGTCATATACCCTGTAACCCATATTGTACATTATATACAGACTAGTCTGTACCCTCATACCGTGCTGTACATTGTATACACTGGTCTGTATATAATGTACAATATGATTTACAGGGTATATGACTAGTCTGTACCCTGCTGACACTGTATTGTACATTATATACAGACCCGTGTATACAATGTACAGCACAGTGTATACAATGGACAGCACAGTGTATACAATGTACAGCACAGTGTATATAAAGTACAGCACAGTGTATACAATGTACAGCACAGTGTATATAAAGTACAGCACAGTGTATACAATGTACAGCACAGTGTATATAAAGTACAGCACAGTGTATACAATGTACAGCACAGTGTATACAATGTACAGCACAGTGTATACAATGTACAGCACAGTGTATATAAAGTACAGCACAGTGTATACAATGTACAGCACAGTGTATATAATGTACAGCACAGTGTATCGGAGCCTGGTGACAGATTGGAGCTGAGCCCGGCCATGTGTTGAGGTGGTGGGGTCCCCAGAACTATTACCAGAGGAGGGATACCTGCGTTGAACTGGGGTGGAGGGGAGTTAAGATATGTGCGGGGGATTAAGACCCCCCCAGGATATGTGCTGGGGGACACTTTGGCAGAAGAGAGGACCTATGCTAGAAGTGGAGGTTGGATTTAAAATCCAACCTCCCACAAGAGCATAAGCCCTCTCACCTCCCAAAGCACCCCCCAGCACATCTGACCCGCCCACCTCCTTACAAGCACAAGTTGAGAGGGGTGTGTGTACTGAGGGAGGGGATCTTTACGGAGGGAGGGGGTCTGTACTTAGTGGAGGGGGGTCTGGACTGAGGGACAGGGGTCTATACTTAGTGGAGAGGGTGGTCTGGACTGAGGGAGGCGGGTCTGGACTGAGGGGGAGGGGGGTGAAACCATGTTTTCCCGCCCCGGGTGACACCAACCCTAGTGACGCCACTGCCACCAAAAGAAAGCTCTATTTGTGTGAACAAAATGAGAAAAATTTCATTTGGGTACAGTGTTGCATGACCGCGCAATTGTCATTGAAATTGCGAGAGCGCTAAAAGCTGAAAATTGGTCTGGGAAGGAAGGGGGCGAAAGTGCCCAGTATTGAGGTGGTTAAGACCAAGCCTATTTTTGACACTTTGTTTACAAGTTAAAATCATTATTTTTTTGCTAGAAAATCACTTAGAACACCCAAACATTATATATCATTTCATCAAAGAACCTAGAGAATAACATGGCAGCCCTTGTAATATTTTATATCCCACAGTATTTGTGCAGAAGTCTTTCCAAACAAATTTTTTTGGGAAAAAATATGTTTTTTTTAAATAAAAAAATAAGAAAACAGTAAAGTTAGCCCAATTTTTTTGCATATTGTGAAAGATGATGTTACCCCAAGTAAATAGATACCCAACATGTCACGCTTTAAAATTGCACGCACTGGAATGGCAACAAACTACGGTCTTTAAAAATCTCCACAGGTGACGTTTAAATATTTTTAATGGTTACCAGTTCAGAGTTACAGAGGAGGTATTTTGCTAGGATTATTGCTCTCACTCTACCGATCGCGGTGATACCTCACATGTGTGATTTGAACACTGTTTAAATTTTGCGCGTGCGACTTGCGTATGTGGTTACTTTGGTGTGCGACCACGCAGGGAAGGGGGCACTTTAAAAAAAAAAAATCCTGTTTCTTTTTAAATTTAATTTTTATTTAACACTGTTCCTTTTAAAAAAAAAAATCTGATCACTTTTATTGCTATCATAAGGAATGTAAACATCCCTTGTGACTGTAAAAGGTGATGACAGGTACTCTTTATGGAGGGATCGGGGGTTTAAAAGACCCCAAATCCCTCCTTTGCACTTAAAAGTATTCACAGGTATGTCATTTTGCGTGAAGTGGTTAAACACCACCAAAATAAAGTTATATTTATCAAAAAAAAAAAAAGATATGAAATCCATTATTGTACAGTGTTACATAACTAATTGTCATTCAAACTATCACAGTGCTGAAATCGGAACAATGTCCTGATAATGAGGGAATATTTTACAGACTGGCACTCAAGGGGTTAAAAATTTGAATTTTCATCACCAGGATAAGATCACATGACCAGTAATTTCAGTTGGGATCCGGCAGATCTGAACATAACTGTTACAAGCTAAAAATAGATCCTGGTCCTGATGTTGAAGCTTTGTGAATTGTGTCCATAGACAGAAATAATAAAAAAAATTTTTTATGTGCTGGATACAGAAAACATGAATAATACAGATCTAAGCCGAGCAAAGATGTTTCATATTTCTTTTAGTTAAAAAGAATTGCCAAAAAATCTAATATATAAACACCACATAGGATGCTCAATATTTTATTTTTTCCATATATGGAGTTGTTATTGCCAAGCTAAGGTCACATGACCTTGCAGCTGGAGCACTGTGATGTCATCACTTGGCTCCGCCCCCCTCTGCTGCAGCTTATAAATAGAGCCCACAGAGCATCCTTGAGCCATTCCAACTGTGTACACTGCTGGAAGAGGTTGTGTTTTTTCTTTCTCTCTGAGACTTCGCTTTGTGATTTGAAATCATGACCCGACTACTTGTGAGAAAGAGAGGATATGATGTGGAGGATCTCCTGAAAAACAACAAGGAGGATCCTGTAATATTGCTGAGAGCGGGACCCTTAACAGGGGACTGCATACCTACCCCACAGCCCCAAGATTCTGCCCCTAAATGGGGTAGACTTAGGGCAAATGGGAAGAGAATTACGGAATTTCTGGGCAGATTTTGCCCCTTTCTTCAGACAAAACTGGAAGAAGACGCAAATAGTAAGTGTTATAATAATAATATAGAGATATAATGCAAGGCACTGTAAGGCAAAACAACATTTATCACCCAAATACATATATATATTGGGGTTACTATATATACACTTAGCGGGTCACTGGACTGAGAGTAGGAAAGAGTTAGAACCCTTGTCAGGTTTTTAACAATAATCGGCCAACTATTATTAGATCATTAATTAGTTGCAGCCCTAAACACCACCAAAAGAAAGTTCTATTTATCAAAAAAAAGATATGAAATCCATTAGAGTACAGTGTTACATAACCAACTGTCATTCAAACTGTCATCACCGCGCTGAAATCTGAACAGTGTCCTGATAATGAGGGAATATTACAGACTGCCACTCAAGGGGTTCAAAATTAGAATTTTCATCACCAGGATAAGATCACATGACCAGTAATTTCAGTTGGGATCCGGCAGATCTGAACATAACTGTTACAAGCTAAAAATAGATCCTTGTCCTGATGTTGAAGCTTTGTGAATTGTGTCCATAGACAGAAATAAAATGATTTCTTTATGAGCTGGATACAGAAAACATAAATAATACAGGTGCCGCGGGCCACATCAAATGTGGGGGTTGGGGAGTAGTATGCGGCTGTTACCTAGGCGCCGGACTGATTCAATCTGACAGCAGGAAGTCGGCTTGTCAGATATGCGAGTCCATACGTCGTATAGACCTGACAGTAGGGGGATTACACACTCCCAGTGGCTGCAGCCACCGGAAGTGTGTGTAAAACCCCTACAGTCAGGGCTGTATGACGTACCTACCTAGCAACGAAAGGGTTAAGTATGGTTACTCAGTGTTTAATAGCTGTTAGGGATGTCATGAGGACTTATAAAAGCCATGCACTGAGAATAGATACCCAGGGCTGAGAACCACCATATTGTCCATGTATGTATAGAACTGCCATAAAGAGAAACGTGTGACACAACATTAGTGTCATAATACAAATTCACTTACATATGAAAAAAAAACTAATTGAAATGGCCACAGATTCTGTTTCATTGAAAAGATGAGCAAGTAGAAGTAATACTTTTTTTTTCTCTCTCTCTCTCTAGGCAAAAATGTTATCTTATCCACTGGAGACATTCAGCCAATTCCAACGGCTACATCCATGGAGGACAAGAAACCTCCCATAACTTCAGTTACGAGTGAGAGCGAGGAGGCTTCACTTGCCAAATCCAACGAGGACGAAAAATCAGCCAATTGTGAGGAGGAAAATACTTCACTGGCTACAACTAACAAGGACAACAAACAAGTCACCAGTGAGGTCGTAAAGACTTCACTGACCATATCCAACGAGGACAAAAAAACAGTCACCAGTGTGGAAGAGGAGACTTCACTGGCCAAATCCAACAAGGACAACAAACAAGTCACCAGTGAGGTCGTAAAGACTTCACTGACTGTATCCAACGAGGACAACAAAACACTCACCAATGAGGGCGAGGAGGCTTTACTGGCCAAATCCAACGAGGACAAAAAAACAGACAACAGTGAAGGCGAGGATACTTCACCTACCTACAAGTCTGACAAACCTACCATGAAAAGTTTCACCTTCCATAGAATGCTTGGGAAAGGGGCCTTTGGAAAAGTGTTCTTGGCCTCTAATCCCATGATTAACAAAAAGCTGGCGGTGAAATTTGTTAAAAAAAGAAAACTACTTGATGGTGATCCCTTGTGTGCCTTTGACGAGCGCGACATAATGAAAACATGCAGCAGCTCCCCATTTTTTGTACATCTCTACTGCTCATTTCAAACAGAGACTCATCTGGTCTTTGCTATGGAGTTCCTGGGTGGAGGGGAACTCAGAGCATTCATAAAGGCTTCAGCTCCATTTGATAAAGAAACCTTAAGATATCTTACTGCCGATATTCTGTGTGGAGTGCAACACCTTCATTCTCTTCAGATCCTTCACAGGGATCTAAAACCAGAGAACATTATTCTGGATAACGAAGGCCATGCCAAAATTACAGATTTCGGTTTGGCAGCATCTTGTATCACGGAGTCCAACAGAGTCAGAGATTGTGTGGGGACATTAACTTACATGGCCCCTGAAGTCTATGCTCGTAGGCCATACTATTACCCGGCAGACTATTTCTCATTTGGGATAATAGTATATGAGATGGCCTTAGGGTTTCATCCTTTTTATACTGGATGGGAGAATGATGAGGAGTTGGCTGACCTCATTAACAACATGTCAACCACTTTCCCAGAGCACATGGAGTTTCCCCTGTATGAACTCATACACAGACTTTTATGGCATGACCAAGAAGAACGTGCATACCTAGTGCGTGATCTCCGATCACATGCTTTCTTTGAAGGGATTGACTGGGCAGAGATAGAAGGACCATCAAACCCTATTCTTGAGGAACCACTGGAGGAATCACTGGAGGATATCATTGAAGTAGATACATTTCTGTCCGAAGTCTTGGAGATACAATGTGACTCATCTGATCAAGAGTTTTTTGTGGACTTTACATACGTGAGTGAGGTAATGAAGGTGGCAACAGTTTGATCACCACCAAGGCCACAATCAGGAATTTTGGGGCCCCTTACACAGCTTCAGGCATGGGCCCCCTGGAGCAGAGGAGAACCGGGGGGGGTAAAGACTTCACTGACCATATCCAACGAGGACAACAAACCAGTCACCAGTGCGGAGGAGGAGGCTTCACTGGTCAAATCCAACGAGGATGGAAAATCAGCCAATAGTGAGGAGGAAAAGACTTCACTGGCTACAACTAACAAGGACAACAAACAAGTCACCAGTGGGGGTGTAAAGACTTCACTGAATATATCCAACAAGGACAACAGAACAGTCACCAATGAGGGCGAGGAGACTTCACTGGCCAAATCCAACAAGGACAACAAACAAGTCACCAGTGAGGTCGTAAAGGCTTCACTGACTGTATCCAACGAGGACAACAAAACACTCACCAATGAGGGTGAGGAGGCTTTACTGGCCAAATCCAACGAGGACAAAAAAACAGACAACAGTGAAGGCGAGGATACTTCACCTACCTACAGGTCTGACAAACCTACCATGAAAAGTATCACCTTCCATAAAATGCTTGGGAAAGGGGCCTTTGGAAAAGTGTTCTTGGCCTCTAATCCCATGATTAACAAAAAGTTGGCGGTGAAAATTGTTGAAAAAAGAAAACTACTTGATGGTGATCCCTTGTGTGCCTTTGACGAGCGTGACATAATGAAAACATGCAGCAGCTCCCCATTTTTTGTACATCTCTACTGCTCATTTCAAACAGAGACTCATCTGGTCTTTGCTATGGAGTTCCTGGGTGGAGGGGAACTCAGAGCATTCATAAAGGCTTCAGCTCCATTTGATAAAGAAACCTTAAGATATCTTACTGCCGATATTCTGTGTGGAGTGCAACACCTTCATTCTCTTCAGATCCTTCACAGGGATCTAAAACCAGAGAACATTATTCTGGATAACGAAGGCCACGCCAAAATTACCGATTTCGGTTTGGCAGCATCTTGTATCACAGAGTCCAACAGAGTCAGAGAGTGTGTGGGGACATTAACTTACATGGCCCCTGAAGTCTATGCTCGTAGGCCATACTATTACCCGGCAGACTATTTCTCATTTGGGATAATAGTATATGAGATGGCCGTAGGGTTTCATCCTTTTTATACTGGATGGGAGAATGATGAGGAGTTGGCTGACCTCATTGACAACATGTCAACCACTTTCCCAGAGCACATGGAGTTTCCCCTGTATGAACTCATACACAGAATTTTATGGCATGACCAAGAAGAACGTGCGTACCTAGTGCACGATCTCCGATCACATACTTTCTTTGAAGGGATTGACTGGGCAGAGATAGAAGGACCATCAGACCCTATTCTTGAGGAACCACTGGAGGAATCACTGGAGGATATCATTGAAGTAGATGAATTTCTGTCCGAAGTCTTGGAGATACAATTTGACTCATCTGATCAAGAGTTTTTTGTGGACTTTACATATGTGAGTGAGGTAATGAAGGTGGAAACAGTTTGATCACCACCAAGGCCACAATCAGGAATTTTGGGGCCCCTTACACAGCTTCAGGCATGGGCCCCCTGGAGCAGAGGAGAACCGGGGGGTGCTGCCGCCACAAATTGACAAGCGGGGGGGGCAGCCAGGAATTGAGAAGCTGGGGGGTTGCCATCCGGGGCCCTGGGGACCTCTGGGCCCCTTACAAAAAATAAATAAAAATTAAATTAAAAAAATATATGTTTTTTTAAATAAAAAATACATAAAAAAGGGGGTTACCATCTGGGGATAGGATGAGTGGCAGTGCTGGGTGGGGGGAGATAGGATGAGTGGCAGTGCTGGGGGACATGGGATCAGTGGCAGTGCTGGGGGACATGGGATCAGTGGCAATGCTGGGGGGGCATGGGATCAGTGGCAGCAGGGGGAGCTGGGAGGCGGAGCCAGCAGTTCTAGTACACCAGGCTGGATGAGAGGGGCGGCAGCATATAGTACAACCGATGGTCTGCATTTTCTTCCATGCAGCCCCTGAATGCTTGCTTATCCTCCTCTCCCTCCCAAAGGCATTCAACGGCTGTAGGGTGGAAAATACAGAGCATTGGGTTGTTCTATATGCCGCCCGCTGCCCCTCTCATCCAGGTGTAGACAAGTATGTCAGGGTTCTCTTGTAAAAAAAAGACAAGTATGTCAGGGGATTAGGGTGTGCCCAGGCACACCCGGCACCCCCCCTGCACACGCCTATGATAAACTAGATAGATAGATAAGATAAATAGATCGAAAGAAAGTTATATAGAAAGATAAGATAAGATAAGACAGATAGATAGTAGAGTAGGGTATAAGATTAGAGATAGATAGATAGATATAGAGTAGAGTAGGACTGGCCAGAGAGGGATTACTTTGACGCAGTTGGCCGGCTTAAACATGCATTGTAATGTATGTGAACTAAATATCCCTGTTGATATGGAAAGTTTTCTAGAGTGTACAGCAATGTGCAGAGTTCATCCAGAACTTTTAGTGGTAACGTGGTCACACCCGTCACAGGCTGCCTGCAGAAATCTATGGGGGGGGGGGTATAGATCAGTTCAGACCAATATAGACCAATATAGACCAGTATAGACCAGTATAGAGCAAGACCATAGATTCTTAAAGACACCGCAATGGCAGATCACAAAGACAGATCACAAACGCGGATCACAAACGCAGATCACAAACGCAGATCACAAACGCATATATGGGGGAGTTGGGGAAAGGGAAAAAGGAGGGTGAAGGTCTACTTTAATGGGCTGTAATGCTCCTCAAAGCATTAGAAATGAGTGCATACAGCAATTTATTTTTGTAGCACAGCACAACACAGATGTTGTGGTGCAAGTGTGCTGTGGAGGTGCTTTGGGGTACCATTTTGGTTATAGCAATAGCAATTAATACCAATGCAAAGCACCAACATGTATTAGGTGCGTTATTTCAACAAGCTGAAGTGAATGGGCCCCTAAGGTACATTGCTCCTGAGATTAGCCAAGCCCTGGACAAACCAGGCACATTGGGGTTGATTTACTAAAACTGGAAAGTGCAAAATATGGTGCAGCTCTGCATGATAGCCAATCAGCTTCTAACTTCAAGTTGTTCAATTAAGCTTTGACAAAAAAAAATGGAAGCTGATTGGTTTCTATGCTAAGCTGCATTAGATTTTGCACTCTCCAGTTTTAGTAAATAAACCCCTTTATTTCTAATAAAATATGGTCTAGGAAGCGTACTGAAACATGAAGACACACCGCACGACGCCTGGCACAAAAATATTGTCCTGTCAAACGGCTGAGAAAGATCGATAAAAAGGGAAATCTTGCAAGGCACGGGTGTCTGATATCTATATCTCCGGAGATAATCTGTGTTAGGCCCCTTTCACACTTGTAGGACTTGTCCCACAATTTGGGACTGCAAAGTAGCATGACAAGTTGTTCCTTATGATTTCCAATGACAACCATTTATATTAGTACGACTTCAAATCGTGCCGACTTCCAAGTAGTCCCTGCACTACTTTGGTCTGACTTTGATGCGAGTTCAGATTCATAGACCTCAAGTCTAACTGAAATTGCATCAAAATCGTGTCAAAATCGCGGTAAAATTAAGTATGAAAGGGGCCTAAGTGTGTGGTGGCGAACTTACTGGAGCGCACCCTACCAAAGCATGAAGTATGGAGGCGGCTTGGTGCCATCAAAGCATGTTCAAAAATGAACTCCCAGTGATCCTATTATGTGTTAAAGATGACCTGGGCATACTGGGAGTCGAAATAAAACTCTCAAATAATCTACAAAAGAGGCAACAGAGATATGAAAACTTTACATAGGAAATGGGATGACGTGTTGAGAGGCAGAAATTGCTCATTGCTCAAGGAACCCCAAAGCAACTGCTGGAGGAACCCAAGGGTTTCACTGAATCCTGGTTGAGAATGGCTGCCTTATTATGTCCAGTGGCTGGTGGAAATTTTCCCACATCAGGACCGCTAGAAAGGGTAGAGAAACTACTAGACTGTTTATAGTTTTGCTGCCCCTGTTTAGTTGGGAGATTTTCTTTAACTTGACGTCTTGGAGTCACAACAGGAAATCTCTCCAAGGTGAACATAAAGAAAGCAATGGGATATCTGTATGGAGATTTGGTTAGCACCAGGACTTCCAGAGACAAAGTGTTTTATTGCAGGCTTGGAGTGGTGATTAGTGTTGAGCGAACCCGAACTGTAAAGTTCGGGTCCGTACCGAACTTTAGCATTTTACCGAACCCGAACCCGGACTTTGCGCAAAAGTCCGGGTTCGGGTTCGGGTTCGGCAATCTAATTACGCAGTTAGAAATGCTTCAGGGGCCAGCCAATCACCTTTTGATTAACTGGTGTGCCCTTAGAAGCCATCATAGCCATGCCTACTAATGGCATGGCTGTGATTGGTCAGTGCAACATGTGACCCAGCTTCTATATAAGCTAGAGGCACACAGCACACACGTCACTCTGCTTCAGAATAGATAGGGAGAGGATCTAGTCTGCTGCTGCTGCTTTTAGGGAGAGATAGAAAAATACATGAGTTAGTCCTGATTCTGGAATCTGAGGGAAAAGATAGAGAGACAGTGTAGTGTAGGGCCAGGTTCCTGTTTTTTGCTTTTAGGGAGAGAGATATATTATATAGGAATAGGAGTCCAGATTCAGAGATATAACTCAGCGATCTGCATAGGTTTACCTGTTTGTGTTGCAGTGCAGTCTTTTTACACTGCTATGAGCCCAGTGTCAGAGAAAATCAGCCTTTTATCTGCAAGCTCAGTGCACCAGCACTGCATATATTACGTTGAGAGATACACCGTTTCCATACTGTGGGTGTATTCTGCTCTTGGAAAAAGATCCATTTAGGACAAAAAAAAAGGCACTTTATTGTGCTCTTTTCCAAAAGACCCATTGGGCAAAAAAAAAAAAAAATTTCCATTTTATTTTGCTCGTGCAAAAAAAGACCAGTTTAGGGCAAAAAAAAAAAAAAATTGCACTTTAATGTACGCTTGCAAAAAGAGCCATTTAGGGCCACAAAAAATATTTTGCAGTGTGTTATACATATGTGGAGGTGTGTGAAATAAACAATTTCTAAATAGTTTTCTTCTACTGTGCTATACTAAAAAAACAAATTTTTTTTTTGAATAGCATTCTCTGCAGTTCTGTAGCTGTGCGATTCAGCGGTTACGTACTGTGGGTGTATTGTGCTCTTCCAAAAAACGCCATTTAGGGCCACAAAAAATATTTTGCAGTGTGTTATACATATGTGGAGGTGTGTGAAATAAACAATTTATATATAGTTTTCTTCTACTGTGCTATACTAAAAAAAATACTTTTTTTTAATAGCATTTTCTGCAGTTCTGTAGCTGTGCGATTCAGCGGTTACGTACTGTGGGTGTATTGTGGTCTTCCAAAAAACGCCATTTAGGGCCACCAAAAATATTTTGCAGTGTGTTATACATATGTGGAGGTGTGTGAAATAAACAATTTATATATACTTTTCTTCTACTGTGCTATACTAAAAAAAAAAACATTTTTTTTAATAGCATTTTCTGCAGTTCTGTAGCTGTGCGATTCAGCGGTTACGTACTGTGGGTGTGTTCTGCTCTTCCAAAAACACCCATTTAGGGCAACATCCTAAATTTGGAAAATATGAGGAGAAGGTCAAAGGGACGTGGTGGCCCCGGTCGTGGTGCTGCTGGTGGAGCTCCTGTTGCAGGGAGAGGACGTGGTGGATCTGTGCCAGATACACGCACAAGTGAAACACCTTCCTCAGGTGCGAGTAGGCGACCGAGCCTGCGGCGGTATTTTGTCGCGCCTAATGAGGCTGTACGAATGTTTAGGCCAGGACAAGTACAGGCGATAGTAGATTGGGTTGCTGACAGTGCCTCGGGTTCCTTCACATTGTCTCCCACCCACTCTTCTGATGAAAGATCAGAGTTGGCACCTGAAACCCATGTCCATCAGTCTTTCACCTCACCCCCTTGCAAATCAGCCAAGCAGTCTGAGCCCCAAATCATGCAGCAGTCTCTTCTGCTTTTCGATGACTCTGTTAGCAGGGTTTCCCAGGGCCATCCACCTAGCCCTGCCCCAGAAGTGGAAGAGATTGAGTGCACCGATGCCCAACCACTTATGTTTCATGATGACCACTATCGCGTGCCCGCGCACGCTCGTTTGCAGCTATCGCGCATGCGCCGAACAGGTCTGCCTGTGCATAGAGATTCTGAGACCCCGATTGCTGGGATGAGTGAGAGAACGTCTTTCCTGACATTGCCCCCCTCCTACGGGCAGCCTCCGGATGCCCAACTGAGCCAGCCTACCTGGGTGAGACCTTTTGAAGGCCGTGATCAATCTTTTGGCATGAATGTTGGTTTCCGGTTCCCAGGAATTTTCCTCGGGGCCATAGCCCTTCCATTTAACCAGATATTGGGTTTGGTTGCGTCTCTTCCTGCAGTCCAGGATAGACTCGATTTCGAACTCCTCCTCACCATTGATGAGCACGGGCTCAGGAGGGCCAATACCTCGATTGGGAAAGGGATCTGGGACTGCAGGTTTGAGTAGCGACACATGGAATATCGGGTGTATCCGAAAAGATTCCGGTAATTTCAGCTCGTATGCCACGTCATTAATTTTCCTTGTTACAGGGAAGGGACCCACAAATTTGGGGCCCAGTTTCTTAGAGGGGCATGTCATTTTTAGATTCACTGTGGACAGCCAGACTAGATCTCCGGGTGTAAGGTTAAGTTCCCCCCTCCTCTTTTTGTCGAACACCTCCTTATTTTGCGCCTGAGTCCTTGCCATTGTCTCCTGAAGCAACTTACTGTTGGTACTGAGGAAGTTCAGGGTCTCCTGGGCGGCTGGGACCACACACTCTGGAATATTATTAGACAGGAACAGAGGGTGGAAGCCGTAGTTCGCAAAGAACGGTGACTGCTTGGTCGCTGAATGAACGGAATTGTTGTAGGCGAACTCGGCGAGGGGTAATAGTGGTACCCAGTCGTCTTGAGAGAAGGAAGAGAAACAGTGCAAATATTGCTCCAGGGTCTGATTTGTGCGTTCCGTCTGACCATTGGTCTGGGGATGATAAGCTGAAGAGAAGGAAAGGTCAATCTTTAAAGATTCGCAGAGTGCTCTCCAGAATTTGGATGTAAACTGCACCCCCCGGTCAGATACAATGTTCACAGGAATGCCGTGCAGTCTTACGATTTCTTTGATGAATAGTTTTGCGGTCTCGGGGGCAGAAGGTGTACATCTCATGGGCAGAAAGTGGGCCATCTTGGAAAGTCTGTCCACTACCACGAAAATGGTAGTGCAATTTTCTGATGATGGTAGTTCCACAATAAAGTCCATTGAAATCATTCTCCAAGGTCTGTCTGGAATGGGTAAAGGCCTCAACAGACCCCAAGCTCTGGTCTTGCTGCCTTTGTTCTGAATGCACGTATTGCATGATTCCACATAGTCCTTGCAGTCCTTAGACAGTTGAGGCCACCAAAACGTGCGCTGGAGAAGTTCAGATGTTTTGTGCACCCCAAAGTGGCCAGCCAGTTCATGATCGTGACAAGATTTGAGAACGTTAATCCGTAATTGTGGAGGTACGAAGATCTTGTCCTTGATCCACAGCAGGTCGTCTTTCAACTGTAGGGTAACATCCGGTGGGTAGGCCTCATTGGTAGAAGCCTGCTTAATCTGAGAAAGTAGGTCTCCTTGCAGCAGCAGGAAATTTCCGGGAGTCAGGATGGTGTCTGGGGGTGAGAGAGCTTCAGCTCCGCTAAACATCCGTGAAAGCGCATCTGGCTTGGTGTTCTTGGACCCGGGCCTGTAGGTTATATGGAATGAAAATCTGGTGAAAAAAAGTGCCCATCTGGCTTGACGTGGTTTCAGTCTTTTGGCTACTTTCAAGTACTCCAGATTTTTGTGGTCTGTGTAGATCAAAATAGGATGTGCTGCCCCCTCTAGTAAGTAGCGCCACTCTTCCAACGCGGCCTTAATTGCGAGTAGCTCTCTGTCCCCCACATCATAGTTCCTCTCAGCTTCGGACAACTTCCGAGAGAAGAATGCGACTGGATGCAACTGCGACTTGGGACCCTGTCTCTGGGAGAGCACCGCCCCCACTGCGATCTCCGAGGCATCTACTTCCAAAATGTAGGGTAGAGCGGGGTCTGGATGTTTCAGGACTGCGGCCGAGACAAACTGCTCCTTTAAGGTGGAGAAGGCAACTTGGGCTTCCGGGGTCCAATGGAATCGTATGCCTTGCTTCGTCAAACTGGTGATGGGCGAGATGATGGTAGAAAATCCCCGGATAAACTTGCGATAAAAATTCGCAAATCCTACAAAGCGTTGGATCCCTTTTTTGTCTGTAGGAATTGGCCAATCCAAGATGGCGGAAACTTTTTGTGGGTCCATTTTGACACCTTCTATGGAGATAATTAGTCCCAAAAACTGAATGCTCTGTTGTTCAAACTCGCATTTCTCGGGTTTCGCGTAAAGGCCATGCTGATGGAGTCGGGTTAACACTTTCCTGACATGCTCTCGGTGAATGGACAAGGACGAGGAGAAAATCAGGATATCGTCCAGGTAAATTATCACAAACAAGTCTAGGTAGTCTCTGAAAATGTCATTCACAAAGTGTTGGAATGTGGCAGGGGCGTTACACAAACCGAAGGGCATCACGAGATATTCAAAATGCCCGAATCGGGTACGGAAGCCAGTCTTCCATTCGTCCCCATTACGAATCCGGACCAGATTGTAGGCCCCACGAAGATCCAATTTAGTGAATATGGCTGCAGCCCCGAGTCTCTGGAATAGTTCTGGCACCAAAGGGAGAGGGTACCGGTTTTTAATTGTAATCTTATTTAGCGCACGGTAGTCTACACAAGGGCGTAGGGAATGGTCTTTTTTTTCGACGAAAAAGATTCCTGCTCCTGCTGGTGAAGTAGAAGGGCGGATGAACCCCTTCTCCAGGTTGTCGTCGATATAGGTCTTGAGGATCCCGAGCTCTAGTTCGTTTAGAGGGAAGATCCTTCCGAATGGCACCTCTGCCCCAGGGAGGAGCTCAATCGGACAGTCATAGGATCGGTGTGGGGGAAGTGTTTCTGCACCCTTTTTGCTGAATACATCCAAAAAATGATGGTAAACTTCGGGAACGGACTGGCGGGTTTCAGAGTCAGCGTCTAAGCAGAGCAGTGAGGAGGGAGCGTCAGCGACTTCTGGCACACAGTGCTGACGACAGTAAGGAGAAGGGAAGCTGATCTTACTCATGGTCCAGTCAATTTGTGGGTTGTGTGCCCTCAGCCAGGCGAAGAAACTCCCGGTGATTACCGGAGATGGTTGCACTTAAAGGGACGGTCTCCAGTATGACTGGCCCTGACTTAATAGCTGATCCATCGGCCAGGTGTACAGAAAGTCCCTTAGCTCGGGGTTGCAAGGGGACCTGGAATCTGTTGGCAAAGGAAGCGTCCATAAAACCGCTGCATGCTCCGGAATCAATTATTGCGGTAGTTAGTATATTCCTTTCTGGAAGCTGTAAGGAGACAGAGACAGCCAGATGAGTTGAGTTGTCAAACGAAGTAGGTGAGTAGGTAGAAAAGATAGAGGAACACTTACGGGTCTTAGCAGGACAGGTCCTCACAAAATGACCTGGTTCCCCACAGTAGAGGCAGAGATTGTTGAATCGCCACCATTGGCGCTCTTCGGGGGTGAGCGAGGGGCGAAGCAGGCCAAGTTGCATGGGTTCCGAAGTATCAGCAGATGGGTGAGCGGGAGCCAGAGGAGCGGAGTGAGCAGGGTTGAACACACGAGGTAGCATCCATACAGGACGAGAGGGACCAGCGGTACGTTCAGCTCTTCGTTCCCTTAACCGCCTGTCAATTAAGGTAGACTGAAGAATTAGAGCGTCCAGTGTTGCTGGGATGCCAACTCGAGCCAGTTCATCCTTAAGGGGCTCGGAGAGGCCCATACGGAACTGGTGGCGCAGGGCAGCATCGTTCCAATTTGTGTCCGAACTCCAACGTCTGAATTCGGACACGTAGTCCTCCACGGGCCTGCGACCCTGCTGCAGGGAACATAATGCTGCTTCCGCGGTGGCTGCTTGTTGGGGATCCTCGTAGAGCAGATCCATGGCTTCAAAGAACGTGCGCAGGAGGTTGAGGCAGGTGTCTTTATGCTCCAGAAGGCGGTGGGCCCAAGACTGAGGTTCGCCTGATAGTAGGGCGATGACGAAGCCCACCTTGGTGGTTTCAAGGGAAAAGGTCCTGGGTTGAAGAGCGAAAAAGAGCTCACAGGCGTTACGAAAAGCTCTGTATTTACTACGATCTCCAGAAAACCTCTCGGGAGGAGGAACCCGGGGTTCAGGTGGTAACATGACGACCGAGGGTGCGGGAGAAGCTCCAGACGCGGCAGGTGCCGTGTTAGACAGGGTCTGGACACCCTCCTCCAGGCGGGTATAGCCTTCCTGTAAGTTCCTGACTGCCGTAGTAAGTCCATCTAGGTGACGGCAGAGTTCCTCCATGGGAGAGGCTCCCTGCGTGGGCTCAGACATGGCTGTCCGGTACTGTCACGTACCTGGTAGGTGAGCCCGACGTGCAGGGAGTGGCCTCTCGTAGACCTCTGGCTCGAGAACCCCTGATAGAGCAGACAGGGGCTCAGGAGGGCAAAGGAGCACAAGTGCCTGGCAGGAACTGAAGCAGGTGGAAGTAGAAGCAGCAGACTGCAGCTGTGGGTAACTGATGGGAGACGTGCAGTGGTCCGCAGCAGGCACTAGAGGATCAGGAAGCAGACTTGGTGAAGACAGGCCGGGTCAGACACAAGCGGGCAGATGAGTACAAAGCAGGATCCAAGAATAGTTAAAGTCCAGGCCGGGTCAGTGTATCAGGCGGGCAGCAAACTGGTTAGAGGAGAAGGCAGAAGAGAAGTCGGGACGAGCCGTGGTCAAAGGCGGGCAGCAGACAGGAGAAGCCAAGGGAAGCCGGGTCAGGTACCAGAGCAATTAGATCAGAGGTTCGGGTAACAAGGGTCTTCAGGAAACGCTGTAGACCGGACAGCAAGGATGCAGAGTGACAGCTCTCTTTAAATAGGCAGTCTTTGGCGCCAAACTGCGTCATAGGCGCGCGCGCTATCGCGCATCCGCGCGCGCCCGTTCGCCACTATCGCGTGCCCACGCACGCTCGTTTGCCGCTATCGCGCATGCGCCGAACGGGTCTGCCTGTGCATAGAGATTCTGAGACCCCGATTGCTGGGATGAGTGAGAGAACGTCTTTCCTGACAGAATGTGTCTAATGCAGGCAATGCCGAGAGAGTGAGGGATCGAGCTGTAGAGTGCCTTTTTCCGAAGTTCGGCCGAACCGGTCGAACCCGAACATCCAGTTGTCCGCTCAACTCTACTGGCATGGGGTACAGAATAGAATGTATAATCTTTGTCTCCTGGGTGGAGGAACCTCCACAAATCCATAAGATGTAGGGAGTTTAACAGTGTTTTTTATGACTTTTTAGGATCTTGTATGTTATGTATGTTTTGCCCGTTGAGGTGTCTATTAAGGGGTTTAGGGGAAGAATAAAATCTCTGCCCAAGACTATGCATCCTGAACTGAAGCCCTCTAATTCCTTTATCAACCCCCTGCAGAAAGTTAGGTGTGATGTATTGGGGAAGTACACATTGGCTAGCGTGATGGGGCTGCCATTGTATTTCCCTTTGAGGAAGAGAAACCTTCCATTTGGGTCTGTTAGTTTGTCTGTCAGTTCAAAAGAGGCATCCCTGCTAATCAAGATGGAGACACCTTTTGACTTTGTTAAGTCATTAGTCACGTGATGTGCTTCCAAGAAATAGGAATCAGTGAGCCTGGGTACCTTATGTGTTTTGAAGTGTGTTTCCTGTAAGAAGGTGAAATGTGGCCTACCTTTTTTTAATTCCCGTAGTAGCACAGATCTTTTCTCTGGGATATTCAATCCCCTTACAATGTGAGATATCACTGTAGGACCTCGGCCTAGGGATGAGTATGCTATGGCGCAAATGCAGAGAGATTCAGAGAGCTGTCACCTGTAAACAACCCTTACAAAGAGTTTGTTATAGTCAATATGTAAGGTTATAGCAATTACATATATAAGTTAACAACTACTGTCAGACTGTGTGATTAAGGGCTGTACAGTCCAAACATTGCTGAGCCTAGTTGGTGAGGTTGTAGAAACCATATTTCGGGCTCAGGGACAAATGTGGCTGGATCAGTCGGCCGATTGTGTGCCGATAAAGTCAGGTAAGGTAGAATATGCTTAAATCCAGCATACGGAGGGTTAAGCAGTGGCAAAAAGAAACGTTCAACATAGAAATAAAGCATGAACTATTGAAAGTTAAGTGAACAGTGAAAAGAGTTACAGACAGTACCACATTTAAAGCCTAATGGTGGACCATAACGATTAATAGCTGCATAGCTTTCTTCAGGCATCGTCCAGGGACCTTGAGGAGTGTGCCCGGTTATTATTTGGTGTGCCAGTGACTGAGCCTCCCTGCCTGCCTTGCTTCAACTTTTTGGATAGTTGCTTTTCAGGAGACACGAATGGTGAACAAGGTGGGCTTCTTTCCAAGGGGGAGACAGAATTCTTGGTACCACTCCGGGAAATCAACTTGGCCCAAATGAAGTGCATTGCAGAATTCCGGTAGATCTTCAGGGGATCGTAGGGTGTGTTGTCGACCATTGTGTGTTACAAGCAGTGCGAATGGAAAGCACCATGTGTAGTGTAGGTATTTCTCGCGTAACTTGTCTAGAAGAGGGCGCAGAGCCCTGCGTTTTTTTAGGGTGATCTGGGACAGGTCATGAAAGAGCATGATAGTCTCCCCTTTGAAAACGATCCGCTCATTCCGACGTGCTTTCAGCATGATGTCCTCTTTCGGTGCAAAGTTCTGCAGGCAGCAGATGACATCACATGGGGGCATGGTGTCTGGGCCTCGTGCTCTCAGGGTCCTATGAGCCCTGACAAAAGTCTCATTGTCAACTGTTTCAGGGATCCCCCTGACCCTGATGTTGTTCCGTCTCCCTCTGTTTTCAAGGTCCTCTCTGTTGTCAAGGTCCTCCAAATGTCTATTCATGTCTATGAAATGGTTGGTGTGTGAAATCGTCAGTCTATCTAGCCTATTTATGGCCTTATCCCTGTGTTTCCCAATCATGTCAGCAGTGGCCATACATTCATTAAGTACCAGCAGTCTGGATTTAAGGTCTGTTATAGCTGCTGATAAGGAGGATTTAAGGTCTGCGGCAATGATAGCCATGTCAGCATAGGTGAGGGGGAGATTGGAGTGTGAGGGTCCCCTACCATTATCCTCCGGCGCTGATTGTGAGTCCTCACTGAAGTCCTCTGCAGCATGAGTTGGCGCCATCTTGGTTCCAGACACGCTGTTCCGAGAAAGCGTCTGATTCTTGAATATTTCAAAGATGTTTCTCCCCTTATAAGCTGCCGATGCTCGGCGTGATCTGGTGTGGGGTGTTTGGTAGTTCAGCTTGCTCATTATAAGGGCGGAATGTGACGAAAAACAGGCTATAGGCTGCGAATCCTCCAGAGCTCCTCTAACAAGCTGCCATCTCCATTGCACGCCAAGCCACACCCCCCATTTTTTTTTGTTCTATAAACAAAAAGTGACAATTTTGAAAAAATATGTATTTTTTTGTTGCTATAATACATATCCCAAAATATATATATATAAAAAAAAACATTTATTTATCAGTTTAGGCCGATATATTATTCTACATATTTTTGGTAAAAAAAAAAAAGAAATAGGCGTATATTGATTGGTTTGCACAAAAGTAATCGCATCTACAAACTATGGGATAGATTTAGGGACTTTTATTGTTTTTATTGTTTTTACTAGTAATGACGGCGATCTGTGATTTTTAGAGGGACTGCAACATTGCGGCAGACCAATCTGACCCCAAAAGACACTTTTTGTGGACCAGTGACATTATTTCATTGATCAGTGCTATAAAAATGCCCTGATCAATGTAAAAATAACACTGGCAGGGAAAGAGTTAACACTAGGGGGCGATCAAGTGGTTAAGTGTGTTCCCTAGGTGTGTTCTAACTGTAGGGGATGGGCTCACTGGGACATGACAGAGATCACTGTTCCCAATCACTGGGAACAGAAGATCTCTTACATGTCCCCTGTCAGAATCAGGATCCGATTGTTTACACTGTTAAAATGGCTATAAAAAATCAAAAATAGCTTTTAAAAAATATAAAAATGAAGGAAAACTATCATCGTTTAACTGTTACAAAGAATATAACAGAATATGTCAAAAGGAAATCAAGGAGGCAAAAATTCTAAACGAACAACAGATTGAAAAAGATAGTAGGACAAACCCCCAAAAATTCTTCAAATATATTTAAAGTAAAAAGGTCAGGTCTGAGCATTTAGGCCCTTTACAAAATAATCTATAGTGTGTGACTGGGGACATAGAGAAGGCAAATTTATTAACCACTTAACAACCACCTGCCGACAAATAACGTCGACAAGGTGGTTGCTTAACTCTGGGAGGATGTTATATAACGTCCTCCCAGAATCGCGCTCCCGCGCGCCCCCTGGAGCGCGCACACGGGAAACTCCGTGACCGCCGGGTCCAGAGGACCCAGCGGATCACGAATCGCGGTAAATCGCCGCTGATAGCGGCCGTTTACCACGTGATCGCTCCGTCAAATGACGGAGCAATCACTTGTAAACAGACCGGCGTCATGTGATGACGCCGGTTCCTCTCTCCCCTCTCTGTACCGATCGGTACAGTGTGAGAGGGGAGGGGGAGAGAGCGGATGGCAGCAGCAGCACTGTGGGCTGGATCTGTGACAATTGCAGTCACAGATCCAGCCATCCATCCATCCCTGCTCAGCCATCCCTGTGCAATACCCTGCCAATACTCTGCAAAATACCCTGCCAATACTCTGCAAAATACCCTGCCAATACTCTGCAAAATACCCTGCAATACCCTGGTGCAATACTCTGCAATACCCTGGTGCAATACTCTGCAATACCCTGGTGCAATACTCTGCAATACCCTGGTGCAATACTCTGCAATACCCTGCGCAATACTCTGCAATACCCTGCAATACCCTGGTGCAATACTCTGCAATACCCTGGTGCAATACTCTGCAATACCCTGCGCAATACTCTGCAATACCCTGTGCAATACTCTGCAATACCCTGCGCAATACTCTGCAATACCCTGCGCAATACCCTGCAAAATACTCTGCAATACCCTGCAATACCCTGCGCAATACTCTGCAAAATACTCTGCAATACCCTGCGCAATACTCTGCAATACCCTGCACAATACTCTGCAATACCCTGTGCAATACCCTGCGCAATACCCTGCACAATACTCTGCAATACTCTGCATCACCCTGCGCAATACTCTGCAAAATACTCTGCAAAATACTCTGCAATACCCTGCGCAATACTCTGCAATACCCTGCGCAATACTCTGCAATACCCTGCGCAATACTCTGCAATACCCTGCACAATACTCTGCAATACCCTGCACAATACTCTGCAATACCCTGCAATACCCTGTGCAATACCCCCTGTGCAATACCCCATGCAATACCCTGCCATACTCCGCAATACCCTGCCATACTCCGCAATGCCCTGCCATACTCCGCAATGCCCTGCCATACTCCGCAATGCCTGGCAATACTCTGCAATAACCACTTCCCGCCCGCCGGCCGTCATATGACATCCTTGACTTTGTGCGGGGATATCTGATTGATGCTTGCAGCTACAGGCATCATTCAGATATTAGCTTTTTCAGCCGGCGATTCCCTACACCATAAGAACAATCATAGCGGCTGTTCCACCACTTGATCATTCTTATGGGAGGCGAGAGGGGATGTCCCCTCCCCGCCGCCCTCCGGTGCTTCTACCGACTCACCGCTACGATCAAAGCCAGGATTGTTTGTTTTTTTTGTTTGTTTTTCAGGCTTCCCAGCCTAGAGGTGAGATGTGGGGTCTTATTGACCCCATATCTCACTGTAAAGAGGACCTGTCATGCCATATTCCTATTACAAGGGATGTTTACGTTCCTTGTAATAGGTATAAAAGTGATCAAAAAAAAATTGGGGGCGGAAAAACATGTCAAACTAAAATAAATAAAGTAAAATGAACAATACAAAAATATATTTTTTTTAAAACCGCCCCTGTCCCCGTGAGCTCGCATACAGAAGCGAACGCATACGTAAGTCCCGCCAACATATGAAAACGGTTTTCAAACCACACATGTGAGGTATCTCTGCGAACGTTAGAGCGAGAGCAATCATTTTGGCCCTAGACCTCCTCTGTAACTCAAAACATGTAACCAGTAAAAATATTTAAAGCGTCGCCTATGGGGATTTTTAAGTAGCGAAGTTTGGCGCCATTCCACAAGCGTGTGCAATTTTTAAGGGTGACATGTTAGGTTTCTATTTACTCGGCGTAACTTCATCTTTCACATTATGCAAAAACATTGGGCTAACTTTACTGTTTTTTTTTTTTTAACCACTTAAGCCCCGGACCATTTCGGGCCATTAGGACCAAGCCTGTTTTTGGGATTCGGCACTGCGCTGCTTTAACTGTAAATTGTGCGGACATGCAATGTTGTACCCAAATGAAATTTGCGTCCTTTTCTTCCCACAAATAGAGCTTTCTTTTAATGGTATTTGATTGCCTCTGCGATTTTTATTTTTTGCGATATAAACAGAAAAAGACCGAAAATTTTGAAAAAAAATGATATTTTCTACTTTTTGTTATAAGAAAAATCGAATAAACTCAATTTTAGTCATACATTTAGGCCAAAATGTATTCAGCCACATGTCTTTAGTAAAAAAAATGTCAATAAGCGTATATTTATTGGTTTGCGCAAAAGTTATAGCGTTTACAAACTAGGGTACATTTTCTGAAATTTACACAGCTTTAAATTTATGACTGCCTATCTCATTTCTTGAGGTGCTAAAATGGCAGGGCAGTACAAAACCCCCCAAATGACCCCATTTTGGAAAGTAGACACCCCAAGGAAATTGCTGAGAGGCATGTTGAGCCCATTGAATATTTTTTTTTTTCGTCCCAAGTGATTGAATAATGACAAAAAAAAAAAAAAAAAAATTACAAAAAGTTGTCACTAAATGATATATTGCTCACACATGCCATGGTTATATGTGGAATTGCACCCCAAAATACATTCTGCTGCTTCTCCTGAGTACGGGGATACCACATGTGTGGGACTTTTTAGGAGCCTAGCCACGTACGGGACCCCGGAAACCAAGCACCGCCTTCAGGATTTCTAAGGGCGCAAATTTTTGATTTCACTCCTCACTACCTATCACAGTTTCGAAGGCCATAAAATGCCAAAATAGCACAAACCCCCCCCAAATGACCCCATTTTGGAAAGTAGACACCCCAAGCTATTTACTGAGAGGCATGTTCAGTCATGGTTATATGTGAAATTACACCCCAAAATACATTCTGCTGCTTCTCCTGAGTACGGGGATACCACATGTGTGGGACTTTTTGGGAGCCTAGCCGCGTACGGGACCCCAAAAACCAAGAACCGCCTTCAAGGTTTCTAAGGGCATAAATTTTTGATTTCACTCCTCACTACCTATCACAGTTTTGAAGGCCATAAAATGCCAAGATGGCACAAAACCCCCCCCAAATGACCCCATTTTGGAAAGTAGACACCCCAAGCTATTTGCTGAGAGGCATGTTGACCCCATTGAATATTTTTTTTTTGTCCCAAATGATTGAATAATGACAAAAAGAAAAAAAAAAATTTACAAAAAGTTGTCACTAAATGATATATTGCTCACACATGCCATGGTTATATGTGGAATTGCACCCCAAAATACATTCTGCTGCTTTTCCTGAGTACGGGGATACCACATGAGTGGGACTTTTTGGGAGCCTAGCCGTGTACAGGGCCCCAAAAACCAAGCACCGCCTTCAGGATTTCTAAGGGCGTAAATTTTTGATTTCACTCCTCACTACCTATCACAGTTTTGAAGGCCATAAAATGCCAAAATAGCACAAAACCCCCCCAAATTACCCCATTTTGGAAAGTAGACACCCCAAGCTATTTGCTGAGAGGCATGTTGAGTCCATGGAATATTTTATATTTTGCCACAGGTTGCGGGAATATGACAAACTGTTTTTTTTTTGCACAAAGTTGTCACTAAATGATATATTGCTCACACATGCCATGGGCATATGTGAAATTACACCCCAAAATACATTCTGCTGCTTCTCCTGAGTACGGGGATACCACATGTGTGGGACTTTTTGGGAGCCTAGCCGCGTACGGGACCCCAAAAACCAAGCACCGCCTTCAAGGTTTCTAAGGGCATAAATTTTTGATTTCGCTCCTCACTACCTATCACAGTTTTGAAGGCCATAAAATGCCAAGATGGCACAAAACCCCCCCAAATGACCCCATTTTGGAAAGTAGACACCCCAAGCTATTTGCTGAGAGGCATGTTGAGCCCATTGAATATTTTTTTTTTGTCCCAAATGATTGAATAATGACAAAAAAAAAAAAAAAAAAATGTACAAAAAGTTGTCACTAAATGATATATTGCTCACACATGCCATGGTTATATGTGAAATTACACCCCAAAATACATTCTGCTGCTTCTCCTGAGTACGGGGATACCACATGTGTGGGACTTTTTGGGAGCCTAGCCGCGTACGGGACCCCAAAAACCAAGCACAGCCTTCAAGGTTTCTAAGGGCATACATTTTTGATTTCACTCCTCACTACCTATCACAGTTTTGAAGGCCATAAAATGTCAAAATAGCCCAAAACCCCCACAAATGACCCCATTTTGGAAAGTAGACACCCCAAGCTATTTGCTGAGAGGCATGGTGAGTATTTTACAGCTCTCATTTGTTTTTGAAAATTAAGAAAGACATTTTTTTTTCTTTTTTTTTTTCTTTTTTTACATTTTCAAAACTTTGTGACAAAAAGCGAGATCTGCAAAATACTCAACATACCTCTCAGCAAATAGCTTGGGGTGTCTACTTTCCAAAATGGGGTCATGGGGGGTTTTGTGCCATCTGGGCATTCCATGGCCTCCGAAACTGTGATAGGCAGTGAGGAGTGAAATCAAAAATTTACACCCATAGAAATCCTGAAGGCGGTGCTTGGTTTTTGGGGTCCCGTACGCGACTAGGCTCCCAAAAAGTCCCACACATGTGGTATCCCCGTACTCAGGAGAAGCAACAGAATGTATTTTGGGGTGTAATTCCACATATGCCCATGGCATGTTTGAGCAATATATAATTTAGTGACAACTTTTTGTACATTTTTTTTTTTGGTCATTATTCAATCACTTGGGACAAAAAAAAAAAATATTCAATGGGCTCAACATGCCTCTCAGCAAATAGCTTGAGGTGTCTACTTTACAAAATGGGGTCATTTGGGGGGGTTTGAACTGTCCTGGCATTTTATGCACAACATTAGGAAGCTTATGTCACACATCATCCACTCTTCTAACCACTTGAAGACAAAGCCCTTTCTGACACTTTTTGTTTACATGAAAGAAATTTTTTTTTTGCAAGAAAATTATGTTGAACCCCCAAACATTATATATTTTTTTAAAGCAAAGGCCCTACAGATTAAAATAGTGGGTGTTGCATTTTTTTTTCCACACAGTATTTGCGCAGCGATTTTTCAAACGCATTTTTTGGGGGAAAAACACACTTTTTTTATTTTTAATGCACTAAAAAACACTATATTGCCCAAATGTTTGATGAAATAAAAAAGATGATCATAGGCCGAGTACATGGATACCAAACACGACATGCTTTAAAATTGCGCACAAACGCGCAGCGGCGACAAAACTACATTCATTTTTAAAAGCATTTAAAAGCCTTTACAGGTTACCACATTAGATTTACAGAGGAGGTCTACTGCTAAAATGACTGCCCTCGATCTGACCTTCGCGGTGATACCTCACATGCATGATGCAATTGCTGTTTACATATGACGCTAGACCGACGCGTGCGTTCGCCTTTGCGCAATAGCAGGGGGGGACAGCGGTGCTTTTTTTTTTTTTTTATTATTTATTTGGCTTTTTTATTTTATTTTTAAACTGTGCCTTCCATATTTTATTTTTTTACCATTTTTATCGTTATCTCAGGGAATGTAAATATCCCCTATGATAGCAATAGGTAGTGACAGGTACTCTTTTTTTGAAAAAAATTGGGGGGTTAAACCCTAGATCTTTCCTCTGCCCTCAAAGCATCTGACCACACCAAGATCGGTGTGATAAAATGCTTTCCCAATTTCCCAATGGCGCTTTTTATATCCGGGGGGGGGCATTCCCTCCCACTGCTTGTAAAAGCAGTCTAGAGGCTAATTATCTGCTAGAATTGCTTTTACATGAAAGCCGGCTGCTGGCTGAAAAGAATGATACCAAGATGATACCTAAACCCGCAGGCATCATTCTGGTATAAACATTCAAAGTCCAGCAACATACCAGTACGTTGCTGGTCCTTGTTGGACATGTATTGTAATCTTTTTTTTCATACAGCCTATTGGCTGAACGAAAAAAAGAGATTGATTGGTGGGTATGCCCACCATTAGAATACCTCCCTTCATCCACCCACTTCTAATGATGGGCATATATGCCGAAGCATGGGGGCATCCTCCCGCAAAAAAGTTATGCCGCGTACACACGGTCAAGCCTTCGTCGGAATTTCGACCGTATGTACGCGGCATAAAAGGTTATGCCGCGTACACACGGTCGGACTTTTCCACGGATAAGCCTCCGTTGGAATTTCGACCGTATATACGCGGCATTAGGAGCAAAATCGCTCCTCCGCCCCTGCTGCCCCCATGCTTCGGCATATATGCTCTTTTTTTTAACTGTGGTGGTGAAATCACCTCCTACAGCGTTGGAGTCACGCTTTATGTATCGTGGGAGCAAACGCTGTTGCTGTCAAGATAAATAGATCCGCGCTGCAACTGAATGGCGTACCTGCTAAGCAAATGGTGGTTAACATTAAAACAAAGTAACATTACAGTACAACAGTAAGACCTTACCATGCCATACCTGCAAAGCAAATACCAAAACAAAACCTAGTAAAAAATAAAAAAATGTTTTAACGCAACCTGTGCCTAAAATATATATATGCCGAAGCATGGGGGCATCCTCCCGCAAAAAAGTTATGCCGCGTACACACGGTCGGAATTTCGACCGTATGTACGCGGCATTAGGAGCAAAATCGCTCCTCCGCCCCTGCTGCCCCCATGCTTCGGCATATATGCTCTTTTTTTTAACTGTGGTGGTGAAATCACCTCCTACAGCGTTGGAGTCACGGCTTTATGTATCGTGGGAGCAAACGCTGTTGCTGTCAAGATAAATAGATCCGCGCTGCAACTGAATGACGTACCTGCTAAGCAAATGGTGGTTAACATTAAAACAAAGTAACATTACAGTACAACAGTAAGACCTTACCATGCCATACCTGCAAAGCAAATACCAAAACAAAACCTAGTAAAAAATAAAAAAATGTTTTAACGCAACCTGTGCCTAAAATATATATATGCCGAAGCATGGGGGCATCCTCCCGCAAAAAAGTTATGCCGCGTACACACGGTCGGAATTTCGACCGTATGTACGCGGCATTAGGAGCAAAATCGCTCCTCCGCCCCTGCTGCCCCCATGCTTCGGCATATATGCTCTTTTTTTTAACTGTGGTGGTGAAATCACCTCCTACAGCACTGGAGTCACGGCTTTATGTATCGTGGGAGCAAACGCTGTTGCTGTCAAGATAAATAATTCCGCGCTGCAGTTGAATGGCGCACCTGAAAACAAAAAATTACATACCTGAAAAGCAAGCATGATAAAACATTGCAGAATAGAATACAGTAAAAAAAGAGCAGAACAATAGAGAGAAAATAGAGAGAGAGAGAACAATAAAACGACAACTATTTTTGGTTTTTTTATTTTATATTTTTTTTGTGTTTTGTTTTTTACGTTTTTTTTTTCTTTTTTACACTTTTTTTTGTAACTTTACAACTGTAATGGTTCGGGTCTCTCAAAATGTAATGGCATCTTGGGAGACCCTGTGTAAGTGTGTCCTAGTCTGTGAAATGCTGTACCCTACGCTAAAACTTCACTTTTGAGTGGTAGCGTTCAAAACATTCACCTTGGCAAAGACCAGGCTTGTCAGGACAGAGTGGACAAAAACTACGGGTGTCACGCCTAAATCCGCGCTTGCTACAGACACGACATCTTTTTTGGGGGTGGCTTTGGGTAGGGGTACTCGGGAGGACATACGAATAATGCCTCTCATGCAGCCGGCTTACTGCATTTGGTTGGGGATGGTGAGGTGCAGAACCGCCTGGATACAGGAGTTCTGTGACTATCTCATTCTGGAATTTTAGAAGAGATAACGTCCCGCCTGAAGCTCTGTATAGCACATGAGCGTTCAGCAAAGCCAATTGGAATAATGATAGAGACACTTTTTTGTACCAGCGTCTCGCCTTACGGTCAATTAGATACGGCGCCATCAACTGGTCGTTGAGGTCCACCCCTCCCATATTTTGGTTATATTCGTGGACACAGAGGGGTTTCTCCACAACACCAGTCGCCGTACGAATTTGGACTGTCGTGTCTGCATGAAGGGAGGTAAGAAGGAAAACATTCTTATTGTCCCTCCACTTCATAGCGAGCAAGTTATTACACTTCAAGCAGGCTCTCTCCCCCAGCCTAAGACGGGCATCTACAAGCCGCTGGGGAAAGCCCCGGCGATTAGGTCGCACGGTGCCACATGCTCCAATCTTATGATCAAACAAGTGACTAAACAGTGGCACGCTCGTGTAATAATTGTCCACATACAAGTGGTACCCCTTTCCGAATAAGGGTGACACCAAGTTCCACACTATCTTGCCAGCGCTCCCTATGTAATCCGGGCAGTTGACCGACTCAATCTGACTGTCTTTTCCCTCATAAACCGTAAAGTTCACTACATAGCCTGTTGCCCTGTCACAGAACTTGTAGAGCTTGACCCCGTATCTGGCACGCTTGCTGGGAAGGTACTGCTTGAAAGACAAGCGGCCAGAAAATTTAATCAGGGACTCATCAACGCAGACAACTTGATCGGGAGTAAACAAGGCTGCAAAACGTTCGTTGAAGTGGTTTATGAGGGGCCGAATTTTATAGAGCCGGTCGTATTCAGGGTCCCCACGTGGACGACAAAGTTCATTGTCGTTGAAGTGCATGAACCGCAAAATCTGCTTGTATCGTGCCCTGGACATGGAGGCAGAGAACACGGGCATGTGGTCAATTGGGTGCGTGGACCAATAAGCACGCAATGACGGAAATTTATGTGTGCCCATGTTGAGGGAAAGGCCCAGAAAGGTCTTAAATTCGGAAACCGTAATTGGTTTCCAATTTCTGGCAATTTTAGGCAACTGGGGGTTAGCGGCGATAAATTGACCAGCATATAAATTACTCTGGTCCACAATAGATCTATAGAGATCTTCCGTGAAAAACAGCGAATAAAAATCGATTGGCATAAAATCAGCTGTTTCCACCTGAATACCGGGTTGGGCAGTGAATGGGGGAAGTACGGGTTCTGCAGAAGTGGTGGGGACCCAATCAGGATAGGCGAATTCTGCAGGAAGGGCAGTATGGGCACGACGGGCCTGCCTTTGTTTTCTTGGTGGCAGCGGGACACTACTTGTGCTTGCCACCTCGCCAGCTTGAACTGCACTTATGGGACTCGCCACGTCACCAAGTGTTACTGCAGTGCTGGATGTACGTCCAGGCTGTACTAGGCCGCTGGTGCTTGCCAGTTCACCAGAAGGAATAGCGGCGCTAGTACTACTCTGCTCCATGATACGAGAGACCTGCGGTTCTTGCTCCTCAACAACCTCAGAAGATCGGGATCGGGTACGCCTGACCTTAGCAGGGACCTCAACTTCGTCGTCAGAGCTATCTGACGTGGGGCCGCTGACGTCACTGTCTTCTACGGGAAGATATTCTGAGCCTGAATCTGACAGATACGTGACCTCCTCTTCACTATCTGTCATGCTCAGAATCTCGTAGGCCTCTTTACTAGTGTACCTTCGACTTGCCATTTTGGGCTCTAAATTTAGGGGTACACTAGTAAGATTCACAGGAAAAAAAGCACCTGACTGTCGTCAGCAAATATATCAAACGCTACAAAAAAACTGTTAGCGATCGCAGGGATCAGGCCTGTCTCTGCGAACGCTGCAGTTATGTGTGTTGTGTTTGGTAAGTGACAGTGATCGATCGATACTGCACTTGGGTGGGCTGGGCTGGGCTGGGCGGAGGGGCTAAACGCAGGTACTAGCAGGTATCTGGGCTGATCCCGCTAACACTGCGTTTTTGGGAACCCTAAACCGCTGGGGATGCTAGTATAGATCTGATCAGATACTATACCACTAAGGGGGGTGTATGCTTTGCGCGTGGGTGTTAGCGTTACTGGCACTAACCTAACACTGCCTGGGGCGACGCAGACCCTCTCTGGCGCTAAAACCTAATTGATCTCACCCGCCGGGCGATCAGGGGGGTTAAACCTTTATTGGGTTATATACGGCGGGTGCCCTGATGCTATAAAAAGCAAACTAATCAACCAGCGTCACCCGTAACCTTTATATGGTGATCACTGGTGAAAGGGTTAACTAGGGGCAATCAGGGGGTTAAAACCTTTATTAGGTTAAATATGGGGGTACCTGACACCAATAAAAACCTGCGGCGAACCTAAAAAAAAAATAACTGCCTATCTAAAACACCAGCGACACGAATACAGCGATCGGAAAAACAATCGCTTAGTGACGCTGAAGTTAGGGGGTGAAAGGGTTACCTGGGGGGTGATCAAGGGGTTAAACCTTTATTAGGGGGGGTTAGGGGGCTACCCTGGACCTAAAGGGGCCTAATCCTAACTGCCTTGCAACTTTTTACAATCACAGATGACACTAAATGCAGTGATCAGTAAAATAAATGATCACTGCAATCAGTGACACTGTGATTGGGGGCTTTGGGGTGACCTGGGGGGTGATCTGGGGGTGACTGGGGGGTGATTTGTGTGCCTATGTGTACCTACGTGTCAGTGGACTGTTGGAGCACTAACCTCTGTCTTCACTCCTCGGCGCCGGGAACGAAAAGACCGCGGCGAGGGAGATGACATCACTTCCTCCAGCCTGTGTTTACATCACATGGCGGAGGAAGCAATTTCATTGGCCGGGAGCGATCGCGAGGGGGGGGACGGAATCGAGCGGCCGCCCCCTCATGCCTGATCGCTCCCGAACACTTAACGGCCGCTCACTGCAGTGAAGAGGGGTCCGGATGGACCCCCCAACTGCACAAAGGCGATCACGTAGATCTACGTGATTCTGCCTGTCCGTGCCATTCTGCCGACGTAAATCGGCGGTGGGCGGTCGTTAAGTGGTTAAGCACAAGACATTTTTTTTCCGGAAAAAACGCGTTAAAAAATTGCTGCGCAAATATTGTGCGAGATAAAAAGTTGCAACAACCACCATTATATTCTCTAAGGTCTTTGCTAAAAAAACATATATAATGTTTTGGGATTCTATGTAATTTTATAGCAAATAAATGATGATATTTACATGTAGGAGAGAAATGTCAGAATTGGCCTCGGTGCTCCAGAACGCCTGAAGGGGCTCCCTGCATGTTGGGCCTCTGTATGTGGCCACGCTGTGTAAAAGTCTCACACATGTGGTATCGCCATACTCGGGAGGAATAGCAGAATGTGTTTTGGGGTGTAATTTGTGGTATGCATATGCTGTGTGTGAGAAATAACCTGCTAATATGACAATTTTGTGAAGAAAAAAAAAAGAGAAAAAAAAAATCTTGATTTTGCAAAGAATTGTGGGAAAAAATGACAACTTCAAAAAACTCACAATGCCTCTTTCTGAATACCTTGGAATGTCTTCTTTCCAAAAAGGGGTCATTTGGGGGGTATTTGTACTTTTCTGGCATGTTGGGGTCTCAAGAAATGAGATAGGCCGTCAGTACTTCAGGTGTGATCAATTTTCAGATATTGGCACCATAGCTTGTGGACTCTATAACTTTCACAAAGACCAAATAATATGCACCAATTTGTACTTATTTTTACCAAAGATATGTGGCAGTATAAATTTTGGCCAAAATTTATGAAGAAAAAATTGTAATTTGCAAAATTTTATAACGGAAACGAAAAAAAAACATTTTTTTTACAGAATTTTCAGTCTTTTTTCTCTTATAGCGCAAAAAATAAAAAACCCAACAGTGATTAAATACCACGAAAAGAAAGCTCTACTTGTGTGAAAAAAAGGACAAAAAATTCATATGGGTACAGTGTTGTATGACTGAGCAATTGTCATTCAAAATGTGAGAGCACCGAAAGCTGAAAATTGGTCTGGTTATTAAGGGGGTTTAAGTGCCCAGTGGTCAAGTGGTTAAATACTTTCTTCAGCTCTGTGTATACAAAGGAGCATGGGGGAGCTCATGTCCATAATGGGGGTGGTAGTGACACAGCCCCAAAAGATCCACAATGGCTCAAAAGTAATATGGTCCAGAAATATGTAGACAGAATAAAGGTGGATAAAGCATCTGGACCAGATGGCATCCACCCACGGATCCTAAAAGAATTGAGTTCTGTCATTTCAAGGCCATTGTTTCTAATATTTAGGGACTCGTTAATGACTGGAATGGTACCACTGGTTTGGCGCAGGGCCAATGTGGTGCCCATGTTTAAAAAGCGATCAAAGTCTTTACCAAGTAACTATAGACCTGTTAGTTTAACTTCTATAGTTGGGAAGATACTGGAGCGTTTAATAAAAGACCACATAGAAGAGTTCTTGCTGGAAAAAAATACTTTAAGCAACAGACAGCATGGATTCATGAAAGACAGAACTTGTTAAACAAACCTGATTTCTTTTTTTTTTTGTTTACAAAAGTTTTATTTGGAAGATTCAAAAATAATTTACAAAACTGTGAGGAAGTATTACAGTAGAAGATATAATGCAATATGATATATACCATGAGAATAAAGGAGTTTAAGATAGAAAACAAAGAAGTTCCTGAGATTTGGAGGGCATATGAATCAATCATTAGACCAGTACATCCATTTTGAATTAAAGGTGTGAATGCTATCAGTTAGGGTATGATGGATTCTTTCGGATAACTGTAGATTTTTCATTCTGGATAAAACCTGGGGCCAGGGTAGGTTATTGGATTTCCAATTGAGAGCAATCATCCATTGAATTGAGCTTACTAGTGAATGGATCAGTCTAACACAGGGTGGGGGGATATCTGGGATGTTAGCATAGAGAATACATATTTGTGGGGAGAGGGTAATTCTCTTTTTGACTATTGTTTCTATTTTCAATTCGGCGTGTCTCCATATTGTTTCTAAAAATCTACAACTCCAGAAAATGTGAGTGTATGTGCCAGTGTCTATGCAACCTCTGAAGCAGCATGGAGAAGATGATGGGTAGAATGAGTGAATTTTTTCAGGAGTTAGATATAGTCTAGTAAATAGTTTCATTGGGGATTCTCTGTATGCTGGAGCTATGTTGCATTTGCGGAGATTGTCTATCATAGTGTTCCAGGATTCAATGGGGATGAAGCAATCTAGTTCTGATTCCCAGTGTAACATTTGGATAGATTTGTCTGGCATCGAGGAGCTGTTGAGGTCTTTATAAAAAAGGGAGATTAGGCCCCTATCTCTCGAGGAGTTTAAACAAACGTGTTTGAATATCGTCGTAGGGGGATGAATACATAAAGAGTAATGCTCGTTGAAAAAGTTTTTGATTTGAAAGTAGTTTGTGAGTTCCGAGGATGGGAGATCGTATTTAGATTGGAGAGCGGGGAATGTGAGGAATGTATTGTTAGAGGACAATGATTTTAGGGAGGACAAGTTATTATTTCGCCATAGGGGGAACGAACGTATATTATTCAAGTTCTGTGTAAGTCTGGGGTCACCTAAAAATGAGGCAAGAGGGGGAGTGTCAGATGAAAGTTTGAGGGTTTTAGTAAGTGTAAGCCATAGTCGGAGAAAATGGGCAACAATAAGGTTATGTTTGAGAAGTTTTTGGTGATGAATACAGTTAGACCAGATGATGCCTTGTAGGTGGTATGGAGCAATGGAGAAGGATTCGAATTTAAGCCATGGGAGCTGTGGAGTGGGAGCATGCCATTGGGCCATCTGTGAAAGTTTAGTGGCAATAAAGTAGTGCCAGATATTGGGGAGGCCTAGGCCGCCCTTATTTTGGGGTCTAAACATGAGAGGGTAACCACATCTTGGTTTTTTTGATGACCAGATAAATTTGTTAATCTCCCTTTGAAGGGATTCAATCCTTGTTTTGGGGACATTGATAGGTAAAGCTCTAAAAAAGTATAATAATTTTGGAAGGAGGGTCATTTTAAATGCGCAGATCCTACCGAGGAGTGAAATGTGGTACGTGGACCATATTTTAAGTAGAGAGCTAATCTGTTGGAATAGGGGGATAAAGTTGGTAGTATATAAGGTTTTGTGATGGGAAGTGATGAGGACACCTAGATATCTAAATGATGTAGAGCACCAAATAAAGTTAAAGTTTTTTTGTAGGGTAGTGGTCAGGTCAGTGGGGAGGTTGATAGGGAGGGCGGAACATTTATTGACATTAATACCTAAACCAGAGATGTTGTGAAACGATTTAAGTTCAGAGATAAGGTTTGGTAAAGATGTTAAGGGGTTCGAAAGAAACACCAGCGCGTCATCAGCGTAGAGGCTAAGTTTGAATTCATGTGGGCCTTTGTTATACCCTTTGATGTTTGGGTTGTTTCTTAAGGCTTGTGCTAGAGGTTCAATTGCTAAGGCGAATAAAAGTGGGGAGAGGGGGCAGCCCTGTCTGGTACCTTTGCTTAAGGGGAAGAAGTCAGAGTTGTGGCCTGGGATTTTGATTCTGGTCTGGGGGTGGTGGTAAAGTGCTTTGAATCCATGGATAAATTTGTCTGTGATGCCGAATTTAGGGAGGAGAAAGTTAAGATAGGACCAATTTACACTATCAAATGCCTTATGAATGTCGAGACTAAGGAGGCATAGTGGGCTGGAGGAAAGATTAGCATCTTGGATGATATTGGTAACAAGTCGGATGTTGTCTGTGATTTGACGGCCAGGGATGAACCCTGATTGGTCAATATGGATAAGGGGGGTGATGACAGATGCTAGTCTGTCAGCAAGGAGTCGGCCAAAGATTTTCAAGTCATTATTAAGGACTGATATTGGGCGAAAATTTTGGGGAAGGGAGTGGTCTTTAAGAGGTTTGGGAATAAGAGACAAATTTGCAAGGAGCATGTCTTCTGGAAATGGCCACCTGTGAGGATATGGTTAAAAAGTTTAGTTAATCTAGGTGCTAAAAGGGGAGCAAATTTTTTGGAGTATAATGTGGAGAAGCCATCAGGACCCGGCGCTGTCGAAGTTTTGAGAGATTTAATGATGTTAGTAATTTCTAGCTCTGTACAGGGATTATTGAGAGTTGCAGTTTGTTGGTCATTAAGGGTGGGGAGATGTATATTGTCTAACCAATTAAGCGAGGAGGTGGAGGGGTGGGTCTGTTTCCCTGAAAGGAGATTTTTATAGAAGGTGGAGAAGATGTCCAGGACATCACGGGGATGTGTAACCAAGTTACCTTTGTGGTTACGTAGTTTGTATGTGTGTGGGGGGTTATGTTCCTGGTTGAGTTTGCGTGCAAACATTTTGGATGTGGCGTTGCTATGTAACATGAATTTTGCTTTGGAAAATCTAAGGGATTTCTCCGTGTCAGCTGACAGAATTGTGTCTAGGGATTGGCGTTTGGAATGGATTTGGAATGTAATTTCTGGAGATGGGGATTGGCTAAGTTTGTTATACAACAGGTCTAATTCCTTAGTTAGAGTTTTTATTTCTGTAAGTTTAGCTTTATTTTTGGCTGCAGCAATGCTAATCAAGTGTCCTCTCAGGACAACTTTGTGTGCCGACCAGAGTGAGGTAGGAGCGATGTCTTCAGTTGAGTTGTTAGCAAAATAGTCTACAATGTGAGAGTTAATGTCTTGTAGTGTGTGTGGGTCAGATAAAAGGGAGTCATTAAGGCGCCAGCTAAATGCAGTGGGGGCGAGTCCCACTTGAGAGGTGTCAAATTCAACCATGTCATGGTCAGACCAGGGGCAAGGGTGAATTCGAGCTCTAGAGGAGTTCGCTAGAAGAATGGGGGTGCAAAATATATAATCTAGTCTGGCGTAGCAGTCATGTGGGTAGGAGTAATGGGTATAGGCCTTTATGCCTACATTGTGGGATCTCCATGAGTCGATCAGTTGGAATTTATTGAGTGAGCGGCACATTGATCTGGAGAAGGCTTTTGAGGAGGGAGTCGTCTTACTCCTATCTAGAGAGGGGTGTGCAGCTAAATTAAAGTCACCCCCTAACACAATATGAGGGGAGCTGTGTCGGTCAAGGGTGTCAAAAAAGGTATTAAAGAATGTAGATTGTGTATCGTTAGGTGCGTAGACGGAGGCGATCGTGATCGTACGTTTGTTTATTGTGCCTTTTAGTATGATGAAACGGCTTTCTGTATCTCTATATATGTTTTGTATGTCAAAGATGATAGAATTACGAATGAAGATTGCCACCCCTTTTGACTTGTTAGAGAATGTGGTAAAGAAGTGTTGGTTATATGTTTTATCAAAGTAATTTGGGTGGTTGCCTGAGGAAAAATGGGTTTCTTGTAGGAGAAGGATATCAGCGCCCAATCTTTTATAGTGCCTGAATGCTTTTTTCCGTTTGTGTGGTGAGTTAAACCCATGGACGTTATGAGAAATGATTTTAAGACCCATTGATAAAGGGGATGAGTACGCTGAGTATTTGGGACAGGATAGCGAGGGTTCTGTATGGGATTTGGATCATGTAAGAAGGTACTGTAAGAAGTTGTGTGACATAATTGTCCACAACAGGGCGTAGAGTAGTGTCATAAAGAGCATCGGTATGATTTATAGAAGGATAGTGTTCGTATAGTAGTAGTTTGAGTATCCTCAAGGGTGTAGAAACATAATCATAACAGCAAAGAGAATCAAAGGAAATTTTAGTGCGAGAGGATGCCTTATGGGCAACATAAAAAGTTTTGTAATATATCAAGGTGGGGTCAGGAAGCGGAAAATCTACTGACCATTTGGAATTTAATCTTCCGTAGTATTTCTCAGTCATATGAAAAACAATGTGAATAACAAATAACATATAAAGTATATGTAAAAGGGGGTTAGAGGACAGGGAGTCCACCAACCTAAAAAATTGTAAAGATGGACAGTAAAGTCCGAAACTCACAACCAAGGCCCAGCGCAGCCACCAAGACAAGGGGGAAGCCACGCCGGGATATGGACGAGAGTGTGGGGTCAAACCAGCGGCGACGGATATGCCAGGGAATGTAAGACAGGTATATCAGTTGTGTGCATGTTAGGGGTTATAACATAGGGACAAACATAACAGTTGAAATAGAGCCATTATTGTATGGACAATGGTTATATAGGCCTAGAACCATATAAGATGATAACATATTTTTCTACCTGTAGTGTGTTCCTACGCCGTAGGAACAACACCTTTTTATGTACACATTCCCCGTCCCCACCCCCCCACCCCTCACCAGGGCAGGAGGCGGAGAGGGAGAAGCCCAGACGTAAAAAAAAAAAAAAAAAAAAAAAAAAAAAAAGGGGGGAGGGGGGGGGGGGGGCAAGGGGGAAGGAGCCACAAACCAAGCATATGGTATATATCAGAGAGTCAGGAAATCAAAAAAGGTATTTGCTCATAACAATAAAATAAATTTCAGATCTGGGAGGTAAAAATAGGGCCAAAGCAAAAAAAAAAAAAAATAAAAAATAAAAAAAAGGAGGCAGAGAAGAGGAAATTTCTTATCCTTTAGTCCCGGTCTAGGAGGGAGGTTCGCCATCTTCTCTGGTCTCTTGGATTACGTCTGGTAGAAGGTGTGGTCCAGATGGGAGGTGAGTGAGGAGTCGCAGGAGGTCGGGTCGGGGGTTCAGGATCTAGTAGGCCTAGCTTGACCAGTGTCATAAAAGGCAGAGAAGAGGAAATTTCTTATCTTTTAGTCCTGGTCTTGGAGGGAGTTTCGCCATCTTCTCTGGTCTCTTGGATTACGTCTGGTAGAAGGTGTGGTCCAGATGGGAGATGAGCGAGGAGTCGTAGGAGGTCGGTTTGGGGGTTCAGGATCTAGTAGGCCTAGCTTGACCAGTAATTCTTTTCCTTCAATGACGTTGTATATTGTATGAGTAGTTCCATTATGCATCACTGACAGTTTAAAGGGGAAGCCCCAACGATATTTAATTCTGGCTGTTTGGAGGATTGTGGTAACTTCCTTCATCCTGCGTCTGCGATCCAGGGTGGCAGGAGAAATGTCAGGGTAAATTTGTAGTTTGAAGCCCTCAAGTTCAATATTGGAAGTATTTCTGGAGGCCCTCATTATGTCCTCTTTGGTGAGAAAATCCTTCATACACAAAATTATGTCACGTGGAGGTTTGTCAGGAGGTGGTTTGGGGCGAAGAGCTCTATGAATCCTATCGCAGGCAAAAGCTGAGGCCGGTTTATCAGGCAGGAGCATTTGAAACACTTTAGAAACTGCAGGGAATAGCTCTGTGATGGACTCAGGAATGCCACGAAGTCTAATATTGTTCCTGCGATTTCGATTGTCCAAATCTTCTATGTGTGCCTGCATATAGGAGAAGCTATCAGCCAGCGTCTCATAATCCCTTCTGAGGTCATTGTGTGCCAGGGAAAGTTCGTCATGCTTAGTCTCTAAAATATCTGTGCGGCCCCCAATATTAGCAATCTCCTGTGATAAGGCACTGGTGGATTTATGTAGCTCATGTTGGAATTTATCTGCCAACTTGTCATAAATGGCAGAGAGGCTTGCATCAAGATCAGCCTTAGACAGAGGGGAGTTGTACTCACCATCTTTAGCAGGCTGGAGATGCTTTTGTGTAGAGCTGTGTGAAGCAGCCCTCGCGCCGGCGCCATTTTGGGACATCTTCACAGTGTGTCCTTCCAGGCCTAGAAGGTAGTTTGTGAGGGAGTGGTTATAGCGGCGTTTGCCCTTGTTTTTGTGCGGAATCATGCACCGCAATGCTTCCCAGGGGTGTTGGAGAGTTCTAGTGCGGTGATGGGCGAAATTAGCCCCGGGAATCGAGCCTGGCAGAGCCGGTCAGACGGAGCACTCAGCAAGCACGTCTGTTCCGCATCGCGCCGCGCATGCGCCCCCCAACCTGATTTCTTTTTATGAGGAGGTAAGTAAAACCTTGGACAGAGGGGTGGCTGTGGACGTGGTATACCTGGATTTTGCAAAAGCGTTTGACACAGTTCCCCACACACGGCTCATGTGTAAGGTGAAGTCTACAGGCTTGGAAATATCAGTTTGTAAATGGATAGAAAACTGGCTAAAAGACAAAATGCAGAGAGTAGTTGTTAATGACTCTTACTCTGAATGGTCTAAGGTTATCAGTGGTGTACCCCAAGGTTCAGTGCTGGGACCCTTACTTTTTATTATCTTTATAAATTATATTGGGTCTGGGATTAAAAGTACAATTTCTATCTTTGCAGATGACACTAAGCTATGCAGTGGAATAGCGTCCTTACAGGATGTCTCCAATTTACAAGCCAACCTCAATGCACTGTCTAATTGAGCAACTAAGTGGCAAATGAGGTTTAATGTTGATAAATGTAAAGTTATGCACTTGGGGGGGGGGGGGAGGCTAAGAATATGAATGCATCATACATACTATTGGGATTACAGCTGGGGGAATCAATGGTGGGGAAGGATCTGAGGGTTTTGGTAGATCATAAGCTCAATAATGGCATGCAATGCCAAGCTGCAGTTTCCAGCGAGCAAAGTGCTTTCTTGTATTAAGAGAGGTATGGACTCCAGAGAGAGAGATATAATTTTTCCCCTGTACAAATCATCAGTAAGACCTCATCTGGAATATGCAGTTAAGTTTTGGGCACCACTTCTCAAAAAGGATATCGGGGGAACTGGAGAAAGTGCAGAGAAGGGCAACCAAGCTAATAAGAGACATGGAGGAGCTCAGCTATGAGGAAATATTAGAGGAACTGAATCTATTCCCTCTTGAGAAGAGGAGATTAAGGGGGGAAATGATCAACATGTACAAATACATAAGTGTTCCATATAGTGTTCTATATAGTGTTCCATATAGTGGACTTGGTGTTGAGTTATTCACTTTAAGGTAATCACAGAGGACAAGGGGGCAACTCTTTATGTCTAGAGGAAAAAAGATTTCATCTCCAAATACAGAAAGGTTTCTTCACAGTAAGAACTGTGAAAATGTGGAATAGACTCCCTCCAGATGTGGTTCTGGCAAGCTCAGTAGATTACTTTTAAAAAAGGCCTGGATTCTTTCCTAAATGTACATAATGTAACTGGGTACTAACCTTTATAGATAAAGTTGATCCAGTGAAAATCTGATTGCCTCTCGGGGGATCAGGAAGGATTTTTTTTCCCCTGCTGTAGCAAATTGGAGCATGCTTTGCTGGGGTTTTTCGCCTTCCTCTGGATCAACTGTGGGTGAAGGATTGTGTATGTGGGATTGTATTTATTTATTGTTTTGTTGTTGAACTAGATGGACTTGTGTCTTTTTTCAACCTGACTAACTATGTAAGACAACAATAAAAACTGACAGGTGTTCTAATTCCTTTCTCTTCTGCCCAAAACTAAAGACAACATTTTGCCTTTAGTTATATTTTAAACTCTTTTTCAAGTGAGACACATTGGGGTGTGTGTATCTCAGATGGACTGGTCTCTTTGCTGGACTGATAAATAAATGAATATGAGGCGTTTTTATACAGTGAGAGGTTCACTTTCTATTTTACAAAGTTACACAAAAATGCAGATAGGTCAAAAATAAAGGTCCTACCAATGAAAAATAAAAGTTAGCATACTCCGAAATATAAAACGCATTTTTTTATAGCGGAAGACCTGTAGCAAGAGCACTAGAAAAAGATGAGAATTAATGGGACAGTAGCTAAAAGTGACAACTAAAATTGTCAATCACTAATTAATGGTTAAATCAACCACTAAATAAAATGAAAGACAAAAAGGCCTGATAATATGAAAAGAAATTAAATTAAAAATAAGACAGCAAAGAGGATGATTGCCGAAAGAGCTAGCAAAAATAGTAAGTTGCCGTTTCCTAACTGACCCTTGTATCTCCCTAGTCATCTCCCTATGAGAAAACAAAAAGTCACCACTACCACTTCCCAACCTATTATATTGTGGGATGAGGCAGCACTGGAATGTCATTTCACACTGCATGCTTATTTTAGAATAATTGGACATGGTCAGGAGAAGAAGTTGCTACATTGAAATGGAAATGTAAGCTTCTCTGTTGCATGTGTGCAATAACAATCAGACCAAAAAAGGTACTGTAGCTCTGTGGGGTTTTATGGTAAGCCTTGGTGACTATTTTGGTGGATTTGAATGTCCCTTGCCTTGCCTTATATATACATAAATAATAGTGCACTTCTGGTTACTATGCAAGAAATTAAATACTGAAAATGTATCAATATGCAATCAAACAGTGAATGAAACAGTCCATAAGGTTCAATATGGCAATAATTCCATGTGCCAATAGCAATGAAAGCATTTAGTTGAACAAAGGTGTATCTAATTCTTCTCCAGAACATGCCCTCCACTGTATTCAAACCTTTTATCAGATGGTTGTGATCCCCAATTACAGAGATCAAACACAAATTAGAAATAATGGACCCCTCCGGGTGTTTCTAAATGGGATCAGTATGGTCCACTGGGTTTCAACATATGATATTCCCCAATACCAATGCACAACTTCAGATCCAACTCAGACAGCCGCCATAGAGGAAAAGGAACATGGGCCGCAAACAGTGTGAATTCTGCTAGTACACATTTATTGTTAAAAACACTGCATGGAGCCTCGATGACAGCCGGCATCAACAGGCGTGAAAAAGTTCACATGTTTGTGGCCCCACCCCACTAGTTCCCTTTGATACTAAGGATGAAACTATCTTTAATGCCATTCTGGCCCCTGACCTAGATAGACCTATTCCCCCAAAAAAAATTCTACAGATTTGCTCTCTTGGGCTCAGGTAATGGGCTTAACAGAGGTTTGGAGGTGGAAACATCCTGAGACTAGAGCCTATTTCTGTTTTTCTGCTACCTACAAAACCTCTTCCCGTATTGATCTCGCTTTTGCTAACCCGACTATGTTGACTGATGTACTGGATGCATCATATTTACCTAGTGGGCTTTCAGACCATTCCCCCTTACTCCTTAATACTCGTTTCCCATCCTCCAGAACCCCAGCTTTATGGTGTCTGGGGGCCCATTGGCTTTCTCCTATTGATCTGACGACCACTATTTCACCACAATTAGCGGAATATTGGGACTTTAATGAGGGATCCTCTTCTATCGCAATGACTTGGGATGCCTTCAAGGCTTTCACCAGAGGGCAATATATCTCCTCTATTGCTGGGATTCGTAAAGAACAGACTGCCGTTACGACAGCGCTACAGTTAGCTGTGCAACATCAATCTGATATTTACACCATTGATCCTGTTGACACTCATTTTGACTCTCTGAATGCAGCAAAACGTGAGTTACATCTCCATCTTACAGAGATCACTAGACTTGATCTACATCGGAATAAACAAAGTTTTTTTGAACAGGGAGACCGCAATGGCCGCCTTCTGGCGATGTTTGCACAGTCTGACTTTCCTCCAACAGTGATTTCTAGTGTGGTGTCTGCCTCAGGAGCATCGGTTTCTTCGTTATCCGATATACTAGAGGCTTTCCGTCAATATTATAGCTCCCTCTATACCTATGTGTTGCCTTCTGATTTTCAGTCCCAGGATTTGGCACTCGGCTGGCTTTCAGACAGAGAGAGAGAATCTTTGGTAGAGCCAATTACCCCGGAGGAGGTATTGAAGGTGATTGGATCCTTCCCGTTGGGGAAGTCTCCGGGCCCAGATTGCCTTCCCATAGAATTTTATAGGACCCATGGGAAATAATTGGCACCCAGGTTAGCACAACTTTACTCTCAATGCTTGGCCGATGGTGCCCTACCGACCTCCATGAGCCATGCCCATGTTATATTAATTCATACAGCTCCAAAAGATCCCACCTCTTGTACCTCCTATAGGCCAATTTCCCTACTTAATACAGATTTTAAAATTCTGACTAGGGATGAGCTTCGAGTTCGAGTCGAACTCATGTTCGACTCAAACATTGCCTGTTCGCCCGTTCACCGAACAGCGAACAATTTGGGGTGTTCGCGGCAAATTCGAAAAGCTGCGGAACACCCTGTAAAAGTCTATGGGAGAAATGTAAAGTGCTAATTTTAAAGGCTTATATGCAAGTTATTGCCATAAAAAGTGTTTGGGGACCTGGGTCCTACCCCAGGGGACATGTATCAATGCAATTTTTTTTTTTTTAAAGGCAGTTTTTTCGGCAGCAGTGATTTTAATAATGCTTAAAGTGAAACAATAAAAGTGAAATATTCCTTTAAATTTCGTACCTAGGGGGTGTGTATAGTATGCCTGTAAAGTAGCACTTGTTTCCCGTGCTTAGAACTGTCCCTGCACAGAGTGTAATTTCTGAAGGAAAAAAAGTCATTTAAAGTCACTCGCGGCTATATTGAATTGTCGGCTCGGCGGCAATACAGAGAAAAGTCATTGGAAGTCATTGATAAAAAAAAAAAATGCATGGGGGTCCCCCCAAATTCAATTACCAGGCCCTTCAGGTCTGGTATGGATATTAAGGGGAACCCTGCATCAAATTTAAAAAAAATTACGTGGGATTCCCCCCAAATATCCACACCAGACCCTTCAGGTCTGGTATGGATTTTAAGGGGAACTCCACGCCAAATTAAAAAGTAAAATGGCGTGGAGTTCCCCCCAAAAATCCATACCAGACCCTTTATCCGAGCACGCAACCTGGCAGGCCGCAGGAAAAGAGGGGGGGACAAGAGAGCGCCCCCCCCGAACTGTACCAGGTCACATGCCCTCAACATGGGGAGGATGCTTTGGGGGTCTGTGACCCCTCAAAGCACCATGTCTCCATGTTGATGGGGACAAGGGCCTCATCCCCACAACCCTTGCCTGGTGGTTGTGGGGGTCTGCGGGTGGGGGGCTTATCGGAATCTGGAAGACCCCTACAACAAAGGGGACCCCCAGATCCGGGCCCCCCTATGTGAATTGGTAAGGGGTACATTGTACCCCTACCATTTCACAAAGTATGGTTCAGGAGGGGGGGCGCTCTCTCGTCCCCCCCCTCTTTTCCTGCGGCCTGCCAGGTTGCGTGCTCGGATAAAGGGTCTGGTATGGATTTTTGGGGGGAACTCCACGCCATTTTTTTTTCATTTGGTGTGGAGTTCCCCTTAAAATCCATACCAGACCTGAAGGGTCTGGTATGGATATCTGTGGGGAACCCCATGTCATTTTTTTTTTATTTGATGCAGGGTTCCCCTTAATATCCATACCAGACCTGAAGGGCCTGGTAATTGAATTTGGGGGGACCCCCACACATTTTTTTTTTTTTTACTTTCAATGACTTTTCTCTGTATTGCCGGGAGCCGACAATTCATTATAGTACTTTTAAATGACTTTTTTCCTTCAGAAATGACACTTTGTGCAGGGACAGTTCTAAGCACGGGAAACAAGCACTACTTTACAAGCATACTACAGTATACACAACCCCTAGGTACAAAATTTAAAGGAATATTTCACTTTTATTGTTTCACTTTAAGCATTATTAAAATCACTGCTCCCGAAAAAACTGAAGTTTTTAAAACTTTTTTTTGCATTGATACATGTCCCCTGGGGCAGGACCCGGGTCCCCAAACACTTTTTATGACAATAACTTGCATATAAGCCTTTAAAATTAGCACTTTAGATTTTTCATGTTCGAGTCCCATAGACTTTAACGGTGTTTGGATATTCAAACAAATGTATTGCCTGTTCTAATGCAAACCGAACTAGGGGGTGTTCGGCTCATCCCTAATTCTGACTAAACTACTTACCATCAGACTACAGCCATTATTACCATCTGTTGTAGATACCGACCAAACTGGCTTTATGGGCAATAAGTCAATCGATATAAATCTGAGGCGTTTGTTTACCAATATACATGCAAAACACCTGAATGAGGGTACTAGGGTGGTGGCCTCCTTAGATATTAAAAAAGGCCTTCGACACCATTGAATGGCCTTTTCTTTGGGAGGTTCTTAGGAGGATGGGGTTCCCCCTGATTTGTATTAAATGGATACAGATACTTTATCAAAATCCCACTTTGGCTATTAAGCTGGGAGGTGGCCTGTCGCAGTATTATTCTTTGTCTAGAGGTACTAGACAGGGCTGCCCTCTCTCTCCAGCCTTGTTCGCCATAGCGATGGAACCACTGGCGGAAGCTCTCCGTACTTCCCTTCATGTTAGGGGACTGCGTGACGGCTGGCTGGAGGAAAGGGTTTCCCTGTATGCAGACGACCTACTCCTCTTTTTAAATGATGCAGGTCCATCACTTAAAGGGGCCTTACAGGTCCTTAATTCCTTTTCCTCAGTCACAGGTCTCAAAGTGAATTGGACAAAGTCACTTATATTTCCCATAGATTCTGCGGCCCGTGCCACTGCCTTTAATGATACTCCCTTGAGATGGGTGGAGCACTTTAAATACCTGGGGGTGGTGGTTTCCAGACAGCCTTCGGACTACATATCTTTAAATCTAACACCTGTGATCCAGGATGTACAACAACGGCTGAAGGCATGGGAGTCATTACCCCTTTCATTATTAGGACGCATAAACCTAATAAAAATGAATGTATTAGCTAAATTTACATATCTATTTCGACGCTCTCCACAGTGGATCCCTAAATGATTTTTTGTACGGCTGCATCGTATTTTTGCAGCGTTTATATGGAGATCTCAGTCCCTGTCATGGAGATCCTGCCAGAAGCAGGCATCCCGGTCTTCCTGATTCTCGGTTGCGCATGCTCCGCCCTGCAGGTGGCGCCAGAGGGGCTATTTAAACCTGTCAATCGCAGACAGTCCCTGCTGTCTGCTCTACAGCGTTGAGTACCTGAAAACCTGATCTGAAGACTTACCTGTGTTTGACCCGGCCTGCCTGTGACTTCTCCAGTTTTCTGCCTGCATCCGACCCCTGGCTTGTTGTGACCTCTCCTCTGTCTGATCCCTCTGTACCTTGCTGCCAGCCAGTTAACCGACCCGGCTTGTTTGACCAAGCTCACTGTTCCTAGTTCCGGTCCAGTCTGCTAAGCTGATCCAGTTTGCTGAGTTCCTATGTTCCTGGTTCCGGTCCAGTCTGCTAAGCTGATCCAGTTTGCTGAGTTCCTGTGTTCCTAGTTCCGGTCCAGTCTGCTAAGCTGATCCAGTTTGCTGAGTTCCTGTGTTCCTGGTTCCGGTCCAGTCTGCTGAACGATTCCAGTTTGCTGAGTGTTCCTGATTCCAGTTCTACCTGCTGTGTTCCAGTGTGCCTACCAAGTCTGCATAACTACCTTCACCTTGGTTGATCCTGACAGGCACTCGTACCCCTCCTACCTCCGCGCCTGCTGTTACCTTACCAGGGGCCGCTGGTGGGAGCCGTAAGGGAGGCCTTCCTCTGCAAGTCCGGGCTCATCACTGCTAGGTACGTGACAGTAGCAGACAGCCATGTCTGAGCCCGAGCAGGGAGCCTCACCTATGGAGGAACTATGTCGGCACCTGGCAGGATTGGCTGAAGCGGTCAAGAACCTCCAGCAAGGCTACACCCATCTGGAAGAACAAGTGCAGGTCCTCTCCAACCCCTCTGGAGCCCAAGGGGGATCCCATACCTCTACCTCCACTGCTGGGGCAGGATCCTCACCCACAGTTGTCATGCTTCCTCCGGAGCCCAGGGTCCCTACACCCGAAAAATTATCCGGGGATCGAAGCAAGTTTAGGGCTTTTCGTAATTCCTGCGAACTCTACTTCGCCCTGCAGCCTCGCACCTTCTCCTTGGAAGCCACCAAGGTGGGCTTTGTGATGTCCCTGCCTTCCGGAGACCCTCAGAGCTGGGCCCACCGTCTCTTGGAACGGAAAGATATGGCGTTAAACAACCTTACTGCCTTCTTCAACGCCATGGCTCAGCTATATGAAGATTACCAGCTCTCAGTAACCGCAGAGACCGCCTTGCGCACCCTTCAGCAGGGGCACAGAGCAGCAGAGGACTACGTAGCGGAATTTAGACGGTGGAGCGCAGATACCAGTTGGAATGACACCGCCCTCCGCCATCAGTTCCGCATAGGTCTGTCCGACCCTCTGAAGGACGAGCTCGCTAGGGTTGGCATACCACCAACCCTGAATTCACTAATTGACTTAACAATCCAGATCGACCGACGTCTCAGGGAACAAAGGGCTGAGAGGCCCACGGGCTTCTCCCGCCTGACCTGGATGCTTCCCCGGGCTCCCAGCCATCTGCACCCAGCACCTGTTGCACCTCCAGCCGCTACATCTGACATACCCGAGCCCATGCAGCTCGGAGTGCTTCGTCCTTCCCTCACCCAACAGGAACGCCAACGTCGCCGAGTGAACAATTTGTGCCTGTACTGCGGGGAACCCGGACACTTCGTTATAAATTGTCCCCTGAAACTTCGTAAGTGTCTTTCAGTATCTTCTGACACTACCAACCCACAGGCCAAGTCCACATCTCACCTTGCTCTCTCTGTCTCGTTACAGCTCCCAGGAAGGACTCTGCAAGTGCCCGCCATTATTGATTCCGGGGCTTGCAGCTGCTTTATGGACTCAGCCTTTGCCATCAAGCACCAGATCCCTCTTGTCACCAAGACCCATGGACTATGTGTGCATTTGGCTAATGGGTCCATCATTAAGTCTGGACCAGTGGTCCAAGAGACCGCCCCTTTACCCGCTACCATCTCCACCATCTCCGGAACCCACCAAGAATACTTACGCCTGGACATTATCTCTTCCCCATTGTTCCCTGTGATCCTTGGTATACCTTGGCTACAGGTCCACAACCCTACCATCAACTGGGCCACGGGGTTGGTGACCTTTTCTTCTCCTTACTGCCAGCATTCCTGCGGGACACTCAAAACCCCTGGGCCGGCCACCCTCTTATGTAACAATACGGAGGCTGGAATACGGCAATCCATCCCTGAGGTCTACGATGACTTTCTTGATGTGTTTAGCAAACAAGGGGCAGAGACTCTACCACCTCATCGGGCCTATGATTGCCCCATTGACCTACTTCCCGGAGCGGCAATTCCGTTTGGCAGGATCTTCCCGTTAACAGAGGTAGAACAGGGGGCACTAAAAGACTATATCGATGAAAACCTACAGAAAGGGTTCATTCGTCCGTCTACATCTCCAGCCGGTGCAGGCATCTTTTTCGTAGAGAAGAAGGATCATACCCTTTGACCCTGTGTGGACTATCGTGAATTAAATAAAATCACAGTGAAAAACCGCTACCCTCTCCCCTTGGTACCGGAACTATTTCAGAGACTGGGAACAGCCATAATTTTTACCAAACTTAATCTCCGCGGAGCCTACAATTTGGTCCGCATCAAGGAGGGGGATGAGGGGAGACCGCTTTCCGCACCCGATTCGGACCTTTCGAGTACCGGGTAATGCCCTTCGGGTTGTGCAACGCCCCTGCCACTTTCCAGTATTTCATTAACGATGTACTCCGGGACTTCCTAGATCTCTTTGTCATTGTCTACCTGGATGATATACTAATTTTTTCTTCCTCCCTTGATTCCCACCGCAGGCACGTCAGAAGTGTGTTGGTTCGGCTTCGCCAGCATGGCCTGTATGCGAAGGCCGAGAAGTGTGAATTTGAGCTGGAAAGTATATCGTTCTTGGGACTAATTATCTCCAGCGAGGGCATCAAAATGGACCCTCAAAAGATTGCTGCAATCCTGGACTGGCCAGTCCCGGCGGACAAGAAGGGGATCCAACGTTTCGTTGGATTCGCCAACTTCTACCGCAAATTCATCAGAGGGTTCTCAGCCATCATCGCACCCATCACCCAGCTGACCAAACAAGGGATCCGTTTCCACTGGTCCCCTGAGGCCCAAAAGGCCTTTGAGGCCCTGAAGGGTATCTTTACCTCTGCCTCTATCTTGAAGCACCCAGATTCCTCATTACCGTTCGTTCTGGAGGTAGACGCCTCGGAAATTGCGGTAGGAGCAATACTGTCCCAAAGACAGGGGACCAGAGCATTGCTCCACCCAGTAGCTTTTTTCTCTTGCAAGTTATCTGCGGCAGAGAGGAACTACGACGTGGGGGATCGGGAATTGCTGGCGATCAAGTACGCATTAGAGGAGTGGCGTTATCTGTTGGAGGGGGCTGCCCATCCAATTCTGATATTCACCGACCACAAGAACCTGGAGTACCTGAAGGCAGCGAAAAGGCTAAAACCACGACAAGCCAGGTGGGCGCTTTTCTTCTCCCGGTTCTCCTTCCATGTCACTTACCATCCCGGTTCCAAGAACATTAAGCCCGATGCCCTCTCTCGGATGTTCCATAAGTCTAAGGAAACCTCTCCTCCAGACACCATTCTTGCTCCTGGAAACTTCCTTCTGCTTCAGGAAGACCTACTCTCCCGGATCAAGCAAGCCTTCACTGGGCAGAGACCCCCCTCCGAACCGGAATTGCAGGCCAAAGATGGGCTGTTTTGGTACCAGAACAGGATCTACGTACCTGAAGAGCTGAGAATAACCGTACTGGAACTCTGCCATGACCATGCCCTTGCCGGGCACTTTGGCGTTGCCAAGACCACCGACTTGGTACAGCGTACCTTTTGGTGGCCTCGGCTCCGCGAGAACTGTAGGAAGTTTGTGGAGTCTTGCATAGTTTGTACCCGAAACAAGGGTTACAAATCCAAGGCCTGGGGACTACTGAGACCCCTACCCGTCCCAGACAGACCCTGGAAAATGCTGTCCATCGACTTTATCGTCGAGTTGCCTCCGGCTGAGAGTCACACCACTATCTTCATGATAGTAGACCGTCTATCCAAGATGGCACATTTCATTCCCATGAAGGGGACTCCCTCAGCTCCCGAAACCGCACAGGTGTTCATCAGAGAGGTCGTCAGACTCCACGGGGTACCAGCCAATATTGTCTCCGACCGAGGGGTACAATTTACCTCCCGGTTTTGGAGATCCCTCTGCAAGGCTCTGGAGATAGAATTGTCACTTTCCTCCGCTTACCATCCCCAGACCAACGGACAGACTGAGAGGACTAACCAGACCCTTGAGCAGTACCTGCGCTGCTTCTCTTCATTCGCTCAGAATGACTGGGTTTCCCTGCTCCCATTGGCCGAGTTTGCCTATAACAACTCTACGCATTCCGCTACCAAGCAGTCCCCATTCTTCGCAAATTACGGTTTCCATCCTACATTCCTGCCCAATTCCCTTCCTGAATGTACGCTGCCCGCAGTCCAGGAAAAGTTGAACTTCTTTTCATCCAACAACCAACTTCTGCAGGAAACCATGACCAAGACTCAGGAACACAACAAGACAATTTTTGACAGGAAGAGACGGGGTGAATTAATGCTGGCACCCGGCGACCAAGTATGGTTATCCACTTTAAACTTGAGGATGGCATGCCCCTCTAAGAAACTGGGCCCCAAATTTTTAGGGCCGTTTCCTGTCAAAAGGAAAATCAATGAAGTGGCTTATGAACTGGAGCTCCGGGACTCCCTCAAGATCCATCCGGTCTTCCATGTATCTCTGCTGAAGCCTTTGGTTCCCAACCCATTTCCAGGCCGAAGTCCGGCTCTCCCTGATCCTGTCATTGTAGATGGGGAGGAGGAATTCGAAGTGGAAGCCATTATGGATTTTAGAAGAAGGAATAACCAGAACCAATTCCTGATTAAGTGGAAGGGCTACGGACCCGAAGAAAACTCTTGGGAGCCTGAGGAGAACATCCATGCTAGAAGCCTGGTGCAATCCTTCAAGAGACCTCACCCTGAGAAGTTTGCCCGGATGGGCATCCGGAGGCTGCCCCTTGGGGGGGGCAATGTCATGGAGATCCTGCCAGAAGCAGGCATCCCGGTCTTCCTGATTCTCGGTTGCGCATGCTCCGCCCTGCAGGTGGCGCCAGAGGGGCTATTTAAACCTGTCAATCGCAGACAGTCCCTGCTTTCTGCTCTACAGCGTTGAGTACCTGAAAACCTGATCTGAAGGCTTACCTGTGTTTGACCCGGCCTGCCTGTGACTTCTCCAGTTTTCTGCCTGCATCCGACCCCTGGCTTGTTGTGACCTCTCCTCTGTCTGATCCCTCTGTACCTTGCTGCCAGCCAGTTAACCGACCCGGCTTGTTTGACCAAGCTCACTGTTCCTAGTTCCGGTCCAGTCTGCTAAGCTGATCCAGTTTGCTGAGTTCCTGTGTTCCTGGTTCCGGTCCAGTCTGCTAAGCTGATCCAGTTTGCTGAGTTCCTGTGTTCCTAGTTCCGGTCCAGTCTGCTAAGCTGATCCAGTTTGCTGAGTTCCTGTGTTCCTGGTTCCGGTCCAGTCTGCTGAACGATTCCAGTTTGCTGAGTGTTCCTGATTCCAGTTCTACCTGCTGTGTTCCAGTGTGCCTACCAAGTCTGCATAACTACCTTCACCTTGGTTGATCCTGCCAGGCACTCGTACCCCTCCTACCTCCGCGCCTGCTGTTACCTTACCAGGGGCCGCTGGTGGGAGCCGTAAGGGAGGCCTTCCTCTGCAAGTCTGGGCTCATCACCGCTAGGTACGTGACAGTCCCATAGGTATAGCTGGACAACATTGGTACGCCCGGCTTCTCAAGGTGGCCTGGCATGTCCGGATTTCTATAAATATTATTTGGCCTCTCAGCTAGTAACCGCTGCCTGGTGGTTTAACCCAGATACCTCTAACCCCGCTACGCAGGTAGAAGCAGCAGTGTTGGGATCCTTTGAGGCGTTGAAATTTCTGATTTATCGGGGACCCCGTGCTCCATATTCACTGACACCGTCCATGTGCACTACGTTACGGGCATGGAGGGAGAGTCTCAAAATTGAACGATATCCCCTACAGGCAATTTCCCCCAATGCTCCCCTTTGGTTGAATCCCACCCTGGAGCATATCTATACATTGCCCGACCCCCATGCCTGGAACAAATTCAATATAAAAACAGTGACCCAGATTATTTTGAACAAATCCTTGATTCCATTTTCCAAACTGATCTCCGATTCCAATGTTCCTCAGTTGTACTCTTTTCGTTTTTTTCAACTCTGCCATGCCTTCAGCTGTCAATTTCCTGGCTCTCCTCCATGACTAGTTCAATCCGCCCTAGATAAGCTTCTTACGTTGGACTGTGCAAAGAATGCTGCCTCCAAATTATATCTCCATTTAACAACCGTCTCCCTTCCAACACTAGAGAAACTAAGGCTTAAATGGTCTAAGGACATTCCTGAACTTGACAATGATGATTGGGATGATATATGGGACTTTCCTTTCAACACTCTTGTCTCCTTGAGAGACCGGCTGATTCAGTTCAAGATGGTTCACAGGGCATATCTTACTCATCATATATTACATAAAATTTATCCGGACTCTAACCCTGGCTGTTGGCGATGTGAGGGGATTCCTGGAGACTTTACTCATATTTTTTGGACTTGTCCAGCAATAGTGGGGTACTGGGAAGGGATATTAGCCTTTATATCCCAAATTACCTCTATTTCATTACAACCATCAATGGCAATATGTATGTTGGGTCTGATAGAGCAATATATTCCCATGGTAGCAGGACGTACTCTGGTGGGGTTGCTTTTGTTTTACGCTCGCAAAGCTAAAACTCTTAGTTGGAAAAACTACCCCCTCATCATTGTCTATGTGGAAACGACTCATTAACAATAATCTATCACTATACAAGGAGATCTATATTAATAGAGGTTGTCTTCTCAAATATGAGAAGGTTTGGTTCAAATGGCTGATGGTTTCTTTCACAGCCTCTGAAGCTTTTTAGAGGAAGATTATTTAGTCTTTTTTTTTCTCTCTGTTAGTTATTTGGGCAAATATCCATGATAATTCGGAAATCTTATATTGGCGTATATACTATAGGACTACATCGCTCCCAAATTTGAAAATCTAGTTAACAGGAGTATTATCTAATGTTTTTTTCTCAATAACTTGATATAATGTCTATCGTAAGAATTACATAAATACCATGTAAGACCAATGTATGTATGTATGTTTTTTTTTTGTTTGTTGTTGTTTTTTTTTTTGTTGTGTCTTTGTCTTTGTTTGCTTACTGTTTCTGTAATTGTAAATTAATCAATGAAGTGGCTTATGAACTGGAGCTCCCTGACTCCCTCAAGATCCATCCGGTCTTCCATGTATCTCTGCTGAAGCCTTCGGTTCCCAACCCATTTCCAGGCCGAAGTCCGGCTCTCCCTGATCCTGTCATTGTAGACGGGGAGGAGGAATTCGAAGTGGAAGCCATTATGGATTTTAGAAGAAGGAATAACCAGAACCAATTCCTGATTAAGTGGAAGGGCTACGGACCCGAAGAAAACTCTTGGGAGCCTGAGGAGAACATCCATGCTAGAAGCCTGGTGCAATCCTTCAAGAGATCTCACCCTGAGAAGTTTGCCCGGATGGGCATCCGGAGGCTGCCCCTTGGGGGGGGGCAATGTCATGGAGATCCTGCCAGAAGCAGGCATCCCGGTCTTCCTGATTCTTGGTTGCACATGCTCCGCCCTGCAGGTGGCGCCAGAGGGGCTATTTAAACCTGTCAATCGCAGACAGTCCCTGCTTTCTGCTCTACAGCGTTGATTACCTGAAAACCTGATCTGAAGGCTTACCTGTGTTTGACCCGGCCTGCCTGTGACTTCTCCAGTTTTCTGCCTGCATCCGACCCCTGGCTTGTTGTGACCTCTCCTCTGTCTGATCCCTCTGTACCTTGCTGCCAGCCAGTTAACCGACCCGGCTTGTTTGACCAAGCTCACTGTTCCTAGTTCCGGTCCAGTCTGCTAAGCTGATCCAGTTTGCTGAGTTCCTGTGTTCCTGGTTCCGGTCCAGTCTGCTAAGCTGATCCAGTTTGCTGAGTTCCTGTGTTCCTAGTTCCGGTCCAGTCTGCTAAGCTGATCCAGTTTGCTGAGTTCCTGTGTTCCTGGTTCCGGTCCAGTCTGCTGAACGATTCCAGTTTGCTGAGTGTTCCTGATTCCAGTTCTACCTGCTGTGTTCCAGTGTGCCTACCAAGTCTGCATAACTACCTTCACCTTGGTTGATCCTGCCAGGCACTCGTACCCCTCCTACCTCCGCGCCTGCTGTTACCTTACCAGGGGCCGCTGGTGGGAGCCGTAAGGGAGGCCTTCCTCTGCAAGTCTGGGCTCATCACCGCTAGGTACGTGACAGTCCCATAGGTATAGCTGGACAACATTGGTACGCCCGGCTTCTCAAGGTGGCCTGGCATGTCCGGATTTCTATAAATATTATTTGGCCTCTCAGCTAGTAACCGCTGCCTGGTGGTTTAACCCAGATACCTCTAACCCCGCTACGCAGGTAGAAGCAGCAGTGTTGGGATCCTTTGAGGCGTTGAAATTTCTGATTTATCGGGGACCCCGTGCTCCATATTCACTGACACCGTCCATGTGCACTACGTTATGGGCATGGAGGGAGAGTCTCAAAATTGAACGATATCCCCTACAGGCAATTTCCCCCAATGCTCCCCTTTGGTTGAATCCCACCCTGGAGCATATCTATACATTGCCCGACCCCCATGCCTGGAACAAATTCAATATAAAAACAGTGACCCAGATTATTTTGAACAAATCCTTGATTCCATTTTCCAAACTGATCTCCGATTTCAATGTTCCTCAGTTGTACTCTTTTCATTTTTTTCAACTCTGCCATGCCTTCAGCTGTCAATTTCCTGGCTCTCCTCCATGACTAGTTCAATCCGCCCTAGATAAGCTTCTTAGGTTGGACTGTGCAAAGAATGCTGCCTCCAAATTATATCTCCATTTAACAACCGTCTCCCTTCCAACACTAGAGAAACTAAGGCTTAAATGGTCTAAGAACATTCCTGAACTTGACAATGATGATTGGGATGATATATGGGACTTTCCTTTCAACACTCTTGTCTCCTTGAGAGACCGGCTGATTCAGTTCAAGATGGTTCACAGGGCATATCTTACTCATCATATATTACATAAAATTCATCCGGACTCTAACCCTGGCTGTTGGCGATGTGAGGGGATTCCTGGAGACTTTACTCATATTTTTTGGACTTGTCCAGCAATAGTGGGGTACTGGGAAGGGATATTAGCCTTTATATCCCAAATTACCTCTATTTCATTACAACCATCAATGGCAATATGTATGTTGGGTCTGATAGAGCAATATATTCCCACGGTAGCAGGACGTACTCTGGTGGGGTTGCTTTTGTTTTACGCTCGCAAAGCTAAAACTCTTAGTTGGAAAAACTACCCCCCCATCATTGTCTATGTGGAAACGACTCATTAACAATAATCTATCACTATACAAGGAGATCTATATTAATAGAGGTTGTCTTCTCAAATATGAGAAGGTTTGGTTCAAATGGCTGATTGTTTCTTTCACAGCCTCTGAAGCTTTTTAGAGGAAGATTATTTAGTCTTTTTTTTTCTCTCTGTTAGTTATTTGGGCAAATATCCATGATAATTCGGAAATCTTATATTGGCGTATATACTATAGGACTACATCGCTCCCAAATTTGAAAATCGAGTTAACAGGAGTATTATCTAATGTTTTTTTCTCAATAACTTGATATAATGTCTATCGTAAGAATTACATAAATACCATGTAAGACCAATGTATGTATGTATGTTTTTTTTTTTTGTTTGTTGTTGTTTTTTTTTTTGTTGTGTCTTTGTCTTTGTTTGCTTACTGTTTCTGTAATTGTAAATTTTTGTCTGTGTTTTGGAAAATTAATAAAAACGTATATTTAAAAAAAAAAAAGGATGAAACTATCTTGGATATTATTGTGGATAAATAGACATAGCTAGAGGGACTAGCATGCCCTTGTTATGGGATGGAGGTAGCAGTGTGATTTGACTAGGGGTACCCCTTGTGTGTTACCTTTTACACCACAAGGCATGACTATGATTTCAGGATATGTTTTGAAAAGTATGATTGGGAACATATAACTCCATCTCTTTGTGCAACTGTTTGTGAAAGTGTAACTTTAGTCATTTTTTCAACTTTCCATCTATTAGATCTTCTGCATTTGTTGTTTTAACTTAGGATAGTAAAACATTTTTTTTCTGCTAGTAAATACCTTATACAGCCCACATCCTGTTTCTTGTCTGGTAAAAAGCTTAGGCTTATGACATCATGCACAGCTCTCTCTATCACTCTTGTGAGAGTTTTTTCCAGGAAGGCAAAACATGTATATAAAAAAAAAATGATGGCCCACTTGGTCTTTTTTCTGCCATCTCTTTTCTATGTTTCTAGTCACATAATTTGTATTTAAATAATTGTAACCTGTAATAGGAATGGGGGCACCCACTTAATACCCACCCAAGAAAGTTTTTTGAACAAAGAAAGGTAGCTCTCTTTCGCAGAAAATATTGTAGCTGTCTAAAAATGTTAATGTGGTTATTCTCGGAGCAGATACCACAGTCATATAGTGGTAAAATCAGGTTCTGCCCTTCAGGGACCATGCATAATGTAGCAGGAAAGTATATCTCTCTGGAAAAAGAGAAAGCTGGATGTCAAGAGACAGGCTTCTGGTGACTGTCCCTTGTTCATGGTGAATAGAATATCCTTTACCTCGGGACAAGCTAAGAGATTAAATACTAAAGACATTAATATTTAAGGTTTCTGAAGGTTGGTGAGCTAAAAAAATGCAGCTTAGTCTCTTTTATTTAAGTTAAATTTTGTTTTCTGTGTCGTGCTGATGAGAAAGATTTCTATTTTCCATCTGGATGTAGGTACCCTACAGAATAAATCACTTCATCACGTCATTTGGCTAAATCAGGAATACTGAGAGCATCTGGGTGTCTGGAAGAATGTTCATTGATCTGACTACAATAATGAGAAATCTGGCTGCTATGGATAATTGCACTTTGCACATCATTGTTGCTCTTTGGATTGTCTTAGTAAATAAACTTGCTTGCCTTAAATATCTGTGCTTTGATGAGGCTAGTTATTTTACTGTCATTTTGTGTATTCCATGTGAAATAAAGTAAGACAAAAATTAAATGGTAACTAATCAAAAGTAGCTTTTAACAGATGATATTAGGCAAACTCAAAATCAAAATAGTTTATTTATGCATTTATTTTAATAATGGAATCACTGAACATTTTTTTTTCACAGTAAAACATAAAAAGGTCAACATTTAAAATCATATATTAATTTTACATTGTATTTCAATTACTTCTAAATTACTCCTATTAGTCTAAATGATCTTAAAGTTTTAAAACGTTTTTGAAGAATCCCAGACATTTACCGGTACTTCTTTGAATCCACTTATTGACTATGCCCTGAGAATATGCATTGCTTTGTCACATATTTCCCAGAGCCTGCTGTCTTAGCTACATGTAGGCAGGTGTTATCTGCAGTATATCTTCTGACCTGAAGGTGGCACTGTGTATTTCTTCAGTCTGGCAGGGGACCATGGAGGGGTTCCTCTATTATGGGCTCCAGGAGGCCTACTTGGGGATACAAATTACAATAAAAAAACACAATTGGCGGGGTCCTGATGATCAATATCGTTGGTCAATTCAGGTGGCAGGTTACTGACTCACCTAATAGGGTAGAGTTCCTTATCAAAACAGGAGAAGTAGTCAAAATAAAAGGGGAGTGGGAATAGGACCTAAAGTGTCCTTGCCTTCAATGAAGGAAAAGTAACAAACTGCAGTTTAACCTGATATAACTTTATTAGAACAATTAGTAGAAAAACATGTTTTCATTGAAAGGAAAGCATAAAAAAAAGGAAATCTCACATGGTAAAAACTGACAACGTTGTCATCTAAAAACACATGCCCATGAGCTCAGGCATATCCAAGTCATCCACACGTGTCAATCACCTCAATTTATTTAGTGTGACTTAACATATAATGCTTATGTACGTTAAGCGAGGTGAGTTCTGGGAAACCTTGGTAGCACAGACCGGTATTCTTATTGTGCTTAACTATGAACCTCCAGACTCCCTATATGCTTTTAAAGCTGCGGCATTAGGTATCTACAGTATTGAAAAAGGCATTGATCATCACAGACAAATAAATGCAATTTTAGCTGGAAGGTATCCCTGCCAGTTAGTGAACAAGGCAGGTTTGGATTCTTGTTGTAGCACTATCAGTCATAGAGATGGTAGAATAGTGGAATGCAGCACGCAGTGATGTAGAAATGTGACTTGAGTCAAGGAGGAACAATAGATCCACAGTGAGCCTGTTAATCATTCAGCACCATGTTTCCATGAAATATTAAAGACAGCACCACTTATAAGTTGGATAGAAAGATATGGTCAGCTGAGTCAAATCACAAAGCCTCAAAAAGTATTCAGGCTGTTTTCGCTTGCTGGATATACCAGCTTGAAAAAGACTCACTGTTTAGACGATATTGAATTGGTCCCCAAATGCAGCGACAAGGTGGTAAAACCAGAGTCCATTGCAGGGATCCAAGGGTATGCAGGATGCAAATCTCTGTATTCCTAGTCCTGGTGACACGCACAGGGTGTCATCCACTCAAAATCAGGATGGGGCCACCTGGCCGTCTACTTCCAGTTTTCGGTTGTTCGTGGATTTCCAGTTTGCGGAGACAGGGTGAGGGCTAAAGGTTGATGAAAAGCCCAGGTTGGCAATCGGCAGAGGGCATGTGTAGACGCACATACCAACATGTTTCACCCACTTGTGATGTGGGTTTCTTCAGGTTTTCGCCTAACGTACATAAGCATTATATGTTAAGTCACACTAAATAATTTGAGGTGATTGACACGTGTGGATAATTTGGATATGGCTGAGCTCATGTATTTTTAAGTGACAACATTGTCAGTTTTTACCATGTGCAATTTCCTATTGTTTATGCTTTCCTTTCAATGAAAACATTTTTTTCTACTAATTGTTCTAATAAATTTATATCAGGTTAAACTGCAGTTTGTTCCTTTTCCTTCATTGAATGCAAAGACACATTGGGTCCTATACTCACGCCCCTTGTATTTTGGCCTACTTGGGGAGGCTAATATTCTTTATTGGATGTCAAAATCAATCAAAATTCATGATGCCATCTTGACACAGAAGTGCTTAAATAGCAGATTCGACAGCATTTGGTGCACCCGCAGTGTTGGAGTAGGTCAGGGACAGAATACCACTGGTTAAGGAGAGAGTAGGAGCAGTGAGAGGTAGAGATATCTAATGAGGAGGGAAAGGCAGATAACTCAAAATATTTTGGGGATCATAAGGTAACCCAGTAACCTTATACTTTCTCCAAGGAAAGTGATCCTCAGGCTTTCTGTGATCTTTAAACTCATGGCATACAATATAAACAGTGTTTAAGTATCCATGTGCATCAACTCAGAGATGCACAGTTAGTTCCAGAGTACATACAGAGGTGCTAAGAGTAGGAGTTTAAGAAGAAGAAACACATCAAATTCTTATCCACTTCCAGGCAGCATGGGATATTTAGTCCTTAGAAATCAAAAGCAAACCAAGGAGAAGTTGCAAAATATGCAGGGAATCCAGGATATTGTGGAGAAAGATGACCTGCAGATTGGTAGCACTCACAACATGAAGGGAGATTTTTCAAGTAAGCTCATATTGCATTGGCAAAATAATTGTTGTTTGTGTAGGGCTACCCCCAGAGGACCCTCTGATTTTTTTTTCTCTGCACACCTGGAGATGACAAACCTTGCTCACCCAGCACTTATTACCAACACACCTTAAGGTGTTTCAAAGGGTTTCTAGAGGATAAGCAAGTGTACTCATACAATCAGTATGACTATAAAGTTACTCTGAGAGATATGGTTAAACACCTGCAGTATTTTGACTAACAATAATTAACAGAACTGAACTGAATTTATCTAGCAACAGTATATGAAGACAGTGCTAACTTGCTTTAACTGTCACAGTTTTATCCCACTGACCAGTGATTGATGAAAGAAAAATGAAAGAACTCATTGGTTGGCAAAGTTGGGAGACTTGAAGAAAGCACAACAGTTCCTAGCAGACAACAAATCAACTTGTACAGTGTTAGTCTCTTACCAGACCCAGTGCACCATCTTCTGGGTCCCTATACATGTGTTCTGATTCCGTATAAGTCAAATTCAAGTTAGACAGGAATAGAAGTTGCAGTGATCTTTTTCTTTCAATTCTGCTGTGATCGTTTCTCTTGTTCTTCTTTACAAGTGGTGGTAGTGCTCTCTAATACAGTCTGATCACATCAGCCATCCAAATCACACATCACATTGTGCAATTAACTCTCCTGGTCAGCTAATAATTAGTTTAACCATGTCCACACTACAGAAGGATAATACAGCAGCAATAAAGGAAGAAGTTCCGTAGCAGGTATCAGCTACAGTCCAGGTTATATATCCCCTCCACCAAAAAATCTTTGGTCCTCCAAAGAGGTGAAAAGCAACAAGGAACTAAGTGCAAGTTATTAACCACTTCAATACAGGGCTTTTTGTACCTATTCAATACCGGGCCTATTTTGGCACTTCTCTCCTACATGTACAAATCATCATTCTTTTGCTAGAAAATTACTCAGAACCCCCAAACATTATATATGTTTTTTTAGCACCCTAGGAAATAAAATGACGGTCATTGCAACATTTTTTATTGCACAATATTTGCGCAATAATTTTTCAAACGCCTTTTTTAAAAAAAAAAAAATGGTTTCATGAATTAAAAAATAACAAAACAGTAAAGTTAGCCCAATTTTTTGGGAACATATGAAAGATAATGTTACGCAGAGTAAATAGATACCTAAGATGTCACGCTTTAAAATTGCGCACACTCATGGAATGGCGCCAAACTTCGGTACTTAAAAATCTCCATAGGCGACGCTTACATTTTTTTTACAGGTTACCAGGTTAGAATTACAGAGGAGGTCTAGTGCTAGAATTGTTGCACGTGCTCTAACGCACGCGGCGATACCTCACATGCGTGGTTTGAACGGCGTTTACATATGTGGGCGACTTACGTGTGCATTCGCTTCTGATCGCGAGCTACCGGGGACAGGGGCGTTTTAATATTTTTTTTTTATTATTTATTTATTTAACTTACTTATTTATTTATTTTTTTACAATGATTTTACTTTTTTTTTTTTTTTGATCACTTTTATTCCTATTACAAGGAATGTAAACATCCCTTGTAATAGGAATGTGTGTGACAGGTTCTCTTTATTGAGAGATGCGGGGTCAATAAGATTCCACATCTCTCCTCCAGGCTGGAAAGCATGAGATCAGTGAAAATTTTTTCACTGATTTCATACTTACAGCCGCAACGGCGGCTTTGTTTACATTTTTGAGACCCGGGCGTGACGTCATCACATCGCGCCCGGGCCTCCGACGATCATAGAGATGACTGGTGACCATCTGGTCACCAGTCATCTCTATGCTCATCACGTGACTCCACCAACGATGCCGGAAGATTCGCTCCGGGTCCCCGATCGCACGGGGGAGCCCGGAGAAGCACCGGATGGCGGCGGGAGGGGGGGGTGTCCCCTCCCGCCGCCTATAAGAACGATCAAGCGGCGGAACCGCCGCTATGATCGTTCTTATGGTGCACAGAATCGCTGGCACTTCAAAAGGATATCTGAATGATGCCTCTAGCTGCAGGCATCATTCAGATATCCCCCTACAAAGCCGAGGACGTCATATGACGTCCACCCAGGATGGGAGATCCCATCTGTGGACGTCATTTGTCTATGGCTGGGTAGGGAAGTGGTTAAATAAGTTACCTAGAAACTACACTGATTTTATGCAATTTCCTAACAACAAGAGATTGGCCGAACACCCCCTAGTTCGGTTTGCACAAGAACTTTCGAACATCACAAAAGTTTGGAGCCAAATAATGAACCCCATTGTAGTCTATGGGACCCGAAAAACAAAAGTCTCCATTTTGAAGACTTATATGCAAGTTATTGGCCTTAAAAAGGGTACGGGTCGGCTACTGCCCTGGGGGCCATGTACCAATGCAAAAAACGTTTAAAAAATATAGTTTTTAAAGGAGCAATGACTTTAACCACTTCCATACTGGGCACTTATACAGCTTCCTGCCCAGACCAATTTTCAGCTTTCGGCGCTGTTGCACTTTGAATGACAATTGCGCGGTTGTGCTACACTGTACCCAAACAAAATTTTTATCATTTTGTTCCCACACATAGAGCTTTCTTTTGGTGGTATTTGATCACCTCTGCGATTTTTATTTTCTGCTAAAATAATTTAAAAAAGACCGAAAATTTTGAAAAAAAAAACATTTTTTTTTGTTTCAGTTACAAAACTTTGTAAATAAGTAAGTTTTCTCCTTCACTGATGGGCACTGATGGGGCTGCACTGACGGGCACAGATAAGGCGGCAAGGATGAGGCAGCGCGAATGGGCACCGATAGGCGGCGCGGGTGGGCACCGATGGGCAGCGCGGATGGGCACCGATAGGTGGCACGGATGGGCACCAATAGGCGGCACGGATGGGCACAGATAGGTGGCACGGATGGGCACAGATAGGCGGCACGGATGGGCACAGATGGGCACATATAAGCGGCATGGATGGGCACAGATAGGCGGCACGGATGGGCACCGATAGGTGACACGGATAGGCACTGATAGATGGCATGGATGGGCACTGATAGGTGGCACGGATGGTCATGGATGGGCACTGATAGGTGGCATGGATGGGCACTGATAGGTGGCACTGTAATGTGTTAATGGATGCCAATCAGTGCCAAACAATAATGCCTGCCAATCAGTGATGCCCATTGTGGGCACTGATTGGCATCCATTAGGGGCACTGATTGGCATCCATTAGGGGCACTGATTGGCATCCCTGGTGGTCTAGGGAGGCATACCTGGTAATGGACATCCCTGGTGGTCCAGTGGCATCCCTGGTGGTCCAGTGTGGGAATCCTCGGGGGGGGCTGTGCTGATAATTGATCAGCACAAACCCCCCCTTTCAGAGGAGCAGCCGATCGGCTCTCCTCTACTCGCGTCTGACAGACGCGAGTGAGGAAAAGCCGATTACCGGCTTTTTCTGTTTACATGTGATCAGCCGTGATTGGACACGGCTGATCACGTGGTAAAGAGTCTCCGTCGGACTCTGGGCACTTTAGCCCCCTTCCTTCCCAGACCAATTTTCAGCTTTCAGCGCTCTCGCATTTTCAATGACAATTGCGCGGTCATGCTACGCTGTACCCAAATGAAATTTTTATCATTTTGTTCACACAAATAGAGCTCTCTTTTGGTGGTATTTATTCACGACTACGTTTTTTATTTTTTGCGATATACGCGAAAAAAGAGCGGAAATTTGGAAGAAAAAAAATATTTTCGTCTTTCTATTTTTAAAAAAATCCAATAAAATCGCATTTTGTCATAAATTTAAGCCAAAATGTATTCTACTACATGTTTTTGGTAAAAAAAAATCTGTTAAGTGTATAATAATTGGTTCGTGTGATTACGGACATATGTACGCAAATGATCATGTACAGATGTGCGCAGGTGATCACGGACATATGTGTGCAAATGATCATTGGGACATATGATTTTACTATCACATATGTGGGGGACAGGTGTTTTTACTATGTGGGGACATGTGTGTGTGTGTGGGGACATGTATTTTGGGGACATGTATTTTGGGGACATGTTTGTGTTTACACTGTGTGGGGACACTAGGCTGGTGATCAGTGAGTAAAAAGCTGAAAAAAACAGCTCGTACTCACTGATCACTAGCCAGCTGCAGCGATCCGCTCTCCTCTCCTCACAGACGACTTCTGTGTGAGGAGAGGAGAGCTGATTGCCTAGCAACCGGCTCTCTGTTTACATCACATGACGGCTGTGATTGGACACGGCCGTCATGTGATCAGGAGGGCCAATCACAGAGCCCTCCTGCCGAATCGAGATGCGCTGTGTCCGGGTGACACGCGTGCATCGGGATCGCGCCGCTGCGCGGGAACGCGCACGAGATCCCCCTCCTTCTGAGGGACGTTCCTGAACGTCCACTCAGAAGGAGAGAGCGCCCACCCGGCCGTATATATACAGTGGCCGGGTGGGAAGTAGTTAAATATAGTGCCTGGGGGTCCCCTTAGTCTGCCTGTAAAGTGGCACATCTGTACCGTGTATAGAACCTGCGGCAGCAAAACTGACATTTATAAATAAAATAAAATGTAATTTAAATAGATTTTCCCTGCAAGCTTTCTTCATTTGGAGAAACTGGAATTTAGATGCTGGGCACATGAGGGACAGGGGGTGTATTTTTTTTTTTACTGCCGCAGCTGGGGCATTTAAGACAAAAAAAGCATTGCCAATCTAAGTGTAGTGGTATAAACAACAGACTTTAATTGCAAATTATTGCACTCACTAGAAAGTGGTTGTTAGTAGGCACATCATGAAATAGCAGACTTCGGATGTCACAGGAGTCCAGGGCAGCTCCGTGCAGCACGGTCCTGTCGAGCTCGGTGGCGCCGATGGGTTCCGGTGTCCCAGGCTTGATGTGGAGGGCGCAGAGGAGATTCGTCAGCCGGAAGTCACTGTGTCAGGAGGTTACTGCTGGTGGGTGGTTAGATGACGCACGCGTTCGGAGCATGCATGCTCCTTCATCAGGCCGTACCATCGGCCATCTTTGGTGTGGCTATATAGGGCTGACACAGTGGGTTGGGTCAGTTACATCACTGAACTTGCCCTTCAGCCACAGCAACAACAACGACAAAGGTGTTGAGGGGCGAGAAAGGAACGGATATGTCCATGAATGGTGACTGGCCCCTTGGAGCATAAGTTTGACAAACAAATATCCATATAGAGACTAAACAATAAAAATGATAACTTTGGATATTAAAGGAAAAAACAAAAAAACTATATTACTAAGAATAAAGAAAAAGAAAAAAGGAAGGAAGAAGGAAAAAAATAATAATAATAAAGATGATGATAATAATGGAAAAAAAAAATAAAGATAAAAAAAGCCCCCCCCCCAAAATGTCTGCCTCCCAGACGTGTTGGGGGGGGGGCTTATTACCCAATTGTAATAGAGATGGGGAAATGTGTAACTGGATGCACTTTAATCAGTGGAAAGTCGTGTTTGGTGCACTTTAACTTAAGGACTGCCATGGACAGAAATGTCAAAACTATAAAAAAAAGGGGGAACTGCAGATCACAAATTCAAAAAATAGGGCAGGCACAAGATAAAAAAACAACACGCAGCAGCACAAAAAAAAGAGGGGGTATACGGCACTGTATACAGCACTAAATGGTATGTAATGTGGTGTAAAACACTGTACTACACAGACACACTGCACTAACACACTACAATATACTGCAGTAAAACTGCACTGACGCACTACAATATGCTGCATTAAAACTGCACTGACACACTTCGATATACTGCAGTAAAACTGCACTGATGCACTTTAATATATTGCAGGAAAACTGCAGTGACGCACTACAATATGCTGCAGTAAAACTGGACTGACACGCTGTAATATATTGCAGGAAAACTGCACTGACGCACTACAATATGCTGCAGTAAAACTACACTGACACACTTTAATATATTGCAGGAAAACTGCACTGATGCACTACAATATGCTGCAGTAAAACTGCACTGATGCACTTCAATATACTGCAGTCAAACTGATGCTGCCCTATCACTATATTCACACTACACTGACACACTAGGGATGATCCGAACATCCCCCGGTTCGGTTCGCACCAGAACCTGCGAACGGACCGAAAGTTTGCGCAAACTTTAGAACCCTATTAAATACAATGAACGCGAATGTTCGAAATCAAAAGTGCTAAATATAACGGCTAATATGCAAGTTATTGTCCTAAAAAGGGTTTGGGGACCCGGGTCCTGCCCCAGGGGACATGTATCAATGCAAAAATAAGTTTTAAAAAATGCATTTTTTTCGGGAGCAGTGATTTTAATGATGCATAAAGTGAAAAAAAAGTGAAATATTCCTTTAAATATCGTACCTGGGGGGTGTCTAAAGTATGAAAAAAGGTATGGAGGTGTAGATGTGGCGCTGTTCTGATGTGTGAGCCAAAAATTGGTTGGTAAATCAACCTGATATATGATGATAAATGCAAGGACAAGGAAAAATAAAATGAAGAATAAAAAGTAGGTTTGATTCTGCCAAGTGTAAACTCCGGTGATGGTGATAAAAAAGCGTGTTAATACTCCAAAGTAAAAGTTAAAAAAGGTTTAATTAATTATGTCTCGGCTGGGTGTTTATTAAAAACTTAGTGATGAATTGCTATGGTAAGGGTTAAATGATATGTCTATGCCTTTCAAAAAGAAAAATCCAAATAGGGTGAGCAAAAATAGGTGAGAGATGTTAGTGAAAAACTATTTTGAGAAAGGCTCGGCCGGGTGTTTACTAATGGTAAAAATTACTAAAAGTGTTTAAGGACCCACTTGAATGATGTTTACAGTGGATGTAGTGCCTTGTGATGTTGAAGGGGTTTAGTGTGAGTAAACCCAATGGTGCCTCAGTCGGGTGTTTGCTGCACCTTGCTAAGGTCAGTATAATATACTTAATTATAAATTATCAAACAATCTGTGATAAACTTGTACTAGGCAAATACACACAAAAAGGTTCAATAAAAATATAAGAAAAAACTAAATCCAGTAGTGGAATGAAAAAACAAAATCCAATATTGCAATAAGTCCATAAATTAGTGACAGTGAAATTTGGTGACTTTGCTTGTTCTAGCCGGTTTTCTTGTGAATGTGGTAATCCGTGAACGTTAAAATATTGCACTCACCAGATCCTTCATACCCTCTAGGGGTATGATGCAGTCACAGTATGTGCCACTGTGTAGCAGTCTCGGGAGAGGGGAAATGGCTCCAAAAGTTCCTTGCGGTCCTCCGAGTTGGTGAGGGTTTATAAGAGGAAAGAAAGAATGCCCATAGCGTGAACCCGTTTAAATTGATTTATTAAAAAGATGGGGGAAAAAGGGGTACTCACGTTGAGACAAACAAGTTTAAGCATATAGGTTAAAAATGGCGCTCGGCCAGTACAGTGTGATCCAAAATGTCGGAAGTGATGAACCAACGTGACTCTGCCCTACGCGTTTCGGCAGTCTGACGTCATCGCGAGCGCCATTTTTAACCTATATGCTTAAACTTGTTTGTCTCAACGTGAGTACCCCTTTTTCACAGATCTTTTTAATAAATCTATTTAAACGGGTTCACGCTATGGGCATTCTTTCTTTCCTTTTATAAACCCTCACCAACTCGGAGGACCGCAAGGAACTTTTGGAGCCATTTCCCCTCTCCCGAGACTGCTACACAGTGGCACATACTGTGACTGCATCATACCCCTAGAGGGTATGAAGGATCTGGTGAGTGCAATATTTTAACGTTCACGGATTACCACATTCACAAGAAAACCGGCTAGAACAAGCAAAGTCACCAAATTTCACTGTCACTAATTTATGGACTTATTGCAATATTGGATTTTGTTTTTTCATTCCACTACTGGATTTTGTTTTTTCTTATATTTTTATTGAACCTTTTTATGTGTATTTGCCTAGTACAAGTTTATCACAGATTGTTTGATAATTTAAAATTAAGTATATTATACTGACCTTAGCAAGGTGCAGCAAACACCCGACTGAGGCACCATTGGGTTTACTCACACTAAACCCCTTCAACATCACAAGGCACTACATCCACTGTAAACATCGTTCAAGTGGGTCCTTAAACACTTTTAGTAATTTTTACCATTAGTAAACACCCGGCCGAGCCTTTCTCAAAATAGTTTTTCACTAACATCTCTCACCCATTTTTGCTCACCCTATTTGGATTTTTCTTTTTGTTTCAATAATTTTCATTGAGATTTTCATTAAACAAAGATGTAGAAATGTACAGCATACAAGAGATGAAAAAAAAAATGAATTATAACGTAAACATTGCAAAGTAAAATATAAGACAGCTCGGAAGAAGATAGGAACATAGTCCCCTGGTGCATCAGTCAATTCGATATACATATGTATCAATTTAAACATGGTAAAGATTGGGTCTTGATGAGTCCCTCCCAAGGGAGTATGCTGTGACAACCATTAGTGATCTCTCAATATGGTCACAATGGTCATCTTTCTAAATACTCAGAAAACCCATTTGAGGTTGTTGTTTTCAGAGTGTTATGTCACCTTTCTAGCGGTGTCTCTGTGTCCACTGACTGCAGCAGCAGGAAATAAAGAAAATAACATGGAATTAAATATATAGAGTAACAGTAGTATCTACCCGATATGTAACCAGAGATGTACTTTTAGCCTAGATAGACCGCGCTGCTTTGTTCTAGTCATTATACCAATTGATCCAGGGTGCCCAAAGTTTGGATATCTTGTCATATTGTCCTATTGCTGATGCATGGAGGATCTCATATGTACTGTGTGTCTGAACTGTGTTTATAATTTCTCGGAGAGTTGGGGCTTCTATGTTCTTCCAGTGCCTGAGTATGGTGAGGCGTGTAGCCATCAGTAAGTGTGCAGTTACAGTTCTAAATGACACATGTATTAAATCCAAGTCCAAGGATAGTATAGCCATACCCGGATGTAGCGGTATATTCATGGGAGAAAAAGTACGTGTCAGATTATGAATCTGATCCCACAGCGGTTTGATTTTGGGATATGCCCACAGTATATGGATAAGTGTGCCTTTTTCTCCGCATAGTCTCCAGCACTCCGAAGGAGTGCCGGGGAAGATCTTTGAGAGTCTGTGCGGGGTAAGGTACCAGCGAAGAAGTAATTTCTGGTGCATTTCCCACAAGTTTGTGCTTTTGGTGGTGGCAAGTTGCATTTTAATCACTTTCTCCCAATGTGAAGTGGAAGCATTTATTCCTAAGTCCCTTTCCCAGGCTAAGATATTCAGGGATTTTTCCAAAATATTCTTGTTTTGTAGTTCCCTGTAAATGATGGATATACCTTTGTCTTTTTTATTATCTTGGTGATAAAATTATACTATTTTTTTCGGTAGTTGGGTAAATAGGTGAGGAGTCTTTTTTATCATCTGATTTAATTGCCTATACCTGTATTGCTCTTTTGGTGGTAATTTAAATTCTTGTTGCAGTACATGAAATGGTTTAAGTTGGGAATCTATATGAATATCTTCTAAGTGGTGTATACCATGATCTTCCCAGGTGTTGAGATTTATATCCGGGATGATGTGGTGTACTGCTTTAATGTTTAGATTCAGAGAGATCGTCTCTGCTTCTCATTTTTGTGCTGTGCAGAGATGAGCCCAAGCTCTCAGAGAGGCAAGTATGGGAGGTGACATGTTTTTATCTAGCATTCTATAGTGACGTGCTGTCATCAAGAAATTTCCCAAGTCACCCCCTGGGGTTTGCTCACATTCTAGTTCTTTCCACAATTGTTTGTATGTTGGCCCTAACCAAATTTTCACCTGAGCTAGTATTGATGCAAAATAGTAATCCTGCAGTACAACATGGCCTATACCTCCCGCTGACCTGTTTTTTATCAGTTTGCTGAATGCACATCTGGCCTTTTTCCCCTGCCACAGATAATTATTGAGAATTGACTGAAGGGAGGCAAAGTATGCACCAGGCAGAGGTATCGGAAGGGTTCTAAACAAATATAACATTTGCGGTAATATCATCATCTTAAAGGCCGCCAATCTTCCCAGCCAAGACAATTCAGAGTGTGAGAGTTTTTGTAGTCTAGTATGGAAGGACTTCAAAAATGGTGTGTAGTTGGCGCTGAGCAGGTCAGCTGTGTCTGGGGTTAGTGTTATGCCTAAATAGCCTATACCGCCATCTGTCCAGACATAAGGGAATTTGTTCTGTAAATCTGCCTTAGTTTCTGGGGCAATACCCAGGCTCATTAAATAGGACTTGGTTTTGTTTACCTTGTAGTAGGAGATTGAGGAAAATGTCTGTAGTGTTTTGTGCACCCAGGGCAGAGATTTACTCACGTTAGTTAAGAACAGAATTATGTCATCGGCAAATAGGCTAATGACATGTTTCCTGTTGCCCACTTGTAGTCCAGTAATTTGTGGATGGCCCCTCATATACATGGCAAGAGGTTCCATTAGTAAATTAAAGATGAGTGGGGACAGGGGGCACCCCTGTCGCGTGCCATTCGTTATATTAAAAGGTGTTGATATAGCTCCTGCAATATATACCTGGGCCGAAGGGTGAGTATATAGCGCCAATATGGCCAAAACGATAGGGCCTTCAAAACCAAATCTATTCAGTACTTCCTTAAGAAATCCCCAGTGTATCCTATCAAACGCCTTCTCTGCGTCCAACGAGAGAAGGAGAGAAGGCATTCTTCTCCGCTTAGCAATATGTATTAGGTTGACCAAGCACCTGGTAGCATCAGCAGTTTGTCTCCCTTTAGTGAATCCGGATTGGTCTATATCCACAATTTCAGGTAGAATATCCACCAATCTAGTAGCCAGCAATTTAGCATAAATCTTGATATCATTGTTTAGTAATGAAATAGGTCTAAAGTTTTGTGGTACATCAGGTGACTTCCCCGGTTTAGGCAGGGCTATAATAGTTGCAGTGAGCATTTCAGGGGGGAAAGAGGAAGACGCAGTGGCGTAGTTAAACATTTCAGTCATGTATGGGCATAAAATGTCTCGGAACGTCTTATAATACTCCCCTGTGAATCCGTCTGGTCAGTGGCGTAGCGTGGGGGGTGCGAGGGGGGCCGTGGCCCCGGGCGCAACATTTTAGGGGGCGCAATCCTGGCTCTGTCCCCCAAACGTTATTTCCTGTGTCCCCGCGGCCTGCGTTCCAGCCGCCATGTTTTTTTTTACAATAACATCCAGCCGCCATGTTTGGTCTCCGGCTGCCCCTGTGATTGGGCGAATGGGGTCATGTGCCTGTGCGTCCTTCCTCTTTCACGTACCGCTCGGCGCACGCTGACGTCATTTTAGTGCACCGGACGCCTTCAGCTCGGCTCCCCTGATGGTTGACCGCGACACCCCGGGCCCGCTCGGACACCAGCTTGGCCTAGGCCGGCCGCCGCGGCTTTTCTTCTCACAACACCGGCCCCACATTCTCCCGCACCGCAGGTACCAATACCATGCACGCACACACACATCTACTAGACACGGCCGCGCGGCATCTCTGCCCATAGCCTGGCTGCAGCCATCGGATCCTTCTCCCCAGCATGGTCACTGGTGCACTTCCATGCTACACCAGCGAACCTTCTGAATGTTGCTGCCTCGCTGGTTACCTCTCCATGCCTGTAGGCTTCCAGTTGTCAGTTTAGTGTAGTCTGTGTTGTGTAGTCTGTGTTGCAGTGGTCAGTGTAGTGTGTGTTGCAGTGTAGTGTGGTGTAGTGTGTATTGTAGTGGTCAGTGGACAGTGTAGTGATCAGTTTAGTGTAGTGTGGACAGTGTAGTGTCTATTGTAGTGGACAGTTTAGTGTAGTGGACAGTGTAGTGTAATGGTCAATGTAGTGGACAGGTAGGTCAGTGTAGTGGTCAGTATAGGAATCGGGTACGTCAGTGCGGTGGACAGTTAGGTAAGTGTAGTGAACAGTCTAGGAATCATGTAGGTCAGGGTAGAGGTTAGTGTAGTGGTCAGTGTAGTGGTCAGGTAGGTTAGTGTAGTGGTCAGGTAGGTTAGTGTAGTGGTCAGGTAGGTTAGTGTAGTGGTCAGGTAGGTTAGTGTAGTGGTCAGGTAGGTCAGTGTAGTGGTCAGGTAGGTCAGTGTAGTGGTCAGGTAGGTCAGTGTAGTGGTCAGGTAGGTCAGTGTAGTGGTCATTGTTGGAATTTGGCTGGTCAGTACTATTGTAGGAAGGAAAGGGACTCAGGGAATGCTAAAAGTCCATATGTTAGGGGGCGCAAATTTCTTGCTTGCCCCGGGCGCTGACAACCCACGCTACGCCACTGCGTCTGGTCCAGAGGATTTGTTAGTGGGGAGAGATTTTATAATCTGTTCCACCTCCTGATTGGAAATAGGGGCATTAAGGTGTTGAAGGTGTTCCTGTGTGAGTTTGGGGAAGTTAATTTTATCTAAGAAATCATTAATTGAGTCTGCAGTAGGTTGTATAGTAAGGGAGTCATCTTTAAGATTGTACAGTGAGCTATAGTATTGGCTAAAAGCGTCCGCTATTTCTTGAGGGTGTGTGTGTTTAACCCGAGTAGTTGGGTGTATGATATGGGAAGTTTGAGTCTTGGCTCTGTGACCCCTTAATTTGTTAGCCAGTAGTTTCCCTGCTCTATTTCCACTAGTGTAATATGTCAGTTTTAGTCTTCTAGACGTCCTTTCATAGTCGCTTAGGAATTTTAACCTCAATTCTGTGCGCAGTTGTGTAACCAGTTCAGATAATACCTGGGAAGGTTTGTCTTTGTTTTGCTTGTCTATGTCCTCTATTTTGGATAGTAATTGTACTATTTGCCGCTGCATGTCCCTCTTATACCTCGCCCCCTGTTGAACCATGATACCTCTAATTACCGCCTTATGGGCGTTCCACAAAACAAACGGGTCCGATACTGAACCCTGATTATCCTCAAAATATTCAGAGATTTTCCCTTAATGTATGACCTGATCGGACCTTCCTGGAGTAGATGTTGGTTAGCACTCCACAAGTATGCAGGTTTTTGGAGGGAAGAATTCCCTACCATTAGACTGACCGAGGCATGGTCCGACCACGTGATACTATTAATTTTAACCAACTTACATTTCATCAGTAACCATCTATCAACTAGAAACAAATCAATTCTACTATAAGACCTATGACAGTTTGAAAAAAATGTGTAGTCTCTTTCATTTGCGTTCAAACACCTCCAAGAGTCGAAAAGCTCCTGGTTCTGTATGTGTGTCTTCAAAGCTGGAGGACACCTCTTTGGGGAGGAGGTTGAGTCCACACTCGGATCAGGCGTGATATTAAAGTCCCCACATATGACTAACATTCCTTTTTGCACCTCCCTCACTTTTTTCACAATCTTGTGAAAAAATTTAATTTGCCGTATATTTGGTGCATATACATTTGCTACTGTATAAGTGGTAGAATTGATGTCACATACAAGTATGACGAAGCGTCCCATTGGATCACAGATAGCAGTGTGAAGATGAAAAGTGACCGAATTTCTGATCGCTATCATCACTCCTTTGGTCTTTGAGGGAGCCTTCGCTTGAAATATATGGGGAAATTGGGGATGCGTGCATTTGGGCGATGAATCCTGTTGGAAATGGGTCTCCTGGGCGCATAAAATGTCACATTTTTGGTGCAGTGCCTCCTTCCACATAGACCTACGCTTAGCAGCGTGGTTGAGGCCCTTAGTATTCAATGTCAAAAAATTTACAGCCATTTGTTGATATCAAGGTTACTCACATGCGGTGGAGCCTGTGGAGGAACTCCCGTGGAAATCTTTCGTTGATCCGGAATTTTGTGCTTGTATTTGTTAGCAACGACTTCATCCTGGCTTACACACCTGTGTATCTGGTCAATAGGGTAGAAAAAGTTTAGTCCAAAAAAAACAAAGAAGAACATATCAAAGGCTAACTGCCAAGTAACAGAGTGCAGAAGAGTGTGACTCATAGTCACTCAAGAATTAGGTGGGGATATAAGGAAAGTTCGGAACGAAGTCCCTATCTCCCCAGCGGCACTCATTTGTGACTTTCTGATGTATTTTCCAGGCTAGTTATGAAAGCGAGCGTTTTTGCGGTCGACTGTGCGCCATTCCGGCTCTATGGTTTTTGGTGCATTCCCCCTTTGAGGTTGAGGTTGAGTGTCAGGGACAATTCCCCAGGAGTGCAATAAGGCCATGCCTTTGGCCAGGGAATCCACAACATACTCTTTCTCCTCTTTTGTGACTATTAATTTGGTCGGGAAACCCCATTTATAGATCAACTTGTGATTCCTGAGGGCCTTCGTTACAGTATTGAGGTTTCTACATTTTTGAAGCGTATACTGTGACAGGTCTGCATAGAATTGGAGGTCAGCATAGGGAGCGGGGATCCGCTTTTTTTGGCGCGACGCCGCCATCAATTGTTCCTTAGTGTGATAAAAATGCAGCCTAAGGATCACATCCCTAGGTATATTTTCTGAAAGGTAGGCTGGTTTAGGAAGTCTATGAATCCTGTCCACAGTAAAGTCCAATGCAGTCAGATCTGGGAGGACTGAAGTGAACAATTGGGCAGCATAATTGCACAGATCTTGGTTTTTAACAGATTCAGTGAAACCCCTAATCTTCACATTGTTCCTTCTGGACCTGTCCTCTATTTCTGCCAACTTAGCTTTAATAACGTCCATATCTTCCTCTGTTTTCTCATTAACATCTACCAGATCATTAATAGTGGCGGCGTACTCCCCCATCTTGTTTTCTACGTGTGACACTCTGTCAGCCACATGTCTGAGGTCTGCGCCAAATTTGTGCACACACGATATCATGTCAGACTGTAGAGAACTTCTAAGGGACACTAGCATCTCTTTTAGAACCGTGTCTAACACTGGTTTGTTGTTAGTGGGGAATAAATCAATGGAGTCAGGCAAGTCTCTGGTGTCATCCCCTGAGTCTGTGGGAGAGCTCACCTCATGTCCAGTATCCGCTGCATCCATCCGGAATCTCGCCTTTTCAGGGCTTCCAGATGTTGGTGTAGCTAGTGGGGAATGTGGGCTCCTTTGTGGACTGCTCCTTTTCAGAGCTGTCCCCTTCTGCAGAGTACACTGTGATGAGCCTTGTTGTGGCGTGGAGGAAGAGCCGGCGCCATCTTGCCTGGGCTCCATAGGGAAGAATGCTGTAAGTTTGGTCGGCTGGTTCCCCTCCTTCTTGCGTCTCGTCATTCTGCTGGATTGTTCCCTCCGTTAATAGGAGACAAAACACCGTGTTTTGGCAATTTTTGGGTGCCTGGATTGCCCGCTGTGAGCCGTGAAAGTGCCGCTGGATCCGGAGCTCGGCTACAGCATGTCCTGCTTGGTCTCTGGCTAGCTCCGCCCCTGGATTTTTCTTTTTAAAAGGCATAGACATATCATTTAAGCCTTACCATAGCAATTCATCACTAAGTTTTTAATAAACACCCGGCCGAGACATAATTAATTAATCCTTTTTTAACTTTTACTTTGGAGTATTAACACGCTTTTTTATCACCATCACCGGAGTTTACACTTGGCAGAATCAAACCTACTTTTTATTCTTCATTTTATTTTTCCTTGTCCTTGCATTTATCATCATATATCAGGTTGATTTACCAACCAATTTTTGGCTCACACATCAGAACAGCACCACATCTACACTTCCATACCTTTTTTCATATTTCTTGCTCCACCTATCTAGGAGGCAGCAATTAAGTAGAGGCAGCAGTTCTGCCTACTGTGTACTATTTTGATTTCCTATGCGCGGCAACACCCCATCCATTTTCGGTGTCTAAAGTATGCCTATGAAGTGGCACGTGTTTCCCGTGTTTAGAACTGTCCCTGCACAAAATGAAATTTCTAAAGGAAAAAAAGTAATTTAAAACTGCTTGGGGCTTTAATGTAATGTCTGGTCCCTGCAATATGGATGAAAATCATTGAGAAAAATGGCATGGGTACCCCACCACCCCCAGCCCACTACCAGCCCCTTTGGGTCTTGTATGGATATTAAGGGGAACCCCGCACCCAAATTAAAAAAGGCCCTATATACTCTGAACAGCAGTATACAGGCGGTGCAAACAAGACAGGGACTGTAGGTTTGTTCTTAAGTAAAATCTGTTTATAATTTGGAACAGGTAAATTTTTTAAATGTATCTCCAGCCAAAAAATCTATTTTTAAGCTTTTTGGAAAACATAGGGAAGGGTTATCACCCCTGTAACATTTGTTTTGCTGTCTGTGCACCTGTTCAGAACATTTCACCTCACTTTCCATCCCAATGACAAATGTTTTTTGAAAATTTGGGGTTTTTATTTAAACAAGGATTGGTGATAAAGCATCAGTGGAGAGGAGACACGTTTTTCCCATATTAACACTTAAGCCTCGTACACACGAACGAGTTTCTCGGCAAAAACCAGCAAGAAACTTGCTGGCAGAGATTTTTTGCCGAGAAATTTGTTTGCGTGTATGATTTCTCGTCAAGAAAAGCGTCAAGAATCTCGACGAGAAAATAGAGAACCTGCTCTCTATTTTCTCGTCGAGATTCTCGTCAGCCTGTTTCTCGACGAGAAAATTGTGTGTGTGTACACTTACCTTTTCGCCGGGAAGCCCGCGCATGCTCAAAATGACTTTGACGCATGCGCGGTAGCTTCCTAGGCATAGGTAGGGTGAACCAAGATGGCGGCGACGGCATCGAATGTGACGAGCGCATGCTCGTCGTATTCGATGACGTCACCGCGTTCGCTCCATTCAAAGAACCGCGGGTACTTTGAAAGCAGCGTGTGTACACTCAGCCGTGACAAGTTTCTTGTCCAAGAATCTCGTCGAAAAAAACGACATGTTTTTTTCGACGAGAATCTCGGCCGTGTGTACGAGGCTTAACAGGAGAGAATTTCCCTTCCTAGGGGTAGATTTCCTCTCACTTCCTGTTGTCTCCTTCCATTTGCAAGTACAGTAGGTGACCACGAGAATGTATTTTCATCACGATCCCATCGGGAAGATTCGCGGCGACAGGGTGCCGACATCTCGCGCTCGCTGCAGTAGCGAGAAGGCTCAGGCCGTGTGCGACATGACACTGTATTGAACGGGGATTCAACGTGGATTCCCGCCAATACCAGGCACTGTGTTTGGTATGAGGGGGAACTCCACGCCAAATTTTTTATAAAAAACTGGCATGGGTTCCCCTCCAGGAGCATACCAGGCCCTTCGGTCTGGTATGGAATTTAAGGGGAACCTCCTATGCTGAAAAAACAGCGTGGGGGTCCCCCAAAATCCATACCAGACCCTTATCCAAGCACGCAACCTGGCAGGCCGCAGGAAAAGAGGGGGGACGAGAGAGCGCCCCCCCATTCCTGAACCATACCAGGCCGCATGCCCTCAACATAGGGGGATGGGTGCTTTGGGGCAGGGGGGCGCCCCACGGCCCCCCACCCCAAAGCACCCTGACTCCATGTTGATGGGGACAAGGGCCTCTTCCCGACAACCCTGGCCGTTGGTTGTCGGGGTCTGCGGGCGGGGGCTTATCGGATTTTGGGAGCCCCCTTTAATAAGGGGGCCCCCAGATCCCGGCCCCCCACCCTATGTGAATGAGTATGGGGTACATCGTACCCCTACCCATTCACCTAGTGAAAAAAAAATGTCAATAAAAAACACACACAGGTTTTTAAAGTAATTTATTAGGCAGCTCCGGTGGTCTTCTTCCGACTTCGGGGTCTTCTGACTTCGGGGGTCTCTTCTTCCGACTTCGGGGGTCTTCTTCTGCTCTCCAGTGCCTTTTTCCTTCTGCCGGGCTTTTCCGCTAACTTCTTCCAGCTCTTTTGCTAGCGGAGAGGCCCGGTCTTCCCCGTCGTCTCCTCCCGCTCTCCCTTGTCCTTCTGCCGGGCTGCTCCATTATCTTCTTCCAGCTCTTTTGCTAGTGGAGGGGCCCAGTCTTCCTGTCGCTGTCTTCTTCCCTCTTCTCCTCTTCGATGTTGACACGTCGCTTCCTCCCGCTGTAATGACGGGTGTGCGGTGCGCAACAATTTATATAGGCCTCTTATGACGTCACAGTTCCATCATGCTCCGGGTGGCCCGAGCATGATGGGTGTCAATCTCGCTATTTTGTGTCAATCTCGCTATTATGGCGAGATTGACACAATATCGCGGACACCTACTGTAGGAGCCGTTTGTAAGTTGGATGTTTAAAAGTAGGGGCCTGCCGTATATACTCTGCAGAAATTTGGCCCTTAGGTGTTGGTGTTGCCACAACACTGTAAGCCCTCACAGTTACTCTTGGTGGGCGCAGGAATGGGCCCTGCTGTGATATATTAGATCATAAATTGTAATTACATGCCCCTGTTGAACAGGGGCAGAAAAATTGGGCTTTTGGTGGTGGTGGTGGTGCTGGTGGTGTTGCCACAACACTGTAAGCCCTCACAGTTACTCTTGGTGGGCGCAGGAATGGGCTCAGCTGTGAAATATTAGATCAAGAATTGTAATTACATGACATTGTTGAACAGTGGTAGGAAAAATTAGGCCTTTGGTGGTGGTGGTGGTGCTGGTGCCACAACACTGTAAGCCCTCACAGTTACTCTTGGTGGGCGCAGAAATGGGCCCTGCTGTGAATTATTAGATCAAGAATTGTAATTACATGCCCCTGTTGAACAGGGGCATAAAAATTGTGCCTTAGGCACTGGTGCCACATCACTGCAACCCCTCACAGATACTGTACTTGGAGCGCAGCAATGAGCCCTGTTGCAAAGTATTGCATCAAAAATTGTAATTACACGCCCCTGTTAAACAGGGGCAGAAAAATTGGGCCTTAGGCACTGGTGCTGGTGCCACAACACTGCAACCCCTCACAGATAGGGATGAGCCGAACACCCCCCTGTTCGGTTCGCACCAGAACCTGCGAACAGACCTAAAGTTTGCGTGAACTTTAGAACCCTATTAAATACAATGGAGTCGAATGTTCGAAATATAAAGTGCTGATTATAAAGGCTAATATGCTAATATGCAAGCTATTGTCCTAAAAAGGGTTTAGGGACCCGGGTCCTGCCACAGGGGACATGTATCAATGCAAAAAAAGTTTTAAAAACTCCAGTTTTTTCGGGAGCAGTGATTTTAATAATGCATAAAGTGAAACAATTAAAAAGTGAAATATTCCTTTAAGTTTCGTACCGGGGGGGGGGGGGGTGTATAGTATGCCTGTAAAGCAGCACTTGTTTCCCTTGGTTAGAAATGTCCCTGCACAAAATGTCATTTCTGAAGGGAAAAAAAGCCATTTAAAACCACTTGCGGCTATAATGAATTGTCGGCTCCTGGCAATACAGAGAAAAGTCATTGATAAAAAAAAATGTTTGGGGGTCCCCCCAAATTCAATTACAAGGCCCTTCAGGTCTGGTATGGATATTAAGGGGAACCCTGCATCAAATAAAAAAAAATGACGCGGGGTTTCCCCAAAATATCCATACTAGACGCTTCAGGTCTGGTATGGATTTTAAGGGGAACTCCACCCCAATTTTTTTTTTAAATGGCGTGGAGTTTGTGGTTGTGGGGGTCTGTGGGCAGTAGTGATGAGCCGAACACCCCCGGGTTCGGTTCGCACCAGAACCCGCGAACGGACCGAAAGATCGTACGAACATTAGAACCCTATTAAATACAATGGATGCGAACGTTCGAATTCTAAAGTGCTAATTATAACAACTATTATGCATGTTATTGTCCTAAAAAGGGTTTGGGAACCCGGGTTCTGCACCAGGGGACATGTATCAATGCAAAAAGAAGTTTTAAAAACGGTCGTTTTTCGGGAGCAGTCATTTTAATGATGCATAAAGTGAAAAAAAAAAGTCAAATATTCCTTTAAATATCGTACCTGGGGGGTGTCTAAAGTATGCCTGTGAAGTGCCACGTGTTTCCCGTGTTTAGAACTGTCCCTGCACAAAATGACACTTCTAAAGGAAAAAAAAGCCATTTAAAACTTCTTGCGGCTTTAATGTAATGTCTGGTCCCGGTAATATGGATGAAAATCTTTAAGAAAAATGGCATAGCTACCCCATGACCCCCCCCCCCTACCCCAGCCCATTACCAGCCCCTTTGGGTCTTGTATGGATATTAAGGGGAACCCCGCACATAAAATAAAAAAGGCCCTATATACTCTGAACAGCCGTATACAGGCGGTGCATACAAGACAGGGACTGTAGGTTTGTTCTTATGTAGAATGTGTTTGTAATTTTGAACAGGTACATTGTTGAAGTGTAGCTCCAGCCCAAAAATCTATTTTTAAACTTTTTGGGAAACACAGGTAAGGGTTATCACCCCTGTAACATTTGTTTTGCTGTCTGTGCCCCTGTTCAGAACATTTCACCTCACTTTCCGTCCCAATGACAACTGTTTTTGAAATGTGGTGTTTTTCTTGAAGCAAGGATTGCTGATAAAGCATCAGTACAGAGGAGACACCTTTCTCCCATATTTATTCTTACAGGAGAGAATTTTCCTTCCTAGGGGTAGATTTCCTCTCACTTCCTGTTGTCTTCTTTCGTTTGCAAGTAGGAGTCGTTTGTAAGTTGGATGTTTGAAAGTAGGGACCTGCCGTATATACTCTGCAGAAATAGGCCCCTTAGTTGTTGGTGTTGGCACAACACTGTAAGCACTCACAGTTACTCTTGGTTGGTGCTGGAACGCCCTGCTGTCAACTATTATATCAGGAATTTTAATTACATATAATTCTTGAACAGTGGTAGTAAAAATTGGGGCTTTGATGGTGGTGCTGGTGCCACAACACTGTAAGCCCTGACAGTTACTCTTGGTGGGTGCAGCAATGGGCCCTGCTGTGAATTATTAGATCAAGAATTGTAATTGCATGCCCCTGTTGAACAGGGGCTGAAAAATTGGGCTTTTCGTGGTGGTGGTGGTGGTGGTGGTGTTGCCACAACACTGTAAGCCCTCAGAGTTACTCTTGGTGGGTGCAGGAATGGGCCCTGCTGTGAATTATTAGATCAAGAATTGTAATTACATGCCCCTTTTGAACAGGGGCTGAAAAATTGGGCCTTTCGTGGTGGTGGTGGTGGTGGCGTTGCCACAACACTGTAAGCCCTCAGACTTACTCTTGGTGGGTGCAGGAATGGGCCCTGCTGTGAATTATTACATCAAGAATTGTAATTGCATGCCCCTGTTGAACAGGGGCTGAAAAATTGGGCCTTAGGCACTGGTGGCACAACACTACAACCCCTCACAGATACTGTACTTGGAGCACAGCAATGAGCCCTGTTGCAAAGTATTGCTTCAAAAATTGTAATGACACGCCCCTGTTAAACAGGGGCTGAAAAATTGGGCCTTAGGCACTGGTGGCACAACACTACAACCCCTCACAGATACTGTACTTGGAGCACAGCAATGAGCCCTATGGCAAATTATTGCTAAAAAAATTGTAAGTACACGCCCCTGTAAAACAGGGGCTGAAAAATTGGGCCTTAGCCACTGGTGGCGGCACCCATAAACAAAAATGATCTTCCAAGCTATCATCATCAATCGTATCATTGAGGACTCGGAGGAGGAGGATAGCCAGTCAACATAACAGCACAGGCACTCAGCATCAGCATCAGTCTTGAAGGGACGTGACATGTTAAAATCAATTAGTCTGTTATATCAGCATCAGGTGTGTGGTAGCTGGTGGTGATCCAAGACTGGTTCATCTTGATGAAAGTCAGTCGATCAACCGAGTCGGTGGACAGGCGCACCCTGTGATCCGTGACAAATCCTCCAGCAGCACTGAATGTGCGTTCCGAAAGAACGCTGGATGCAGGACAGGCCAGTAGCTCAATTGCATACTGTGCAAGCTCTGGCCAGTGATCCATCCTCAAGACCCAGTAAGCCAGAGGATTTTCGGTGGGGAAGGTGTCCAAGTCTGACCTTGCCCCTAGATATTCCTGCACCATGTTTATCAGACGCTGGCGATGGTTGCTGGAACCAATCATACTTTGGGGCTGCGGACTAAAGAATTGTCTGAACGCATCGGTCAGACGGCCACCTTCCCCACCGCTCCTTCTTTGACTGGCCGAAGCCTCAGCAACTCGTTGTCCTGGACCAGGAGTTTGTAACCTCCCAGTCTCTGGGAACGCGTTGCACAGACCTTTCTGCAAGGCCTCCCGGAGTTGTCTCATCCTCTGCTCCCTCTGCGACGGTAACATAAGGTCCGCAACCTTACCCTTGTACCGTGGATCAAGGAGAGTGGCCAGCCAGTAATGGTCCCTCTCCTTGATCCGAAGAATACGAGGATCCTTCCGCAGACTTTGCAGGATCAGGGAGGCCATGCAGCGTAGGTTTGCTGAGGCATTCGCTCCGGAGTCCTCTGGGTCACTAAGGACGACATGATCCGCAGTCACCTCCTCCCAGCCACGTACAAGTCCACTGGTTTCTTGGGACTGTAAATCATCCCTAAAAGACTGCTGCTGATGATGCTGAGTGCCAGCCTCCACCTCCATGCTGACACAATCCTCCTCCTCCTCCTCCTCCTCCTCCTCTTCCTCTTCCTGTGCGATGGGTGGGACAGAAGGAACACTGTCTGGGTAAAGGGGGCCTTGAGAGGCAAGGAAGTCCTCCTCTTCCTGCCTCTGTTCTGCCTCAAGTGCCCTGTCCATTATTCCACGCAGCGTGTGCTCCAACAGGTGGACAAGAGGTACAGTGTCACTGATGCATGCACTGTCACTGCTCACCATCCTCGTGGCCTCCTCAAATGGTGCCAGGACAGTGCATGCATCCCTGATCATGCCCCACTGGCGTGGAGAAAAAAAACCAAGCTCCCCTGACCCTGTCCTGGTGCCGTAGTCGCACAGGTACTCATTGATGGCCCTCTGCTGCGTGTGCAGCCGCTGCAGCATGGCCAACGTTGAGTTCCACCTGGTGGGCATGTCACATATAAGGCGGTTCTTGGGCAGGTTCAACTCCTTTTGCAGCTCAGCCAGGCGAGCACTGGCATTATAAGATCTGCGGAAATGCACACAGACTTTCCTGGCCTGCCTCAGGACATCCTGTAAGCCTGGGTACCTGCCCAAGAACCGCTGCACCACCAGGTTAAGGACGTGAGCCACACAGGGCACATGGGTCAGTTGTCCCTGTCGGAGGGCGGAGAGGAGGTTGGTGCCATTGTCGCAAACCACCATTCCTGGCTTAAGCTGGCGTGGCGTCAACCACCTCTCGGCCTGGCCCTGCAGAGCAGACAGGACCTCTGCCCCAGTGTGGCTTCTGTCCCCCAAACACACCAGCGCAAGCACGGCATGGCATCTTTTTGCCTGCGTACTTGCGTAGCCCCGTGAACGGCTACGGAGCACCGCTGGTTCATAGGACAAACCACAGGAAGAGGCCATGGAGGAAGAAGAAGAGGAGGGGGTGGAGGAGAGAGGTGTGTCACAACCAGTAGTAGCATTTTGGAGGCGTGGCGGTGGGACAACCTCCAACACTACTGCACCTTGTCCTGCATCCTTCCCAGCTGCCAAAAGAGTGACCCAATGGGCCGTGAAAGAAAGGTAACGTCCCTGTCCATGCCTGCTGGACCATGAGTCAGCGGTAATATGCACCTTACCGCTGACCGCCCTGTCCAGCGAGGCCAAGACATTGCCTTCCACATGCCGGTAGAGAGCCGGAATAGCCTTCCGTGAGAAAAAGTGGCGTTTGGGAACCTGCCACTGAGGAACCGCACATTGCACAAACTCACGGAAGGGGGCCGAGTCTACCAACTGAAAAGGCAGCAGTTGAAGCGCTAGCAATTTAGCCAAGCTGGCATTCAACCGCTGGGCATGTGGATGGCTGGGAGTGAACTTCTTTCGACGGTCCAGCAGCTGGGGCAGGGAAATTTGCCTGCTAGAATCGGACGTCGGTGTACTGCTAGCAGAGTGGCCGCAAGTACTTGGCTGTGACACGCCTAATTCTACACCTTCATTCCTCTCAGTGCATGTTTCAGAGAGGACTGAAGTTATAGTGGGGTTGGAGATCCCAGCTGATGCGGTGCAAGGAGAGGTCCGCTTTGTTCTTTGGTGTGGGTCTTTGAGGTAGGCTTGCCAACGAGCTGCATGGCAGGTCAACATATGTCTGGTCAGGCATGTGGTACCCAAGCGGCTGATGTTTTGGCCACGCGATATACGCTTGAGACATATGTTGCAAACAGCAGCTGTGCGATCTGATGCACTAGCCTCAAAAAAGGCCCACACCAAGGAACTTTTTGAATGACGGGCAGAGGCAGCGCCCTGCACAGGCGGAGCTCTGCGGTGTGATTCCGTCGGTGTACTGCCCTTACGCTGGCCACCAAAGGGCATCCTGTCTCGTTGGAGATGTGCCTCCTCCTCATCCTCCTCCTCCTCTCTCCTATTAGGCACCCACGTGGAGTCAGTGACCTCATCATCCCCTCCCTCCTCATCACTGGAGCCAATCTGGCAGTATGCTGCAGCTGCTGGAACATGACTGCCAGATTGGTGTCCTTCTTGAGCATCCCCTCTGTCTGCTCTCACCCTACTGCCTTCCTGTAGCTGGGTTTCATCATCAGACCCTTCGAAACGCTGGGCATCCTCCTGGAGCATGTACCCAACACTGTGCTCAAACAGTTCGGGGGACTCCTCAGGAGGAGGACATGGTGGGTCTAGGGAAGGAGTGACTGATGATGAGTCTGACATTGATACCAGGGAAGAGGACACTTTGGCAGCTGCTTTGCCAGTACCCTGAGCCTGGGTGAGAGAGGATGAGGAGGAGGAGGAGGGCTTGGTCATCCACTCTACCAAGTCTTCGGCATGATGTGGCTCAACATGTCCAGCTGCCGAAAAGAAGGACAAGCGTGTCCCATGGCCATGTGCTGATGACAATGCACCGCGTCCACGACCAGCACTGTTGCCCCCAGACACAGAGCCTGCTTGCCCTCTTTTATTGCCTCCTGACTGTCTGCCTCTCCTTGTTTGCCTTACAGACATTCTAATAGATGGCCTGCAGGGAGATGGGAAAAAAGCAATAAGGGCTACCTTCAGGTGTCCTTCTCTGTCCCTTGAAACAAGGACTTGCACAGTGAAAGAAACTGACACTCTCCCTACCTACAGTTTTCTGTCCCTAGAAAAAATGTTTTTTTTAAGCACAATATAGCACAAGGAGAATTCACTCACTGTCCTTCCAGGTCCCTGGAAACAAGGACTTGCACAGTGAAAGAAACTGACACTCTCCCTACCTACAGTTTTCTGTCCCTAGAAAAAATGTTTTTTTTAAGCACAATATAGCACAAGGAGAATTCACTCACTGTCCTTCCAGGTCCCTAGAAACAAGGACTTGCACAGAGAAAGAAACTGACACTCTCCCTACCTACAGTTTTCTGTCCCTAGAAAAAATGTTTTTTTTTAAGCACAATATAGCACAAGGAGAATTCACTCACTGTCCTTCCAGGTCCCTAGAAACAAGGACTTGCACAGTGAAAGAAACTGACACTCTCCCTACCTACAGTTTTCTGTCCCTAGAAAAAATGTTTTTTTTAAGCACAATATAGCACAAGGAGAATTCACTCACTGTCCTTCCAGGTCCCTGGAAACAAGGACTTGCACAGTGAAAGAAACTGACACTCTCCCTACCTACAGTTTTCTGTCCCTAGAAAAATTTTTTTTTTAAGCACAATATAGCACAAGGAGAATTCACTCACTGTCCTTCCAGGTCCCTAGAAACAAGGACTTGCACAGTGAAAGAAACTGACACTCTCCCTACCTACAGTTTTCTGTCCCTAGAAAAAATGTTTTTTTTAAGCACAATATAGCACAAGGAGAATTCACTCACTGTCCTTCCAGGTCCTTGGAAACAAGGACTTGCACTGTGAAAGAAACTGACACACTCCCTACCTACAGTTTTCTGTCCCTAGAAAAAATGTTTTTTTTAAGCACAAAATAGCACAAGGAGAATTCACTCACTGTCCTTCCAGGTCCCTGGAAACAAGGACTTGCACAGTGAAAGAAACTGACACTCTCCCTACCTACAGTTTTCTGTCCCTAGAAAAAAATGTTTTTTTAAGCACAATATAGCACAAGGAGAATTCACTCACTGTCCTTCCAGGTCCCTGGAAACAAGGACTTGCACAGTGAAAGAAACTGACACTCTCCCTACCTACAGTTTTCTGTCCCTAGAAAAAATGTTTTTTTTAAGCACAATATAGCACAAGGAGAATTCACTCACTGTCCTTCCAGGTCCCTGGAAACAAGGACTTGCACAGTGAAAGAAACTGACACTCTCCCTACCTACAGTTTTCTGTCCCTAGAAAAAATGTTTTTTTTAAGCACAATATAGCACAAGGAGAATTCACTCACTGTCCTTCCAGGTCCCTGGAAACAAGGACTTGCACAGTGAAAGAAACTGACACTCTCCCTACCTACAGTTTTCTGTCCCTAGAAAAAATGTTTTTTTTAAGCACAATATAGCACAAGGAGAATTCACTCACTGTCCTTCCAGGTCCCTGGAAACAAGGACTTGCACAGTGAAAGAAACTGACACTCTCCCTACCTACAGTTTTCTGTCCCTAGAAAAAATGTTTTTTTTAAGCACAATATAGCACAAGGAGAATTCACTCACTGTCCTTCCAGGTCCCTGGAAACAAGGACTTGCACAGTGAAAGAAACTGACACTCTCCCTACCTACAGTTTTCTGTCCCTAGAAATTTTTTTTTTTTTAAGCACAATATAGCACAAGGAGAATTCACTCACTGTCCTTCCAGGTCCCTAGAAACAAGGACTTGCACAGTGAAAGAAACTGACACTCTCCCTACCTACAGTTTTCTGTCCCTAGAAAAAATTTTTTTTTTAAGCACAATATAGCACAAGGAGAATTCACTCACTGTCCTTCCAGGTCCCTGGAAACAAGGACTTGCACAGTGAAAGAAACTGACACTCTCCCTACCTACAGTTTTCTGTCCCTAGAAAAAATGTTTTTTTTAAGCACAATATAGCACAAGGAGAATTCACTCACTGTCCTTCCAGGTCCCTGGAAACAAGGACTTGCACAGTGAAAGAAACTGACACTCTCCCTACCTACAGTTTTCTGTCCCTAGAAAAAATGTTTTTTTTAAGCACAATATAGCACAAGGAGAATTCACTCACTGTCCTTCCAGGTCCCTAGAAACAAGGACTTGCACAGTGAAAGAAACTGACACTCTCCCTACCTACAGTTTTCTGTCCCTAGAAAAAATGTTTTTTTAAGCACAATATAGCACAAGGAGAATTCACTCACTGTCCTTCCAGGTCCCTGGAAACAAGGACTTGCACAGTGAAAGAAACTGACACTCTCCCTACCTACAGTTTTCTGTCCCTAGAAAAAATGTTTTTTTTAAGCACAATATAGCACAAGGAGAATTCACTCACTGTCCTTCCAGGTCCCTGGAAACAAGGACTTGCACAGTGAAAGAAACTGACACTCTCCCTACCTACAGTTTTCTGTCCCTAGAAAAAAATGTTTTTTTAAGCACAATATAGCACAAGGAGAATTCACTCACTGTCCTTCCAGGTCCCTGGAAACAAGGACTTGCACAGTGAAAGAAACTGACACTCTCCCTACCTACAGTTTTCTGTCCCTAGAAAAAATGTTTTTTTTAAGCACAATATAGCACAAGGAGAATTCACTCACTGTCCTTCCAGGTCCCTGGAAACAAGACTTGCACAGTGAAAGAAACTGACACTCTCCCTACCTACAGTTTTCTGTCCCTAGAAAAAATGTTTTTTTTAAGCACAATATAGCACAAGGAGAATTCACTCACTGTCCTTCCAGGTCCCTGGAAACAAGGACTTGCACAGTGAAAGAAACTGACACTCTCCCTACCTACAGTTTTCTGTCCCTAGAAAAAATGTTTTTTTTAAGCACAATATAGCACAAGGAGAATTCACTCACTGTCCTTCCAGGTCCCTAGAAACAAGGACTTGCACAGTGAAAGAAACTGACACTCTCCCTACCTACAGTTTTCTGTCCCTAGAAAAAATGTTTTTTTTTAAGCACAATATAGCACAAGGAGAATTCACTCACTGTCCTTCCAGGTCCCTGGAAACAAGGACTTGCACAGTGAAAGAAACTGACACTCTCCCTACCTACAGTTTTCTGTCCCTAGAAAAAATGTTTTTTTTAAGCACAATATAGCACAAGGAGAATTCACTCACTGTCCTTCCAGGTCCCTGGAAACAAGGACTTGCACAGTGAAAGAAACTGACACTCTCCCTACCTACAGTTTTCTGTCCCTAGAAAAAATGTTTTTTTTAAGCACAATATAGCACAAGGAGAATTCACTCACTGTCCTTCCAGGTCCCTAGAAACAAGGACTTGCACAGTGAAAGAAACTGACACTCTCCCTACCTACAGTTTTCTGTCCCTAGAAAAAATGTTTTTTTTAAGCACAATATAGCACAAGGAGAATTCACTCACTGTCCTTCCAGGTCCCTGGAAACAAGGACTTGCACAGTGAAAGAAACTGACACTCTCCCTACCTACAGTTTTCTGTCCCTAGAAAAAATGTTTTTTTTAAGCACAATATAGCACAAGGAGAATTCACTCACTGTCCTTCCAGGTCCCTAGAAACAAGGACTTGCACAGTGAAAGAAACTGACACTCTCCCTCCCTACAGTTTTCTGTCCCTAGAAAAAAATGTTTTTTTTAAGCACAATATAGCACAAGGAGAATTCACTCACTGTCCTTCCAGGTCCCTGGAAACAAGGACTTGCACAGTGAAAGAAACTGACACTCTCCCTACCTACATTTTTCTGTCCCTAGAAAAAATGTTTTTTTTAAGCACAATATAGCACAAGGAGAATTCACTCACTGTCCTTCCAGGTCCCTGGAAACAAGGACTTGCACTGTGAAAGAAACTGACACTCTCCATACCTACAGTTTTCTGTCCCTAGAAAAAATGTTTTTTTTAAGCACAAAATAGCACAAGGAGAATTCACTCACTGTCCTTCCAGGTCCCTGGAAACAAGGACTTGCACAGTGAAAGAAACTGACACTCTCCCTACCTACAGTTTTCTGTCCCTAGAAAAAAATGTTTTTTTAAGCACAATATAGCACAAGGAGAATTCACTCACTGTCCTTCCAGGTCCCTGGAAACAAGGACTTGCACAGTGAAAGAAACTGACACTCTCCCTACCTACAGTTTTCTGTCCCTAGAAAAAAATGTTTTTTTTAAGCACAATATAGCACAAGGAGAATTCACTCACTGTCCTTCCAGGTCCCTGGAAACAAGGACTTGCACAGTGAAAGAAACTGACACTCTCCCTACCTACAGTTTTCTGTCCCTAGAAAAAATGTTTTTTTTAAGCACAATATAGCACAAGGAGAATTCACTCACTGTCCTTCCAGGTCCCTGGAAACAAGGACTTGCACAGTGAAAGAAACTGACACTCTCCCTACCTACAGTTTTCTGTCCCTAGAAAAAATGTTTTTTTTAAGCACAATATAGCACAAGGAGAATTCACTCACTGTCCTTCCAGGTCCCTGGAAACAAGGACTTGCACAGTGAAAGAAACTGACACTCTCCCTACCTACAATTTTCTGTCCCTAGAAAAAATGTTTTTTTTAAGCACAATATAGCACAAGGAGAATTCACTCACTGTCCTTCCAGGTCCCTGGAAACAAGGACTTGCACAGTGAAAGAAACTGACACTCTCCCTACCTACAGTTTTCTGTCCCTAGAAAAAAATGTTTTTTTAAGCACAATATAGCACAAGGAGAATTCACTCACTGTCCTTCCAGGTCCCTGGAAACAAGGACTTGCACAGTGAAAGAAACTGACACTCTCCCTACCTACAGTTTTCTGTCCCTAGAAAAAATGTTTTTTTTAAGCACAATATAGCACAAGGAGAATTCACTCACTGTCCTTCCAGGTCCCTGGAAACAAGGACTTGCACAGTGAAAGAAACTGACACTCTCCCTACCTACAGTTTTCTGTCCCTAGAAAAAATGTTTTTTTTAAGCACAATATAGCACAAGGAGAATTCACTCACTGTCCTTCCAGGTCCCTGGAAACAAGGACTTACTTGCACAGTGAAAGAAACTGACACTCTCCCTACCTACAGTTTTCTGTCCCTAGAAAAAATGTTTTTTTTAAGCACAATATAGCACAAGGAGAATTCACTCACTGTCCTTCCAGGTCCCTGGAAACAAGGACTTGCACAGTGAAAGAAACTGACACTCTCCCTACCTACAGTTTTCTGTCCCTAGAAAAAATGTTTTTTTTAAGCACAATATAGCACAAGGAGAATTCACTCACTGTCCTTCCAGGTCCCTGGAAACAAGGACTTGCACAGTGAAAGAAACTGACACTCTCCCTACCTACAGTTTTCTGTCCCTAGAAAAAATGTTTTTTTTAAGCACAATATAGCACAAGGAGAATTCACTCACTGTCCTTCCAGGTCCCTAGAAACAAGGACTTGCACAGTGAAAGAAACTGACACTCTCCCTACCTACAGTTTTCTGTCCCTAGAAAAAATGTTTTTTTTAAGCACAATATAGCACAAGGAGAATTCACTCACTGTCCTTCCAGGTCCCTGGAAACAAGGACTTGCACAGTGAAAGAAACTGACACTCTCCCTACCTACAGTTTTCTGTCCCTAGAAAAAATATTTTTTTTAAGCACAATATAGCACAAGGAGAATTCACTCACTGTCCTTCCAGGTCCCTGGAAACAAGGACTTGCACAGTGAAAGAAACTGACACTCTCCCTACCTACAGTTTTCTGTCCCTAGAAAAAATGTTTTTTTAAGCACAATATAGCACAAGGAGAATTCACTCACTGTCCTTCCAGGTCCCTAGAAACAAGGACTTGCACAGTGAAAGAAACTGACACTCTCCCTACCTACAGTTTTCTGTCCCTAGAAAAAATGTTTTTTTTAAGCACAATATAGCACAAGGAGAATTCACTCACTGTCCTTCCAGGTCCCTGGAAACAAGGACTTGCACAGTGAAAGAAACTGACACTCTCCCTACCTACAGTTTTCTGTCCCTAGAAAAAATGTTTTTTTTAAGCACAATATAGCACAAGGAGAATTCACTCACTGTCCTTCCAGTTCCCTAGAAACAAGGACTTGCACAGTGAAAGAAACTGACACTCTCCCTCCCTACAGTTTTCTGTCCCTAGAAAAAAATGTTTTTTTTAAGCACAATATAGCACAAGGAGAATTCACTCACTGTCCTTCCAGGTCCCTGGAAACAAGGACTTGCACAGTGAAAGAAACTGACACTCTCCCTACCTACATTTTTCTGTCCCTAGAAAAAATGTTTTTTTTAAGCACAATATAGCACAAGGAGAATTCACTCACTGTCCTTCCAGGTCCCTGGAAACAAGGACTTGCACAGTGAAAGAAACTGACACTCTCCCTACCTACAGTTTTCTGTCCCTAGAAAAAAATGTTTTTTTAAGCACAATATAGCACAAGGAGAATTCACTCACTGTCCTTCCAGGTCCCTGGAAACAAGGACTTGCACAGTGAAAGAAACTGACACTCTCCCTACCTACAGTTTTCTGTCCCTAGAAAAAATGTTTTTTTTAAGCACAATATAGCACAAGGAGAATTCACTCACTGTCCTTCCAGGTCCCTGGAAACAAGGACTTGCACAGTGAAAGAAACTGACACTCTCCCTACCTACAGTTTTCTGTCCCTAGAAAAAATGTTTTTTTTAAGCACAATATAGCACAAGGAGAATTCACTCACTGTCCTTCCAGGTCCCTGGAAACAAGGACTTGCACAGTGAAAGAAACTGACACTCTCCCTACCTACAGTTTTCTGTCCCTAGAAAAAATGTTTTTTTTAAGCACAATATAGCACAAGGAGAATTCACTCACTGTCCTTCCAGGTCCCTAGAAACAAGGACTTGCACAGTGAAAGAAACTGACACTCTCCCTACCTACAGTTTTCTGTCCCTAGAAAAAATGTTTTTTTTAAGCACAATATAGCACAAGGAGAATTCACTCACTGTCCTTCCAGGTCCCTGGAAACAAGGACTTGCACAGTGAAAGAAACTGACACTCTCCCTACCTACAGTTTTCTGTCCCTAGAAAAAATGTTTTTTTTAAGCACAATATAGCACAAGGAGAATTCACTCACTGTCCTTCCAGGTCCCTGGAAACAAGGACTTGCACAGTGAAAGAAACTGACACTCTCCCTACCTACAGTTTTCTGTCCCTAGAAAAAATGTTTTTTTTAAGCACAATATAGCACAAGGAGAATTCACTCACTGTCCTTCCAGGTCCCTAGAAACAAGGACTTGCACAGTGAAAGAAACTGACACTCTCCCTACCTACAGTTTTCTGTCCCTAGAACAAATTTTTTTTTAAGCACAATATAGCACAAGGAGAATTCACTCACTGTCCTTCCAGGTCCCTGGAAACAAGGACTTGCACAGTGAAAGAAACTGACACTCTCCCTACCTACAGTTTTCTGTCCCTAGAAAAAATGTTTTTTTTAAGCACAATATAGCACAAGGAGAATTCACTCACTGTCCTTCCAGGTCCCTAGAAACAAGGACTTGCACAGTGAAAGAAACTGACACTCTCCCTCCCTACAGTTTTCTGTCCCTAGAAAAAAATGTTTTTTTTAAGCACAATATAGCACAAGGAGAATTCACTCACTGTCCTTCCAGGTCCCTGGAAACAAGGACTTGCACAGTGAAAGAAACTGACACTCTCCCTACCTACATTTTTCTGTCCCTAGAAAAAATGTTTTTTTTAAGCACAATATAGCACAAGGAGAATTCACTCACTGTCCTTCCAGGTCCCTGGAAACAAGGACTTGCACTGTGAAAGAAACTGACACTCTCCCTACCTACAGTTTTCTGTCCCTAGAAAAAATGTTTTTTTTAAGCACAAAATAGCACAAGGAGAATTCACTCACTGTCCTTCCAGGTCCCTGGAAACAAGGACTTGCACAGTGAAAGAAACTGACACTCTCCCTACCTACAGTTTTCTGTCCCTAGAAAAAAATGTTTTTTTAAGCACAATATAGCACAAGGAGAATTCACTCACTGTCCTTCCAGGTCCCTGGAAACAAGGACTTGCACAGTGAAAGAAACTGACACTCTCCCTACCTACAGTTTTCTGTCCCTAGAAAAAATGTTTTTTTTAAGCACAATATAGCACAAGGAGAATTCACTCACTGTCCTTCCAGGTCCCTGGAAACAAGGACTTGCACAGTGAAAGAAACTGACACTCTCCCTACCTACAGTTTTCTGTCCCTAGAAAAAATGTTTTTTTTAAGCACAATATAGCACAAGGAGAATTCACTCACTGTCCTTCCAGGTCCCTGGAAACAAGGACTTGCACAGTGAAAGAAACTGACACTCTCCCTACCTACAGTTTTCTGTCCCTAGAAAAAATGTTTTTTTTAAGCACAATATAGCACAAGGAGAATTCACTCACTGTCCTTCCAGGTCCCTGGAAACAAGGACTTGCACAGTGAAAGAAACTGACACTCTCCCTACCTACAGTTTTCTGTCCCTAGAAAAAATGTTTTTTTTAAGCACAATATAGCACAAGGAGAATTCACTCACTGTCCTTCCAGGTCCCTGGAAACAAGGACTTGCACAGTGAAAGAAACTGACACTCTCCCTACCTACAGTTTTCTGTCCCTAGAAAAAATGTTTTTTTTAAGCACAATATAGCACAAGGAGAATTCACTCACTGTCCTTCCAGGTCCCTGGAAACAAGGACTTGCACAGTGAAAGAAACTGACACTCTCCCTACCTACAGTTTTCTGTCCCTAGAAAAAATGTTTTTTTTAAGCACAATATAGCACAAGGAGAATTCACTCACTGTCCTTCCAGGTCCCTGGAAACAAGGACTTGCACAGTGAAAGAAACTGACACTCTCCCTACCTACAGTTTTCTGTCCCTAGAAAAAATGTTTTTTTTAAGCACAATATAGCACAAGGAGAATTCACTCACTGTCCTTCCAGGTCCCTGGAAACAAGGACTTGCACAGTGAAAGAAACTGACACTCTCCCTACCTACAGTTTTCTGTCCCTAGAAAAAATGTTTTTTTTAAGCACAATATAGCACAAGGAGAATTCACTCACTGTCCTTCCAGGTCCCTGGAAACAAGGACTTACTTGCACAGTGAAAGAAACTGACACTCTCCCTACCTACAGTTTTCTGTCCCTAGAAAAAATGTTTTTTTTAAGCACAATATAGCACAAGGAGAATTCACTCACTGTCCTTCCAGGTCCCTGGAAACAAGGACTTGCACAGTGAAAGAAACTGACACTCTCCCTACCTACAGTTTTCTGTCCCTAGAAAAAATTTTTTTTTAAGCACAATATAGCACAAGGAGAATTCACTCACTGTCCTTCCAGGTCCCTGGAAACAAGGACTTGCACAGTGAAAGAAACTGACACTCTCCCTACCTACAGTTTTCTGTCCCTAGAAAAAATGTTTTTTTTAAGCACAATATAGCACAAGGAGAATTCACTCACTGTCCTTCCAGGTCCCTGGAAACAAGGACTTGCACAGTGAAAGAAACTGACACTCTCCCTACCTACAGTTTTCTGTCCCTAGAAAAAATGTTTTTTTTAAGCACAATATAGCACAAGGAGAATTCACTCACTGTCCTTCCAGGTCCCTGGAAACAAGGACTTGCACAGTGAAAGAAACTGACACTCTCCCTACCTACAGTTTTCTGTCCCTAGAAAAAATGTTTTTTTTAAGCACAATATAGCACAAGGAGAATTCACTCACTGTCCTTCCAGGTCCCTAGAAACAATGACTCGCACAGTGAAAGAAACTGACACTCTCCCTACCTACAGTTTTCTGTCCCTAGAAAAAATGTTTTTTTTAAGCACAATATAGCACAAGGAGAATTCACTCACTGTCCTTCCAGGTCCCTGGAAACAAGGACTTGCACAGTGAAAGAAACTGACACTCTCCCTACCTACAGTTTTCTGTCCCTAGAAAAAATGTTTTTTTTAAGCACAATATAGCACAAGGAGAATTCACTCACTGTCCTTCCAGGTCCCTAGAAACAAGGACTTGCACAGTGAAAGAAACTGACACTCTCCCTACCTACAGTTTTCTGTCCCTAGAAAAAATGTTTTTTTTAAGCACACTATAGCACAAGCACAAAACACACTGACACTCTCCCTACCTATCCTTCTCTTTCCCTAAACTAAAGGAATCCAGGTTAAGCAAGAAAGAAATAAAAGTCACTGTCCCTGCCTATGCTGCTCTATCCCTGCTCCGGAACACACTACACTAGGCCGCCGTGCTGGCGGCCTTTTATAGTGTGGGGCGTGTACTAAACACCCTCAGCAATAATTGGCCACAGGCATCCTGCCTGTGGCCAATCATTGCTCTCCTCGCTGCCGGCGCTGTGATTGGCCAAGCATGCGGGGTCACAGTGCATGCTTGGCCAATCACAGCGCCTGGATGACACTGCGATGGCGTAGTGCATTGTGGGCCGTTCGCGTCACTCGAATTTGGCGCGAACGGCCCAAATCGTTCGATCTTCGTCGAACGATCGAACAGCCGATGTTCGAGTCGAACGTATGTTCGACTCGAACACGAAGCTCATCCCTAGTGGGCAGAAGGCTTATCGGAATCCGGAAGACCCCTTTAACAAAAGGGACCCCCAGATCCCAACCCCCCTATGTGATTTGGTAAGGGGTACATTGTACCCCAACCATTTCACGAAGAAAGTGTAAAAAAAATGTAAAAAAAAACACACAGACACCTTGGAAAATTCCTTTATTAAAAAAAAAAAAAAAAAAACACATTCCAGCGATGTAATTTAATGTCCCGCTGCGATCCGATGTCCAGCGCTGCAGTCTCCACTCCACATGAAACGTCATTGGCTGAGCGGACCTACACTGCAGAGGAAGTTCCCCATCAGGTCCGCTCAGCCAATGACGTAGGCGGGGTCTGAGCTACGAGGGGGCGGGGCACCCTCATATCTCAGACCCCGCCTACATCTTGGCTGAGCGGACCTGATGGGGAACTTCCTCTTCAGTGTAAAAAAATGAATAGACCGGCCCCTTCTCACGTTCCCCATCATGTCCGCTCCTGATGGGGAACGTGAGAAGGGGCTGGTCTATTTATTTTGACGTTTCGAGTGGAGACTGCAGCGCTGGACATCGGATCGTTGCGGGACATTGGATTACATCACTGGAATGTGATTTTATTTTTTTATTTTTAATAAAGGACTTTTCCAAGGTGTCTGTGTGTTTTTTTTTTTTTACACTTTCTTCGTGAAATGGTAGGGGTACAATGTACCCCTTACCAATTCACATGGGGGGGGCAGGATCTGGGGGTCCCCTTTGTTAAAGGGGTCTTCCAGATTCCGATAAGCCTACTGCCCGCAGACACCCACAACCACTGGGCAAGGGTTGTGGGGATGAGGCCCTTGTCCCCATCAACATAGGGACATCCTCCCCATGTTGAGGGCATGTGGCCTGGTACGGTCCAGGAGGGGGGGAGCTCTCTCACCCCCCCCTCTTTTCCTGCGGCATGCCAGGTTGTGCTCGGATAAAGGGTCTGGTATGGATTTTTTGGGGAACTCCACGCCATTTTTTTGAAAATTTGGGGTGGAGTTCCCCTTAAAATCCATACCAGACCTGAAGGGTCTAGTATGGATATTTGAGGGGAACTCCACGTCATTTTTTTTTTAATTTGACGCAGGGTTTCCCTTAATATCCATACCAGACCTGAAGGGCCTGGTAATTGAATTTGGGAGGACTTTCAATGGCTTTTCTCTGTATTGCCGGGAGCTGACAATTCATTATAGCCGCGAGTGCTTTTAAATTACTTTTTTTCCTTCAGAAATTACATTTTGTGCAGGGACAGTTCTAAGCAAGGGAAACAAGTGCTGCTTTACAGGCATACTATACACCCCCCCAGGTACGAAATTTAAAGGAATATTTCACTTTTTTTGTTTCACTTTAAGCATTATTAAAATCACAGCTCCCGAAAAAACGGCCTATTTTAAAACTTTTATTTGCATTGATACATGTCCCCTGGGGCATGACCCGGGTCCCCAAACACTTTTTATGACAATAACTTGCATATAAGCCTTTAAAATTAGCACTTTAGATTTCTCCCATAGACTTTTACAGGGTGTTCCGCGGCTTTTCGAATTTGCCGCAAACACCCCAAATTGTTCGCTGTTCGGCGAACATGCGAACAGGCAATGTTCGAGTCGAACATGAGTTTGACTCAAACTCGAAGCTCATCCCTACTCACAGATACTATACTTGGAGCGCAGCAATGAGCCCTGCTGCAAAGCATTGCATCAAAAATTTTAATTACACGCACCCCGGTTAAACAGGGGCAGAAAAATTGGGCCTCAGGCACTGGTGCTAGTGCCACAACACTGCAACCCCTCACAGATACTGTAGTTGGAGCACAGCAATGAGCCCTGTTGCAAAGCATTGCATCAAAAATTGTAAATACATGCCCCTGTTAAACAGGGGCTAAATAATTGGGCCTTAGCCACTGGTGGCGGTGCCCAGAACCAAAAATGTTCTTTCAAGCTATCAGCATGATTATTGAGGAGGAAGAGGATAGTCACTCAACATAACAGGATAGTCACTCAGCATCAGCATAGGCAGTCTTGAAGGGATCTGACATTTCAAAAACAATTATTCGGTTACATCAGCATCAGGTGCTTGGTAGCTGGTGGTGATCCAAGACTGATTAATTTTTATGAAGGTCAGTCGATCAACCGAGTCGGTGGACAGGTGCACCCTGTGATCGTTTACAAAGCCTCCAGCAGCACTGAATGTGTGTTCCGAAAGAACGCTGGATGCAGAACAGGCCAGTACCTCAATTGCATACTGTGCAAGCTCTGGCCAGTGATCCATCCTCAAGACCCAGTAACCCAGAGGATTTTTGGTGGGAAAGGTGTCCAAGTCTGATCTTGCCCCTAGGTATTCCTGCGCCATGTAAACCAGGCGCTGGCGATGGTTGCTGGAAGCAATCATATCCTGGGGCTGCGTACTAAAAAATTGTCTGAACGCATCGGTCAGACGCCCACCTTCTCCACCGCTCCTTCTTTGACTGACCGGAGCCTCAGAAACACGTTGTCCAGGACCAGGAATTTGTAACCGCCCAGTCTCTGGGAACGTGTTGCACAGACCTTTCTGCAAGGCCTCCTGAAGATGCTTCATCCTCTGCTCCCTCTGCGATGGCAAGATAAGGTTCGCAACCTTACCCTTGTAATCAAGGAAAGTTGCCAGCCAGTAATGATTCCTCTCCTTGATCGCATGGATACGAGGATCCTTGCGCAGGCTTTGCAGGATCAGGGAGCCCATGCAGCGTAGGTTTGCTGGGGCATTCGGTGCAGAGTCCTCTGGGTCACTGAGGACGACATGATCCGCAGCCACCTCCTCCCAGCCACGTACAAGTCCATGGGTGTCTTGGGACTGTAATTGATCCCTTGAAGACTGCTGCTGATGCTGAGTGCTAGGCTCAACCTCCATGCTGACACTATAATCCTCCTCTTCCTCGTCCTCTTCCCGTGTGATAGCCGGGCCAGCAGGAACACTGTCTGGATAAAGGGGGCCTTTAGAGGTAAGGAAGTCCTTCTCTTCCTGCCTCTGTTCTGCCTCAAGTGCCCTGTCCATTATTCCACGCAGAGTGTGCTCCAACAGGTGGACAAGAGGGACAGTGTCACTGATGTATGCACTGTCACTGCTCACCATCCTTGTGGCCTCCTCAAATGGTGCCAGGACAGTGCATGCATCCCTGATCATGGCCCACTGGCGTAGGGAAAAAAATACAAGCTCCCCTGACACTGTCCTGGTGCCATATTGCAACAGATACTCATTTATGGCCCTCTGCTGCGTGTGCAGCCGCTGCAGCATGGCCAACGTAGAGTTCCACCTGGTGGGCATGTCACAGATAAGGCGGTTCTTGGGCAGGTTGTAATCCTTTTGCAAGTCAGCCAGCTGAGCACTGGCATTATATGACCGGCAGAAATGCCCACAGAGTTTACTGGCCTGCTTCAAGACCTACTGTAAGCCCGGGTACCTGCCCAAGAACCACTGTACCACCAAGTTAAGGACGTGAGCCAAACAGGGCACATGGGTCAGTTGTCCCTGTCGGAGGGCAGAGAGGAGGTTGGTGCCATTGTCGGAAACCACCTTTCCTGGCTTAAGCTGGCGTGGCATCAACCACCTCTGAGCCTGCCCCTGCAGAGCTTACAGAATCTCTGCCCCAGTGTGGCTCCTGTCCCCCAAGCACACCAGCTCAAGCACCGCATGGCATCTTTTTGCCTGCGTACTTGCGTAGCACTTTGAACGCCTACGGAGCACCGCTGGTTCCGAGGACAAAGCACAGGTAGAGGCCATGGAGGAAGAAGAAGAGGAGGGGGTGGAGAAGAGAGGTGTGTCAGAATCACCAGTAGTAACATTTTGGAGGCGTGGTGGCGGAACAACCTTCAACACTACTGCACCTTGTCCTGCATCCTTCCCAGCTGCCAGCAGAGTCACCCAATGCGCCGTGAAAGATAGGTAACGTCCCTGTCCATGCCTGCTGGACCATGAGTCAGCAGTAATATGCACCTTACCGCTGACCGCCCTGTCCAGCGAGGCCAAGACATTGCCTTCCACATGCCGGTAGAGAGCCGGAATCGCCTTCTGTGAGAAAAAGTGGCGTTTGGGAACCTGCCACTGAGGAACCGCACATTCAACAAACTCATGGAAGGGGGCAGAGTCTACCAACTGAAAAGGCAGCAGTTGAAGTGCTAGCATTCAACCACTGGGCATGTGGATGACTGGGAGCGAACTTCTTTTGGCGGTGCAGCAGCTGGGGCAGGGAAATTTGCCTGGTAAAATCAGACTTCGGTGTACCAATAGCAGATTATCCGCAAGTACTTGGCTGTGACACACCTAATTCTACACCTTCATTCCTCTCAGTGCAGGTTTCACAGAGGACTGAAGGTATAGTGGGGTTGGAGATCCCAGCTGATGAGGAGCAAGGAGAGGTTCGCTTTGTTCTTTGGTGTGGGTCTTTTAGGTACGCTTGCCAACGGTCTGCATGGCAGGTTGACATATGTCTGTTCAAGCACGTGGTGCCCAAGCAGCTGATGTTTTGGCCATGTGAGATATGCTTTAGACATATGTTGCAAATGGCAACAGTGCGATCTGCTGCACACGTCTGAAAAAAGGCCCACACCAAAGAACTTTTGGAATAATGCGCAGAGACAGCAGCACCCTGCACATGCAGTGCTCTGTGATGTGATGAGGTTGGTGTGCTGCCCTTAAGCTGGCCACTGGAGGGCATCCTGCCTCGTTGGAGATGTGCCTCCTCCTCCTCTCTCCTATCAGGCACCCACGTGGAGTCAGTGACTTCATCATCCCCTCTCTCCTCATCACTGGAGCCAATCTGGCAGTATGCTGCATCTGGGGGAACATGACTGCCAGTTAGCTGTCCTTGTTGGGCACCCCTTCTCTCTGGGCTCACATTACTACCCCCTCTCTCTGAGCTCACGTTACTGCCTTCCTCCAGCTGGGTTCCATCATCGGAGCCTTCAAAACGCTGGGCATCCTCCTGGAGCATGTACCCAACACTGTGGTCAAACAGTTTGGGGGACTCATCAGGAGGACATGATGGGGCTAGGGAAGGAGTGACTGATGCCATTGAGCCGAGGGAAGAGGCCGCTTTGGCAGCTGCTTTGCCAGACAAAGTACCCTGAGCCTGGGTGAGAGAGGACGAGGAGAAGGACGGCTTGGTCATCCACTCTACCAAGTCTTGGGCATGTTGCGGCTCAACATGGCCAGCTGCCGAAAAGAAGGACAAGCGCGTCCCATGGCCACGTGCTGATGAGGATGCACCGTGTCCACGACCAGCAGCAATGTTGCCTCTAGACACAGAGCCTGCGTGCCCTCTTTTACTGCCTCGTGACTGTCTGCATCTGCTTGTGTCAGGGACGTGCTGGGCTTGAACCTGGGACCTCTTCTGTGTCTGGCATTGACTCTTCCAGCGGAGCTATCTGAGATGCTGGACAGTTCCCTGCCTGATCTGCTGGATAACCTATCTGATCCATTAGACTACTCTGCTTGGTGTCTGATTACTGTTGAACTCTGAACCCCTTGCTCCTCCCATGTACTTCCTATAAAAGACATTCCAGAGATGTTGCCCCTTGCGGTTTGATCTGCTTCTGTTCCCTGAGTTCCTGATTCTGTGCTTGTATCCTGTTCCTGTGTTTGACCCGGCTTCCTGACCACGCTTCTGTCTCCAGTCCTGACCTCGGCTCATTTGACCCTGCTCAGTTATCTGCCAGTCTGCCTGTTGCCAAGATTCGGCCTGGACTTTGACTACTCTCTGCCTGCCACTTGTGATGTTTACCTTGATGTGTATGACCCGGCTTGTCTGACTCTGCAAACCTGCACCAGCTTACCTGCATCCTCTGCTCTGCAAGCTGCACACGCTGACCTGCATCCTTTGCAATGCAAACCTGCACCTGCTGACCTGCATCCCTGCTCTGCAAACTTGCACCTGCTGACCTGCATCCCTGCTCTGCAAACTTGCACCTGCTGACCTGCATCCCTGCTCTGCAAACCTGCACCTGCTGACCTGCATCCCTGCCCTGCAAACCGGCACCTGCTGACCTGCATCCTCTGCTCTGCAAGCTGCACCTGCTGACCTGCATCCGCTGCTTCCGGAACCAGCCGTTCCAGTCTCCACTCGGCTCCACCACTCCAAGCAGTGAGGATCAGACAGGCACCCTTACCTCACCGTGCTCTTACCACCACTGTCCCCACTCCAGTGGTCTCTGAGCCGGGGTTGTACGGGAGGTCCCTCTCCGCACGTCAGGCTCACACCCAAGGTACGTTACAGCTTGTTTGCCTTTCAGACATACTAATGGCCTGCAGTGAGATGTAGCTGCACAAAGGTGGGATGTATATATATATATATATATATATATATATATCAGAATCAACTGCCTGCTGTGGTATTTGTATGGGAAAAGCAGCAGCAGCAGTTAGTTTTAGGTGAATACTGTGCAGAGAGGGACACAGTACACTGAAAATACTTGCAGCTCTCTGCCTGTGGTTTAATTATGAAAACACCACTATTAGTCACTCACTAACTCTATTCAGGTAAGCTTTAGGTGAACACTATGCAAAGCACATAGTACACTAAGTGAAACACTGACTGTCTGCAGCTAGCACAATCACCTGCCTGCCTGTCACAGTATAGAGAAAACCAGGAACGGATCTAGCTAAACTGAATACAGTGTATAAATATATATACAACACCTAGGATGCATATACAGTATATCCTCTACACACTGTAACTGCAGCTAACTGACTCACCTGCCTGCTCTATATAACTCAATATAAATGACACTGTCTGTCTCTGTAAACTCTCTCTTTTCACAACTCCAACAAACTACACAAGGCCGCCAAGCCGGCGACCTTATATAGTGTGTGGCATGTACTAAACCCCCTGAGCCATAATTGGCCAAAGCCACCCTGACTTTGGCCAATTACGGCTCTCCGTTTTTCTGCGCTGTGATTGGCCAAAGCATGCGGGTCATAGTGCATGCTTGGCCAATCATCAGCCAGCAATGCACTGCGATGCCGCAGTGAATTACGGGCCGTGACGCGCCACTCGAATTTGGCGCGAATGGCCCATAATGTTTGCAATTCGGCGAACAGCCTAACAGCCGAGGTTCAAGTCGAACATGGGTTCGACTCGAACACGAAGCTCATCCCTATGACACACTACACTCACAATAGAATCACAATAGCACACAAACTCGCTAGTAGCAAAGAACAGAGCCCTGTTCTATCTATCTCTCCTCCAATAATACACTGCAAATGGCTCCTCTGAGAAGTAACCTTTTATAGTGTGGGGTATGTCTATGAGCAATGAGCCATGATTGGGCTAAGTCATCATGACTTTCTCCAATCATGACTCTGAGGAATATACGAGTTAATCCAGGTATCGACACACGTAGGGGAGGGGACAGGACGGTGCAGGAGGCAGTGGAGCGTTCTCAGCTAAAGGAAATGACACATTACCTTAGCAGTATCCCTGAGCTTGTAAAGAGTGATGCACTGTAGCACCCACGAAATGTGAGTACCCCACAGTAGTAGTAAGTTTTATTTACACAATAAATTGTTTAAACAATATCACACTATCAAGTTTTTTTCATCATACACATGTGGAACACGTTACCAGCAACCAGCCCAGGATTCCAACATAATCACTGAACCCAGAGGTGGTTCATATGCGTGTTCTGACCAGGCTTAATTGCAGGGTCACACGCTCTAAGGTGAGCGAATGCGGAAGGGGGAGCACCAGAGTGGACACAAGGACATGTTTTGCTATCACCAGTTGCTTTGGATTTTTTTGAACTGTGAATGGAGAATGGACTGTATACAGTATATTATGCATGTCAGTTTGTGAATCAAGCAAAATAGCACTTTGCACATAGCACTTTTGTAGTGCATGGGAACACGTTTGTGAATATTTTATGCACAATTATATTGGATGTATATTATGACAGATGTTGTTATTTGAGCATTAATGCATATAATTTTTATTTGTTGCACACAATCACTTTAATTAGCACTAAGTTGTGGAACTATTTAGCACTTTATGCAGCTCACGGTGCATTGTGGGGTGTTCGGGGGGCCGAACAAACGCCCTGCCAATATGGGTGTTCGCCGAATGGGAGACAAGCCAGTGTTCGGGCCGAACTTATGCTCAGCCCGAAACATTCGCCCAACACTACTAACAAACACATCAGGTAATGAAAACTGTCACCAAGGTGTGCCAGGGGTGAAGCAAGGGGCCCTAATCTCTGGTGCTGTTATAGGTAACAGTGAAGCATCAGAGGACTGATGCACAATCAGGATCATCTCTTCTGATCATCATCATCTCTTCTGAACTGTTGGCAGCGCTGTATCCTGGCCTAGGCCAACAAGGCCCAGGCCTAGGGAAGTACTTTGCAGAGGGGCAGCACGGAAAGAGTCCCCGCTGGCTTGCGCTACACTATTAGTGTAGCGCTAGTCTTATAGGTCAGACTGGGCTAAGAGGCAAATTAGTTTAGTGCCCCCATAAAGCGGCCTCACTGCTTCCAGTATGCGGGCGGCCGGCATTCCGCAACTGTGGGGGGGGGTGGGGGGACGCTGCTTCTAAATTTTGACCGTCCTAACAGCCTGGACCACAAACCTTTCTCACTGTGCTTAACCACTTAAGCCCTGGACCATTTTGCAGCTAAAGAACCAGGCCCCCTTTTTGAGATTCGGCACTGCGTCACTTTAACTGACAATTGCGCGGTCGTGCAACGTGGCTCCCAAAGAAAATTGGCGTCCTTTTTTTACCACAAATAGAGCTTTCTTTTGGTGGTATTTGATCACCTCTGCGGTTTTTATTTTTTGCGCTATAAACAAAAATAAAGCGACAACTTTGAAAAAAATGCAATATTTTTTACTTTTTGCCATTATAAATATCCCCCAAAAATATATAAACAAACATTTTTTTTCCTCAGTTTAGGCCGATATGTATTCTTCTACATATTTTTGGTTAAAAAATCGCAATAAGCGTTTATTGATTGGTTTGTGCAAAAGTTATAGCGTCTACAAAATAGGGGATAGTTTTATGGCATTTTTATTAATATTTTTTTTTTACTAGTAATGGCGGCGATCAGTGATTTTTATCGTGACTGCGACATTATGGCGGACACATCGGACACTTTTGACACCATTTTGTGACCATTGAAATTTTTACGGCGATCAGTGCTATAAATATGCACTGATTACTGTGAAAATGACACTGGCAGTGAAAGGTTTAACCTCTAGGTGGCGCTGTAGGGATTTAGTGGGACCTAATGAGTGATTCTAACTGTAGGGGGCGTGGCTTGGCGTGTGACGTCACTGATCATCGTTCCCTATGACAGGGAACCGACGATCACTGACATGCCACTGTGAAGAACGGGGAAAGGTTTGTTTACACTTACCTCTCCCCGTTCTTCAGCTCTGTGACCCGATCGCGGGCCACCGGCGGAGACCCATGGACAGGTTCTTAAATGGGTCATACCTGTACGCCCTTGTGCCTGTCCGTGCCATTCTGTCGACGTACATCGTCGTGCGGCGGTCCTTAAAGTGGAGTTCCACCCTGAAAAAAAAATTTGCACCAAAAATCTACAAATAAAAAAAAAAAAAGAAGTTTTACTTACCAGAAATAGCGGTTGCTATGCGGAAGTCCCTAATCTGCCTCTTCATCCTCCGCGGTGGATCTCCTTCCTCGTCCTACACTCGGATTCTTCTTGTGAATGGGGCGCGCTGCCTTCTGGGAACTGTGTGTATCCCAGAGAGCAGCCGGCCCATTCACAAAGTGGCGCGCTGCTCGCGCATGCGCAGTAAAAAATGGGCAGTGAAGCCGCACGGCTTCACTGCCTGTTTCCCTTACTGAGGATGGCAGCGCCGGGAGCTGCCAGCGCAGAGGGATCGGTCTCGGGGGGGCTGACATCGCGGGCGAGTAGGACAGGTAAGTGTCCTTATTAAAAGTCAGCAGCTACAGTGTATGTAGCTGCTGACTTTAAAAAAAAAATCGCTGGTGGAACACCCCCTTAAGTGGTTAATGTTATCTGATGCACCATTGACATGGTTATATCTTCTTTGTCCGCTCCATAAAATTATCAGAAATGTGTGCTTAAAGTAGAGCTATAGGCAACACTTTTTTTCATTTTGGTTAGCGTAAGGGGTAAGGTAGCGTAAGGGAGGGTTATAGCCCCTGTCAGTTTATTTTTTAACCATCCCTGTCCCATTGCAGAGATTTCCCTTCACTTCCTGCCCCATAGCCAAACAGGAAGTGAGGAATCTATGCAAATTAAGAAAATCCATTGCCCCCCCCCCGCAGGCCCTCAGAACTAGTGTCCCCACTCGAAAATTTCAGGGCGGGTCAACAGAAAGGGCGGGTAAACAGAAAGGGTGTGGCCTTGACAGGAAGGGGTGGTCATCTTTAAATTAGGGTGTGCACAAATTTAGTCAGGCCTAGGGCAGCACAAAACCTAAATACACTACTGACTGTTGGCCCAGTGAGTCATATGTAAGTCTTAATGGGGATCGTACCATTCTCTCATCCCTCTGTTCCCTGGGTTCAGGTGACTCTAGAGTAGAATCTTCATGGCTCTGGTGACTAAGATAGGGGTTTCCCTGTCCTGCTTATGATTACACTGGAGGAAACACTGGAGAAGGTGCTGAAGATGATTCTCCTTCTTCAAGAAATTCTGCAGGTCCCTTCTACTGAGATTTTGAAGAAATTGCTAGAGCGTGCATTCTCACAGGGTGACAGCTGTGGATGCACATGTATAAATGTGCCAACGTCCCGATATGACAGAGGAAATATATGTAAACTAAGAAAATGGACTTCCTTTTGAATCTGTTGCACAAACTCTAGGGCTTCAAGCCTAAGCACACTAGAACTATCTTCCATAGCAGAAGTGGATGTAGTGGTAGCCAAAGGCACAGGCACAGGCCAAAGGCACAGAATGCTACAACCATTCCATATCTAAGTCATCATCACTGTTATCTTTTTCTTGTTTTGCTTCAGCAGGTGGTAGTGCTGGAGTAACTGGAACTCACCTGGGTCTGGGTGATAGCATCTCAGTTTTCTGCAGGTACCCTGATGGCTTTACTCTGGGGCAATAAATGGTTATGATGCCAGATCTTCAGAGGCCCTGTCCTCCCAGGATGGATTTGATATATAGGAAGGCTGGAAGTTGCTTGCAGATGATATACTGCTGATAACTTCACCTGTCAGCTGAGTTATGCTTTCCAGGAAATCACAGATTTCTTAGTAACACCTTGTATCCTGGCATTAAGTCATGTACTTGAACTCTCAAATAGGAATGGGCCGAACACAGGCAAAAAGTTCTAGCGAACATGCAAACGATATTAAAGTATATGGGACACGAACATGAAAAATCAAAAGTCCTAATTTTAAAGGCTTATATGCAAGTTATTGCCATAAAGAGTGTATGGGGAGTGAGTACTGTCCTAGAAAACATGTATCAATGCAAAAAAAAGTTTTTAAAACAATCATTTTTTCAGGAGCAGTGATTTTAATGATGCTTAAAGTGAAAAAATAAAAATGAAATGGGGGGTTCCCATTAGTCTGCCTGTACAGTGGTGCATCTGTGCGATGTATAGAACATGTCGCAGCAATAATGACATATCTAAAGGAAAAATGTAATTTAAACTTGCTCGCGGCTGTAGGGTCCCTCACCCCCAAAACCGTGGCTAGTGGTTGTGGGGTCTAGGGGCAGGGGGCTTTTTAGAATCTAGATCCCCCCCTCATGTGAACGAGTATCGGGTATTAGTACCTATTCACCATAAAAGTGTCAAAAAGTAATAACCACAAGAGACAGGTTTTGACAATTCCTGTATTAAAAAATATATATATATAAAATAGTGTCCCTCAATGTAAATTTGTCATCAATCATGCCGTCCGCTGACTTGAAAGATCAAAAAAAAAGCTCCATCTCGTGGGAGGCCTCCCGCAGAAAGCCTGCTCTGTGCTATGACATTTATTTTATAGGTAAGGGGCGGGGCCACCTGGGTACATCACTCGGTGGCCCCGCCCATTCTGACATCACAGACCCAGCATGCATCAGTCCGTGGCTTGAGAAGGGGGGTGGCACTGGGTGATGTAGCCAGGTGGCCCCGTCCTTTACCTATATAAGAAATAGCAAAGCGCAGAGCAGGCATTAAGCGGGAAGCCTCCCAGGAGGCAGAGCATTTTTTATTTATTTTTGGGTCGGCAGGATTTACATTGAGGGACACTATTTTTTATTTTTTAATAAAGGAATTGTCAAAAATTTGTCTCTTGTGATTATTATTTTTGGCACTTTTTTGGTGAATGGGTACGAGTACTATGTACCCGATACTCATTCACATGGGGGGGCAGGATCTGGGGGTCCCCTTGTTAAAGGGGCTTCCATATTTCTGATAAGCCCCCTGCCAGCAGACCCCCACAACCACCGGCCACAGTCGTGGGGATGGGGCACTTGTCCCCATCAACAAGGGGACAAGGTGCTTTGGGGTGGGGGGGGGGTCAATGCCAGCATTCTTTTCTTTACATTCATCTGTCAGTGGGGAAGCCAGCTGACAGATGATGAGTCATGCCCTGCTGCTTAACAACCAGCTTCACACAGAATTCAAATCGGTCAATCATTTTTCGACCAATCCAAATTCTAATTGTTCTGAAAAGTTGGGATTCATTAGAAAATTAATAAAGGAAACAAATTTTAATGAAAACCAAACAAATTTTAATGAAACAAAACAAATTCTGAACCCAAACTAAACTAATTTCATAACAAAACTAAATTAGTAACATAACAAATCTATCCAAAATGAAACTAAACAAAAGAAAATTTTCTTTTTTCTATATATTTTTCTCTCTTTTCCTCCTTTTTCTGTTTCTTTTTCCCTTTTTTTCTCTTTCTTCTTTCTCTTTACTCTCCCTTTCCTTTTTTCCTTCCCTTTCCCTTTCTTCTCTCTCTCTCAGTCTACAACACCCTCCCCCCCCCCCTCCTCTTATCCTTCCCCTGCCCCATTCCCTTTGTATTGGTCCTACCCCTTTGACCCAGGGATGATGGACACCCTTCATATTTTTTCGCTAAACGCAAAAGGCCTAAACGTGCCTGAAAAGCGTCGTATGCTTCTGAATGACCTTAAAAGAGCTAGGGCTGACGTAGCGTTCATTCAGGAAATGCACTTTAAAACCGGAGGGCCTCCATGCCTTAGAAACTGATTCTTTCCCTCGGTGTATCATGCCACTAACAAGACAGCAAAAACCAAGGGAGTATCCATACTCATATCTGGAGCAGTACCCTGGACATGTAGCAATACCTTGGTGGATGCCGAAGGTCATTATGTGTTCATAAAGGGAACGATAGGGGACATAGGGGTGACTTTGGCCACTATTTATGCGCCCAATGACCGACAAGACACCTTCCTACACGACACACTAGACCTCCTGATGGAATTCAAAGCGGGACAGTTGATCATGGGAGGCGACTTCAACATTCCTCTATCCCCTTTGGTCGACACCTCATCGGGTCGTTCCTCCGTACGCTCCGGCATACATAAACGCGTTACCCGGGATTTACACGACGCCCAGCTGGTTGACGTATGGAGACTCCATCACTCTGGGGAGAGGGATTACACCTTTTACTCGTCTCCACATAATGTGTACTCGAGGATCGACTACTTTTTTATCCCACACAGCCAACTGGAAGCGGTACATGACCCGATGATCGGTAACATCACATGGTCAGATCACGCTCCCATTACTATGCGCTACGACCTCTTAGCGACCTCGATATCCAGAACTAGGTTCTGGCGCCTGAACAAAAGTTTACTACAGACGCCGGAGGTCATGTCGGAGGTCACAACTGAACTACAACACTACTTCAGGACTAACGACACAGACAACTGCGACCCGGGTATTCTATGGGAGGCACATAAGTCAGTAATCAGGGGGATACTAATCAAACATGGTGCACGCATTAAAAGAGAACGGGAACAACAACTGGTACAGCTTCTGGATAAGATCTGAGTGGTGGAATCTATGCACAAGCGAACGCAGGTGCCCTCCTTGGAGGCTGAACTGCTTTCTCTTAGAAGACAAACGGTAGACTTACTCCACTATAGAGGTAAAGCGGCGTTACAATCCTGCCAGAAACTCACGTACGAATCGGGAAATAAATGTGGGAAACTACTCGCTAAAGCGGTCAGGAACCTCAGGCTCAGAACCTTCATTACCCAAATAATGTCTCCCTCGGGACAAAAGAGTACTATGCCAACTCACATAGTGCAGGAGTTTAGGAATTACTACTCCTCTCTGTACAACCTCCTTCCTAGGACCCCTACTGACGTGACGATAGAAGAGTACATTGCCACCTCACGACTGCCTCAATTACCCATGACGTCCGGAACGGAATTAGATGACCCCATTACGGTGGAGGAGCTGCAATGGGCGATGGGAGGGACGAAGCCCGGCAAGGCGCCGGGACCGGATGGGTTTACCTTGCAGTACTATCAATCTCTCCTCCCACTGCTGGGTCCACACATGGTGAGGATGTTCAACGGCCTGGGGGGGGGGGGCTCCTTCCCTAGGGATACACATATCTCCCTTATTCATAAGGAAGGCAAGGACCCAACAGCGTGCGGCAGCTACAGGCCCATTTCTTAAACACGGATCTAAAGCTTTTTACTAAGATCCTAGCCAACAGATTGACCCAACTTACGCCGGATATCATTCACTTAGACCAAGTGGGTTTCGTCGCTGCCCGGGAGGCGAGGGATAATACCACCAAGGTGCTCAACTTGATCCACATAGCGACCACGTCAAAGACACCCTGCGTCTTTCTCAGCACAGATGCTGAGAAGGCGTTCGACCGTGTCAATTGGACCTTCATGTTCTCCGTCCTGAAACAAATTGGCTTGGGGCCTAAAATGCTCCAATGGATATCCAGTATATATTCCATACCCTCGGCCCAGGTCAAAGCCAATGAAATTTTGTCTGAAACTTTTCCTATTACGAACGGGACCAGACAGGGGTGCCCGCTCTCACCCATACTTTTTGCGTTGGCTTTAGAACCATTCCTGTGCACGGTGCGTGCACACCCTGACATTACAGGGGTCAATGTGAGTGATACACAATTTAAAATCTCGGCGTATGCAGATGATTTATTGTTTTCCTTGACCAACCCGGTAGTGTCCCTACCGAACCTACTCCGGGAGTTTGATAGATACGGAAACCTTTCCAACCTAAAAATTTATTTTGACAAATCGGCAGCAATGGGGATTAATATACCTCCCACTAGTTTGAGTTCACTGAAATCCCAGTTCAAATTTAAATGGTCGGACAGTTCTCTCAAGTACATGGGAACTTTGATCCCGTGCAATTTGAAGCACACCTTCGACCTCAACTTTCCACCCTTATTGACCAAGGTCTGCCTGTTGCTACAGGAGTGGACCAGGGGTTTGCATTCCTGGTTTGGTAGGTGCAACCTCATTAAAATGTCCATCCTCCCTAAATTTTTGTACTTGTTTCAGGCATTGCCAATCAGGATTGCACCCCGTACTTTAAACAGGTCAATTCCCTTTTAGTTAACTTTATATGGGCTAACTCCAAACCCCGACTCCGTAGACGTCTTTTGACAATGCCGAAACATCTCGGAGGATTGGCCCTACCAGATTTATGTAATTATTATGGGGCGGTGCATCTTGGCAGAATTATAGACTGGAACCGCCACAGTAAGTCTAAACTCTGGGTCCAACTAGAACAAGCCCAAACAGCGGTGTCGCTGAAGGGCGCCACTTGGTGCTTCGACCGACTACCCCCCGCCCTGACTTCCCACCCTGTTATTGGCGCAACCCACCTTTCCTCAGGTGACTCCCCCCTTTATCCAATATTAGGAAATCCAGCGCTCCCCCCGGGCCTGGAATCGGTGGAGTACATGTCACTTACTTCGACGGGGAGGGACCAGGCCTCACATTTCGTGGAGGACGCTCAGTGGCCCTCTGTTCAAGCCCTGACTAGTGATGAAGGACATTTCGACTTCCGTTTTGGAGGGCGATTCGCCTACATCATTTCCTACATTCGATACCAAACCCGGCACAATATCAGAGAGAACTGACCACCTTTGAAGAATACTGCAGGGACGAGGGGACGTTGCCTCAAGTCCTATCCAAAACATACGCACTACTTAACTCCCCTCCCACACAACCTGACTTGCCCTTCCTGCAGAAATGGGAAACAGACCTACAACGTTCGTTCACTGACGTCCAAAAACAGACGATAATTCGATTTTCCTTGAAAACATCGATATGCACAAAAATCCAAGAACTTAACTACAAGATCTTGACCAGGTGGTACTACACACCCCAGGTACTGCATAGATACTTCCCTAACTCCACGAACCAATGTTGGAGATGTCAGACGGAGGTGGGGACACTTCTTCATATATTCTGGTCATGTCCTCGTCTGCAACACTTTTGGACAGCAGTTAGGACTATCACTCAGAAATTTACCGATCACGCAATCAGTGACGACCCCGCCTTTTTCCTGCTTCACGCTACCTCAATACCGGCACGGAGATACAAGAAGTCAATCATACGGCACTTACTGAACGCAGCCAAATCCTGCATCCCCCTTAGATGGAAAAAAAGTTCACCCCCGTCGGTGGGGCTGTGGTTGTGCAGGGTGGAGGACATCAAAAAGCTGGAGGATTTAGTCCTCACTGCTCAAAACAAACAAGAGAGGCACTCTGAGGCGTGGAGGCTCTGGAACATCTTCATCTATTCTGATGAAGGATCGGCCCTACTTAACTCTTAACTTGACAAAGGGATACAGCCTTGATAGCTATTATGGCTGGAGACGTGCTTATTACTCTGGGTCAACCCCCCCCCCCCACTTTTCCCTCTCCCCCTCAACCACGCTCTCCCACCTCCCTGTCTTTTTTTCCTTTCACCATTTCTATTTCCATGTCCTTATTTTAGTATTTTCAGTTCTCTCTCTCTCTCTCTCTCTCTCTCTCTCTCTCTCTCTCTCTCTCTTTTTAATTAATGGGATACGAGAATTGGACAGGGCAATTGGAATCCTGATAGATGTGACATAGTGATGCCCCCTACCGGACGGTCATAGAGTAATGAGGAACACCCGGGGAGGATACTAAACAGATGGTCATGGGCTCAGCGATAATAGTACCCCGTATTGGGATATCTACATCAGGCAAACATCCAGCCCTGTCTGAGATAAATGGTTGTGAACTTGTATGTCACACTCTATTTGTATGGTAATGTTTTTATTCTATGTATGTTTATATAAAACAATAAAATGTATATTTGAAAAAAAAAAAAAATATTCCTTTAAATATCGTACCTGGGGGGTGTCTATAGTATGCCTGTGAAGTGGCATGTGTTTCCCGTGTTTAGAACTGTCCCTGCACAAAATGACATTTCTAAAGGAAAAAAAGTCATTTAAAACTGCTTGCGGCTTTAATGTAATGTCTGGTCCTGGCAATATGGATGAAAATCATTAAGTAAAATGGCATGGGTACCCCCCCCCAGCACATTACCAGCCCCTTTGGGTCCTGTATTGATATTAAGGGGAATTCCGCACCCAAATTAAAAAAAGGAAAGGCGGGGGGCCCCCAGGCCCTATATACTCTGAACAGCAGTATACAGGCGGTGCAAACAAGACAGGGACTGTAGGTTTGTTGTTACGTAGAATCTGTTTGTAATTTTGAACTGGTAGATTTTTAAAGTGTAGCTCCAGCCAAAAAATCTATTTTTAAACTTTTTGGAAAACATAGGGAAGGGTTATCACCCCTGTAACATTTGTTTGTGCACATGTTCAGAACATTTCACCTCACTTTCCGTCCCAATGACAAATGTTTTTTGAAAATGTGTTTTTTTTTGTAAAACAATGATTGGTGATAAAGCATCAGTGGAGAGCAGGGATGAGCCGAACACCCCCCTGTTCGGTTCGCACCAGAACCTGCGAACAGACAAAATGTTTGTGTAAACTTTAGAACCCTATTAAATACAATGGACTCGAACGTTCAAAATCTAAAGTGTTAATTATAAAGGCTAATATGCAAGTTATTGTCCTAAAAAGTGTTTGGGGGCCCAGGTCCTGCCCCAGGGGACATGTATCAATGCAAAAAGAAGTTTTAAAAACGGCCGTTTTTTCGGGAGCAGTGATTTTAATAATGCTTAAAATGAAAAAATAAAAGTGAAATATTCCTTTAAATTTCGTACCTGGGGGGTGTGTATGATATGCATGTGAAGTGGCGCATGTTTCCCGTGCTTAGAACTGTCCCTGCAAAAAATGTCATTTTTGAAAGAAAAAAATGCATTTAAAACTGACTCGCGGCTATTAATGAATTGTCGGCTCCCGGCAATACATACAAAAGTCATTGATAAAAAAAAAAAAAAAGCGTGGGGGTTCCCCAGAATTCAATTACCAGGCCCTTCAGGTCTGGAATGGATATTAAGGGGAACCCCGCCGCAAATTTAAAGAAAAATTGACGTGGGGTTCCCCCAAATATCCATTCCAGGCCCTTCAGATCTGGCATGGATTTTAAGGGGAACTCCACCCCAAATTAAAAAAAAAATGGCGTGGAGTCCCCCTAAAAATCCATACCAGACCCCTTATCCGAGCACGCAACCTGGCCGGCCGCAGGGGAAAAGGGGGGGACGAGAGAGCGGCCCCACTCCCTCCTGAACCGTACCAGGCCACATGCCCCCAACATGGGGAGGATGTCCCCATGTTGATGGGGACAAGGGCCTCATCCCCACAACCCTTGCCCGGTGGTTGTGGGAGTCTGTGGGCGGGGGGCTTATCGGAATCTGGAAGACCCCTTTAACAAAGGGGACCCCCAGTCTCCAGCCCCCCCCTATGTGAATTCGTAAGGGGTACATTGTACCCCTACCATTTCACGAAGAAAGCGTAAAAAAATGTTTAAAAAAAACACACAAACACCTTGAAAAAGTCCTTTATAAAAAAAAAAAAAAAAAACATTCCAGCGGTGAAATCCAGTGTCCCACGGCGATCCCGATGTCCAGTGCTGTCCTTCATTGGTTGTGCCTGAGCGGACCTGATGGGGAACTCCCTCTCAGTATTTTAAATGTATAGACCCGCCCCTTCTAAAGTTCCCCATCAGGTTTGCTCAGCGGACCAGATGCGGAACATGAGAAGGGGCGGGTCTATACATTGTGACAGCAGGAAGGTAAAGTCACCTGGTTGCATCCAGGGGGGTAGATATATTTCTCCCAGATTCAGGCTTTATGCCGACTTATACAACTAGGGAGTTGATGAAGCCCAGCTGAGGCTAGTGGGCTCATGGATGACTCATACCTCTAGAGAGAGGGCTGGGCGTCGTGCAGGCAGGGAGTTGATGAGACCAGCTGAAGCTTGTCAGCTCATTTAAGGCCTTTATAAAAACTCCCAGCTTCATTAGATGTTAGCTCATGCCTGGACCCAGACCTGTGTGGACTGTCTAGGGAGAGTGAACCCCTGTGCGGTGAGGCAAAGCCTGTGTGGCTATTTGTTTGGACTTTTACTAAACCAGGGACTTAGGGACTAGGACAGCACCAGGCTGATCCCAGTTGTTAGTTTAGGAAACCTGCATGTTTAGTCAGAGGTCAAACTGACCAGGATTTATTTTGTTTATGTTTCTTTTTGGCTTTGCTGTGTTTTTGTCACTGTACATAGAGAAATAAACCGCACCTTTTGATTTTGAAAACCACAACCTCCGTCTGCTGGCCCTGTTTTTGTGTGGGGAGCCCAACCAGGGGGTCACACACACCCGCTACCGAGTTAACCCCCTCACAGTTGGTGGAGAACCAGTGGCAGTTTTTTTAAGCCAGCATGGAGGAGATACTGAAACAGCTGGCTCTAGCAAATGCCAATCAACAGCAGACAAATGCAGGTTTGCAAAGGAGCCTTGCAGCCCAGCAGCAAGCTCATCAACAAGCCCAGCAGCAATCTGAGGCCCGCTTCATAGACCTGCTACAGAAGCAAGAGCAGAGACTACAACAAATGGAAGCAGTAATGCAGCAACGTCCGCAGACCAGTGAGGAAAGCCGTCCCACTAATACCGCGTCCTTTGGGGTGAGTCGTTTATTGACAAAAATGACTGGAGAGGATGATCCAGAGGTATTTTTGACCACATTTGAAAGGACTGCTGAAAGAGAAAAGTGGCCTGAGGAGCAGTGGGCTGGACTGGTGGCTCCTCTGTTAACTGGTGAATCGCAGAAGGCTTACTATGACCTAGAGCCTGACCAAGCAAAAGACTATGTGATGCTAAAAGCTGAAATATTGGCAAGGCTGGGTGTCACCCTGGCTGTCCGGGCTCAGCGTGTGCATAACTGGACTTTCCAGCTTGGAAAACCCCCCAGGTCTCAAATGTATGATCTCATTCACCTGAGCAGGAAGTGGCTACAGCCAGAGACTTTGTCCGCACCGGAGATTGTGGAACGTGTTGTGATGGATCGTTTCTTGAGAGCTCTTCCTACCGCCATTCAAAAGTGGGTAAGCCATGGAGACCCAGAAACGGCCGGTAAACTTGTGGATCGTGTAGAGAGATACTTGGCTACAGAGAACCTGACGGCCTCTTCCAGAGACTCTCGGACTTTCCACCCTAAGACCAGACCATCCCCAGGGGCGGATAAGAGGATTCCAAGGGGTGAGGGTGGAGAGAGTGAGAGGGTGGGAGCTCTACCCAAAGTTTGGCGAGAACAGCCTGGGAAGTCAGGGGCTCAAGAGGCAGCCAAATGGATTGTTTGCTACCGCTGCCGGCAAGCGGGACATATTGCAGCAAATTGCCCGGTTGTGGAGGAACCCATGCAATGTGACTTTCTGATGGACAGACGTCAGTCGCTGTGTGCGACAGTCGCATGCACTGCCATTCGGGGAACTGAGAAACATTTATGCAAAATGTGTATTAATGGTAGAAATGTTGTGGTATTACTGGATTCAGGTAGCCTTGTGACCCTGATAAAGGCTGAATTAGTTAAAACAGAGGTCTCTGGGAATAGCAAGGTAGCTGTTATTTGTGTGCATGGGGACACCCGAGAGTATCCAGTGACTACAGTGTGTTTCGAGACCCCCAAAGGTACCCTCTCTCATCCAGTGGGGTTAGTATCTCAATTACCGCATGATGCCATTGTGGGAAGGGATTTTCCGAAGTTCTGGGAACTGTGGGATGATCCTGAGCCCCCCACTGGTGCCCCTATGTACCAGGAATGTGATAGCCAGAACTCCTCTGAGAGTGGTGAGGACTCTCCAGAATTTCCCTTGTCAGTATTGGCAGGGGAGACTCAAGAAACTGGAGAGGAGCCCACCTCCTCAGACGAAAACCTACCGTCTGTGGAGTTTTCTGATCTGGAGGTTCACAGGGAAAATTTTGCCACAGAACAGTTAAAAGACCCCGCCCTAATAAAGGCACGGGAAAACGTAGTGGAAATAGATGGCGAGTTAGTGAACCCAGATAATACCTGCACTTACCCATACTTCAGCGTAGAGAAGGACCTACTGTATCGGGTGGCAAAAAGGGCAGAAGAAACCGTTGAGCAGCTTGTGGTGCCCAAACCTTACAGGAAGTTGGTGTTGGAGTTGGCCCATGGGCACATTCTTGGAGGTCATCTGGGGACAGAGAAAACCCGAGAGAGGGTATTACAGAGATTCTATTGGCCTGGGGTGATGAAGGACATAGAAAATTATTGTTCCTCCTGCCCTGTGTGTCAGAGGTCGGCCCCGATGCCACATTTCCGTAGCCCGCTGGTCCCTCTACCCATCATTGAGGTCCCGTTTGAGAGAATCGCAATGGATTTGGTAGGTCCTATAATCAAGTCCGCTAGGGGGCACCAGTACATATTGGTTATAATGGACTATGCCACCCGTTATCCAGAAGCGATCCCTCTCAGAAATACCTCGGCCAAAACCATAGCCAAAGAGCTATCTCTTGTTTTTAGCCGGGTGGGTATTTGTAAAGAACTGCTTACGGACCAAGGTACACCCTTTATGTCCCGGGTTATGAAAGAGCTGTGTAAATTGTTCAAAGTGACGCAATTGCGTACATCTGTGTATCACCCCCAAACCGATGGGCTGGTTGAAAGATTCAACAAAACCCTAAAACAAATGTTGAAGAAAGTGGTGGATAGAGATGGAAAGGATTGGGACTGTCTACTTCCTTATTTGATGTTTGCTATTAGGGAGATGCCCCAATCCTCTACGGGATTCTCCCCCTTTGAGTTACTGTATGGGAGACACCCAAGAGGGCTGTTGGATATTGCCAAGGAAACTTGGGAAAGTGAGAGTTCTCCCCACAGGAGTGTGATTGAGCATGTCGCCCTGATGCAAGATCGAATTGCACAGGTAATGCCCATCGTGAAGGAACATTTGGCCCAAGCGCAGTTGGCACAGCAGAGAGTGTACAACCGTGGAGCAAAGACCCGTACCTTTTCCCCGGGGGATAGGATATTGGTACTTGTCCCTACGGTTGAAAGTAAATTCCTTGCCAAATGGCAAGGCCCCTACGAGATAATGGAAAAAGTGAGCGAAGTGAATTACAAGGTCAGACAACCAGGAAGGCGAAAGCCCGAACAGATATATCACGTTAATCTGTTGAAAGCCTGGAGGGATAGAGAGTCCCTAGTCGCAGAAACTTGGTCACCAGCTCAAACTGGTTGCGTGATTCCGGAGGTTGGAATAGCAGCCACCTTGTCACAACCCCAACAACAGGAGGTTAAGGAGTTTGTGCTTCGCAACAAGGAGGTGTTCTCTGAGCTGCCGGGACAAACATCTGGGGTAGAGCATGATATTATTACCCCGCCCGGTGAAAGGGTGAAGTTAAAACCCTATCGGATCCCAGAGGCCCGACGGGAGGCAATACGGGAGGAAGTACAGAAAATGCTGAACTTAGGGGTGATAGAGGAGTCCCAAAGTGATTGGTCTAGTCCCATTGTGTTGGTGCCTAAACCGGATGGGAGCTGGCGATTTTGTAACGATTTTCGTCAGTTGAACAAAGTTACAAAATTTGACACCTACCCCATGCCACGTATAGATGAGTTGATCGACCGGCTGGGAACAGCCCGATACATGACGACTCTTGACCTCACAAAAGGGTATTGGCAAATTCCCCTGGCCAAGTCGGCCAAAGAGAAAACCGCATTTGTAACCCCAGACGGGGCGTTCCAATATAAGAGAATGCCGTTCGGGTTACAGAATGCGCCGGCCACATTCCAGCGGAAAATGGACCAGATACTGAGGCCCCATCGGAAGTATGCTGCGGCTTACCTGGATGACGTAATTGTCCATAGCACAGATTGGGCCTCACATCTGCCAAAAGTGCAAGCAGTCCTAGACTCTATCCGGGAAGCGGGGTTTACGGCTAACCCCAAGAAGTGTACCATTGGGCAGGAGGAGGCCAAATATCTTGGGTACACCATTGGCAGGGGAGTGATAAAACCCCAACTCAACAAAGTCGAGGCCATCCAGAGTTGGCCACGTCCCAACAGCAAGAAGCAGGTACGGGCCTTTCTGGGAATCGCGGGTTATTATCGGCGCTTCATTCCCCACTTTGCTTCTAAGGCTGTGCCCCTAACCAACCTGACGAAAGGGAAAGGGTCGGTCATGATTAAATGGACCCCCGAGGCTGAGGCAGCATTCCAATTCTTGAAACAAGCCTTATGTAGCCAGCCAGTGTTGTACTCACCCGACTTCTCTAAAGACTTTGTCGTACAAAGTGATGCGTCAGATGTGGGGTTAGGAGCAGTATTGTCCCAGGTCTGGAACGGGGAAGAGCACCCAGTCATTTACCTCAGCAGGAAGTTGAAGTCCCATGAGGTAAATTACGCCACGGTTGAAAAGGAGTGTTTAGCGGTGAAGTGGGCTCTAGATTCCCTTCGGTACTATCTGCTAGGTAGGCACTTTGACATGGTTACGGATCACGCTCCGTTAAAGTGGATGGCTCAAAACAAGGAGACAAATAGAAGAGTGAATAGGTGGTTCCTGGCCCTACAGGAATTCAACTTCACAGTAAAGCATCGCCCTGGCGTTCAAATGGGGAATGTGGATGCTTTGTCTCGAGTACATGAATGCCTGATTGCTGGTGTTCCAACCCCAAGGTTAAAACAAGAGGGGGGGGTATGTGACAGCAGGAAGGTAAAGTCACCTGGTTGCATCCAGGGGGGTAGATATATTTCTCCCAGATTCAGGCTTTATGCCGACTTATACAACTAGGGAGTTGATGAAGCCCAGCTGAGGCTAGTGGGCTCATGGATGACTCATACCTCTAGAGAGAGGGCTGGGCGTCGTGCAGGCAGGGAGTTGATGAGACCAGCTGAAGCTTGTCAGCTCATTTAAGGCCTTTATAAAAACTCCCAGCTTCATTAGATGTTAGCTCATGCCTGGACCCAGACCTGTGTGGACTGTCTAGGGAGAGTGAACCCCTGTGCGGTGAGGCAAAGCCTGTGTGGCTATTTGTTTGGACTTTTACTAAACCAGGGACTTAGGGACTAGGACAGCACCAGGCTGATCCCAGTTGTTAGTTTAGGAAACCTGCATGTTTAGTCAGAGGTCAAACTGATCAGGATTTATTTTGTTTATGTTTCTTTTTGGCTTTGCTGTGTTTTTGTCACTGTACATAGAGAAATAAACCGCACCTTTTGATTTTGAAAACCACAACCTCCGTCTGCTGGCCCTGTTTTTGTGTGGGGAGCCCAACCAGGGGGTCACACACACCCGCTACCGAGTTAACCCCCTCACAACATGTATTACCAAAGTGAGAGCAGTTCCCCATCAGGTCCGCCCCCTCGGTATGTCGGACCCGCCTACGTCATTGGCTTGAGCGGGGAACTTCCTTCACTATGTAAATTTAAATTACACAGTGAAGGAAGTTCCCCGCTCAAGCCAATGACGTAGGCGGGTCCGACATACCGAGGGGGCGGACCTGATGGGGAACTTCTCTCACTGTGGTAATACATGTATAGACCCGCCCCTTCTCATGTTCTGCATCTGGTCCGCTGAGCGGACCTGATGGGGAACTTTAGAAGGGGCGGGTCTATACATTTAAAATACTGAGAGGGAGTTCCCCATCAGGTCCGCTCAGGCACAACCAATGAAGGACAGCGCTGGACATCGGGATCGCCGCGGGACACTGGATTTCACCGCTGGAATGTTTTTTTTTTTTTTTTTAAATAAAGGACTTTTTCAAGGTGTTTGTGTTTTTTTTAAACATTTTTTTACGCTTTCTTCGTGAAATGGTAGGGGTACAATGTACCCCTTACCAATTCACATAGAGGGGGGGCCGGGATCTGGGGGTCCCCTTTGTTAAAGGGGTCTTCCAGATTCCGATAAGCCCCCCGCCCGCAGACCCCCACAACCACCGGGCAAGGGTTGTGGGGATGAGGCCCTTGTCCCCATCAACATGGGGACATCCTCCCCATGTTGAGGGCATGTGGCTTGTTACGGTTTAGGAGGGAGGGGGGGCCGCTCTCTCGTCCCCCCCTTTTCCCCTGCGGCCGGCCAGGTTACGTGCTCGGATAAGGGGTCTGGTATGGATTTTTAGGGGGACTCCACCCCAAATTTTAAAAAAAAATGGCGTGGAGTTCCCCTTAAAATCCATGCCAGATCTGAAGGGCCTAGTAATTGAATTCTGGGGAACCCCCACGCTTTTTTTTTTTTTTTTTATCAATGACTTTTGTATGTATTGCCAGGAGCCGACAATTCATTAATAGCCGTGAGTCAGTTTTAAATGCATTTTTTTCTTTCAAAAATGACATTTTTTGCAGGGACAGTTCTAAGCACGGGAAACATGCGCCACTTTACATGCGTTACATACACACCCCCCAGGTACGAAATTTAAAGGAATATTTCACTTTTATTTTTTCATTTTAAGCATTATTAAAATCACTGCTCCCGAAAAAACGGCCGTTTTTAAAACTTCTTTTTGCATTGATACATGTCTCCTGGGGCAGGACCCGGGTCCCCAAACACTTTTTAGGACAATAACTTGCATATAAGCCTTTATAATTAGCACTTTAAATTTCTCCCATAGATTTTTCGAATTTGCCGCGAACACCCCAATTTGTTCGCTGTTCGGCGAACGGGCGAACAGGCAATGTTCGAGTCGAACATGAGTTCGACTCGAACTCGAAGCTCATCCCTAGTGGAGAGGAGACACCTTTTTGCAATATTAACTCTTACATGAGATAATTTCCCTTCCTAGGGGTAGATTTCCTCTCACTTCCTGTTGTCTCCTTCCGTTTGCAAGTAGGAGTCGTTTGTAAGTTGGATGTTTGAAAGTAGGGGCCTGCCGTATATACTTTGCAGAAATTTGGCCCTTAGGTGTTGGTGTTGCCACAACACTGTAAGCCCTCACAGTTAATTTTGGTGGGCGCTGGAACGCCCTGCTGTGAACGATTATATCAAGAATTGTAATTACATGCCATTGTTGAACAGTGTTTGGAAAAATTGGGCCTTTGGTGGTGGTGGTGGTGGGGCTGGTGCCACAACACTGTAAGTCCTCACAGTTACTCTTGGTGGGCGCAGGAATGGGCCCAGCTGTGAAATATTAGATCAAGAATTGTAATTACATGTCCCTGTTGAACAGGGGCAGAAAAATCGGGCCTTAGGCACTGGTGCCACAACACTGTAACCCCCTCACAGATACTCTAATTGGAGAGCAGGAATGAGCCCTGCTGCAAAGAATTGCTGAAAAATTGGGCCTTAGGCACTGGTGCTGGTGCCACAACACTGCAACCCCTCACAGATACTCTAATTGGAGAGCAGGAATGAGCCCTGCTGCAAAGAATTGCTGAAAAATTGGGCCTTAGGCACTGGTGCTGGTGCCACAACACTGCAACCCCTCACAGATACTCTAGTTAGAGGGCAGGAATGAGCCCTGCTGCAATGTATTGCATCAAAAATTGTAATTACAGGGGGTGAAAAATTGGGCCTTAGCCACTGGTGGCGGTGCCCAGAACCAAAAATTTTCTTACAAGCTATCAGCATGATCATTGAGGAGGAAGAGGATAGTCACTCAGCATCAGCATAGGCAGTCTTGAAGGGATCTTACATTTCAAAAAAATATTTGGTTACATCAGCATCAGGTGCTTGGTAGCTGGTGGTGATCCAAGACTGATTCATTTTCATGAAGGTCAATCAATCGACAGTCAGTGGACAGACGCACCCTGTGATCGGTTACAAAGCCTCCAGCAGCACTGAATGTGCGTTTCGAAAGAACGCTGGATGCAGGACAGGCCAGTAGCTCAATTGCATACTATGCAAGCTCTGGCCAGTGATCCATCCTCAAGACCAAGTAACCTAGAGGATTTTTGGTGGGAAAGGTTTCCAAGTCTGATCTTGCCCCTAGGTATTCCTGCACCATGTAAACCAGACGCTGGCGATGATTGCTGGAAGCGATCATACCTTGGGGCTGCGTACTAAAAAATTGTCTAAACGCATCGGTCAGATGGCCACCTTCTCCACCGCTCCTTCTTTGACTGACCGAAGCCTCAGCAACACGTTGTCCAGGACCAGGAATTTGTAACCTCCCAGTCTCTGGGAACACATTGCACAGACATTTCTGCAAGGCCTCCCGAAGATGTTTCATCCTCTGCTCCCTCTGCGACAGCAAGATAAGGTCCGCAACCTTACCCTTGTAACGTGGATCAAGGAGGTTTGCCAGCCAGTAATGATCCCTCTCCTTGATAGCACAAATACGAGGATCCTTCCGCAGGCTTTGCAGAATCAGGGAGGCCATGCAGCGTAGGTTTTCTGAGGCATTCGGTCCGGAGTCCTCTGGGTCACTCAGGACGACATGATCCGCAACCACCTCCTCCCAGCCACGTACAAGTCCATGGGTGTCATGGGACTGTAATTGATCCCTTGAAGACTGCTGCTGATGCTGAGTGCTAGGCTCCACCTCCATGCTGACACAATAATCCTCCTCCTCCTCGTCCTCTTACTGTGTGATAGGCGGGCCAGCAGGAACACTGTCTGGATAAAGGGGGACTTGAGAGGTAAGGAAGTCCTCCTCTTCCTCCCTCTGTTCTGCCTCAAGTGCCCTGTCTAATATTCCACACAGCGTGTGCTCCAACAGGTGGACAAGAGGGACAGTGTCACAGATGCATGTACTGTCACTGCTCACCATCCTCATGGCCTCATCAAATGGTGCCAGGACAGTGCATGCATCCCTGATCATGACCCACTGGTGTGGCAAAAAAAACAAGCTCCCCTGACCCTGTCCTGGTGCCATATTGGCACAGATACTTATTTATGGCCCTCTGCTGAGTGTGCAGCCACTGCAACATGGCCAACGTTGAGTTCTAACTGGTGGGCATGTCACAGATTAGGCGGTTGTTGGGCAGGTTAAATTCCTTTTGCAGGTCAGCCAGCCGAGCACTGGCATTATATGACCGGCTGAAATGCACACAGACTTTTCTGGCCTGCCTCAGGACATCCTGTAAGCCCGGGTACCTTCCCAAGAACTGCTGCACCACCAAGTTAAGGACGTGAACAAAACAGGGCACCTGGGTCAGGTGTCCCTGTCGGAGGGCGGAGAGGAGGTTGGTGCCATTGTCGGAAACCACCATTCCTGGCTTAAGCTGGCATGGCGTCAACCACCTCTGAGCCTGCCCCTGCAGAGCTGACAGAATCTCTGCCCCCAGTGTGGCTCCTGTCCCCCAAGCACACCAGCTCAAGCACCGCATGGCATCTCTTTGCCTGCGTACTTGCATAGCCCCTTGAAAGCCTAGGGAGCACCGCTGGTTCCGAGGACAAAGCACAGGAAGAGGCCATGGAGGAAGAAGAAGAGGAGGGGGTGGAGGAGAGAGGCGTGTCAGAATCACCAGTAGTAGCATTTTGGAGGCGTGGTGGCGGAACAACCTCCAACACTACTGCACCTTGTCCTGCATCCTTCCCAGCTGCCAGCAGAGTCACCAAATGCGCCGTGAAAGATAGGTAACGTCCCTGTCCATGCCTTCTGGACCATGAGTCAGCGGTAATATGCACCTTAAAACCTGACTGCCCTGTCCACGACATTGCCTTCCACATGCCGGTAAAGAGCCGGAATCGCCTTTCGTGAGAAAAAGTGGCGTTTGGGAACCTGCCACAGAGGAACCGCACATTCCACAAACTCATGGAAGGGGGCCGAGTCTACCAACTGAAAAGGCAGCAGTTGAAGTGCTAGCAATTTAGCCAAGCTAGCATTCAACCGCTGGGCATGTGAATGGCTGGGAGCTAACTTCTTTCGGCGGTGCAGCAGCTGGGGCAGGGAAATTTGCCTGGTACATTCTGACGTTGGTGTACCGGTAGCAGATTGCCCGCAAGTACTTGCCTGTGACACACCAAATTCTACACCTTTATTCCTCTCAGTGCATGTTTCAGAGAGGACTGAAGGTTTAGTGGGGTTGGAGATCCCAGCTGATGAGGAGCAAGGAGAGGTCCGCTTTGTTCTTTGGTGTGGGTCTTTAGGTGTGCTTGCTAACGAACTGCATGGCAAGTCGACATATGTCGGATCAAGCATGTGGTGCCTAAGCGGATGATGTTTTGGCCACGCGAGATACGCCTGAGACATATGTTGCAAATAGCAGCGCTGCGATCTGATGCACTTGTCTCAAAAAAGGCCCACACCAAAAAACTTTTGGAATAACGCGCAGAGACAGCAGCGGCCTGCACATGCGGAGCTCTGCGGTGTGATGCTGTCGGTGTGCTGCCCTTAAGCTGACCCGTGGAGGGCATCCTGCCTCATTGGAAATGTGCCTCCTCCTCCTCCTCTCTCCTATCAGGCACCCACGTAGAGTCCGTGACCTCATCAACCCCTCCCTTCTCATCACTGTAGCAAACCTTGCAGTATGCTGCAGCTGGGGGAACATGACTGCCAGATTGCTGTCCTTCTTGGGCACCCCCTCTCTCTGGGCTCACGTTACTGCCTTCTTCTAGCTGGGTTCTATCATCGGAGCCTTCAAAACGCTGGGCATCCTCCTGGAGCATGTACCCAACACTGTGGTCAAACAGTTCAGGGGACTCCTCAGGAGGACATGGTGGGGCTAGGGAAGGAGTGACTGATGCCATTGAGCCGAGGGAAGAGGCCGCTTTGGCAGCTGCTTTGCCAGACAAAGTACCCTGAGCCTGGGTGAGAGAGGATGAGGAGGATGAGGACGGCTTGGTCATCCACTCTACCAAGTCTTTGGCATGTTGCGGCTCAACACAACCACCTGCCGAACAAAAGGACAAGCTGTCCCACGGCCACGTGCTGATGAGGATGTACCATGTCCACAACCAGCACTGTTGCCTCTAGACATAGAGCCTGCTTGTCCTTTTTTATTGGCTCGTGACTGTCTGCCTCTCCTTGTTGTCCTTCCAGACATACTAATGGCCTGCAGGGAGATGTAGCTGCACAAAGGTGGGATGTATATATATATAGCAGGCAGTGACAGTGTGTTCTACATTGTGTTCTTTTCTCAGGCATCTGCAGGAGTTGCTGTTCATTGCTGTTCTCTAAGCTGGATAGGCAGGCAGGAACAGTGTGTTCTTTTCTCAGGCATCTGCAGGAGTTGCTGTTCATTGCTGTTTTCTAAGCTAGATAGGCAGGCAGGGACAGTGTGTTCTTTTCTCAGGCATCTGCAGCAGTTAGTGGGTGTTGTGTGCCCCAGCACAGTATACACCTGTATATACCCGTCATTGCTGTTCTCTAGCAGAATCAACTGCCTGCCTGTAGTATTATTAGTATGAGAACACCATCAATTGTCTTCAGTTAGCTTTAGTTGCACACTATGCAGAGTACACAGTACACTAACTGAAAATACTGCAGCTCCCTGCCTGTGGTATTTGTATGAGAACACCAGCAATTGTATTGAGGTAAGCTTTAGGTGCACACTGTGCAAAGGACACTAAAACAAAATACTGCAGCTCCCTGCCTGTATTTGTATCAGAACACCAGCAATTGTATTGAGGTAAGCTTTAGGTGCACACTGTGCAAAGGACACTAAAGTAAAATACTGCAGCTCCCTGCCTGTATTTGTATCAGAACACCAGGATTGTATTGAGGTAAGCTTTAGGTGCACACTGTGCAAAGTACACTAAAGCAAAATACTGTAGCTCCCTGCCTGTATTTGTATCAAACAACAGCAATTGTATTCAGGGAAGCTTTAGGTGCACACTATGCAAAGGACACAGTACACTAAGTGAAAATACTGCAGCTAGCACAATCACCTGCCTGCCTGTCAGTATAGAGAATAACAGAAACGGATCTAGCTAAACTGAACACAGTGTGTAAATATATATACACAACACCTAGGATTCATATATATCCTCTAAACACTGTAACTGAAGCTAACTGACTCGCCTGCCTGCTCTATCTAACTCAAATTAAATTACACTATCTCTCTCTCTGTCTTTAACCACCGCCACAACACACTACACAAGGCCACCACGCAGGCGGCTTTATGTAGTGTGGGGCATGTACTAAACCCCCTGAGACATAATTGGCCAAAGCCACCCTGGATTTGGCCAATTATGGCTCTCTGTTATTTCCGCGCTGTGATTGGCCAAAGCATGCCGGTCATAGTGCATGCTTGGCCAATCATCAGCCAGCAATGCACTGCGATGCCGCAGTGAATTATGGGCCGTGATGCACCACTCGAATTTGGCGCAAACGGTCCATAATGGTCGAAATTCGGCGAACGGCCGAATAGACGATGTTCGAGTCGAACTCGAACTCGAAGCTCATCCTTAATCTCCAGCGACTACAGCGAGTAACACACACATGATCCTGCCTCCACCGGAGGCACCTCCGGCAAATGAAGCGGCGCCAGCCTGACAGCTCTTATGTAGCTAAGTGCGGGGCCACCCGTCACGTGATCCCGTCCCCCCTTTTATTTATTCATGCTAAATCTTTATTCCTAAATGAAAAAAAAACTGTTTGCTGTGACTGATTATAAAGTGTGATTTCAAATTTGTTAGTGATTTAAAAACTGCTGATACTTTTAGCCCTTTTCACACCAGTGTGACTTGTCATGCGATTTGAAAGTTCTAAATCGCATGACAAGTCGCTCCCCATGGTCAGCAATGGAACTGTTCAAATAAGTGCAAATCCAGGGGGCGTGGCTTAGCAATGGGAGCGTGAGGACGCACCTTCTGGAGCTCTGCACAGGAGAGAGCCGAGAACCACCCGCTGGATTGTCACCCCCTTGGAGACTGAGCAATGGGCCTTCCGCCGCCATCTTGTTGAAGTCAAACTGCGGCTGGATGATAGGAAAAATAGAAGCATGCAAAACAATCTACACCTCCGAGGCATCCCTGAGGCCACCATGGGACCAGATCCTTGTGCCACCGTGGTAGCTATCCTGGGCAAGCCCCCGACCTCAGAGTTGAAGCTGGATAGGGTTCACCGCGTACCGGGCCCCAGGGCCCCGTCCCCATCAACGTTGGGCCCCGCCACCACAGATCTGCAGGGTGCACTTCTTCACCATAAAGGAAGAGATCCTATGCCTGGCCTGGGTGAAAGGCCCGATTGACTTTGATGGAGCTCCTATACGGATCTACCCTGATATCTCCAGGCAAACGCGGGCTATGCGAGGGCTCATGAGACCCTTCCTCGAGGTGATACGTGAAGCCAAAGCTACATACCGCTTGGGCCACCCTTTCCACCTGATTGTGATGAAGCAGTTAAAAAGGTTCAAGTTAAACATTGATCCAGATAATGTTTTGTGTAAGGGAGATCTAACAAGACTAAGCAGAATATTGTCTTTATTGAAGGTGAAGGGATTTGGATAATGAGGAGTCTTCAGTGCAATTAGGGCAGCACTCAAAAGAGACAGCAAACTCTAGAAACAAAATCAACAAAAAAAAGGCGCCTCTAAGTGCAATATTAAAAAACGTTTAATATCTCAAAAGAGATTAAGAACACTTACAGGATGGATGATGAGAGAAATGCATCATATGTATAATAAAGGTGATCCGGCATCATGTGGTCCCAGTGTATATCAAGAATTCCCAGAGAAGTCACTATGCAGCACAATGTCCCAGCAGGGCCAGCAGGAAGACGCCACAGCTCTGGAAGCACCAAAAGAGTGGCTGCGCTGTCAGAATCAGTGTTGGACATGAATACGGAAGTGACGCCAGCGGAGGGGTATCTACAACCAGTATGGACCGCTTGAAGAAAGAACCAATCAGAAGTTCCAAAACGCGTCCCTCTTTGATGACCTCACTTCCTGTTTGCGGTCCATGCTGGTTGTAGATCCCCCTCCGCTGGCGTCACTTCCGGTATTCACGTCCAATGCTGATTCTGACAGCGCGACCACTCCATTGGTGCCTCCAGAGTAGGGATGAGCTTCCTGTTCGAGTCAAACACACGTCCGACTCGAACATCGGCTGTTCGACGAAGACGTTATTGGCCGTTCGTGCCAAATTCGAGTGACGCGAATGGCCCACAATACACTGCGCCATCGCAGTGCAATCCCGGTGCTGTGATTGGCCAAGCATGCACTGTGACCCCACACGCTTGGCCAATCACAGCGCCGGCAGCGAGGAGAGCCATAATTGGCCACAGGCAGGATGCCTGTGGCCAATCATAGCTCAGGGGGGTTTAGTACACGCCCCACACTATAAAAGGCCGCCAGCGCGGCGGCCTTGTGCAGTGTGTTTCGGCATGCAGGGAAAGCGCTACATAGGCAGGGACAGTGTGTTCTACATTGTGTTCTTTTCTCAGGCATATGCAGGAGTTGCTGTTCATTGCTGTTCTCTAAGCCAGATAGGCAGGCAGGGACAGTGTGTTCTTTTCTCAGGCATCTGCAGCAGTTAGTGGGTGTTGTGTGCCCCAGCACAGTATACACCTGTATATACCCGTCATTGCTGTTCTCTAAGCTAGATAGGCAGGCAGGGACAGTGTGTTCTTTTCTCAGGCATCTGCAGGAGTTGCTGTTCATTGCTGTTCTCTAAGCTAGATAGGCAGGCAGGGACAGTGTGTTCTTTTCTCAGGCATCTGCAGGAGTTGCTGCTCATTGCTGTTCTCTAAGCTAGATAAGCAGGCAGGGACAGTGTGTTCTTTTCTCAGGCATCTGCAGCAGTTAGTGGGTGTTGTGTGCCCCAGCACAGTATACACCTGTATATACCCGTCATTGCTGTTCTCTAAGCTAGATAGGCAGACAGGGACAGTGTGTTCTTTTCTCAGGCATATGCAGGAGTTGCTGTTCATTGTTGTTCTCTAATCTAGATCGGCAGGCAGGGACAGTGTGTTCTTTTCTCAGACATCTGCAGGAGTTGCTGTTCATTGCTGTTCTCTAAGCTAGATAAGCAGGCAGGGACAGTGTTCTTTTCTCAGGCATCTGCAGCAGTTAGTGGGTGTTGTGTGCCCCAGCACAGTATACACCTGTATATACCCGTCATTGCTGTTCTCTAAGCTAGATAGGCAGACAGGGACAGTGTGTTCTTTTCTCAGGCATATGCAGGAGTTGCTGTTCATTGTTGTTCTCTAATCTAGATCGGCAGGCAGGGACAGTGTGTTCTTTTCTCAGGCATCTGCAGGAGTTGCTGTTCATTGCTGTTCTCTAAGCTAGATAAGCAGGCAGGGACAGTGTGTTCTTTTCTCAGGCATCTGCAGCAGTTAGTGGGTGTTGTGTGCCCCAGCACAGTATACACCTGTATATACCCGTCATTGCTGTTCTCTAAGCTAGATAGGCAGGCAGGGACAGTGTGTTCTTTTCTCAGGCATCTGCAGGAGTTGCTGTTCATTGCTGTTCTCTAAGCTAGATAGGCAGGCAGGGACAGTGTGTTCTTTTCTCAGACATCTGCAGGAGTTGCTGTTCATTGCTGTTCTCTAAGCTAGATAGGCAGGCAGGGACAGAGTGTTCTTTTCTCAGGCATCTGAAGGAGTTGCTGTTCATTGCTGTTCTCTAAGTTAGATAGCCAGGCAGGGACAGTGTGTTATTTTCTCAGGCATCTGCAGCAGTTAGTGGGTGTTGTGTGCCCCAGCACAGTATACACCTGTATATACCCGTCATTGCTGTTCTCTAATAAAGGCATCTGCTGGAGTTAGTGGGTGTTGTGTGCCCTAGTACAGTATACACCTCTATATACCCGTCATTGCTGTTCTCCAATAAAGGCATCTGCTGGAGTTAGTGGGTGTTGTGTGCCCTAGTACAGTATACACCTGTATATACCTGTCATTGCTGTTCTCTAATAAAGGCATCTGCTGGAGTTAGTGGGTGTTGTGTGCCTCCAGCACAATATACACTACCCAATTGCTGTTTTCCCATCTCCCTGCAGGCCATTACTATGTCTGGAAGGCCAACAAGGAGAGGCAGACAGTCACGAGCCAATAAAAGAGGGCAGGCAGTCTCTGTGTCTAGAGACAACAGTGCTAGTCGTGGATGCGGTGCATCGTCATCAGCACGTGGCCATGGGACACGCTTGTCCTTATTTTCGGCAGCTGGACGTGTTGAGCCGCATCATGCCGAAGACTTGGTAGAGTGGATGACCAAGCCCTCCTCATCCTCCTCATCCTCTCTCACCCAGGCTCAGGGTAATGGCAAAGCAGCTGCCAAAGCATCCTCTTCCCTCGTATCAATGTCATCATCAGTCACTCCTTCCCTAGACCCACCTTGTCCTCCTGAGGAGTCCCCCGAACTGTTTACAGTTTTGTAAACAGTGTTGGGTACATGCTCCAGGAGGATGCCCAGCGTTTCGAAGGGTCTGAAGATGATACCCAGCTAGAGGAAGGCAGTAAAGTGAGAGCAGAGAGAGGGGATGCTCAAGAAGGACAGCATTCTGGCAGTCATGTTCCAGCAGCTGCAGCATACTGCCAGATTGGCTCCAGTGATGAGGAGGGAGGGGATGATGAGGTCACTGACTCCACGTGGGTGCCTGATAGGATAGAGGAGGAGGATGAGGAGGAGGCACATCTCCAACGAGGCAGGATGCCCTGCGGGGGCCAGCGTAAGGGCAGCACACCGACTGAATCACACCGCAGAGCTCCGCCTGTGCAGGGCGCTGCCTCTGCCCGTTATTCCAAAAGTTCTTTGGTGTGGGCCTTTTTTGAGTCGAGTGCATCAGATCGCACTGCTGCTGTTTGCAACATATGTCTCAAGCGTATCTCGCGTGGCTAAAATATCAGCCGCTTGGGCACCACATGCTTGACCAGACATATGTTGACCTGCCATGCAGCTCGTTGGCAAGCGTACCTTAAAGACCCACACCAAAGAACAAAGCGGACCTTTCCTTGCTCCTCATCAGCTGGGATCTCCAACCCCACTCTACCTTCAGTCCTCTCTGAAACCTGCACTGAGAGGAATGAAGGTGTAGAATTAGGTGTGTCATAGCCAAGTACTTGCGGGCACTCTGCTAGCAGTACACCGACGTCCGATTATAGTAGGGAAATTTCCCTGCCCCAGCTGCTGGACCGTCAAAAGAAGTTCACTCCCAGCCATCCACATGCCCAGCGGTTGAATGCTAGCTTAGCTAAATTGCTAGCACTTAAACTGCTGCCTTTTCCGTTGGTAGACTCGGCCCCCTTCCGTGAGTTTGTGCAATGTGCGGTTCCTCAGTGGCAGGTTCCCAAACGTCACTTTTTCTCACGGAAGGCGATACCGGCTCTCTACCGGCATGTGGAAGGCAATGTCCATGCCTCGCTGGACAGGACGGTCAGCGGTAAGGTGCATATTACCGCTGACTCATGGTCCAGCAGGCATGGACAGGGACGTTACCTTTCTTTCACGGCCCATTGGGTCACTCTTTTGGCAGCTAGGAAGGATGCAGGCCAAGGTGCAGTAGTGTTGGAGGTTGTTCCGCCACCACGCCTCCAAAATGCTACTACTGGTTGTGACACACCTCTCTCCTCGACCCCCTCCTCTTTTTCTTACTCCATGGCCTCTTCCTGTGCTTTGTCCTCGGAACCAGCGGTGCTCCTTAGGCGTTCAAGGGGCTATGCAAGTACGCAGGCAAAAAGATGCCATGCCGTGCTTGCGCTGGTGTGTTTGGGGGACAGGAGCCACACTGGGGCAGAGGTTCTGTCTGCTCTGCAGGGGCAGGCCGAGAGGTGGTTTACGCCAGCCAGCTTAAGCCAGGAATGGTGGTTTGCGACAATGGCACCAACCTCCTCTCCGCCCTCCGACAGGGACAACTGACCCATGTGCCCTGTGTGGCTCACGTCCTTAACCTGGTGGTGCAGCAGTTCTTGGGCAGGTACCCGGGCTTACAGGATGTCCTGAGGCAGGCCAGGAAAGTCTGTGTGCATTTCCGCAGATCGTATAATGCCAGTGCTCGGCTGGCTGAGCTGCAAAAGGAGTTGAACCTGCCCAAGAACCGCCTTATATGTGACATGCCCACCAGGTGGAACTCAACATTGGCCATGCTGCAGCGGCTGCACATGCAGCAGAGGGCAATCAATGAGTACCTGTGCGACTACGACACCAGGACAGGGTCAGGGGAGCTCGTTTTTTTTTCACCACGCCAGTGGGGCATGATCAGGGATGCATGCACTGTCCTGGCACCATTTGAGGAGGCCACGAGGATGGTGAGCAGTGACAGTGCATGCATCAGTGACACTGTACCTCTTGTCCACCTGTTGGAGCATACGCTGCGTGGAATAATGGACAGGGCACTTGAGGCAGAACAGAGGCAGGAAGAGGAGGACTTCCTTGCCTCTCAAGGCCCCCTTTACTAAGACAGTGTTCCTTCAGTCCCACCCATCGCACAGGATGAGGACGATGAGGAGGAGGAGGCATGGAGGTGGAGCCTGGCACTCAGCATCAACAGCAGCAGTCTTTTAGGGATGATTTACAGTCCCAAGAAACCTGTGGACTTTTACGTGGCTGGGAGGAGGTGGCTGCGGATCATGTCATCTTTAGTGACCCAGAGGACTCTGGACCGAATGCCTCAGCTAACTTACGCTGCATGGCCTCCCTGACCCTGCAAAGTCTGTGGAAGGATCCTCGTATTCTTCGGATCAAGGAGAGGGACCATTACTGGCTGGCCACTCTCCTTGATCCATGGTACAAGGGTAAGGTTGCGGACCTTATCTTACCATCGCAGAGGGAGCAGAGGATGAGACATCTCCGGGAGGCCTTGCAGAAAGGTCTGTGCAACGCGTTCCCAGAGACTGGGAGGTTACAAACTCCTGGTCCTGGACAACGAGTTGCTGAGGCTTCGGTCAGTCAAAGAAGGAGCGGTGGGGAAGGTGGCCGCCTGACCGATGCGTTCAGACAATGTTTTAGTCTGGAGCCCCAAGGTATGATCGGTTCCAGCAACCATCGCCAGTGTCTGATATACATGGCGCAGGAATACCTAGGGGCAAGGTCAGACTTTGACACCTTTCCCACCGAAAATCCTCTGGCTTTCTGGGTCTTGAGGATGGATCACTGGCCAGAGCTTGCACAGTATGCAATTGAGCTACTGGCCTGTCCTGCATCCAGCGTTATTTCGGAACGCACATTTAGTGCTGCTGGAGGCTTTGTCACGGATCACAGGGTGCGCCTGTCCACCGACTCGGTTGATCGACTGACCTTCATAAAGATGAACCAGTCTTGGATCACCACCAGCTACCAAGCACCTGAAGCTGATATAACAGAATAATTTATTTTGAAATGTCACATCCCTTCAAGACTGCCTATGCTGATGCTGAGTGACTGTCCTGTTATGTTGACTGACTATCCTCCTCCTCCTCAATGATCCGATTCATGATGATAGCTTGGAAGAACATTTTTGTTTCTGGGTGCCGCCACCAGTGGCTAAAGCCCTGTACACACGATCGGATAACCTATGGATTTTCGTCCGATGGATTTGTCCATCGGAAATCCGATGAAACTGTTTTTCATCAGTCTTGCCCACACACCATCAGTCAAAAAACCGACCGTTTCAAACACGGTGACGTAAAACACTCCGATGAGCCGAGAAAAATGAAGTTTAATGCTTCTGAGCATGCGTCGACTTGATTCTGAGCATGCGTGGGTTTTTGATCCGATGGACTTGCCCATAGACGATCTGAGTTTTCGATCGGTTTTTTATCCATCGGAAAAATTTAAAACATGTTCTATTTTTTAAAACCGATGGAAAAAAGACCGATGGGTCCCATACACGATCGGTTGGTCTGATGAAAACCATCCATCGGACGGTTTTCATCAGTCAAACCGATCGTGTGTACAGGGCTTAAGGCCCAATTTTTCAGCCCCTGTTTAACAGGGTCATGTAATTACAATTTTTTATGCAATGCTTTGCAGCAGGGCTCATTCCTGCACTCTAACTAGAGTATCTGGGAGAGGTTGCAGTGTCGTGGCACCAGTGCCTAAGACCCAATTTTTCAGCCCCTGTTTAACAGGGCCGTGTAATTAAAATTTTTGATGCAATACTTTGCAACAGGGCTCATTGCTGTGCTCCAAAAACAGTATCTGTGAGGGGTTTCAGTGTTGTGGCACCACTGTGGCATCAAACGCAGGGTCAGGGGAGCTCGTTTTTTTTTCACCACGCCAGTGGGGCATGATCAGGGATGCATGCACTGTCCTGGCACCATTTGAGGAGGCCACAAGGATGGTGAGCAGTGACAGTGCATGCTTCAGTGACACTGTACCTCTTATCCACCTGTTGGAGCATACGCTGCGTGGAATAATGGACAGGGCACTTAAGGCCGAACAGAGGCAGGAAGAGGAGGACTTCCTAGCCTCTCAAGGCCCCCTTTATCCAGACAGTGTTCCTTCTGTCCCACCCATCACACAGGAAGAGGAGGAGGATTGTGTCAGCATGGAGGTGGAGCCTGGCACTCAGCATCAGCAGTCTTTTAGGGATGATTTACAGTCCCAAGAAACCCGTGGACTTGTATTTGGCTGGGAGGAAGTGGCTGCGGATCATGTCGTCCTTAGTGACCCAGAGGACTCCGGACCAAATGCCTCATCTAACCTAAGCTGCATGGCCTCCCTGATCCTGCAAAGCCTGCGGAAGGATCCTCGTATTCTTCGGATCAAGGAGATGGACCATTACTGGCTGGCCACTCTCCTTCATCCACGGTATAAGGGTAAGGTTGCAGACCTTATCTTGCCGTCGCAGAGGGAGCAGAGGATGAGACATCTCCGGGAGGCCTTGCAGAAAGGTCTGTGCAACGCGTTCCCAGAGACTGGGAGGTTACAAACTCCTGGTCCTGGACAACGAGTTTCTGAGGCTTTGGTCAGTCAGAGAAGGAGCGGTGGAGAAGGTGGCCGTCTGACCGATGCGTTCAGACAATTTTTTAGTCCGCAGCTCCAAGGTATGGTCGGTTCCAGCAACCATCGCGAGCGTCTGATTTACATGGTCCAGGAATACCTAGGGGCAAGGTCAGACTTGGACACCTTTCCCACCGAAAATCCTCTGGCTTACTGGGTCTTGAGGATGGATCACTGGCCAGAGCTTGCACAGTATGCAATTGAGCTACTGACCTGTCCTGCATCCAGCGTTCTTTCGGAACGCACATTCAGTGCTGCTGGAGGCTTTGTTACCGATCACAGGGTGCGCCTGTCCACCGACTGGGTTGATCGACTGACATTCATAAGATGAATCAGTCTTGGATCACCACCAGCTATCAAGCACCTGAAGCTGATGTAACAGAATATTTTTTTTTTTTAAATGTCACATCCCTTCAAGACTGCCTATGCTGATGCTGAGTGAATGTCCTGTTATGTTGACTGACTATCCTCTTCCTCCTCAATGATTCTGCTGATAGCTTGGAATAATATTTTTGGTTCTGGGTGCTGTCACCAGTGGCTAAGGCCCATTTTTTCAGCCCCTGTTTAACAGGGGCATGTAATTACAATATTTGATGCAATGCTTTGCAGCAGGGCTCATTACTGCACTCCAACTAGAGTATTTGGGAGAGGTTGCAGTGTCGTGGCACCAGCACCAGTGCCTAAGGCCCAATTTTTCAGCCCCTGTTTAATAGGGGCGTGTATTTACAATTTTTTATGCAATGCTTTGCAGCAGGGCTCATTGCTGCGCTCCAAGTACAGTATCTGTGAGGGGTTGCAGTGTTTTGGCACCAGTGCCTAAGGCCCAATTTTTCTGCCCCTGTTTAACAGGGGCATGTAATTACAATTCTTGGTCTAATACTTTGCAACAGGGCTCATTGCTGCGCTCTAAGTACAGTATCTGTGAGGGGTTGCAGTGTTGTGGCACCAGCACCAGTGCCTAATGCCCAATTTTTCTGCCCCTGTTCAACAGGGGCATGTAATAACAATTCTCGATCTAATTTTTCACAGCTGGGCCCATTCCTGCGCCCACCAAGAGTAACTGTGAGGACTTACAGTCTTGTGGCACCTCTGCCACCACCAAAGGCCCAATTTTTCAGCCCCTGTTCAACAGGGGCATGCAATTACAATTCTTGATCTAATAATTCACAGCAGGGCCCATTCATGCGCCCACCAAGAGTAACTGTGAGGGCTTACAGTGTTGTGGCACCAGCACCACTACCAAAGGCTCAATTTTTCCTACCACTGTTCAACAATGGCATGTAATTACAGTTCCTGATATAATAGTTGACAGCAGGGCATTCCAGCGCCCACCAAGAGTAACTGTGAGGGCTTACAGTGTTGTGGCAAAACCAACACCTAAAGCCCTGTACACACGATCGGATATCCTATGGATTTTCGTTCCGATGGATTCTTTTCATCAGACAAACCGATCGTGAATGGGACCCATCGGTCTTTTTTCCATCGGTTTTTAAAAATAGAACATGTTTTAAATTTTTCCGATGGATAAAAAAACGATCGAAAACTCTGATCGTCTATGGGCAAGTCCATCGGATCGAAAACCCACGCATGCTCAGAATCAAGTCGACGCATGTTCAGAAGCATTAAACTTAATTTTTCTCGGCTCATCGGAGTGTTTTACGTCACCGCGTTTGGAACGGTCGTTTTTTTGACTGATGGTGTGTGGGCAAGACTGATGGAAAACAGTTTCATCGGATATCCGATGGACAAATCCATCGGACCAAAATCCATAGGATATCTGATCGTGTGTTCAGGGCTTAAGGGACAAATTTCTGCAAAGTATCTACGGCAGGCCCCTACTTTCAAACATCCAACTTACAAACGACTCCTACTTGCAAACAGAAGGAGACAACAGGAAGTGAGAGGAAATCTACCCCCAGGAAGGGAAATTCTCTCCTGTAAGAGTTAAAATGGGAAAAAGGTGTCTCCTCTCTACTGATGCTTTATCACCAATACTTGTTTCAATAAAAACCCCAAACTTTCCAAAAACATTTGTCATTGGGACGGAAAGTGAGGTGAAATGTTCTGAACAGGTGCACAGATAGCAAAACAAATGTTACAGGGGTGTTAACCCTTCCCTATGTACTCCAAAAAGCTTAAAAATAGATTTTTTGGCTAGAGCTACACTTAAAAAATGTACATGTTCCAAATTAAAAACAGATTTTACTTAAGAACAAACCTACAGTCCATGTCTTGTTTGCACCGCCTGTATACTGCTGTTCAGAGTATATAAGGCCTTTTTTATTTTGGGTGCGGGGTTCCCCTTAATATCCATACAAGACCCATAGGGGCTGGTAATGGGCTGGGGTAGGGGTGGGTGATGGGGTAGCCATGCAATTTTTTTCAATGATTTTTATCCATATTGCCGGTACCAGACATTACATTAAAGCCACAAGCAGTTTTAAATGGCTTTTTTTTCCTTTAGAAATGTCAGTTTGTGCAGGGACAGTTCTAAACACGGGAAACATGTGCCACTTCACAGGCATACTTTAGACACCCCCAGGTACGATATTTAAAGGAATATTTCACTTTTTTTTTCACTTTATGCATCATTAAAATCACTGCTCCTGAAAAAAACGACAGTTTTTAAAACTTATTTTTGCATTGATACATGTCCCCTGGGGCAGGACCCGAGTCCCCAAACCCTTTTTAGGACAATAACATGCATATTATCCGTTATAATTAGCACTTTACATTTCGAACGTTGGCGTCCATCGTATTTAATAGGGTTCTAAAGTTTGCGCGAACTTTCGGTCCGTTCGCAGGTTCTGGTGCGAACCGAACCAGGGGGTGTTCGGCTCATCCCTAATGGGGACACTCTGATAAAACACTGATGGGGACACTCTGATAAAACACTGATGGGGACACTCTGATAAGACACTGATGGGGACACTCTGATAAGACATTGATGGGGACACTCTGATAAGACACTGATGGGGACACGGCTGATGGGGAGATTGCGGGAGAGGTGTGCAAAGGCTCTGATGGGGACAATTTTTTTTTTTTATCCTGTTAGAAATGGATCCCAATGCCGGAACTTCTAGTTCTGGACCAAAACAAAAACGGAGGTCATATGAAGCTCGTTTCAAACTTAAGGTTGTGTCCAGAGCAGAAGAAAGCAATAACAGTATTGCAAGTAGGGAATTTTGTTTTGACGAAAAGCAAGTGAGGGAGTGGCAGAAAATGAAAGCTGACTTGGAAAATATTCCAAAGGCCAAAAAAGCTTGACGTGGTTTGACGACGTCATATGAAGCTCTAGAGACTAAATTGCATGATTGGGTTATAGAGTGTCGTCAAAATGGTTACTGCGTAACACGCATGGGTATTTGCTTACGTGCCCTTCAAATGGCTAAAGATGACAAATTCAAAGCACCAGGCATTGAAAATTTTGTTGTGTCAGCAGGATGGTGTACCCGCTTTATGAATAGGTTTGCCTTATGTTTGCGGCAAAGAACAAAGATTTTGCAGAAGTTGCCAAAAGACCTTGATGAAAAAGTGATGTCATTCCATTCATTCATCATAAAACAAAGAAGGATCCATAACTATGACCTGGGAGATATTGGGAATATGGATGAAACACCTATGACCTTTGATCTTCCAAGCAACAGAACCGTGGGAAGTTTGAGAGAAAAATCTATTTTTCTCAGAACCACAGGAAATGAAAAAAAAAAACATTTCACAGTCGTTCTGTCATGTTTGGCTAATGGAATTAAGCTGTGGCCTGTCATTATTTTTAAAAGAAAGACCTTGCCTAAAAAGGTCAAATTCCCACCACGAATTACAGTGCGCTCACATATTAAAGGCTGGATGGATGAAGACGGAACAAAAAAATGGCTGGAAGAAATTTGGAACGGACGACCAGGAACAGCCTTAAAGAAAAAAACATCATTGCTAGTTTGGGATATGTTCAGAACCCACACATCTGATGCCATTAAAAAATTGGCAAAGTCTTCTCAAGTTACTTTGGCCATTATTCCAGGTGGGCTTACATCTGTATTGCAGCCCCTAGATGTGTGTTTAAATAAACCTTTCAAAGACCGTGTGCAAAAGATGTGGCATGAATGGATGTCATCTGGTCAAGCCCGACTGACAAAAGTTGGAAATCTGGTGATGCAACGCGCCTTCAAGAAATGTGGCATTAGTAATGCTATGGATGGCAGTGAAGACAGCGTTTTGTATGAGAACGACAGCAGTGATGGTGATGACTGTGAACTCAGTGATATTGACAATGTCTACGCCAGCCTTTCTCAACCTTTTCAACACAGAGGAACCCTTGAAATAGTTCTCCGGTCTCAGGGAACCCCTGCTAAAAATCATAAATCTACAACTCATGATACATTAGTGTGATGGTCAGTGGGAAGAATGGTCCTTACAATTGTGGTCATTGGGAAGAATTGCCTCCTTACAGATAGCTAAAAACATCAATGGTGTCAGTGGGAACTTATCTGAGAGGCCGAAATTGCCCAATGCTGAAGGAACCCCTAGCAACCTCTGGAGGAACCCTAGGGTTCCACGGAACCCTGGTTGAGAATCACTGGTCTACGCTGATAAACTCACAGCAGCTAACGCTGAAGCTCTCTTTGGACATACAGATGATGAGGAGGAATCCAGTTTTGAAGGGTTTTAACTTGTGTTTTAGCTTTTAGCTTGGTTGCTGATTGAGCTACCATATTGTTTTTTGTTGACCCTCTTTTGCACTTACAGAGCTAGTTTACTGTTTGTCTTTGAAATAAATATTTCAACAACATTTAATCTACTGATGCCTCAATTAATGTAATTTTATTGGTAACTATTTTTAGTTTTGAAATTTACCGTACCAGTAGCTGCTGCATTTCCCACCCTAGGCTTATACTCCAGTCAATACGTTTTTCCCAGTTTTTTTGTGGTAAAATTAGGTGCCTCGGCTTATACTCAGGTCGGCTTATACTTGAGTATATACGGTAATATAATAGTCCTTTCTCCTCTTAATTGGGTGATAATAGGATTGGTGATCTTATCCGTGCTCTTACAGTGAATGCACTCACCGGATTGCCTTACCCCACCAGGGGCACTGCGCAGTCACAGTATATGCCACTGTGTAGCACTCTGGAAGTGATCTATTCGTGGTTTGCTAGTAACGTTCCACCAATGTTAATATGTAAAAGAGAAAAGGATGTCCATAGCGTAATCCCGCTTAGTAAACTTTTTATTATTGGAAAAAAGTGGAGATATACTCACATTTGCTTTTAAAATACAGACATGTAATACAAAACACAGGTGCTGAGGAATTTTTTAACATTATTTTCTATTTTTTTTAAATGTATTTCATCAGAGTAGTTCAATGTTACCCTATAACATTGTACTACTCTGGAGGTGTGATCAGGACTTTTATTTTTTTTTTATTGCTTGGGCTTGGTCAGGACTTAAGTTTGCCTCTCCCGCCCACTGCTGCCCAATCATCTGCAGCTAGGGCATTGCCTGCCACCCAGCTTCATGAACACACAGGCCCAAAAACCCAAGTTCAGACGTAAGCCTGGTTAAAGTTCCTGGCTATAAGGCCAGGCAAACCTGGGCACATGGACTGTCTGGCCTTATGGACAGTCTCCTTGAGTGTCTGTCTTCACAGATGCACTGCTTTTGCAGCAATGTGTCTCCTGGGGAGGGAGCAATGACTGGTTAGACTGATTCTCTTTTTGTGATAAGTTACCATTTGTCTCCATCTCTCAAACTGAAGTGTCTGTCCCTTGTAAACAGGCAACCCCAGGTTAATCCCGGGAGCCAGCCACCATATAGTAAACATTACAGTGTGCAGCCTCTGACTCAAATCACACTGCACAAATGTAGCATGGTCCCTTTGGGGACTGCTTGGATTTATCTGTTCTTCTGCATCGCCATAACCCTGTGAACATTCCAACCCAGCTGCCACTCTGGGTTCAGACATCTTCCACACACGTGCCATTCAAAAGACCCGCCGTTCTTTTGAATGGCAAGAACGCAGTGACGTCATCGACTACGTCGAGCCGGCGCTTGTCACATTCGGGCTGGGCTCAGGTGCAGAAGGTATCCCTTCTCATGACACATGGAGGAATCCTGACCAGGAGGCACAGGAGCAAGGAGAGGACAGCAGGACACTGCCGGGCAAATCTCGAGAAATTAAGACAGCCACATGGGCTGGTGAGTGTGGCAGTCAGTGGACTGAGAAGCATGCCTGGAGGGACTGGGTGCAAGCAGTCCGGGATTGATGCAGAGTCAGTCTAGGAGGACTGTGGAGAAGTAGCCAGGAGGGCTAGTGAAAGGGGGGCAGCTGCAGCCAGGCAGGCTGGCATAACACCCCTTTCCCATCCAAGTTTAATCCCTCTATTAAAAAAACAAAGCTGCAAGGACTGCTTCTTGACTCCAGGGGGAATGGAAAATCCATGTGCCTGGCTGCGCAGGGTGGGAGATAACCCTATTCACCAGCGGCTCCTGCGGGGGTAGCACTACACATGCACTCTGTAAAAGGTAACAAATAGAAACTGATATTTAACACATATTGCAAACATTACAGGTAATATTTGTGACTTCACTGACTTGCTGAGACATTCGCAAAGGGCATTCTTTATACATAGACCCTTATGCCTTTGTAGAACTTAGTTGCACAAAGTTAATGAACACTTTTACTGTTTCGCGCAAGTCTTTCACTCACAGGGTTACGATAAAAAAACCTTTAAGGAAAATGTCAGTGTGATGTTTGCTTTGCACAATGCTCTTTCATCCATTTACAATTTACAGTTTTTCAGCTGCTGCATAGCTTTAAAAAAAAAACACAAAGTAATAACTTGACAGAATAATTTCAGAGTTGCACCTTACATCCACCTAAATCAGCAGCTTTTGATAAAACTTTTAAGATTTAATTGAGGAGTTTACATGCTCCCTCATTTGAAATGTTGACAATAAGAAAGCCCTGGTGATTGTTCTAAACTGCTCTCTCCAGGCATCTGAGAGACAATTCTATTACTAGCTGTGTCAAACTGCAGGAAATATGACATCTTACACAAGCAGGCTGTAATAATATTTGGCAGTACCTTGTACATTCTTTTCATTGGTTTATCTTTCAATCAATCAGCCGGCATGTACAACTATGCACAAGCTACAATTACACTTTGCTGCCTGGAAGCACTGTACCGTTAATTCCAAAAATGCCCCTATACATGGACTAGTTATTTAAATACAATGGCTGGAAAAAATATTGTAATATATAAATATACAATTAGATTGTAAATTTGCAATTTCGTGCCTAGACTGTTATATGAAGATTTTTTATGCTTTACATTGGCTGATAATATTTTATAGAATATTTACCATCTGTTCATTGGCCATACTGATATGTAAAATTTAAAAAAAAATAACCGTATTTATCGCGTATAACACGCACAGGCGTATAACATGCACCCTAAATTTAAGAGGGAAGTTTCAGGAAAAAAACCTTTCCACAGCCCCCTGCGTATAACACGCAGTTCCAGTTTACCCTCTATTTTCAGGGTAAAAAAGTGAGTGTTATACGTCAATAAATACAGTAATTACACTAAATTGCATTAAAAAAATAACCATTTGTTGATGCATTAACCACTTGCTGCCAAATCACATACCTAGTACATAATTTGACTTCAATTTGTTATACCGGAGTGATGTCTGCAACTGTTTTTTAGAGCCAACGGTTAGCTCCCTTGTAATAGCAATCAGAGTGCACTGGGAGGCCTGAGTGACTGGCTGGACAGCCCAACAAGACCAGGATCAGCTTTGATTGGCTGCCCGTAATGGTATACCGTGAGCTATGACATGACATCACTTCCGGTCTACCCAATGTTTTCAGCGCCATTTTCAAATAATGAAATGCATTTTTTTAATGTTTTTTAAGTTCAGAGAAGGGATTTGGGGTCTTATTGATCCCTCCATAAAGAGTACCTATCACATGCCTATTGCTGTCACAAGGATGTTTACATTCCTTGTGACAGCAAAAAAGTCTTAAAAAAAAGCAACACAGGGGGTCCCCGACTTACGAACGCATTAGGGACTTTCAGTTTGTTCTTAAGTCAGAAATGTTCGTAAGTCGGGCTGCGCATGCTCAGAACGGCAATTACGAACATTTCCAACATTTTCCGATGTTTTTCGATGTTCCGTCGAATGGCCGCGCATGCGCAGAACGGCAATTACGAACATTTCCGACATTTTACGATGTTTTCTGATGTTCTGTCTGGCCGCGCATGCACAGAACGGCAGATAGTCCCCACAGCATCCCGTTCGTAAGTAGGAGTTGTTCGTAAGTCGGGCGTTCGTAAAAAATAAATAAATTAAGAATTAAAAAAAAAATAATTAAAGTGCCCATGTCCCCCGTGCTAGCACACAAAGGCAAACACGTGTGTCTGTTCCGCGTGCACACAAACAGCGATTGTTTCACAGATGTGAGGTGTTGCCACGAATGTCAGATCATGGGTAGTAATTCTAGCACTAGACCTTCTCTTTAAATCTAAAGAGGTAACCTGTAAAGGCTTTTAATGTGTCACCTATGGATAGTAAAATGTACTCCATTTGTCACCATTACACGGGCATGCACAGTTTTAAAGCATGAAATATTTGGTATCTATTTACTTGGCATGACACCATCTGTTATATTTTACGTAAAAAATTGGGTTATGTATTTTTTTTATTATTATTCAAAAAAGTGTATTTTTGCCTAAAATTTGGTTTAAAAAACCGCTGCGCAAATACCGCATGACATAAAAAATTGCAAAACCCACCAATTTATTCTCTGGGGCCTCTGCTTTAAAAAAATATATATATAATGTTTGGGGGTTCTAGCTAATTTTCTAGCAAACAAAAAAATTATTGTTACATACAAAAAGTTCCAGAAAAGGCCTGGTCTTCACGTGGTTAACAAAGGCTGTGATACAATGTAAAGTGGTGCAGCTCCATCATCAAAGACTAAGAGATCTCATAAATAAGGTTGCCCGTGGGATTTTGACAGGAGTGGCACCAAACAACAAAAAAATCAATAAATTCTGAAAAAGTTTAACTTTTTATTGAGATGCATTATAAAAAAAATCATGTAAAAACGACATAAAATCCATACCTGAGGTGATTGTATAAAAAAAGTCATACGTAGTTATGTCACTTAAACATCAGAGAACATTCAATTGGAGTCTTAGCACTCAGCATGTTTAGTGAAGCAAAGAGACAGGCATATTGTATAGGATATCCACCAAATAAATACAAAATAATATTAGTGTTCAATGGCAGCATCAGAAAATACAGCAAAACACTCCAAAATCAGCGTCCGAGAGCTGTGAGGAAAGGCAGGGAACCAGCAAGCAGGAAACACAGCAGAGACAGACAGCCATCATACATCAAAGACATCAAGATGCTAGCGCTAGCTGATTGTCACCATAGTGTACTGCAAAGAGGATGATCAACATCCACAGTGGTAGTCACTGTCATCACAGACAGGAGAGGAGTGAGAGACGTCTGTATAGGTGGGAGGGAGATAGTGTGATGTCATGTCTCCACCCCCAAGTTCCGGTGCTAGGCCAAACCCACAGATCAGCAGATTTATGAGGACAACCAATCAAAAAAATTTTTTTTCATAGGTACACACAATGCTATATAGGTTATAACAGTATTATCTACTAAATTGTGCAAAATTGTGTTGTTTTGGGGTTTTGGGTTTACAGCCACTTTAAAGCAGAATTCCACCTAAAGGGGAAGTTCCGCTTTAAGACATCCTCCCGCCCTCCTTTGCCTAACTTGGCATATAATTTTGGAGGGGGGAGCTGGTACCTAGTTTTGACAGGTACATGCTTCCACTTCCACTTGGATCGCCTAGGTGATCCATGCAAAAGTTTTGCTCCCCCCCCCCTCCAGGTTTCAAATAAATAATCTTTCTTCATACAATTAGGCCAAGATGTATTCTGCTACATTTCTTATGCAAAAATTATCGAAAATAGTGTATAATATTGTGTCTGTGTGAACGTTATAGTGTCTACAAACTATGGTATATATATATATATATATATATATATATATATATATATATATATATATATTTATTTAAATATTGATCAGTCCTATTATACGGTACATACTCTCATATTTTTAAGGCCCTAAAATGCCAGGACAGTTTAAATACCCCCCAAATTACCCTTTTTTGGAAAGTAGACAGCCCAAAGTATTTAGTAAGAGGCATGGTGAGTTTTTGGAAGTTGTCATTTTTAACAAGTAGTCTTGATTAGCTTATTGGGATTTTACGTGTAGACAATACTTTCTCAGGTAAATCCTCATATATTACTGTTGGTATATACCTTTTGTTTTGGATGTAATATATTTTTGAATTGTCTTATGATTTCCTTTCTGTTTTTTTTTGGTTATAGAATACCCCTTCCCTGAAGAAGCTAAATGTTAGGACCTCAGAACTCCACCCACAGCACATGATCTGATCAATGGATTAAATTGAGGATTACGGTAAATTGAGGATTATCATATTGGTAATTGTAAGGGGTACCATTTTGTCCTTTGAACCCCCTTTGGTGAAATCTGATCAAATATCTAGATAGAAAGCTGTGGAGTAGTTCTGAAGGCTTGTGTTCTAAAGTATAATTATTTTTGAAACGTTTGGTACCTTTTTTGATGTTTAGTCCCAGTGATGATTTTAATATCTGTATGGCTGTTTTGTCTATTTTACTTAGAGCCATGAATTGTTTGGTTTTGTGTCAATAACACAGTGTATTGTGTTTTAATTTTTGGCATTTAAAGCCATATTTATTTGGGAGATCACTTATCACCTATCTCAAAAGCCCTATGTTTTCAGCTCTCCTCCTCTGAGGGGGGCAGTTTGTGTTATAGTATAGAATAAGACATTTAATATAAAGACAGTATTAAAGTGAAGTGTGTTTTCTGGAATAAATCCCAAACAAATCCCAAACCTCCAGTTGGAAATCAAGTAACCTTGGCAGGGGATATGTATTATACCTGTATATTTATACATTCTTAGTAAAGTTTTCTTAAAAAACCTAGTTAGAAACCATAAAGCAAAAAGCCAAAACTGCTTTGGGAAGTATTTTCTATTATGTTTGAAGAAGAGGAGATTGAAAATCACACTTATGTATTTCAGCTGCAGGTTTTACAATTAGAAAGTATGATTAGAGCAGTGCTGCAAAATAGTAAGCTGTACAGGAAGGAAAGAACAGAGACACAGAGGGTAAACAATATAGCCAATTATTTTCTACTGTAAAAATATTTAAAAAAGCAAAACTGAATATTTTGCCCTAAAATGGTTTAAGTGTAACATTTTAGATAGAACACATACTACAGAGAAGATGATCCAATCAACCACACCTTTTAATAGTTACACTTGATTATATCTTCTAAAGCTGTTTTTTGGTTTAAACATGCATATGAACTGGACACTGCCATCAAGGGGGGGGGGGGGGGACAGCCCATACACATGTATGGGGCCCGATCATCCTGAGGGGCCCGGGCTCATTTAGGCTCTGCTCGGGGGCCCCATGAAAGGCTCCTGTCCATGGACTTCACTGTTACTTTTTCTGCTGGCTACTCTGAATGACGGACTGCAGTCCATGAATGACAGTCCTCTTTGGACAGCGGCTCCGCCACTTAGAAGCCCGAGTTGTATCATCCTTCCTTCCTCCTCCTCTCCCCACCCCCACCACCACTGCTGCCGCCACCCCGGCATTCAATCTTACACAGTAGATAGTAGAGAGAATACACAGCAAGTCCGGACAGAGGGTGAGAGCTGCCAATCTTTTCATATTAAGAGGCAGGTGATTTGTTGCGGGGCGGTCCTAGCAACCAATCACCTGCCTCTTAACATAAAAAGATGGGCAGCTCTCGCCCTCTGTCCAGATTTGCTGTGCATTCTCCCTACTACCTGCTGTGTAAGATTGAATGCAGGGGTGGCAGCAGTAGTGGTGGTGGGGAGAGGAGGGGGGAAGGAAGGATGATACAACCCAGGCTGCCAAGTGGCTTTTTGCCCTCTGTCCAGATTAGCTGTGTATTCTCCCTACTACCTGCTGTGTAAGGTAGGATTAGTAAAGGAGGGGCATTTAAATGAAGGAGACTAGGGTGCAAAAAGGGGGACTGTGAAGGGGATGAAGGTGCAAGGGAGGGAGGGCTGAGAAGGAGATGGATGTGCAAAGAAGGGGGGCTGAGAAAGGGACAGATGTGCAAAGAAGAGGGGCTGTGAAGGGGATGGTGGTGCAAGGAAGGGGCAGCTGACAAGGGGAAGGATGTGCAAGGAAGGGGGCCTGTGAAGGGGGTGGAGGTGCAAAGAAGGGGGCTGAGAAGGGGACAGATGTGCAAATAAGGGGGGCTGTGAAGGGGACAGAAGTGCAAAGAAGGGGGGCTGTGAAAGGGATGGTGGTGCAAGGAAGGGGGGGCTGTAAAGAGAACCAGAGTGCAAGGAAGGGGGCTGTGAAGGGGACCGGGCCCTGGGGAATGTCGGTGGTCAGGCGTTGGGGGCCCAGGCCTAAAGCTGTGTAAGGGGCCCCAAAAAATCTGATGGCTGCCCTGACGACATAGGAGCTATCAACTGGTTTTAACTTAATGAGTAACTCCACTTGTGGTAGGAAATATAGCAAATAAAAAAAAAATATGCTGTATATACAGAATATACAATTGCCAGACAAGCAATGCTACATGTTTTAAATTAAGCTTATTAAAAATTAAATTTCCACTTCAATGTTGGTGTACAGATCACCTATAGAAATGACATTTCCTACTTTTTTAAATGGCTTGTTGATTTTCCTAGAAGTATGCCTTAAAATACAAATCTGCTATTAGGCTTCCTCTGCAATAGGAATTTCAGTTTTGGTGAGATACTCCCCAAGGGTTAAATATTATTAAAGGGATGCTGGTCCTGCAGCTTTTCTCGTTAGAACAATGAGAATGTAGCAGTTGATCATAATGAACTAGTTCTACCCATTAAGATTCAGTATACACTAGTCTAGGAACTAGACAAGGCTGCCCCTTATCCCCACTTCTATTTGCGTTAGCAATAGAGCCTTTAGCCCAAGCAATTAGAAATAATATTGATATTAAGGGATATACCTATGGACATAGTGATTTTAAACTCAGTTTATATGCTGATGACGCTCTCCTTTTTCTCACTGAACCTCTCACCTCCATCCCCACTCTCCTCAAAGAACTCAACACCTTTCACGACATCTCTGGCCTTAAGATTAACATAAATAAATGTTCAGCTTTACCGATTAACTTCCCCCAAAATACACAAAATATACTGCAAAAAAAAAATTTCATTTATTTGGTGCACACAATCATTCAAATATTTAGGCATTCATGTCACTTCCTCTCATAATTTATTATATAAAACAAACTACCTTCCTCTCTTCAACCACATTAGCTCCCTCCTTAAAACTTGGTCGACATAGCACATATCCTTCCTTGGCAGAATATGTACCCTTAAGATGAATATCATCCCCAAACTATTGTACTATTTTTGTGCCCTCCCTATTAAAGCAGAGCTCCGCCATACTGCAGCTGCTGACTTTTACTAAATGGACACTTACCTGTCCTGTAGTCCACCGACGTCTGCAGCAGAAGACGAGCAATCGCTCGTCTATCTGCTGCCCCCACCGCCATCCTCGGTGAGGGAATCAGTAAGTGAAACGTCTCGGCTTCACTGCCCCGTTTCCTATGGGGCATGCGCGAGTCACGCAGCGCCGTCCTTACTGGTCACCGTTGTGTTCTGGGAGCCGCGTGTTTCCCAGAACACAACGGGCGTTCTGCGGGAAGTGACGCACTACCTTCAGAATACCCGCAGAGAGGACTCCCGGAAGTGGGTGCAAATGTGACACCGGAGGGGGTAGGGTTCCGATGAGCGGAAGTTCCACTTTAGGGTATAGGTCCGCTTTAACATCCCAAAATCTAAACTTGAATCTCTCCAAAGAGAATTGAACAAATTTATTTGGGCAGAGAAAAAAGCCAGATGTAGCTATGCACTTATGCACAGACCTCAGTCCAGGGGAGGATTGGGATTCCAAATCTTTGGCACTATTTCCTAGCAGCCAAACTCACACAATTATCGCAATGGTTCACCCCTAACCAAGATATTCCTTGAAAACAGTTTGAAACCGCCTCGATCTCCCCACTATACCTACAAGGCATCCTGTGGTTTAATTTAACCTCATACCATATTCTCCTCAAATATAACGTTATAGTGGCACATTTCTACCAATTATGGCTCAAAATCAAAAGTACATTTAACCTTTCCTCGAACATCCCTTCATTACCCTCCTTCCTAGGCGACCATAGATTTCACCTTGCATTTAGTAATAGTTCCCTTTTCTCTCTCTGCATACATAACAAGTTAACCACACTGAAATCACTACAGACTAAATGGGAATTCACCTCATTTTCTGCATTACAAGCTAAATACAACCTCCCATCATCTGAACACAGGCTCTACCTACTGATTAGATCCTTTTTACAAAGAGCATTTATCGCTCAACACTCACCCCCCAACACAATTTTTGAACAAATATGCATTTCCTCATCAAGAGATAGAGGACTTATATCACGGTTTTACTGTTACCTTAATGATCTTACATTACAAGAGAAGTCTGGACCAATGCTTCGGTGGGAATCCGAGTTGGACTGTTCCCTCTCAGTTGAGATGTGGAGCTCCATGTCGGATAACCTCCACAAATGTAACAGAGCTGTCTCTTCTAGGGAAACCCCATTGAAGTTATTTTCCAGATGGTATCTGACTCCCTCTAAAATCCATACTTTTTACTAATTGTTTTAGGGGCTGCCCGGAACAAGGTACATTCTTGCACATCTTCTGTGATTGTAGACATCTGATCAGATATGGCGCACTGCAGTGGAGAGGTTTGAACAGTCATCCAAACAGAAAATTGTCCCCACTCCTCAGATCTGTCTACTGTATGCCAATATACCTAATACCCAAACCATGTGTCAGACTATTTCACTCACTATGCAGCTCCATCCAATGGATGATAGCCTTCAACTGGAGATCCAGCAACTTACTTTGGCCGCAGGTTCTTGCCAGAATGGAAATGCTCAAACTCTCTGAGAGAATTTATCACACTTTAAATGACAGCCGCCATGTCTACGATCTAAAATCGTCTTACTGGGATCTAACATAATCACTACCTCTCATACTTTACCTTATATATACTTCAAAATTCCTCTTGCTACGAAAAAATGTATTATCTTTTAGTATAATTGATGCTCACTTCCTACATATGACATGTACCATTTTATTTTTACTCCTCATGTTTTCAGATGTGATATATGTACATCCCCAGATTTGTTGTTGATGTTTTTTTTATGAACGGTGTATTGTAATTTTACATTTGAACTTCCAAATAAAACTTGTTTAAACAAAAAAGAATCAGTATACACAGGACATAGTAAAACAAGAAACTATTTCTTCAGAGTAACAAAGGGCAGGATTCTGCAAAAAAAAATGGCCAACTAACACAAAACGATGTGGTTTTTCAGCTCTTTAGTGCCACCCTTTGGGCAACTTCTGCTAATGTTGTGTTATGGTTAGCATTGCTTCTGAGCATGCGTGTTTGTACTTTGGATTTTCTTCCGAAGGACTTCTGTACACACGATCAGATAATCCGACAGCATACATTTGTTGTCGGAAAATTTTAAAGCATGCTATCCAACATTTGTTGTCGGAAAATCCGACAACAATTGTCCGATGGAGCATACAAACGGTCAGATTTTCCGACAAAATTTTGCCATCACACAATTCCCGTTGGAAAATCTGATTGTGTGTACGGGCCTTTAGAGTGTCTTATTCCTTTTTATGTGAGATGGTGGGGTGCATTGGATAACCTACACACACACACCTTTAGCAAACATAAACTAAATGGCCCAAATTCTTACATGTAAACCACCCACCTACTGATTATGTCACACAGTTTCAAAATCAGGTCAGGATGGTAGAGAGTCCCTTTGACCCTGCACAAGTTCTATACACAAATCTCTCCAGTGTGCTGGTGATGCCAGAAGGACCCTGATACAATCCTTCCCATCTTCTGGGAATGATCAAGATTTTGGGATGAACTACAAATCCACAAGTAAAGTCCATGATCCCTGAGCATAAAAGGGTAGAACTCTCTGAAAACCATGGGGATGACCCCCCTCCCATGTCCCAGCACCCACAATCTTTCCTAATCTCTTCCCTCACTTCCCATGCACCTATCTTTCTACTTTCTACCCCATGGCATTCCTGGCATATCTACCCCCTTCTTTATTCTTAGGACATCTAAAACCCTACTACCCCAGGACCCAGGCAAGATCCTGAGCCATCTCCCTCTTTTCCCTGATGGATAGGAGAAATACACTTTTTCATTTGTGTTCTCTATCTCTTAAAAGTTTAAATAATTCACAGGAAGCAAAAGGCCTATTGCCAATAAATATATTGGCAATAGATATAATGCCTAAAAGTTAGGCTATAGATTGATGCTGGACAAGGACCTGTAATGCTGTAACACACAATCTGGACAAAAATGTATGTTAAGCCGCGTACACACGATCGGTTTTACCGATGAAAACAGTCCAATGGATTTTTTTCATCGGACAAACCGATCGTGTATGGGCCCCATCGGTCTTTTTTCCATCGGTGTCAAAAAATAGAACATGTTTTAAATTTTTCAGATGGATAAAAAAACGATAGCAAATTCCAATCGTCTATGGGCAAGTCCATCGGTTAAAAAACTCACGCATGCTCAGAATCAAGTCGACGCATGCTCAGAAGCATTGAACTTCATTTTTCTCGGCTCATCAGAGTGTTTTACGTCACCGCGTTTGGAACAGTCGTTTTTTTGGACTGATGGTGTGTAGGCAAGACTGATGGAAGTCAGCTTCATCGGTTTTCCGATGGAAAAATTCATCGGTATAAAAACCATAGGAAATCCGATCGTGTGTACAGGACTTTATGTATTTATGGGCTCATTCACGCCACAATGCATGTAATACATGTGTGTTGCATTGCGGTGCATAGTGTTTTTTGTAATGCATTGGCATGCATTTGAACATGATGCATTGCTCTGCACTGAAAAAGTAGTGCATGCTGCCCCTTATTTTAGCGCTGGGCAAATGCGATTCAATGAGTATGTAAACTTATACCTTCAGCTGTGATCTGGTTGGTACAGAGGAATAGAGAGCAGATGGATCAACCCTGACTGGATACGTACCTGACGTTTGGAGTCTTCATTTTCAAAGGGATTTACCATGCACATTTGGCCTTACTATATGATGGTCCACAGGATCTGGTAAAAGGGTTATTTATCTGGTTTCACCCGGTTGTGGAAGCACTGAATATTGGGAATGTGGGGACACTCATGGAATAATTGGATTTCAAATTGTTTGTTCCTTTTTAAACTTTTTTTTTCAACACATCTCCTTTTATGCCCTTATTGATGGGCTTTTATGGACTGATTATATGTATATTTTTTTCACAAATTAGTTTGGTGTCACTTTATAATTTATGTTTTGTCACAAAAAAGTTTTAGTGTCATCATAATAACCTATAATATTTTTGTTTTAACTAAAATTGATTCAAGATTTAATCACCCGCCTATTGATTTAGCGCTGCTTCCATACATTATTATATGTATGGAAACTACTGCATTTAGCATATGACAAATGAGATATATATCATTGTAACATTCTGCCTTTCTCTTGAACAAAATAAAGAATGTATTTAAAAAATCCTCCCTTTATTCATGGTCATGTGACATACCCAATTGGGTGTCTTCTGTCTTCTTGGCTGGAGAATTGGATGGTCCTCCTTTAGGTGCCCATATAACTGCCTAGTGACATGAACACTTCCCATTGGCTGTTTATCATCAAGATCCTTACAGAATCCTGAAGACATCAGTAGGAGCACAATAATGTCATAATGAAGAGTAACACAAAGATCAGTTGGTAATGGGCCTAGACTGAAATGGTGGATCACTAGTGTTCACTCCTGGAAGAGGCATGGCAGGAGGTCACACGTGGGTTGCCTCAGATGAGTTGAGAGAAGCTTTGGGAGTTTTTTTTTTTTGTGAATGGGTGGCAGCAGGGTAGTGGGAGATATGGGAAGTTTTAAATGTGTCCAAAGTTGGATTTGATGTTACCAGTAAATATCAGATCTGTGTCGAATCATAATGGTCTAGCAATGAAATGTTTGTATTTAGTCAATTGAATGTAAAGGAGTACTAGAAGAGGAGCACTGGCGGCCAGTGCCAGCTACACTTATTGTTCCTGTCATAGACACCCTTTAGAATGCTGTTGACCACTGCACCGACAGTGCTTGTGGGAGGTTTATGTACCTGTCAAGACATGGATCCATCAGTCTCAGAAGTGTCCATAATGGAAACACCCCCCATCAGCCACTCTGAGATGAGTTCCCCACTAGGTCTGCCTGGCTTTTGATTGACAGTGCACGGAAGTGGGCAAATCCATAGCTTCTATTCAGTCCAATAGTGGCTTTTGAATCTAGCCTCTGCTGAGCACTGTCAAGCAATGGACAGGGGGACCTGATATAATAAGACTCTCAAGCCTCGTACACACGACCGAGTTTCTCGTCGAAAAACGACAAGAAACTTGCTGGCAGAGTTTTCTTGCCGAGTAAATCGGTCGTGTGTACGCTGCTATCAGGTTTCTCGTCAAGAAAACCGACAAGAATCTCGACGAGAAAAATAGAGAACCTGCTCTCTATTTTCTCGTCAGGATTCTCCATTTTCTCGTCGAGATTCTCTTCAGCATGTTTCTCGACGAGAAAAGTGTGTGTGTGTGTGTGTACACTTACCTGTTGCCGTGGAAACCCGCGCATGCTCGAAATGACTTTGACACATGCACGGTAGCTTCCTAGGCATAGGTAGGGTGTAGCAAGATGGCGGAAACAGCATCGAATGTAACGAGCGCGCGCTCTTCGTAGTCGATTACGTCACCTGCGTTCGCTCCATTCAAAGAACCGCAGGTTCTTTGAATCGAGCGTGTGTACACTCGGCCGGGACAAGTTTCTTGTCCAAGAATCTCGTCAAGAAAAACAACGAGTTTTTTCCTGACGAGATTCTCGGCCGTGTGTACGAGGCTTCAGTTCCTCATCAGGTTCCACCCACCCAATGACAAGAAATTTCCATATTTGGGTAATCAAGTTATTTCAATACTTAGGTAATCACATCTCCAGACAAAAAGTAAAATCAAATAAATGTTTAATTGCTGATTTACAGTAGAATATTGTAAATTTTTATTTTGTTAGTCATTTTGGAATGGTTCTGTATGCTGGCAGTAAAAAACAAAGAAACAAACAAAAACAACAATTCAGTAGGTCTTTGTTAATATCGCTTAATTAACAGCTACTTTTTTTGGTTAAAGAAACCAAACCTAATAAAATAAAATAAAAACAAACAGATATCCATAGTATGGGTGCTGTTTAACTTTTGCTGCTTGATTATTTCATTATGTTCATCTACAACTGTTAACAAATTAGGCTTTGCTGAGTGGCACAGCATTTTCTATTATGCTTATTAGATGCCTTTTTATTGAAATAAAATGCAAAAAATTTGTGCAATGGACATCTCTGACTGTAAAATAATTTTGAAGATCAAATCTGATGCCTAATACGTACAAACCTGCGGATCAGCCTTCGGGCAGATAGTTTTGCATATCTCTCATTGCTAAATAATTCAGGAAAAAATAGATTAGCTTGTTATGTTGCTTGCAGAAGTCATTTTGGAAATTTGCTATGCTACTGCGTTAACTTGAGTGATTACCAAACTGACATTTCCTAGACATCCAAAGTAGCATAGTTTGAAGGTCAAATGAACTGCTTCTTGGAACACACCTATAAGGGCATATAGTCATTACAATTTATAAGTGCTCATCTTTGTGTATGTCCATATTACTCCACCAATGTTCCCTGAACCCAAGCACTTACAGTATGTTTTATATCTGTAGGAGTTTGTTTTAATTTTTTCCTTGGAAAGGACACAGCAACGTTTAAAGTAATTTTAAAGTCATAAATATTTTTCACCTTAATGCATTCTCTGCATTAAAGCAGTAGTAAACTGCTTTGTGATTTTTACCTACAGGTAAGCTTATAATAAAGCTTACCTGTAGATAAAATGAATATCTCCTAAATGTGCACCGCTTTGGAAATATTTGCTTGTTTGGCAGCTTGTGACATCACCGTGGCATGCGCTCTGAAGGATTGGCATACTCATGCCATTCCTTCAGAGCTTTTTGCCGCAGACGTGACCCCGGTGTCCATGCGAGGAAGTGACGTCATTGCGGCTCGGCCATTCAAACAGCCAGAGCCCGCAAATCTGGAAGGAAGACCGGATAAAGATGGAAGCCCTCTCAGTGGTGACAGCGCACCGCTGGAGGGCTTTGTTTCAAGGTAGAGTTTTCATAATGTGCTAGTATGCATCCCATACTAGCATATTATGATATCACCATGCAGGCAGACCAAACTTTACTACCAGGTTTAGGTAAAAAACCTTCCTTGATCATCTTCCTAGAGCCCTTACTAAATACTTACCCAAGTCCTATCTCTATCCAGCCGTGTGGCATAGACTGAACAAGGTGTTGGAAACATTCCTACGTTTGGTACCATTTGAGCTTTGCGACATGATGCATTATCCTGCTGGAAATAGCCATCAGAAGATGGGTACACTGTAGTCATAAAGGGATGGACATGGTCAGTGACAATATTAAGGTAGGCCATGGCATTTAAACAATGCTCAATTGGTACTAAGGGGCCCAAAGTGTGCCAAGAAAATATCCCCCACATCATAACAACACCACCACCAGCGTAAACCCTTGATACAAGGCAGAATGGATCCATACTATCATGTACTATCATGTTTACGCCAAATTCTGACCCTACCATTTGAATGTCGCAGCTGAAATCGAGACTCATCAGACCAGACAACATTTTTTCAATTTTTTATCATCCAATTTCGGTGAGCCTGTGTGAATTTTAGCCTCCTTTTCCTGTTCTTAGCTGACAGGATTGACACCCGGTGTGGTCTTCTGCTGCTGTAGCCCATCTGTTTCAAGGTTCGTTGTGTTGTGCTTTTAGAGATGGTATTCTGCATACCTTAGTTGTAATGAGTGGTTATTTGAGTTACTGTTGTCTTTCAAACAACTCAAACCAGTCTGCCCATTCTCCTCTGACCTCTAACATCAACAAGGCATTCTCGTCCACACAACTGCCGCTCGCTGGATATTTTCTCTTTTTTGGACCGTTCTCTGTAAACCCTAGAGATGGTTGAGTGTGAAAATCCAACTAGATCAACAGTTTTTTTAAATACTCAGACCAACCCGTCAACCATGCCACTTTCAAAGTCATTTAAATCCCCCTTCTTCTCCATTCTGATGAAAGTTGTGGTGTAGCGCTAAAAATAAAGATAAAAAAGTTCATGTGTGCACTCCAATATGTGACAAATAGAATGTGGATCAAGTCCAAAGAGTCCAGAAAGGGAGAGGAAATCAATTGCAAAGGTAATGAGAGAGCCGCCACCAGCACCCAAACACACTGACTCTCACCGTCAGTACATATTAAATGCACATGTAGGATATTCCAAAACCAAGCAAGAGATCGAACTCTCAATTCCCAAGGTAATGATCTTTCAAGTGAAACTTCCACCAATCCTCCTTCAATGGACTTAATTCATCAAGATATGCTTTGGAATCAGCAAGGAATAAAACCACAGCAGCTCCAATGGCATGAAAACATGTGTTGAGAAATGAAAACAAAAACACAGCTCATTGCGCAGACATCCCATCCAACAATAATTTATTTTCAATGATGTATGAATGCACTCACATATAAAATGTAAAAAGTAGTCATGTAATTAGGAAAGCGACCCGCGCTTCCTCCCAGTAAGATTGCGCTCATCCGTCCGACCGTCCAACAGCAATGTAGCATTAGCCTTCCTCCACTGGCCCGACGTTTCTCCACCAACCCGTGTCATCAGGGGCGATGATGACATACGGGGGGGGGGGGGTCCCCTTAATGTGCCTGTAAAGTTGCGCATCTGTAGCATGCATAAGACATGCTGCAGCAAAAATTTTATTTCTAAAGAAAAAAAAAAAACGAGTCAAATCCCATTTAAAATGACTCACGGTTGCAATTGCCAGCACCCAGCTATTAAAAGAATAAAAAAATAATTGGTGTGGGTCCCCACTCCCCAGTCCATACACAGTATTCCACATATCATGCACTGTGGTGTGCTACAATGTTAAAAAAGGGTTATGTGCATTTTGTGCACATTGGGCTGCAATGTGTTGGCAGCTCAATGTACCAGGATAGATTGTGTAGGATCTTAATCTTTACACTTCAAATCGGAAATCTTGTTAGCTTCCTTCTTGTTTGGAGAATGCCATAATGCAACCAGCACAAAGGATTCATGTAGTCAATGGACTAAGTTCCCAGTTTTCTAGCATCTATCTATTTCTATCTATCTATCTTTCTTTCTCGTACATCACGGGACACAGAGCGACATAGTCATTACTAATGGGTTATATAGATACCTTCAGGTGCTGGCACTGGCAACTTCCAAAACCGGAAGTACCCTCCCCTATATAAGCCCCTCCCATCCGGGAGCACCTCAGTTTTTTGCCAGTGTCTAAGGTGTTGGCCAAGAAGTAACATGTGTTTTTCACTGAGCTTGCGTACAGGTTCTTTTGGGCCTCAGTAAGCTATTCCGGATCTGACCAAAAAAGCTTCATAGCTAAACGGTCGGTACCCGGGCCTTGCAAGAGAAGAGCAAGGTTTTGCCTGTAATGCCTCTCTTAGGAGGGCTGGACCCTGGGATCCAGAGCTCTGGTCATACCCACGACCAAGATGTTTTCTGTGCAGGGTGCTATACAGGTCCAGGGGAGTGGAATCCTTGGGAACCCGGTCCCTGAAGGTTTAATTACAATGCCTGCCGTGATAGGTGAAGTTTGGGCTTCTGTGGACCAAACAGAGTCCTGCGGCGAGGAAAAGGTAAGTGGGGGCCCTCAGGAACTTGGTTCTATCGAGGGACCCCCAAGCCTATTTTGTCTTTCTGCCTGTTACCTAAGGTATTCCCGCTAATATTCTGTGTATGCCTGTTACTACTGAGAAAATGTAAAAATTTTAATAGTAGGCAAGAAAAAAAAAAAAAAAAAAATGTAAGACCGCGGTACCTGTGTTAGACACTAGAGGCCGCTATGGTTCTTTTTCTTGTAATGTGGATTTTTTTCTTCCAAAATCAAATCCAGGCAGTTGGTAAGTTCTCTGCTGGGAAGCTGTCTCCTCTGCCCTGTTGCTGCGCTCATCCATCCCCGGGCCCTGTGGCAAGGACCCTGGCTCCCATCTAGCTCCTTATTTTTTTCAAAAAAGGCGCCGAAGGCGCACGTGCCCGCGCGCGTGCACGCGCCTCTATATATATAGAGGCGATCTGGAAAAAGGGGCGGAGCGGGTGGATGACGCTCGGTGTGCGCCGCGGCGCTACTGCGCATGTGCGGGCATCCAGCGTGTTTTAAAGCACAATCATAGCTGGCTATTGAAGTGCACAGACAGAGCTAGCAACAGTATAAAGGCACACAGAGGCGGTTGATGCAGGCATCCCCTAGAAAGGCACTTTAGTAGACACCAACTGTTATATAGCAGCAATTGTGCTAGACTATTCTCAGTAAAAGTGGTGTATTACGGCTGGAATACCTCAGCTTTAGGCTTAGGAATATGCCGTCCAGAAGCTCCGGAACTGAATCTTCCAGGAAGCGAAGGGGGTCTCATCGGGCTCTGAGGATCTTGGGCATGCTTCTGCTGCACCAGTCTCCCCTGAAGTTCAGAGGTTAGTGACCGTAGTGACCCCGCAGGGGTACTTGGTACTGTGGCTGTCCTCAGTTCACCTGCTCCTGTGTATGTAATAGAGGAGGTTTTTTCCTCAGCTCTGGGAGGATTAGAGAGAGATTGTCAACATTGATCGCTGCCTCCCTGTCAGGGAAAGCACGCCCGATCTCCGTCTCCTCCTTCAGAGTACCTGTTAGCAGAGCAACAGTCCCATACAGGGATCGACCTGCCTGAAGGGGATGAGGATGAGGTTGATTCTGTTATAGAGGAATCAACAGTGGAGGAACCTTTTCTCAGCATCTCAAGCTGAAAGATTATGGGTTCAGTCTCTGACTAACATGGTCCGATCAGCATTTAAAAATGCACCTTGCGGAACCATCAACCACTACTGTATCCTCGTTGGGGTCGCTAGAAGCCCCCAGACTGTCTGTTCTTTTGCCACTTCACCCTTTACTGAAAGGGCTCATTTACCAGGATTGGGAACATCCTGAGAAAATATTTATTCCCCCCAAGAGATTTCCGGTGGTCTATCCCATGGAGGATAAGTTCATCAAAAAATGGAAGGTCCCTACAGTGGACGCAGTGGACGCAGTGTATAAATCACTGACATGTCCAGTGGATAATGTCCAAATGTTCAAGAACCCAATAGATAAAAGATTGGAGTCCTTATGAAAATCTGCTTTTTTCTACAGCAAGCTTGGTGACACAACCAGCAGTGAAGGATCAGTTGAAACAGGTCTTGAGGGACTTGACAGATCAGCAGGCCCTTGCCCTAGCTGATCTACCTAGAGCCTTAGGCTTTGCGGTTGACGCCATAAAGGATTCAATCCATCAGGCCTCCCGCCTTACGCTGTCTGTAGTACATATGCGTAGGCTTCTATGACTCAAAAACTGGTCTGCTGAAGCTCCCTGTAAAGAATGGCTGGTTAGCGTCCCATTTCATGGTGAACGCTTATTCAGGGAAGACCTGGACAAATATATCCAGAAAATTTCCAGCGGTAAAAATACACTCTTGCCGGTTAAAAACAGAGTTAGAGGTCCCTCTTTAAGAGGCCTGCTTCTCCAGTCCCTGGGGCATCGGCTGTGTAACAGTTCCGACGGCCTCCTCGGTCAATTCCCGGGGGTAAAAAACAGGGACAATCACAGGGTAATGAGAAACCCTGGGTCAGGGGAGGTACAAAACCTCCCCCAAAGTTAAATTCATTGAAGGGTTGCCCCCACTCAGTCGGGTGGGGGGAGGACTCCAGTTGTTCGCAAGAGACCTGGCGGGACACGATCAAAACAGATAGGTGCTCTCCGCAGTATGTTTGGGATACAGATTGGAGTTAAAAGACTCTCCTCCTTCCCATTTTTGAGGTCAAACGTGCCAAGGGATCCCCGGAAGAGAGAGTCCCTCCTGTTGGCACTAGAACAACTATTGCTCCAAGGAGTAATTATGGAGGTTCCCCTGGAAGAATGGGGGTTCGGGTTTTACTCAAACCTCTTTACAGTCCCGAAGCAAACGGGGACGGGAGGCCCATTTTAGTTCTAAAAGGGCCAAACAAATTCCTGTATATCAGGACTTTCCGATGGAGTCGATCCGATCGGTGGCCACTGCCCTACAAGGGGAGGATTGGTTAGCCGCGATCGACATCAAAGATGCTTATTTGCACATTCCCATCTTTCCAGTCCACCAAAAATTTCTACGCTTTGCAGTAGAAGGGCGCCATTTTCAGTTCAGAGCCTTACCCTTCGGTCTGGCCACAGCACCACGAGTGTTTACAAAAATTCTGGCCCTTTATTGGCCAATCTAAGAACACAAGGTGTAATGATAATGGCATATCTAGATGACTTGTTGCTGATAGACCACTCAGTGAAAAAACTAGACGTGGTCGTTCACAAGACAATCAAGTATCTGGAATCTCACGGTTGGATTATCAACCGAGACAAGTCAGCCCTAAAAACCAGTCAAAAGTCTGGAATACTTGGGGCTAAGGTTGGATTCAGGCCAGAGAAAAATATTCTTGCCTCGAGGAAAGGTGTTGTCTTTGAAAGATTTGATCCACTTAGTGGGTACAAAAAAAGACAGCCGTCCATACGCCTGTGCATGAGGCTGCTGGGAAAAATGGTGGCATCATTCGAAGCAGTACAATACGGTCAATTCCATTCAAGGAATTTGCAAAGGGCCATACTGTCAGCCTGGAACAAAAAAGTTCAGGCCCTAGACTTACAATGTCCTTGTCCCCTTCCGTTCGCGAGAGCCTCCGTTGGTGGTTGGTTCTCCAGAATCTGGAAAAAAGGGAAATCCTTCAGTCCAATTTCTTGGAAGGTGGTCACTACAGATGCCAGCCTTATAGGCTGGGGAGCAGTACTGGAGCAATGGTCTCTCCAGGGCAGATGGTCGGATGCAGAAAAGGCCCTGCCCATCAATCTCTTAGAGATACGAGCAGCCCGGTATGCCCTAGTAGCATGGACATCCAAACTCCAAGGGTCCCCTGTCAGAATTCAATCAGACAATGCCACAGCAGTGGCATATATCAATCATCAGGGTGGCACCAGGAGTCGTGCAGCCCAGAGGGAAGTAAATTACATCCTGAAATGGGCAGAAAGATATGTCCCAGCCATATCTGCGGTATTCATTCCAGGAGTGGAGAATTGGAAGGCGGACTTTCTAAGTCGCCAGCAATTATGCCCAGGGGAATGGTCCCTTGACTCCGAGGTTTTCTGGACAATATGTCAGCGGTGGGGAACACCGGATGTAGATCTTCTAGCATCCAGATTCAACGCAAAGGTGGACAGGTTTGTCTCTCGGACAAGGGATCCCCTAGCTTACGGCTCGGATGCCCTAGTGTTCCCTTGGGATCGGTTCAAGCTGATATATGCATTCCCACCGCCACAATTGTTACCTCGATTACTCTGCAGAATCAGGGTAGAAAAGAAACCAGTGATTCTGGTGGCTCCAGCGTGGCCCCGAAGAGCGTGGTACGCGGAGATTGTAAAATGTCAGTGGGGAGTCCTTGGACTCTCCCACGTCGTCCGGACCTGCTTTCGCAAGGACCGATATACCACCCTTCCTTACCAGCCCTAGGTTTGACGGCCTGGCTATTGAAGCCCACATTCTAAAAAAGAGAGGGCTCTCTAATCCTGTGGTATCTACCATGATCAATGCCAGGAAGCCGGTATCCAGGCAGATCTACTATAGAATCTGGAAGGCGTACATCGCGTGGTGTGAGGCCAGGAAATGGCATCCACGTAAGTACGTAATAGGTAGGATTCTGGACTTCCTACAGTGGGCTGTAGATAGGAAGCTTGCCTTGAGTACTATCAAGGGTCAGATTTCGGCCTTTTCAATATTTTTTCAAAAGCCCTTGGCTTCGCATTCACTAGCAAAGCCTTTATACAAGGAGTGATGCGTATTAGTCTTCCGGTTAATATTCCCATATGTCCATGGGATCTAAACCTGGTTCTGTCGGTTCTACAGAAACAACCATTTGAACCATTACAGCATAGTTCCTTGGTTCTTCTCACCATAAAATTGTTTTTTCTAGTAGCAATTTGTTCGGCTAAAAGAGTGTCGGAATTAGCAGCTATGTCCTGTAAAGAGCCATATCTGGTTGTCCATAAGGACAGAGTAGTGTTACGTCCTCATCCAGCCTTTCTTCCTAAGGTGGTATCAAGGTTTCATTTGAACCAAGATGTGGTTCTTCCTTCTTTTTTCCCCAAACCTAGTTCGGTAGAGGAAAAGTTATTGTATTCTTTGGATGTAGTAAGAACAGTTAAAGCTTATCTAAAAGCCACTGCTCAGATTCGCAGAACGGGTACTTTGTTTATTCTGCCGGAAGGCCCCAGAAAGGGTCAGGCAGCGTCAAAATCTACTTTAGCCAAGTGGATTCGACAGGTCATAATGCAAGCCTATGGCTTGAGAAGGAGACCGCCTCCGTTCAAAGTTAGGGCGCACTCCACGAGAGCAGTTGGAACTTCATGGGCAGTGCATCACCAGGCCTCCCTGGCTCAAATCTGTAAGGCCGCAACGTGGTCTTCAGTACACACGTTTTACTAGGTTCTACCAGGTGGACGTTAGAAGTCAGGAGGATGTCGCCTTTGGGCGCAGTGTGTTGCAGGCCGCAAAAGATCCTCATGTCTGATAGCGCTCAGCTTATGTATGGTGTATCCCCCCCCCTCATTGGGCATTGCTTTAGGACATCCCATTAGTAATGACTATGTCGCTCTGTGTCCCGTGATGTACGAGAAAGAAAATAGGATTTTTATAACAGCTTACCTGTAAAATCCTTTTCTTGGAGTACATCACGGGACACAGAGCTCCCACCCCTCTTTGGGGACACTTATTGCTTTGCTACAAAACTGAGGTGCTCCCGGATGGGAGGGGCTTATATAGGGGAGGGTACTTCCAGTTTTGGAAGTTGCCAGTGCCAGCACCTGAAGGTATCTATATAACCCATTAGTAATGACTATGTCGCTCTGTGTCCCGTGATGTACTCCAAGAAAAGGATTTTACAGGTAAGCTGTTATAAAAATCCTATTATCTATCTATCTATCTATCTATCTATCTATCTATCTATCTATCTATCTATCTATCTATCTAGATCTCTAAATTTACAAAATGAGAGTGATATTAAAACAAATAATATTAAATAACAACTCATTGTTCAGTTAAAGAGTTTAAGAGAGTTACACTCAGTGAAAGTTTTAAATTGCTGCTATAAGATTTTACTTTGCTTCTCACATTTCTCATTTTGCCAGTTTAACTCTGCAGCACAATGCAAGAAGAAGGAACAAACTATACCAGTTTCCACTCACTAGAGACCTCTGTGAATACTAGGCCTAGCAAGGCTCAAAATGTAACATGAAACACACTGCTTTTATGTATACTTTATAATGTTTTCAGCTAGGAAGCTGGAAAACAAATCCAATGGAATATTAATGCAAAAAGCTTCAAAGCAAGACTGCTTGCAAAGAGCTTAAGGGATGTTACTCCGTGTTCAAGGGCTAAACCTTTAAACTCATTTTGTTAAGTCTAATGTATGTTATATACTTCAACATGTTTACATTTTATCTGCATCTACACACACACACACAAATTTTGTCTGTGTACATTCATGTATGGGTGTACAGATATTTTTTTATGTTTAGAAAAAGAGACAACTAGGCAGGGCTGATACCATTCTATTAAATCAGGCAGTGTGTTGTCAACCCAAAACAGGTAAGTTCTAGGCAGGGATGAGCTTCGAGTTCGAGCCGAACCCGTGTTCGACTCGCACATCTTCTGTTCGACCGTTCGTCGAATTTCGAACATTTTGGGCCGTTCGCGCCAAATCCGAATGGCGCGTCACGGCCCATAATTCACTGCGGCATCGCAGTGCATTGCTGGCTGATGATTGGCCAAGCATGCACTATGACCCGCATATTTGGCCAATCACAGCGCCGTAGGTACAGAGAGCCGTAATTGGCCAAAGCCAGGGTGGCTTTGGCCAATCATGGCTCAGAGGAGTCGGTACAGGCCCCACATTATATAAGGCCGCCGGCTTGGCGGCCTTGTGTAGTGTGTTGGCGTTGGTTAAAGGAAAGAGAGAGAGAGAGAGACAGTGTAATTTGATTTGAGTTAGATAGAGCAGGCAGGCGAGTCAGTTAGCTGCAGTTACAGTGTGTAGAGGATATATATGCATCCTATGTGTTGTATATATATATTTACACACTGTATTGAGTTTAGCTAGATCCGTTCCTGTTATTCTCTAAACTGACAGGCAGGCAGGTGATTGTGCTAGCTGCAGTGTTTCACTTAGTGTACTGTGTCCTTTGCACAGTGTGCACCAAAAGCTTACCTGAATACAATTGCTGGTGTTCTGATACAAATACAGGCAGGGAGCTGCAGTATTTTGCTTTAGTGTCCTTTGCACAGTGTGCACTTAAAGCTTACCTCAATACAATTGCTGGTGTTCTGATACAAATACAGGCAGGGAGCTGCAGTATTTTGCTTTAGTGTCCTTTGCACAGTGTGCACCTAAAGCTTACCTCAATACAATTGCTGGTGTTCTGATACAAATACAGGCAGGGAGCTGCAGTATTTTGATTTAGTGTCCTTTGCACAGTGTGCACCTAAAGCTTACCTGAATACAATTTCTGGTGTTCTCATACTAATACCACAGGCAGGGAGTTCAAAATTACAAACAGATTCTACGTAACAATAAACCTACAGTCCCTGTCTTGTTTGCACCGCCTGTATACTGCTGTTCAGAATATATAGGGCCTGGGGGGCCCCACGCCTTTCCTTTTTTTAATTTGAGTGTGGGATTCCCCTTAATATCCATACAAGACCCAAAGGGGCTGGTAATGGGCTGGGGGGGATAACCATGCCATTTTTCTCAATGATTTTCATCCATATTCCTGGGACCAGACATTAGATTAAAGCCGCAAGCAGTTTTAAATTACTTTTTTTCCTTTAGAAATGTAATTTTGTGCAGGGACAGTTCTAAACACAGGAAACACATGCCACTTCACAGGCATACTATAGACACCCCCCAGGTACTTCTTCTTTTTTTCACTTTATGCATCATTAAAATCACTGCTCCCGAAAAAACGGCAGTTTTTAAAACTTTTTTTTGCATTGATACATGCACCCTGGGGCAGGACCTGGGTCTCCAAACCATTTTTAGGACAATACCTTACATATCAGCCTTCATAATTAGCACTTTTGATTTTGAAGGTTCGAGTCCCATGGACTTTAATAGGGTTCTAATGTTCGCGCAAACTTCCGGTCCGTTCGCAGGTTCTGGTGTGTTCGGCTCATCCCTAGTTCTAGGTATCAAACATGGGAAATTTGCATGTATTCCAGTGGTATACTATATATATATATATATATATATGTATATATATATATATATATATATATATATATATTTTGCATTGAAATACACTTTAAATTGGTAGTAAAGCTTGTTAGAAATAAAAATCCACACTGCAAAGCAATGTCATAACGTGAGACTTACTTTAAAATAAAGCCCTCCAGCAGCATGCTGTCACCGCTGACAGGGTTTTCAATCTTCACCAGGTCTTCTTTCGGGTTCGCGAGCTCTGGCCGTCTGACTGGTCGAGCTGCAATGACATCACTCTCACGCATGCACATGGAAGGTATGGTTTACGGCACAGACATCTGAATAAAAGGGAAGGGGTTCCATTCCTTCAGAGCCCATGCACCTGTGACGTCACCGGCTGCTGCTCCATGGAATATCTCCTACGGTGCACGGATAGGAGGTTTTCATTTTACCTATGGGTAAGCTTTAGCATAAGCTTACCTGTAGGTAAAAGTACCATAAACGACTTTACTACCACTTTATGGTCTGTAGGATCTTGTCTGATAAGGCATACTTCCATAATTATGCTCTCAAAAAAGAGCAGTAGGAAAGACCTATGTGTCTTTAGTTCTGCAATAATGGTTTCCATAATTTGGGAACAGCATAGGCTCATCTGCTTCATCAATGCCAGTTACATCTTTGAGCGTCAGCTCTGCACAGGAGGCATTTTTTTTGTGCAGAGTTATCATGCAGTGAAAGATATGTTGGAGAGTGCAGCAGTTTTCTTCATCTTCTGTGTCCCTACCTGAAGCTCAATTGCTAAAAAAGGGAGGGTTGACTTGAGTGATCTTAATTCTGCTACTGAAGAAACTTGATCAGCTTGACACCAGTGCAGATATGGGTTTACCTGACCACATTTTACCATGGTTGGCAAGCCAATATTGTGTGATGTAATCCAGAGAGCGCTCACTAGGTTGGATAGAAAAGCCAGAAGTTTATACAGGATGGGATGCTTGAACAGAGCCTGCAACATTCTCACACAGTCAGTACACATCCTGTAAATATATATTACTATATGCCTACTGTTATTAGGGTTTTACAATGTCTTCTGCACACAAATTATTATATGTGCAATAATTGATGAGAAGTGATCTAGTTTAGATCAGGCTTGGCCAGGACCTGTGTTATGACAGCTGTTGCACAAAAAGCATAGACACCAGGTAAAGATGGAGTAAGCATTATCCCAAAAATAAATGATTTTGCTTTGTACCAAGCTACATGATGTGACCATTAAGAAATATAGCAAAGATTATACAAGCTCAAAACCAAATTATTTTGGGAGGGGGAAATACTTGCTCCAAATGTAAAACAAAGCCAAGAACCATCGGCTGAGAGCACTCATCAGGAGCCAGTCAGCAGACCTTTTTCGATCATGAGCCTTAGACAGAAGCCGGCTGAACAGTTGGCTTCTGACAGAATGGCTGCCATACACATGGGCTGAATGTCGACCAGTTTCTATTGAAAATGCCAATGCCAGCCAACATTCTGCCAAGGTGTACTAGGCTTTAAGGGAGAAAAAAAAGTAAAAATATTTATGTTGCAGTGTTACATAGTGATTCTGCTTTACTGCTCCCTCATCAATACCAGTCAATTGACTCACTGAAAACAATGTTCTAACTTAGTGCCTGAATATCTCAACCATTGCTAAGAACAGAGGAAGAATAATTAGAAATAGAGTGCTTCCTTCCTCTACTGGCTAATTTACACTTCTCTGTTCAAGTCGAACATGAGTTTGACTGGAACATAGGCTGTTCGCCCGTTCAGCGAACAGCGAACAATTTGGGGTGTTCGCTGCAAATTGGAAAAGCCGCGGAACACCGTTAAAAGTTTATGGGAGAAATGAAAAGTGCTCATTTTAAAGGTTAATATGCAAGTTATTGTCATAAAAAAGTGTTTGGGGACCTGGGTCCTGCCCCAGGGGACATGTATCAATGCAAAAAAAGTTTTAAAACTACAGTTTTTTTGAGAGCAGTGATTTTATTAATGCTTAAAGTGAAACAATAAAAGTGAAATATTCCTTTAAATTTCGTACCTGGGGGGTGTCTAAAGTATACCCGTAAAGTCGCGCATGTTTCCCGTGTTTAAAATTGTCCCTGCACAAAATGTAATTTCTGAATGAAAAAAAGTCATTTAAAACCACTCGCGGCTATAATGAATTGTCGGCTTCCTGGCAATACAGATCAAAGACATTGAAAAAAACGACAGGGGTCCCCCCCACAGTCCGTTACCAAGCCCTTTGGGTCTGGTATGAATATTTAAGGGGAACCTCGAACCAAAAAAACAAATGCGGGGGTCCCCCCAAATTCCATATCCGGCCCTTCAGGTTTGGTAAGGATATTAAGGGGAACCCCGGACCAAATAAAAAAAAAATGGCGTGGAGTCCCCACAAAAATCCATACCAGACCCTTATCTGAGCACGCAACCTGGCAGGCCACATTAAAAGAGGGGGGGACAAGAGAGCGCCCCCCTCCTGTACCATACCAGGCCACATGCCCTCAACATGGGGAGGGTGTCCCTATGTTGATGAGGACAAGGGCCTCATCCCCACAACCCTTGCCCGGTGGTTGTGGGGGTCTGCAGGCAGGGGGCTTATCGAAATCTGGAAGCCCCCTTTAACAAAGGGGAACTCCAGATTCCGGCCCCCCTATGTGAATTGGTAACGGAGTACATTGTAAAAATTTGTAAAAAACACACAGACACAGTTGGATAATTCCTTTATTTAAAAACAAAATAAATAAATAAATAAATTCCAGCGATGTAATCCCGTCAATGTCCAACGTTGATCCATTCTCCAGCGATGCTGCAGTCTCCCCCCTTGTTAAAGGGGGCTTCCAGATTTCGATAAGCCCTCTGCCCGCAGACCCCCACAACCACCGGGCAAGGGTTGTGGGGATGAGGCCCTTGTCCTCATCAACATGGGGACAGCCTCCCCATGTTGAGGACATGTGGCCTGGTATGGTTCAGGAGGGGGGGCTCTCTCTCGTCCCCCCCTCTTTTCCTGCGGCCTGCCAGGTTGCATGCTCGGATAAGGGTCTGGTATGGATTTTTGGGAGGATCAAATGCAATTTTTTTTTCTTATTGGTGCGGGGTTCCCCTTAAAATCCATACCAGACCTGAAGGGTCTGGTATGGATTTTTTGGGGGGGACCCCATGCCATTTTTTTTTAAATTTTGTGCGGGGTTCCCCTTAATATCCATACCAAACCTGAAGGGCCTGATATGGAATTTGAAGGGACTCCCACATTTATTTATTTTTGGTTCGGGGTTCCCCTTAATATTCATACCAGACCCAAAGGGCCTGGTAATGGACTGTGGGGGGGACCCCTGCCGTTTTTTTCAATGACTTTGATCTGTATTGCCGGGGAGCCGACAATTCATTATAGCCGCGAGTGGTTTTAAATTACTTTTTTTTCCTTCAGAAATTGCATTTTGTGCAGGGACAATTCTAAACACGGGAAACATGCGTGACTTTACAGGCATACTTTAGACACCCCCCAGGTACGAAATTTGAAGGAATATTTCACTTTTATTGTTTCACTTAAAGCATTATTAAAATCACTGCTCCCGAAAAAACTGCAGTTTTTAAAACTTTTTTTTTGCATTGATACATGTCCCCTGGGGCATGAACCGGGTCCCCAAACACTTTTTATGACAAGAACTTGCATATTAGCCTTTAAAATTAGCACTTTAGATTTTTCATGTTCGTGTCCCATAGACTTTAACGGTGTTCGCGTGTTCGAACAAATTTTTTGCCTGTTCGCATGTTCTGGTGTGAACCAAACAGGGGGGTGTTCGGCTCATCCCTAGTCTCTGTAATTAGCACAGTAACACAATGGGGTTAAATTACTAAAACTGGAGAATGAAAAATCTGGTGCAGCTCTGAATAGAAAACCACAACTTCATCTTCTAGGTTTTTTGTCAAAGCTTAATTGGTTAAGTGGTGAAACAAAAGCTGTGGGGTTGATTTACTAAGGCCGGGTTCACACTGGGGCGACAAACGCTCCGACATTGGGAGCTCATGTCGCATGACGTGTGAAAATCAATGTTTCCCTATGGGAGCCGTCTTAACTGGTCCGACACATGTCGGTCCGACTTTGAAAATGCTCCCTGTACTACTTCGGTCCGACTTTGATCCAACTTCAGCCCATTGACTATCATTGAAGTCGGATCAAAGTCGGACCGCAGTCTTGCATGATCCGACTTTGGCATGCAACTTGTGCTGTGCTGCTCTTGAGGGGGAACTCCAGGCCAAATTTTAAATAAAAAACCGGCATGGGTTCCCCCTCCAGGAGCATACCAGGCCCTTGGGTCTGGTCTGGATTTGAAGGGGAACCCCTACGCCGAAAAAACGGCGTGGGGGTCCCCCCCAAGATCCAAACCAGACCCTTATCCGAGCACGCAACCTGGCAGGCCGCAGGGGAAGAGGGGGGGACGAGAGAGCGGCCCCCCCTCCCTCCTGAGCCGTACCAGGCCACATGCCCTCAACATGGGGGGGTGGCTGCTTCGGGGCAGGGGGGCGACCTGCGGCCCCCCCACCCCAAAGAACCCTGTCCCCATGTTGATGAGGACAGGGCCTCTTCCCGACAACCCTGGCCATTGGTTGTCGGGGTATGCGGGCGGGGGGCTTATCGGAATCCGGGAGCCCCCTTTAATAAGGGGGCCCCCAGATCCCGGCCCCCCACCCTATGTGAATGAGTATGGGGTACATTGTATCCCTACCCATTCACCTGGTGGAAAAAAATGGCAATAAAAACACAACACAGCTTTTTAAATTAATTTATTGCACAGCTCCGGGGTCTCCGCGCTCCCTGGTTCTTTCTTCTGCTGGGCCTCCGCTATCTTCTTGCAGCTCTTTTGCTAGCGGGCCCGGTCTTCCCGTCGCCTTCTTCTTCTCCCGCTCTCCGGCTCTTCTCTCGCTCTCCGGTTCTTTCTTCCGCCGGCCCCTCCACTATCTTCTTCCAGCTCTTTTGCTAGTGGAGGGGCCGGTCTTCCCGTCGCCGTCTTCTTCTCTCTTCTCCTCCTCGATGTTGACGCGTCGCTTCCTCCCGCTGTAATACTGGCTGTTCGCTCCGCTCCGCATTAATATAGGCTTCTCATGACGTCACAGTCACATGCTCCGGGTGGCCCCGGAGCATGTGACTGTGACGTCATGGGAGCATGTGACTGTGACGTCACGAGAAGCCTATATTAATGCGGAGTGGAGCGAACAGCCAGTATTACAGCGGGAGGAAGCGACGCATCAACATCGAGGAGGAGAAGAGAGAAGAAGATGGCGACGGCGACTGGAAGACCGGCCCCTCCACTAGCAAAAGAGCTGGAAGAAGATAGTGGAGGGGCCGGCGGAAGAAAGAACCAGAGAGCGAGAGAAGAACCGGAGATCGGGAGAAGAAGAAGGCGACGGGAAGACCGGGACCCGCTAGCAAAAGAGCTGCAAGAAGATAGCGGAGGCCCGGCAGAAGAAAGAACCAGGGAGCGCGGAGACCCCGGAGCTGTGCAATAAATTAATTTAAAAAGCTGTGTTGTGTTTTTATTGCCATTTTTTCCACCAGGTGAATGGGTAGGGGTAAAATGTACCCCATACTCATTCACATAGGGTGGGGGGCCGGGATCTGGGGGCCCCCTTATTAAAGGGGGCTCCCGGATTCCGATAAGCCCCCCGCCCGCATACCCCGACAACCAACGGCCAGGGTTGTCGGGAAAAGGCCCTGTCCTCATAAACATGGGGACAGGGTGCTTTGGGGTGGGGGGGGCGCAGGTTGCCCCCTGCCCTGAAGCACCCACCCCCCCATGTTGAGGGCATGCGGCCTGGTACGGTTCAGGAGGGAGGGGGGGCCGCTCTCTCGTCCCCCCCTCTTCCCCTGCGGCCTGCCAGGTTGCGTGCTCGGATAAGGGTCTGGTTTGGATCTTGGGGGGGACCCCCAAACCGCTTTTTCAGCGTAGGGGTTCCCCTTCAAATCCAGACCAGACCCAAGGGCCTGGTATGTTCCTGGAGGGGGAACCCATGCCGGTTTTTTATTTAAAATTTGGCCTGGAGTTCCCCCTCAAGATTCATACCAAACACAGTGCCTGCTATTGGCGGGGATCCAAGTCGGATCCCCGTTCATTGAAAGTTGGAAATATGTTGGCTTCATGTCGCAGGGCAAAGTCGGATCCAAAGTAGGACGGCTGTCGTGTCGCACTAGTGTGAACCCAGCCTAAAACTGGAGAGTGCAAAATCTGGTGCACCTGTGCATGGTAGCCAATCGGCTTCTAACTTCAGCTTGTTCAATTAAGCTTTAACAACAAATCCTGGAAGCTGATGGGTTTCTTTGCAGAGCTGCGCCTGATTTTGCACTCTCCAGTTTTAGTAAATCAACCCCAGTGTGTTTTCCATCCCTGGGTGAGCCAAATCCTCTGTCATTTGTGTCTTACATGCTCCAGTGAAATGCATCCCCCAAGACACTGCAAATCACAATGGGAAGGTTCCAACAACAGAGGCAGTGCTCTCTACGTTATATATCAAAATATATACTGTATATTTTATGTAACTGCTGTATTTATATAGAATCTTTTGTAACAGTGGCATCTGATAGTTAGGGTGGGGATTATAGGAGTCTGAGTAAGGCAGTGCTAAGGTCAATTATTTCAAGGGGAGCAGATTACCGGTATTTTCCGGTTAAGATAAGCATAAGTTAATAGCAATGGTGATGACACACAATACATTCAATTTGATATTACACAATGGAGGCCTTCTTTCCTAGTGTATATTAGAAGGAATAATTTTGTGACATTGTGGATGGCAATGAGACCTGTGAGGAGAATGCTGTGAAATATCTGCAACAATCACTTTTGACCATACACACAGTAAGGGCCAATTCACACTATGTGCAGTCATCTGTGTTTTTCCTCATGGAAAAATGCAGGCAACTACAATGACACACAGAAAACAATAGATTTCTGTGTGTTATGTTCACACCAGATTGTAATGTTACACTGCGTTCCAGAGCAGTGTGATATTATGCAACATGTGTACATAATATTGCATCACTGTGCATGGTCCTGCATGAATGAAGTGTCACTTTGTACACTTCATATAAAGCTCTGTTAAAAAAAGGGAGCTGTGTGATCTGATAAAACATGCAATCCCCCTCCCCTGTACAGCTCTGCAGCCCAAAACGATGTGCAGACAGCAGTGGTTTTGGCTGACCATGGGCCCTAAATGGTCAATATAATCTGGTGACTTCTTCATAGTGCTGTATTACTGAATCTTCTCCAGATATTTTCAAATAGAAACTGTAATAGAATTAAAGTGGTTGGTAAATCCTTACATATACCTAGTAAAGTGACTAGCCTCAGATGATACTAAAAGATGTAACAAATCCTCCTACATAAGCTGTACCTGTTTATCTGACACCCTCTCTCCTTTACAGCCTTTCAAAGTACAGATTTTACACAGCATTTCCCGGTTCAAGCAGGCAGGGGTGGGGATACAAGGTCACACATTGCACAGTATAGAACAGGGAACTGATTGTAATCTGAAACCACAATGGAGGGAATGGACACACCCCCTTAGACACAGTCTCATAGGGAAACATGCACAGCTGATACTGTCAATTACCTGCTGTGTGCTGGAGAGGGGAATTGACTGGTGTTGACATAGACTGTCAGAAGTAACTCATGCAGATAGTAGCAAATGATGTACACTATATTACTAAAAGTATTGGGACACCTACCTTTACACGAACATGAACTTTAATGGCATCCCAGTCTTAGTCCATAGGGTTCAATATTAAGTTGGGCCACCCTTTTGCAGCTATAACAGTTTCAACTCTTATGGGAAGCTTTGTCCACAAGGTTTAGGAGTGTGTCTATGGGAATGTTTGACCATTCTTCCAGAAGCGCATATGTGAGGTCAGGCACTAATGTGGATGAGAAGGCCTGGCTTTTAATCTCCGCTCTAATTCACCCCAAAGGTGTTTTATTGGGTTCAGGTCAGGACTCTGTTTCCCAGCCAATCAAGATCCTCCACCCCAAAATCGCTCATCCATGTCTTTATGGATCTTGCCTTGTGCACTGGCCAAAATCATTTGGTGGAGGGGGGATTATGGTGTGGGGTTGTTTTTCAGGGGTTGGTCTTGGTCTCTTAGTTCCAGTAAAGGTAACACTTAAAGTGTCAGCATACTAAGACATTTTGGACAATTTCATGCTCCTAACTTTGTGGGAGCAGTTTGGGGATTGCCCCTTCCTGTTCCAAAATGACTGCGTACCAGTGTACAAAGCAAGGTCCATAAAGACATGGATGAGCGAGTTTCCCATGCCCTTTGGCTCCCATACCCCTTGGCTCCCTAAGTGAGTTTCCCATGTCCCTTGGCTCCCTAAGGAAAGTTGAGGTTTGTCCGAGCTTACCCCTCCGAGAGTCACTCATGCTCTGAACTGGTGGGACGTCCTTAACAGTCAGGGACAGTTGGCAGTTTCCCAATGGAGACCTGGCGATACCGACAACTCCAACATTTCATTTGGAGTCTGCCCCAGGCCATCCACTCTCCCACCTCGGAGACCCTGTCGAGAAGCTATGTATGTCAACCTTGTCGATTCCTCATTCCATTTCCCTGCTATGTGGAATGTTGCAGTCGCTGGAGATGATGCGGAGACCCGCCTACATAGGGGAGTGGGAGAGAGACCTGCAGCATAAGTTTTCAGAGGCCCACTCAACCACCTGTACCGCCTTACCAACTCTAGCTCGGGAGACACAAAAATGCAGGAAAATGGTTATAAAACATGAACCCGTTGGTATAGGGTCCCTTCCAAGTTGGCTCAGATTTTCCCTACTGCATCGGATGCCTGTTGGAGGGAATGTGGACATAGGGGAACATACCTACACATTTAGTGGGAATGCCCCAAGCTTCAGCCTTATTGGCAAGTAGACATGTGCATTCGTTTTCGTCCGAATGCATTTTCGGCCGAATTTCAGGCATTTTCGTTATCGTTTTAACAAACGAAAACGAAAGCACAGAATCCGAAAACCGAAAGATCCAACATAAACAAATGCTTTATTTTTGTTTTCGTTGCGACAACAGTTCGATATAGATAGGAGATTTGACGTGACGCTGACAATAACAATCTGTGTCTATCGAAACTGTGGTCGAATGTGCCTAACCTTAACTCTATTAGTCCAAGATTATTTTACATAGAGAGAAAAGATTCGACATAGAGAGAAAAGATTTGACATTATAGAGAGAAAAGATTCGAAATTATAGAGAGAAAAGACTCGACATAGAGAGAAAAGATCGCTGCTGGAATTGAGTGGGGGAAGTAAAATAAAAATTATGATGATGATGAATGTTATTGGCTGATTGTAACCAAAGAGGAGGAGCAGTAAAATAGCTAGAACTAACTTGACAATTCAACATGAACGACGAAGATTCGACAAAGCAACCAAAAACATACAAACGTCGAATCTGTCATTGAAGGCTTATGGTGTCTGTCGAAAGTTAGAAGATTAGACGGTGCAGCTAAACTGTACGACGCTGCAATCGTACATTTCCGGTCAAATGCATTCGCCCATAGGCTATAGAAGAATTCTAATGTTGTTTGACTAGTAATAGTAATTAATAAATATAATTATTACTAGTCATGCAACATTAGAATTCTACTATAGCTTGTAGGCGGAACATTCGACCGGAAATGTATGATTGCAGCGTCGTACAGTTTCGCTGCTCATTCGAATCTTCTTTGAACACCATAAGCCTTCAATGACAGATTCGACCTTAATTAATTCTGATTTTCGGACGAATGCAATTTCTAACGAAAAACAAAATAAATAAAAACGAATTTCGGGAGTAACTAAATAAATGTATTTTTCGGACGAAAACGAAATTCCGAAACAAAATATTTCAGTGTGCACATGTCTATTGGCAAGACATCCGATCCCAGATCAAAGAAATCCTAGACATAATTTGCCTGATTCCCCATTTAAATTTTGCTTCACGTCCCATCCATCCCTCTTAGCCATTATCGTAAGTCTGTACTACCGCATCTTTTAAATGCAGCCAGGAGATTGATCCCAGTTCTTTGGAAAAAAAAACAGATGCCTAGCCGGGCTGATTCTAGTGAATGAAATCATGGCTGCAGACGAATGGATGGCGACCTGCAAAGATCGTTATGATAAATTTTATGGTATATGGGCTACCTAGATAAATCATACTAATAAGGCTGTCTCAAACTCACTAACAGATCATCCTCATCAGACCTTGGCATCAGGCACGGTCGGGGAGCGGATTGTATCCTGGCCCTTATGTCTTGCTTAAAAAAATCTTGCCTTTTACACCTAGTTTAACCTGTTAAGCCATGTTGTATTGCAATATGTTACAAAGTGCTGTTACTGTTCCTCTTTCTTTCCTTTCCTCATGCCCTTCCCTCCCTTCCCGTTCTTACCTCTTCCAACCCTCTTACCCACTCTTTTCCTGAACATGTTTGAATTTATGCCCCAGCATAAGCTTTAATATATGTAGGGGGATATGAGACTTTAATTTGTGATTATGTTCATCTGATATAACATAATACAGATGAATCCTCTGTCTCACGACCCATCATCTGGATAATCTCATACTCGTACTGCCGGTACCTACTCAGATCTGTATATTATCATATTTGGTTCATGAGTCTTTTTTTTTTTGTTTGTATATCAATATTTTTTTCCATATGATGCGCCCTCTACCATAGGTAGGTGTTAGAGGTGAGGATTTTTTGGTGGTAGCTTCCAGGCAGGTAAATTTAGGCAGGCCTATGCTGCATGCTAGGCCTGCTTGTTTTGATCTGGGGGGCAGGGAGTGGTTAGTGTAGCAGTGGGTGTGACCACCTGTCCTTCAGTTCTTTGGCGCCTCTCCTGCTTCCAGGGAGAATGTTCTGGAAGAGGGGCAGGGCTGAGAATTGGAGTGACAGGGAGCTCATGTGAGGAGCCCTGACCAATCCCACATTGGAATTGGCAGGGGGCAGCCCTCCTACTTAAGCTCAGGTCCAGCCCACTGAAGGGCAGTTGTCGGCTGGGTGAAGTGAAGAATGGAGTGTTAGACTGCAGCAGGAGGCCCACCCCCATCTGGAGGGGTGCATGCCTCGGCGGAGGAAGCCTCTCTCCTTACACGGTCATGGAGGAGGTGTTCTGGAACAGAGGAGCTGAAGAAGCAGTCGGTAAGCATGTCTGGGTAAATTCTTCCCCAAGGACTCAGGGCACGAGAAGGTCGGTGAGTGAGGCACAGTGGATATCTGGAAGAGGCATGCCAGGGGAGCTGGGTGCAAGGCCAGAGGAGAGACTTGGGGTTTTGTGTCAAATTGATGTGGCCTGCGAGCACAGGATTTGAAAGTCGGGCTAGCTGGGATCAGTAGTCCACCAACTATCCAATGCTGTTAAACAACTAGGCCGCCAAGAAGGGGTACTGCAGGCCCCTGGCCTATCAGAAATCAGCAAAGTTCAGCATCCATCAGGGATTGTTCAGAGTGACCCCTGCTGTAGTGTAAAGATGATGGGGCGGATAGACTAGCATTGTACAGTAAAGTTTGTGCAGGAGGAGAAGAGTCCTGGGAGTAAAAGTCTGCAGGAGTTTGTACAGAGTAGGAGTAACAGTCTACAGGAGTTTGTGCAGAGGAGAATTAAAGTTGAGACTGTAAATGTTAGAGTCCATCATTTGTTCAAAGTGCAACTGACGCAAATATTCTTTAAAGCGGAGCTCCGCCGAAAAAAAAATATTAAAAGCCAGCAGCTACAAATACTGCAGCTGCTGACTTTTAATATTAGGACACTTACCTGTCCTGGAGTCTAGCGACATCGGCAGCAGAAGATGAGCAATTGCTCATCACTCTGCTGCCCCCACCGCCTTCCTCGGTGAGGGAACCAGGAAGTGAAGCCTTGCGGCTTCACTGCCCGGTTCCCTACGGTGCATGCGTGAGTCACGCTGCACCGTTCTCACTGGTCCCCATTGTGTTCTGGGAGCCGAGTGTTTCGGATATTCTGCGGGAATTGACTTACTACCCGCAGAATACCCGCAGTGAGGACACCCGGAAGTGGGTGCAAATACCTGTCTTAGACACCCCCCTCCCCCCCCTGAATGCCAAATGTGACACCGGAGGGGGGGTTATGATGAGCGGAAGTTCCACTTTAGGGTGGAGCTCCGCTTTAATACTGATGGCAAAAGTGATCTGTTCTTTGGGCATCCGATACCCCTTCCCCAACCAAGTTATATCCCCCAAATAAATAAAAACAAAACAAAAGCAAATGACTGTTCATTGTCTACTGAAGAGGGATGTATGAAGGTCTGGCAGAAGGGTGAACATGGTGGATGTTAGTAACTAGTAGCAACCATCCGCTACGCATAAATAAAGATTACATTTAAAAAAAAAAAAAATATAAAAAACCTTCTGACTTTACAATCCCTTTAAGAGAACACAAATAGCCTATTGCACTTGAATATAATGATTGTGTATTATCTTATAGATAATAAGCTCAGCAGCTTAGCATAAGATATAAATAGGAGTAAAGAATTTTCTAAAAATGGAAGTGTAGCGGGGTCCCCTTTAAGACTCTCGGGACTACCTTGCCCAGAATCATTTTCGGCATGTTTCCTCCCCAGAGACTCATGGGAGGGGTTATAAAAGGAGGAGGCGAGGCTGGGCTCGGCCTCTTTGGGAAACGAAACTTCAGTGACTGATCCTCCTGTGCGGATGTGCCGGAGTGCAAGGCCTGAAGCCTGAGGCCTTGCGCAGCACCAAAGAGCCTTCCACCCCACTGCGAGCCTGGGTGGCATCTGACTTCGCTTGTCTACAACCTTGGTTGGATCGGGGACCCGATCGCTGGAGACACTGTGTGTGTGAGGACACAGTCGGTGGAAGTTCCCGGACTGGGATCGCGTCCGGAGGGGTGAGCGAGCGTATGCTCAGACCATATACTGATGTTGCTAATGTGCCTATAGACTGCCGTGGCCCACAAGTTTATATCTGATACTCTCACTGGAGATCCATATCAGAGCGGAACTTAGAGTTCATGAAGTAAAGTGTTTATTTCATCACAACCTTCCCACTGGATTACAAATGGTATTCTGTTAATGTGCACCACCTTTAAAGAATTGCCGGTGAAGAAACCATCATCCCCTATAGACTGAGTTTTATATATCTGAGCCAGGCCTGGCCAGCTAGTTAGTTCATTTAGGTACTGCGCCACAGGGCGCCTCGTTAACGGTCGCCCACGCGGCACACCTTTACTGTTCTTCTATTGCATAGTATGTTTATTGTTGCAGGGATCTGCAACCTATTACCTGTAAACTGTTACCATTGTTAATCTTTCTTCACCATAAGCCTAAAGTAAATTTGATACCCCTTTCATTATTGCCTTGGTGTCTGAGTTTACTCATACAGTATAAGAATTTTATTGCTGCCATAACTAACTGTGCCAGTAGGGGGTCGAGTACATTGCCGGGGGTTGGCGGAGCTGTTTTCAGGGCCCAAACGAAATCTGCGGCCTTCTTAGTTGAAGGTATCGCTACACGTGGGGGTTCTCGTCCGGGATCCTGATACAGCAATTAAACGCCAGAGGTGCCGTCATGGACCCGCAAGGAATAAGAGCTTGGTGCGAAGTGGCTAAGACAGACCCAAGCCAGTCAGTGGTCATCAACCTACCAGGGGAGGAATGATCAATTGAAACGATGGAGGAGTTAATGAAGTCAATGACCCCAGATCACACACCGTGGGTGAAGGGAAAAAAGTCAGACCCAGACATCTCATACCAGTATGCACTAGTGGAATACTTGGACGGGATGCCAGAGGCTTGTAAGCGCAACTGTGTACAGACGCCAGATAATAGATCCTATAGGTTGGAGCACGCAATTAAGAAGGAGCCATCAACGACGGGATCACCGCAGGCTGCGGCCCGTACCCCACCTTAAAGAGGAGATAGGGCGACGCCTCCGGTGGTGCCTGCACCTGTCACTGCTATATCACCAGAACTGATAACTGCAATAGGGGATCTGCTAACCAAGTGTCAGAAGACAAGCGCGGTGCATGTAGAGACTAGCTACCGGAGACTAAAGACATTCTCAGGGAAGCTCCCTGTCCCTGCAGGGGAAGAAGATTTTGACACCTGGGTGGAGCAGGCATTGCAGGCAGTAGAGGCATGGGAGGTGCCTGAAGTGCAGAAGAGGCAACGAGTGATAGAAAGCCTTAAAGGCGCAGCAGCAGAAGCAGTAAAAAGTTTTCGGTTTGGGAAAAAAGATTGCACGGCTCAAGACTGTCTAGCCATGCTACAGGAAGAGTTTGGTCAATTGGAAAAGGTGACAGAGATGGTCTACCAATTTGAACATACTTTCCAACAACCGAAGGAGAAACTTTCAGAGTATGTTAGAAGAGTGAACAGGTTGCTGTGCAAGATTGTGTTAAAGAAGGGAATGAAGCCCCAAGATACAGATGCGGCAAGAATGAAACAAGTTTTAAAGGGAGCATTACGCTCGGATCCAGTCTGGCTGCACCTGAAGACCTCGGGAGGAGGAATGTTACTGACTTATGCTGACTTGATAAAAATCATCAGAGATGAGGAGGCGCTACAACAGGACCAGCAAATGATTAAGGCAAATGTTGTACCCGCACAGGTGCTAGTCAATCCAGTGATGACCCCTGAAAGAGACTCAGAGGTAGACACTCTAAAATCACAAATGTCCAAGGTGTTAGAGATGTTGACCTCTCTGATGGCAAAAGACACAGAGGGTCCCAAGAGAGAAGTACCAAGGAAGGAATTATTCCCAATTGCCTCAGCACCCGCATCTTTACAAGAATGGGGAGATATAGTCTGCTTTAACTGTGGAGGAATTGGCCATATTGCAGCTACATGTTCCAGTCCCAAGAAGAAGAAACCAGACAACCGCAAGCCGGCGGGAAACTCCAGAGGGCCCCGGTGAAGGAGTCAACCGGGTGCCCATCACTTTCAGTGAGCTCCAAGCTGAATGCGAAGCAAAAGAAAAGAGGAGATAAAACACCTCAGAGGAAACGCAACATTCCTCAACAGAGATACACCCCAGTAAAAGGGGGCAAGACCCCTCAGAAGGGACACAGCACTCCCCAGAGGGGGTGCACACCTAAGAAGAATAATAGTATCCCTCAGCAAGTCCGTACACCCATTGACAGGAGGGAAATAAATGCATACCAGGCTCAAGAAAGATTAAAGTCCAAAGGGAATTGGATGAGAGAGAGTCCGAAAGGAAAGGGTCAGAAGAAGGCGACCCCTGCCAGGCCATATCCGGAGAAGCTGGTAGGCCCATCTCCTATAGTGCCCATTCAAGTGGAGGGAGTCAACACCAGAGCCATCTTGGATACTGGGGCACAAGTGACCCTGTTATACTGAGATTTCTACGATAAGCACTTGAGTCACCTGCCCATCCAGAAGATAGAGGGACTAGAGATATGTGGGATTGGATCCCAGAATTTCCCCTACGATGGCTATCTGCCTGTCAAGATGATCTTTGACCCATCTGTGGCTGGAAAAGCCGAAGTGTTTGACACCCTGACGGTTGTGTGCCCTCGGCCGCCAGGAGCCAACAAGAGTTCCCTTATAATAGGGACGAACACGGACCTGGTCCAAAGACTTCTGACCCCTCTAATGAAAGAGAAGGGGTCAGCGGCCACCAAGATCCACCCCATGCTGAAGACGGCTTACCAACGGCTGGTTCTAGAGCAGAAGACCCCTGGAGAGGGGATAGGGAAGGTGTGGAGACTTGGAAGAGAAGGGATAGTGTTGCAGCCTGGCGAAGTAACCTGACTCAGAGCCACTGTGAAGCTTACTTGGGAACAGCCTGGACCCTTTGTCATGTTGGAATCCGACCCAAGGGAAGAGTCCCCCGGTCTGGAAGTGATACCAGAAGTGATTCCGCTGAAGGCCCTGAAGAAGGCCCATTGTAGAGTTCCAGTGAGTGTTAGGAACAATACAGATGGCCCCATGGAAATCCCAGCCAGGATGCTGCTGGGCCAGGTGAGCCCTGCTGCCCCTGTCAACTTGTCAGAAGTAAAGGGGGCGGGTGAAGGAGGAGATGCTTGGGAGAAGCTATCCATGGAAAATCCGAATCTGCCCAGGGCTTGGAAGGAGAGAGCCAAGGCCCAGTTGACCAGATGGGAGAAGATCTTCTCCAAAGATGAGTTCGATGTGGGGTGTGCAAGGAGTGCCACCCATCGGATCCACCTCCAAGAAGATAAGCCCTTCAGAGAGAGGGTCAGGCGGGTCCCACTAGCGGATCTGGAGGATCTAAGGGAACAACTTGCAGAACTCAGAAGGACTGGTGTGATACGGGAGTCTAGAAGCCCCTATGTCTCCCCGATAGTGGTGGTCAGGAAGAAGAATGGATCGTTGAGGCTCTGTATCGACTACAGGACTCTTAACAGGAGAACCATACCCGACCAGTACACCACTCCGAGGATAGAGGATGCCCTACAGAGCTTGTCTGGAGCCAAGTGGTTCAGCGTTATGGATCTCAAGAGTGGGTACTATCAGATCCCTATGCACCCAGAAGACAAGGAGAAGACAGCTTTCATAACCCCAGTGGGGTTCTTTGAATTCGACCGGATGCCCCAAGGTCTGTCTGGAGCCCCAGCTACTTTCCAATGTCTCATGCAGAAGACTGTAGGAGACATGAACCTAATTGAAGTCCTTGTATACCTGGACAATGTCATTGTCTTTGGAAGAACCCTGGAGGAACACGAGGAGAGGCTGGAAAAAGTCTTGAGGAGACTCAGTGAGGAGGGACTCAAACTTTCGCCTGAGAAGTGTCGGTTCTACCAGTCTTCTGTGAACTACCTGGGGCACATAGTGTCTGAAGAAGGGGTGGCCACAGACCATGAGAAATTGGAGGCAGTTACCTCCTGGCCACGACCCACCACAGTAACAGAACTCAGATGCTTCTTAGGGTTCTGCTCCTATTACAGGAGGTTTGTGGAGGGATTCGCCCGAATTGCTAGACCATTGAATGAACTGCTCAAGACTGAGGGAGAGGAGGATGACTCAGGGCCCAGGAAGCCGGGAGAGTCCATCAGAGATCAGTGGAACCAGAAATGTGAAGAGGCCTTCCAGGCATTGAAGAAGAGCCTAACCACTGCTCCAGTCTTGGCCTACGCAGACCCAACCAAATCCTATGAACTACACGTAGATGCTAGTCATGACGGTCTGGGAGGAGTACTTTATCAAGAACACGAATGGCAACTACGGCCTGTTGCCTACGTGAGCAGGAGCCTGACCCCCTCTGAGAAAAACTACCCCACTCACAAGCTGGAGTTCCTGGCCCTTAAGTGGGCGGTAGTAGACAAGCTCAAAGACTACCTGTATGGGGCGGAGTTCACTGTGAAGACCGACAACAACCTCCTGACCTACCTATTCACTACAGCAAAGCTGGACGCCACTGGACACAGGTGGCTGGCCGCATTGTCTGGATTCAATTTCCGCCTGAAGTACAGGCCAGGGATTGGGAATCGAGATGCAGACGCTTTGTCCAGAAGATCTCATGGTCCCACCCATGACTTGGAAGACTGGACTCAAGTGGCACCAGACGGGGTGCGGGCCCTATGTCAAGGGGCTGAATTGCAAGCCAGAGGGGGCTCAAGGGCGGAAGAAATAGGAGTTACCATGGTAGGAGTCCCCAAACAATACTGTGGAGTAACTCAACTGGAGGAAGACCATCTGCCAAAGCTGTCCAAGAAGGAGCTAAGATGTGACCAATTAGAAGACCCCATGGGGAAATTGGTTCTGGAAGCCCTGGAGAATCAGGACCCAAACAGACTTCTGAGTCACTCCTCAAAGGAAGCTCGCCTGTTGAGGAAAGAGTGGGACAGGTTACAGGTGCATCAGGGAGTGGTCTACCGAAGGGGCCCCTCTGATGACCTGGAAGATAAATGGCAATTGTTTCTTCCGGAAAAATACAGAGAGACTGTTCTGATTGCCCTACATGACAATCATGGCCACTTAGGGGCGGAAAGGACCTTTCAACTTGTCAGAAGTCGGTTCTATTGGCCCTGTATGAGGGCAGAAGTGGAAGAGTACTGCCATTCGTGTGCACTCTGCATCCAGAGGAAGACTTTACCCCATCAAGCTGCCCCAATGGGCCATCTACAAAGTCAAGGCCCAATGGATCTGGTATGCATTGATTTCCTCTGCCTCGAACCCGATCTGAGTGGACAAGGAAATGTTCTGGTGATAACCGATCATTTCACCCAGTATGCCCAAGTTTTCCCAACCAAAGACCAGAAGGCTTCCACAGTAGCCAAGGTACTTATGGAGAAGTATTTTGTCCATTATGGGCTGCCCCAGCGACTTCATTCAGATCAAGGAAGGGACTTTGAGAGTCGACTGATTCGGAAACTCCTGGATTCGTTGGGAATCAAGAAGACTCGAACTACACCTTACCACCCACAGGGGGATGCTCAGCCAGAGAGGTTTAATCGAACCTTGCTCAACATGTTGGGAACTCTGGAAAGTGAGAAGAAACAACATTGGAGCAAACACATAGCAGCTATAGTACATGCTTACAACTGCACCACCAGTGATGCTACAGGCTACTCCCCATATCGACTCATGTTTGGGAGAGAAGCAAGACTACCTGTAGACTTGGCCTTTGGCACCTCTTTAGACCATTCCTCAGCCACATCCCACAAAGGATATGTGGACAGGCTCAGACACAGCCTGAAAGTAGCCTATGAACAAGCTCAAGCGGCCTCAGATCAAAGGGGAGCTCGAAACAAAAGAAACTTCGACTTGAAGGTCCGTGGTACAAGACCTACAGCCCGGGGACCGAGTACTGCTACGCAATCTGGGGGTCCCTGGAAAACACAAACTTGCAGACAGATGGAGATCTGAACCCTATGTCATCTGTAGGAAGTTGCCGGGCCTACCTGTCCACAAGTTGAAGCCGGAAGGAAAGGTAGGCCCACTGAAGACGTGGCATCAAAACCACCTGCTCCCACTTGCTGAAGCAGTCAGGATACCTCCAGTGAGAGACTCCCCTGAACCAGTGTCTATTCTGGATACCCCCAGGCCAAACACTCGGTCCCAGACCTCTCGGACTGAAGATATAGAAGCTTCTGAACTCAGTGGAGATGAAGAAAGAGAGCTTGACTGGCTGTGGCCTTCCCCAACTCGAGGGACTTCTGCTATAGATCTTCCAACTACTGAAGACACTACAGATACACAACTGAGTGCAGAAGCCGTTGAGTTCATCCCATGTAGTCCTTCATTTGATTACTGGGAAGATGCCCGTGATGTTTACCCTGAACAGGACCCTAGAGACTCTATGGATCCCTCGGCTCCTGAAGCAGATGTTACAGAGCCTGCCGTGTTGCCTGAGCCTGTTACAGAAGAAGAGCATGTGGCGCCAGAGCCAGAAACCCCAAGGGAACAAAGGGCTCGCAGAGTCATAAGGCCTCCCAGAAAATTTACCTACCCACAAATAAGGAAGAGCTCAGAAGATTCTGTGATCACTGCTAGGAGGAGTGTAGAGAATCCGGACCCCTCCACTGCACATTTGGTGGAGGGAAACCCCCACTCACTCTCTGGCACAGTTAGGCAGGTCACTCAGGATAGTATGACCTGTGGCAAAGGGAATCCAACCCCTCGGTTTTGGTGGGAATTCCCTATGCCAACCTCTTATGCAAAGTTGTCTGGGGTTGTACGCAGTGTATGCTAAGGTTTCTTTGGGGACCAAAGAATTTAAGTGGGGGGAGTGTGTAGCGGGGTCCCCTTTAAGACTTTCGGGACTACCTTGCCCAGAATCCTTTTCGGCATGTTTCCACCCCAGAGACTCATGGGAGGGGTTATAAAAGGAGGAGGCGAGGCTGGGCTCGGCCTCTTTGGGACACGAGTCTTCAGTGACTGATCCTCCTGTGCGGATGTGCCGGAGTGCAAGGCCTGAAGCCTGAGGCCTTGCGCAGCACCAAAGAGCCTTCCACCCCACTGCGAGCCTGGGTGGCATCTGACTTCGCTTGTCTACAACCTTGGTTGGATCGGGGACCCGATCGCTGGAGACACTGTGTGTGGGAGGACACAGTCGGTGGAAGTTCCCGGACTGGGATCGCGTCCGGAGGGGTGAGTGAGCGTATGCTCAGACCATATACTGTTGTTGCTAATGTGCCTATAGACTGCCGTGGCCCACAAGTTTATATCTGATACTCTCACTGGAGATCCATATCAGAGCGGAACTTAGAGTTCATGAAGTAAAGTGTTTATTTCATCACAACCTTCCCACTGGATTACAAATGGTATTCTGTTAATGTGCACCACCTTTAAAGAATTGCCGGTGAAGAAACCATCATCCCCTATAGACTGAGTTTTATATATCTGAGCCAGGCCTGGCCAGCTAGTTAGTTCATTTAGGTACTGCGCCACAGGGCGCCTCGTTAACGGTCGCCCACACGGCGCACCTTTACTGTTCCTCTATTGCATAGTATGTTTATTGTTGCAGGGATCTGCAACCTATTACCTGTAAACTGTTACCATTGTTAATCTTTCTTCACCATAAGCTTAAAGTAAATTTGATACCCCTTTCATTATTGCCTTGGTGTCTGAGTTTACTCATACAGTATAAGAATTTTATTGCTGCCATAACTAACTGTGCCAATAGGGGGTCGAGTACATTGCCGGGGGTTGGCGGAGCTGTTTTCAGGGCCCAAACTAAATCTGCGGCCTTCTTAGTTGAAGGTATCGCTACAGAAGCATAGAACATTACTGTATCAGTGCACTGAAGAATGCATTTTCTCTGAATATTAGAGCTTCCTATAGGTAACAGTGATCCTATTGAAGTGACTGGATTCCTTCTTAATAAAACTGATGATCACAGCACTCACCTTGAATGCTGCACATGATGATCACCTAGCTAGGAAGTTTGGGTCTTTGATCTGGGAGGAAAGACAAAGCTGAAAATTTCAAAAACCTGACAATATTATGAAGGTTAACTTTAGTCCTTAGAGAAACAGGTAGTTAAGAGTTAATACTAAAAGATGAGGAAAAAAGAAACCACGGGCAGTAATGCAGGAAAAAAAAAGAAAATGAATGATGACAGTTTTATCAATTGTCAGACTCTGTACTACCGTGTACAGAAAACGCAAGCAATTTACTGAATCTTGAACACAAAAGCTTGTACTATCTGCACAATGACCAAGCAATGATAGCTTTTTATTTTGCTTGTGCCTTCCCCCCACTTTTTTCTGAGCCAATGCTTTTATGATTTTTTTTTTTTTCCTCCCTCGTCTTTCTTTATGAAGAAAAGTAGCCAGAATCAATAAAATGTTCCCCCCTCTAATGTCTATAACAAAACCCACATAGGATCGACGCCCTATTCAGTTGGAAAAGCAGTCCAATTATGCCAACTGTCAATTTTGGGGTCATGGATCAAGAAAATACAAAGAGAATGAAGCATTTAGACTGAAGAATTCTAGGAAAGTCAGATGATTCCCTCTGGTTTAGAATTGCTGGAATATAAACTGCTTTGTAATTATAAGGCACATAGAATATCAACAATTTTCCTTGCTTTCCCACATATACAGCCAAATATACAATGGATCTGTTTCTGTATTTAAATGAATACATATCAGTAATATAGGCACGCGCTGGCTTTGCATATTTAGCATTCCATATTTTTTCTGCGTTAGCGTTATGGTCTCCAGTTGATTGATCAGTGGGGTGCTTTAGCAATTGAATGCATTAGCAATGATTTTCTATATTTATCAGAGTCCTGATGACAAACATTATTAACAACAGATAGGACACTTGGTAGATAACCTTACTTATTACAGAGGTTACACTTGTTCAGCATTACTTGCACAGTTCATATTTTTTAACATTTATGTCTCTGTTCCACTAGGACAAGAAACATTGGTTCTGATCACTAAGACGGGGAAGATTCAAGCCGCAATAATTACTTGACATAGATTCAAAGCTTTCCCAACTTGCTGCTCTTCCTGTCCACGTTAGAGGGATTTCTCATTACTTCCTCTTTCTAGGACACCCTATACCTAGGGCAGGAAGAGAAAAAAATTTACATAATTTTTTACCAGAAACTGTTTGCAATGTAATTTATGTACTGATTCATTCAAGTTGCAATTACATTTATTTACCTTAACTCCTTCCCAATGAGTGGATGCATATATATTCTATAGTTGGTGGCGCAGATTAAGCAGGGAAAATCAAACAGGGCAGTTGTACAGACATTGATCAACTTGTATATAACCTCCCTACCCATACATGGATCAAAATTCAAGCAGTTCAGAAGGGACTGGCCAAATTTTGATGTATGGACAGGAAGGTTATACAGAAGTTCATCTACTGGTATTTTTCTACCAGTCAACATTTGTACAACCACCCTGGATGGCTGGCTTTAGAGTTTATGTTGTGTAGATTAGACTAGAAGGTGGGCCTAAGTAGTTTAGCAAAAGCCAGCTAAAAGGACTAACAACACATTACAGTCCAAAAATATGCTGCATGTTGTCAGCCCACAATAGTACTAACGTGTTGACTGCATTTCTGGCACATCACCAGATATTTTTCTGTATCTGTAGGGTTTTTAAAGCAATACAACCTTGGGACATGTGCATGTTTTGCAAAGATGTACTCCATATGTTTTTTCCCCCTGGCATACAATTTTAAGTGTTTTTGCTGCCTGGTTAATCAGTTCCAATAACTATGACTTAGGGATGATAGAATGTGCCAAAGTATAGTTGTCAGTGGGGTTTTATGAATCCCTCAAGGCTAAGTTCACCTTTGTTCACATTTTTTTTGTCTAAATTCCAGCTCCCCTATGTCAATATAGCATTAATGTACTTCTTTTGCAAAAAAAAAAACAACTTTCCATTTATTCTACACACGAATACCTCACTGTCCTCATGGCTGCCTTACTTCCTGGACAGACTATAGGTCATTACACAGGAAAGAGTTGACCAGCTGATATCATTAGCACACACTCTGCATCATCCACCCTCCGCTGGTCAACTTCTTCCTGTGTTATGACCTAAAGTCTGTCCAGGAAGTAAAGCAGAAGTAATGGAGACGTGTTGTCAAACAGCCATAAGGACAGTGAGGTGAGTGTGTAGAATAAATGGAAAGCTTTTTTTTAAATTTTTGCAAATGAAGTACATTAACACAGGGGAGCTGGAATTTAGAAAAAAAAAGTGGACAAAGTTGAACTTAGTCTTTAATATAAACTCTAGTGAGACCTATGGGGGTTGGAGCTTGACTATCGATTCTGGATATTTTCAAAGCTAATAGACTAGGGGTATAAAAAAGGCATTGGGAGTTGGACACTGATGTGGGGGACATATACCATTGCAAAATAAATAAATAAATACAATTTTAAAATACCATACAGCAGAGAAGTGATCGGTTATCCTTTTAAGCACATTCTATAGTGATGAGGATGACGTGTGTAGCGGGGTATAGTTTCACCCACAAGACTACAGTTCCCAGCACGCTTTGAGGCACCCAGGGTGCATTTCCCTGCGCAAGGACTGCTAGGGTGGACTTTAAAAGGGGAAGGAGGGGCCTCGTTCTTTCTCTTGGAACGCCGCCCTCCTTGCAAGAGGATCCCTGCACTCACCTGCTGCGCGTGCAAGGCCTGAAGCCTGGGCCTCGCACTTTGTTCCAGAGAGCCTTCCGTTCCACCGAGGAGCCTGCGGAGCATCCGATCCACCTGAGGTGCCACCATCTTCTGGAGGACCGAAGACCCAGTGCATCGTGGGCACTGTGAAGCCACTCACAGTAGCGGAGGAACCGGACCGGAATCGGTCCGGTCTGGGTGAGAGAGCGCCAGCTCAGAACCACATCTAAGTAACTTTGTTGCCTATTAACTTTGCTTAGGCCCACCATTGACCACAGCAGTGTTTCTCAACTCCAGTCCTCAAGGCGCCCCAACAGGTCATGTTTCATGATTTCCGTAAGATGAAGCAGCTGTGGTAATTACTAAGGCTGTGAAACTGATCAAATCACCTGTGCAAAATAATGGCAAGCCTGAAAACATGACCTGTTGGGGCGCCTTGAGGACTGGAGTTGAGAAACACTGGACCACAGTTATACTTTGGAGAGACTGTTTTGCTGAACTGAGTTTGTCAGTCTCTCCAGCTTTACCAAATTAGCGATCATCTGCTACCCTTATTGGATTACAGTTTGTTTCTTTATGTGCACCACCGAGAGTTGCTACCGAAGATTCTTCAACAAACTATACCCAAGTTATAGTCAGGCCTGACTGGGTAGTATAGGACATTGCTGGGCACCATTTTATGCTCACGAGGGAGGATAGCTGCAGCGGGGTTAATATATGTTCATTGCATTATTGAATGTCATACCCTTTTAATGTGTACACCTATATTGCAGGGATCTGCATAAAATATTGTATACAAATTACCTTTTATACTTTTACCTATAGTAAAAAGTTATAGTTAAGTAATTTGGTTGTGAGTGTCAATTACTGTGCTGGTATACAAAGGGGGTTGTACCGTATAATAGTATAGAGATAATACAGTTATACTACCCCTTCCCCTTTCCTAACTGTGCCACAAGAGGTTAGGGCCGTTTGCCTGGGGTTGACAGCGGTGCACTACAAGGCCCAAAACAAACAAGCAGCCCTCTTAAGTTGTGGGTATCGCTATACGTGGTAAAAACACTAATTTATTCAATAATATGCTAGGGAGATGACTTTAACCACTTCAAGACTGGACACTGTCATATTTTGAATGACAATTACTCAGTCATGCAACACTGTACCCAAATGAAAGAAAAGTTTTGGAATTTCTGCACTTCTTGAAATCTTTTATTATGTATCAAAAAACATCACAGTCTCCATAGGGATATCAAAAATGGAACATGTTTCACGCAAATAACAGCACTTCCTCAACCTATGCTTACAGATTTAATAGGTATGCAGTGACCGAGCGAGTGTTGTTACTAGAAGTTTGATTTCCTTACATCAGTTGTGGAAATGTATTTATAAATATATTTAAAGAGGAGCTCCAGCCCCCCCATCAAAAAATGTAAAGTCAGCAGCTACAAATACTGTAGCCGCTGACTTTTACTATTAGAGCACTTACCTGTCCAGGGATCAGACGGTGATCTTACCCAAGCCGATTCTTGAATCGGCTCTCTGGGGCTGACGCTGTCATCTTGGGTAAGGGAAACCAGCAGTGAAGCCTTGTGGCTTCAGAGCCAGTATCCTACTGCGCATGTGCGAATTGCGCTGTGCTTTCTCAATGGGCCGGCTGCAGCGAGGTCTGAACATCTGCTTGAGTTCGCTGGATTTGACAGGTACCCGCTCCCCCCTACAAGGTGCCAAATGTGGCACCGGAGAGGGGAGGAGGCAGATGAACACAGATGGCTTTTCAGAAAGCATTGCACATAAACTAAGTCCATAAGGTGACACTATGACTGGTGTAGCAGCGATAAGTGACACTGGGACTGTTGTGGCACTGATTAAGGACATTGTGACTGGTGCGGTGGTGTTTAGGAACACGAGGGCAGGTGTGGCAATAATTAGGGACTATATGACTGGTGTGGCAGTGATCAAGGGCACTGTAACTGCTGTGGCAGTGATCAGGGACACTGCAACTGGTGAAGTGGTGAACAGGTACACTGTAACTGGTATGGTGGTGATTAGGGACAATATGACTCTTGTAGAGGGGATCAGGGACATTGGGACTGGTGTGGCAGTGATTGAGGACACAATTTCAGATATGGTGGTGATTAAGGACAACATGACTAGTGTGGCAGTGATTAGGGACACTGGGACTGGTCCATTTCTCCAGTAATGTCTTCTTCGTCCGCCACCACCGGTACACGCTAAAAATAAAAAACACGGTCTTCCTCCTACACTGGCTGCCTCCGTAGTGTCGGCTCCCACTGTCTGTCATTTCTTATATAGCCATGGGGCGTGGCGAGAGAAGAGGGAGAAGAAACACCAGAGAGAGAACACAGCAGAGAGAGAAGAAACCACCAGAGAGAGAAGAGGGAAAAGAAACACCGGATTAGGAAGAAACCTCTGGAGGAAGAAGAGGGAGAAGAAACACCAGAGGAAGAAGACACAATTTTTAATAGAGTTCTTGTCAAAAACTGTCTCTTGAGTCTTGTAACACTACACTTCTTTTTTTTGGTGAATGGGTAGGGGTACAATGTACCCCATTCTCATTCACATGGGGGGGGGCCCAGGATCTGGGTTCCTTTTGTTAAAGCTCCATGCCCACAGACCCCCACAACCACTGCCCAGGGTTGTCCAGAAGAGGCCATTGTCCCCATCAACATGAGGACAAGGTGTTTTGGAATGGGGGGGCAGAGCCCAAAATCACCCACACCTCCATGTTGAGAGCATGTGGCCTGGTGTGCATGTGTGCCAGCCCTTAATTTTGGTGTGGGTTTCCCCTTAAAATCCATGCCAGACCTGAAGGGCCTGGTATAGACTGGGGGGGACCCCACCCTGTTTTTTTTTCATCATTTTTAATTGTTGGCTTTCTTTTTTTTACAATCTGCTATGAGCGGGGAAGCCTGCTGACAGCTGATGAGTCACAGTTTTTTGACAAATACTGCATGTGTTACCGCTTTTTAACACTCTGGTCTGTTTGTGAATTGGACTTTTACCAGCACTTTTTTTATTTTTTTTTGGAAATACTTCATAATCGTTTTTGTATTTTTTGTGAATTTTACTGCATGCGATAATGTACTCAAATGAGTAAGCTGATATCCTTATCAAATGCGGCAAACGTTAGGGAATTGATCCCTATATGACTGGTGTGGCAGTGGTTACAGCAGCCCTAAACACTCGCTCTGTGATCCACTTTGTCCTGTAGATACAGCAGTCATAGGTTACGCCATTGTACTCCCTTCTGGGAGAACGTACCAGTATGTCCTCCCAGAATGATGTTTGTCCTGCCCGGCTGTATGTGTACAGTGGCCGAGTGGGAAGCAGTTAAGCTGTATGTGCTGTTACAGTACAAAACAATTCTCTTAAACAGTATCAGTGACACTGTGTGTTCTGGCATCACATATTTTAAATGTGTAATTGATTTTTTACTGGTACATTATTGCTTTGCTTAAAGCGGAGTTCCACCCAAATTTATAAATATGTCTTATTGCATTAAGTTAATGGCATAGATTTTCGATTCGCATCCCAATAATTTATTTGCTTTGTAAATACCTTGTAATTTATCTTTTATTTCATACATCCAGTGTATCTCTCCCACGGGAGTAGACATGTTTCCTGTCTTCCCCAAGCACCGCACTGTCTCATGGGAGCTAAGCGTCATGCTCCCCAAGATTCAGTGCAGTACGGCACCCAGCGAAGTCTTGCGTGATTTTTAAAAAGGAAATGACGCGTACTGAGCTGTGCTATGTTATCTTCAGTTTTATTATTGTTGGCATTGCCATCACAACGGGGGCGGGAACTTTCGATGTCGCCGTAGTGATGGCAACCCTCAGTGTTGACGGCGCCCACGGATCGAGCGGAGAATGCTGGGAAGACAGCATTCACCGCATTCAGGAAGTAGGTGCTTGTGGGCATTGTGAGGGGGTTAGCTCGGCAGCGGGTGTGTGTGACCCCCGGGATGGGCTCCCCACACAAAAACAGGCCCAGCAGACGGAGGTTGTGGTTTTCAAAATCAAAAAGGTGCCGTTTATTTTCTATTTACAGTGACAAAAACACAGCAAAGCAAAAGAAACAAACAAAATAAATCCTGGTCAACTTGACCTCTGACTAAACATACAGGTTTCCTAACTAACAACTGGGATCAGCCTAGTGCTGTCCTAGTCCCTGGTTTTAAATGTCCAAGCAAAATATAGCCACACAGGCTTTCTCTCACCGCACAGGGGTTCACTCTCCCTAGACAGTCCACACAGGTCTGCTTCCAGGCATGAGCTAACATCTAATGAATCTGGGAGTTTTTATAGAGGCCTTAAACGAACTGACAGGCTTCAGCTGGCCTCATCAACTCCCTGCCTGCACGACGCCCAGCCCTCTCCCTAGAGGTATGAGTCATCAATGAGCCCACTAGTCTCAGCTGGGCTTATACAACTCTCCACCTAGCTGTATAAATCGGCGTAAAGCCTGAATCTGGGCGAAATATATCTACCCCCCTGGATGCAACCAGGTGACTTTACCTTCCTGCTGTCACATACCCCCCCCTCTTGTTTTAACCTCGGGGTTGGAACACCAGCAATCAGGCATTCATGTACTCGAGACAAAGCATCCACATTCCCCATTTGAACGCCAGGGCGATGCTTTACTGTGAAGTTGAATTCCTGGAGGGCCAGGAACCACCTATTCACTCTTCTATTTGTTTCCTTGTTTTGAGCCATCCACTTTAACGGAGCGTGATCCGTAACCATGTCAAAGTGCCTACCTAGCAGGTAGTACCGAAGGGAATCTAGAGCCCACTTCACCGCTAAACACTCCTTTTCAACGGTGGCGTAATTTACCTCATGGGACTTCAACTTCCTGCTGAGGTAAATGACTGGGTGCTCTTCCCCGTTCCAGACCTGGGACAATACTGCTCCTAACCCCACATCTGACGCATCACTTTGTACGACAAAGTCTTTAGAGAAGTCGGGTGAGTACAACACTGGCTGGCTACATAAGGCTTGTTTCAAGAATTGGAATGCTGCCTCAGCCTCGGGGGTCCATTTAATCATGACCGACCCTTTCCCCTTCGTCAGGTTGGTTAGGGGCACAGCCTTAGAAGCAAAGTGGGGAATGAATCGCCGATAATACCCAGCGATTCCCAGAAAGGCTCGTACCTGCTTCTTGCTGTTGGGACGTGGCCAACTCTGGATGGCCTCGACTTTGTTGAGTTGGGGTTTTATTACTCCCCTCCCAATGGTGTACCCAAGATATTTGGCCTCCTCCTGCCCAATGGTACACTTCTTGGGGTTAGCCGTAAACCCTGCTTCCCGAACAGAGTCCAGGACTGCTTGCACTTTTGGCAGATGTGAGGCCCAATCTGTGCTATGGACAATTACGTCATCCAGGTAAGCCGCAGCATACTTCCGATGGGGCCTCAGCATCTGGTCCATTTTCCGCTGGAATGTGGCCGGCGCATTCTGTAACCCGAACGGCATTCTTTTATATTGGAACGCCCCGTCTGGGGTTACAAATGCGGTTTTCTCTTTGGCTGACTTGGCCAGGGGGATTTGCCAATACCCTTTTGTGAGGTCAAGAGTCGTCATGTATCGGGCTGTTCCCAGCCGGTCGATCAACTCATCTATACGTGGCATGGGGTAGGTGTCAAATTTTGTAACTTTGTTCAACTGACGAAAATCGTTACAAAATCGCCAGCTCCCATCCGGTTTAGGCACCAACACAATGGGACTAGACCAATCACTTTGGGACTCCTCTATCACCCCTAAGTTCAGCATTTTCTGTACTTCCTCCCGTATTGCCTCCCGTCGGGCCTCTGGGATCCGATAGGGTTTTAACTTCACCCTTTCACCGGGCGGGGTAATAATGTCATGCTCTACCCCAGATGTTTGTCCCGGCAGCTCAGAGAATACCTCCTTGTTGCGAAGCACAAACTCCTTAACCTCCTGTTGTTGGGGTTGTGACAAGGTGGCTGCGATTCCAACCTCAGGAATCACGCAACCAGTTTGAGCTGGTGACCAAGTGTCTGCGACTAGGGACTCTCTATCCCTCCAGGTTTTCAACAGATTAACGTGATAGATCTGTTCGGGCTTTCGCCTTCCTGGTTGTCTGACCTTGTAATTCACTTCGCTCACTTTTTCCATTATCTCGTAGGGGCCTTGCCATTTGGCAAGGAATTTACTTTCAACCGTAGGGACAAGTACCAATATCCTATCCCCCGGGGAAAAGGTACGGGTCTTGGCTCCACGGTTGTACACTCTCTGCTGTGCCAACTGCGCTTGGGCCAAATGTTCCTTCACGATGGGCATTACCTGTGCAATTCGATCTTGCATCAGGGCGACATGCTCAATCACACTCCTGTGGGGAGAACTCTCACTTTCCCAAGTTTCCTTGGCAATATCCAACAGCCCTCTTGGGTGTCTCCCATACAGTAACTCAAAGGGGGAGAATCCCGTAGAGGATTGGGGCACCTCCCTAATAGCAAACATCAAATAAGGAAGTAGACAGTCCCAATCCTTTCCATCCCTATCCACCACTTTCTTCAACATTTGTTTTAGGGTTTTGTTGAATCTTTCAACCAGCCCATCGGTTTGGGGGTGATACACAGATGTACGTAATTGCGTCACTTTGAACAATTTACACAGCTCCTTCATAACCCGGGACATAAAGGGTGTACCTTGGTCCGTAAGCAGTTCTTTACAAATACCCACCCGGCTAAAAACAAGAGATAGCTCTTTGGCTATGGTTTTGGCCGAGGTATTTCTGAGAGGGATCGCTTCTGGATAACGGGTGGCATAGTCCATTATAACCAATATGTACTGGTGCCCCCTAGCGGACTTGCTTATAGGACCTACCAAATCCATTGCGATTCTCTCAAACGGGACCTCAATGATGGGTAGAGGGACCAGCGGGCTACGGAAGTGTGGCATCGGGGCCGACCTCTGACACACAGGGCAGGAGGAACAATAATTTTCTATGTCCTTCATCACCCCAGGCCAATAGAATCTCTGTAATACCCTCTCTCGGGTTTTCTCTGTCCCCAGTAGGGATGAGCTTCGAGTTCGAGTCGAACTCATGTTCGACTCGAACATTGCCTGTTCGCCCGTTCGCCGAACAGCGAACAAATTGGGGTGTTCGCGGCAAATTCGAAAAATCTATGGGAGAAATCTAAAGTGCTAATTATAAAGGCTTATATGCAAGTTATTGTCCTAAAAAGTGTTTGGGGACCCGGGTCCTGCCCCAGGGGACATGTATCAATGCAAAAAGAAGTTTTAAAAACGGCCGTTTTTTCGGGAGCAGTGATTTTAATAATGCTTAAAATGAAAAAATAAAAGTGAAATATTCCTTTAAATTTCGTACCTGGGGGGTGTGTATGATATGCATGTGAAGTGGCGCATGTTTCCCGTGCTTAGAACTGTCCCTGCAAAAAGTGTCATTTTTGAAAGAAAAAAATGCATTTAAAACTGACTCGCGGCTATTAATGAATTGTCGGCTCCCGGCAATACATACAAAAGTCATTGAGAAAAAAATAAAAAAAAAGCGTGGGGGTTCCCCAGAATTCAATTACCAGGCCCTTCAGGTCTGGAATGGATATTAAGGGGAACCCCGCCGCAAATAAAAAAAAAAATTGACGTGGGGTTCCCCCAAATATCCATTCCAGGCCCTTCAGATCTGGCATGGATTTTAAGGGGAACTCCACCCCAAATTAAAAAAAAAATGGCGTGGAGTCCCCCTAAAAATCCATACCAGACCCCTTATCCGAGCACGCAACCTGGCCGGCCGCAGGGGAAAAGGGGGGGACGAGAGAGCGGCCCCCCCTCCCTCCTGAACCGTACCAAGCCACATGCCCTCAACATGGGGAGGATGTCCCCATGTTGATGGGGACAAGGGCCTCATCCCCACAACCCTTGCCCGGTGGTTGTGGGGGTCTGCGGGCGGGGGGCTTATCGGAATCTGGAAGACCCCTTTAACAAAGAGGACCCCCAGATCCCGGCCCCCCCCCATGTGAATTGGTAAGGGGTACATTGTACCCCTACCATTTCACGAAGAAAGCGTAAAAAAATGTTTAAAAAAACACACAAACACCTTGAAAAAGTCCTTTATTTAAAAAAAAAAAAAAAAAACATTCCAGCGGTGAAATCCAGTGTCCCGCGGCGATCCCGATGTCCAGCGCTGTCCGTCATTGGTTGTGCCTGAGCGGACCTGATGGGGAACTCCCTCTCAGTATTTTAAATGTATAGACCCGCCCCTTCTAAAGTTCCCCATCAGGTCCGCTCAGCGGACGAGATGCGGAACATGAGAAGGGGCGGGTCTATACATGTATTACCAAAGTGAGAGCAGTTCCCCATCAGGTCCGCCTCCTCGGTATGTCGGACCCGCCTACGTCATTGGCTTGAGCGGGGAACTTCCTTCACTGTGTAAATTTAAATTACACAGTGAAGGAAGTTCCCCGCTCAAGCCAATGACGTAGGCGGGTCTGACATACCGAGGGGGCGGACCTGATGGGGAACTGCTCTCACTTTGGTAATACATGTATAGACCCGCCCCTTCTCATGTTCCGCATCTCGTCCGCTGAGCGGACCTGATGGGGAACTTTAGAAGGGGCGGGTCTATACATTTAAAATACTGAGAGGGAGTTCCCCATCAGGTCCGCTCAGGCACAACCAATGACGGACAGCGCTGGACATCGGGATCGCCGCGGGACACTGGATTTCACCGCTGGAATGTTTTTTTTTTTTTTTTTTAAATAAAGGACTTTTTCAAGGTGTTTGTGTGTTTTTTTAAACATTTTTTTACGCTTTCTTCGTGAAATGGTAGGGGTACAATGTACCCCTTACCAATTCACATGGGGGGGGGCCGGGATCTGGGGGTCCTCTTTGTTAAAGGGGTCTTCCAGATTCCGATAAGCCCCCCGCCCGCAGACCCCCACAACCACCGGGCAAGGGTTGTGGGGATGAGGCCCTTGTCCCCATCAACATGGGGACATCCTCCCCATGTTGAGGGCATGTGGCTTGGTACGGTTCAGGAGGGAGGGGGGGCCGCTCTCTCGTCCCCCCCTTTTCCCCTGCGGCCGGCCAGGTTGCGTGCTCGGATAAGGGGTTTGGTATGGATTTTTAGGGGGACTCCACGCCATTTTTTTTTTAATTTGGGGTGGAGTTCCCCTTAAAATCCATGCCAGATCTGAAGGGCCTGGAATGGATATTTGGGGGAACCCCACGTCAATTTTTTTTTAATTTGCGGCGGGGTTCCCCTTAATATCCATTCCAGACCTGAAGGGCCTGGTAATTGAATTCTGGGGAACCCCCACGCTTTTTTTTTTTTTTTTCTCAATGACTTTTGTATGTATTGCCGGGAGCCGACAATTCATTAATAGCCGCGAGTCAGTTTTAAATGCATTTTTTTTCTTTCAAAAATGACATTTTTTGCAGGGACAGTTCTAAGCACGGGAAACATGCGCCACTTCACATGCATATCATACACACCCCCCAGGTACGAAATTTAAAGGAATATTTCACTTTTATTTTTTCATTTTAAGCATTATTAAAATCACTGCTCCCGAAAAAACGGCCGTTTTTAAAACTTCTTTTTGCATTGATACATGTCCCCTGGGGCAGGACCCAGGTCCCCAAACACTTTTTAGGACAATAACTTGCATATTAGCCTTTATAATTAACACTTTAGATTTCGAACGTTCGAGTCCATTGTATTTAATAGGGTTCTAAAGTTTACACGAACATTTTGTCTGTTCGCAGGTTCTGGTGCGAACCGAACAGGGGGGTGTTCGGCTCATCCCTGGTCCCCAGATGACCTCCAAGAATGTGCCCATGGGCCAACTCCAACACCAACTTCCTGTAAGGTTTGGGCACCACAAGCTGCTCAACGGTTTCTTCTGCCCTTTTTGCCACCCGATACAGTAGGTCCTTCTCTACGCTGAAGTATGGGTAAGTGCAGGTATTATCTGGGTTCACTAACTCGCCATCTATTTTCACTACGTTTTCCCGTGCCTTTATTAGGGCGGGGTCTTTCAACTGTTCTGTGGCAAAGTTTTCCCTGTGAACCTCAAGATCAGAAAACTCCACAGACGGTAGGTTTTCGTCTGAGGAGGTGGGCTCCTCTCCAGTTTCTTGAGTCTCCCCTGCCAATACTGACAAGGGAAATTCGGGAGAGTCCTCACCACTCTCAGAGGAGTTCTGGCTATCATATTCCTGGTACATAGGGGCACCAGTGGGGGGCTCAGGATCATCCCACAGTTCCCAGAACTTCGGAAAATCCCTTCCCACAATGGCGTCATGCGGTAACTGAGACACTAAGCCCACTGGATGAGAAAGGGTACCTTTGGGGGTCTCGAAACACACTGTAGTCACTGGATACTCTCGGGTGTCCCCATGCACACAAATAACAGCTACCTTGCTATTCCCAGAGACCTCTGTTTTAACTAATTCAGCCTTTATCAGGGTCACAAGGCTACCTGAATCCAGCAATACCACAACATTTCTACCATTAATACACATTTTGCATAAATGTTTCTCAGTTCCCCGAATGGCAGTGCATGCGACTGTCGCACACAGCGACTGACGTCTGCCCGTCAGAAAGTCACACTGCATGGGTTCCTCCAAAACCGGGCAATTTGCTGCAATATGTCCCGCTTGCCGGCAGCGGTAGCAAATGATCCTTCTTGCCGCCTCTTGAGCCGCTGATTTCCCAGGCTGTTCTCGCCAAACTTGGGGTAGAGCTCCCACCCTCTCACTCTCTCCACCCTTACCCCTTGGAATCATCTTATCCGCCCCTGGGGATGGTCTGGTCTTAGGGTGGAAAGTCCGAGTGTCTCTGGAAGAGGCCGTCAGGTTCTCTGTAGCCAAGTATTTCTCCACACGATCCACAAGACCATCGGCCGTCTCTGGGTCTCCATGGCTTACCCACTTTTGGATGGCAGTAGGAAGAGCTCTCAAAAACCGATCCATTACAACACGTTCCACAATCTTTGGTGCGGACAAAGTCTCTGGCTGTAGCCACTTTCTGCTCAGGTGAATGAGATCATACATTTGAGACCTGGGGGGTTTTCCAAGCTGGAAAGTCCAGTTATGCACACGCTGAGCCCGGACAGCCAGGGTGACACCCAGCCTTGCCAATATTTCAGCTTTTAGCATCACATAGTCTTTTGCTTGGTCAGGCTCTAGGTCATAGTAAGCTTTCTGCGATTCACCCGTTAACAGAGGAGCCACCAGTCCAGCCCACTGCTCCTCAGGCCACTTTTCTCTTTCAGCAGTCCTTTCAAACGTGGTCAAAAATACCTCTGGATCATCCTCTCCAGTCATTTTTGTCAATAAACGACTCACCCCAAAGGACGCGGTATTAGTGGGACGGCTTTCCTCACTGGTCTGCGGACGTTGCTGCATTACTGCTTCCATTTGTTGTAGTCTCTGCTCTTGCTTCTGTAATAGGTCTATGAAGCGGGCCTCAGATCGTTGCTGGGCTTGTTGCTGAGCTTCCAGACTCTGTTGGTGAGCTTGCTGCTGGGCTGCAAGGCTCTGTTGATGAGCTTGCTGCTGGGCTGCGAAGTTCTGTTGTTGAGCTGCAAGGCTCTTTTGCAAACCTGCATTTGTCTGCTGTTGATTGGCATTTGCTAGAGCCAGCTGTTTCAGTATCTCCTCCATGCTGGCTTAAAAAAAACTGCCACTGGTTCTCCACCAACTGTGAGGGGGTTAGCTCGGCAGCGGGTGTGTGTGACCCCCGGGATGGGCTCCCCACACAAAAACAGGCCCAGCAGACGGAGGTTGTGGTTTTCAAAATCAAAAAGGTGCCGTTTATTTTCTATTTACAGTGACAAAAACACAGCAAAGCAAAAGAAACAAACAAAATAAATCCTGGTCAACTTGACCTCTGACTAAACATACAGGTTTCCTAACTAACAACTGGGATCAGCCTAGTGCTGTCCTAGTCCCTGGTTTTAAATGTCCAAGCAAAATATAGCCACACAGGCTTTCTCTCACCGCACAGGGGTTCACTCTCCCTAGACAGTCCACACAGGTCTGCTTCCAGGCATGAGCTAACATCTAATGAATCTGGGAGTTTTTATAGAGGCCTTAAACGAACTGACAGGCTTCAGCTGGCCTCATCAACTCCCTGCCTGCACGACGCCCAGCCCTCTCCCTAGAGGTATGAGTCATCAATGAGCCCACTAGTCTCAGCTGGGCTTATACAACTCTCCACCTAGCTGTATAAATCGGCGTAAAGCCTGAATCTGGGCGAAATATATCTACCCCCCTGGATGCAACCAGGTGACTTTACCTTCCTGCTGTCACAGCATCAACTGCCGACAAGCAAAATGGAAATGTCCCTCTGCAATTTTTAAAAAGAATCCTTCTGTCGGATAACAGAATGCGGAGGATTTGCAAAGTCTAAACAGTGAGTAATCATTTATAATGGGCAAAAGAATTCAATGGGCATAAAAAAAAACGAATCGCCGCTGGACCTCTGCTTTAAGTATAGCAGTAGCTCCCCAATCTGATGTATTAGAACTTGGAAATTTTTTTTTTTATAGTTAGTTTTGGTTACCACATCTGATTTATCCAGCAGTAATAGGCCTGGTAATAGGCAGTAATAGGACTACTAATAGGTGACTGCAGAAAGTAGCAGCCACAGGACAGGGTATTATTTCAGAGACAATAGCTACAGATATTGTACAGTAACTGGACAATATGTCAACAGCTTGGTTTTTACTGTAAAGTATGTAGCACACAGATCCCTTCCTTGCTTACCTCCACTCACAGGTGGGACACACAATGCCACATGCCCAGTATCCTCCTTATTGCAGAGGGTGAGCGGTGTTATTTGATTTTGGGTCCTGCAGCGAGTTACCTCCATCCTCTGGATTCTTCACCCTAGAGTGTAGGAAGAAGTCTATTCTCTCTGTTTACTTCAAGAAGGCCATTGTCCAGACAGTATTGAAACCCAATAAAAGGTTTATTTTGGTTGCTTAGGAACTTGATAGGAAAGTTGGAGATAGAGAGAAATGAACTAGGAGGTAGGTTCAGGCACGCAGCATTCAATCATCAATCGTCGCCACTCAGGCCTGAGTGGGCTTTGCTCACCCGGATAGTTCCTCCAAGAGCGGTCCTAGCAGCCGGTGTGGAGCACAAAGCGTTTACTTGTAGTTTCTCAGGGATACGATTAGGAAATAATCTCCTAAACTTCCCAGCCTAGTAATATTTTAAGTCTTTAGGTGCCAATAGGGCACATTACTAGGCTTGTGGCGGGTTATGGAATCCTTCCCTCTGATAGGTAACCAGGTCTCTCCTGAGACAGTGACCTCCTTCACCGATTCCCTGGTTTCCTCTCCTTCAGAGCGGGTCACCCTCACTTGGGCACCCTGGGATTCCTCTTCTAGTGTAGGCCTCAGCTAAAGGTGCTGAGCCCACCTGTAACGATGCAGCCTCGGGCTAAAGGTGCCCTGGGCCTAACACACACACACGTACCTCTGGCCATGAGGGCCACCGAAGGTGGGGTATGTGTCTGTTCTACTCGGACCAACGGGTCCTCTCCAACGCCTCACGCTTAATGGCGCCTGCCCCTTAAGTACCCTCTCCCAGCATGCACAGCAGGTAAAACACACCCACTGCACTGCTGGCGAGAGAGGACACCCAATGGTATTGTGATACCCCCTATGGTTTCACCTGAGCCGGAGATGACAGCGCCACCCACAGGCAACAGGGAACACTGCAGCCAGGCAATATCACACCAGAGCAGAAGCAAGTTTTAGGAAATTAATAGTCTGAGCCCGACTATAGGCTCAGACTAGCCCCTAAATTTGAACATAGCGCCCCCTAAATCGGGGGGGGGGGGGCGGTACACACACCGCCTCCTAAATAAGACACTGCCCCAGTGGCTGAAATAAATAAAAAAAAAAACTCAATCCTGAGTAGGTGTTGATTTATTCGCAAACTATATACACAGAAATTTGAAATGGTGCCTGAACCAAAATTTTTGGGAAAAGGGGAGGGGAGGAAGAAAAAAAAGACATAGAGTAACATATAAATTGACATCCCATTCTCAATGTCACATTTCCTTAACGGGAATACAGAGCAATGCACACAAAAAAAAAATATTACACATCCCACCCTCTCCTAAATAACTACCCCACCCAATTCTCCAGTGGAATTGACAGCAGATCACACACCTGCAGAGGGAGAGAGGGAAAAAGAAAACACAACATGCATCGTAATAAACATCCTATCTACCAACTGTACAAAGAAGTGAACCATCTCTTCGAAAATAAATGATTTCCTTCTTCAAGTAAAGTACGCTAAGCCTAGCATTACTTTGTTATATATATATATATATATATATATATATATATATATATATATATATATATATATATATATATATATATATATATATATATTATATTTTTTTTGTTTAAAGTTCAGCAGACCGGTGCCACCTAGTGGCGGCAAAGCATTCAAATTGTCCATCCACTTTTGCTGAGCATGGGTTGAACGTAGTGAAGAACAAAAAAACAAAGAGCACGTTCCTAGCTGACTACCCCAAAGTTTAACGAGAGGAAAAAAAAAACACAATGTCTCTTTCTTTTCTTCTTCTTTTTTTTTTTTTTAAAGCAGCAGTTATCCTCCGGTGGCAGAGGGCAAAGTCATTCCAACCCAAAGTACAGTTCAAAACATAAAAGCTTAAAGGTAGAACCTTGGATCTGGAAGAGTGAGTGTCTTCCACTGCTTGTCCAGGGTAGTTATTGAGTATGAATGTGCCGACCGTAATTCCAGTTCTTTCTACATTGCTTAAAGTGTCCAGTCATTGTAGCTGAGCAAGAAAGGTACCTTCATAGCTTGGGTACCTCGAGGCAGTCCCAGATGGCTTCCCCGTACCATCTTTCACGACAGGCCTCAACTTCAAACAGCAAATCCTTAGGCAAATAGGGATATTCCAAGCCATATTCACTCGCCACTCTTTTAATCAGGATCCGCTGCAGGTGAGCCAACTTCGGTAATGTTGCAGGGTTCCCTTTTCCAGGCATAACGTAGGAATCCGGGGACCTTTTAACTAATACATCATCAGGCTTTGGCCGAGGTGGCCGCAACAGCAAATGTCCTCCTGTAGTGGTGGGCATGGGCGATGCAGGTGCAAGCAATACAATACAGGTGTGAGTATTGTAGGTGCGGGCAATGCGGGTGTGGGTACAACCTTCTCCTCCAGAGCAGGGGCTTTCACTCGGGGCGTAGTTTCCCCAGAGTCCATCGGTGATCCCTCTCTAAGGTTGCGGGTCGGAGTCACCGGAATCCTGTCCCAACCCTTCTTAATGAAGATCTCATCGATCTCTACATCTTCACCCAGTTCAGAGGATGACTCAAAATCCGACGAGTCATATTATTCGGCAGGCAAATAGTTTCTGGTGGACACAGACACACTGTCCCCAGACAGAAAAAGTTCCAGAGGGTCGGCTGTCCACGCATCCCCAGTAATATGGGGTATGGGCTTCTTTCCCTTCCCCGGCAAACTTGTTGTCACAGCCCCCCCAGCCTCCTTACCGTCCCCTGACGTGGATTTTCCGGAGATCCATCCGCTTCAAAGATCCGGTTCAGGCAGGCGCTGGGACAGGCTTCTACCGCAAGGAGTGGTGCGCTAACAGGACGTGAAAAAAAGTCCTGCTAGCCGCATCTTTGGAGCGGTGAGAGGAGCGGTGTGTTTACCGCTCCTACACCGCTCCTTCCCATTGAAAGCAATGGGAAACCGCGGTAATACCGCCGGCAATGCACCTCTACAGAGGAGCCCGCGGTGCCCGCACACGGACACGGATCGTGTGAAAGGGGCCTTAGTGTACTACTGTGTGCTTTGCATAGCATTCACCTAAAGCTCACCCGGATACAGTTATTCTCTATACTGTGACAAGCAGGCCGGTGATTGTGCTAGCTGCAGACAGTCAGCGTTTCACTTAGTGTACTACTGTGTGCTTTGCCTAGCATTCACCTAAAGCCTAAATTTTTGATGCAATACTTTGCAACAGGGCTCATTGCTGTGCTCTAAGTACAGTATCTGTGAGGGGTTGCAGTGTTGTGGCACCAGCACCAGTGACTAAGGCCCAATTTTTCAGCCCCTGTTCAACAGGGGCATGCAATTACAATTCTTGATCTAATAATTCACAGCAGGGCCCATTGCTGCACCCACCAAGAGTAACTGTGAGGGCTTACAGTGTTGTGGCACCAGCACCACCACCAAAGGCCCAATTTTTCCTACCACTGTTCAACAGTGGCATGTAAATACAATTCCTGATATAATAGTTGACAGCAGGGCGTTCCAGCGCCCACCAAGAGTAACTGTGAGGGCTTACAGTGTTGTGGCAACACCAACACCTAAGGGACAAATTTCTGCAGAGTATATACGGCAGGCCCCTACTTTCAAACATCTATCTTACAAACGACTCCTACTTGCAAACGGAAGGAGACAACAGGAAGTGAGAGGAAATCTACCCCTAGGAAGGGAAGTTCTCTCCTGTAAGTGTTGTGGTAGTGTGGTACCCCACCAGTGTATGGATGCAGGATTCTCAACCAGGCAGGTTGAGGGGCTCCAGGGTATTTGCTTGTTTGGGAGGAAACTGGCTTTTCAGTTTCCTCATGATGTACTAAAGTCCACTTTGGGACCCGGAGCTTGGGGATTTCTTAGAGATCCGGGTGGGATGAAATCCCCAGTCCTGGATCCGGGTTTTGAGACTCAACTGCACACTGATTGTTCAGGTGTGTGTGGGCCTGATAGTAGAATCAGGACCAGCATTCTGGGCCCCACCCTCCCGACGAGTGCAGGTGTGCACTGGGGAAGCCATAGAGTGCAAGTGTGCACTGGAGAAGTCAGAGAGTGCTTGTGTGCACAGTAGAAGCCAGAGACCAAGGTCTGAGGGTCAGAGCAGCGAGGGGCTGCTATCCAAATGGATGGTGTTGCAGATGGAATAGTCTATAGGAGACAGACAAGAGCCTGAAGTGGAAGGCCTGAGCAGCACTGCTGTATGTATAAGCCAGGAGGCTGAATGTCATTTTGTTGTTGAAAAGGAGTACTGAAACCCCTGCGAGGGAAAACCTTTTGATTTTGTTTTGAACTTCTTTTAATATAAATGGGCAAACAACCCTTAAAAAGAAGAACCAGCGAGTAGCGGTGTCCTTCAAGCTCTACACTTGATGCTAGTCCTTCACAGTGTTAATATGGGAAAAAGGTGTCTCCTCTCCACTGATGTTTTATCACCAATCCTTGTTTCACTAAAAACAACAAACTTAGAAAAAAAAAACATTTGTCATTGGGATGGAAAGTGAGGTGAAATCTTCTGAACAGGTGCACAGACAGCAAAACAAATGTTACAGGGGTGATAACCCTTCCCTATGTTTTCCAAAAAGCTTAAAAATAGATTTTTTTGGCTGGAGCTACACTTAAAAAATGTACCTGTTCCAAATTACAAACAGATTCTACTTAAGAACAAACCAATCAAAATGTTCTTTCAAGCTATCAGCATGATTATTGAGGAGGAAGAGGATATTCACTCAGCATAACAGGATAGTCACTCAGCATCAGCATAGGAAGTCTTGAAAGGATCTGACATTTCCCCAAAAATTATTTGGTTACATCAGCATCAGGTGCTTGGTAGCTGGTGGTGATCCAAGACTGATTCATTTTTATGAAGGTCAGTCGATCGATTGAGTCGGTGGACAGGCCTACAGCAGCACTGAATGTGCGTTCTGAAAGAACGCTGGATGCAGGACAGGCCAGTACCTCAATTGCATACTGTGCAAGCTCTGGCCAGTTATCCATCCTCAAGACCCAGTAACCCAGAGGATTTTCGGTGGGAAAGGTGTCCAAGTCTGATCTTGCCCCTAGGTATTCCTGCACCATGTAAACCAGACGCTGGCGATGGTTGCTGGAAGCGATCATACCTTGGGGCTGCTTACTAAAAAATTGTCTGAACGCCTCGGTCAGACGGCCTCCTTCTCCCCGCTCCTTCTTTGACTGACCAGAGCCTCAGCAACACGTTGTCCAGGACCAGGAATTTGTAACCTCCCAGTCTCTGGGAACGTGTTGCACAGACCTTTCTGCAAGGCCTCCCGAAGATGCTTCATCCTCTGCTCCCTCTGCGACGGCAAGATAAGGTCCCTTGTAACGTGGATCAAGGAGGGTTGCCAGCCAGTAATGATCCTTCTCCTTGATCACACGAATACAAGGATCCTTCCGCAGCCTTTCAGGATCAGGGAGGCCATGCAGCATAGGTTTGCTGAGGCATTCGGTGTGGAGTCCACTGGGTCACTGAGGACGACATGATCCGCAACCACCTCCTCCCAGCCACGTACAAGTCCGTGGGTGTCTTGGGACTGTAATTGATCGCTTGAAGACTGCTGCTGATGCTGAGTTCTAGGCTCCACCTCCATGCTGACACAATAATCCTCCTCCTCCTCCTCCTCCTCCTCTTCCTGTGTGATAGCCGGGCCAGCAGGAACACTGTCTGGATAAAGAGGGCCTTGAGAGGTAAGGAAGTCCTCCTCTTCCTGCCTCTGTTCTGCCTCAAGTGCCCTGTCCATTATTCCATGCAGCGTGTGCTCCAACAAGTGGACAAGAGGGACAGTGTCACTGATGCATGCACTGTCACTGCTCACCATCCTCGTGGCCTCCTCAAATGGTGCCAGGACAGTGCATGCATCCCTGATCATGGCCCCCTGTTGTTGGGAAAAAAATCCAAGCTCCCCTGACAATGTCCTGGTGCCATATTGCAACAGATACTCATTGATGGCCCTCTGCTGCGTGTGCAGCCGCTGCAGCATGGCCAACGTAGAGTTCCACCTGGTGGGCATGTCACAGATTAGGCAGGTTGTGATCCATTTGCAGGTCAGCCAGCCGAGCACTGGCATTATATGACCGGCGGAAATGCCCACAGAGTTTCCTGGCCTGCTTCAGGACCTCCTGTAAGCCCGGGTACCTGCCCAAGAACCGCTGCACCACCAAGTTAAGGACGTGAGCCAAACAGGGCACATGGGTCAGTTGTCCCTGACGGAGGGCGGAGAGGAGGTTGGTGCCATTGTCGGAAACCACCTTTCCTGGCTTAAGCTGGCATGGCGTCAACCACCTCTGAGCCTGCCCCTGCAGAGCTGACAGAATCTCTGCCCCAGTGTGGCTCCTGTCCCCCAAGCACACCAGCTCAAGCATCGCATGGCATCTTTTTGCCTGCGTACTTGCGTAGCCCCTTGAACGCCTACGGAGCACCGCTGGTTCAGAGGACAAAGCACAGGTAGAGGCCATGGAGGAAGAAGAAGAGGAGGGGGTGGAGGAGAGAGGTGTGTCAGAATCACCAGTAGTAACATTTTGGAGGCGTGGTGGCGGAACAACCTCCAACACTACTGCACCTTGTCCTGCATCCTTCTCAGCTGCCAGCACCCAATGCGCCGTGAAAGATAGGTAATGTCCCTGTCCATGCCTGCTGGACCATATATGCACCTTACCGCTGACCGCCCTGTCCAGCGAGACCAAGACATTGCCTTCCACATGCCGGTAGAGAGCCGGAATCGCCTTCCGTGAGAAAAAGTGGCGTTTGGGAAGCTGCCACCGAGGAACCACACATTCAACAAACTCACGGAAGGGGGCAGAGTCTACCAACTGAAATGGCAGCAGTTGAAGTGCTAGAAATTTAGCCAAGCTAGCATTCAACCGCTGGGCATGTGGATGGCTGGGAGCGAACTTATTTCGGCCCCAGTGCAGCAACTGGGGCAGGGAAATTTGTCTGGCACAATTGGACGTCGATAGGAGATTGTCCGCAAGTACTTGGCTGTGACACACCGAATTCTATACCTTCATTCCTCTCAGTGCAGGTTTCAGAGAGGACTGAAGGTATAGTGGGGTTGGAGATCCCAGCTGATGAGGAGCAAGGAGAGGTCTGCTTTGTTATTTGGTGTGGGTCTTTTATGTACGCTTGCCAATGGACTGCATGGCAGGTTGACATATTTCGGGTCAAGCACGTGGTGCCCAAGCGGCTGATGTTTTGGCCACGCGAGATACCTTTTAGACATATGTTGCAAATGGCAATGGTGCGATCTGCTGCACACGTCTGAAAAAAGGCCTACACCAAAGAACTTTTGTAATAACGCGCAGAGACAGCAGCGCCCTGCACATGCGGAGCTCTGCGGTGTGATGTGGTCGGTGTGCTGCCCTTAAGCTGGCCCCTGGAGGGCATCCTACCTCATTGGAGATGTGCCTCCTCCTCCTCCTCTCTCCTATCAGGCACCCACGTGGAGTCAGTGACCTCATTATCCCCTCCCTCCTCATCACTGGAGCCAATCTGGCAGTATGCTGCAGCTGGGGGAACATGACTGCCAGATAGCTGTCCTTGTTGGGCACCCCCTCTCTCTGGGCTCACGTTACTACCCCCTCTCTCTGAGCTCACGTTACTGCCTTCCTTCAGCTGGGTTCCATCATCGGAGCCTTCAAAACGCTGGGCATCCTCCTGGAGCATGTACCCAACACTGTGGTGAAACAGTTCGGGGGACTCCTCAGGAGGACATGGTGGGGCTAGGGAAGGAGTGACTGATGCCATTGAGCCGAGGGAAGAGGCTGCTTTGGCAGCTGCTTTGCCAGGCAAAGTAACCTGAGCCTGGGTGAGAGAGGACGAGGAGGAGGAAGACGGCTTGGTCATCCACTCTACCAAGTCTTGGGAATGTTGCGGCTCAACATGGCCAGCTGCCGAAAAGAAGGACAAGCGTGTCCCACGGCCACGTGCTGATGAGGATGCACCGTGTCCATGACCAGCAGCACTGTTGCCTCTAGACACAGAGCCTGTTTGCCCTTTTTTATTGCCTCGTGACTGTCCTTCTCTCCTTTTTTGCCTTCCAGACATACTAATGGCCTGCAGTGAGATGTAGCTGCACAAAGATGGGATATATATATATATATATATATATATATATATATATATATATTTGTCTGTACTGATAATGCAGCTATCAGAATCAACTGCCTGCTGTGGTATTAGTATGGGAAAAGCAGCAGCAGCAGTTAGTTTTAGGTGAAAACTGTGCAGAGAGGGACACAGTACACTGAAAATACTTGCAGCTCTCTGCCTGTGGTTTAATTATGAGAACACCACTATTAGTCACTTACTAACTGTATTCAGGTAAGCTTTAGGTGAACGCTATGCAAAGCACACAGTACACTAAGTGAAACACTGACTGTCTGCAGCTAGCACAATCACCTGCCTGCCTGTCACAGTATAGAGAAAACCAGGAACGGATCTAGCTAAACTAAATACAGTGTATATATATATATACACAACACCTAGGATGCATATATATCCTCTACACACTGTAACTGCAGCTAACTGACTCGCCTGCCTGCTCTATCTAACTCAATATAAATGACACTGTCTGTCTCTGTAAACTCTCGTTTCACAACTTCAACACACTACACAAGGCCGCCGAGCCGGCGGCCTTATATAGTGTGGTGCGTGTACTAAACACCCTGAGCCATAATTGGCCAAAGCCACCCTGGCTTTGGCCAATTACGGCTCTCCGTTTTTTCTGCGCTGTGATTGGCCAAAGCATGCGGGTCAATCATCAGCTAGCAATGCACTGCGATGCCGCAGTGAATTATGGGCCATGACGCGCCACTCGAATTTGGCGCGAATGGCCCATAATGTTCGATCTTCGTCGAACGATCGAACAGCCGATGTTCCAGTCGAACATGGGTTCGACTCGAACATGAAGCTCATCCCTATTGTCCAGACAGTATTGAAACCCAATAAAAGTTTTATTTTGGTTGCTTAGGAACTTGATAGGAAAGTTGGAGATAGAGAGAAATGAACTAGGAGGTAGGTTCAGGCACGCAGCACTCAATCATCAATTGTCGCCACTCAGGCCTGAGTGGGTTTTGCTCACCCGGATAGTCCCTCCAAGAGCGGTCCTAGCACCCGGTGTGGCGCACGAAGCGAACTTGTAGTTTCCTAGGGATACGATTAGGAAATATCCTAAACTTCCCAGCCTAGTAATATTTTAAGTCCTTAGGTGCCAATAGGGCACATTACTAGGCTTGTGGTGGGTTATGGAATCCTTCCCTCTGATAGGTAACCAGGTCTCTCCTGAGACAGTGACTTCCTTCACTGATTCCCTGGTTTCCTCTCCTTCAGAGCAGGTCACCCTCACTTGGGCACCCTGGGACTCCTCTTCTAGTGTAGGCCTCAGCTAAAGGTGCTGGCCCCACCTGGAACGATGCACCCTCGGGCTGAAGGTGCCCGGGGCCTAACACACACACACGTACCCCTGGCCATGAGGGCCACCAAAGGTGGGGTACGTGTCTGTTCTTCTCAGACCAAGGGGTCCTCTCCAATGCCTCACGCCTAATGGCGTCTGCCCCTTAAGTACCCTCTCCCAGCATGCACAGCAGGTAGACCACGCCCACTGCACAGCTGCCGAGAGAGGACACCCAATGGTGTTGCGATACCCCCTGTGGTTCCACCGGAGCCAGAGATGACAGCGCCACCCACAGGCAACAGGGAACACTGCAGCCAGGCAATATCGCACCAAAGCAGAAGCAAGTTTTAGGAAATGAATAGTCTGAGTCCAACTATTGGCTCAGACTAGCCCCTAAATTTGAACACAGCGCCCCTAAATCGGGGGGGGAGGGGTGCTACAAGTAGAATAAAGAAATAAGGCAGGTTGTATCCTGAAGTAAATTTAAAGTGTATTATTTCAGAGGTGTTAGCCTCAAATGTTGTACAATCACTGGACTGTATGTAGGCATCTTTTAGCCCCAATATCAGAGGAAGAAACGAGACTGAAATAAAAATGAGCGTGTATGATTTCCATGACAGTAGCCACACATACTGTACAGTGGATGGATATAAAAGAACCTTATTTAACCACATTAGCCCCGGAAGATTTAGCTGCTTAATGACCAGGCCATTGTTCGCGATACGGCACGGCGTCGCTTTAACTGATAATTGACCGGTCGTGCGACGCTGTACCCAAACAAAATAGACGTCCTTTTATTCCTACAAATAGAGCTTTCTTTTGGTGGTATTTGATCATCTCTGCAGTTTACATTTTTTGCGTTTTAAACAAAAAAAGAGCGACAATTTTGAAAAAAAACACAATATTTTTATACTTTTTGCTATAATAAATGTCCCCATTTTTTTTTTTTTTTAAACACATTTTTTCCCAGTTTAGGCCGATATGTATTCTTCTATATATTTTTCGTAATAAAAATTGCAATAAACGTATATTGATTGGTTTGTGCAAAAGTTATAGCGTCTACAAAATAGGGGAAAGATTTATGGCATTTTAATTATTATTTTTTTTTTTACTAGTAATGGTGGTGATCAGCAATTTTTATCGGGACTGCGACATTATGGCGGACAGATCTGACACTTTTGACCCATTTTTGGGACCATTGCCAGTTATACAGCGATCAGTGCTATAAAAATGCACTGATTACTGTCACTGGCAGGGAAGAGTTTAACACCAGGGGGTGATCAAGGGTTAGCTGTGTTCCCTTGGGTGTTTTCTAACTGTAGGGGGATGGGACTGACTAGAGGAGATGACAGATTGTTGTTCCTAGCTAGTAGGAACACACAATATGTCTCTGTTCTCCTCACAGAACAGGGATTTGTGTGTTTACACACACATGTCCCTGTTCTGGCTCTCGTGCCCGCGATCTTGCGTGGCCCGCGGTCATCGCGACCGCCAGCCACGTGCATCAGCACCCCCGCGCGCCTGCTATCCCTGCTTAAAGGGCGACGTACAGTTACGACGGTTCGCGGGAACGTGCTGACCTGCCGCAGTAAAATGACAGCGGCAGCTCGGCAAGCGATTAAGCCACACTTCAAGAGGGAGAGCTGAACAGTATGGACAATAAAGAGGAGAATTTACTAAAACTCGGAGCAGCCAGAAACTGAACAAGCTGATGTTAGAATGTGATTGGATACAGGTGTTTCACATTCTGTTTTCTACAGTTTTGGTAAATTTTCCTCAGATTGTATTATTTCAGAGACAATAGCCACAAAAGCTGTACAGTTGCTGCACAGTATTTAAGCAGCTTGGTTATGCTGCAATATAAGTGGGAGAGAAGAGACGGATTTATCTTGTACTACATGTTAGAGTGTATTATCTGAAAGACAATAGCCACAGAGAGAGAAAGAATAGGCTGCAAACAGACACGGAGCATGATTTACCCTGCAGCAAACAGAAATTTGACAGCTGATGTCCAGCTGAACAAACAATTGTATGGTGCTTTTACAGTGCTAGAGCACTGGAATGGGCTGCAAACTGAGGTGCAAAGCAAGATTACCCTGCAGCAAATATTACACATTTTTCAGTTAGGGTCTATTGCTGAAACATCATGCAAAGCACCTTCAGGCCTCATACACACGACCGAGTTTCTCGGCAAGAATCAGCAAGAAACTTGCTGGCAGAGATGTCTTGCCGAGAAATTCGTTCGTGTGTATGGTTTCTCGTCAAGAAAACCGACAAGTAATCTCGACGAGAAAATAGAGAACCTGCTCTCTATTTTCTCGTCGAGATTCTCGTCAGCCTGTTTCTCGACGAGAAAAGTGAGTGTGTGTACACTTACCTGTCCTCCCGGAAGCCCGCGCATGTTCAAAATGAATTTGACGCATGCGCGGTAGCTTCCTAGGCATAGGTAGGGTATACCAAGATGGCGGCGACGGCATCGAATGTGACGAGCGCATGCTCGTCGTAGTCGATGACGTCACCGCGTACGCTCCATTCAAAGAACTGTGGGTTCTTTGAATCGAGCGTCTGTACACTTGGCCGAGACAAGTTTCTTGTCCAAGGATCTCGTCGAAAAAAACGACGTGTTTTTTTCGATGAGAAACTCGGCCATGTGTACGAGGCTTTAGAGTACCTGATCACCAAAACAGAGGTGCAACCTGGCGGTGCAACACAGGATTTATCATTTAGAAAACAGTAGCTGAGCTCCTGTTATGGAAACATTATGCGTGGTATATTCACAATATACTGTAGGAGCAATAGAATAGACGGTGAACGTTGAGGCACAACGTTTTACCCTGTAGCAAACATTGCTAAACATTACTAATTTTACAGCTGAGGTTCAGCTGCAGATACATTTTGTGTGGTACTTTTACAATGTCAAACAGCAGAATAGACCACAAACACTGATGCATATCACAGGATTTACCCTGTAGCAAACATTTATGATTCTTCAGCAGAATTTTTTTGCAGACAGCTGACCTTTTTGACATCAAGGGTCTACAGGACTGATAATTTTATTGCTAGGAAAGACATGGTAGACCTCAAAGTTTGGCAACTGCTCCTTGCTGAGCACAATTGAAGGTCCGTGATGCAGTCATCAGCCCATCTGAACTCTGATCTGCTACTTTTCACAGACGCACCTAGTGGTGTGAGCTTTAGGGCATATTCTGGGCTGCTGGTTTGCAGAAAGGGGCCTCACCAGGTACATGGCATTTCTACTGTAGAATTCTGGCTTTTGGGGGTGGCTGGGGTCTCCTGTTGGAAAACAAATATACTCTGTACAATATCTCACAAAAGTGAGTACACCCCTTACATTTTTGTAAATATTTTATTATATATTTTCATGTGACAACACTGAAGAAATTACACTTGGCTACAATGTAAAGTAGTGTGTACAGCTTGTATAACCGTGTAAATTTGCTGTCCCTTCAAAATAACTCAATACAGAGGGGGCGTGGCAAAAGCCCAGCAAGATGGACGCTTGACTGAAGAGCTCCTCACAGCCGCCAGGAGGATCGCTAGATAGCAGAGCCCCCAGAATCATCCTGCAGCCCTACACACCTCCCATGGGTGTGCTACACTGCCTACCATGCCACGGAGGAAGTGAGAAGCACCACAGTCGCACAAACTCTCTGGATTCTTCCCGCCTGTCTCCCGAAGGACCACAACAAAATTGGTTGGCGGCGCCCAATCCTCCCAGTCCGCGGCCGGTTCTCTAGTGGCCGCCTCAGTAACATCCTCCTTAGCCAGCGCGGCAGCCACTGCTGAAGGGCATACATCTGGGACATACACCCCCACCTTTTCCAGCCCAGCAAAGTCCAAACTCTACAGGGAATCCTCTCCACCATGTGAGGATCAAATGCAGGTAGGTGCAGATTCTGCAGCAGCAGCACCCAGAATCCACTTGGACTCTATAGCTGCATTCCCCACCTCTGAACAACCAGTGTCAGACAGTTCTTAAAGACATGCTGCTCTCTCTCTCTCAGAGCACCCCTGCAAGCTGACATGATAAACTGTACGGCACAACATAAAGTGGAGATTCAAGAATTGGGCGAAAGTGTTGATCATGTAGAGAATACGCTAAGTGACTTTATTGAAAATCATAACACCTTAGAGGATGCCAAGTCTGCACAAAATGAGGATATATCCTGGATTAAAGCAAAGCTGGAAGATTTAGAGGACAGGTTACGCAGAAACAACTTTAAAGATCAGGGGGATACCCGAGTCAATTCAATCTTCTCAACTACCCCATTTCATAAGAGAATTGTTCCTAGCAGTCCTTCTGAACCTCACATCTGCAGACCTGACAATTGACAGGAGCCACAGTGTGCCCAAACCCTCATTCCTACCAGCTGAAATCCCTAGAGATTTGATCATCAGGGTCCACTTTTTTCAGGTCAAAGAACAACTACTGGAAGCATTCAGACATCCATCATAGCTCCCTGAAAAGGCCTCAGCCGTACGCCTACTGCCAGACCTCTCTCAGTACACATTGCAACAACACAAGAATCTATTTACGATTACTAAAGCTCTCCAGAATCACAACATTCCATAGAAGTGAAAGTACCCTGCAAAGCTAGAAATTACCCACCAAGGTACTACCTCTCGAAGAACCACCCTGGAAGAATGCCTGCCCATTCTACGTACATGGGATATCCTTCCTGCTCAAGTTCCTGCTCCTCCATGGATGCACTCTCCTCACAAGACAACCCCAGATTGGCAACAGGTCCACCATAACCGCCACACATTGTTTCACATTGTGGGTCTCCAAGACAACCTGCGCATAAAGTGCTTCATTAGCTCACGGCAGCAAGATGAGTGCATAACACCGCACTCCAATACCCTGCAATATGTTGCAGCATATGCTGCTTAACCCCTCTCTATTCATGAGAGGATGCTTTTTTTAGTTTTTTTTTTCAGTTCTCCATTTTTTTATTTCTTACTACCTTGCTAAGTTCCCGATTTGAACTCTGTTTCTCGACACAAAATGGCCTTCCAACCTGGAAATGCAACTTATCCTTCAAGCCCAGTGTCAGAACTGGATGATTTTTTTATTTTTTTAAAGGTGTTTATTTTCAATTTTTAAACAACAAAAAAGAAACAAAACAGTACAGACTGCAATTACATGTATGTAAAGTGCAAATAGCAGCATAATCCAGACCGTGTATAAAATGGATGGTTAAGCAGTCTGCACATAACATAAGTACCCCAACAACAAACATATCACCATTCACACGCACACACATTTAAGCTCACAGCACACACAACCCCACATCAGCATTATAATTCCAGAGACCCACAGGCAATATGATTTTCATATAAAGCAATCTCTATTCATTTATATAGGAGTTTACCTAGTATTGATTACTGAATCACAGTAGCATAACACTCACTGAGAGAGCTGTGAGGAGAAGACATCCCCCAGAAGTTCTCCGAGACATCTAGCCATGGTTGCCATATTTTGATGAACTTCTTAGGGCATGCCCTACTCTTATATATCAATTTGAATTTGGGGAGGACCCCATGAACAATGCGAAAAAAGCGTGGGCCGAAAGGGGGCCCACGTCCTTCCAGTGTAGTAAAATGGTTTTACATGCATAAAATAACAATATACGTAACAAAGTCCTGGTATGAATGCGAGAAACATGGTCATTCAGAACCCCTAAAAGTCCAACTTCCGGAGTATGAGGTATCGGTAGGTGCAGTTTGTGGTTGAAAAAAGCAAAAAAATCCTTCCAGAAGGTTAAAAGTCCAGAGCATGTCCAGAACATATGAAAGAAGTCAGTAGTCATCGTCTTACATCTAGCACATGCAATATCTGAGCCCAGACCCATCTTAACCAGCCTAGCTGGTGTATAGTGTAAATGATGTATAAACTTAAACTGTACCAGAAGATCAGCAGTGCTAATGATATCCTGAAAACTTATCTCAGTTGCCTCTTCCCAATCCTCTTTTGAAAGCTCAGGCATAGACAACAGCCATTTACGATTAGGGATGAGCCGAATACCCCCGGTTCGGTTCGCACCAGAACATGCGAACAGGCAAAACATTTGTTTTGAACACGCGAACACCGTCAAAGTCTATGGGACACGAACATGAAAAAGCAAAAGCTCATTTTAAAGGTTAATATGCAAGTTAAATATAAAAGTGAAATATTCCTTTAAATTTCATATCTGGGGGGTGTCTAAAGTATGCCTGTAAAGCAGCGCATGTTTCCCGTGTTTAAAATTGTCCCTGCACAAAATGTAATTTCTGAAGGAAAAAAAGTCATTTAAAACCACTCGTGGCTATAATGAATCCCCGGGTCCCCGGCAATACAGAGAAAAGTCATTGAAAAAAATGGCAGAGGTCCCCCCCCAGTACATTACCAGGCCCTTTGGGTCTGGTATGAATATTAAGGGGAACCCCTGCCATTTTTTTCAATGACTTTTATCTGTATTGCCGGACCCGTCAATTCATTAATAGATGCAGTAGTTTTAAATGACTTTTTTTCCTTCAAAAATGACATTTTCCGCAGGGAACAAAAATGAAAAAAAAAATGCGTGGGGATCCCACCAAAATTCAATTACCAGGCCCTTTAGGTCTGGTATGGATATTAAGGGGAAACCCGAACCAAAAAAAAAAGCGTGGGACCCCCCCAAATTCCATATCAGGCCCTTCAGGTCTGGTAGGGATATTAAGGGGAACCCCGCACCAAAATAAAAAAAATGGCGTGGGGTCCCCCAAAAATTCATACCAGACCCTTATCCGAGCACGCAACCTGGCAGGCCGCAGGAAAAGAGGGGGGGATGAGAGAGCGCCCCCCCTCCTGAACCGTACCAGGCCACATGCCCTCAACATGGGGAGGATGTCCCCATGTTGATGGGGACAAGGGCCTCATTCCCACAACCCTTGCCCTGTTGTTGTGGGGGTCTGCGGGTGGGGGCTTATCGGAATCTGGAAGCCCCCTTTAACAAAGGGGACCCCCAGATTCTGCCCCCCTATGTGAATTGGTAACGGGTACATTGTACCCCTACCATTTCACAAAGAAAGTGTAAAAAAAAAAACACACAGACACAGTTGGGAAAGTCCTTTATTAAAAATAAAAAAAACATTCCAGCGATGTAACCCAGTCTGTCCAGCGTTGTTCTCTATGTCCCGCAGTGATCCGATGTCCAGGGACCCCGCCTACGTCATTGGCTATTCCCCGGCAAGCGGGGGAAAGCTGGGGCTTAACCTATGATGTGATGGGTGACCCCGCCCCCCTCGTACATCATGGGGGTTTTGTGTGGAGTGCTCGGATAAGGGTCTGGTATGGATTTTTGTAGGGACCCCACGCCATTTTTTTTTTTTGGTGTGGGGTTCCCCTTAATATCCATACCAGACCTGAAGAGCCTGATATGGAATTTGGGGGGGACCCCCACACTTTTTTTTTTTGGTTCGGGGTTCCCCTTAATATCCATACCAGACCTGAAGGGCCTGGTAATGGAATTTTCGGGGGACCACCAGGCATTTTTTTGTTGGTTCCCTGTGCAAAATGTCATTTTTGAAGGAAAAAAAGTCATTTAAAACTACTGCATCTATTAATGAATTGTCGGGTCCGGCAATACAGATAAAAGTCATTAAAAAAACGGCAGGCTTTACAGGCATACTTCAGACACTCCCCAGGTATGAAATTTAAAGGAATATTTCACTTTTATTGTTTCACTTTAAGCATTATTAAAATCGCTGCTCCCGAAAAAACTGCAGTTTTTAAAACTTTTTTTTTGCATTGATACATGTCCCCTGGGGCAGGACCCAGGTCCCCAAACACTTTTTATGACAATAGCTTGCATATTAACCTTTAAAATTAGCACTTTAGATTTCTCCCATAGACTTTTAAAGGGTGTTCCGCGGCTTTTAGAATTTGCCGCAAACAACCCAAATTGTTCGCTGTTCGCCGAAAGGGCGAACAGCCAATGTTCGAGTCAAACTCATGTTCGACTCGAACATAAAGCTCATCCCTATTTACGATGAGAATTCTGGAAGGGATCATCTCCCATCACCTGAAGACGTCCATAAAAGGTCATCACCAGCTTGGCAATTTCTGGGAATGACAGGAGGTCCTCAATAGAAGATTCCATGAGCTCTATGGTCAAAGACCCAAACTGTGCCCGAAGGGCGTGTCGTAATAGGAGATATTTGAAGAAAAATTTGTTGTCAAGGCCATATTTAAGTCTGAGTGCTTCAAAAGCTAGTAGGGTATTCTCCTCAACTATATAGGAGAGGTGTGTAATTCCAAAACGGGCCCACCACATCGAATCCGGGTGGCTAAAGAGCTCAGGAAGATTTGTATTCCACCACAGGGGAGTCTGCGGCAAGACACCCAGTGAGGACTATGTCAACGTTTTCCCCCCTCCCTTCAAGCCATAAAGCAAACCTCAACAGGGGAGAATCTGGAGCCTCCAGACCTCCTTCATTTATGCAATTCATCCCGTAATGAGGTAGGAGGTTCGAATAGGCTTATTAGGAAGGCAGTGGTGGGAGTTTGGTGGTCAGAGTGCAGCCAGTCATGGACATAAGTGAGCTGGGAGGCGAGGAAATAATGTCTTAAGTTTGAGCAAGCCAGGCCACCACGGCCTTTGCCGCTTGTAGGGAGGACCTGGCTATACGAGGTTGGCAACCGTTCCAGATAAAGGCAGAAAGGGCAGAGTCAAGTTTTGCAAAAAATTTCTTAGTGAAAAAAACTGGGGAAGCTCGAAAGCAATAAAGGAATATCGGTAAAAAAATTATTTTAAATATATTTATGCGACCAATTAGATTAAGGGGCAATGACGACCGGGTATGGAAGTCATCTGTTGAACTTTAGGGGCGACACTGAGTTCTTCATATCTAGAGAGGTCGGCATGTATCTGAATACCCAAGTATTTAAAGGAATATGTTAATTGGATATAAGACCTCTGTAAATATTCAACAGGAGAGGGGGACCAATAATAAAGGCCTGGGACTTTCCCCAACCCACCTGAAATCCCCAAGGATAAGCATAGGGCAATTAGGTAAAGTGGCAAAATGAACACTGAGTTCAGAGAACACTGCAGCCGTGACTGGAGGAGGGAGATAAACTGTGACCAAAATGAGGGGGGTTCCATGCACTGACACATGTAAGATGACATACTGCCCCTTAGGATCAAGGATAACTTGGTGACACACAAAAGGCAACCCCTTACGGATTAGGATTGCAACCCCCGGGCATAATTAGAATAGGTAGATTGGTAGTGATTGGCCACCCAATGTTTTTTGAGGGCCATCACTTTGGACCCCATGAGATTAGTTTCCTGGAGGCACAGGACATGTGGTTTACTATGTCTCAGAGCCTCAAAGACAGATGCTCTTTTAAATTTAGAATTCAGTCTGCGGACATTCCACGAACAAACGTTTACCTCAGACATGAGACTGGTGTTGAAAGCACTAGGTCAAGGAGGAGGGGGAGAGAAAAGGGGTTCCCTGATAGCTCCTCATCCCCGGTCACAGCCACAGCAACATTACCCCTGCCCAGCTCCAAAAAGGGGAGTGGGTATATACCCCAAACTTGTACCATGCGTGGGGCTCATGGCCTGTAACAGGAAGCAGGAAAAAATTTCAGAAACACAAAATAGTCAGTGTTCAAAACCAAAAGCTCCAAAAGAAGGGGAGGGTGAACCCCAAGGCAGCTCAGGCACGGTCAGAAACCGAGGCCAGGTACTCTCCCACAGGAGACGTGTATGATCAGCCATATTCAGCACATATTAGAGCAACAAAATAGAGTTTCAATAGAGAATATCAAGGGATAATTAAAAAAAAACAGGGGGGGAAACTTCAGTTTCAGCAGCGGTATCATCAAAATATGAGGGTCAGCATCAGGCAGGAGGCTTAGGAGGACGGGGTAGTGACTCCCACCAGGACAAAGCATCTTGCGGGGATTGGAAGAAATGGGCTTTCCCCTGGTAGGTGACCCGGAGGGTAGCCGGGAACAGCATGGAATATTGGATATCCTGAGCTTCTGCTTGACACGCTGGTAGCTGGCTCTATGGTTGCAGACTGTCGCAGAATAGTCTGGGAAGAGGGACACCACAGCGTTGTTATTCCGGAGACTTCCTTTCCTCCTGGCAGCCCCCAAAATGGAATTACGGTCTGTGTGGTTCAGGAGACGGATCACCACTGTACATGGAGGGTGACCTTCAGGAAGGGGGCGTCCAGGGACTCCGTGGGCCCTCTCAATCACAAAGCAGGGGGATAGTTGCTTGTGGCTAAATTCTTGCTCAAGCCAGCTCTTCAGGAAGGCTACAGGGTCAGATCCCTCCACCCACTTCGGGAGCCCAACCAAGCGCAAGTTATTTCTGCGTAGACGATTTTCAAGGTCATCGACCTTATCTTCCAGGGTTGCAATCTTCCCCCCATATGTATTAAGTTTGGGAAGGATGGGAGTAACGGTGTCTTCCAAGTCACTAATACGTTGCTCAGTGTCAGTAACCTGGCCACGTAATTTATGCATGTCCTGCTGCATAATAGTTAAGTCATCTTAAGCCCATCCACCTTCCCCATAAGGTCTTCTTGGTTTACCTTAATAATGGCGAGGTCCTCCTCAAGAGTGGGTTCCTTACCACCATCCAAGACCCCTGAGCCCGGGGTTGCTTGCAGGGGCATGGCTGAGGGGTCCGGAATCTCAGGGTAAGGTGGTGGGGAGACGTCCAGGCCGTCTCCAAAGAGATCCGGAGTGGAGGCTGGCGATGCGCTAGGCCCATGGACGGTGTTGTGGCGGCCATCTTGGCAGGAGCGAGTGGTGATGCTCATCTTTGCCGGGGGTTGTTTCTTCCCTTGCCGCTTTTCTATCCACCAAAACGCCCCCCGGAGATGCAGGAGACACACCGGGAGGGATTAGGCAAAGAAAGAGTTGACTGCTGGCTATGGTCGATCAGGATAGAGCAGGATTGTATAGGGAAAGACCGGAGCTACACAGGAACAAGTCCATTCACATCCTGCACTAGGCCACACCCCAGAACTGGATGATAATAGCAGCCAATACCCACATGCCTATTCTCCTCACAACCCAAGCTCGATTATATATTATCCTGTGCCCCATGCGGATAACCTTGCCTTCTTTCCATATTGCTTTAAGGCTCAGAGCTGCATCGCCTAGTTTAGCCATAAACACCAATGGGATTTAAAGTACTGTCATTGAATGTCAATGGGCTTAACCACAGGGTCAAAAGAAGCTCTAAGTGCAAGGAAGCCTGCAAACAACATACCAACATACTGTATATGCAAGAAACGCACTTTGCCGCCCACGCGACTCCTCGCTGTACCCACAAGGCATACCCTCACATCTTCATGGCCTCAGCTTCCAGCAAAAAACAAGGGGTTCTACTAGCAATTCGAGACTCACTCTCCTTTGAACTAAAGTACTCTGTCTTAGACCCAGAAGATCGCTACATCATTGTGATATGTCAGATTAACTCCAAGCCGTACACCCTGGTGAACGTGTATGTCCCCAACTCCCATCAAATCCGCTTTATCAATAAACTGATTCAAAACAGTTCAGTCTCTTCAAAAAGGTAGCATCATTTTTGGTGGTGACTTGAATGCAGTTACTGACCACATCCTGGACACCTCATCTACAAGCAAGGGCTCTTGACCAAAACTGAAGACTCTACTGCATGCGTCTGAACTTTATGATGTTTGGAGAAGCCATCATGGTAATGAAAAGGACTACATTCTTTTCCCCCAGACACATGTCATACACACGCATAGACCTTTTCCTTGTCGATAAATGGGTACAGCAGCAGACATCCTCCACCTCCTCCATATCTGACATTACTTGGTCAGATCATGCTTTCATATCATTTACTATGAAGGAGAAGGATGCCTGCCCTAGAACATTTGCTTGGCGTTGTAACAATTTGATTATTCAACATCCTGCTAATCTAGAGAAACTATCCCACCACCTCCGGGAATATTTCTGTGTCAACAAAACCTTAAATTCCCAAATTTTCACAGTATGGAATGCCCACAAGGCATTCACTAAAGGGCTTATTATACAACTTGGTGCTAGGGCCAAGCAACAGTTTAATTCTAAACTAACTGAGTTACTTTAATGTTGATAAATGTAAAGTTATGCACTTGGGGGCTAATAATATGAATGCATCATACATACTAGGGGGAGTACAACTGGGGGGGATCCGTAGTGGAGAAGGATCTGGGGGTTTTGGTAGATCATAAGCTCAATAATGGCATGCAATGCCAAGCTGCGGTTTCCAAAGTGAGCAAGGTCCTTTCTTGTATTAAGAGAGGTATGGTCTCCAGAGAGAGAGATATCATTTTGCCCCTGTTCAAATCATTAGTAAGACCTCATCTGGAATATGCAGTTCAGTTTTGGGCCCCAGTTCTCAAAAAGGATATTGGGGAACTGGAGAAAGGGCAGAGAAGGGCAACCAAACTGATAAGAGGCATGGAGGAGCTCAGCTATGAGGAGAGATTAGAGGAACTGAATTTATTCTCTCTTGAGAAGAGGAGATTAAGGGGGGATATGATCAACATGTACAAATACATAAGGGGTCCATATAGTGAACTTGGTGTTCAGTTATTCACTTTACGGTCAACACAAAGGACAAGGGGGCACTCTTTGCGTCTAGAGGAAAAGAGATTTCACCTCCAAATACGGAAAGGTTTTTTCACAGTAAGAGCTGTGAAAATGTGGAATAGACTCCCTGCAGAGGTGGTTCTGGCCAGCTCAGTAGATTGCTTTAAGAAGGGCCTGGATTCTTTCTTAAATGTACATAATATAACTGGGTACTGACATTTATAGGTAAAGTTGATCCAGGGAATATCCGATTGCCTCTCGGGGGATCAGGAAGGAATTTTTTCCCCTGCTGTAGCAAATTGGATCATGCTCTTCTGGGTTTTTTTTGCCTTCCTCTGGATCAACTGTGGGTATAGAATTGGGTATATGGGATTGTACGATATATGTTTATTTATTTTTATTTTTTTTATTATTTTTTTTTTTTTTTTTTTTTTACGGTTGAACTGGATGGACTTGTGTCTTTTTTCAACCTGACTAACTATGTAACTTAAATCCATACACGATTTTGAAGTTCAAAATAAGGCATCCCCTTCTGAATTAGTCTTGGCCACCTTGACCCAACTGCTGTACGATCTTAGATCTCTCTTATGCTCCCAGCATGATGCATACTTGAGAAAGCTTAAATTATAGCACTATGCCCATGATAGAAATATAATAAGTTTGCCTAAAATTTACCAAAAAAACACCCTTTAAAAGTCTATGGGAGAAATCAAAAATGCTAATTTTAAAGGTTAATATGCAAGTTATTGTCATAAAAAGTGTTTGGGGACCTGGGTCCTGCCCCAGGGGACATGTATCAATGCAAAAAAAGTTTTAAAAACTGCCACTTTTTCGGGAGCAGTGATTTTAATAATGCTTAAAGCGAAATAATAAAAGTGAAATATTCCTTTAAATTTCGTACCTGGGGGTGTCTATAGTATGCCTGTAAAGTAGCGCATGTTTCCCGTGTTTATAACAGTCCCTGTACAAAATGACATTTCTAAAGGAAAAAAAGTAATTTAAAACTACTCGCGGCTACAATGAATTGTCGGGTTCCAGCAATACAGATAAAAGTCATTAAAAAAACAGCATGGGCCCCCCCCCCAGTCCATTACCAGGCCCTTTGGGTCTGGTATAAATATTAAGGGAAACCCCGAACCAAAATTAAAAGAAAAATGCATGGGGGTCCCCCCCAAATTTCATACCAGGCCCTTCATGTCTGGTATGGATATTAAGGGGAACCCTGCGCCAATTTTTTTTTTAAATGGCGTAGGGGCCCCCCTCAAAATCCATACCAGACCCTACAGGTCTGGTATGCATTTTAAGGGGAACCTTGCGCCAAAATGAAAAAAAAAGGTGTGGGGTTCCCCCCAAAAATTCATACCAGACCCATATCCGAGCACGCAACCTGGCAGGCCGCAGGAAAAGAGGGGGGACCAGAGAGCGCCCCCCCTCCTGAACCGTACCAGGCCACATGCCCTCAACATGGGAAGGATGTCCCCATGTTGATGGGGACAAGGGCCTCATCCCCACAACCCTTGCCCGGTGGTTGTGGGGGTCTGCGGGCGGGGGGGCTTATAGGAATCTGGAAGCCCCATTTAACAAAGGGGACCCCCAGATCCCAGCCCCCCCATGTGGGGGGGGCATGCAGTTTTTTTCAATGACTTTTATCTATATTGCCGGGACCCGACAATTCATTATAGCCGCCAGTAGTTTTAAAAAAAATTCCTTTAGAAATTTCATTTTGTGCAGGGACTGTTATAAACACAGGAAACATGCACTACTTTACAGGCATACTATAGACACCCCCCAGGTACGAAATTTAAAGGAATATTTCACTTTTATTGTTTCACTTTAAGCATTATTAAAATCACTGCTCCCAAAAAAAGTCTGCTTTTAAAACGTTTTTTTGCATTGATACATGTCCTCTAGGGCAGGACCCGGGTCCCCAAACACTTTGTATGACAATAACTTGCATATTAACCTTTAAAATTAGCACTTTTGATTTTTCATGTTTGTGTCCCATAGACTTTAACGGTGTTCGTGTGTTCGAACAAATATTTTGCCTGTTTGCATGTTCTGCTGCAAACCTAACCGGGGGGTGTTCGGCTCATCCCTACTCAGGATATGCCTTTTCCGATTATTATGGGGCCTTATATAACCTAAAAAAAATGCTACTACCGCTCAACCCACTCCAGACTCAAATACTGAGTTTCTAGCCCAAATCAATCTCCCTTCTCTCTCTCCCAAGCAATTGGAAGCTCTTTTGGAAGCCCTTTCACAAAATGCAAAATAACCCGGGCAATTAAAAACCTACCCGCAGGGAAGTCACCTGGCCAGGACGGATTCACAAATGAATACTATCAATGTTTCTCTGATATGTCTGCACCTAGTGGAAGTTTTCACAGAGAAAGCATCATTCCCAGATGAGATGTTGACAGCTAACATAATTACCTTGCTTAAACCGGACAAAGACCCCAATACCCTGGGAAATTTTAGGCCTACATCTTTGCTGAACTCTGATATCAAGATATATGCAAAACTCCTTGCACTCCGTTTGCATGAAATTCTTCCAACTCTGGTAAAACCAGATCAGACCGTGTTTGTCAGGGGCAGACAAGCCTTTGATGCCACCAGGCGCACCTTAAACATTATTCAATTTGCTGAAAGGACTCCAATGTCTTCTGTGATCATGTACCTTGACGCAGAGAAGGCGTTCGACAGAGACCACTGGGGGCACATGACACAGGTGCTAGCCAAACTTGGCTTCTCTGGCACAATACTACCCACTATACTGGCTTTGTATTCTACTCCCTCCCAAAGGGTCTACTCCTCCAGCTTGCTCTCAAAATCCTTTTCCATAACAAATGGGACACGCCCATTATCCCCCTCTATTTTTAACTTACTCATAGAACATTTGGCTGAGGCTATTTGGTCCCACTCTGAAATCTCTGGCTTCTGTTTCCGTACCCATCCTCATGTCATTAACCTATTTGCAGTGTTATTTTGATGCACACTAACCCATCCAGTCCCCTACTTCTTGCTCACCAGCTTCTGACCTTTTTCAGTTCCATTTCCTATTATAAAGTGAACTTTTCCAAATCCTTGATTTTTGACTTAGGCTACTCCAAACAATCTTGTCTATGACTCCAAAACAATTTCCCTTATGCTTGGTCAGATAAGGGACTACCATTCTTAGGAATTACCCTAACATATCCGACCACGCAATTAGGTGAAGCTAATTATAAAACACTCATTAATAAGTTAAAAGCTGAAATCCAACATTATTTAAGCTACGAGATTTCCTGGTTGGGGAGAATGGCTTCACTTAAAATTATGATTTTGCCACAGATCCTCTACTTCTTCAGGACCCAACCTATCTCAGTGCCACCTTTTTACTTATGATCCCTTACCTCTTTTACTAAAAAACTTTTTTGGGCATAGTAAAAGGTCTTGCTGCATCCATTCCCATCTTATCAAACACCGGAAGGCTCTGGGGTCGGCCTTGTAGACATTCCACACTACTGGACTGCCACACAACTAACCCAACTAAAACAATGGTTTACCCCATTTCCAGATAACTTGTGGGTAGAAATAGAGTGTGCATCTATGCAATGCCCCAAACTCAAGAGCCTTTTACTGGCTGACATATGGATAAGAACAGACATATCCACTCTCCCTATTACTATAAAATCAGCCTTACTAGCCTGGAGAACCCTAAGCAATCAGGTAACCCATAAGGTCCACAACTTAATAGTTTGCACCCCTCTATCTGCACTGGAATTAATTTTTCCCCACCTTTCCATAAAACAGTGGAGCAAAGTTGGTATAAAATTGGTGGAAGATCTACTTACCAAATTCCGACCCTACCTTTTCGAGGTATTACAGAGGACCTACCAGATCCCACCTAAAAGAGTTTTCAACTATTTACGTGTGTCAACATTCCTAAAAGGCCATCCCAAACCCAATACGCATAAACATCCAGTAGTGTGAAAGTTTCTCACCACCCAACAACCCCAAACACAAAGGCATAACCCTATTCTATTCACTCTTACAGGACAAAGAGACCTTTCACAAAACCTCACCAATGCTTCAATAGGAACAGGAACTCAAGCAAGTCTTTTCAGACGATCAATGGCTAAGGGCTATTAGACTCTCCCAAACTGTTACCCACTGTATCAACCACTGGGAATTATCACAAAAAACATTATCCTGGTGGTACTTGACCCCAACTCTGCTAGCGAAATTCTCTCCTGATAATTTCACCCTATGCTGGAGAGGATGTGGCCACGCTAGTACTCTCCTCCACATTTTTTGGGCATGTAAAAGTCTACATAGTTATTGGCATGAAGTGTTTCAGCTAATTTCACAGGTTACAGGAATAATCATCAAACCAGATTTGGCATTAGCTTTATTACACCTGGGCATAGAAGGTTTCCCAAAAAATATTGTGCTTACTCTTTTAGCTGCCAAATCTCTTTTAACAAGACTCTGGCGGACTAACAATGCTCATAACGTCTCTAAGCTTACTATGTACCTCAATCTAATCTTTATTTATGGAAAGACTCTGGCTCTCAGTACAAACACTTATTTCAAATTCAAAAAGGCTTGGGAATTTTGGATTCCATTGCTTCCCAACCAACATTCCTAGATATATTCAATGGTTGCTTTCATTATACTGAAAAATGTTTGACTGATTGTCCAAATTCAGCCTAAAGTGTCAATATTTTGTGTGGCCACCATTATTTTCCAGCACTGCCTTAACCCTCTTGGGCAAGGAGTTCACCAGAGATTCACAGGTTTCCACTGGAGTCCTCTTCCACTCCTCTATGACAACATCACAGAGCTGGTGGATGTTAGAGACATTGCACTCCTCCACCCTCCATATCAGGATGCCCCACAGATACTCAATAGGGTTTAGGTCTGGAGACATGCTTGGCCAGTCCACCACCTTTACCCTCAGCTTCTTTAGCAAGGCAGTGGTCGTCTCAGAAGTGTGTTTGGGGTCATTATTATGTTGGAATACTGCCCTGCGGCCCAGTCTCCGAAGGGAGGGGATCATGCTCTGCTTCAGTATGTCACAGTACATGTTGACATTCATGGTTCCCTCAATGAACTGTAGCTCCATAGTGCCAGCAGCACTCATGCAGCCCCAGACGATGACACTCCCACCACCACGCTTGACTGTAGACAAGACACACTTGTCTGTGTACTCTTTACCTGGTTGCTGCCACACACATTTGACACCATCTAAACAAAATACATTTATTTTGGTCTCATCAGACCACATGACATGGTTCCAGTAATCCATGTCCTTAGTCTGCTTGTCTTCAGCAAACTGTTTGCGGGCTTTCTTGTGCATCATCTTTAGAAGAGGCTTCCTTCTGGGACGACAGCCATGTAGACCAATTTGATGTAGTGTGCGGTGTACGGTCTGAGCACTGACAGGCTGACCCCCCACCCCTTCAACCTCTGCAGCAATGCTGGCAGCACTCATACATCTATTTTCCAAACACAACCTCGAGATATGATGCTGAGCACGTGCACTCAACTTGTTTGGTCGACCATGGCAAGGCCTGTTCTGAGTGGAACCTGTACTGTTAAACCGCTGTATGGTCTTGGCCACCATGCTGCAGCTTAGTTTCAGGGTCTTGGCAATCTTCTCATAGCCTAGGCAATCTTTATGTAGAGCAACAATCATTTTTTTCAGATCCTCAGAGAGTTCTTTGCCCTGAGGTGCCATGTTGAACTTCTAGTGACCAGTATGAGAGAGTGAGAGCAATAACACCAAATTTAACACACCTGAGACCTTGTAACACTAATGAGTCACATGACACCAGGGAGGGAAAATGGCTAATTGGATCCAATTTGGAATATTTCACTTAAGGGTGTACTCGCTTTTGTTGCCAGCTGTTTAGACATTATTGGCTGTGTGTTGAGTTATTTTGAGGGGACAGCAAATTTACACTGTTATACAAGCTATACACCCACTAGTTTACATTGTTGCAAAGTGCCATTTCTTCAGTGTTGTCACATGAAAAGATATAATAAAATATTTACAAAAATGTGAGGGGTGTACTCACTTTTGTGAGATACTGTATATATATTTTGGCTATTGTTGAAGCTGTAAACTAACTCATGGCTCACTCTCTGCCTGTAGGTAATCAAATAATTTTTTTTTCTTTTTTTTTTAAGATTAGTACCTCCGGTCACCTTTATAGGCTCTGGGATAGGATCACTAACATTTAACCTATTCCAGTATGTAGACATTTTTGCAGACAGAAGTGCAATCCACACTATCTTACCTGAGGAGTTCAAAACACATCTTGATTAATGATTATACTGTGATTTAGAATGGCAAACAGGATGGGTATTGGTAACACTGGATTTTACATCACTATATACTCTGATTACATAATAAGGTTGTGATGTGAATAAATGTACACTAGAGGGAACCATTCATTAGAAAAGTGTCAAATTGTCTGTAATGTTTTTTGTTTTTTTTGCATACAAACTTTGACTGTATTGTTGATGCTATAACTTTCATTCCTAAATTCCTACAGTTAATTAGGACAGCTGTGGACACAAGGCTTGCACCCAGGTTCGGCAACTTGTACATTTGGGAATCTAATTTTAACTGGACCAATGGCAAACTGGGTACAGCCCTTGAAGTCTCGAAAAATTTCATAGAGAATATTATTGGCATATAAAAGGGATCAAGATTTGAATTGAATGTCTTTCTGGAAAAATGTGAATAAGAATACCTAGTGTATAATTTATATTTTATTCCTCACACAAGTATAGTGAAAGTCATATTAGATCCAAATATTTTTATTGAGAATAATATCCTACTACCTTGAACATTTAGGAAACCTGTAGACTGCAACTGCTACATCCTTAAAGTAAGTTGCAACCTGTTTACTTAACTGTTAAATATCCCAAAAGTCCAAATTATGCACCGAGAATAAATTGCAGCAGAAGAGAGGATTATAGGTAAGTGTAAGTATAGTAATTGTTAGTGGCCCAATTTATTGAAAACAGTTCTATAAAAATAACCATCTGAAAAATGACTTTGAAAAAGTGGGCAGTATACCTAGGAAGGAACTTTTGAGGGGAAAAAGAAGAGGAAGGTGCAGAAAATTAGTTGTTTGGCATCTGTATTCAAATATAATACTCCAATACACGTGATGAGGAGAAAAATATCTAAGTCCTGGGATATCTTGAGAGAAGACCAATACTTAGCACAGAAGTTACCATTGGGAGCAAAATTTATTTACAAGAGGGTGCAAAATTTAGGACTGGAAATTGCTCCAACTGTCAAAGTTGGAGATGTTAATAATGTAGCTAGTATTCCAGATAAATATGAATACTTGACTGTATTGTTGATTCTATAACTTATTTATTACACGTGGTTCCTTTATGGCTTTTGTTAACACATTAAGAATATTACAAGTAAAGGAGTTCACTCCCCCACCTCCGAGGGGCATGACAATCATATAGGATTTTATAAACATGCAACAACAGTGATCATTTATGCAATCAAGTGTCAAAAATTGTATGTAGGCAGAAAAAATTGTGAGCTAAAGACCTGAAAAGGTAAACAAAATTTTGCAAGGCACCGAGAAGCACCCTCTCTCCATACATTATAATACATTTCACCATAAATACTTACAAAGTACTCGATTTTGGGAGATAGAGGTAGTGAAATCAGATTAGCAAGGGGGGAATTTTTAAGTAAAGAAAATGTAAAGGAGTGAATCCAAATAAATATAATCAAGTTGCCATGACTGGATTAAATCGGAGTATCGAATCATTTGCATTTGAATGATTTTTTATATTACTTTTAACCATAGGACTATATTGTCATGGTGAACTCAGCATGGCTTTTGTATATTCATAATTTTTGACTTTCTGCTCCTTCCCCTCCCTACAGGAGCATCATGAAGCTCCTGCAATGAAATATTCACCTACCCTTACACAAATTGTCAGATTTTCCATATAACAAGATAGTATTTGACAATATTTGAACATTTCTGTCTACACACCCCAGAGTCAATCAAGTTGATCTCTACCCTTTACACCACACACAGTAATCGAGGACCCTAGAATCCTTCCCATATGTAAGGCACTGGGCATGCGATCTGGCAACCACCATCGATTTAGAGATCTGGAGTAATGTCTGGTAAAGGGTGGCAAAGTGTTCTTTCAATACGATAATCTTTAAATCAGCCTATAAAATTCTCTATTGGTGGCACTGGGCTCTGGCTCAGGTGGCCTAGCTGTTCTCAACTCTTCCTATAGATGATTCCAAGGTTATGGTCAATAAGCTGACGTACTGCATACTTGGTGATTCTGCCCAAAATGCAACACCTTTGGTCCAGAATTGTTGGATTTTGTTTCATCCAGTAGTTCAATTCTAGCAGATTCATTTGATTTGCCTCATTACCTAATCCCATGTCTCGCTGTACACCAACAAAAACTGGCCATGTACCTTTTCCTATCGGGCAAACACAATGATAGCTAAGGCATGGAAGAAGCATTTGGTTTTCTTTAAACCCAGCAAACCTATATTTTTTCTAGCCTTCTATTGAAACGGTGACCCAAGTTCTTGGGGACCTCCTCCCCTTTACCCCCCACCCTCATCCCTACCCTTCTACACCCTTATTTTCTTCTCACCAAGACCTCATCCCTCCCAGATGATCCTGACCACTCAATCCTCCTGAGGCAACCCGTTATACAGTATAGTCTGTCGATAATCTCAGTATATATTTGTACTGCCTTTCTCTTAATCGCTTTCACTGATTTGCTGTTCTGATTTTCGTGTTTAGGTCTAGTTATAAATTGATGCCAGTGTGCCTGCATGGGCCTAACAGTTGTTATGATTTCAACATTTGAAAAATCATTGAAACCTTTTTATCTTCACCTTTATATTGTGTTTATTTATTTCACAGGTTATAGATTTTTAGATGCTTTTTAATAAAAAAAAGTTCACATTTTATATGTTTTTTCTTTTATTGTTGATGAGGTGGCCTAAATAGAAAAAATAAGCAACATATGAAACAAGTTCCGTACAGTCCAGGCAATAAGAGATTCAGATAAGAGATTAAGTAATTTGGGCTGGATTAGGAGTGCTTTTTGGGACCGCTCTATTTGGAGGAGGCCTTTTGGTAATTATAAAGGTTTTATTATCCTTTAACCACTTTGGCGCCTGAAGATTTGGCCCCTTAATGACCAGGCCATCTTTTGCAATTTGGCACTGCATCGTTCTAACTGACAAATGCGTGTGACGTTGTACAAAAACAAAACTGGCGTTCTTTATTTCCCACTAAGAGAGCTTTCTTTTGGTGATATTTGATCACATATGTGATTATTTTTTTTGCGCTATAAACAAAAAAAGACTGACAATTTTGAAAAAAAACCTATATTTTTTTACTTTTTGCTATAATAAATATCCCCAAAAATGTTTTTAAAAAACACATTTCTTCCTCAGTTTAGACTGATATGTATTTTTCTACATATTTTGGGTAAAAAAAATCACAATAAGCGTATATTGATTGGTTTGCACAAAAGTTATAGCGTCTACAAAATAGGGGATATATTTATGGCATTATTATTATTTTTTTTTTTGACTAGTAATGGGGGTGATCTGTGATTTTTATTGGGACTGCGACATTGCAGCAGACAGAGCTGTCTCTGGATGGAGCGATCGCGGGCGCTCTGCGGTCATGCCCCCTAGTGGTCTTAAAGCGGCTGACGTACAGCTACGACGTACAGCTACGACGGCTCGCCCAGGGGAGCCATCCTGCCGCAGTGTAATGGCAGCGGCTGGTCGGGAAGCAGTTAATATGAGCACCTGTGGAGTTGTCAGCGAACCAATGGTAGGAGAAGGACTCTGGAACCCAGCATCCATCAAGACACCAACAGCAGGAGAAGGGCTCTAGGACACAGCATCTCTACCAGCATGTCACATGGGTCTTTATAAGGAAGTAAGTTAGTGTTCAAAGCTGCTGATTGATCTTCAGCTTGTACCGTGTTCCTGTGATCCTTGTTCCTGAAAGTTCTTTGCTACCAACCCAGCTTATCCTTGACTATTCACCTGCCTGTCTCCTGACCTGACCTCGGCTTGTCCACGGATATTGCCTACTGTCTCCTGTATCTGACTTTGGATCCCCTCTGATCCTGCCTGCTCTGTTATCCTCCTGGCTCTGAACTCTGGCTTGAACTGACTTCCCATTATCTCAGCCTTACTACAGACCTGCCACATCTCACAGGCACCACCTGTCTGCAGCTTTTGCTTAGCACATCAGAAACCCTTCTGAGTTCCTCTGCAAACAACATCACTGGCGACCTGTGCTACTTTGAGCCTGACTCCTCCTGTTCTCACTTTCAGGGGAGTCTGTAACCTAGCTGCAAGGGAAGCCCTCTCTCCATTGGCCTCCAGCACCAGGTATGTGATAGGAGTTGTGGTGTTACTGTCAACATGAGTGAGATGGAGATGTCTTGGTGATTTTATAATGTATGGATAAGTATACTAAATGTAAGATAATTTTTAATATGTATAAAATTTGTATAAAATTTTCACGTATTTGTTAATTTTCAGATGGAATAGACAAATGACTAAATGCCTGTATGTGAGATTAAATACCTACACTGTCGACAAGCGCTTTTGGTTAACAGTATAGTGATTAGGCTTGTGCAATTTGTTTCGTAACGAATCGAAAATTTGTCAGAATTTAGCAACTTTCGGACATTCGAAAGCATTCGAATTTCCGAACAAAGCAATTACGAATAAAACCGAATCCGAAATAAATTATACCGCAAAATAGCGAATGCCCGAATGTCTTCGGCATAATTTGTTATGAAAAAAGTTACGAATGTACGAATCCATACAGAGCACAATAACACTCACTCTGCTCTCTGCTTCTCCCTCACCGTGCTGAACTCCCTCTCAAAATGGTGTACAGGGGCGGAGGCTATAGCCGCATGTAAAAAACTAAAGTAAAATACGAGATTTCTAATCCATTCGAAGCACAATAACACTCTGCTCTGCTCTCTGCTTCTCCCTCACCGTGCTGAACCCTCCCAAAATGGTGTACAGGGGCGGAGGCTATAGCCGCATGTAAAAAACGAAAGTAAAATACGAGATTTAGAATCGTTACAAATAACCGCTATGTATTTAGAAAAGTACAAATCCATTCGAAGCACATTAGGCATAATAGGCAGCGTTGTTGTGAGAGAGACACGGAAAATTACGAATTAACGAACCCCAAAAAAGTTACGAAAGTAGGAGTTGTATCCAGAATCAACGAAAAACAACGTACCCTACCGAAAGTACGAATTATAAATCAACTAAAAATTCAACGAAAAATGACGCTTGCGAAAATACGAATTAGTCCGAACACGAAAAATCCCGTCTAGCAAAATTACGAATGATTACGAATCAACAGGACTGAAAAGAAACTAACCGAAACTAAACAAATTTTTCCGTTGTGCACAAGAAACGAACCGAAACTAAACAAATTTTTCCGTTGTGCACAAGTCTAATAGTGATACATGATAATGTCACTAGGGTCTAATGCTGTGATTATTATCATGCCAATTGCCAATACAGTATGTACAATCCATTGTGTATAGCACAATAGCATTTTTTTATATTTGTACAAAACAAAATGTAATTTTAAGTTTTATTTCTTAAGTCTATTTAATGTTGTTTGAACAGCTCAATTTTAATTATCATGAACTGTATAGCAGTCTCTTTAGGAAGGTAAAATATTGTTGATTTTTATATTAAGTTAGGGTTGGTTCCATTCTCTTATATACCCGGTTAATATACTGTATGGTGTTTTTGCAGGAATAGCACTATTTCATGAATGTATTATGTATTCTATGAAAATATTTTTATTCTGAATAATTTTAATGCAAACACTTAATGTTTATAATTTTACGTGCAAATTTTGGGGGAATAATTTAGTACAGTTGCTGGACTCCCTCTTATGATTTTTGCTGTAGGATTTTCTTGTTTGCCCCCAAAACAAAAGCCTTATATAAATAAGATAATCTTATAACAAACTAAAAACCCCTAATCCCTCCCTATGCAATTTGTCATCTTAACATATCCTTCCCCTACAGTACCTTTCAATGCACTGATACTAAGGCTGCTCCATATCCCCTTTCTTTTATAGTGAAGATGCTGGTCTATACAAAAGCTCCCTCACTGGCTCTAGTAAGCCTGCTGGCCATAGTACAAAGGCTTTGCAGTTCATTATGGTTTAAAATAAAATTCTCCAAGTCTTGATCCCTCGGGATTCAACTCAAATCCATGGTAGTGGCAAACCCAAACCTTATACCTAGTGGAGATGTCCAAACAACCATGCAGTATTCATGATCTGAAATTGTGACGCCCATAGAGCTCTCAACTCTCAGCATCTTATAGTGTGCAGGATTATTCAAATAAAACATGAGTATGAAATGTATGTAGTTAAATGTGATTACATTAAATTAGAGAGCCCGTGTTAATATGCAGTCTGTATTTAGGGGCATTGCAATTTTTATATTTTTATACATGATTGTAGAGGGTTACAGCAACCTGGAACTATTAAATATGGCACTATTATATACAGTAGGTCCTAAACTAGCTTGTGCAATGTACTTTTTGGAGATCAGGGAATATTTTATAAGTTGGATTGTGTCATGCAGATTGGATGTTATTATCTGATCTCTTCGGGTTGCATTTTTAGATCTCAAAATCAGCAGTATAATTTACTCTAATTTGCCTCTGCATAATGTGTAATTTGCCCCTGTTCATTTCTATGGGGGGGCACCATTTTGCCAAAACCAGCCTTTAGGGAAGGCATGTGAAAATAATTGTTTTACTACTACAGTATAAAATCAATTCTGAGCAACAACTGAAAGCAATCAGTGAGCTACCAATGCTGTCAAGCTAACACATCTATTCTACTAAACAGTTCCCATGTAGCTAATTCAGGGTGAACTAAAAGTTTACTTCTTTAAATATATGGAATGTCACCAGATTTCTATCTGCTACCTGTGATACCAATTACATTCAGACTTCCAAAGTAGCTTTAATTCTGATTGGTGTCTAGGAAAAACTGTTTAATTCTGACATTTCCATCCTTCCCATTCCTCCACGGGCACACATGTTATGTAACTAGCAAATTCCCCATAATACCTTAGTATGTATTCTGTGAGATCCTTCAAGCCTTTACAGCAGCCAATCAGCAAGAGTACCGTTAATCTATCCACTGGTACATGCGCTCCAACTTGGGAGACTCTGATAATTATAGAGTTAGGACTCCAGTATTTGTAAATGTGTTTAAACAAAACTCTCTTTTTTTAATGTGAATTGCTAGACAGGGTCAATCTGGTTGTTTTGCAGTGCTGGTAAGTGTTCTGGGAAATCTTTGTTTGTTTGTGATCTGTGTTGCCCTTCCATGTGCACAGTACTGCAAAGGCTAGTTATAGGTTGGGGTGGTTGCAACTTTTTTGTATAGTTGGTTGAATTGGATGCAGGGATGCACTGGATATCAATAAAATAACTGTGCTTGTTCAAAATAAGGGGGAGTAGAAATAGGGGGAGAAAAGAAGCAACTATAAATGTTATACAAACACTGAACAAAGTGGAAATGAAAAAAAGTTGCGCTAATATAAAGTGATAAAGAAAAAACACTAAATTGACATAAACTCAATGTAAGAGGTCAATGAGGACCTACAGTGCAAAAATCAGGGAAACAAAACTTGCAGTCCATATACCATGTATGAAAACCAAGTGTATATTTGCATATAGTCCATAAAACTTTAAATGGGTCTCCACTGTGCAAATGAACCCACAGCATCCAGAAAAAGTGGTGATAGGAAATGTCTTTCCCCTAATAACACACTGCCGCTTACCAGAAGTGCATGATCTCTTATTACAGGAGATCAGTCAACGCATAAACCGATAATCCCAATAGAAGGTGTCTTCAGCAGGCGGCGCTACTTGCTTGAATGACTCATGAACAATAGCCAATCAGGATATGACACATAAATGAAAAGAAGGCTCGCATAGCGTAAAATCCTTTAGACTTTTAATAAGAAGTAATAAGATGTACACTTACAGACGTAAGATGAAACAAAGCATGTAAAACGATCGAGCCGGCCGGCTCCTCGATCTGGCTGCCCGTATCTTCCGGGTCTAGTGTATGACGCGGTGACGTCAGAACGTTGCTTACCCAACGTTTTGTCTCAACAGGGACGTGGTCACGGGATACACTGGATGCCTTTAGCTGTTGCTGTGCTTTTATTGGGCGTCCAATGCATTCCTGTGCCTTTAAGGAGGGGTGGGCTCCCTCCAGGCAAACCTGCCCTTAATCTATCCACTGCTATATGTGCTCCAACTTGAGAGACTCTGGAAATTATAGAGTTAGAACAGCAGTACACAGAGGAGCCTTGATGTAGGCATTACAGATTACGCATATATTTGCAAATGTGTGCAAACAAATCCATCTGTTGTTAATGTGAATTGTTAGACAGCATCAGTTTGGTTGTTTTGTAGCTGGTAAGTGTGCTGGAAAAAATTTTTTGGTGATGAGAGTGAGGGTGCACAGCATACTTCCAGTTGATGGCACACTTGCCCCTTAGTGACATACTAAGGGGCAAGTCTAGTGGTGACAAATCAAGGCTGCAGGCTCCACAAAGATTATCCTTTTCAGCCATTAAATAACAATGTCAGTCCAGCACATGTGCACAGCAGTCCCCTCTATCCTGAGCATGATGAGCATAAACTGGGATGTATAAGACTAATGCCGAGTACACACGATCGGATTTTCCGTCGGAAAAACCTTGGATGTTTTTTCTGACGGAATTCCGCTCAAACTTGGCTTGCATACACACGGTCACACAAAAGTTCTCTGAACTTTAGACCGTCAAGAACGAAGTGACGTACAACACTAAGACGAGTCGAGAAAATTAAGTTCAATGCTTCAGAGCATGCGTCAAATTGTTTCTGAGCATGCGTCGGAATTTTGCGCGTCGGAATTGCTACAGACTACAGAATTTTTTCCGGCGGAAAATTTGAGAACCAGCTCTCAATCTTTTGCTGGCGGAAATTCCGACAGCAAAAGTCCGATGGAGCATACACACGGACAGAATTTCCGACCAAATATTCACATCGTACTTTTGCAGCCGGAATTTCCGACCCTGCAGCCGGAATTTCCGACCCTTATCTTTAACAAAACACATTTGGCCAGACAGTGGCTAAGTGGTTAGCACATCCACCTAGCAGCCATAGGGTTGTTGGTTTGAATCCCAGCCACGTCACTTTCTGCATGGGGTTTGCATGTTCTCTCTGTTTTTGCATGGGTTTCCTCCCACACTCCAAAGACATGCTGGTAGGTTAATTGGCTCCTGTCTAAATTGTCCCTAGGATGTGTATGAATGAATGTAAGTTAGAAACTTTAGATTATAAGCTCCTTGAGAGCAGGTACTGATGTGAATGTACAGTGTATGTATATATACGTAAAGAGCTGTCTATATTGATGATGCTATATAAGTACCAATAATAACAAATATTTGCATGTCTCTTCTGTCTTTTACAGTGGGACTTTAATGATGAAAAACAACTTTCTGCTTAAGAGAACTTCTCAAAAGTAGGGTCTCCTGTGCTTAATAGATCTTTAAAGTATACCGTATATTAGGCACTAACAGGTAACAGGTCTGGCAGGGACTTAACCCCTTCCTTACTGGGCACATATACCCCCTTCCTGCCCAGGCGAAATTTCAGCTTTCAGCACTGTCACGCTTTGAATGACAATTGCGCGGTCGTGCGACGTGGCTCCCAAACAAAATTGATGTCCTTTTTTTCACACAAATAGAGCTTTCTTTTGGTGGTATTTGATCACCTCGGCGGTTTTTATTTTTTGCGCTATAAACAAAAATAGAGCGACAATTTTGAAAAAAAAGCAATATTTTTTGATTTTTGCTATAATAAATATCACAATTTTTTTTTTATATATATATTTTTTTCCTCAGTTTAGGCCGATACGTATTCTTCTACATATTTTTGGTAAAAAAAAATCGCAATCAGCGTTTATTGATTGGTTTGCGCAAAAGTTATAGCGTTTACAAAATAGGGGGTAGTTTTATGGCATTTTTATATATATTTTTTTTTTATTAGTAATGGCGGCGATCAGTGATTTTTTTCGTGACTGTGACATTATGGCGGACACATCGGACACTTTTGACACTAATTTGGGACCATTCACATTTATACAGCGAACAGTGCTATAAAAATGCACTGATTACTGTATAAATGTGACTGGCAGGGAAGGGGTTAACACTAGGGGGCGAGGAAGGGGTTAAATGTGTTCCCTATGTGTGATTGTTACTGTGGGGGGAGGGGACTGACTGGGGGAGGTGACCGATCTGTGTCCCTATGTACAAGGGACACAGCATCGGTCCCCTCTCCCTGACAGGACATGGATCTGTGTGTTTACACACAGAGATCCATGTCCTTGTCTGTGTAACCGCCGATCGCGGGTGCCTGGCGGACATCGCGGCCCCCAGGCACGCGCATCGGAATATCAGTGATGCGCCGGGCATGCGCGTGTGCCGCCGCCGGCGCTCGCGCGCCCCCCAGTGGCCAAATAGCGGAGGCCGTATATTAACGGCCTCCCGGCATTTGACAACCACCTTGCGGCCGTATATTCTCGTACGGCGGGCGCGAGGTGGTTAAAGTGATGTTTTGTTTTGTTTAAGAAAATAAATAAAATAACAAACATGTTATACTTACCTCCTCTGTGCAGTTGGTTTGGCACAGAGCAGCCCAGATCCTCCTATTCTCAGGTCCCTCTTTGCTGCTCCTGGCCCCTCCCTCCTATCGAGTGCCCCCACAGCCAGCAGCTTTCTTTGGGGGCACTGGAGCCGAGTCACAGCTCTGTGTGTCCATTCAGACAAGGAGCCCTGACATGGCCCTGCCCCCTCTCACCCCTTATTGACTGACTGACTTTGATTGGCAGCCGTGGGAGCCAATGGTGCCACTGCTGTGTCTCAGCCAATCAGGAGGAGTGTCCCGGATGGCTTAGATAATCTTGGACATCACTAAGTAATTAGGAGGGTGCTGGGGTGGCCGCTACATAGAATGCATTAAGATAAAAAACCTTCTGCCTTCACAACTCCTTTAAGCCTAGTACACAAGGCCTGAATGATGGGCGGCATCGGCTGGTTCAATAGAAATCGGCCAACATTCGGCCCATGTATACTGCAAGCGGTCCGACAGAAGCTGGACGAATGACCGAGCATGGTCTGCTGATCAGCTGTCGATAAGCATTCTCAGCCAACCCTGCTGGGCTTAATGAAAAAAAAACTAGTAGTGTGTACTAGGCTTTAGGTTTGTAAGTGTCTAGGAAAAAAAAATAATAATTTGGGCTGTATTTCAAAATATGAGATGACAACACTCTTTCCAGTGGGAAAATCTATGCTTTACATGAGAAAAGTATGTTGTGGTGACTAGGGATGAGCTTTATGTTCGAGTCGAACATGAGTTCGACTAGAACATTGGCTGTTCGCCCGTTCGGCGAACAGCGAACAATTTGGGGTGTTCGCGGCAAATTTGAAAAGCCGCGGAACACCCTTTAAAAGTCTATGGGAGAAATCAAAAGTGTTAATTTTAAAGGTTAATATGCAAGTTATTGTCATAAAAAGTGTTTGGGGACCTGGGTCCTGCCCCAGGGGACATGTATCAATGCAAAAAAAAGTTTTAAAACCTGCCGTTTTTTCGGGAGCAGTGATCACTTTCGGGAGCAGTAAAATCACTGCTCCCGAAAAAAACGGCAGGTTTTAAAACTTTTTTCACTTTAATGCGTAAAGTGAAACAATAAAGGTGAAATAATCCTTTAAATTTCGTACCTGGGGGTGTGTATAGTATGCCTGTAAAGTAGCGCATGTTTCCCATGTTTAGAACTGTCCCTGCACAAAATGTAATTTCGAAAGGAAAAAAAGTAATTTAAAACTACTTGCGGCTATTAATTAATTGTCGGTCCCGGCAATACAGATCAAAGTCATTAAAAGAAACTGCAGGGGTTCCCCCTCCCCAGTCCATTACAGGCCCTTTGGGTCTGGTGTGAATATTAAGGGGAACCCCGAACCAAAAAAAAAAAGCGTGGGGGTTCCCCACAAATTCCATATGAGGCTCTTCAGGTCTGGTATGGATATTAAGGGGAACCCCACGCCATTTTTTTTTAAGTGCGTGTGGTTCCCCCCAAAAATCCATACCAGACCCTTCAGGATTTTGAGGGAACCCTGCACAAAAATGTAAAAAAAAATGGCGTGGGGTTCCACCAAAAATCCATACCAGACCCTTATCTAAGCATGCAACCTCGCAGGCTGCAGGAAAAGAGGGGGGACAAGAGAGAGCCCCCCTCCTGAACCATACCAGGCCACATGCCCTCAACATGGGGAGGATGTCCCCATGTTGATGTGGACAAGGGCCTTATCCCCACAACCCTTGCCCGGTGGTTGTAAGGGGCTGCGGGCAGGGGGCTTATCGGGATCTGGAAGCCCCCTTTAACAAAGGGGACCCCCAGAGTCCAGCCCCCTATGTGAATTGGTAACGGGGTACATTGTACCCCTATCATTTCAAAATGAAAGTGTCAAAAAATTTAAAAACCACACAGACACAGTTGGGACAAGTCCTTTAATTAAAAAAAAAAAACATTCCAGCGCTGTAATACATTCTCGATGTCCAGCGATGATCCATTCTAACTCCAGCAATGCTCTCCAGCGATGAATGAAGCATGATCTTGCCAGCACCGGCTTTCCACTCCAGCGAGAAACTACGCAGGTCCTCCCTGCACCGGAGCCCCCCGGCTAATGACGCGCAAGCTGTTTGACAGTTCTTTTATAACCAATGGCGGGGCCACCCGTGACGTGGATGGGTTACCCCGCCCCCTCTAATGAGCCACGGGGGAGAGGAGAAATAATCTTCTCACTACACACTACAGAACTGACAGGCAGAGGGAGGGGGAAATGCAGAGAAGCAAAGAGGAGAGCTGCAGTGATGGAGACATGTATTCTGACCATGCTTTCATAGCTTAGCATGATAAACGTGGTCAGCTCTCAGGGGGAATGTCAGGACCACTCAGTATCAGGCACGTATAAATGTAAAGGGTATATCCACGCTGGAAACTAAAATTTAATAGGCAGCTATGCACTATAACCCAGACACCAGGCACAAATAATATATGTAAAAAGAATGCAGTGCTAAAAATTAAAAGTGCATTCGTGCGAATACAAACAAATATCAAAATATACTAATATGCCAAACAATTAATTGTATATAAACATTAATAACTGTGAATAAAGTTTGAAGACACATGTGCAAAATTACATTACATGTGAATAAAGTGCAATTGTGCAAACAAAAAGTTCATAAAAAAGCTGGATTCCATCAAAGAAAGTCCCATGGAAGAAAAGAGTGTTTGGAAATGACAATCATACACCTGACAGCATGACACCCATCACCATAATCAAAAATGTAGGCATACGGGAAAACCAGCGACCCCTCTTACTCAGAGAGGTCACACAGCGCTTAGTTTGATACTGTATCTGATCCACTGAGAAAAAAATCTGGACGTTCCTCTCCTATGGCCATGGATGGAATACTCCAGGAGGTTCACAGCAACTCAGGATACAAGATGCAGTATTAGTAGGCATCAATAGCAGAATGTTTAGGAGACAAAAGGACTCCACAATGTGTGATACTGTCTCAACATCTGGAAATTATTAAACAGTACACTTACATAAAAGTCCAAGCTATGATCATGTCGCAATCAACAGATCAAACAGATAAAATCCTTGTGAGTTTCAAGCAGCAATCGCGCAGGCGCAGCAGCATGTGTACATAACTATCCCGACAATCGTTTCGTTATAAATGACATCATCAAGGGTACCTGGATCAGACAGGTACTGTAGAAGATAAAAAGGGGCAATTGAAAAAGGAAAAGCACTATGCTACAGCTTTTCCCTTTAACCACTTCAATACCGGGCATTTTCACCCCTTCCTGCCCAGGCCAATTTTTAGCTTTCAGCACTGTCACGCTTTGAATGACAATTGCGCGGTCGTGCGATGTGGCTCCCAAACAAAATTGACGTTTTTTTTCCCCCACAAATAGAGCTTTCTTTTGGTGGTATTTGATCATCTCTGCGGTTTTTATTTTTTGCACTATAAATAAAAAAAGACTGACAATTTTGAAAAAAACAATATTTTTTACTTTTTGCTATAATAAAACTTTTTTTTTAAATTGGTCCCTGGTTCTGTGATGAGCAATTGCGGGTGCCCGGCAGACATCGCGACCACCGGGCACGCGCATCGGGTCCCCAGTGATGCGGCGAGCAAGCGCGCGCGCTACACACTGCGGGAATACTAGGACATACTAGGACATCATATGACGGCCGCCCGGAGGGACAAAAGGTTCCTGTGGCCATCATATGACTATGGCCCGGGAAGGAAGTGGTTACAGAAGCATGATTTTTTTTTTTTTGGGGGGGGTATTAATCACTTTAACTATAGGCTCAATAGTGTCTCCACACTGTGCATATTTAACTTAAAGTTTATCTTTTGTACAAAAAGAAATAAATAAAATTATAAATGCACATATTTTTGCAGGTAAAAAAATATAGCATTTAGTACTCTTTTTTTACATTACAGCCTTTAAAGCATTGCACCTGCGATCAGCAGATCTATACCTTCGATACAGGCAGGCAGTTACTGAATGCCAGGAAGAATCAATGGATAGGGATGAGCTCGGTGTTCGAGTCGAACATACGTTCGACTCGAACATCGGCTGTTCGATCGTTCGACGAAGATCGAACGTTTTGGGCTGTTCGCGCCAAATTCAAGTGACGCGAACGGCCCACAATACACTGCGCCATCGCAGTGCAATCCCGGCGCTGTGATTGGCCAAGCATGCACTGTGACCCCGCATGCTTGGCCAATCACAGCGCTGGCAGCGAGGAGAGCCATAATTGGCCACAGGCAGGATGCCTGTGGCCAATTATAGCTCATGGGGGTTTAGTACACGCCCCACACTATAAAAGGCCACCAGCGTGGCGGCCTTGTGTAGTGTGTTCCGGTTCAGGGAGAGAGAAGGATAGGCAGGGACAGTGTTAGCGATATTTGTTCATTTACCTTGTGTGTAGGGAGAGAGAAGGATAGGCAGGGACAGTGTCAGTGATATTCTGCTAAACCTTGTGTGCAGGGAGAGAGAAAGATAGGCAGGGACAGTGTCAGTGATATTCTGCTAAACCTTGTGTGCAGGGAGAGAGAAGGATAGGCAGGGACAGTGTCAGTGATATTCTGCTAAACCTTGTGTGCAGGGAGAGAGAAGGATAGGCAGGGGACAGTGTCAGTGATATTTTTGCTAAGCCTCCTGCACAGTATACACCTGAAGCTAGCCCTCATTGCTGTGTTTTCCTGTTGTGTAACACAGGCAGGCATCTGCAGCACTTAAAGCAGGCGTAGTGTGATTCCTGCAAAATATACACCTGAAGCTAGCCCTTATTGCTGTGTTTTCCTGTTGTGTAACACAGGCAGGCATCTGCAGCACTTAAAGCAGGCGTAGTGTGATTCCTGAAAAATATACACCTGAAGCTAGGCCTTATTGCTGTGTTGTCCTGTTGTGTAACACAGGCAGGCATCTGCAGCACTTAAAGCAGGCGTAGTGTGATTCCTGAAAAAATATACACCTGAAGCTAGCCCTTATTGCTGTGTTTTCCTGTTGTGTAACACAGGCAGGCATCTGCAGCACTTAAAGCAGGCGTAGTGTGATTCCTGAAAAATATACACCTGAAGCTAGGCCTTATTGCTGTGTTTTCCTGTTGTGTAACACAGGCAGGCATCTGCAGCACTTAAAGCAGGCGTAGTGTGATTCCTGAAAAATATACACCTGAAGCTAGCCCTTATTGCTGTGTTTTCCTGTTGTGTAACACAGGCAGGCATCTGCAGCACTTAAAGCAGGCGTAGTGTGATTCCTGAAAAATATACACCTGAAGCTAGCCCTTATTGCTGTGTTTTCCTGTTGTGTAACACAGGCAGGCATCTGCAGCACTTACAGTGGGCGTAGTGTGCCTCCTGCACATTATACACCTGAAGCTACCCCTTATTGCTCGTAGTTTTTTTCTTTTGTGTTACACTAACAGGCATCTGCAGCACTTACAGCGGGCGTAGTGTGCTTCTTGCAAAATATACACCAGAAGCTAGGCCTTATTGCTGTGTTTTCCTGTTGTGTAACACAGGCAAGCATCTGCTGCACTTAAAGCAGGCGTAGTGTGATTCCTGCACATTATACACCTGAAGCTACCCCTTATTGCTCGTAGTTTTTTTTCTTTTGTGTTACACTAACAGGCATCTGCAGCACTTACAGCGGGCGTAGTGTGCTTCTTGCAAAATATACACCAGAAGCTAGGCCTTATTGCTGTGTTTTCCTGTTGTGTAACACAGGCAGGCATCTGCAGCACTTACAACGGGCGTAGTGTGCTTCTTGCAAAATATACACCTGAAGCTACCCCTTATTGCTGGTTTTCCCATCTCCCTGCAGGCCTTTAGAATGTCTGCAAGGCAAACAAGGAGAGGCAGACAGTCAGGAGCCAATAAAAGAGGGCAAGCAGGCTCTGTGTCTAGAGACAACAGTGCTGGTAGTGGACGGGGTGCATCGCCATCAGCACGTGGCCATGGGAAACGCTTGTCCTTCTTTTCGGCAGCTGGACGTGTTGAGCCGCATCATGCCGAAGACTTGGTAGAGTGGATGACCAAGCCCTCCTCATCCTCCTCATCCTCTCTCACCCAGGCTCAGGGTACTGGCAAAGCAGCTGCCAAAGCGTCCTCAATGTCATCATCAGTCACTCCTTCCCTAGACCCACCGTGTCCTCCTGAGGAGTCCCCCGAACTGTTTGAGCACAGTGTTGGGTACATGCTCCAGGAGGATGCCCAGCGTTTCGAAGGGTCTGAAGATGATACCCAGCTAGAGGAAGGCAGTAGCGTGAGAGCAGAGAGAGGGGATGCTCAAGAAGGACACCAATCTGGCAGTCATGTTCCAGCAGCTGCAGCATACTGCCAGATCGGTTCCAGTGATGAGGAGGGAGGGGATGATGAGGTCACTGACTCCACGTGGGTGCCTGATAGGAGAGAGGAGGAGGAGGAGGAGGATGAGGAGGAGGCACATCTCCAACGAGGCAGGATGCCCTCCGGGGGCCAGCGTAAGGGCAGCACACCGACTGAATCACACCGCAGAGCTCCGCCTGTGCAGGGCGCTGCCTCTGCCCGTTATTCCAAAAGTTCTTTGGTGTGGGCCTTTTTTGAGTCGAGTGCATCAGATCGCACCGCTGCTGTTTGCAACATATGTCTCAAGCGTATTTCGCGTGGTCAAAACATCAGCCGCTTGGGCACCACATGCTTGACCAGACATATGTTGACCTGCCATGCAGCTCGTTGGCAAGCCTACCTTAAAGACCCTCACCAAAGAACAAAGCGGACCTCTCCTTGCTCCGCATCAGCTGGGATCTCCAACCCCACTATACCTTCAGTCCTCTCTGAAACCTGCACTGAGAGGAATGAAGGTGTAGAATTAGGTGTGTCACAGCCCAGTACTTGCGGGCACTCTGCTAGCAGTACACCGACGTCCAATTCTAGCAGGCAAATTTCCCTGCCCCAGCTGCTGGACCGTCGAAAGAAGTTCACTCCCAGCCATCCACATGCCCAGCGGTTGAATGCTAGCTTGGCTAAATTGCTAGCACTTCAACTGCTGCCTTTTCAGTTGGTAGACTCGGCCCCCTTCCGTGAGTTTGTGCAATGTGCGGTTCCTCAGTGGCAGGTTCCCAAACGCCACTTTTTCTCACGGAAGGCGATTCCGGCTCTCTACCGGCATGTGGAAGGCAATGTCCATGCCTCGCTGGACAGGGCGGTCAGCGGTAAGGTGCATATTACCGCTGACTCATGGTCCAGCAGGCATGGACAGGGACGTTACCTTTCTTTCACGGCCCATTGGGTCACTCTTTTTGCAGCTGGGAAGGATGCAGGACAAGGTGCTACTACTGGTTGTGACACACCTCTCTCCTCCACCCCCTCATCTTCTTCTTCCTCCATGGCCTCTTCCTGTGCTTTGTCCTCAGAACCAGCGGTGCTCCGTAGGCGTTCAAGGGGCTACGTAAGTACGCAGGCAAAAAGATGCCATGCCGTGCTTGCGCTGGTGTGTTTGGGGGACAGGAGCCACACTGGGGCAGAGGTTCTGTCAGCTCTGCAGGGGCAGGTCGAGAGGTGGTTGACGCCACGCCAGCTTAAGGCAAGAATGGTGGTTTGCGACAATGGCACCAACCTCCTCTCCGCCCTCCGACAGGGACAACTGACCCATGTGCCCTGTGTGGCTCACGTCCTTAACCTGGTGGTGCAGCGGTTCTTGGGCAAGTACCCAGGCTTACAGGATGTCCTGAGGCAGGCCAGGAAAGTCTGTGTGCATTTCCGCAGATCATATAATGCCAGTGCTCGGCTGGCTGAGCTGCAAAAGGAGTTGAACCTGCCCAAGAACCGCCTTATATGTGACATGCCCACCAGGTGGAACTCAACGTTGGCCATGCTGCAGCGGCTGCACACGCAGCAGAGGGCCATCAATGAGTACCTGTGCGACTACGGCACCAGGACAGGGTCAGGGGAGCTCGGGTTTTTTTCACCACGCCAGTGGGGCATGATCAGGGATGCATGCACTGTCCTGGCACCATTTGAGGAGGCCACGAGGATGTTGAGCAGTGACAGTGCATGCATCAGTGACACTGTACCTCTTGTCCACCTGTTGGAGCATACGCTGTGTGGAATAATGGATAGGGCACTTGAGGCAGAACAGAGGCAGGAAGAGGAGGACTTCCTTGCCTCTCAAGGCCCCCTTTACCCAGACAGTGTTCCTTCTGTCCCACCCATCCCACAGGAAGAGGACGAGGAGGAGGAGGAGGATTGTGTCAGCATGGAGGTGGAGTCTGGCACTCAGCATCAACAGCAGCAGTCTTTTAGGGATGATTTACAGTCCCAAGAAACACGTGGACTTGTACGTGGCTGGGAGGAGGTGGCTGCGGATCATGACGTCCTTAGTGACCCAGAGGACTCTGGACCAAATGCCTCAGCTAACCTACGCTGCATGGCCTCCCTGATCCTGCAAAGTCTGTGGAAGGATCCTTGTATTCTTCGGATCAAGGAGAGGGACCATTACTGGCTGGCCACTCTCCTTGATCCACGGTACAAGGCTAAGGTTGCGGACCTAACGTTTGTGCGAACTTTCGGTCCATTCCCAGGTTCTGGTGGGAACCGAACCCGGGGGTGTTCGGCTCATCCCTATCAATGGACTATGATAGCAGTCACCAGTGCCCTCGCAGATCATCAGCTGCAATGGCTGACAGTACTTGTAGTCCAATTTACTCACAGAAAACTGTGAATGAATGATGTGGTCATGTGGGTGGAGCCCCACACAGCCACGCTATTTTTAAATTGTGACAGTGGGTTTGGGGAGAAAATCACCTGCCTGCTGTCACAAAGCCAGGAAACGCTGGCTGCAGGAGATATGTCACTAGAAGCATGTTACACCCTAAATATGGCTGTAAAATATAACATGCACCTAAAGGTCAACATAGCCTTTAACATGTGTCCAGCGTTGCTCATATGTACTCTAAAGACATGCTGGTAACTTAATTGGCTCCTGTCTAAATTGGCCCTAGTATATGTATGAATGTGTGTTAGGGACCTTAGGTTGTAAGCTCCTTGAGGGTAGGGACTGATGTGACTGTACAATGTATATATAAAGCACTGCATAAATGGCTCTATATAGGTACCTGAAATAAAAAAATATAAAAATATGTTAATTTGGCTTACAGAAAATTCTGAAACTGAAATGCACTAAGTAAGAGGTTCCCAGAATGATCAGTTTATGGATGAGAAATGATTATTGTAATAAAATAGTATTTTGTTTCTACAAGAATTGTAATGCTTATTGCAGTATGAGAAGATGTAAGATATATCTGTGCTAAAACCACAATATCTTCTACATGTACAGTATATAATCCATAAGATGCTAAAGGGGTGTGACCACATGTTAACACTAAAAATTCTGAATGAACCCTCTGCACACTGCTATATACCCTTTTTATAACAAACTTTGAAAAAAAAAACAGGGACTTTTAGTTCACATATATTGCAATATATATGATTAAGCTGACCAACTGTGTCAAAGTATTGCCTCAATGGCCAGTCCCTACTCTGCTCTGAAAAATGCAAATGCTCCAGTGGATATAGTGTCCACATGGGGAGATAGACGCAACTTGTAGGAGAGCTACAAGGTTCAGGTCTAGCCACTGACCTGCAATGTAACAGAAGTATAGCTTCTCCATTGCAGTATGCACACTTCTTTATATCCTTTTGGCTTAGATTGTACATAGAGTCTGTTCAAACTTGATGTACCATGGGTTTCCAATGATCCTATGTGATAAAACTGAACAGAGGTCTATCATGAAACAAGAAAAGCTGCTCCAGGTGAGTTAGTCTCTGTTTAATCTCCACACACTCTAGTCAGGTGCTAGCCCAGCTCGCATGCTGTGTAACATGAAGAAATAATTCCGGGTGGCTGCACTTCCAAAAATCCTTTTATTGAAGCTTCAAATGACAAGTGGTCGACAGATGGAGCAGGAGATAAAGAGGTAGACGCGTTTCACGCAAATGTTAGCGCTTAGTCATTACCTAACAGAGATCTAATAATGCTCTGAGAGTTGCCAATTTAGTGTTGTGCATTCTTCTTTACCGATAATGTATTCTCCCTGCACACAATGGGGTTGATTTACTAAAACTGGTAAGTGCAAAATCTGGTACAGCTCTGCATAGAAACTAATTAGCTTCCAGTTTTTAAATGAGCAAGCTGAATTTAGAAGCTGATTGGCTACTATGCACAGCTGCACCAGATTTTTTACTCTCCAGTTTAGTAAATCTATCTCAATGTTTTCAGACAACTATAGTTATGAAGACATTGGTAAATAATGTATTTTTAAATTAAGAGAGAACTGCACATTTATAATGTACGAGTTCTAAATTATGTTTTATAAGATAAGGTGTACATGTTGAAATATAGGTTACCTTTATGCTTTCAAAGGGGTAAGTTAGAAATTTTGAACTCTCTGATCATATTTGAAGGCTCAGGCATATAGTCTATCAGAAACTAGATTTGCAGAGAAGGAGTGGCCTGGTACTGTATCAATGCTATGATGATTAACAGTATTTGAAATTATACCACATCCTTTGCTTCTTCTGGCCTGTGCATGTCCTCCCTTTATAGGAAGACAAACAAATATTGGGAATGGCATTTTGTTGTATTTCAGTCTCCTTCAAACAGTTAGCATATCACTAGAAGAAGTTGCTGACTGCAAAGCGACTACACTGAACAGGTTAATCCCATTATTCCCAATTATTTTCTAGGAGTCCCAAGGGAGCAGCTATCCAGTATTAGAATGTATAATCCTGTATCACAGCTGGAGATCTTCACTCAGCTCCATTAGAGAAATTTTTCAACTAATACAGTTGTTGAATTATTCATTTTTCTATAACTGCCTGAGGCCATTTTTCTGCATGTAAACAGCATATGCAATGTTTTTTAATGACATCAGCTGCAATCAGCCAATTGTGAATCCTTTGGAAGAATTCTACTAACCTATGGTGTGAACTGTCTAAAGTGTCTGCTTTTCAACAGATGCAGCCTGAGAGGCCATGCCTACAGACATTTGTGCTACCAGTCAGGGGTACATTTACCGTAAATGTTATTATATTTGTAAATCTCCTGACTTTAGGCTATCCTATTCTGTATTTAAAGAAAGGGCAAAACGTTTGCCATCTTTTGAGGTGATTATGGCATATGATTCGGATGTGAACTCCACAGGAGAAAGACATGATGTGCTAGTAGCTTAGTTGAGGTTTAAATATTCATACTCCTTTGAAGTTTCAAAATATGAGAACTTGCTGAAAGTCAGAGCTACCTTGTGCTAAAATGAGACAAAATAGCAATTAAATCCAACTAATGAGTTATACTGAAAGAATATTTTGCATTGGACCTATGCAAATTACCATCAGAAAATCTCATTAAATTAGAGAAAAGAGAAATCTTTCACCTGTAATCAGTGTGGTAGGCTTGATGCGTCTTTCTTTCTGCTGGGGTGGTGGGAATGTCACTTAATTGTATTCATGTTAAATCTCTTTCTGTCTGTGTTAATGATGCATTACAAGTTACAAGATTTCAACCTTACAAGTGTCTCTGTAAATTATAACCAATAATTTAGAAGATCTTATTTAGGGTTATTGAAAAAAAAAAAGATGTGTACTCTTTCACCGTGTTTGATATAATTACCAAAATACAATATCAGCAAGACTTAGGGCTAATTCACGCTATATTCCAATACCTGCCTTTTTAAAACAATTGCTTTTTATGTGCCTTGTTCACATCACAACAGAACAGAGGTGTGCAGGGGAGAGGTGCAGAAAAATGCAGCATGTCTCTCAGCTCTCCTAAAGTCATTTTCTGCCCATGTGTTTCTTTGCATCGCAGCTGTGTTTTAAGACTTTTCAATAAGTAAAAAAAAAAAAGAAAAAGGAAAATAGTAAATAGTGCATTTTGTTATGAAAACACAAAACAATATTCCCCACTGCCAATAAAGACCAGATACCAGTCCTCATGGAAAAAAGCTAGTTTATCTGTGTGGGCTGGTATGAATGAGACCTAGAGGGATGAGGTTTAGGTTAGCTGCTACCATGGCTGTGGTTCAGCCAGCCCCCTTAGTATAAAGATAGGGGGGTCTAGAGCAGCCATAGGGGCTGATTTAAGAAAATGTTGGCGCATTTGCGCGGGCAGGAATAATTATTGCGACATGGCGCATGCTGTCGACTTGCGCCGTATTTGCGTAATCGTTGCGCATACGGGCGCATACACATTCTTAAATATGAAACAGACATCGGGCACCTGCTCATTGTAATGCTAAACATGTTAATGAGCTTTTTCTTATCACATGGAGAATATTGCTTCCACTTTTATTCCTTTCATTCATTTCTTTTTGAAACAACTCAATAATCATTCTAGAGATCTTCCTCCTATCAACAACTGTGCAGATGTTTACTGGACTTGTAATTGTGCATTTTATGGTGATAGTCTATAATCATTGGTGGAGCCAAAACTTCCATGAAAACATCTTCTCAACACATGTCTGTGTATTGTGCATTCTGGACAATTCTTTCCCCATACACTGTCCAATCTGATTGGATGACATTTACATCCACTAATTTCTCTGAGCAATTCATTTCCCCATACACTGTGCAATCAAATTGCACAGTGTATGGGGAAAGAATTGTCCAGAATGCTGCATTTGCAAATGGTAGGCGCGAAAGATTGCGCAAGTGCGCAACAGCGCTTCCTATGTAAATATGTTTTTTGTGCATATAAGTGCACCATCATTTTTGATAATGGTTTTGAGTCCCGTTTTTTGTGCAATTGCTCCAATTTCTCAACTGCACCACAGGTGCAGGTCTTTAGTAAATCACCCCCATAGTGTCAGTGTAGTGGAAGCTGTTGCAGGAAAATCATTGTGAAAGCCAAAAAACCGCATAGAGAATGATTACGGGCAGTCATGCATTTTTTTTATGGCGATTGACCCTTGTATGTGTAATAATGTACATTGTTTAAATTATTGTGTCCTTTTATATTTTATTTTGTGGTTCATTTGAGGTCATGGTCACTTTTAGCCATGTCTTGTTTATATAAAAAAAAAAGTTTTTGTGCTGCAAGGTTTCTCTTGTGAAAAGTGGCCTTTAGTTTCAGAAGATGGTATCCTGGAGGTGTTATTTTTTGGGAGGCTTTCTGTTTTTATTTTATGTTTATAGGGCCATTTTTGTAAGCTTTGGGTACTCAAAGCACCACATTTATTTGGGCTCAGGCATGTTCAATATCCCATGTGCATGGTCCCGCCAGGAAGCTGACATTGCACACGGCTAATCACAGGCAGTGAAACATTTCCCGGTTCGCAGCTGAACAGATCAGTGACGGCTTCCTGGCGGGATCGGTCATGTGTGATTTCGATCACGTCAAAGCTCATCTCTACTGACCATCTGTTCTTGGAGCTGCCTTTTGTTTGCAACACACTACTGCAGCACTTGAAAAAAAAAATAGATCACATGAACAATGTGTAGCACTACCCCCGTAGGAGCTGCTGGTTTAAGTTTGGGTCTGTACTCTGCCTATCCACCCCTGTAATTTGGCTCCATTCCCCCTTGGCACAACTGGACAACAATGTGATTGTGGGCCCCTAAAAGGCTATAGAGGGCCACAATGATACCACACAACAATAAATGTAGTTAAATATTGTTACCTTAGTGTGGTTTATCTGCCACACAGCTGCAAAAGACAGAGTCCCACACAAGATGCAGTTCAACCAAAAGGTAATATGTTTACTTGGTAGAGAAAATAGAATAGAGATTACACAAGCATCATTTGACTCAAACAGGTCCCTGTGAGAATCAAATGACATACATATGCATAACAATTTTAGGGTCAGACCTGAGGAAGCACACGGTGGAGGAATCTCCCAACGCAATGATGACAGCAATGGGGTACCTCTCCACCAAGTCCCACCCAGCTCACTGAAATAGCACAATGATAATAAAATTAATGCAAACAGTTAGCTTACACATGTGAGTTCAATAAACTATTTGTCTCCCCCTAGTGGGCAGCTCAACTGGTGCGTGTGCCGTTGTATCAACCTAAGCACTAATCTGAACTGATGAGTGTTCCTAACAGTCTCCAGTAATCTTTGGCTAGCTTTGTTGGTGCACTTGAGTATTTATAATCCAGAAAACAATGTGAAGAAGAAATGAACACTTGAAGTATGCAGTATAAAGGCAAGAGAAACGCTGATTCTCCCAAAGGGCTATATCACTCCTGGGCATAAAGTGTCTCCACTTACGGCACTGCAGTTGCCCACAAGTACAAGTGAAACTATGGAAGTTACCTTCCTGCAACCCAGTTAGTTATGTTGGTGGGCAGGTGCCCTATCACCAAATGAGGCCTTGCCTCACTGGTATGCTCCGTCTGGACCCTTCTTTGTTCTCAGCCTCCCTGCAGGTTGTGATCCCTAGTCCTCTGCACAGTCGCCCACGAGGCGCCGATGGATGGATGACTCTAGATGCTGTGGAGTGTAGAGTGGTCCCTCTTCCTGTTCCGATCAGCAGGGCTGTGACAGATATCCCTCTGTCAGGCGATCTGCTCTCCGTACTTTAGGCTCAGGCTTCTCCGGCCTAAGCACGCCCACTCCAGGCCTCAACACAGGCCTCCTGCCGGCTTGAAGATGGCGTCCCGAAAGACGGAACAAAAGCCCCGCCTTGCCTTAAATAAGTTCTCCCAGTAGGCCGTGCGTGGCGCCATGCACTTTTGGTAGGACAGTGATCTTTTGGGTAATGTAGTCTCAGTTCTATCCACGCCAATAGAGTCTTTGTCTCTGATGCCACAATACCCACAATGCTTTATCCAATAACTGAACCAAACAACGTTAGTAGCCTAGCATAAGACGTACCCCGGAGGGAGCTAGATTCCTGATAGGCACAAACTTTAGTCCGTAAGCTATGTGCAAAAGTGACACCTTGCTACAAACTCCCCCCACTTGAAATCATTGGTACCCAAAGACAGCAATAGTTTGTGACCTGTTACATGCTTTGTTCAGATACACGAGGAGAAAAAAAAAACAGTTAGTGAATACAAGAAATAGGGCAATTCACATTTTCATAAGAACTAGGCAGAGGAACCCCCCACCATGCTTTGGAGAGGAGGTTGTTCTGCCTACAGGCCACCCTAATGGGAATGGCCCAACCAGATGTGCCAGGGGGTGAGCTGGGGTTGTCTTCCACCAAATGTACAGTGGAAGGACCAGGCATCTCAGTTGTTCTCTTTGATGTAAACACGGCCTCTTCAGAGCATTCACCCAATTGATTGTAAGTCAGTCTCTTGGGTGGATTAATGACTCTTCTCTCTCTCTGCTCCTTAGGTGCTAAGGTCTTAGGTACACTGGACTCTGTGTCCTCTGCAACTTCTTCTTCTTGCTCTGGCCCACTGGACACTATCTCTTCTACAGCCTCCAGGTCTCCTTCTGGAAGAGATGGAACCTCTTCATGGTCTTCCATTGTCAGGGAATCCGGATCATCCTCCAGCTCATCAGAAAGCATACTTTGAGGCACAAACTCGGGGGCCTCTGGGCTGAGAGTCCCCATGTCAGTCACTTCAGGTGGGGACAAAGGAGGGATCGTAGGCCTTGGTAGTTGAGAATGAGATGACCACAACCAGTTTGTTTCTACCTCTTCATCCTCAGGGTCTTCATTCTCCACATCTTGAGGTACAGACTGAGACCTAGTGACTGGCCGAGACCCTTGAGAGGTTGAGGGCGTCGCCTGTAAATCTGACATTGGTGGCAGGCGAACTGCCTCTGAGAGGGGCAGCAGGTGATTTCTATGCCAAGTCTTTAAGGGGCCTACACTCCCTTCATGCCGGATCTAGTCTACTGGGAGCCCTGATAGTTGCTTGCAGATGACATAAGGCTGTGACTTCCAGCGGTCAGCCAATTTGTGTTTGCCAGGGACTCCCAGATTTCTCAACAGTACTTTATCAAAAACAAGGTAGTGCGGCGCTATGCTAGTGGGTGCTATCACTAAGTGAGAGAGTGATAATCGAACATAAGGTAAAGATACAAATGCAGTGGTCAGTGCATAAATCAAATAAACCATAAAACAAAATAGGTATAGTGTTGGTGTCTCCACAAAGGGAGTCCACACACTAGAAGTGCTACCGTAAGTGAACACAAATGCATATAAACAGTCCAATCGATTAAATGAAGTGACTTAAGACTAGAACAAGTCCATGTAGTAGAAACAAAATTAGGTCTCTGTGTGCGTTGCAAGTGCACCAATCAGGGGGTGGGCACTACACCCCTAAAGGTGAGATGAACTAATAGAATAACATAAAGTCCAAATGCCTCAGGCCCATATCAGAGATAGCTTCCCACGGAGTAAACACATGTGAAGAACCAAACTGTTGTCTGATGAATTAAAAAAAACACTTGATACAATGGATAAGTGGGGTACTCTTACCACAAATGATGGACTCATCTACCGTACGATAGTGAGTTGGATAGGCTTGGGGTCTCAAAGACCATGGATGGTGGAGCAGGATGCCTTAGATATCTCAAACCGTCCAGGAGAAGGTGATCCAATGCACTGAATGGCTAGTAGAGACTCCTCCAGCATGTGGGCTCCAAGAATGCAAAGATAAAAGAAATAGAGACAAAAAAGGGAGAGGCTCCCAATGGTGCAGGTCAATAAAAACCGTATCAGGTTTATTTCCATAAAATGGTCATACAGAATGTTGACACATAATAAAAAAAGTGATCACAATCTTAAAAGCAATGTGGGGTACAGCAAGAAAAACTGACGCGTTTCGACCTCAAAGTCTTAAACAGGGGCATGTCTTAAACAGTACTTTATCACCTGGTTGCAGATCCTGCACTCGGACTTTGAGATCAAAGTTCTTTTTATTTCTCAGTCCCCTCCTGTCCGAGGTTTGTCATTGGCGGTCTTCAGGCTTTTCCGCAATCGATCAACATACCCTCTGTGAGAGGTTGCTGAGGTGTGATCCAAAGATATGCCAAAGGCCAGGTCTACTGGTAATCGAGCCACTCATCCAAACATTAAACGATAGGGAGAGTATCCTGTAGCATCATTTGCAGTATTGTTATAGGCATGAACAATGGCAGCTACATGTTTGCTCCAGTGTTGTTTCTTCTCTGAGCTTAGAGTGCCAAGCATATCAAGAAGAGTTTGGTTAAACCTCTCAGGTTGAGCATCCCCTTGAGGGTGGTAATGAGTGGTTCTGGACTTTTTGATGCCTAATAGGTCTAAAAGTCTTTTAATAAGGCTACTTTCAAAGTCTCTCCCTTGATCCGAATGGCTATGCTGGAGCAAGCCATAGTGAACAAAGAACTTCTCTACTAAGACCTTGTCCACTGTTGATGCTTGCTGATCGTTTGTTGGGAATGCTTGAGCATATCTAGTAAAATGATCAGTCACCACCAGAATGTTTCCCTGTCCACTCAGATCAGGCTGCAGGCAAAGAAAGTCAATGCACACCAGCTCCATGGGTCCCTGACTCTGAATATGGCCCATTGGGGCGGCTCGGGAAGGCAAAGTCTTCCTTTGGATACATCGAATACAGGAGTGGCAGTAACCCTCGACTTCAGCCCGCATGCAGGGCCAGTAGAATCGATCCCTTACCAAATGGAAAGTTCTCCCAGGCCCTAGATGGCCATGGTTATCGTGGAGGGCCGTGAGAACTGTCTCTCTGTGTTTTCTGGGTAAGAACAGCTGCCATTTTGCTTCAAGACCATCAGAGGGGCCCCTTTGGTAGACCACCCCTTGATGCAACTGCAGTTGATCCCACTCTCGGTGTAGCAGACGAGCCTCCTTTGGGGAATCAGTGAGGAGCATGTCAGAGCATTGATTCTCCAAAGCCTTCAATGCCAAGTTACCCAAAGGGTCTTCCAACTGATTCCTTCTCAGGTCCTTCTTCGACAGCTTCGGCAGGCCTTCATCCCCCACTTGGGTCACATTGCAGTAACATTTGGGTACTCCAGCAGCAGAAACTCCAATCTCTTCGGCCCTGAACCCTCCTCCAGCCTGACGTTCAGCTCCCTGGTATAAGGCTTGCACTCCTTCTGGTGTCAGCTGAGTCCATTCTTCTGTGGAGTCACTGGGGCCATGAGGCCTTCTTGAGAGGGCGTCCGCATCCCTGTTCACAACTCCGGGTCGATACTTCAGACTAAAGGTGAAACCTGAGAGGGCAGCCAACCACCTATGTCCGGTGGCATCCAGTTTGGCTGTAGTGAGGAGGTAGGTGAGTGGATTGTTGTCAGTCTTGACCACAAACTCTGCCCCGTAGAGGTAGTCTCTCAATTTATCCACCACAGCCCACTTTGAGGCCAGGAACTCGAGCTTGTGCGTGGGGTAGTTCCTTTCAGCGGGGACCAAACTCTGACTCACATAGGCAACAGGCCATAGGTGTCCGTCATGTTCTTGATATAGCACCCCGCCCAGCCCATCTCGACTGGCATTGAGATGGTAGTTCGTAAGGCTTGGTGGTATCTGCATATGCCAAAACTGGGGCAGTGGTTAGGCTCTTTTTCAGCTGGCTGAAGGCCTCCTCACACTTGGAAGTCCACTGATTCTGGATGGACTCTTTAGGTCTTCTAGGCCCCACTGTGGGCTTCACAGGTTTTACTGGTTCTGGGACATCATCCTCCCCTTCACTCCTCAGTAGTTCATTAAGTGGGTGGGCTATCTTGGCAAATCCTTCTACAAATTTTCGGTAGTAGGAGCAGAATCCCAGAAATGACCGAAGCTTGGTCACATTAGTGGGTCTTGGCCAAGAGGTGATGGCATCCAGCTTCTCAGGGTCTGTGGCTATCCCCTCGGCAGACACGATATGGCCAAGGTAGTGGACCGAGAACTGATAGAACTGGCACTTCTCGATGGAGAGCTTTAGGCCTTCTTGATGAAGTCTCTTCAGGACCTTCTCCAACCATTCTTCATGCTCTTCTAGAGTCCTGCCGAACACTATGATGTTGTCCAGGTACACCAGCACCTCAATCAGGTTCATGTCGCCCACTGTCTTCTCCATCAGCCTTTGGAAGGTGGCCGGGGCTCCTGACATCCCCTGAGGCATGCAATAAAACTCAAATAACCCCACTGGGGTAATGAAGGCAGTTTTCTCCTTATCCTCAGGATGCATGGGGATTTGGTAATACCCACTCTTCAGGTCCATCACACTGAACCACTTGGCCCCTGACAGGCTCTGCAGGGCGTATTCAATCGGGGGAGTAGTGTACTGGTCAGGAATGGTCCTTCTGTTCAGTGTTCGGTAGTCTATGCACAGCCTTAGTGAACCATTTTTTTTCTGCACCACCACTATTGGAGAAGCGTAGGGGCTCTTGGATTCTCTAATGATCCCCCAGTTCAGCCAGTTATTCACGTAGGTCTTCCAAGTCCCCCAATGGAACCCGTCGGACACTTTCTCTGAACGGTTTGTCTTCTTGTAGACGGATCTTGTGGGTGGCACTCTTTGCACACCCTACATCGAATTCGTTCTTGGAGAATGCAGTTTGCCATCGGGCAAGCTGGGCTTTAACACTTTCTCTCCATTCTGGTGGAAGGGTAGTGTCTTCCGGGTAGAACTTCTCTACTGGGATCTCACCCTTCTTCAACTTCTTCAAGTCAGATAGCGCAACTGAGGTGGCTTTGTTCACTTGGCCCAATAGCATTCTGGCTGGTACCTTCACAGGTGAGGTGGTCGTGTTGCAAACGCTCACTGAGACCTTCCCATGATTCCACCGCAGGGCCTTCAATGGAACCACTTTGGGGATTATTTCTATCCCCTTTCCTTCCTTCCGTTGGTCTGCTTCAAGGACAACAAAGGGGCCTGGTTGCTTCCAAGTAAGCTTGACAGAAGCTCTCATACTAGTTACCTCCCCAGGCTGCAGCACTCTCTCTTCCCTATCCAAACACCAGATCTTGCCTACTCCTTCTGCTGGAGCCTTCTGTTCTAGTACTAGGTGCTGGTACGCCTGTTTCAGCATGGGGTGCACTCCTGCAGTTGAAGCACTCTGCTCTTGGGCCAAAGGTGTTAGTAGTCTCCTAACTAGGTCAGTGTTGGTCCCTATAATGAGGGAACTTTTACTAGCCCCTTGTGGGTGAGGGCAGACCACTGCCAAGGTGTCAAATGTCTCTGTTCCTCCTGTCACTGAGGGGTCAAAAGTTAGTTTGATTGGTAAGTAACCATCATAGGGAAAGTTTTGAGTCCCAATGCCCCATATATCCAGTTCTTCCAACTTCTGTAGCGACAAGTGCTTAAGATGCTTGTCATAGAAGTCTCTGTACAGGAGAGTCACTTGAGCCCCTGTATCCAGGAGGGCCTTGGTGTAAATCCCTTTTACCTGGATTGAGACTACTGGGGAGGGCCCCACTAACTTGGCAGGAAACTTCTGTAGAGGAGCCTGCTTACCAGGATCGGTAGTTTGTACCCTTACTCCTTTTTTTCTGGAACTTTGACTGGATTTCGGCCCCTGTTGGGTCTGGTGTGCACTGACTCCCTGCCGCTGGGCAGGTTGGGTTATGGAGCGGGAGACATTAGATCGCTCAGAGGCAACAACAGGGGCCCCAGGCGAGGGTCGGGACATCCCCGATGCTGTCTCCTCGCGTTGCTGGATTTTGTGGAGTTAGCTGAAACTGGTGGGCACCCGGTCGACTCCTTCACCAGGGCCCTTGCGATACTGTGCTGCATCTTTCTCCGGGCTTAAACATACTTCCGGATAATGTCCGACTCCTCCACAGTTGAAGCAGATTATCAGTTTACTTGGTTTCTGCACTTGGGCAACATTACAGCGGAGAGACTTCTTGGCCTCCTCTGGAGTGCTTCCACTGGGCAGAACAGTTGGCTGGTTGGTCATAATGGACATTATCTCTATTAATTGGGACACTTGAGTCTTTAGAAGCTCAACCTGAGGGTCACCATCATCAGCATTTATCACTCTGACTCCGGGCAGCGGATTCAGGTTTCTGACTCTTCTTCTTGTTGTACAACGTGACTTCGTCCTCCCTGACAATCCGGATCAAGTCTGGATACTTCAGGATACCACCATCCTGCTGGGTTCTCAAGGCAGTTGTGTAGGGTTAAAGTGATAATTTTATCTGAAATTTTGGAGGCAAATTTTTCTAGTTGTTTCCAGATATAAGTGATCTTTTCACAGCTCCAAAAGATGTGAGAAAATGATCCAGTGGAGTTGCATTCTCTGAAGCATAATGGGGGGGGAGTAGGACAGATGGTGTGGAGTTTGGTTGGGGTATAGTACCATCTAGTAAATAGCTTCAAAGCAGTCTCTTTAATGGCAATAGATTTAGTGCATTTGTGCAAATTGTTTATACAATTGTCCCAGTTAACAGAGGAGTACGTGAAGTTTGCCTCCCGTTCCCAATTAGTCATGTATGAAAGTTTGTTTGTATCCGTGTTGTTGATTAAATTGGAGTATACTTCAGAGATAAAACTTAGTTTTCTAGGTGACTTAAGACAGAGGTTCTCAAAAAAAGATGGGGGTTGTATATTAGTGGTTTGAAAATATGTATTGAAAAATTGTTTAATCTGGAGAAATTTGTTGTGTTCAGTATCGGGGATATGGTGTTTAGAGTTAAGGGAGGAGAGAGAAATGAAATTCGTGCCTTCTATAAAGTTGAACAGGGACGTAAGACCATTATTGATCCACCAAGTGAGATCAACGGGGTCCTGTGCAATTCAAGGTAATTTTGGATCGCCTATAAAGGATGCATGTGGAGGAGTTTTGGATGTAAGATTACATTTTTGGTTATACATTTTCCATAAATGATACGACTGTGAGACTATTTGATTTAAAGAGTCTATAGTATGGTTTGGAATTTTGTTTCCCCACAGTAAACCTGAGATGGAAAATGGCAAGATGGAGTTATTTTTTCTCTCCCTTTTTCTAATAAGAGTGTTCCATTTGGTAGACGAGGTCGGCGACTTTCTGAGTGCGACCGAATACATCCTATAAAATGCTCAGGTAGTCTTGGGCAGTACAGTCTTTTTTACCAAGCTTCAAGTTGCGAATGGCCTCCAGGGCAGGTCCCTTCAGACTCTTCGTGATCCTCTGCATCTTTTGTGGCTCTGGTATGTCCCATTCATCCAACGCTTGGGTAGCCTGGTCCAGCCACTCTTCAAAAATGTCTTCCGCTGAAGGTACTGGTTGCCTTCCAGAAAAAATCCTGAGCTTCCTGTAACCAGCAGCCGAGTATGCAACAAATTCCCCAAGGACAGCACAGAGTTCTGGCCCAATGGTGGCCAGAGGTGACTTGGCAGGAACTTCTGGTTTGCTAGAGTCAGCTTGACTGGATGAGGCAGGGCCTTCTTTAGGTGCCTCTGGTTGTATCACATTAAGTTCTCCCTTGTTGTCCAACTTCACACTTGCGCCCTTGAAGTGTTCTGGGATTTCCTGTTTCCACTCAATCAATGCATAAGTATGTGGGGTCCACGTGTCTGTCTTTACAGCAATCACCCATGCTTTCTTGTCTGGGGACAGTGTCTTCATGGCTTGACTTAACAGATCTTCACCCCAGGACTCTCCTGGAATTTCAAGTACCACACTGCAGTCTGAGCGGGCGTTTTCCTCCTTGCACCACGCTATAGCAGCAACAGAATCCATTTTGGTGCCGGTAGAGGTTCTGTCTGGGGGGGGGTTTGATTGCAGAATCACAGAAATCCTGGATGAGCCCCCACGTGTAGCACTACCCCCGTAGGAGCTGCTGGTTTAAGTTTGGGTCTGTACTCTGCCTATCCACCCCTGTAATTTGTCTTGATTCCCCCTTGGCACAACTGGACAACAATGTGATTGTGGGCCCCTAAAAGGCTATAGAGGGCCACAATGATACCACACAACAATACATGTAGTTAAATATTGTTACCTTAGTGTGGTTTATCTGCCACACAGCTGCAAAAGACAGAGTCCCACAGAAGATGCAGTTCAACCAAAAGGTAATATGTTTACTTGGTAGAGAAAATAGAATAGAGATTACACAAGCATCATTTGACTCAAACAGGTCTCTGTGAGAATCAAATGACATACATATGCATAACAATTTTAGGGTCAGACCTGAGGAAGCACACGGTGGAGGAATCTCCCAACGCAATGATGACAGCAATAGGGCACCTCTCCACCAAGTCCCACCCAGCTCACTGAAATAGCACAATGATAATAAAATGAATGCAAACAGTTAGCTTACACATGTGAGTTCAATAAACTATTTGTCTCCCCCTAGTGGGCAGCTCAACTGGTGCGTGTCCCGTTGTATCAACCTAAGCAATAATCTGAACTGATGAGTGTTCCTAACAGTTTCCAGTAATCTTCGGCTAGTTTTTATTGGTGCACTTGAGTATTTTTAATCCAACAAACAAGGTGAAGAAGAAATGAACACTTGAATTATGCAGTATAAAGGTAAGAGAAACGCTGATTTTCTCAAAGTGCTATATCACTCCCGGGCATAAAGTGTCTCCACTTACGGCACTGCAGTTGCCCACGAGTACAAGTGAAACTATGGAAGTCACCTTCCTGCAACCCAGTTAGTTATGTTGGTGAGCAGGTTCCCTCTCATCAAATGAGGCCTCGCCTCGCCGGTATGCTCTGTCTGGACCCTTCTTGGTACTCAGCTTCCCTGCAGGTCGCGATCCCCGGTTCTCTGCCCAGTCGCCCACGAGGCGCCGATGGATGGGTGACTCTAGATGCTGTGGAGTGTAGAGCGGTCCCTCTTCCTGTTCCGATCAGCAGGGCTGTGACAGATATCCCGCCGTCAGTCGATCCGGTCTCCGTACTTTAGGCCCAGGCTTCTCCGGCCTAAGCACGCTCACTCCAGGCCTCAACACAGGCCTCCTGCCGGCTTGAAGATGGCGTCCCGAGAGACGGAACAAAAGCCCCGCCTTGCCTTAAATAAGTTCTCCCAGCAGGCCGTGCGTGGCGCCATGCACTTTTGGTAGGACAGTGGTCTTTTGGGTAATGTAGTCTCAGTTCTATCCACGCCAATAGAGTCTTTGTCTCTGATGCCACAATACCCACAATGCTTTATCCAATAACTGAACCAAACAACAATACTAGCCTAGCATAAGACGTACCCCGGAGGGAGCTAGATTTCTGATAGGCACAAACTGTAGTCCATAAGCTACATGCAAAAGTGACACCTTGCTACAAGTGTGTACCCAAACCACATTGATTTTAGTCACATTAATAGCACACACTTGCTTCACAGTAAAAGGGTAGGCTTACACCGATTAGGCCTCTTACCTTGATTTTAACTGTCCTCTGTGGTGACTGAATTCTTGTAGTGAAACCCTTGCTTGTGTTCGTTATTTCTAGTACATTTCGGCCTAGTCATGCTTAATAAAAACTGTCCTGCTGCTGGCCAAATGTATGCTGCTTTATCAACAGCAGGTCTCTTTACAGTATTCTTGTAGTAAAACACCTGTTTTTATTATTTTTCTCTAGTACATTGCATTCAATTCTCCCTCATTAAAAGTGTTCGGTTGGTGGCAACTGCTGTATCATGTGTTGCCTCTTAATTCTTAATGAGAAATTGACCAGAGGCGGGACACATTTACATAAGCAAGAACATGGAAAGCTTAGTGAAATACTGGACAATTTCTGATCAAGCTAAAGCAAATCAGATTGAGGTGCAGCTGCTGTATAAAAGCCAAGTTAATTTTAGAAGAAAAAAAAGTAAATAGGTGCTGTCACTAAGGCTGTCAATGATAATTGTGCCATTCCATAACACCACATACAGCTCTAAGGCACTAAGATCTTAAAGGCGTTGTAAAGTTTCCTTTTTTTTTTTTTTTTAAACAAACATGTCATACTTACCTCTAGGGATGAGCTTCGTGTTTGAGTCAAACCCATGTTCGACTCGAACATCGGCTGTTTGGCTGTTCGCCAAATTGCAAACATTATGGGCCATTCGTGCCAAATTTGAGTGGCACGCCACGGCCCATAATTCACTGCGGCATCGCAGTGCATTGCTGGCTGATGATTGGCCAAGCAGGCACTATGACCCGCATGCTTTGGCCAATCACAGCGCGCAAAAAACGGAGAGCCATAATTGGCCAAAGCCAGGGTGGCTTTGGCCAATTATGTCTCAGGAGGTTTAGTACACGCCCCACCCTATATAAGGCCGCCTCCATGGCAGCCTTGTGTAGTGTGTTGCAGTGGTTAAAGAGAGAGCTTACAGAGAGAGAGAGAGAGACAGTGTAATTTATATTGAATTAGATAGAGCAGGCAGGCGAGTCAGTTAGCTGCAGTTACAGTGTGTAGAGTATATATATGCATCCTAGGTGTTGTATATATATTTATACACTGTATTCAGTTTAGCTAGATCCATTCCTGTTATTCTCTATACTGTGACAGGCAGGCAGGTGATTGTGCTAGCTGCAGTGTTTCACTTAGTGTACTCTGTGCTTTGCATAGCGTTCACCTAAAGCTTACCTGAATACAATTTGTGATGTTCTCATAATAAAACCACAGGCAGGTAGCTGCATTAATTTCTTTTAGTGTACTGCAGTACTTCTGTCCTTTGCACAGCATTCACTTAAAGGAACCTGAATACAATTTGTGGTGTTCTCATAATAAAACCACAGGCAGAGAGCTGCAATTATTTTCAGTTAGTGTACTGTGTCCTCTGCACAGTGTTCACCTAAAACTAACTGAAGACAATTGCTGCTTTTCTCATACTAATACCACAGCAGGCAGTTGATTCTGATAGCTGCATTATAATCAGTACAGATATATATATATATATATATATATATATATATATATATACATCCCATCTTTGTGCAGCTACATCTCACTGCAGGCCATTAGTATGTATGGAAGGCAAACAAGGAGAGGCAGACAGACACGAGGCAATAAAAGAGGGCAAGCAGGCTCTGTGTCTAGAGGCAACAGTGCTGGTCGTGGACACGGTGTATCATCATAAGCACGTGGCCGTGGGACACGCTTGTCCATCTTTTCGGCAGCTGGCCATGTTGAGCCGCAACATGCCCAAGACTTGGTATGACCAAGGCGTCCTCATCCTCCTCATCCTCTCTCACCCAGGCTCAGGGTACTTTGTCTGGCAAAGCAGCTGCCAAAGCAGCTGCCAAAGCAGCCTCTTCCCTCGGCTCAATGGCATCAGTCACTCCTTCCCTAGCCCCACCATGTCCTCCTGAGGAGTCCCCCGAACTGTTTGACCACAGTGTTGGGTACATGCTCCAGGAGGATGCCCAGCGTTTTGAAGGCTCCGATGATGGAATCCAGCTAGAGGAAGGCAGTAACGTGAGCCCAGAGAGAGGGGGTGCCCAACAAGTACAGCTATCTGGCAGTCATGTTCCCCCATCTGCAGCATACTGCCAGATTTGCTCCAGTGATGAGGAGGGAGGGGATGATGAGGTCACTGACTCCACGTGGGTGCCTGATAGGAGAGAGGAGGAGGAGGAAGAGGAGGAGGCACATCTCCAACGAGGCAGGATGCCCTCCAGGGGCCAGCTTAAGGGCAGCACACTGACTGCATCCTACCGCAGAGCTCCGCATGTGCAGGGCGCTGCTGTCTCTGCGCATTATTCCAAAAGTTCTTTGGTGTGGGCCTTTTTTCAGATGTGTGCAGCAGATCGCACCATTGCCATTTGCAACATATGTCTGAAGCGTATCTCGCGTGGCCAAAACATCAGCCGATTGGGCACCACGTGCTTGACCAGACATATGTCGACCTGCCATGTAGTTCGTTGGCAAGCGTACCTAAAAGACCCACACCAAAGAACAAAGCGGACCTGTCCTTGCTCCTCATCAGCTGGGATCTCCAACCCCACTATACCTTCAGTCGTCTCTGAAACCTGCACTGAGAGGAATAAAGGTGTAGAATTAGGTGTGTCACAGCCAAGTACTTGTGGGCAATCTGCTATCAGTACACCAACGTCCAATAGTACCAGGCAAATTTCCCTGCCCCAGCTGCTGCACCGCCGAAAGAAGTTCACTCCCAGCCATCCACATGCCCAGCGGTTGAATGCTAGCTTGGCTAAATTGCTAGCACTTCAACTGCTGCCTTTTCAGTTGGTAGACTATGCCCCCTACCGTGAGTTTGTGGAATGTGCGGTTCCTCAGTGGCAGGTTCCCAAATGCCACTTTTTCTCACGGAAGGCGATTCCGGCTCTCTACCGGCATGTGGAAGGCAATGTCTTGGCCTCGCTGGACAGGGCAGTCAGTGGTAAGGTGCTTATTACCGCTGACTTATGGTCCAGCAGGCATGGACAGGGACGTTGCCTATCTATTACGGCACATTGGGTGACTCTGCTGGCAGCTGGGAAGGATGCAGGACAAGATGCAGTAGTGTTGGATGTTGTTCCACCACCACGCCTCCAAAATGTTACTACTGGTGATTTTGACACACCTCTCTCCTCCACCCCCTCCTCTTCTTCTTCCTCCATGGCCTCTACCTGTGCTTTGTCCTTGGAACCAGTGGTGCTCCATAGGCGTCCAAGGGGCTACGCAAGTACGCAGGCAAAACGATGCCATGCGGTGCTTGAGCTGGTGTGCTTGGGGGACAGGAGCCACACTGGGGCAGAGATTCTGTCAGCTCTGCAGGGGCAGGCTCAGAGATGCTTCACCCCACACCAGCTTAAGCCAGGAAAGGTGGTTTGCGACAATGGCACCAACCTCCTCTCCGCCCTCCTACAGTGACAACTGACCCATGTGCCCTGTTTGGCTCACGTCCTTACCTTGGTGGTGCAGCAGTTCTTGGGCAGGTACCCGGGCTTACAGGAGGTCCTGAGGCAGGCCAGGAAACTCTGTGGGCATTTCCGCCGGTCATATAATGCCAGTGCTCAGCTGGCTGACCTGCAAAAGGAATCCAACCTGCCCAAGAACCGCCTAATCTGTGACATGCCCACCAGGTGTAACTCTACGTTGGCCATGCTGCAGCGGCTGCACATGCAGCAGAGGGCCATCGATGAGTATCTTTTGCAATATGGCACCAGGACAGGGTCAGGGGAGCTTGGATTTTTTTCCCCACACCAGTGGACCATGATCAGGGATGCATGCACTGTCCTGGCACCATTTGAGGAGGCCACGAGGATGGTGAGCAGTGACAGTGCATGCATTAGTGACACTGTCCCTCTTGTCCACCCGTTGGAGCACAGGCTGCATGGAATAATGTACAGGGTACTTGAGGCAGAACAGAGGCAGGAAGAGGAGGACTTCCTTACCTCTTAAGGCCCCCTTTATTGAGACAGTGTTCCTGCTGGCCCGGCTATCACACAATAAGAGCACGAGGAGGAGGAGGATTGTGTCAGCATGGAGGTGGAGCCTAGCACTCAGCATCAGCAGCAGTCTTCAAGGGATCAATTACAGTCCCAAGACACCCATGGACTTGTACGTGGCTGTGAGGAGGTGGCTGTGATCATGTCTTCCTGAGTGACCCAGAGGTCTCCGGACCAAATGCCTCAGCAAACCTACGCTGCATGGCCTCCCTGATCCTGCAAAGCCTGCGGAGGGATCCTCGTATTCGTGCGATCAAGGAGATGGATCATTACTGGCTGGCAACCCTCCTTGATCCACGTTACAAGGGTAAGGTTGCAGACCTTATCTTGCCATCGCAGAGGGAATAGAGGATGAAGCATCTTTGGGAGACCTTGAAGAAAGGTCTGTGCAACGCGTTCCCAGAGACTGGGAGGTTACAAATTCCTGGTCCTGTACAATGTGTTGCTGAGGCTTCGGCCAGTCAAAGAAGGAGCGGTGGAGAAGGTGGACGTCTGACCGATGCGTTCAGACATTTATTTAGTACGCAGCCCCAAGGTATGATCGGTTCCAGCAACCATCGCCAGCGTCTGGTTTACGTGGTGCAGGAATACCTAGGGGCAAGATCAGACTTGGACACCTTTCCCACCGAAAATCCTCTGGGTTACTGGGTCTTGAGGATGGATCACTGGCCAGAGCTTGCACAGTATGCAATTGAGCTACTGGCCTGTCCTGCATCCAGTGTTCTTTCGGAACGCACATTCAGTGCTGCTGGAGGCTTTGTAACCGATCACCGACTCGGTCGATCAACTGACCTTCATTAAAATGAATCAGTCTTGGATCACCACCAGCTACCAAGCACCTGATGCTGATGCAACCAAAATTTTTATTTTTTAATTGTCAGATCCCTTCAAGACTGCCTATGCTGATGCTGAGTGACTATCCTGTTATGCTGAGTGACTATCCTCTTCCTCCTCAATGATCATGCTGATAGCTTGTAAGAACATTTTTGGTTCTGGGCACCGCCACCAGTGGCTAAGGCCCAAATTTTCAGCCCCTGTTTAACAGGGGCGTGTATTTACAATTTTTGATGCAATACTTTGCAGCAGGGCTCATTGCTGCGCTCCTAATAGAGTATCTGTGAGGGATTGCAGTGTTGTAGCACCAGCACCAGTGCCTAAGGCCCAATTTTTCTTCCCCTGTTTAACAGGGGCGTGTAAATACAATTTTTGATGCAATACTTTGCAGCAGGGCTCATTCCTGCGCTCCTAATAGAGTATCTGTGAGGGGTTGCAGTGTTGTGGCACCAGTGCCTAAGGCCCAATTTTTCTTCCCCTGTTTAACAGGGGCGTGTAATTGAAATTTTTGATGCAATACTTTGCAGCAGGGCTCATTGCTGCACTCCAGGTACAGTATCTGTGAGGGGTTGCAATGTTGTGACACCAGTGCCTAAGGCCCAATTTTTATGCCCCTGTTTAACAGGGGCATGTAATTACAATTATTGATCTAATAATTCACAGCGGGGCCCATTCCTGCGCCCACCAAGAGTAACTGTGAGGGCTTACAGTGTTGTGGCAACACCACCACTACCATCACCACCACCAAAGGCCCAATTTTTATGCCCCTGTTTAACAGGGGCATGTAATTACAATTATTGATCTAATATTTCACAGCTGGGCCCATTCCTGCGACCACCAAGAGGAACTGTGAGGACTTACAGTGTTGTGGCACCAGCACCACCACCAAAGGCCCAATTTTTCCTACCACTGTTCAACAATGGCATGTAATTACAATTCTTGATATAATAGTTCACAGCAGGGCGTTTCAGTGCCCACCAAGAGAAACTGTGAGGGCTTACAGTGGCAACACCAACAGCTAAGGGCCACATTTCTGCAGAGTATATACGGCAGGCCCCTACTTTCAAACATCCAACTTACAAACGACTTGCAAACGGAAGGAGACAACAGGAAGTGAGAGGAAATCCACCCCTAGGAAGGGAAATTCTCTCCTGTAAGAGTTAATATGGGAAAAAGTGTCTCCTCTCCACTGATGCTTTATCACCAATCCTTGTTTCAATAAAAAAAACAAATTTTCAAAAAACATTTGTAATTGGGACGGGAAGTGTGGTGAAATGTTCTGAACAGGTGCACAGACAGCAAAACAAATGTTACAGGGGTGATAACCCTTCCCTATGTTTTCCAAAAAGCTTAAAAATAGATTTTTTGGCTGGAGCTACACTTAAAAAATGTACCTGTTCCAAATTACAAACAGATTCTACTTAAGAACAAACCTACAGACCCTGTCTTGTTTGCACTGCCTGTATACTGCTGTTCAAAGTATATAGGGCCTTTTTTAATTTAGGTGCGAGGTTCCCCTTAATATCCATACAAGATCCAAAGGGGCTGGTAGTGGGCTGGTGGGGGGTGGTGGGGGGGTACCCATGCCATTTTTCTCAATGATTTTTATCCATATTGCCGGGACCAGACATTACATTAAAGTCGCAAGCAGTTTTAAATTACTTTTTTTCCTTTAGAAATGTCATTTTGTGCAGGGACAGTTCTAAACACGGGAAACACGTGCCACTTCACAGGCATACTTTAGACACAGGTCCCCAAACCCTTTTTAGGACAATAACTTGCATATTAGCCTTTATAATTAGCACTTTTGATTTTGAACGTTCGAGTCCATTGTATTTAATAGGGTTCTAAAGTTTGGGCGAACTTCCGGTCGGTTCGCAGGTTCTGGTGCGAACCGAACCGGGGGGTGTTCGGATCATCCCCACTTACCTCCACAGTGCAGCTCGTTTTGCACAGAGTGATCCCTCGTGGCTGTCTTGGCTCCTCCCTGCATCAGCTAATCCCCTTATGGGAAGCTGTCTCCCAAGGGGGTTAGCTTAGGGGCGCGCTTCCGTGATAAAGTCGGCAGGCATAGACGCCGACTGTATCACTCCGCCCCTGCCCCCCCGGCGCGCTGCGTCAATGATTTGATTGACAGCAGCGGAAGCCAATGGCTGCGCTGCTATCAATCATCCAATGAATGAGCCGAGAAGAGCCGAGAAGCCCGGCCAGAAGCCAGCACGTTCACGACGCGGGACTTTTGAGGGCTCAGGTAAGTAAACGGGGGGGGGGGGGCTGGGGGGTCGCTAATCGTCTGATTTTTTTTCACCTTAATGCATTACATGCCTTTTGTTTGACAAGAGCCTACTTATTAGCCCTACAAATGTTCAAAATTGTATAACACCTTGCACCAGCCCCCCCCCCCCCCCCCAACAACTTTGTGCAGCTACAGGTGATCAGCAGCACTGAGATGCAACAAAGCATGGTAAAAAGCTGAAAACGGCTACCTCTTAAAAAAAAAAAAGCGGGTCTGTTTTATGATACACGGTGCTTTAGAAAACTTATACTCATTATAAGTGTTTCGTAGCTGGCCAGGTTACTTAATCAGACTAGGTGTTCTATAGAAACCTGTTAAATATGTTTTATGCTTAACAAAAAGGTTCTTTTGAAATGTGTCAACATTCATGAAAGTGTAACAAATAATACCCATAATGTTTGTCTTTCAAGATTAATATAGGCATAGTACGACAACCCTCAATTTTATGGCAAGCACATAAAGCCTTTATATGGGGGCAGTGTATCTCGGCTGGCTCCCATTTAAAATGAGATGCGATTCAAACTAAATTATCCTTACTACGAAAAATGCATAAAGCAGAACTACAGCACCTCTCTAACCCCTTAGTATCCTATCTTCATCTGGTTACCAAGATTAGAGATCAACTAAATGTTTTAGAAATTTACTAAATTGATAAGTCACTTTTATGGGCCAGACAAAATTTCTAAAAATTTCCTAACAAATCCCTGTAGGATGCTGGTCAATAAGCTTAGAGCCAAAGCCCCTCATTCATTCACTGACTATTTATTCCATTTAGATGGTATTCTCATTTACTGTCCTCGTGCTATGGCCAAGACCTTTGGGGAATTTTACGTTGTACCATAAACTATATAATTGCCTTACACCTGACAATCACTCTCCTTTAAAACCAGAGGATTTTGAAAATTTCTTTAGTCCTCCTAAGCTAACAAGATTGTTCTCTCCTGATCTATGGCTTCTAAATGCAGACATTACTTTAGAGAAACTCTCGCAGTTTAGTAAACACCCACTCTCACATAAGGCCCCTGGGCCTGATTGTCTCCCACACTCGTAATATAAAACATTTCTTCCTGCGTTAGCCCCCATTTTTATTGACCTCTGCCACTCCCTATTTGAGGGGGAGGTCACTAACTCCCATTGTATGCACTCTTATGTATTGGTCATTCTGACACCTAAAAAGGACTTGTCATTTCATGCTAATTACTGACCATTTGCCTCGCTTAACTCTGATTACAAGATATTAACAAACATTTTAGCTAATAGACTATCCCAGTAAAGCCCTGTACACACGATCGGTTTTACCAATGAAAACAGTCCGATGGACTTTTTTCATCGGAAAAACCGATCATGTGTGGGCCCCATCAGTCTTTTTTCCATCGGTGTTAAAAAATAGAACATGTTTTAAATTTATCCGATGGAAAAAAAAAACGATAGCAAATTACTATCGTCTGTGGGGAACTCCATCGGATAAAAAACCCATACATGCTCAGAATCAAGTCAATGCATGCTCAGAAGCATAGAACTGAATTTTTCTTGGCTCGTCTGAGTGTTTTACGTCACGGCGTTTAGGACAATCGGTTTTTTGACTGATGGTGTGTAGGCAAGACTGATGGAAGTCAGCTTCATTAGATTTCCGATGGAAAAATCCATCCGTTTAAAATCCATAGGAAATCCGATCGTGTGTACAGGTCTTTAACCACTTGCCGCCCGCCCTATAGCGGATTGACGGCGGCAAAGTGGTTTTAAAATCCTGACTGGACGTCATATGACGTCCTCAGGATTTTAAGCCGCTGCGCGCCCCCGGGGGCGCGCATCGCGGCGATCGTTGTTGCAGGGTGTCAGTCTGACACCCCGCAACACCGATCTAGGTAAAGAGTCTCCGATGGAGACTCTTTACCACGTGATCAGCCGTGTCCAATCACGGCTGATCACATGTAAACAGGAAAAGCCGGTAATCAGCTTTTCCTCACTCGCGTCTGTCAGACGCGAGTAGAGGAGAGCCGATCGGCTGCTCCTCTGACAGGGGGGTTTGTGCTGATCAATTATCAGCACAGCCCCCTGAGGATGCCCACACTGGACCACCAGGGATGCCACTGGACCACCAGGGATGCCACTGGACCACAGGGATGTCCATTACCAGGTATGCCTCCCTAGACCACCAGGGATGCCAATCAGTGCCCCTAATGGATGCCAATCAGTGCCCCTAATGGATGCCAATCAGTGCCCACAATGGGCATCACTGATTGGCAGGCATTATTTTTTGGCACTGATTGGCATCCATTAATACATTACAGTGCCACCTATCAGTGCCCATCCATGCCACCTATCAGTGCCCATCCATGCCCATATGTGCCATCTATCAGTGCCCATCCATGCCATCTATCAGTGCCCACCCGTGTCGCCTATCGGTGCCCATCCGTGCCGCCTATCTGTGCCCATCCGTGCCGCTTATCTGTGCCCATCTGTGCCCATCCGTGCCACCTATCTGTGCCCATATGTGCCGCCTATCTGTGACGATCCGTGCTGCCTATCTGTGCCCATCTGTGCCGCCTATCTGTGCCCATCCGTGCTGCCTATCGGTGCCAATACCGCGCTGCCTATCGGTGCCCATCCGCGCCGCCTCATCGGTGCCCATCATTGCCACCTTATCAGTGCCCGTCAGTGCAGCCCCATCAGTGCCCATCAGTGAAGGAGAAAACTTACTTATTTACAAAATTTTGTAACTGAAACAAAAAAAAAATGTTTTTTTTTCAAAATTTTCAGTCTTTTTTAAATTATTTTAGCAGAAAATAAAAATCGCAGAGGTGATCAAATACCACCAAAAGAAAGCTCTATGTGTGGGAACAAAATGATAAAAATTTAGTTTGGGTACAGTGTAGCACAACCGCGCAATTGTCATTCAAAGTGCAACAGCGCCGAAAGCTGAAAATTGGTCTGGGCAGGAAGCTGTATAAGTGCCCAGTATGGAAGTGGTTAAACTTGTTCTAAATGTATAAACTGAAGCTCTGGATCCAAAGGCATATACAAACTTTTTATTTTGGAAAAAAAAATATTATAATGTTCACTCACATATCTATTTTCTGGGATGGATAGGGATCATGAGACAAGAGTACACAGCAGCTAGATTAACAGCCATGGCAGGCATGGAGATCTCTCATACTGGGATTGAATCAGGCTGAGGATATACAGTGCTGGCTGGAAACCTGCTAGAGGAAGCCAATACAACACAACCCTGGATCGTGTAGGAGGAAGGAACCTCAATTTAAGCCCAGTGGGGAGCCCAGTGGGGAAGGAGATAGACTAACATAACAGCATCGGCTGCAATGAATTTCATTCAGTTTGTTTTGTTCTGATTTAGCTGTGATTGGCCACAGCTAATTACATGGTACAGATGGTATGGGATCACTGTGACCAATCACAGCTACTAACACAATTGTATACAACGGATGGCATGAAAGAAAGCCATCCATTGTTTACAGTTGTCATGTGATCTGCTGTGATTGGTCACAGCTGTCAAATTAAACGGGCTGTAGGCCGGTACACTGATCAGTCATTGGCTGTGTCCGATGGACACAGCCAGTGACAGATCACCTCACAGCGTGGCCCCAAGCATGAGGCGTGATCCAGGAGGATGTCATATGACAAAAGTTCTGTCCGGCCTATTGCAAAATGACATAAACTGGCTAAAAGACTTGTCAAAAAGTGTGTGTGTCTTTACTACTGACTTCTTTGTTGTGTGAATGAGTATGGGTATGATGTACCCCTTATTCATTCACATGAGGGGCGCTATGTGGGAACCCCTTATTTTTAAAGGGGGCTGTCAGATTTTGATAAGCCCCACAATAGCAGATCCCACAACCATCAGTCCAGGGTTGTAGGGAAGAAGATCTTGTCCTCATCAGTGTGGTACCCCCCATGTTGAGGGAAAGTGGTCTGGTATGGTTCAGGCTATTTGGCTATTTCCTTGGACAAAAGACTGGTGTCGATTTTTGGGAGGGGCCCATGCCTTTTTTTTGCTTTACACTATCCTTGCATTTTTTTACATTTACCTGTCAGAAATCCTTAGCTGACAGCTGAATGTGCCAGGTGGGCATGACTCACTAGTTGGTCAGATGTCAGTGGGTGCTGGCTCCCTAACAACCAGAAGGAAGGTGTAACATTTAGTAGTGGTAATAATACCACTGTCAAATGTTTTGCTGCAAACTACAGTTGGAGGGTTGCTCAGCCAAAGAATCATTCATTCAGCTTTTTGCACAGGAATCTCCATAGGTTTATAAAGTGCAGAAGTCTCAGGCCTCGTACACACGACCGAGTTTCTCGTCGTAAAAAACACGTTGTTTTTTTCGACGAGATTCTTGTTAAGCTTGTCGATTTTCTCGTCAAGCTTTCTATGCGTACACACTGTCATTTCCTAATTTCCTCGTTGTTCTCCGCGCTCACGTCCAGCACGTACGACGGCACTATAAAGGGGAAGATCTTTTTTCTTGGCGCCACCCCTTGGGCTGCTTTTGCTGATCTCGTGTTACCGCGTGTGAAGTAAAAGTTTGGGAAGAGACGATTCGCGCTTTTCAGTCTTCGTACTTTTCAGATCGTTTTCTGCCGTTCAGTTTGTGCTTGTGGGTTCGTATCTTGACTTTCAGGGCGTCTAGGCAGGTCGTATCTGTTTTACAGTGCGTTCTTGCCTGTTCGTTTCAGATTTTCAGTTCGTTATTCATAGGCCTTGCTGTTCTAAAGTGCGTTCTGTTCTGTACGTTCTGATTAGACGACCGTTTCCTAGCCATGTCGCCTGGACGTTCTCGTCGTCGAGTTCGTGCTGTGCGTGCGCTTGGTGTTGGTCTGCTTGTTTTGGACCAAGACCAGTCCATGAATGGTGTGAGGAGGAGTTCATGGACCAAGAATTGGTTGCTCCAGCGGGACCAATTCTGCCATATGCCTCTGCTGCGGGAGATCGTCGAGAATAATCCTGAGGACTACAGGAATTTTCTGAGGATGTCTGACCCCGTTTTTCAGGAACTGTTGGCTTTGGTGTCCCCCTATATTACCAGGAAGGACACCGTTATGCGGGAAGCCATCAGTGCTGAGCAGAGGCTCATCGCCACGTTGCGTTACCTGGCGACAGGGAGAAGTCTTCAGGACTTGAAGTTCACCACAGGCATCTCCCCCCAGGCTCTGGGCCTCATAATCCCAGACACCTGTTCTGCTATTATACAAGTCCTGCAGGAGGACTATATTAGGGTAAGTTTGCTCCCTTAACATCACATTTTATGTATTACATGTATGCTAATGTATTGTATTTCTTTCATCCTTCCCTAATTACCATGATTGTAATATGCTGAGAATGTCCCCTTTGTCCCCATGCATGTTGGAAGCTTTAGATTGCCCCTTTTTTCTCCTCCCTAAATATTTCCCTTCACTAACTTTTCCAGCAGGGGCGCCTGTTGCTCCAAATGTTTGGGGGTTCAAACCCCAATTTAGGAAATAAACTTCCTCCTTTTTTGCTCTGGTGCCTATTAAACGCCCCCAGTTGTCCCCTCCAATGCAGCCATTTTGTTCCCTCAAATGCAGCCATTTAGTCCCCTCTAATGCAGCCAGTTTCCCCCCAGCCCTGCACTTACCTTCTTGTGGTCAGCGCCATCCTTCTTCTGTCCTTGATGTCTTCTCCTTCCCTTCATGTTGCATCAGCCAATCATGTTACCATTAAACAGACTTGGTGAACATGATTGGCAGAGCAGCCTGTCAGTGTTTACCCAAGGAATGCCCCCCCCCTGCATCCCCGATTTTTCTTTTAGGAAGCCAATTACATCCCTCAGGTTGTAATTTGCAAGACTATTTTACTACCTGTTTCTGCTATGCAATTTTAACCCCCTAAATGCCGCAATGATTCATATGTCGGTCGCTTTACAAGAGGCCATCCACCTGAATAGTGTGCGGCATAGACAATACATAGGTTCATGCAACGCATGAACCTATGTATTGTTCTGAGTGATGGGCACAGGAGAGAGGGGGCAGTGCTCCAGCGCCCACTCTGGACGCACCGCCACTGCAATGCTATCCTGTGGCCAAACACATCCCCCCCCCCAAAATAATTTAGTAATGGCCCATCAGAGGGGGTGATGAATATGATAAATGAGCCTTCCATTATCCTTTTTTTACACACCTTAATAAACGTATAATTTGATTGATGTTGGCCTCTAATTTTTTGGGATAGAATTTCCTTGTAATGTATGATTTTTTTTCTAATATTAATTCATCTTGTTTCACTCCACAGCTTCCTTCCACGCCACAGGAATGGCAGACTGTGGCATCGGAGTTTGCCACGCGGTGGGACTTCCCCAACTGCGGTGGTGCCATAGACGGGAAGCACGTCCGCATCGTGCCGCCACCCCGTTCTGGGTCCTACTACTACAACTACAAGCGGTTTCATAGCATTGTGCTGATGGCGGTGGTGTCAGCACGGTATGAATTCCTCTATGTTGATGTAGGGAAGAATGGCCGGATGTCCGATGGGGGATCCTTCATCCAGACGGAGTTTGCCCTCCGTCTCCAGAGTGACAACCTTGCATTGCCACCGGATGCAGGGAATATTGAAGGACTCCCCTTTGTTTTTTTGGCTGATGAAGCCTTCGGACTCGGACGGCATCTTATGAGGCCATTTCCACAGAGGACCCTGACCCCAGAGAAGAGGGTGTTCAATTACCGGATGGCCAGGGGCCGAAGAGTCGTTGAAAATGCCTTCGGCATAATGGCCAGCCGGTTCCGCCTTTTTATGACTTCCATCCACTTGGCGGACTACAAAATAAACTATGTAGTGTTATGCTGCTGTGTGCTACACAATTTTCTTTGCCGCAAATCTAATTCATATATGGCCTCAGTTTTGCCAGAGGCTGGACTTTCCCCTGCAAATCCCCTTCCGGGCCTGGAATCTGCCCGTCTTGGCTTGCCCCCCCCCCAAAATGCCTGTGTGGTTCGGGACAAATACATGGAGTATTTCACGGGTAGGGGGGCAATTCCTATGCCAGCCTATGTCTAAGTATCCCAATAAAAAGCTTGTTTAAACCTTTAATTATTTGTTCTTTCCTGTCTCCTAGTTTGTCTTTGTGCATTTGTAGTGGCAAGTGTATTTTACTTTAGTAAATAACAACCATTTCACTATGTAACCTTACAAAAGAACCAAATAAGCTTAGAGGGTATTATAAAAAGAAGCTACACGTTGTTTGTGGTCAAATATTTTACTCTGTGCACATTCTCTTCATTTTTTTTTTTTTTTTTTACTTTGGGGTTGGCCTGGCCCCAACCCGGCAATTTTTTGCTTATGAAAATACAAAAATAACAGTTGCATTTCAAAAATTACAACATTGGATACCTCTGAGCAATCGGAGACATTCACTTACACAAACTATGTCTCTATGTGCCCGTCCTAATATGGGGTCCTGCCACCCCTTGGCCAGCCAAAAATTGAATATGCACACATTTGTGTTTTTTTTCAGATAGGAAGTTTACAATCCTGATCCCTATTGTCAACATGTGCTATCTGCCATCAGGGGTGATCAATGGACGTGTTTTGGGGGTGCATCCCCTTCCTCAGTTCACCGACTTTTGATACGAGGAAGGGGTTGCACCCACAAAAGACGTACATGGATATCCCCTGATGGCAGATAGCCCATGTTGACACACTGTGTGCATATTCAATTTTTGGCTGGTTTGATAGTCAAAAAAATTCAAAAAATTACAAAAAAAAACATGTAAAAACAAATGTGTTTGGATGGCTTATTGAATTCTCCCCAAAACATCGAGAATGTCTTTAAATGTTTGTTCCATCACATGGATTCTTTGTTTAATTAGGTCCAGTTCCGTGCTACATTCCATCACTTGCTGGATGAGGCGGAGGGCACTGTCAGCAGAGAACCGTGTACTATCCTTCACAACATTTACATCCGCTAAAAACCAAAAAAAAAATGTATTATAACTCTGCAGGCCTACCTCGCTTACCTGAAGCTGTGGTGACAGATACTGACCTGTTGTGGTGACCAGATCCACAACGTCATCCACCTCTCCTTCCTGCACTTCTCCTTCCTCCACCTCAACTTCCTGCACATCTTTCGGTTGTGTGTCTTTGGGAGTTTGGGGTTGCTTGGAAGTTGTGGGGTGCATGTGCTCCCTGGAGTGTCCTCCTCCCAGTCTTCTCTCCCCTATGAGAATAAAACCAAAGGTCTATTTATCACACTGTAAATCTCATTGTTAAAATAAAAACAGGCTAAATTGCTTGGAAGTGGGGTACAAGTGTGTGTTTGTGCGGAATTTAAAGAAGAATGCATTATTTATGACCCCAAATATGTTTAGTATTCACATTTGGATGTAATTTTTTTGACATGGAGGCACCACAAAAATTCTCTGATGCACCTGTGTGGGACACCCAAAAAAGGCGGGTCTGGTGGCCCACACTATAGTGCTCCAAAGTACAGATGTGGAAGCAGCTGCTGAGTGTCCTCTCCTTTACACTGATAAAAGTTTGCATTTCATTCTCTTTACAAACACATCATCTAGACTAAAAAATTATCCACAATAGTTGATCAAAAATGGCAGATGTCTAATTACTTTTGTGGCTCTAAAATAAGCCAAAACCACGGATAGTGGCCGAACGAAGTGTCGGTAACGTAACGAACGATTACTGTGCCCAACCAAGTTCAAAATATTACATTTTGGAAGGGAGTCCAATATGAGAAAAAAAAAAAAACATGTCAGTTTATAAAAAGATTAATAGCAGAAAAGTCGACATTTTACTTACTTTTAGCGAGCATCCTCTTTATGCTCCTCAACTGGTCTGGCTCCCTCAGTTTGAGGTCTGACCACCTCTTTCTGAGCTGCTCATTTGAGCGTTTGACCCCGAACTTCGCCCTCAGACTCTTCACAACTTTAGTGAGGATTTTGGCCTTCCTTCTATTTGGTTTGCTATACGGCCCATGCTTGGCATCATAATCAGCCTTGACCGAGATGTCCACCATCTCCGCCATCTCCGCCAAAGACATATTCGATGCCTTGAATCTCCTCCTTGATTGTGACGTGTCCTCGGTCTCCGGGCTTGTCTCCTCGTTAGTTGTGGAATTATCAGACACCTGCTGTAACTCCGCCATATCTGTCTGCGCGCCGAAAGAGAAGGGGCGGGGAAAAGATGTTAGTTAGAACGTCATGGGCGGGCGACGTGTGCGGAGCGACGTGTTCGAATTTTGACGCATGCGTGGTGTGTATATAGCAAACACACATGTGACTATAGTACGTTCGTTGTGCGGAGAGAGGAGTTCAAGTGACGGACGTGCGAACGAAGGTATGTGATTTTGTGACTTGTAAAAATTGTTGGCCTATACTGTCTTGAGATTGTTGGAGGATATATATGGTGACTAGGATGTTAAGGAGGTTAGACTGTTTGCCTCACATTAGTTAAATATAATTTTTTTAACTTGCAGATACAATATGAATGTCTTTATTAGCGACAAAGAGTTCCTGGCGGAATTTATTGACTGGGTAAGGGAGCTTCCGGCTCTGTGGGAGACGAAAAACCCCATCCATAAAAAAAAGGGGTGAGAAAAGCAGCGCTGGAGAAGCTGCTCCCATTTGTGCATACCAAGGTGCCCACAGCCACAGCAAAACAAGTGGACACTAAAATTGGGAGCTTGAGAGGTACCTACAGGACTAAATGCTCTAAGGTGCTGGCTTCTCAGAGGTCAGGAGCAGCAGCAGATGATGTTTATGTCCCGATTTTGTGGTACTACAACAGGATGTCCTTCCTGGATGACCACATTGACACAAGGCCATCACTCTCCACTCTTCCCCCCAGACTTCCCTGCAGCCAACCTGAGCCTTCTCTGGAGCAAGAGGAGGCAGCCATCCTGGATGATCCTGATTTGGCCATCTGGAGCCAGGTATAGTATTAACTGAAAATGTATTGGGATAAAATTAATGTTTGACAAATATGTCAGGATGAGAAACATACATTATTTTGGATTCCACAAGTGAAATCAAGATCTGTAGACATTATTCTGCACTTAATTGGGTGCTAAATAGTCAATCTGATGTAGTGGTAAATTTAAAGCAAGGATTTATGCATTTACATTCTAATTGCTTCAATCAGGATTACAAATTTTGATGCAAAGATTAAACCAACATATTAAACTATGTTCCTTTTTCATACACAGGATGAAATCAGCCAGGAGGAGGGTCTGGAAACTGTCAGGCAGGAGGAGGAAGGGCCCAGTGGCACCCAGGAGGTGGCAGGGCCCAGTGCCAGCCAGGAGGTGGCAGGGCCCAGTGGCAGACAGGAGGTGGCAGGGCCCAGTGGCAGACAGGAGGTGGCAGGGCAAAGGAGAAGCACCAGATCCCAGGTGCCTCCCATCCGGCTTCACAAAAGAGACAGGAGGGACAGGACCACCAGTGAGGCAGCAATGGCCCTTATTAAAGAGGCCCATGCCACCCTAAAGGAGCCCACATCCCCTGAAGAGGCCATTGCCGGCCTAGTGGAGGCTAAGTTCAAGGTGATGAGCATGGAGCAATGCCTCCTATGCGAGCCCCTGCTCATCACCTTGCTCAACAAGGGGGTGATGGAGAAAATTACACCCAATACCGCCATATGTGAGGTGGCCCAACTGACCCAACCTCAACCTCCACCTCCACCTTCTTCTTCTGCCCCACCCCCCTCTGCTACACCTCCACCTTCTTCTTCTGCCCCACCCTCTTCTGCTACACCTCCATCTTCTGCCCCACCCCCTTCTGCTACACCTCCACCTTCTGCCCCACCCCCTTCTGCTACACCTCCACCTTCTGCCCCACCCCCTTCTGCTACACCTCCACCTTCTGCCCCACCCCCTTCTGCTACACCTCCACCTTCTGCCCCACCCCCTTCTGCTACACCTTCACCTTCTTCTTCTGCCCCACCCCCTTCTGCTACACCTCCACCTTCTGCCCCACCCCCTTCTGCTACACCTCCACCTTCTTCTTCTGCCCCACCCCCTTCTGCTACACCTCCACCTTTTTCTTCTGCCCCACCCCCTTCTGCTACACCTCCACCTCCTCCTCCTGACAGGAGTACCCCTCCAGTGGGCCAGCCTCCAGCCAAACGAAGAAGGAAGGCTGCAGGGAAGGCTTTAGGAAAGGCTGCAGGGAAGGCTTCAGGAAAGGCTGCAGGGAAGGTTGCCAGGAAGAAGAGGAAGTGATGGCCTTGCTTCATTGTGGTCGGACAGAAGGCAGCCTGTTGTAGTACCACACACTTGGGACATATATATCACCTGCTGCTGTTCCTGACCTCTGGGAGGCCAGCATCAGATTGTGTTCAGAAATGTTGGCCTTCTCAAGCTCCCAATTTTACTGTCCACACAGGGTTGCTGTGTGCTCTGGGGTCCCTGGGATGCACAAATGGCAGCAGCTTCTCCAGCGCTGCCTTCTCTTTATTTAATTTATAAACATGAATAAATGTGATTTTTGTTTAAGTTCATACTTGACTATGTGTATTTTTAAATAAACAAAATCAAGCTTTGGAGTAAGCAGATACATTTGACTGACAATAAAAGGCACAGATATCACCCCCCCAAAAGAATAAATAAATCTGATTAGCACAAAAACATGGTGGGAAATTTAAATAATATAGATTCCAAAATTAAATGGGAGATCACTATCAAAACATTGTGAAATTATAATTAACATCATTTAGAAAAATCTAACCATTTAAATTATTCCTAAAAACTTGCACGATATAATACACATACATCTTATAAAGAGCAGCATGAAAAAGGTTAAAAATAAGGCATAACTCTGTGTGAATATCAGCAGCAAAAGAAGGTCACTCGTTTTGATTAATGTAACATTCTAACGAAGATTTCAATGCAGTACATTTAAACGATGAAATATTTTTGAGCGTGACGAATATGCTCTCTCCATTACGAAGGCTTGTTTTACCAGAAGATGCGCTCCCGTCTCATAGTTGCTTGTGAGCATGCGCGCTTTTGGAAGAGTCGTAAAAGCATACACACGAACCATTTTCTCGTCACAAAACAGGCCGACGAGAAACACGACGAGGAAATCTGGAATCCTGACGAGAAAATAGAGAGCAGGTTCTCTATTTTCTCGTTGAGATTCTCGGCAATTTTCTCGTCGTAAAACCATACACACGAACGTTTTTCTAGACAAAAAAACTCTCGCGGCACTTTTCTTGACTGTTTTGGACGAGAAAAACGGTCGTGTGTACGAGGCCTCACTCTTATTATTTTCTCTGCTGGTCGAATGTTCTTAGCCTGTAGTGGTAGACTGTTTTCTTCATTGGTGAATGTTAACTTCTATGGTTGAATGTCCTTAGGGCTATTTTTCCCTTAGGATATCGAATGTTAGCAAATGTTATATTTGCCCTGTAAAAGGTAGCAAGGAAACTGTTACACACATACATTACAAAAATTACTGGTATTATTTATTATGCTTACATGAATGTTGAAACATTTGCAAAATGTTTTTTTTTTTTAACCAGTTCCCACCTGCCCGCTCACAGTATATTTACTGCGGGTGGGTGGCATGGTCAGGCTGGATCACATACTTGTACGTGATCCAGCCTGTTCTGGATTAGGGGCATGCATGAGCTCTCCCTCTGCTCACCTGCGCTGTTACTGGCTACAGGCAATAAACGTATGTGTGTAGGCCCTCCCCAACTACAGTTTACATTTATTGGCCATCCATTCTTGGGAAGAAACAATTGAGCAAAATGTTGTTGTTTCTTTCAGCCTAATGCTATTCTTTATTTGTTCTCAAAAAAAGCTAGTTCAGGAGTTCTTTCTGTCTTCCTCCAAAAGCCAGACACAATTGCTTGATGTAATTATGCATGTTTCATTTTAATTGTACATGTATCAAATTTAGAAATATATATGTGCAATCATGAGATCTCTATAGCCTCGTACACACGATCGGATATCCTATGGATTCTGATCCGATGGTTTTGTCCTTCGGAAATCCGATGAAGCTGACTTCCATCAGTCTTGCCTACACACCATCAGTCAAAAAACCGACCGTTCCAAACGCGGTGACATAAAACACTCTGATGAGCCGAGAAAAATGAAGTTCAATGTTTCTGAGCATGCGTCGACTTGATTCTGAGCATGCGTGGGTTTTTTATCCGATGGACTTGCCCATAGACGATCGGAATTTGCTATCGGTTTTTGATCCATCAGAAAAATTTAAAACATGTTCTATTTTTTAAAACCGATGGAAAAAAGACCGATGGGTCCCATACACGATCGGTTTGTCTGATGAAAAAAGTCCATCGGACTGTTTTAATCGTTCAAACCGATCGTGTGTACAGGGCTTAAGATTTGGTGCAATTAATTTATTTGTTTTCTAAAACTTGCCTGCAGATTCTGGTGAAGTACCCTTCCTAGAAGGCTGTTGGAAGATTCATGAATCCCTCACCAGTGCCTAAGCTAAAGTTCTGGTAGGCTGGAATCTTTTTTTTTTTTTTTAAATAATACAGTTTTGATTACCATTGCACAGCTTTTTCGAAGATTAGATTAAATTTGGGGTAAAGTCCCAATTTAATTCCCTAAGTAGGGCCCAGCATTATTGAATGTGGAATCTCATAGCTCAAACTCTAATTGATTATCTCTATTGTACTTTTTGCTCTCATTTTTCTTTCTAATTTATTTTACTCTCCTGACTGTTCGCCTTGTCTACAGAGCACTTTATTTTTTTTACCACTATGACTCTCCTTTCAAATTGCTCATATAATACCAAAGACTCTTTATTCCTGAAATATTATATATTTTACATTAAAATGGAGTATGATTTCTTTTTTTCAGAAAACACATTTACGATCAGATTGTATACCTCCCTGTAGAAATAAATATTGTGTAAATGATCCCTCATCTCATTTTCAGATGCTAAATAAATTCCCATATATAATTTTTTTCCCTTTACTCTATATTATACCAAGGTCAACTCTTTTGGCTGATACATCTTTCTTAAAATATCTGCCCAGTATTTCCAGTCAGTGCTAAATCAACCATGGTATGACTGTACCTAAAATTGAAAATGGAACTTACAAAAGACAATTCCAGCCTGTAGGGAACTACAATTTTAGAAATATTCATCATCTGTCGAGTTTCCCCTTCTTCTTTGGAAGCATACACAGACTAAGCAGAAGTCTTGTTAACCTGCGATTAGTGGATTTTGGACTTTACGCATAAACCAAATATAATGTATTTACTATTCTTAGAATAGTAATATTTTATTACTGCTTTTTCTTTGGATCTCTGTATCTATGGGCCATGGTTGATACTTTGGGAAAGCCTGGGAACTTAACGACAAATTACTAATGTCTAGCATCTACTTTTTAAGAAGGTTAATAGACCAAAAATATTGAATTTGCAAATCTCAACTCTTATAACTGTTAAGTGTAACAGGGGCTTACAAGGCCCTAGCAAACAGGGAATGTGCCTTAGATCTTTCTCACCCAAGCCTTTTAAAGGGATGATGACACATTTAATTTTTAATATCAGTCATGTCATTATCTTTATAAAATTAAAGTTAAGACTATTTCATATTCAAACATTTTAGTACAGGTATTATATTAATTCCTGATCCAAAGCAGATTATTTTTTTACCAACGAAAGACACTCCTAAGTATCATCTGATTTCTTTATTATTTAATTAGAGTGCACAATATAATCTGTGGTGGAAGCATTGCCATTGCCATTGTGGAGAACATTTAGGGACTGTTGCAAGTCCAGATTCTTTGACTTTAGGCCTCTTTCAGCAAAGGGCCAGAAAACTATGTGCAGGAAAGTACAACAGGAAAAAAGTTGTTTGTATACTAGAACCTTCAATAGAATTAGTATTTTCTTTGACTAAAAGTCATTGTCATGATGGGAGGGATGTAGCTATGGGGGAAGCCTCTCCTGCCTTTGTGCTGGCTTGATAGCCATCTGCAGCCTTTACACATAAATTATATTTTTTTAATTAAAAGTTTAATCTCCTATTAAGCTTTAGTCAACCCTCCTAGTTTTTCATTAACTTCTTCATCCTCATTTATTTAATTTAACCACTTGTTTAACACACATTTAAATCAGTTGTTTTTTGTTTGGTAAAATTTGATTTTAAACCAACAAATTATGTAGAGTAAGTATATACCAAACATGTCAAGCAAATTGTGAATAAAGCCTTAAAACATTGCTCACCGTTGACAGTTAAATGGATGTTCCTGAGCTCCACCCACTCCCCTTACTGAAAAATTTGCAATGGTCCAAGGCTCCTCAGGACAACTTGGTAACCACAGAGGAAGGGTCAGAAGTGGGTGCTCACTTCCAAGTGCAATAAAAGTGGCTCTACAGCTACTTGGATAATTTTTACTGGAAAGTCAGGAGTAGGGATGAGCTTTGAGTTCGAGTCAAACTCTTGGTCGACTCGAACTGTAAGAGAAACCCGGAGACAAAGCACGCAGCCGTGCACAGATGTACACTTTCCAAGAAATGTTCAAAAAAGGACATGTTGGCGCCGGTCTGCCTATTTAAACTTGTCAGTGACATGCACATCTTGCTGAGTGGTCTTTCAGCTAGTGCCTGACTTACCTGATTTGTTCCTGTTTCCTGTTAACCCGACCCGGCTTGCCTGAACCTTCCTCTTGACCTATGCCTGCCTACTTGTGACCCCGGCTTGTGCTTGACTCTGCCTCTGTCTGATGTTCCTGTGCCTCATCGCCCGACTGTGTACTGAACCTGGCTTGTGTCCTGTCTCTGCCTCTGCCTCATGTCTCGGTACCTGCCCTGTCCGGCTGTTGATGACCCACTGGCTTACGTCCCGGCTACGCTTCCGGCTGCTGATCCAGCGACATGGAGCTCCTGTTCTCAGTTCCTGCCCAGCGCTCTCCAGCTACCTGGTTCCTGCCAAGTCTCAGTCAGAGCCATCTGCTACATCGGCCCTTGTGCCACTCTGTGTCCTCCACTCCCTGTCACCACTATCAGGGGTGTTGGACAGGAGGTGCAAGAGAAGGCCCCTCTACAGCTCGATCTCCACCAGGTACGTGACAGTACCACTCAGCCAGATGTCGGAGATTGAGAGAGGGGCTTCACCTCTGGAGCCACTATGCCAGCAACTTGCCTCTCTGACCCAGGCAGTCAGCACCTTGCAGGAGAACTATCTGCGACTGGAAAATCGCATCATACCCACGGCCCCCAATTCTGCGATTCCCACACCAGTTACTGCACGTGGCTGCTCCACGTCCGGACAAGCAACATCTGCATTCACAGGAACTATGCCAACACCAGAACCCAGAGTTCCTGCACCAGAGCGATTTGCAGGCGATCGGCAAAAGTTCTGTGCCTTCAAGAACTCTTGCGAACTTTATTTCTCCCTGCAGCCAAGAACCTTCTCTCTAGAGACCACCAAGGTGGGGTTCACCATATCCCTGCTTCTCCGAGAAACACAGTCATGGGCCCATCAGCTCCTGGAACAAAGAAGTGCGACCCTGGACTCCCTTACTTCCTTCTTCGAAGCAATGGCTCTGCTCTACGACAACCCCCAGCGTACAGTCACTGCTGAATTAGCCCTCCATAACCTACGACAGGGTCGTCGACCTGCTGAGGACTATGTTGCAGAATTCCGCCTGTGGGCCTTTCGATTCAGGTTGGAACGAAGCAGCTTTGCGGCATCAGTTCCGCCTTGGCCTGTCTGAAGGCCTTAAAGATGAACTTGCTCGAGTTGGGGTCCCCAGCTCTCTGGACAACCTTATTTATCTCGCTATTCAGCTTGACCGTAGGTTCAGAGAAAGAAGCACCGAAAGGGCAAGCACCATCACTGTTCCAGCAAGTATGCAGGCAAAGCCCACGCAACTGGGACTTTTTTGCTCTCCGCTTCCTAGAGAAGAAAGGCTACAAAGACGGCAGAAGGACTTGTGCCTGTACTGTGGGATGGCAGGACATTATCTCCGGGACTGCCCGGTGCGACCCGCTAAGACTCAGTCATCCCCTCTACGTATCTTGCTAACTGTTCAGTGGGTAAGGGGTCTGCTCATATTCCCCTGTCCCTCTCACTCCAGTTCCCTGGAGGGAACATCCAAGTATCTGCCATAGTGGACTCTGGTGCTTGCAGCTGCTTCATGGATAAAGACTTTGCCCTACTCCATCTAATTCCCTTGCAAACAAAGGCACACCAGCTGGCCATCCACCTGGCCGATGGATCCCGCCTCAGGTTTGGCCCTATTACGCACGAGACCCAACCGTTGTTGGCCACAACTGACTCTGGTCATCGGGAATTTCTACGCCTGGACATTATTCCATCTCCTCTGTTCCCCATCATCTTGGGCATACCCTGGCTGCAAGCTCACAATCCGCAGATAAACTGGGCAACAGGAGAAGTGACTTTTGCATCCCCCTATTGCCTGCAATCCTGCCTGCACCCCGTTTCCACGAGACCTACACCTCTTCTGGGGGTGCATTCTGACCCTTCCATCTCACAGCTCATACCTGCAGTCTACCACGAATACCTGGACGTTTTTGACAAGCAGAAAGCAGACATCCTGCCACCTCACCGCCGTATGACTGCCCAATTGAACTTTTATCAGGTGCTGAAATTCCCTTTGGGCACAATTTCCCCCTTTCCGAAGTAGAGCTTAAAGCTCTACGTCAGTACATTGGTGACAACTTGAAGAAGGGCTTTATCCAGGCTTCCACATCCCCTGTGGGCGCTTGAATCTTTTTCGTGGAGAAGAAGGACCATACCCTGCGTCCCTGTGTTGATTACAGGGAACTAAATACGATTACGGTTAAAAACAGATATCCTTTACCCCTGGTTCCGGAACTATTCCAACGCTTCGAAACATCCACTATCTTTACCAAGCTTGATCTGCGAGGTGCTTACAACCTGGTGCAGATCTGCGAAGGGGACGAATGGAAGACGGCCTTTCGCACTAGGTTTGGACATTACGAGTACCTCGTTATGCCTTTTGGTTTATGTAATGCTCCGGCCACTTTCCAGCATTTCATTAATGACATTTTAAGAGACTTCCTTGACCTATTCCTGATCGTATATTTGGACGACATCCTCATCTTTTTTTCCTCCATCTCATCACACCGTGAGCATGTTAAAAGAGTTCTCGGCCGATTGAGGGATCATGGGTTGTACGCAAAAGCTGAGAAATGTGAGTTCGAGAAAGAGACAATTCAGTTCCTGGGGCTCATCATTTCTACGTCAGGCATCTCCATGGATCCCCAAAAGGTCAGATCCATCCTTGAGTGGCCCACTCCTAAGGACCGGAAGAGTACACAGAGGTTTATCGGGTTTGCCAATTTCTACCGCAAGTTCATTAAAAATTTCTCAGCCATCATTTCTCTTGTCACCCAGCTTACAAAACAGAATACCCGTTTCCAGAGGACATCTGCAGCCCAAGAAGCATTTGATCGGCTAAAGACTTTGTTTACCACAGCACCTATCCTGCAGCATCCAGACCCTGCATCCCCTTATGTCCTTGAGGTGGATGCCTCTGAGAATGCCGTAGGCTCTATTTTGTCACAAAGCCAGGGAACAAAGTCTCTGTTACACCCCGTTGCCTTCTTCTCCAGGAAACTTAGCCCTGCGGAGAAGAACTATGATGTAGGAGATCGGGAATTACTGGCCATTAAGACAGCCTTAGAAGAATGGTGTTACCTGTTGGAGGGAGCTACTCACCCCATCCTGATCTTTACTGATCACAAAAACCTAGAGTATCTCAAGACTGCCAAGTGACTGAGACCCCGGCAAGCCAGATGGGCACTATTCTTCTCCCGCTTCTCCTTTCATATAACCTATAGGCCAGGTACCAAGAATGTCAAGCCTGATGCGCTTTCTCGCATGTACCCAGAGGAAGGAGAAGAGCACTATCAAGCAGCAGGGATGAGCCGAACACCCCCCTGTTCGGTTCGCACCAGAACCTGCGAACAGACAAAGTGTGAACTTTAGAACCCTATTAAATACAATGGACTCGAACGTTCGAAATCTAAAGTGTTAATTATAAAGGCTAATATGCAAGTTATTGTCCTAAAAAGTGTTTGGGGACCCGGGTCCTGCCCCAGGGGACATGTATCAATGCAAAAAAAAGTTTTAAAAACTGCCGTTTTTTTTCGGGAGCAGTGATTTTAATAATGCTTAAAATGAAAAAATAAAAGTGAAATATTCCTTTAAATTTCGTACCTGGGGGGTGTGTATGATATGCATGTAAAGTGGCGCATGTTTCCCGTGCGTAGAACTGTCCCTGCAAAAAATGTCATTTTTGAAAGAAAGAAAGTCATTTAAAACTCACTCGCGGCTATTAATGAATTGTCGGCTCCCGGCAATACATAGAAAAGTCATTGATAAAAAAAAAAAAAAAGCGTGGGGGTTCCCCAGAATTCAATTACCAGGCCCTTCGGGTCTGGAATGGATATTAAGGGGAACCCCGCCGCAAATTTTAAAAAAAATTGACGTGGGGTTCCCCCAAATATCCATTCCAGGCCCATCAGATCTGGCATGGATTTTAAGGGGAACTCCACCCCAAATTTAAAAAAAAATGGTGTGGAGTCCCCCTAAAAATCCATACCAGACCCCTTATCCGAGCACGCAACCTGGCCGGCCGCAGGGGAAAAGGGGGGGACGAGAGAGCGGCCCCCCTCCCTCCTGAACCGTACCAGACCACATGCCCTCAACATGGGGAGGATGTCCCCATGTTGATGGGGACAAGGGCCTCATCCCCACAACCCTTGCCCGGTGGTTGTGGGGGTCTGCGGGCGGGGGGCTTATCGGAATCTGGAAGACCCCTTTAACAAAGGGGACCCCCAGATCTTGCCCCCCCCTATGTGAATTGGTAAGGGGTACATTGTACCCCTACCATTTCACGAAGAAAGCGTAAAAAAATGTTTAAAAAAACCACACAAACACCTTGAAAAAGTCCTTTATTTAAAAAAAAAAAAAAAACATTCCAGCGGTGAAATCCAGTGTCCCGCGGCGATCCCGATGTCCAGCGCTGTCCTTCATTGGTTGTGCCTGAGCGGACCTGATGGGGAACTCCCTCTCAGTGTTTTAAATGTATAGACCCGCCCCTTCTAAAGTTCCCCATCAGGTCCGCTCAGCGGACCAGATGCGGAACATGAGAAGGGGCGGGTCTATACATGTATTACCAAAGTGAGAGCAGTTCCCCATCAGGTCCGCCCCCTCAGTATGTCGGACCCGCCTACGTCATTGGCTTGAGCGGGGAACTTCCTTCACTATGTAAATTTAAATTACACAGTGAAGGAAGTTCCCCGCTCAGGCCAATGACGTAGGCGGGTCCGACATACCGAGGGGGCGGACCTGATGGGGAACTGCTCTCACTTTGGTAATACATGTATAGACCCGCCCCTTCTCATGTTCCGAATCTGGTCCGCTGAGCGGACCTGATGGGGAACTTTAGAAGGGGCGGGTCTATACATTTAAAATACTGAGAGGGAGTTCCCCATCAGGTCCGCTCAGGCACAACCAATGAAGGACAGCGCTGGACATCGGGATCGCCGCGGGACACTGGATTTCACCGCTGGAATGTTTTTTTGTTTTTTAAATAAAGGACTTCTTCAAGGTGTTTGTGTGTTTTTTTTAAAAAAAAAATTTACGCTTTCTTCGTGAAATGGTAGGGGTACAATGTACCCCTTACCAATTCACATAGGGGGGGGCCGGGATCTGGGGGTCCCCTTTGTTAAAGGGGTCTTCCAGATTCCGATAAGCCCCCCGCCCGCAGACCCCCACAACCACCGGGCAAGGGTTGTGGGGATGAGGCCCTTGTCCCCATCAACATGGGGACATCCTCCCCATGTTGAGGGCATGTGGCCTGGTATGGTTCAGGAGGGAGGGGGGGCCGCTCTCTCATCCCCCCCTTCTCCCCTGCGGCCGGCCAGGTTACGTGCTCGGATAAGGGGTCTGGTATGGATTTTTAGGGGGACTCCACGCCATTTTTTTTTAAATTTGGGGTGGAGCTCCCCTTAAAATCCATGCCAGATCTGAAGGGCCTGGAATGGATATTTGGGGGAACCCCACGTCAATTATTTTTTTAATTTGCGGGGGGTTCCCCTTAATATCCATTCCAGACCTGAAGGGCCTGGTAATTGAATTCTGGGGAACCCCCACGCTTTTTTTTTTTTTTTATCAATGACTTTTCTATGTATTGCCGGGAGCCGACAATTCATTAATAGCCGCGAGTGAGTTTTAAATTACTTTTTTCTTTCAAAAATGACATTTTTTGCAGGGACAGTTCTAAGCACGGGAAACATGCGCCACTTTACATGCATACCATACACACCCCCCAGGTACGAAATTTAAAGGAATATTTCACTTTTATTTTTTCATTTTAAGCATTATTAAAATCACTGCTCCCGAAAAAACGGCCGTTTTTAAAACTTCTTTTTGCATTGATACATGTCCCCTGGGGCAGGACCCGGGTCCCCAAACACTTTTTAGGACAATAACTTGCATATAAGCCTTTATAATTAGCACTTTAGATTTCTCCCATAGATTTTTCGAATTTGCCGCGAACACCCCAATTTGTTTGCTGTTCGGCGAACGGGCGAACAGGCAATGTTCGAGTCGAACATGAGTTCGACTCGAACTCGAAGCTCATCCCTATCAAGCAGACACAATTTTACCTGCCCAGAGTTTTCTGCTGTTACAGACAGACCTGATCACCCAGCTCAAGCAAGCTTCTACAAGGGACGTCCTACCACCTGGTGTCTGCCTCCAGGAACAAGAAGGACTATTCCGGTTTAACCAGAGAGTGTTTGTTCCCCCAAGTCTGCGCCCTAAGATCCTCAGCCTATGCCACGACCACCCCTTGGCAGGACATTTTGGGGTAACCAAAACTACAGAGCTTGTGCAACATTCCTTCTGGTGGCTGTTATGGTTTTCCTAAAGAATAATAATAATAATAATAATACATTTAAAAATTTACTGGCAGAAATTTGAAAGTCCAGTAGGCCTCAAGGGTGACGTGAACTACTGCACTTGTGAACCTTTCAGAGAAGAACACATGAACACATGTTTTTCCAATATTCAATGGATCACCTATCTGTGATTTTACAAGCAGATGTTGGAACAGGGATATGCCTGGACAATAGGGTCCCTTGTCACATAAACCAGAATTTTTGTTATAGGCCATTGTCGAATAGACTCAGAAAAGCAACGCAAATAGGTGGATAAGCCTGAGAAGTTACTGTGACTAACAGTTAAAACTAGAGCAAATATTCCCATTGTTTCAGAGGGTAAGACTGCCCCTAAAGTAAAGTAACCAGTTTACTCAGCTTGCACCCCAAACAATGGCATCATAAACGCTGGTTATTCTACAACCAAAATCCGAGTTTAACAACCAGAGAAGCATACAAACATCCAAGTTTTGTATCAATTTTTCTTATATATCTGTTTATATAGATATATGACCATAAGTGATGCCTATGCCATGTCCTCAGACATTTTAAGAAAACATCTGGATACATGTTACATTATAAATACGCATGATATTCAAAGTAAGAACATATATTGATATGTAATAAATAAGAATGATGTTTAGATTATCAATGACATTTTAGGTCATAGGGAAAAATATGATTTTAGTATCTGTTGACCTAGGGACTGTGTTAGAAGAATAAATATAGATACCAATGTGATTTTATAAATAGAAATGTTTTAAAGAGTTAATTAGCAGCATGAAATACATCAAATTGTGATTATAGAAAATAAAGGAACCTATGTTTAGAGATTAACACATATTCAAAACATATAGATACATATTTTTGTGTTATATTGATTGACATATAATCTGTACCCTGTTTAGAAAAACCAGCTTATAGATATATTTTTAGACAGGAATATAAAACAAATTATGTTATGTGAATGAATCAAAAAGTATATTAGAAGTATGTTATATATACCGGATTACCAGAAGATTAAAATCCATATATATTCTTCCCACAATATACAAATTATACACATTCTGAAAATAGAATATATAAACTTAAATAATTGATTCCCCAGTGGTTGAAAGTGGTATTACTTGAGGTTCCCAAAATCCAGATAACAGTTAATGATTAAATTACCAACCTATAGAAACCAGAGATTTTAAGACAGTAACTCCCCTATCTACAGCCACCAATGAGTGGAAGACCCACCTCCTTTGGGAAGAACTTAGGATAATTTTTATAACCTTATTGTCCAGAGACAATATTTAAGGGAAGAAAAATGAGAGGAGAGAGAGAGGAGTGAGAGGAAACACACTCACTGAGGACTCCCACGCTGACTGACAGCCAGTCACTCCCACCGGCCGGGGAGAGACACTCAGGGACCCACCCTGAGGGGCACACTGGGAGATCCACACTCTCAAACAGACTGACACACATGCACCATGCATGAAGACATATTTCCACCCTCATGAAGATTCCTAGACACCCGATATCTGAAAGCCACTGCAGCCATCTTAACTCTGGTCACTTGCCAGTAGGAAATTGCCATTATGGAATGGGTAGATATGCCATTTTTGATTTTATCTTGAATTCATTGTTGTTCTCAAAAATATTGAAGTATTGAATATTCTGCAATTATGATTTATTCTCATTAGCCAGCAACTGGTAGAAGTTTTTTGTAAAGATTTAATTTTTCATTATATTTTTCTTTTTGCATAGTTTCAATCTTAGTGACAAAACAAACGTCCAATTTATTTCACATTGTTAACCACTTACTTACCTGCAGTATAGTAACGGTTGGATGTGTGAAATACAGAAGTTCTGTTTCATTGTCAATTATACAAGGTTGTTGAACCTATTGAGAATTTATCATGATAGCATTATGTCTAAGGGACTGTATGCCCATTTTGCGGGTAATTTTATTGATTTTGAAGTCGTTCATGTAACGCAATTGGTATTTTAATTTCATGTAAATATTTGCTTTTTGTCAACCAATAAATGTAGCTATTTTGTATGATCGCACGTCTCCGTGAATAAGTTTCATATTATAGACTGTATCATATAGATTGACTTGTATTCAAAAAAAACTTTCGTTAAAAAGAACTTAAAAATTTATATTGTGCGGGCAAAACTGTCCCTTAAAAAGCACAACATGGCCAAGTCTTAGAACTGACTGTAAAGACTATGTGAGTACCTGTGGGGTCTGTGTTCGAAACAACAATGACAAGACCAAGTCCTGGGGTCTACTGAGACCATTGCCGATTCCCAAGAGACCCTGGCAAATGATTAATATGGATTTCATTGTTGAACTTCCCCCATCTGAAAGTTTTACTACCATCTTTGTAGTCGTGGACAGACTCACGAAGATGGTGCCCTTCATTCCTATGTTGGGAACCCCGTCAGCAACAGAGACTGCCCATATTTTCATCAAAGAAGTGGTCAGGCTTCACAGGGTACCTAGCAGCATCACTTCCCATAGAGGAGTGCAGTTCACATCTAAATTCTGGAGAGATCTCTGTAGGGTTCTGAAGATCGAAACTTGCTTCTCATCAGCTTACCATCCCCAGACGAATGGACAAACTGAGCGAACGAACCAGACCCTAGAGCAGTATCTTCGGTGCTTCTCATCCTTTACTCAAGATGACTGGGCCTCACTGTTACCTCTGGCAGAGTTTGCTTACAACGATGCAGTTCATTCGGCTACAGGACAAGCCCCGTTCTTCGCAAATTACGGATATTTCCCAGCTTTTTTACCTGACACCTTACCTGATTCCTCGGTCCCTGCAGTCCAGGAAAGAGTAAGTGTTCTCCAATCCAACTACCAAGTGCTACAAGATGCCATTTCCAGGGCTCAATGGGATAACAAAAAATTATTTGATAAGAAGAGGAGAGGAGACCTGAAACTTCAAGTGGGGGACAAGGTATGGTTGTCCACTGCCAATCTAACACTATCCTGTCCATCTAAAAAGTTTGGTCCCAGATATATTGGCCCATTTTCAGTCAAAAGGGAGATCAACCCAACAGCCTACGAACTTGTGCTTCCTGCAACTTATAAGATCCATCCGGTCTTTCACGTGTCCTTGTTAAAGTCACTAGACCAGACCCTTTCCCTGATCGCGAGTCGGGCCCACCTGCACCTACCTTGATCAATGGTAATGAAGAGTATGAAGTTGAGACAATTGTAGACTGCATAAAACGAGGGGGCACCGTCCAGTATCTAATTAAGTGGAAAGGCTATGGACCCGAAGACAATTCCTGGGAACCAGAGTCCAATTTCCACGCCAAGAGACTTATACGGACCTTCTTCCAGGCTCACCCCGATTAGATGTTACGAATGGGCATCCGGAGGTTGCCCATTGGGGGGGGGCAATGTAAGAGAAACCCGGAGACCAAGCACGCAGCCGTGCACAGACGTGCACTTTCCAAGAAATGTTCAAAAAAGGACATGTTGGCGCCGGTCTGCCTATTTAAACTTGTCAGTGACATGCACATCTTGCTGAGTGGTCTTTCAGCTAGTGCCTGACTTACCTGATTTGTTCCTGTTTCCTGTTAACCCGACCCGGCTTGCCTGAACCATCCTCTTGACCTCTGCCTGCCTACTTGTGACCCCGGCTTGTGTTTGACTCCGCCTCTGCCTGATGTTCCTGTGCCTCATCGCCCGACTGTGTACTGAACCTGGCCTGTGTCCTGTCTCTGCCTCTGCCTCATGTCTCGGTACCTGCCCTGTCAGGCTGTTGATGACCCACTGGCTTACGTCCCGGCTACGCTTCCGGCTGCTGATCCAGCGACATGGAGCTCCTGTTCTCAGTTCCTGCCCAGCGCTCTCCAGCTACCTGGTTCCTGCCAAGTCTCAGCCAGAGCCATCTGCTACATCGGCCCTCGTGCCACTCTGTGTCCTTCACTCCCTGTCACCACTATCAGTGGTGTTGAACAGGAGGTGCAAGAGAAGCCCCCTCTACAGCTCGATCTCCACCAGGTACGTGACACGAACATTGCCTGTTCGCATGTTCGCCGAACAGCGAACAATTTGGGGTGTTCGCGCCAAATTCGAAAAGCCGCGGAACACCCTGTAAAAGTCTATGGGAGAAATCTAAAGTGCTAATTTTAAAGGCTTATATGCAAGTTATTGTTATAAAAAGTGTTTTGGGACCCGGGTCCTGCCCCAGGGGAGCAGTGATTTTAATAATGCTTAAAGTGAAACAATAAAAGTGAAATATTCCTTAAAAAATTGTACCTGGGGGGGTGTATAGTATGCCTGTAAAGCAGCGATTGTTTCCCTTGCTTAGAACTGTCCCTGCACAAAATGTCATTTAAAAGCACTCGCGGCTATAATGATCCCGGCAATACAGAGAAAAGTCATTGATAAAAAAAAAATAAAAAAAATGCGTGGGGGTCCCCCCAAATTCAATTACCAGGCCTTTCAGGTCTGGTATGGATATTAAGGGGAACCCTGTGTCAAATGTTAAAAAAAATGATGTGGGGTTCTCCCCAAATATCCATACTAGACCCTTCAGGTCAGGTATGGATTTTAAGGGGAACTCCACCCCAAATAAAAAAAAAATGGCGTAGAGTTCCCCCAAAAATCCATACCAGACCCTTTATTCGAGCACGCAACCTAGCAGGCCGCAGGAAAATAGGGGGGGGACGAGAGAGCGCCCCCCCTCCTGAACCGTACCAGGCCACATGCCCTCAACATGGGAAGGATGTCCCCATGTTGATGGGGACAAGGGCCTCATCCCCACAACCCTTGCCCGGTGGTTGTGGGGGTCTACGGGCAGGGGGCTTATCGGAATCTGGAAGACCCCTTTAACAAAGGGGACCCCCAGATCCCACCCCCCTATGTAAATTGGTAAGGGGTACATTATACACCTACCATTTAATGAAGAAAGTGTAAAATAAAATAAAAAAAACACACAGACACCTTGGAAAAGTCCTTTATTAAAAATAAAAAAATAAAAACACATTCCAGCAATGTAATCCAATGTCCCGCGCCGATCCGATGTCCAGCGCTGCAGTCTCCACTCGAAACGTCATTGGCTGAGCGGACCTACACTGCGGAGGAAGTTCCCCATCAGGTCCACTCAGCCAATGACGTAGGCGGGGTCTGAGGTACGAGGGGGCGGGGGTGCCCTCGTATCTCAGACCCCGCCTACATCATTGGCTTAGCGGACCTGATGGGGAACTTCCTCTTCAGTGTAAAAAAATGAATAGACCCGCCCCTTCTCACATTCCCCATCAGGAGCGGACCTTATGGGGAACGTGAGAAGGGGCAGGTCTATTCATTTTTTTACACTGAAGAGGAAGTTCCCCATATGGTCCACTCAGCCAAGAAGTAGGTGGGGTCTGAGATACGAGGGCTCCCCGGCCCCCTCGTACCTCAGAGCCCGCCTACGTCATTGGCTGTGCGGACCTGATGGGGAACTTCCTCCGCAGTGTAGGTCCGCTCAGCCAATGACGTTTCATGTGGAGTGGAGACTGCAGCGCTGGACATCGGATCGCCGCGGGACATTGGATTACATCGCTGGGATGTGTTTTTTATTTTTTATTTTTAATAAAGGACTTTTCCAAGGTGTCTGTGTGTTTTTTTACATTTTTTTTACACTTTCTTAGTGAAATGGTAGGGGTACAATGTACCCCTTACCAATTCACATAGGGGGGGCGGGATCTGGGGGTCCCCTTTGTTAAAGGGGTCTTACAGATTCCGATAAGCCTCCTGCCCACAGACCCCCACAAACACCGGGCAAGGGTTGTGGGGATGAGGCCCTTGTCATCCTCCCCATGTTGAGGGCATGTGGCCTGGTACGGTTCAGGAGGGGAGGGGGCGCTCTCTTGTCCCCCCCTCTTTTCCTGCGGCCTGCCAGGTTGCGTGCTCAGATAAAGGGTCTGGTATGGATTTTTGGGGGACTCCAAGCCATTTGTTTTTTAATTTGGGGTGGAGTTCCCCTTAAAATCCATACCAGACCTGAAGGGTCTGGCATGGATATTTGGGGGGAACCCCACGTCATTTTTTAAAAAAAATTGATGCAGGGTTCCCCTTAATATCCTTAATATCCATACCAGACCTGAAGGTCCTGGTAATTGAATTTGGGGGGACCCACACGCATTTTTTTTTTTATCAATGACTTTTCTCTGTATTGCCGGGAGTCGACAATTCATTTCAGCCGCGAGTGGTTTTAAATGGCTTTTTTTCCTTCAGAAATTACATTTTGTGCAGGGACAGTTCTAAGCAAGGGAAACAAGCGTGACTTTACAGGCCTACTATACACCCCCCACCAGGTACGAAATTTAAAGGAATATTTAACTTTTTATTTTTCACTTTATGCATTATTAAAATCACTGCTCCCGAAAAAACTGCAGTTTTTAAAACTTTTTTTTGCATTGATACATGACCCGGGTCCCCAAACCCTTTTTAGGACAATAACTTGCATATTAGCCTTTATAATTAGCACTTTAGATTTTGAACGTTCAAGTCCATTGTATTTAATAGGGTTCTAAATTTCACGCGAACTTTAGGTCTGTTCGCAGGTTCTGGTGCGAACCGAACAGGGTGTTTGGCTCATCCCTAGTCAGGAGTCAGCTAGCAAAAATTATGCAGATGTGAACTTGTTTTATCCACTTTTAATGACCATTTATAAACGGCTTATATAAATCAAGTGGCTATACACTCATATGTAAACACATTCTTGTGTTTGGTTGTTTTACCACATCACAGAAGCATTTTAGAAGCATAATTTTAGCATTATTATTATTACTTAGCACACACCAACAGTTTTGATTGCACCTTACAAAATAAAGGCAAACAGTACAGTTACAATGCAATTCAAAACAAGAGATAAGGAGGTCTTTATAAAATGGACAAATTATTAAATACAATATGCACTTTGGGTCAGTCTTAGTTTCCAGTGTCAAAAAAAAGTAATGTAGTTTACAAATGTGCATTACACGCTGTTTGGTTTGGGGAAAATTAGGAGCCATTTATTCCAATGAATGGAGAGAAAAACCTTGGAGGAGGAGAGCATGGTGACCTGAAACAAGAGAAGAAGTTTCAAGTGGAGCACTGGAGGGAGAGTTCTTTCGTGCACTTTGTATTTTTTTTATACTTTATAGAAAATTAAATGTAGTACTGCGAGAAAAGAAACTTACAACTGTCCCATGAAAATGTTTTGCCTCTGGTCAATTTGTACGAAGTTGAGAGCTTTAGCTTTATTTTTCCTTTCCTATAATATTTTAGGATGTGGTGACATTTTTTTCAATGGTCAATTTAGGCTTATTACCTCAGGATAAAAAAAATCAAGTGTCACAGCTAAAACTGTCTAAAATGTTGTTTTCAAGTTGTAATGAATCCGACTGTGCTGCTGTTTTTAACCCCTTATGCTGACCTCACACCAATATGCGACCCCACTAGACTGGGTTTTTTCTGCGGGGGGCCACATAATTGCGTATCTCCCTTTGTGCCGGCAATGAGCTGCATGATGTGCTCCCAGCACAGAGACTGTGGTCTCCCTGAGAGCCCTGGGCCCTGTACTAACAATCGGGACCCAGAACTTACGATTCTGAGTTACCTTATCACCGTGATATGCTCTGATTGGCTACCACAGTGATAATTCCCCCCATGTTTTTTCTCTCTTTCAGTGAGTGTGTGTAAAAAATAAATAAATAAATAAATAATAAACCCTGGCACTGATCTAGGTCAGTGCCAGGGTTAGTGTATGGGTTAAGGTCAGGGTCAAAGGTCAAGGTCAGGGTCAGTATTATTTTTGGACAGGATTTCTTTTTTAACCACTTCAATACCAGGCACTTACGCACCTTCCTGCCCAAGCCAATTTTCAGCTTTCAGCACTGTCGCAATTTGAATGACAATTGAGCAGTCATGCTACATTTTACCTCGAACAAATTTTTTATCATTTTGTTCCCACAAATAGAGCTTTCTTTTAGTGGTATTTGATCACCTCTGCGATTTTTTTTTTTTTGCGCAACGAATAAAAAAAGACCGAATTAAAAAAAATATATATGTTTTTATTTATTTCTGTAAATTTTTTTTGGAAATAAATACGTTTTCTTCTTCAATGATGGCCACTGATATGGCTGCACTGACGGGTACTGATAAGATGTCACCGATGGGCACCGATGAGTTGGCACCAATGAGGTGGCACTGATGAGGTGGCACTGATAAGCACTGATGATGGGCACTGATAGTAGGCACTGATAGGCGGCACTGGTATGTGGCACTAATGGGCACTCATAGGCGGCACTGATGGGTAAATATGGGTGGCACTGATAGGTGGCACAGATGGGCACTGATGGTCACTGATAGGTGGGCACTGATGGGCACGTATGGGCACTGATGGGTGGCACTGAGGGACACTGATGAGTGCCACTGGTTATTACTGGTGGTGGTATTGCTGGGCATCACTTTTTTATGCCATTATGATACCAGTCAGTGCCCATTTGTGGGCACTGATTGGCACATGTTGGGCATGTTTTAAAACATGTGGATGGCCATGGGGGATGCACCTGGCCATCCACATGTTTCCCGCTTCCCTGGTGGTCCTAGCGGCTTCCCTGGTGGTCCAGTGTGGGCATCCGAGGGGGGGCTGCGCTGATTAACAATCAGCGCGAACCCCCCCTGTCAGGAGAGCCGCCGATCGGCTCTCCTCTACTCGCGTCGGTCAGACGCGAGTGAGGAAGAGCCGATCAACGGCTCTTCCTGTTTACATTGTGATCAGCCGTGATTGGACACGGCTGATCACGTGGTAAAGAGCCTCCGCCGGAGGCTCTTTACCGAGATCGGGGTTGCGGTGTGTCAGACTGACACACCAATCCACTGATCGCCACGATGCGCGGCCCCTAAGGGCGCGCGGCGGCTGTTATCCTGCAGGACGTCAATAGATGTCCAGTCAGGATAATGAAACCACTTCCCGGACGTCAATTGCCTACTGACTGGGCGGGAAGTGGCTAATTAGTATCAGAGTCAGTTAGGGGGTTATTTACGAAAGGCAAATCCACTTTGCACTACAAGTGCAAACTACAAGTGCAAAGTGTACTTGAAATTGCACTGAATTGTGCACTGAAGTGCAGTCGCTGTAGATCCGAGGGAGACATGCAAGGAAAATAAAAAACAGCATTTTAGCTTGCACATGATTGGATGATAAAATCAGCAGAGCTTCCCCTCATTTCAGATCTACCCCTCAGACTTACAGTGACTGCACTTCCAAGTGCACTTTCAGTGCAATTTCAAGTGCACTTTGCACTTGTAGTTTGCACTTGTAGTGCAAAGTGGATTTGCCTTTCGTAAATAACCCCCTTAAGCCCTGTACACACGATCGGATATCCTATGGATTCTAATCCGATTGATTTTTCCATCGGAAATCTGATTAAACTGTCTTCCATCAGTCTTGCCCACACACCATCAGTCAAAAAACCGACCGCACCAAAACGACGTGACGTACACCACGTACGACGGCACTATAAAGGGGAAGTTCAAATCTAATAGCGCCACCCTTTGGGCTGCTTTTGCTGATTTTGTGTTACCGCGTGTTAGTAAAAGTTTGGTGAGAGCCGATTCGCGCTTTTCAGTCTCCGTGCTTTTCAGATCGCTTTGTGGTGTTCAGTTTGTGCTTGTGGGTTCGTACTTGTCATTCAGTGCGTGCAGTCAGGTCGGTTACTGTTTTGCAGTGCCTTCTTGGCCGTTCGTTACTGTTTTTCAGGTCGTTCTTCTCAGGCCTTGCTGTTCCTCGTTGCGCTCTGTTTGAGTTCGTTCTGACCAGCCGACCGATTTAAAGCCATGTTTGAAGTACGTTCTCGTCGTAGAGCTCGTGTTGGCTATGGACTTGGTGTTGCCATTAACACTGTAACCCGAGTTAAGTCCATTAACAGGGTGAGGAGGAGTTCATGGACCAAGAATTGGTTGCTCCAGCGGGACCAATTCTCTCATATGCCTCTGCTGCGGGAAATCCATGAGAATAATCCTGATGATTTCAGGAATTATCTCCCCAGGCTCTTGGGATCATTATCCCTGAAACATGTTCTGCTATTATACAAGTCATGCAGAAGGACTATATTAAGGTAATTTTTATCCTTTAACATCACATTATATGTTTTGATTGTTTGCTAAAGTATTGTATTTCTTTCATCCTTCCCAAATTGCCATGATTGTAAGATTCTGGGAATGTCCCCTTTCTCCCCATGCATGTTTTTTCTTTTATATTTTTGGCCTACATGCCTATTTCCCTTCACTAACCTCTCCTGCATGCTTTCCTGGGCCCATATACACCTAGCCTAGTCTGTTCTTTAATGATGTTTTTGTCTGCGCCATTGTAGTTTTGAACCCCCCCCCCCTAAAATGTGTCATAAAGATTTTTGCACATTCAAGGTCAGCAGAGTGGTAGAGCCTTTTGTTGCGGGGCACAAAATCTGCTTAAACAACATCCCCCCCTTATAATTTGTTCCAATGGCCCATCAGCGGGGGTGAGTCACCTGATAAGTGGGCCTTCTATTTTTGTGTTTAAATACTCCTAATAAATGTTATACTGACGTTGGCCAAGAATGTATTTGGGTAATCTGCTTGCAATGTAATGTGCAAAATGAATAATTTCTTTGTTTTGTTTGACTCCACAGTTTCCTTCATCGCCACAGGAATGGCAGACTGTGGCCTCCCAATTTGCCCAGCGGTGGGACTTCCCCAACTGCGGAGGGGCAATTGATGGGAAGCACGTCCACATAGTGCCGCCACCCCATTCGGGGTCTTACTATTATAACTATAAAGGTCTTAATAGTATAGTGTTAATGGCGGTGGTGTCGGCACGCTATGAGTTACTGTATGTGGACGTGGGGAAGAACGGCCGGATGTCCGATGGCGGAGTGTTCGCCCAGACGGAGTTCACTCACCGTCTGCAGTCTGGGGGCCTGGCACTGCCTCCAGATACAGACAACGTGGATGGACTTCCCTTTGTGTTTATAGCGTATGAAGCCTTTGGACTTGCACCACACCTGATGCGGCCATTCCCACAGAGGACCCTCACCCCGGAGAGGAGGGTTTTTAATTACCGGCTGGCCAGAGCCCGGAGGGTTGTGGAGAATGCCTTTGGCATAATGGCCAGCCGGTTCCGCCTGTTTCTGACAGCCATACACATGGCGGAATACAAATTCATTTACATCATCTTAACCTGCTGCATATTGCATAATTTAATGAGACAACACTCTCCTTTATATCTATCTACTGTTGGGCCAGAGGCCGGTGTATCAGACATGCACAATCTTACTGGCCTGGACACTGGCTGTACTGGCTTGGCCCCCCAAAGCACCCATGAAGTACATGATAAATACGTTGAGTACTTCACGGGTAGGGGGGCCATCGCAATGCCAGACCATATTTAAAACCTTTTTAAAATATATATATATATATATATTTTTTGGAAAACCTTGTTTTGTCATAATTAATTTTTTATTATTATGTGTCTCCCAGGTTATCATAGTACACTTTGTAGTAGTGCCAAGTGTATTTCTCTTTAGTAAATAGCCACAATTGTCACACTTAAAAACCTGACCTTTCCCATTTTAGATAACTGCTATTGAGCATAGAAAGAACAAGCCACACATTGTTGAGTGTCCAAAATATTTTTTACTCTGTGCACAACATGTGCGGTAATTTTTTATTCAAAATACAATCTTGACATTTTGGCCTCCAAATTTTGGAGACTTTTTTATTTATTTTTTTGTGTTTGCAGAAACATGCATGGGTCAAAAAAAAAAAAAAGGAACTTACAAAGTTCAACCTTAAAAATATAAACATGAAATGGGGTGATGTGAACCTGAACCATGCAAAATTAGAAGATGCACACAGTTTTTGATGTGCAAAATGTTTTTTTTCATCCTGATCCCATGGCGAAAGTCAACATGTGCTATCTGCCATCATGGGGGATTAATGGACGTGTTTTGGGGGTGCAAACCCTTCCTCTCACCTACTTGAGTTGCTTACATAAGAAAACTAAAAAAAGGGGGGGGTGTGGTTCAGACTATTCGCCCCATAATATCAATGATGTTTTTATATTTTTGCTCAATCACATTCATCCTTTTCCTCATAATGTCCATTTCGCTACTACATTCCATTATTTCTTGAATGACGATTTGGCCACTAGCACTTGAGAATGGAGTAGTAGGAGTTTCTGACACACCACCATGTTCACCCCCTAAAAATATAAAGGTATTAGAAATATGCAGGCCTACATCTCTTTTTACCAGAAGCTGTGGTGACAGACACTGACCTGTTGTGATGATAAGCTCCACCTCTCCTTCCTCCACCTCTCCTTCCTCCACATGCTGATCTTGGGGTTCTTTTGGATCTTGGGTTTCTTTATGTGGTGTGTGCTTCCTAGGCTCCTCACATTGGTGTCCTCCCAGTCTCCTCTCCTCTATGAGAATGAAACAATCAAAAGGTATCCTTTAGCATACAGAGATTTGAGGGCATCATTTTATAACTTTGCCTGGAAGTGGGGTACAATTGTTGGTTTTGCCAGAGTTCCAAGATGAACATATGAGATTTTGCTAATTCAACAAAGCAAGAATACTTTCATTTTTGGTCCTCAAAAATAAAAAGGAGACACCCCAAGGTATCCACTGGAGCACCTGTGTGTGACACCCAAAAAAGGTTGTTCTGGTGGCCCACACTATAGTGCTCCTGAGTCAAGATGTGTAACCAGCTGCTTGAGTGTCCTCTCCTTTACACAGAATCTAGTTTACCATTTAACATTCTACTTACGGTGCTTACAACACATCATCTAGACATCAATGTATATATAAACGTTGTTTAACGCCAAATAGGCATGACCACATGTGGTTTAGGTGTATATGTGCAAAACATGTTATTTTTTACACGATCGCTGTTTACTAGGAAAAATGAGTCCACTCAACTTAACATGAAAGTTGCCATTCTACAATATGAAACCAGACAATCCAAGCACATGGAGCAAAACATGCAAGAATACATATTCCAATTTGATTAAAGACAGTAAAAAAAAAAAAGCTTACTTTTGTCCAGGAATTTTTAAGCTTCCTATACTGGTTCGGCTCCCTCAGCTTCAGGTCAGACCACCTTTTACGGAGCTGCTCCTTGGATCTCCTGACCCCAAATTTATTATAGAGACTCCTCGCCACTTTGTCCATTATTTTAGACTTCCTGAGATTAGGGGTGTCGTATGGCCCATGCTTCCCATCGTAATCCTTCCTCCGCAGGATGTCCACCATCTCCGCCATATCAGCAAATGACATATTAGTCGTCATCTCCCACTGTGCGCCGAACGAGAAGGGGCGGGGAAATTCAGAAAAAGACCATCATGGGCAGGCGACGCGGCCAGCGTTTCGCGCAGGGTATATAAAGGGTAACCGAGGTTGTAGTTGCGCCGAGTAAGGACGACCGGAAGTGCGAACGAATCCTACTAAGGTAAGAAATTAACTTGGGGCATCAGTGGCCTATACTGGTTCATGATTGTAAAGGCCTATATTGGGCTATGATTAGGACAAATGAAGCTGACCCCCTGTTTTTGTCTTGTGTTTTATCTTGCAGAAAGAACTATGTATAAATTGCGTGAGCCAAACGTGATGTTAATTTTTATAGAAAATTATAAGGAAATGCGCAATCTCTGGGAGCTAAAAAATAGCTCCTACCATAATAGCCAAGTACGCAAGGCAACAATTGTTAAATTAGCGGAATATATGAAGACCTAGATCCCAGAGGCAGACTATACTATGATGAATAGTAAAATAAACAACATGAGGAATGCGTACAAAAAACGCTATAAAGAAGTGCGTGCTTCTATGAGATCAGGAGCAGCAGCAGACAAAGTAGTTAAGCCCAAGCTGTGGTACTACAAGCATCTGCAATTTCTGGATGACCAGATTGAGGCCAGGGAATCACTTTCCACCCTACCCTCAACCCTTCCTTCCACCCTTCCCTCCAGCGTTCCTTTCACCCTTCCCTCCAGCGTTCCTTCCACCCTTCCCTCCACCCCTGCAGAGGGGGAGGAGGAGCCACCTGAGCTTGAAGAGCCGGATCTGCGCATCTTCAGCCAGGTATATTATTTTCAAAGATATTTATTGTCCTTTATTGATTTTTGAGAACTAGATGTTAGTATTCACAAATAACAAAATTTAAATGTTTAAAAAACAAAACATTAATGATTGGTACAGTATATAAAAAAGCAGGGGTCACAATGAGAGTCTTTTATATTTATTAAGATTCAAATTGCAACAGTCATGAGATGAAAATTGTGTGTGATTGATTCAACAAAAAATAAAACGATGTCCCTTTTTTCTACACAGGATGAGCTCAGCCAGGAGGAAGAGGCTCCGGAATGTGTCAGGCAGGAGGAGGCAGGGGTGAGTGGCAGCCAGGAGGAGGCCGGACCAAGTGGCACTCAACAGGTCCCCAGGCCTAGTGGCAGCACACAGTCCCAAGTGGCTCCCCTCCACGTCAGACCCACAAAAAATTGGCGGATGACAAAGGTGGAGGAGGAGTCACTTCAGATGATAAGGGACGCTGCTGCCATAATGAGGGCCCCCCTCAACCCTGTTGAGGCCTTTAGTACATATCTTTCATCAAAACTTCTGAACCTGGAGGAGAGACAACGTGCCCTCTGTGAGCACCTGATGTGTACGGCCATTCACATGGTGGGGATGGGGCAGTTGACAAAGGCCACTTATCTCTGCCATCTGCCCCATCCTTCTCCTCCTCCTCCTGCCACATTACCACCGACAGAGCCACAGCCTGGAAGGGTGCGTGGACGGGGCCGTGGAACAAATGCTGGAGGGAAGCGTGGAGGGAACACTGCAGGGAGCAGTGCAAGGAAGGCTACCAAGAAGAGCAGAAGGTGATTCCCTGGCTTCAAGCTGCTCTTCCAGAAGTTGCAGTTTGTAGGAGTACCACAGCTTGGGATGATGTATGTCTTCGGCTGCTGCTCCTGATTTCCTCATATTGTTTATTTTATTGTTCATCATAGTAATGTCTGCCTTAGGGGTCCAAAGTCTTCATAAATTCCACTAATTTAACAATTGTTGCCCTTCCTGTTTATATATTTTTTGCCAGAATAAATGGATTTTTGATTTAGGAAAAATACTTGCCTATGTTTTTTTATTGGGAGTAGCAATAAGATGTCATAAATACAATGTGTAATTAACAAGGGACACCAACCTCCTTGAGGAAAAAAAATAAAATAAATTATGTTGTTGTGAGAACTTGACACCCAAAAAAATGAGCCCACAAGAACCAAAATCTAATAAAATAAAAAAATATATGGTATATCTTGATTCTAAATAACAAATAAAATTAGGGAGATCTGGCTTTAAAAAAAGATAAAATTATTCTAGAGTTGACAAGAAACTATAAAGAAATAAGTTTGTCAGAACTCGGGATAAAGATCTGCAGCAAAAAAAAAAACATTTTAAAGACCATTATAAAGAAGAAAACAATGCGCTGCATTAAACAAGGCAATAATTTGCAGAATGACGAATGTGCTCTCTCCATTAGGAACGCTAAATGATCGGAATTTGCTATCGGTTTTTTATCCATTGGAAAAATTTAAAACATGTTCTATTTTTTGACACCGATGGAAAAAAGACCGATGGGGCCCATACATGATCGGTTTGTAAAGGCCTATATTGGGCTATGATTAGGACAAATGAAGCTGACCCCCTGTTTTTGTCTTGTGTTTTATCTTGCAGAAAGAACTATATATAAATTGCGTGAGCCAAACGTGATGTTAATTTTTATAGAAAATTATAAGGAAATGCGCAATCTCTGGGAGCTAAAAAATAGCTCCTACCATAATAGCCAAGTACGCAAGGCAACAATTGTTAAATTAGCGGAATATATGAAGACCTAGATCCCAGAGGCAGACTATACTATGATGAATAGTAAAATAAACAACATGAGGAATGCGTACAAAAAACGCTATAAAGAAGTGCGTGCTTCTATGAGATCAGGAGCAGCAGCAGACAAAGTAGTTAAGCCCAAGCTGTGGTACTACAAGCATCTGCAATTTCTGGATGACCAGATTGAGGCCAGGGAATCACTTTCCACCCTTCCCTCAACCCTTCCTTCCACCCTTCCCTCCAGCGTTCCTTTCACCCTTCCCTCCAGCGTTCCTTCCACCCTTCCCTCCACCCCTGCAGAGGGGGAGGAGGAGCCACCTGAGCTTGAAGAGCCGGATCTGCGCATCTTCAGCCAGGTATATTATTTTCAAAGATATTTATTGTCCTTTATTGATTTTTGAGAACTAGATGTTAGTATTCACAAATAACAAAATTTAAATGTTTAAAAAACAAAACATTAATGATTGGTACAGTATATAAAAAAGCAGGGGTCACAATGAGAGTCTTTTATATTTATTAAGATTCAAATTGCAACAGTCATGAGATGAAAATTGTGTGTGATTGATTCAACAAAAAATAAAACGATGTCCCTTTTTTCTACACAGGATGAGCTCAGCCAGGAGGAAGAGGCTCCGGAATGTGTCAGGCAGGAGGAGGCAGGGGTGAGTGGCAGCCAGGAGGAGGCCGGACCAAGTGGCACTCAACAGGTCCCCAGGCCTAGTGGCAGCACACAGTCCCAAGTGGCTCCCCTCCACGTCAGACCCACAAAAAATCAGCGGATGACAAAGGTGGAGGAGGAGTCACTTCAGATGATAAGGGACGCTGCTGCCATAATGAGGGCCCCCCTCAACCCTGTTGAGGCCTTTAGTACATATCTTTCATCAAAACTTCTGAACCTGGAGGAGAGACAACGTGCCCTCTGTGAGCACCTGATGTGTACGGCCATTCACATGGCGGGGATGGGGCAGTTGACAAAGGCCACTTATTACTGCCATCTGCCCCATCCTTCTCCTCCTCCTCCTGCCACATTACCACCGACAGAGCCACAGCCTGGAAGGGTGCGTGGACGGGGCCGTGGAACAAATGCTGGAGGGAAGCGTGGAGGGAACACTGCAGGGAGCAGTGCAAGGAAGGCTACCAAGAAGAGCAGAAGGTGATTCCCTGGCTTCAAGCTGCTCTTCCAGAAGTTGCAGTTTGTAGGAGTACCACAGCTTGGGATGATGTATGTCTTCGGCTGCTGCTCCTGATTTCCTCATATTGTTTATTTTATTGTTCATCATAGTAATGTCTGCCTTAGGGGTCCAAAGTCTTCATAAATTCCACTAATTTAACAATTGTTGCCCTTCCTGTTTATATATTTTTTGCCAGAATAAATGGATTTTTGATTTAGGAAAAATACTTGCCTATGTTTTTTTATTGGGAGTAGCAATAAGATGTCATAAATACAATGTGTAATTAACAAGGGACACCAACCTCCTTGAGGAAAAAAAATAAAATAAATTATGTTGTTGTGAGAACTTGACACCCAAAAAAATGAGCCCACAAGAACCAAAATCTAATAAAATAAAAAAATATATGGTATATCTTGATTCTAAATAACAAATAAAATTAGGGAGATCTGGCTTTAAAAAAAGATAAAATTATTCTAGAGTTGACAAGAAACTATAAAGAAATAAGTTTGTCAGAACTCGGGATAAAGATCTGCAGCAAAAAAAAAACATTTTAAAGACCATTATAAAGAAGAAAACAATGCGCTGCATTAAACAAGGCAATAATTTGCAGAATGACGAATGTGCTCTCTCCATTAGGAGCGCTAGTTTTACCAGAACGAGCGCTCCCGTCTCATAATTCAGTCTGAGCATGCGTGGGTTTTTTAACCGATGGACTTGCCCACAGACGATCGGAATTTGCTATCGGTTTTTTATCCATCGGAAAAATTTAAAACATGTTCTATTTTTTGACACCGATGGAAAAAAGACCGATGGGGCCCATACATGATCGGTTTGTCCGATGAAAAAAATCCATCGGACTGTTTTCATCGGTAAATCCGATTGTGTGTATGCGGCTTTAGTGTCAGTGCCAGTGTGTTTTAGGTAGGATAAAAAAAAGCAAAATGAGCACTATTGCTTCTGGGCTGCACTATGAGTACAAACAACAACTAACATACATATGTGGTATCACTGTGATTGTCAGGAGCAGGAGAATTTATTTCAGGTTGTTTTCTAGTGGTATGTTATGGTAGTATCAATAAATATATAGCTATTTTTTTTTTACTATTTTGATACAGTTTTCCTTTTACAATAACAATAATCAGGAGATATCAATTACCATTTACCAACAAATGAAAGCCCAATTTTGTCCTGGAAAAAAACAAGGTATAATCCACCTGGATGCACAAAGTTATTTTGATGATATGCACGGTTTTACTAACACATGTTAAAGTAGCAAAATTGTGCTTAAGCATTAAGATTTGTTTTACCCTTAAACTCATAGGGGTTAAGGCAAGCAATAATGTAATAGTAAAATAATCAAGTACACATGCAAAACATGTGATGCTAGAATGTGGGGCCACTGACCTCCATGAGCATTGTACTGTTCTGTAGTACCACATACTGCTTAACCACTTTAGCCCCGGAAAGGATTTGCCCCCTTAATGACCAGGCCATTTTTTGCGATAGGGCACTGCGTCGCTTAAACTGACAATTGCGCAGTCTTGCAACGTTGTACCCAAACAAAGTTGACGTTCTTTTTTCCCACAAATAGAGTTTTCTTTTGGTGGTATTTGATCACCTCTGCGATTTTATTTACAACTTATCGTTGTATGTGTTACACCTGGATGCATATTTAAAGTTCCATAATTTCTTTGATGATTTGTTGATTTATCTGAAAGCACACTTATCCTTAATAATTTTAGTTAATTTAGGATAAAAACCGAGTAACAGATTTTGTTATTTTCTTAGTCAGGAATCCACCAAGACATCAGCTAAATGCCATCTTTTCCATTCTGTGAAAGAATGCTTGATTACATACAGTACATGCATGCAATCCTGTTTGAACTATCACTAATGTTTTCACGCCAGTGGAGTGGTTTACATCTGCCAACATTGGGGAGGTTGGTTTTGGCGCTAATCGCCCGGCCGGCTGAGCTGTTCCAGATGACAGCGCCTTCATCTCTTTGCACGCTAGCATGACGTTGGGGGTTGGGTTGTGGCGGCGCTCCCTATATGAGCCTCATATGAGCCTCATTCCTGGCTGGGTCACACACACAGGACAAGCTAATTTCTGTCTTACCTCAAAACACCATGCACCATTGGACCATCGCTCTCATTCATTCAGCAACAAGTATCTATTCTCTCATACCATTCATATGGAGTTTGGTTTCTCTTAATTTTTTGTTCCTTCCGAGCCCTTCATTTTTTTCTTTCTTATTCTTTTTTCCCCCCTTTTATTATTTTTCTGCACTTCACATCCTAATTCTACACTTCAAACACACTGGTCACATCATTTTATACACTTTTTTTCACAGAGGTCTCTTTTGACCCACCTTGGATGTTGTTTGTGTGGGTTATTGTCACCCTGCAATCCTCATTGCCGCACCACCAATACATAGATGTGTCTGTAAGTTTTGTGCTACTAAGGGGGTTCTCCCACCCTATATATAATACAATATATTTACAATTTTAGTTTTTCTGATTTTGTTAGATCATTTAGACATGACTCTCCTTTTTATTTATAGATATTCACTACGGTTCTGCTCCTGATGAGTGGCTATAAGGCCGCAAAGTGAATTAAGCTAACAAATACTGTATCCAGTACTAATTGTGGGCCGATAAGATTCCTTTATGACTCCATATATGTCTGCATCATTTAATTTGTGGAGGTTTTCTAATACATTTCATCTCTTTTACTGCAATTCATAAAATATCAACTAGGTCAACAGGTTGCATGGGTATCAATTGCAATATGTATATAATATATATATTGTATATGTATAAACTATCCCCTATGCGTTTGTAAATATATAATTTTTTTATTGGATCATCAACTAGTATGCAATATTCATTTCAAATGTAATGTAAAGACTATTAATATAAAATAATGTGTAAAAATCATTCAGATGTGAAACATTATTAACCAATAAAAATATTTATTTTTCCATACATCAAACCTGTTCATTTGCTCCCGTGAGATAAAGTCCCACCTCCTTCTTGCTTCCCAAAAAACCCTCTTCTTTGGCTATAATGTTTTCATAAGTTTATATTTTTATTACCTGTCATATGTACTGACATTTATATTTGCCCATTATGAACTGTATACAGTTTTTGTGTATTCTGTTCTAGATATTGCAAGTTTAAAGAAATTCTTAATGAGAACACACAAATACAATTGATTCACTTTTTTATTCCAAACAAAAAACATAACCATCAGCTTTTTGAAGGTTTTAATGATGGCCAATGCTTTATTTTCATTCTATTTTATAAAGGTATTTTTTGCTGCAGATAGTTTCTGTAATTTAATGTCCTACATATATCACAAGTAAATGGTCTTGCAGATAAGCAGGGGTGGCAATAAATTAAACAGGAGCTTCTGATCTGCCAGTCTTCCAATGCTTTTGCAGGATGGGAATCAAGGCAAAATGAGGGATGGCTGCATATTGACAACTGTAATGCAGAATCTGTGCAGCAGAGATAAATGCCATTGAATTTCACCTTCCAAGTGGAAAAATAAGCAACTCTGCCCGCTACTGAAATGGCGTTTACAAAATCACAGCGGTGTGGATGTGTTTTTATTTTTGCTGCCAAGTGGCAAAGCTTCTTCTTATTGGGGAAACTCCTTGAACACAGCATGGTTCCCAAATAATTTCCATCCATGCACCATATCGCTTCACACACCTATTCATTTAAAAAAAAAGAGGCAAAACTCATGATTCACAAGCAAAATTCATGCATTAATTAGTTCTAAAACAATATAAACAGTACAAAGCAAATATGTGTCACATTAAGTTATTGAGCATAACATATTTTGTAAAGCATACATAATGCACATTTTTACCTTTCAGAAAATATTAGAGCAATCTTATGCCCTGTACACACGATCGGATTTCCGATGGAATAAAATCCGATGGATTTTTCCATCGGAAATCCGATGAAGCTGACTTTCATCAGTCTTGCCTACACACCATCAGTCAAAATTCCGACCGTCCAAAACGCTGTGACATAAAACACTCCGACAAGCCGAGAAAAATGAAGTTCAATGCTTCTGAGCATGCGTCGACTTGATTCTGAGCATGCGTGGGTTTTTTCTCCGATGGAGTTCCACACAGACGATCGTAATTTGCTATCGTTTTTTTTCCATCAGTAAAATTTAATACAGGTTCTATGGGCCCACACACGATCAGTTTGTTCGATGAAAAAAGTCCATCGGTCTTTTTTCATCAGAAAAACCGATTGTGTGTACGCGGCATTAGAGTGTTTGCATTAAAAAAAAAAAGATAAAATAAGCAATGAACATAACAAGACCCTATATTAAAGTGTTACTAAACCCAGGACCCTGCGTTCACTATATCTGGTCACCCACAGTACACAGAACATGGAAATGCAATTATTTTAGAAAATATAAACTGCTAAATACCTTTTCTTATCAGCAGTTAGAGCAGTCTTGTGACTTCTATCAGTGTCCAGCAGAGCACTGGTTAAAGCTTGTAGGAGGAGCTTTCATTTTTTCCTAATTGTCCTTTAAGGCTACAGTGTAGTGGAAGGGATAAAATGGCTATATTATGTCCCTCTCTCATCCCTCATATTATTTTTATTTTCTTTCATATCTTTATTATTTTTATTATTTATTTTCTTTCTTATTGTGAGATATATATATATATATATATATATATATATATATATATATATATATATATATAGAAACGACAAAGGGACATATACTCCAATTGCAAAAACGATTTTTACTTGAATCTTCAATTCATGTCATAACAGACAGCAAAAACAGCTACTGTACAGTTGCGAGCATCCCTGCTCTTCCTCAGGCTGACAGGCTTGGTGTGAGAATTTCAGCTCAACAAATCTTTCTTTATCCCAACACCTGAGGGTGTAACCCCACAGGTGAGTCCCATCTATCCTGATCGAGAAATGGGGATATCCTAAAAAAACGATTTTTCAAGAATTAAACAAAATACAACAGGGGGAAAAAAATGTAGCTGCAATAAGAAAAAAATCCCCAATGTTACGATTACCTTTCTCTATGCAATTTCACAGTTACAGTGAGCATGTATTTAGGATCATTAGTAAGCACTGGTCCCTCTTGTAACGTGCCTATTCACAAATTGAGGTCTTTCAACAAATACCAATAAAAGCTTTCAGAAGGATTAAAACTTTGCGTGATTCATTGGTACGATCTGAATATAGACCCAAAGAGCAGGAAGCTAAAATGACTTTTCTGGGGAAAAAAAAGGAAAGGATGTTTTACCTGTCTGAATTGCATTCAATGCAATCTCATGCTAAAGGGTGACCATTATATCAATTCCAGTAATGGGGATAGGGTCACTGTTAAAGGTTTCTTTACATGGCAGTCCTCCTATGTTATTTATATCCTCACTTGCCCCTGTAATTTAATTTATGTTGGGGAAACTACCCAAAAAATAAAAGACAGGATTGCTCAGCACCGCAGCACCATAAGACACAAGCAGCCAGGTTTGCCAGTTTCCAGGCATTTCCTGGAAAAGGGGCACCGGGATTCAGAACTGCGTTTTATGGTATTGGAGGAAATTCCACGAGATAGAAGAGGGGGTGACAGGATACTAAAGCTGAAACAGAGAGAAGTTTGGTGGATAAATAGGCTACAGTCCTTACATCCAGAAGGGATGAATAGGGACTATGACCTATATCTATTTTTATAAGTAAATTAAATCTCTTGATCAATTTAGGTACTCTTTGCATGTCTTTTTATAGATGATGACCAAGTACTATCGGATGGGGGCCACAAATGAAATATGTATCATATGATTCTTTGAAAAGTGGCTTCTGAAAGACATGAGCCATGTTGAACAAGGAAGATTTTCTGTTCTAATTTTTCTTACTTTTCTTTTCTTCTAGTTTTTCTGTCTTTATATGCAATTTATGGTTGCATTCGATTTTTTATTTGAATTTTTCAAGGATTTTTTCCATGATTTTGATATATTTTTGATATATTTTTTTTTTATATTTTTGATATATATTTTGATATATTGCATATAATGTATTGTGTACAATGTATTATATAATGTAGGGTAACACATTTTTACTACACCTGCACAGGGTTCATTTAAGTTCCAACTATCTGGTCAGATTGGTTCTCGATCAGGATAGTTGGGACTCACCTGTGGGGTTACACCCTCAGGTGTTGGGATAAATAAAGATTTGTTGAGCTAAAATTCTCACACCAAGCCTGTCAGCCTGAGGAAGAGCAGGGATGCTCGCAACTGTACAGTAGCTGTTTGCTGTTTTTGCTGTCTGTTATGACATGAATTGAAGATTCAAGTAAAAATTGTTTTTGCAATTGGAATATATGTCCCCTTGTTGTTTCTATTGAAATTGGTGGAAATTGGGAGCCCACCCTGACATTTCTTCATCTATATCCAAAAGAAGAGAGGGAAGTAACCCACCCAAAGTTTGGAGATATATATATATATATATATATATATATATATATGTATATATCCGTTAGTAATTTCGTAACAAACGGCAGTAAACTTCGTTACTCAAGATGAAAAGGAGATGTTCTATCTCCTCTCTCCTGTTTCTCCCCCCTCCCACCGTGGACGCCAAGATGGTCCCTATATCCTGGAATGTAGCTTGCCTCGTGGAGACATATGTTAGCTATGAGGAGGATGATATACAAATGAACCAATCACATACACACACATATGTGATGATGCTTGCTTATGTCACTTTGCCTATTTAAGGGCTGCTGTAACCTGAATAAACCAGTTCTGAGAAGAGTTTTGTACTGACACCGTGTATCAGTGTGATAACTTTTGCATGCATGCACTCACATTACACTGGATTAGAGTCAGAGGCAGAATAGCTGATATATTCTGGTATTGGACCGGGATCGAATCCATAACAATTTGGCGCCCTTAACGTGGGGCCTTGGACTGTGGTTTGGAAGCCAGCCGACCTAGATGACTGCCAGCGAATCAAGGGGTAACGAACGGAACGAAGCCTGATCAACTTCGAAACATGGTAAGAGAAAATTTTTATATTCCTTACCTGTGTGATTCCAGCTCAGTCACCCTCGGTTACGCTCGCAGTCCGTCTGCTGCTGCAAGCCACCAAGGACAGGTCATTCTTGTCCAAGGCAGATTTAATAAGAACCTGTCAACCTATTCTGCCGGCTGATATTTTATGTTATGTTCTGTGTTGAATTGAATGTGGCTATTTCAGTGGATGTCTGTATGAGAAGGGGAGACACAATGATTCCTCGCCAGTGTTCTTAACGGGCTCTGGTTAGAGAGAGGATGTCAGGAAATATATATAATATATATATATATATATATATATAAGTGTAGCGGGTGTTTGAATTTTAGGGGAGGCATCTGGGTGGTAGTGTAACCCAGATGCACCAATTGCTAGGGGATCCGAGACCCTTTTCTGGTTCTTGGAGGACTCTGGTGGTGTGAGGTTCCTTGCGGTCCACGGGTGGCGCTGTTGCCAGGGGTCGGAGCTGAACTCACACCGCAAGACTGTACCTTTTTGTCCTCCCCTGGAGCTGGTAGAGCGGGGCGGGGAACCCGCTGTGGCGCGAAGGGAGAGGGGATAAAAGGGGCGGACGCCCTTACCGCGGGGTTCAGAGTTCGGAGAGAGCTGGAGGATGCGGCCACACCCAGGCACCTTCAGCTTGGGTGCTGGCGTTCCGGAGTACCGGGCTCAGGTGCACTTGACCTGGCCCGAGCGAGAGATGGAGTCCATCCCAGGCAACTTTAGCCCGGGGTGAGGTACTATGGAGGAGGCCTGGGGCTCAGTACCTTCGACTGAGTTCTGCAGGGGTGGAGGAATCCGAAAGGGGCCCTAACTCCTTGGGTGCCCGTGTCTGAGTTTGTGAGGACTGGTGTGCGGAACTTCTCTGAAGAGTCCAGCGCAGCATTGCTGGTGACAGAGAGGCCTCCTGTTTCTCCCTTGGACGGATCTCCTTCCCCTGACAGGGGCCGTGCTAGCGAAGGTAATTTACGTTCTACCTCACATAGTCAGTGGCAGTGACTATTTACCACTGGTGATACAACAGAAGGGAAGGGATTGTGCCTCGATCTATTCCCCATTACTACTCAGTAGAAGAAACTGTTTATTGTTTGGCAAGAAGAATAAAACTGAGTTGGACCTATTCACTGTGTGGAACTCTGGTTACTGGGAGCAAGGGAGTCAGGGACGAAGTACTGGACTTGACTCTGGGACACCTACACAAGACCCAATCTTCTGGCCTTCACCTCTTAGCTATGGAGGACATGGGCCGTGGTGTATCTCATCCCTCAAGTATATTAAGACGAGTATGAGAAGGGGAGAGAGGGGTGAGGCCGCTACATATATATATATATATATAGACACAATGATTCCTCGTCAGTGTTCTTAACGGGCTCTAGTTAGAGCGAGGGTGTCAGGAAATATATATATATATATATATATATATATATATATATATATATATATATATATGACACAATGATTCCTCGCCAGCCTTCTTAAACTAGGGTGAGAGTGGGAAAATACAAACCAAGAAGGTTCGGGGATAAATATTACCTCCATACAGACAGAAGGGCTGAAATAGTATGTCATCTTCTAACTGTATCTGTGGACTAATGTTTGGTGTGCATGAAGGATGGGGTTTAGTTAAGGTAGTACCGGGAGGATATCCGGGAGGTATATTGGGCCTTAGACCCCTGTTGGAGAGTTTGGAAGATATTAAAGTATTTAGAGTCAATGTCCATTATAGTGTGAACCTTAACGTTCATTTTGGGAAGTCACTGAAAGTTATCGAGGAAGATAGAGAGAGGGTGGGGCTACACATAGAAAGCTGCCCCTCATGCCCCCTGCGCCCGACATGTAATAACTTGGGCCAGGAACAGGACAGAGTTGTGAGTCTAGGATTTGAGTTGGGGAGAGTGGACCCCAGACCACAGCAGAGACGCAAAAAATAAATAAGGGAAGAGACTGGGACCAATTGTAATTATTCTCCAAAAGTAATTAGTCTTCCCAATCAAAAGTTACACCCAGTTCTATGAACTAAAAAGTGAAATCTAGCTGAGGTGTTAAATATTTAAATGTCTGTAGATGACCAGTAAAGAAAAAACATGAGCAAAGTAAAGCATGTTTTTTAATCTTTTTTTTTCCCTTTCTAAAGTGCGTTCCTACCCCTCCTTTACAAAAAAAAAGTGGGGGGATGAGTAGATGGAGTTGTTACAGGTTAAAGGAATTTCTGTCTGTGTAAAAAAAAAAAAGTTGGGGCAACCTGCTCCCTGCTTATACAAACACACAGCTGACAAAGCAAATCCAAAACTGTTATGTGTCATTCCAAGTATATTTGTTTGTTTTTATATTTTGTTCCTTACAGGTATTTTAATAAAAACAGGATACCTGTAAGGTACCTGTGATAGGTAGTGTCCGAAGTGGAACTTGTGTGCTGAGGATTCAGGCGAAAACGTAGTCAGGCAGATTAGGTTGGCAACAGATCAGGCAAAATGGTACACGATCGAAATCCAAAGAGTGGTCAGGCAGGCAAAGGTCATACACGAGCTGGCAGTGAAGTACAAAATCAGCAGGCTGGAGAGTAGTCAGGAATTCAGGCAGAAGTTCAACACGAAAAATCAGGATCAAAAAGCAGTCACAACACCCAGGGAGCTATTCCACACAAACGGGCGCTGAGAGATAGCATCACTTCCTTTTTAAGGGCTGCTTTGATTGAAAATTGTCCACAGCTGGCAGTAGGTGGGGCTAGTGAGTCCAAGGTAATGTTTAATACTGAGAGGACATTTCCAAAAGTCTAGATCTGCTCAGTAGCGCAACAGGTAAGGCTGCAGCTTTGGGACCAGGAAGATCCCGGTTCAAATACACCCAGGTACATGACAATACCATAATAAGAAGATATCAAATAAGTTCAGAAATATTTCAGAAAGGGGTAAAAATGGGACAGAATCTCACTAGACCGGGAGAGGGTAGTTTAGCTTATGACCTAGTGGCAGAGCGGGAAGGAGAACAGAATGTGAAAGGATGGAGGAAGTTAATGAAAGTTACTGGAATGTGCAAAAGTGGTGGGCGTTTGCAACCTGAAGAATGGAGAGTTGTGTTGAAAGAAAAGAAAGGGCTGTTGACAGAATGATTTGGAGTCAGCAGCAGAAGCCTGGTTTCGTGTGGCAAAGGGACTAATGAAGGAGGGGTGGGTGGAACAGGAAATACAGAAAAAGGAGGGATTAATGTATGTATATCATAAAGGAAAATGCCTGCCCCCACCCTATGATGATGGCCCCAAGTGGGCGTGTGAGGAATGTGGGAAGTCCAGACACCCACACCCTAACCGCCCCGGGCTCTGCCCCGAATGCAGTTGTAAGTTGGAGGACCTCCTCCGAAAGTCCCTCCCCTTACAAATGGACCTTACTCCAGTCTCACCATCCAGGCCATCCCAACCCCTCTACCCCCTGTGCCCGGTATTGAACGCAGATGGCAGCTTCTACTGCGCACTGGTCATCGCCCAATGATGCCTTCAATACCGGATTCAGTAACCCAACCATCTGCTGCCTCTGCCCAACATGCTCCAGTGTCAGGACCCCGTCAGTCTACACAGGCTAGGGCACTAGCACGTCCCGCAGCAGCACCACCACCGCCCTTAAGCCAACCTTCCTATGCGGACCCAGCGGGTACAATCTGGGACGGTCCTGATGAAAGGAGTAGGTTACGGGACCTGGAATCCGGGGCCCGGCCGTCCTCTGCCGGATGCTCCGCACATGTATGCCTCCTTTACCCCCTCGCAAGCATCCACCCTAGTAGTTTCCCTCCCTGACCCAGAGCGGCAGCCCATGCCGTTCTATTGTCGGATCGCACAAATCCAAAAGACGTACTCGGCGGCATGGAGGGACTTAGTCAGCTTATGTGAAATAAAAGCAGGTGATGCCTATTGGCCCATAATGGAGAAACATTTTACCAATGCCCGGTTGGAGAGTGAGGTCTCATATAACTTAGGAGTTGAATTTTGTGACCAGTTAAAGGAATTGGCTACAGGTAATCTAGCAGATCAAGCAACTAGCATACATGATGTGACACAGGACCTGATGGAATCAGTGGAAATTTTTTACATGAGACTCACTCAGGTCTTTTCAGATCTAGGATTCTCTTTACATAACAAAGCCATTATCAAATGCTATCAAGTGCTTTTGTAGCGGGTTTGAAAGAACCAATATGGAAGGGGCTGATAGTGGCCCACCCAGAGTATGGGTTATTAACCTTAGAAGCCCTATTGCCTGTTGCAAAAGGTCTGGAAACCCAACAACCTCTCAAGAAAGTAACACTCTTAATAACTGTGACTCCCACCCCGCCCCAAAGACCCCCTGTTGTTTGCTATAACTGCGGGACACTGGGTCATTACAGGAGGGACTGTATGGCCCCCAGACAGCCAAGGAGATACCCCCCCAATATGGCCAGAGGTATGATCAGCACCCAGACTTCAGGGCTTCTCCCCCCCCCTCACAGGGAGGACCAAGGGGACTCCTCGGTTAGGGAAATGGCAAACCTGTGTCCTCTGCCTCCTACACTTCCCTACCGATGATGGCCGTTTCCACCCGGTCGGCGGTGGGACCTCTACCAAACATTATGATTCCTGTAGAGGGACACCCCACCCATTTTCTTGTGGACACAGGCGTGGCCCACATCGTGCTATGGGAGGCAGAAATCCCAGATGCTACCTACTTATCCTCAATAGATGTGTCATGTGTGGGAGTGGACGGAAAATCTCGGTCCAGCCCCCTCACAAGACCACTACAGGTGGGCACTACCCCGGCATTGTTATCTAGATTTGTGGTCTTGAACATCTGTCCCCTCAATCTATTGGGGGCGGATGTTCTTTCTAGGCTTCAGGCCTCCATCTCATATCATGCCAATGGGTCCATCTCCGTATCCACTGCCCTGAGTGAGGGAGACACGTCAGCCCCTATCCAAGAACATTTCCTTGCCCTGATACCATCCCACCTCTTGTCCACTGGTCCGGAGGATGTAAGTAGATTGTCAGTTCCCCCTGTAGTGGTCCTTCTAAAACCCGGGGCTGTTCTTCCCAGAAAGGCCCAATAGCCACTTAATCCGGTCCAGTCCCATGCGATTACTGAGCAGATAAAAGTCTTGGGAATCTGGGGAATGGGGAATGGAGCCTTAATACCCTGTACTTCCCCGTGTAATACCCCTCTGTTTCCGGGTTAAGAAGAAGACCCCCAAGGGCCAACCAGACAAATATTGGCTAGAACAAGACCTTAGAGCAGTGAACGAGGCCATCATTTTGGAGACACCACTTGTCCCAAATCCACACACTCTTCTGTCAGGGGTGCCCCCGTCTGCAAAGTTTTTCACTGTAATCGATTTAGCGAACGCCTTCTTTAGTGTGACATTGGACCCCTTCTGTGAGTGCCTGTTTGCTTTCACCCACACTTCCAAACAGTATACTTGGGCAGTTATGCCCCAAGGGGCACAGAACTCACCCAACCAGTTTACCAAGGCCATGTCCCAAATCCTCACCAACCGGACCTGGTTGTGGTATTACAGTATGTAGATGACCTGTGCACACCCTCTCAGGAAACAGCAGAACAATCAACAATCAGTGGAACAATCATCTGTGAGCCTCCTAGTGTATCTAGCCCAACAAGGATGCAAAGCTTCTAAAGAGAAATTACAGTGGTGCTCTTCCTGTGTAGTCTTCCTGGGTTACTGCATATCCCATGGCACAAAGCACATTACACAACGAGCTGAAGCCATACAGGCCATTCCGCCCCCCCGGTAATGCTAAGGCCCTACATGCATTTTTGGGACTGATCTCCTACTGCAGAGCTTGGATACCTGCGGCTTCCCTTCTCATGCAACCCCTATATGACAACCTGCAATGTGACCCCTTTGCGCTGTCCGAAGAAGTGCTAACTAACTTTCACCTCTTGGAACAGGCAATCAGCACTGCTCCTGCTCTCGGCCTTCCAGACTATGGAAAGCCCTTTCACCTGTTCATATCTGAGACACAGGGCCACGCCTCAGGGGTGTTGACACAAAGTCATGGACTCCGTAACCGCCCCATCGGTTACTATTCAGCCCACCTGGACCCAGTTGCCAGAGGAGGCCCATCATGTCTACGAGCAGTTTTTGCTGCTCAGGCCCTGCTCGACAAAACTTAAGATATTGTCCTGAGCCATCCTCTTATGCTGCCAGCCCCTCACAATATCTCTGCCATTCTGAATCAGGTACAACCCAAGCATTTATCCTCTGCCCGCCACCTCCGATTACAATGCAATCTACTCATGCCTGACAATGTGACACTACTTCGATGCCAACAACTCAACCCTGCTACTCTCCTTCCTCTTGTCCAAGGGAGGTATCATGACATGTCCCTGGACGAACAGGAAGAAGAGAATGACACAGACCTACCTGCTCCTACCCTAGATAAACATGAACATGATTGCTTTGAACTCATGAAGGCGGAAACCACCCATCTACCCTCTGTCCTGGATGCTCCGATCCCAATTCCTCAACTCACCTTGTTTGTTGATGGCTCCAGATTCACAGATTATCTGGTATTTTGCACACAGGATATGCTGTTACCACAGAAACTACAGTCATGCAAGCCGCCTCACTCCCAGCATCCATGTCTGCTCAAGAGACTAAGCTCCATGCCCTTACAGTAGCCTGCCAGCTTGCAGAAGGATGAACAGCAAATATCTACACTGATTCCCCGTATGACTTTGGAATAATATGGAAAACAAGAGGCTTCCTGACTAAAGCCGGTACCCCAGTGAAGCATGGCAAGGCCATAGATGCGCTCCTAACAGCATTCCAACTCCCAGAACAAGTGGCAATATATAAAATGAAAGCCCATGGGAAGATAACCACACGTGAAGCCAGAGGAAACCACCTGGCCGATGAAACAGCAAAACAAGCAGCCATGACCCCCTTAAGGGGAAACTACAGAATTTGTGGGAATATATCATCCACAGCCAGAAGAGGTAAACCAAGCCCTACTACAAAAACTCAAACAGATGCTGCAGACCAAGAGAAAGAAACATGGAGCAAGATGGGAGCAGTACGGGTGGATGACCTTTGGACTGTAGGAACCCGCCTATGTCTCCCCAGAGATTTGTACCCAGCTGTGGTACAATGGGCCCATGGAGCAACCCACCTTTCAAAGACTTTAATGAACTCACTTATAAACAAACATTATGTAGCTCCAGGAATAACTACTTTAACCACTTCAATACCATGCACTTATACAGCTTCCTGCCCAAGCCAATTTTGAGCTTTCAGCACTGTCGCAATTTGAATGACAATTGCGCGGTCATGCTACACTGTACCCAAACAAATTTTTTACCATTTTGTTCCCACAAATAGAGCTTTCTTTTGGTGGTATTTGATCGCCTCTGTGATTTTTAGTTTTTGCACAACAAATAAAAAAAGAGCGAAAATTAAAAAAAAAACTAAGTTTTTCTTTGTTTCTGTTAATTTTTTTTGTAAATAAGTACCTTTTCTACTTCGATGACGGGCACTGATAAGGCGGCACTGAAGGGCACTGATAAGGCGACACTGATGGGCACCGATGAGGTGGCACCAATGAGGTGGCACTGATGAGGTGGCACTGATGGGCACTGATGATGGGCACTGATAGGCGGCACTGATGGGCACTGATATGTGGCACTGGTATGCGACACTGATGGGCACTCATAGGTGGCACTGATTGGCACTCATAGGCAGCACTGATGGGCACTCATAGGCGGCACTGATGGGCACTCATAGGCGGCACTGATGGGCACTTATGGGTGGCACTGATAGGTGGCATGGACGGGCACTGATAGGTGGGCACAGATTGGCACGGATGAGCACGGATGGGCACTGATAGGTGGCACTGATGGACACTAGTAGGTGGCATTGGTGGCACTGGTGCCCAGCAATGCCAGCCACCACACATTGTGGAAGTGCCAGTCAGTGCCCATTTGTGGGCACTGATTGGCATATTTTTTTGTATGTTTTTATTTTTTTATTAATTTTTTACTACATGTGGATGGCCATGGGGGCCGTCCACATGATTGGGGCTTCCCTGGTGGTCCTGGGGGGCTTCCCTGGTGGTCTAGTGTGGGCATCCGAGGGGGGCTGCGCTGATAAACAATCAGCGCGAACCCCCCTGTCAGGAGAGCCGCCGATCGGCTCTCCTCTACTCGCGTCTGTCAGACGCGAGTGAGGAAGAGCCGATCAACGGCTCTTCCTGTTTACATTGTGATCAGCCGTGATTCGACACGGCTGATCACGTGGTAAAAAGCCTCCAACGGAGGCTTTTTACCGAGATCAGTGTAGCGGTGGGTCAGACTGACCCACCGCTCCACCGATCTCCGCGATGCGCGCCCCCCGGGCGCGCGGCGGCCGTTATCCCGCAGGACGTCATATGACGTCCAGTGTGGATAACAGAACCACTTCCCGGACGTCAATCTGCTATTGACGGGGCCGGAAGTGGTCAACTAATCAATACTGCAAGTCCTGCCACAATTGCCTAGCATGCAACCTCGGAAGGCTAGAAAAAAACACCCCCAAAGCACTCAGCCAGACCACTCTACCCCTTCCAGAGGATACAGATCGATCACATACAAATGCCAAAGAGTGGCAGATTTGAGTATGCCCTGGTGGTGGTAGACATGTTCTCAGGATGGCCCGAGTCTTATCCAGTCACCAATCAGACCGCAAAAACCACGGCTAAATTGCTTATAGAGGTGGTTTGCAGATATGGGGTACCCGAGTTGATAGACAGTGATCAAGGCCCTGCATTCACTGCTACAGTCACAAAAGAAATATGGTCGGCCCTAGGTACCACATTGACGTTTCACACACCTTATTACCCTCAAAGTAGTGGGAAAGTGGAAAGAATGAACCAGACACTTAAAACCTGAATGCTAAAAATGGCCATCGAAACACAGGTATGTCCTGGCCAGAAAGCCTGCCAATAGCCTTATTCAGCGTACGGTATTCCCCAAGGGGGGAGCATTCTTTATCCCCTTTTGAAATCTTGTTTGGAACAGCCCCTAAATTAGGTTGTTATTACCCACAACAGTTGCAATTTCAGTTTGATACTTTGGTAGATTATGTGACCGCTCTTTCAAAAGACTTAACAAATATCCATGCACAAGTGTTTTCTTCCATTCCAGATCCTGACCTAGATACAGGTACTCACAGCATACTTCCTGGTGACTGGGTGATGGTTAAGAAGTTCCTCCTAAAACACTCCCTGGAGCCAAGATATGATGGTCCATTCCAAGTGTTGTTGACAACAGCCACCTCAGTTAAATTGAAAGAACACTTGGATACACGCTTCCCACTGCAAAAGGGCTCCAGTTCCTGAGGACCGTGCACCACCCGCATGAGAATGAAACTATATATCCTTTTTGTTATAGCAACTGCACACACACAGGAGGTGGCTATCAAACAAGTAAATGGTGTAACACAATTCTGGTATAATTCTTCTAACACACATGTAGCTACCTTCATATTTGATTACTGTACTATAGTCTCCTACCCTCCAGTCGAATGGCAGTGTAGCATGTACCGGACACTTAACGCCTCTGGATCCATATGTATATGTGTCACAGACGACTACTGGGGTAACAATTGTGATCACTGGGGATCTGTGGGTTGGAATATAGGGAATGATTGGGGATATAGGCCGCAGAGTGCCCTGAACAAGAAAGACAAATATGGAAAGTCATTACTCAGCAGACCGACCTTGTTAAAAACAGACACATGCTCAAGTAATGGGAGGATGGGACATAGCTTTAAACTCACCCTAACCATAGAGAATCCCAGTCCTAGGGATGCAGGCACATATGATGTGGGGATATGGGGATATGGTATGCAGGGGGGGGCAGGGGACCAAGAGGAAAGTTCCAACTCAAAGACATATATAACTCATCAGAATGGCAGGTCCTTCAAACAGCAATCAATCCCCTTAAACCACATATACGTATACGCACCCTAGGAGATATGGTGGCCATAGCTGATCCCACATTTGAGGACACGATGGCAGCAGAGACTGGTTTCTCGGATGTCAACCTGTGGCTCAAATGGATGCGGTATAGTGCAGGAAAACATAACAGGACCAACTGTTTTGTGTGTGGTGGAGCTAGACCCCATTTGACAGTGCCATTAAACATACCTCCCACTAAAGAGGAGTGCTTTCTGAGCCTGTTCACCAATACTTCCACTCCCAGTGCGAAACATGGAAAAGAGAATATCCCATAGTAACCAAGACATCCAAGCTCAGGGAGGGTATCACAATATATCCCAGTAATTACACATGTTATGGGAACTACCAGGGAACAGGGAAGTTCTTGGGGAACTTCTCCATGGGATATTGTGCCTCCTACAGCAGTGTATCCACAGATCTGGTACAGAATCAAACTCAATCTTTGGGAGACGTGTATTGGATCTGTGGGGACATGAAGATTAGGACTAAGTTAACAGACCAATGGACAGGGGAATGTGCACTTGCCAAAGCCATAATGCCCCGGCACATCTTTTCTGGAGGTGACCCAGTAGCAGAGGGGGTGCACTCATCCAAATCCAGCAGGAAGCACAGAAGTGCCCCAGCTGGTAGTTTTGACCCCCATGTATATATAGATCCCATAAGAGTCCCAAGGGGGGTCCCAGATGAATTTAAAGCAAGAGACCAGGTAGCTGCAGGATCCGAGTCCCTGATTCCCATAATCACTGTAAATAAGAATGTAGATTGGATTAATTATATCTACTATAACCAACAGAGGTTCGTTAACTATGCCAGGGATGCACTCCAGGGGTTAGCTGAACAACTAGAGGCCAATTCACAAATGACTTTCTAAAATCATATGGACTTGGACATCGTTTTAGCTGAGAAGAGGGGCGTGTGTAAAATGTTGCCTGCGACAAGTACATGTTGTACGTACATCCCAGACAATACAGGCCCAAATGGTAAGGAAACCCTGGCTATAAAGAAATTAGAGGATCTCTCAGAAGAGTTAAAAATACATTTGGGGTTGACCAATCCCTGGGACCAGTATTTTGGATGGATGAGTGGGTGGCAACGCATTTGTACTCAAATAGGCATAGCAATTTTGTCTCTGCTTACAGTAGTTGCGATAGTGGTTTGCTGTATTCTGCCCTGTATGAAGAAGCTGTTGGGAAACGCGGCTAAAGAGATAACTTCTACCTTTTTGAATTATGGTGATATTGAAGATCCAATGAAGGAGGAGGAAGAGGGACCGTATGCTCCACTGCAGTCCTTACCTGTTAATAGTATATACAACATTCCCAAATGATAAGGGAAAGAATAGTACTTGATCGCTCTCCTGACCCATTTCGTCGAGGGAGGACACTGGGCAAGCCATGTCTTACTTCTATGCGAAATGCCAAAAGAGTTGCTGATATCAGGGGGGCCAGGTATAGGCCATATAGCGTAGGGACAGTACTGATAAAATAGTAATTTTAAGGGGGGGGGGGGACTGTAGTGGAACGGATAAAATGTCTATATTATGTCCCTCTCTCATCCCTCATATTATTATTATTTTCTTTCATATCTTTATTATTTTTATTATTTATTTTCTTTCTTATTGTGATATATATATATATATATATATATATATATATATATATATATATATCCGTTAGTAATCTTGTAACAAACGGCAGTAAACTTACTTACTCAAGATGAAAAGCAGATGTTCTATCTCCTCTCTCCTGTTTCTCCCCCCTCTCACCGTGGCTGACAAGATTGCCCCTATATCCTGGAATGTAGCTTGCTTCGTGGAGACAGATGTTAGCTATGAGGAGGATTATATACAAATGAACCAATCACATACACACACATATTTGATGACGGTTGCTAATGTCACTTTGCCTATATAAGGGCTGCTGTAACCTGAATAAACCAGTTCTGAGAAGAGTTATGTACTGACACCGTTTATCAGTGTGATAACGTTTGCTTGCATGTACTCACATTACATTGGATTATAGTCAGAGGCAGAATAGGAGATACATTCTGGTATTGGACCAGGATTGAATCCATAACAACAGGACCCCGGGCCCTCTGTCTGGACAGTGCTGATTGGCCCTGTGTTGATCACATGCATTCTTCCAAGAAAAAAAAGCGCTCTATCAATACATACCAGACTGAGCATGTGTAGCTTGCCCACAAGGCTCTGTTTTATCAAGAGATGGTTTGGGGACTGTGGAAAAAGGGGAGGATCAGAGAAGACAGGATCAAACAGCCTTTTTACACAATGCAGAGGATTAACCCCTTAGGTTCCACAGTGAGTATAACAAGCATGTTTGACTGCATATACAGACTGATTTTACTGTTGTGGGTTTAGTAACAATTTAATCCACATATATACATCATCAATCTAGCTTTTAACCACTTAAGCCCCGGACCATTTTGTTGCTAAAGGACCAGGCCCCTTTTTGCGATTCGGCACTGCGTCGTTTTAACTGACAATTGCGCGGTCGTGGTTCCCAAACAAAATTGACGTCCTTTTTTTCCCACAAATACAGCTGTCTTTTGGTGGTATTTGATCACCTCTGCGGCTTTTATTTCTTGCGCTATAAACAAAAATAGAGCGACAATTTTGAAAAAATTACATATTTTTTACTTTTTGCTATAATAAATATCCCCAAAAAATCTAAAAAAAAAAAAATTTCTTCAGTTTAGGCCGATACGTATTCTTCTACATATTTTTGGTAAAAAAAACGCAATAAGCGGTTATTGATTGGTTTGCGCAAAAGTTATAGCGTCTACTAAATAGGGGGTAGTTTTATAGCATTTTTATCAACTTTTTTTTACTAGTAATGCAGGTGATCAGCGATTTTTATTATGACTGCGACATTATGGCGGACACATCGGACACTTTTGACACATTTTTGGGACCATTGTCATTTGTACAGCGATCAGTGCTATAAATATGCACTGATTACTGTGAAAATTACACTGGCAGTGAAGGGGTTAACCTCTAGGTGGCGCTGTAGGGGTTAAGTGTGCCCTAGTGATTGATTCTTACTGTAGGGGGGCGTGGCTTGGCATGTGACGTCACTGATCGTCGTTCCCTATGACAGGGAACAGACGATCACTGACATGCCACTAGGAAGAACGGGGAAAGGTTTGTTTACACTTACCTCTCCCCGTTCTTCAGCTCTGTGACCCGATCGCGGGACACCAGCGGCGATCAGGTCCGCGGGTCCCACGGGCGCGGTCATGGAGCTTCGGACCGGGTCAAGAGCGCCGCCGGCGCGCATGCGACCCACGGCTGGGATCTTAAAGGGGGCGTATCTGTACGCCCTTGTGCCCAGCCGTGCCATTCTGTCGATGTATATCGTCGTGTGGCGATCCTTATGTGGTTAATAAAACATATGTGCTTATTATTCAAGTAAGAGGTTAGGCCAACAATGATAAAAAAAAAAGTACAGTAATTCATAGCAAGGGGTCCGATTACCATAAACATCATATGGGTCACTGCAACTTGAATATCAATGTTGTCCTACCCTCTTATGATTTATTGAATGCTGGATTTATGATGGATATATGTGGAGGAATGTAGGGTTTTGTGGATTGTTTCTCAACAGGCATAAGGGCTCAAGTCACAAATCTTGAGCACAAGGATACAAAATTTTTAGTTTAAAGTGATACTAAAGTCTTGTGTTATACTTACCTGCTCTGTGTAGTGGTTTTGCACAGAGCAGCCCAGATTGTCCTCTTCTTGGGTCCCTTGCTGGCTTTCCTGGCCCCTCCCTCCTGTTGAGTGTCCCCACAGAAAGCACCTTGCTATGGAGGCACCCAAGCCAAGCTGCAACTCTGTATGTGCCATTCAGACATGGAGCCGTAGTTCGACCCCATCCCCTATCTCTCCTTATTTGCTAACTGACATTGATTGACAGCAGCAGGAGCCAATGGCACCACTGATGTGTCTCAGCCAATCAGGAGAGAGAGTCCCAGATGGTTGAGGCACTCGTTCTCATCATTGGATTGAGATGGGGCTCAGGTAAATATTAGCGAGACTGAGGGGGCTGCTGCACACAGAAGTTTTTTTATCTTAATGCATAAAATGCTGAAGCCTGAGCTCTGTTTATATCTTATGATTTTTCCTAAGCCCAAGACATTAATTATTTCTGACTGCTGCTGCTGAGTTGGCTCAAGTAGTTAGTGTGAGAAGTAACAATGCACTGCGTTATGAATATTTACCTGCCTTGGCCATACATTGAGAATTTTAACACAGTAATCTGAGCTAGAGAATAAATATTTGTAGCAATTGTATAGAAAGGTTCTTTCCTCACCGACTTTTGCATGGAGAGGATATTATTTTAGACAGAGGTCTTTGTCTAGGACCTACACTAAGGCCCATAGAATCTAAGCTGGCCTGTTTTAGGGCATGGGAAATTTGGAAGATGGCTGCATGTTTGAGGCATCTTCAGAGGAGTCTGCTATGTTGTAATCCAGGTGAGTTTGGCAGAAGCTGGTGATGAATGGACATTGTTGAAGTCCCAGGAGAGGTTGGCAAAAGCCGGTGAAGGATGGACATTACATGGAGACCTCATTTTTCAGCCCTTTAAAGTACCCAAGACTGCTTGCAGAGGATTCGAGGACCAATTCCTATTGGGAGGCTACTGAAGGATTTAGAGCCACCAAAACTTTAATGATCTTTTGTTATTGTGAAACACATCTACGAGGGTGGCAGTGAAAGAACCAAATCAAACAAGGTGCATTTTAACCTTTCCTAACAATAATGTATTTCATGGGCTTATCCCCCAATTTTCAGAGCTCATGGCTCTTTGCTTAGAAATGTACTGTATGCACTTTGTTCACTAAATTGCTTATTTCAAATAATACAATTGATCTAAAGATGAATAACTGGCAGATTGTGAGAAGAAATATTATGCTAATAATTGTTTTTAATTTTTATCCACTTTACAAATAAAATATGATTTTAATAATTCTTTAATAAGTCTCTAAAGAGTTCAAATATTTTCTTTTTCTAGCAAAGAGCTTCAAATGTTAAGTCAAATCTAATAGCATAAGGTGAATACACAGGTCTGTGCAGTGGATATTGGCAGAGAGATTATAGTGTTAATTCAGGATTCAGCAGACAAGGCTTTGCATTTGTACTATATTATTAAAGGATTTACTGGTTTTGAGAATAATTCCAGAATACTTCCATCTAAGGCTTGGGTGGATATTTCAGCCTTACAATATGAGTCTTCTCATTGTATACTCATACAACACAAACACTTGTACTTGTATGAAAAAAACACACACACACACATGCTGAATAGCAGTTAGGCTCCATTCACACAAATGTGTTTTTTGATGCATTTTGCAGAAATGCAGGGAAATTTTTTAACATGGGTTCCTATGGAACATGTTCATATGAATGCATTTGTGTGCCTCTGCATTTATGGAAAGGGTTGGGGACTTTTTTTCTGCAAAATGCAGCATTTTGCATGTAATAGACTTCAAAGGACCTGCATCCAAAACGCAGGTACAGTGTCTTTACCTTGTTTTTACAGCGATTTGCATTTTTTTTTACACTGTATATAGCTGGTTGCTAAGGAGGGGGCCGGGAAGCCCGCTGCCACGTCCTTACCAACCGATGAGTCATCAGCTATCAGCGGGCTTCCCTGCTGACAGCTGAATGTAAAAAAAAGAATTGCTGGCTAAAAAAAAATCATGAAAAAAACAGCGTGGGGTCCCCCCCAGATCTATACCAGGCCATTGAGTCTAGTATGGATTCGGAGGGGACCCCCATGCCACCCCCATGTGAATGGGTAGCAGGTACATTGTACCCCTACCCATTCACCAAAAAAAATAGTGTAGTGTGACAAAAGACAATAGCCAGTTTTTGACAAGTCCTTTATTAAAAGTGTATTCTTCTTCCCACCGACAACCCTCATCCTATGCTGCATCCCACTGATCTGTCCACGCACCATGAAGTCACGGACCCATTATGCCTGGGCGGTGACGTCATAAGGGAGCGGGGCCTCCGGATGATGTCATCTGATGATCACGCCCCTTAGTTTCCTAAGAAATGCGTGGACAGATCAGCGGAATGCAGCATTGGAGGACAGTCGTCGGCGGGAGCAGCGGTGGAGGAAGAAGAGCACCGGACAAAGGAGACAGGAGAAAGAAAAAGACCGAAAGAAGAAGTGGGAGAAGGAGAAGACCAGAGGAAGAAGCGGTAGGAGCCCGGAGGAGAAAGAAGCAGGGTAGAAGAAGACATTTTTAATGCAGGACTTGTGAAAAACTGTCTATTGTTTGTTGTCACTAGTGATGAGCCGAACACCCCCGGGTTCGGTTCGCACCAGAACCCGCAAACGGACCGAAAGTTCGAACGAACATTAGAACCCTATTAAATACAATGGATGCGAACGTTCGAATTCTAAAGTGCTAATTATAACAACTATTATGCATGTTATTGTCATAAATAGGGTTTGGGAACCCGGGTTCTGCACCAGGGGACATGTATCAATGCAAAAAGAAGTTTTAAAAACGGTCGTTTTTCGGGAGCAGTCATTTTAATGATGCATAAAGTGAAAAAAAAAAAAGTCAAATATTCCTTTAAATATCGTACCTGGGGGGTGTCTAAAGTATGCCTGTGAAGTGCCACGTGTTTCCCGTGTTTAGAACTGTCCCTGCACAAAATGACACTTCTAAAGGAAAAAAAAGCCATTTAAAACTGCTTGCGGCTTTAATGTAATGTCTGGTCCCGGTAATATGGATGAAATTCTTTAAGAAAAATGGCATAGCTACCCCATGACCCCCCCCCTACCCCAGCCCATTACCAGCCCCTTTGGGTCTTGTATGGATATTAAGGGGAACCCCGCACATAAAATAAAAAAGGCCCTATATACTCTGAACAGCCGTATACAGGCGGTGCATACAAGACAGGGACTGTAGGTTTGTTCTTATGTAGAATCTGTTTGTAATTTTGAACAGGTACATTGTTGAAGTGTAGCTCCAGCCCAAAAATCAATTTTTAAACTTTTTGGGAAACATAGGTAAGGGTTATCACCCCTGTAACATTTGTTTTGCTGTCTGTGCCCCTGTTCAGAACATTTCACCTCACTTTCCGTCCCAATGACAACTGTTTTTGAAATGTGGTGTTTTTCTTGAAACAAGGATTGCTGATAAAGCATCAGTACAGATGAGACCCCTTTCTCCCATATTTATTCTTACAGGAGAGAATTTTCCTTTCTAGGGGTAGATTTCCTCTCACTTCCTGTTGTCTTCTTTCGTTTGCAAGTAGGAGTCGTTTGTAAGTTGGATGTTTGAAAGTAGGGACCTGCCGTATATACTCTGCAGAAATAGGCCCCTTAGTTGTTGGTGTTGGCACAACACTGTAAGCACTCAGTTACTCTTGGTTGGTGCTGGAACGCCCTGCTGTCAACTATTATATCAGGAATTTTAATTACATATAATTGTTGAACAGTGGTAGTAAAAATTGGGGCTTTGATGGTGGTGCTGGTGCCACAACACTGTAAGCCCTGACAGTTACTCTTGGTGGGTGCAGCAATGGGCCCTGCTGTGAATTATTAGATCAAGAATTGTAATTACATGCCCCTTTTGAACAGGGGCTGAAAAATTGGGCCTTTCGTGGTGGTGGTGGTGGTGGCGTTGCCACAAGACTGTAAGCCCTCAGAGTTACTCTTGGTGGGTGCAGCAATGGACCCTGCTGTGAATTATTAGATCAATAATTGTAATTGCATGCCCCTGTTGAACAGGGGCTGAAAAATTGGGCCTTAGGCACTGGTGGCACAACACTACAACCCCTCACAGATACTGTACTTGGAGCACAGCAATGAGCCCTGTTGCAAAGTATTGCTTCAAAAATTGTAATGACACGACCCTGTTAAACAGGGGCTGAAAAATTGGGCCTTAGGCACTGGTGCCACAACACTCCAACCCCTCACAGATACTGTACTTGGAGCACAGCAATGAGCCCTATGGCAAATTATTGCTAAAAAAAATGTAATTACACGCCCCTGTAAAACAGGGGCTGAAAAATTGGGCCTTAGCCACTGGTGGCGGCACCCATAAACAAAAATGATCTTCCAAGCTATCATCATCAATCGTATCATTGAGGACTCGGAGGAGGAGGATAGCCAGTCAACATAACAGCACAGGCACTCAGCATCAGCATCAGTCTTGAAGGGATGTGACATGTTAAAATCAATTAGTCTGTTATATCAGCATCAGGTGTGTGGTAGCTGGTGGTGATCCAAGACTGGTTCATCTTGATGAAAGTCAGTCGATCAACCGAGTCGGTGGACAGGCGCACCCTGTGATCCGTGACAAATCCTCCAGCAGCACTGAATGTGCGTTCCGAAAGAACGCTGGATGCAGGACAGGCCAGTAGCTCAATTGCATACTGTGCAAGCTCTGGCCAGTGATCCATCCTCAAGACCCAGTAAGCCAGAGGATTTTCGGTGGGGAAGGTGTCCAAGTCTGACCTTGCCCCTAGATATTCCTGCACCATGTTTATCAGACGCTGGCGATGGTTGCTGGAACCGATCATACTTTGGGGCTGCGGACTAAAGAATTGTCTGAACGCATCGGTCAGACGGCCACCTTCCCCACCGCTCCTTCTTTGACTGGCCGAAGCCTCAGCAACTCGTTGTCCAGGACCAGGAGTTTGTAACCTCCCAGTCTCTGGGAACGCGTTGCACAGACCTTTCTGCAAGGCCTCCCGGAGTTGTCTCATCCTCTGCTCCCTCTGCGACGGTAACATAAGGTCCGCAACCTTACCCTTGTACCGTGGATCAAGGAGAGTGGCCAGCCAGTAATGGTCCCTCTCCTTGATCCGAAGAATACGAGGATCCTTCCGCAGACTTTGCAGGATCAGGGAGGCCATGCAGCGTAGGTTTGCTGAGGCATTCGCTCCGGAGTCCTCTGGGTCACTAAGGACGACATGATCCGCAGCCACCTCCTCCCAGCCACGTACAAGTCCACTGGTTTCTTGGGACTGTAAATCATCCCTAAAAGACTGCTGCTGATGATGCTGAGTGCCAGCCTCCACCTCCATGCTGACACAATCCTCCTCCTCCTCCTCCTCCTCCTCCTCCTCCTCTTCCTGTGCGATGGGTGGGACAGAAGGAACACTGTCTGGGTAAAGGGGGCCTTGAGAGGCAAGGAAGTCCTCCTCTTCCTGCCTCTGTTCTGCCTCAAGTGCCCTGTCCATTATTCCACGCAGCGTGTGCTCCAACAGGTGGACAAGAGGTACAGTGTCACTGATGCATGCACTGTCACTGCTCACCATCCTCGTGGCCTCCTCAAATGGTGCCAGGACAGTGCATGCATCCCTGATCATGCCCCACTGGCGTGGAGAAAAAAAACCAAGCTCCCCTGACCCTGTCCTGGTGCCGTAGTCGCACAGGTACTCATTGATGGCCCTCTGCTGCGTGTGCAGCCGCTGCAGCATGGCCAACGTTGAGTTCCACCTGGTGGGCATGTCACATATAAGGCGGTTCTTGGGCAGGTTCAACTCCTTTTGCAGCTCAGCCAGGCGAGCACTGGCATTATAAGATCTGCGGAAATGCACACAGACTTTCCTGGCCTGCCTCAGGACATCCTGTAAGCCCGGGTACCTGCCCAAGAACCGCTGCACCACCAGGTTAAGGACGTGAGCCACACAGGGCACATGGGTCAGTTGTCCCTGTCGGAGGGCGGAGAGGAGGTTGGTGCCATTGTCGCAAACCACCATTCCTGGCTTAAGCTGGCGTGGCGTCAACCACCTCTCAGCCTGGCCCTGCAGAGCAGACAGGACCTCTGCCCCAGTGTGGCTTCTGTCCCCCAAACACACCAGCGCAAGCACGGCATGGCATCTTTTTGCCTGCGTACTTGCGTAGCCCCGTGAACGGCTACGGAGCACCGCTGGTTCATAGGACAAACCACAGGAAGAGGCCATGGAGGAAGAAGAAGAGGAGGGGGTGGAGGAGAGAGGTGTGTCACAACCAGTAGTAGCATTTTGGAGGCGTGGCGGTGGGACAACCTCCAACACTACTGCACCTTGTCCTGCATCCTTCCCAGCTGCCAAAAGAGTGACCCAATGGGCCGTGAAAGAAAGGTAACGTCCCTGTCCATGCCTGCTGGACCATGAGTCAGCGGTAATATGCACCTTACCGCTGACCGCCCTGTCCAGCGAGGCCAAGACATTGCCTTCCACATGCCGGTAGAGAGCCGGAATAGCCTTCCGTGAGAAAAAGTGGCGTTTGGGAACCTGCCACTGAGGAACCGCACATTGCACAAACTCACGGAAGGGGGCCGAGTCTACCAACTGAAAAGGCAGCAGTTGAAGCGCTAGCAATTTAGCCAAGCTAGCATTCAACCGCTGGGCATGTGGATGGCTGGGAGTGAACTTCTTTCGACGGTCCAGCAGCTGGGGCAGGGAAATTTGCCTGCTAGAATCGGACGTCGGTGTACTGCTAGCAGAGTGGCCGCAAGTACTTGGCTGTGACACACCTAATTCTACACCTTCATTCCTCTCAGTGCATGTTTCAGAGAGGACTGAAGTTATAGTGGGGTTGGAGATCCCAGCTGATGCGGTGCAAGGAGAGGTCCGCTTTGTTCTTTGGTGTGGGTCTTTGAGGTAGGCTTGCCAACGAGCTGCATGGCAGGTCAACATATGTCTGGTCAGGCATGTGGTACCCAAGCGGCTGATGTTTTGGCCACGCGATATACGCTTGAGACATATGTTGCAAACAGCAGCTGTGCGATCTGATGCACTAGCCTCAAAAAAGGCCCACACCAAAGAACTTTTTGAATGACGGGCAGAGGCAGCGCCCTGCACAGGCGGAGCTCTGCGGTGTGATTCCGTCGGTGTACTGCCCTTACGCTGGCCACCAAAGGGCATCCTGCCTCGTTGGAGATGTGCCTCCTCCTCATCCTCCTCCTCCTCCTCTCTCCTATTAGGCACCCACGTGGAGTCAGTGACCTCATCATCACCTCCCTCCTCATCACTGGAGCCAATCTGGCAGTATGCTGCAGCTGCTGGAACATGACTGCCAGATTGGTGTCCTTCTTGAGCATCCCCTCTGTCTGCTCTCACGCTACTGCCTTCCTCTAGCTGGGTTTCATCATCAGACCCTTCGAAACGCTGGGCATCCTCCTGGAGCATGTACCCAACACTGTGCTGAAACAGTTCGGGGGACTCCTCAGGAGGAGGACATGGTGGGTCTAGGGAAGGAGTGACTGATGATGAGTCTGACATTGATACCAGGGAAGAGGACGCTTTGGCAGCTGCTTTTCCAGTACCCTGAGCCTGGGTGAGAGAGGATGAGGAGGAGGAGGAGGGCTTGGTCATCCACTCTACCAAGTCTTCGGCATGATGTGGCTCAACATGTCCAGCTGCCGAAAAGAAGGACAAGCGTGTCCCATGGCCATGTGCTGATGACAATGCACCACGTCCACGACCAGCACTGTTGCCCCCAGACACAGAGCCTGCTTGCCCTCTTTTATTGCCTCCTGACTGTCTGCCTCTCCTTGTTTGCCTTCCAGACATTCTAACAGATGGCCTGCAGGGAGATGGGAAAAAAGCAATAAGGGCTACCTTCAGGTGTCCTTCTCTGTCCCTGGAAACAAGGACTTTGACAGTGAAAGAAACTGACACACTCTCCCTACCTACAGTTTTCTGTCCCTAGAAAAAATGTTTTTTTTAAGCACAATTTAGCACAAGGAGAATTCACTCACTGTCCTTCCAGGTCCCTGGAAACAAGGACTTTGACAGTGAAAGAAACTGACACACTCTCCCTACCTACAGTTTTCTGTCCCTAGAAAAAATGTTTTTTTTAAGCACAATTTAGCACAAGGAGAATTCACTCACTGTCCTTCCAGGTCCCTGGAAACAAGGACTTTGACAGTGAAAGAAACTGACACACTCTCCCTACCTACAGTTTTCTGTCCCTAGAAAAAATGTTTTTTTTAAGCACAATTTAGCACAAGGAGAATTCACTCACTGTCCTTCCAGGTCCCTGGAAACAAGGACTTTGACAGTGAAAGAAACTGACACACTCTCCCTACCTACAGTTTTCTGTCCCTAGAAAAAATGTTTTTTTTAAGCACAATTTAGCACAAGGAGAATTCACTCACTGTCTTTCCAGGTCCCTGGAAACAAGGACTTTGACAGTGAAAGAAACTGACACACTCTCCCTACCTACAGTTTTCTGTCCCTAGAAAAAATGTTTTTTTTAAGCACAATTTAGCACAAGGAGAATTCACTCACTGTCCTTCCAGGTCCCTGGAAACAAGGACTTTGACAGTGAAAGAAACTGACACACTCTCCCTACCTACAGTTTTCTGTCCCTAGAAAAAATGTTTTTTTTAAGCACAATTTAGCACAAGGAGAATTCACTCACTGTCCTTCCAGGTCCCTGGAAACAAGGACTTTGACAGTGAAAGAAACTGACACTCTCCCTACCTACAGTTTTCTGTCCCTAGAAAAAATGTTTTTTTTAAGCACAATATAGCACAAGCACAAAACACACTGACACTCTCCCTACCTATCCTTCTCTTTCCCTAAACTAAAGGAATCCAGGTTAAGCAAGAAAGAAATAAAAGTCACTGTCCCTGCCTATGCTGCTCTATCCCTGCTCCGGAACACACTACACTAGGCCGCCGTGCTGGCGGCCTTTTATAGTGTGGGGCGTGTACTAAACACCCTCAGCAATAATTGGCCACAGGCATCCTGCCTGTGGCCAATCATTGCTCTCCTCGCTGCCAGCGCTGTGATTGGCCAAGCATGCGGGGTCACAGTGCATGCTTGGCCAATCACAGCGCCTGGATGACACTGCGATGGCGTAGTGCATTGTGGGCCGTTCGCGTCACTCGAATTTGGCGCGAACGGCCCAAATCGTTCGATCTTCGTCGAACGATCGAACAGCCGATGTTCGAGTCGAACGTATGTTCGACTCGAACACGAAGCTCATCCCTAGTTGTCACACTGCACTACTTTTTTTTGGTGAATGGGTAGGGGTACATTGTACCCGATACCTATTCATATAGGGGGGGCTGGGATCCCCCTTGTTAAAGGAGGCTTCCAGATTCAGATAAGCCCCCCCCACCCGCAGACTCCGGCAACCACCGGGCAAGGGTTGTTGGGAAGAGACCCTTGTCCCTATCAATATGGGGGCAAGGTGATTTGGGGTGGGGGGGCACAGAGACCCCCTGCCCCAAAGCACCCACCCCCCCATGTTGAGGGCATGCAGCCTGGTATGGTTCAGGAGGGGGGCGCTCGCTTGTCCCCTCCCTTTCCTGACCTGCCATGCTGCATGCTCGGATAAGGGTCTGGTATGGATTTTGGGCAGATCCCATATCATTTTTTTTTTAAATCCAAGGGCCTAGTATGAAAGCACTGCAGAAATGCTCAAAAGCAACATGCATAGATGTGAATCAAGCCTAAATCTGAACTTGTATATGTTGCTGCATAGATCCATCTAATGTCAAAAAGTGTAATCTTACTTTACACTTCTTGATTTTAACTAAAGCCTGCTTATCCTATCAGCACAATGAATCCTGAAACATTTTTTTTTCTAGGTCCGCAAGTTTTTTTTAATTCGGGACAGAATTGTCACCCCTTTCTTTTTTTTTTTTTACTTTCTTTATTCATTTTTATAAAACACATAACATACATATTACAATACATATACACTGCATTACATATATGGTCCCGATGTGTCCTAGTAATAAAAAGGGTCTACTCATCACAAAACCTTCATTAAAATGCAGAGATTAAAAAGGAGGCAAAAAGAAAACACAATTGTCACCCCTTTCTGTCCATTTTTATGTTGGACCTCAAGCAGCCATGCTGATGCATTTGCTATGGGAGAAATAGTTCTGTATTCTGCTCACACAGGTGTGACAATTTACCAGTACTGGAGCAAACACACATCCGATAAAAGTTTATGAAAAGAGAGTGCAGGATGTGCACAGCATAGGGAGAAAAACCATGAACAATACCTTTCGTAAACATTCTTAACATTCTTTTGTGGGGATTTAGTTTTGATTTAGTTATAATACAGAAAAGGTATGTGAGATATGTCTTAAAACTGAACTTTAGACAAAAAAGCTAAATCCACAGATAAAATTAAATATGGGAAATGTTTTACCTACAAATGGATTTGTCCTTTAGTTCCTGAGAAGTACACAGTGCCAAACAGCACAGAAAGTCTGGAGAGCTGACTGTTCCTAATTGCTGTTGAGTAATACAAGTACTACAAGGTCTTGTCTCTGCCACAACCTGTGAGTGAACAGTAAAAAGAGAAGCAATAGCTCATCTATTTATTACTCTGCACTCTTCTCTTCGCAGCATAATTCTTGTTAGCACATGAGTACAATTTATTGGCACCTTGTGTTGCTACTCCTTCACCCAGTCTGAGCTCTGATGTTCAATATCACAGAAAAAAAACCTATTTTGCACATACAGTGCCTTGAAAAAGTATGCACACCCCTTGAAATGTTCCACATTTTGTCATGTTACAACCAAAAACGTAAGTGTATTTTATTGGGATTTTATGTGATAGATCAACAAAAAGTGGCAAATAATTGTGAAGTGGAAGGAAAATGATAAACGTTTTTCCAAATTTTTTTCCAAATAAATAGCTGAAAAGTGTGGCGTGCATTTGTATTCAGCCCCCTTTACTCTGATACCCCTAACTAAAATCTAGTGGAACCAATTGCCTTCAGAAGAGATTGAGCTATTTTGCAAAGAATAATGGGCAAAAATGTCTCCCTCTAGATGCGTAAAGCTGGTAGAGACATACCCAAAAAGACTTGCAGCTGTAATTGCAGTGAAAAGTGGTTCTAAAAGGTATTGAGGGGGACTGAATACAAATGCATGCCACACAACATTTTGAAAACCATTTATCATTTTCCTTCCACTTCACAATTATGTATCACTTTGTGCTGGTCTGTTACACAAATTCCCAATAAAATACATTTACACTTTTGGTTGTAACATGACAAAATGTGGAAAATTTCAAGGGGTATGAATAATTTTTCAAGGCACTGTAGAGGCCTTTAACAGGAGTCATGAACAAGAGAAAAACTAGCTATAAAAAGATAAATGAAGTGTTTTTGTATATTGTGATGTGATTTTTCAGGGATAATAAAGTACAATTTGGGAATAGTGGAAATATCTGTTTGACATGCTACTGTTCAATCAAGGAAAGTGCGTGTACAAGATACTTTGTGGTGTTCTGTAAAACAAAAGAAAACAGTTACTGTTGTGGTATATGTGTATGTACTATAAACCGAGAAAGTTAAATTGTCCCCATTGTTTAGTGGAGCTCTTGCCAAATACTGGTTGCAAGCTTAATTATAGCTTGTCAATAGGAATCAACAAAATTGAACTTTCAACACTTGACCTATGGCAGTATGGAAGTAGAAAGTGTAATGCCGCGTACACACGATCATTATTCACGGCGGTTAAAAAACCGCCGTGAATAATAACAGGAAAAACGAGGGAACCGCTTGGTTCCCTACACACGGTCGTTTTTCCCATCGACGAGAAAAACGACCATCTGTGGGCTCCGCGGCAGTGTTTCCCTATGGGAAAACTGCCGCGGAAAAAAATGCTGGAAAAACGACGAGAAAATTTAGAACATGTTCTAATTTTTCTCGTAATTTTTTATGCCGTTTTTCTCGACGAGAAAAATGACATAAAGCCCACAGACGATCGTTTTTCTCGGCGAAAAGAAAAAATGCAGTTTTTCTCGTCGAGAAAAGCGGTCGTGTGTACGCGGCATTACACCCATGTGAGAAGTGCATTAAGTCCTGTTTGCAACAAATATTGTGGACCAGCTATAACGGAAGCTAAGTGACTAAATAAAATATCCATATTGCATACAGACTAGTGCATATGTTAGGAAAGGGTAGGTACCGGTAGTGTGTGTGTGTATATGTATGTATGTATGCATATTTGTAGCATGCTGTTTGTCTTATATTGTATTCCTGTAACTGTAAAATGTCTTTATATACAGCATTCTTGTTTAGTTAAGGCAAAGTAATATACTAATCTTTTTTTTTTTTTTACTTGGCTTTATTGCAAGAATTAGACAAACAATGAGAATTAGCAAAACATATGTACAAACAAAAAAAGCAACAATACTGACTAAAATAACAAAACTAGTGGAGATACTAAAACAAATGCACCGAAAACAGGGATGAGTTTTGGCTTTTGATCAACCTGAACCCTAGCTGTTTGAGGTTCTCTGAATGGATAAACTAAATGGCCAGATTTGGCCAGTTTACCTGCTAGAATCTCCAGCTGTTGCACCCTGAAGTCTTTAATTTATAAATGGAAGCTTCTTGCGCTCTAGCTTGGTTTACATTGTAAGGAAGACAATGAATATTCTGGATGAAATCATTGAACAAATATAATCATGGTCATGTTTGGTCAGTGATGTCACCCAGCATACCCAGTCAGCTTTTTAACATTCAACATCCAGCCAATGACCTGGTATTTGGGACGGAAGTGTGACAGTAGAAGATTGTTGTGACGAAGGTCATCATGTCTTTTGGTCCACATACATTATGACTGATGATGAATCTCCATTGGTGGATTACTTATTGATGTTATATTTACATTAGAGGATACTGTTTAGTTATTTTCACAAGTAGTATGTGGCCCTTACTTATTAATGTAAGAGAAAAGACCGGAATAATGGGGGCTCACTTTTCCTTAATGGGCCTCCAGATTCTGATAAGCCCCCCCCGTACAGAGCCTCATATCCACCAGGCCAGGGGCAAGACTTCCTGTCAGCAAAGCTGCATGCTTGGATAAGGGTCTGCTATGGATCTTAAGGAGGGCCTCATAGAGCTTTTATTTTTTGTGTAGGGCCCTCTAAAAACACATACAGTACAAATCTTCTATCCAGAATAGGGGTCTGCATAGATTTTAAGGGGGCACCCACATCATATTTTTCCTTCTGCAGGGAAAGTGGCCTTGTTACTTATTCAGAAAAAAAGAAAAATAATAAACAAACACACAGACATTATTAAAAAGTCCTTAAAAAAAATCAACAAATAAACATTGTCTCCTGATATAAATCTAACATTGATCATGTCATCCAGAAATGTAGATCCATCATTAATCACAATGAGTGATTCCCCAGCAATCCAGGGACACAATAAGCCAAGCCACAACAATGTTCTCCCATCACAAATAACTGTTCCCAGCCAGCTGCTAAATGTCAATAAAATGACTGGGGATGCTGGTTGACATAAGTGATCATGAACAATTGTGGTCCATACATGCACTATGATCCAGCGCTCATGGAATGTACCCAATAACTATTGAAAACTCTTGAAATAATAATGAAAAAGCTTGATCCATTTATTGATCGCAATAAAAGAAGGGATCCAATCCCAAATATACAGAAGGCAGATGAATCTTGACTCTCTAGCCGCCAGTGATAACAAACTTATTTGGCTTGCAATAAAATCCGTGGAGCAAGGAGGGGTTAAAGAAAGTCAGCACAAAGCCTGCAGCCTGATCACAGTATGGGCACAGTACCTTGGATGATGTAAACTAACAGATGAGCGTGTGGAGGGCCCTCCAGCATGTGGGATGCAGAACCAGGTTTGTAGCGTGGCTGGGACAGGGGGAATCACACACTGCGTTCCTCCGGATCGATTACGTCACCCAGCCGCGACGCCGGCTGGTGTGTCAGAAAGCAGACAGTGTGATGAGACGAATAATGCTGTCCATCAAGTTCATCTCATACAGAGATAACGATGTCACTGCTCTCTTGTGGAGAAGTAGGAGAATGACCACTTCAGGAAGTAAAAAATATTCAGACCAGCTCATGGACACAGTAGCCTGGAAGGTTCCTATGCAGAACAATTCATAAAAAGTATAAGAGATGTATAAAAGATGTATAATATCTTGAAGAGGGAGGGGTATAGTGCCTCGACTAACGTTTCACGCTCCCTGAGCGCTTTATCAAAGTCGAGGCCCCCATGATAGTTAAATAGGAACAGGGGGAGGGGTTTGTACATCTGGTCCAACAACCCATTTGCTGAGCTGCGTTTTACGGTCGCTATATTGACGACATTGTGCTCATTTGGAGCAGGAGCCCAGATGTTTTCTCCTCTTTTGTGGCCCACTGTAATACCAACACGTTTGGTTTAACGTTCACATACGTGTTGGATTCACAAGAATTGGTTTTCTTGGATTTTGTTTTAACAAGTGATTTTGGTAGGATTATCACTAAAAACCATACGAAACCTACTAGTGGCAACTCTTATCTTCATTATAAGAGCTGCCATCCCCCTACCTGGAAACATAACATTCCTAAGGGGCAATTTAACAGACTTAGAAGGAACTGCACTAGAAATGAAGACTATGTGGAACAAAGTAGTTTGATGTCAAAAAAATTTGAGGACAAGGGCTATCCCTGTGAGCTTATCAGGGAAGCCTTTTTGTCTTTTGCGGGTCCCGAACCGACTAAGAAAGTACAGAAAGACTTATGCCATAATACTAAAACAGTAAGATTTGTATCTACCTACAATGATAAATTCAAGTCAGTATCCAGGATAATTAAGAAACATTTTAATTTGTACTTCCGGGTACAGATTTTTAATTTTATTTATTTTGTACTTCCGGGTACAGATTTTTTTCTTGCCGCTCTGGATCCTGGTCCTCCCCCTTGGGATTTTTTTATGATTATTCATTTATTTTTTACTCATTATCCACCTATTTAGCGCTTGTGACCTTTTTTGTTTTTAACAATTGTGGTCAATGATGGCATTCTGAATATCCTGACCACCTTTTTTGCAAACAAAAGACAGAGGGGAAGGAACTGTCTTTCATCAACTGTATACCAGGGACATGCGGTATATATAGATGAAACATTTTTTTTTCCAGAAAAAAGCGTTTGAAAAGTTGCTGTGCAAATACTGTGTAACATAAAAAGTTGCAATGACCACCCTTTTATTACGGTGCCTGCTAAAACAATATATATAATGTTTGGGGGTTCTGAGTAATTTTCTAGCAAAAAAATTATGATTATTACATGTAGGAGAGAAGTGTCAGAATTGGCCTGGGTGGCAAGGGTTAATTACCATAAGTAAGTTATATACAAATAATTATTATATATTGTTTTTAAGGTAATTTACTATATTTTCAAAAACTGTACTCAAGCAGGTGGCTTAATGGACAAATTACTGATGTTTGAAGTTATAACTTCAAACAAGTAATTTCACAGTAAATAAATAAATAGATACATTTTCAACAACAGCAGATTCTCATTCTCCCTCTTAACTGTGTGAGAAAAACATGGAATTGTGGGTAAATCTTATACCCATAAACCCATGGTTTTTCCTTCTAGTTAAGAGGGTTGGGCTGGAAGGGAGCATGTGTCTTTTAGACACATGTTCCTTCTATGACACTGCAGTGAGAGGCGTGCCTCCACTGCAGCATTGGACAGCTGGGGCTAATGGTACTTTACCATTGGTCCAAGGCTCCAAGCTGTCTATTGAGCTTAGTGCCTCTGACAAGAAGTGAAGCAAGGCACTGTGAGCTCAACCTCTCAGTCTGCTGCAAACAGAGTGTGCCAGCTTGTATTTAAACTGGCCACTCTGTATGTAGCTTCTGACAGGCTGTACAAGGAGCCCTGTATCTCTGGAACTATAGGTTGTAGGAGGCGCAGTGGTGGGTTTGGACTAAAGTTACCTACCCCCCAAATTTGGGGTCTCTGTGACTCCAGGAGGTCGTTGAGGCTCTGCCTCATCTGCCTCCTCAGACTGCACATCCCTGCTGTATACTGTATACGTGGTGTACAAAACAATTTACATGGTGTACAAAACAAATGCGACCGGACATACAATGATGGCCGCTGATCTGGGACCCATAAACAGTGGCATGCATTCAGCACGTAAGGCCCCACCCAACGCGCTTTGTGCACGTGCACGCCTTCAGGGGATACGCCTGTACATCATTGTAAGTCTGGCTGCATTTGTTTTGTACACCACATGGATTTTTAATGGAGAACCTTCTATAATAAATACTACACTATATAATACTTCTCAGGCTCCGTTTGGTGAGCATCTTTCAACTATGGCTCCCCCTTATCGTGTGATATATACCCAGGAGAGCGATTGCTAGAGACCCTGGGAGATTGGAATGTTGTTTAATGCTATTGATTATCAGATTTCTGGTGAGTGTATAGTTGTGAAGGACTGGCACTGGAGACACATCATGGTCTTGTTTTGCTGCACTGGGAAGTGTCACTAACAGTGGATTTTTAGGTGGACATTCTATTATACTGTATGTGGACATTTTTGCTTTATAATATGGACACTTTGTGATCACATATATAGTGTTAATTATTCACTCATTTTTGCATGCTACTTTTGATGTGTATTTTTACTTTTTTTTTTTATGTTTACACATATTAAGAAATAATTTAGGAATTTAGGAATTTTAACATTATTTATAAATATATTTATGCGCTGCACATTGTTTTGATTTATATTGTTTATAAGGTTGGTCACATTTTAGTGCTAGCAGCTCCACCCACTAAGCGCTCGCTGTTCTTACTTTATTTGTGTTTATTAATCTGCATGGAGTTCAGCTTTAACTTTCTAGATCTGATAATTGGCATGTCAGTCACCCATCTAGCATTTTAAGGCATTTAGGAATGACAGAAGAGGCATTGGGGGAGATCTACTAAAACTGGTGCACTCAGAATCTGGTGCAGGTGCTCATGATAGCCAATCAGCTTTTAACTTCAGCTTGTTCAATTAAAGTGTTACTAAACCCAGGACCCTGCATTCACTATATCCGGTCTCTTACAGTACACCAAACATGAAAATGCAATAATTTTAGTAAATTTAAACTGCTAAATACCTTTTCTCATCAGCAGTATACAGTAGTCTTGTGACTTCTATCAGAGTCTGCTTAAAGCTTGTAGGAGGCATTTTCATTCTCCTCTGACCATCCAATGAGGCTGCAGGACCCCTGACCCTCTGTCTAGAGAGTGCTGATTGGCCCTGTGCTGATCACATACACCCTTCCAAGGAAAAAAAAACTCTCTAGAAATACACACCAAACTAAGCATGTACAGAGTGACTCTAAAGGCTCTGTCTTATCAGGAGATGAATTGGGGACAGTGGAAAAAGGGGAGGATCAGAGAAGACAGGATCAAACAGCCTTTTTACACAATGCAGAGGATTAACCCCTTAGGTTCCACAGTGAGTATACCAAGCATGCTTTACTGCATATACTGACCGATTTTACTGTTGTGGGTTTAGTAACACTTTAAGCTTTGACAAAAAAAACGAAAGCTGATTGGTTGAGCTGCACCAGGTTTTGCACCAGGCAATTTTAGTAAATAACTCCGATTGTCTCATGATATATTCTGTTTAATAATTTAGTATTTTAAAGAGTTAGAAGGTATTTTGTTACTTACTGGACAACCTTACAATATAATATGTTGGACTGTTTGTTTTTTTTATATTTTTTTATATTTTTTTCTATTTTATTCTGCCAACTTTCCTGAATATATCACAATGCCTTTATATGATTGTGAAATACTGTTTCACAGTCCACATTTGAAGTTTTTTAGCACAATAAAATTAGAAATTATCCATGAGAATGCAATGGGGCTGGGCATGCAGCAAAACTGGACACGCTGTGCTATAAAATACTGCCAAGTGTTCTTACATACTGCCCCATTTAGAAGAAGAAAGGTCAGGCCAATAAGCCTCTTTTGAAGTTTAATATTGAAAGGCTCCTTGCAAAGCATTATGGGCTGGCGCTGAGTTAATTGGAATCTCGTGTGAACAAAGTTGAGTTTCTTTATTGGGTCCGTTCTCTGCCTGACCCCAACCACACTCCCTTCAAACTGTTCATTCATTTCCCCAGACCTTGCTGATGGCAAGACAGAGAAAGTAAGGTTTCTTCTTTGTCTAGGCTGCTCCCAGGAGGCTTTTGGGTAATTCTATGCTATGAAAGAGACGGCCTGCAAGCACTGACAAGAAAACTTTTGTAAAGCAGCATGCAATGTTGATGTTTCACTTTGTTTTCAGTGGAATAGCTTTTGTGTGGTTGTGGCTTTTTGAGAAAAGGGGACAACATTCAAGAAGTGCACAAAAAAGAAAATAGAAGAAAGTACACAAAGAGGTAACCTCTACTGAATCTGGATTTTAACTCATTAAATGCATTTTTTTTTAAAACATAATGGTTCAAGATCTGGAAGTAGCAAATTAAAGCATAAATTTCTAGTAGCATTAGAACTATTGTATAAATATATACTTCAATGAACCAAACTATAGCGCTGATGTTTAACAGGCCTGCATAGAGTGCCCCCACTGGGAGTACACTGCTGTAAATCACTAGTGGAGCTTATTCAAGAACTGGGAGGATTTTGGAGTGCTGTTTGTAAGATTTCATTCGATTGACACTGGATGCAAGGTAAAGCTGTAGCTTCTCCAATGGCTACAAATTTTCTTAAAACGTACTTATCTTGGAGTAACATTGTTATGTGATTGTGGCTCTGATGCAAATTGTTAAGGAACACACCTCTAAACGCACTGTAGCACCAGTACAGATGTACAAATTGCCCTATACATAACATATAACTGTACAGTGCCTTGAAAAAGTATTCACACCCCTTGATTTTTTTTTACATTTTGTCATGTTACAACCAAAAACTTAAATGTATTTTTATTAGGATTTTATGTGATAGACCAACACAAAGTGGCACATAATTGTGAAGTGGAAGGAAAATTATAAATTATTTTTAATTTTTTTTACAAATAAATACAGTATCTCACAAAAGTGAGTACATCCCTCACATTTTTGTAAATGTTTTATTATATCTTTTCATGTGACAACACTGAAGAAATGTAATTTTGCTGCAATGTAAAGTAGTGAGTGTACAGCTTGTATAACAGTGTAAATTTGCTGTCCCCTCAAAATAACTCAACACACAGCCATTAATGTCTAAACTGCTGGCAACAAAAGTGAGTACACCCCTAAGTGAAAATGTCCAAATTGCACCCAATTAGCCATTTTCCCTCCCGGGTATCATGTTACTCATTAGTGTTACAAGGTCTCAGATGTGAATGGGGAGCAGCCAAATTTGGTGTTATCACTCTAACTCTCTCATACTGGTCACTGGATGTTAAACAGGGCACCTCATGGCAAAGAACTCTCTGAGGATCTGAAAAAAACACTGCACACTGCATCAAATTGGTCTGCATGGCTGTCATCCCAGAAGGAAGCCTCTACTAAAGATGATGCACAAGAAAGCCTGCAAATAGTTTGCTGGAGACAAACAGACTAAAGACATGGATTACTGAAGCCATGTCCTGTGGTCTGATGAGACCAAGATGGTGTCAAGCTTGTGTGGTGGCAACCAGGTTTGGAGTACAAAGACAAGTGTGTCTTGCCTACAGTCAAGCATGGTGGTGGGAGTGTCATGGTCTGGGCCTGCATGAGTGCTGCCGGCACTGGGGAGCTACAGTTAGTTGAGGGAACCATGAATGCTAACATGTACTGTGACATACTAAAGCAGAGCATGATCCCTACCTTTGGAGACTGGGCCACAGGGCAGTATTCCAACATGATAACAACCCCAAACACACCTCCAAGAGGACCACTGTCTTGCTAAAGAAGCTGAGGGATAAGGTGATGGACTGGTTAAGCATGTATCCAGACCTAAACACTATTGAACATCTGTGGGGCATCCTCAAACAGAAGGTGGAGGAGTGCAAGGTCTCTAACATCCACCAGCTCTGTGATGTCATTATGGAGGAGTGGAAGAGGACTCCAGTGGCAACCTGTGAAGCTCTGGTGAACTCCATGCCCAAGAGGGTTAAGGCAGTGCTAGAAAATAATGGTGGCCACACAAAATATTGACACTTTGGGCCCAATTTTGACATTATCACTTAGTGGTATACTCACTTTTGTTGCCAGCGGCTTAGACATTAATGGCTGCGTGTTGAGTTATTTTGAGGTGACAGCAAATTTCCACTATTATACAAGCTGTACACACACTACTTTACATTGTAACAAAGTATCATTTCTTCAGTGTTGTCCCATGAAAAGATATAAAAAAACATTTACAAAAATGTGAGGGTGTACTCACTTTTGTAAGATACTCTATGTAAAAAGTGTGGCGTGTATTTGTATTCAGCCCCCTGAGTCAATACTTTGTAGAACCACCTTTTGCTGCAGTTACAGCTGCAAGTCTTTTGGAGTATGTGTCTATCAGCCTTGCACATCTATAGAGTGAGATTTTTGCCCATTCTTCTTTGCAAAATAGCTCAATCTCTGTCAGATTGGATGGAGAGCGTCTGTGAACATCAATTTTCGCCACAGATTCTCAATTGAATTTAGTTCTGGACATTGATTGGACCACTCTAACACATGAATTAGCTTTAATCTTAACCATTCCATTTTAGCTCTGGCTGTATGGTTTTAGGAACAACTAAGGCTAAGCTAAGGTTGGGACTTTAAATGAGGCAATAGCTATATATACTCGTGGGATTTTCAGAACACCGAGCACTACTAGGGGAACAGCTGTTGCATTAGGCTTGTGACAGGTTCACTTTAAAGTCTAAAAAAGCATGACATCATTGAAAACTATATGAAAGGCATATTATAAAACCTATGATGTCTGACACTTGTAGAACTGACACAATGTTCATTTATTAAGATTTGGCAGTTCCTTCCTTGAAAAAGTATGACATCGTTTTACAAATCAGCGCTTCACAGATGCGATCACGTCGTGCTATTTCTGTGAAGAGTCTTTTGATCCGATTGTTACGTATATGGTCACCTTGGAATTGTCACAGTGATTTCTGTAACTTGTGCAGCATCAGAAGATTTTAGCTCGAAGGGAAGATTTTTACTTGAAGCCGCAGTCTGCAGGTAATTGGATACACATCATTACAGTACTTGGTTTTGCATATTACACTATGGGCATATCCCTTTTTTCCACATGAGCGTGTGAGGACTACCATTATCTGCAATACTGTCGTGAAGACTCTGAGGTCTTGGGGAAACCTATTCCCTGTGCTTGGAGAGACTGTTTTAAATACAGTCACGGCATTCTGGTAAGCAGATCTTTTACCACAAGGGTGTTATACCTGAAGTTTTCTTGGGAAGATTGATCCATTCTACCTTCACTGTGGACACTTTCTGATTGGAATTTTCACTACCACTTATTTTGTTTGGGACTTCATTTTTTTCACTCAAAATTTTTCAATATCACCTGTTACTAATTGTATATATTCATTCATTTGGAGACTCTGCATTAGTTTTGTTTTTTTCCCTTTTTTCACCTATATAATTTTCCTAATTTTTTCTCCAAGTTTGGTTTAATAATTAGTTTAATTGAATATCATTCATTTATATCCTTTATATTACCATCACCTATTTATAATTCCATTGTTGGTGTTTTTTTAGCGCTGCACTTTCACTTTTTTCTTGTTTACCATTTATAAGTTTCTTGTACCGAACTTATAGTGCTAGCAGCTATTATTTTGGATGTTTTTTAAACAAAACACATTGCTACAACTTGTCATATAGCGCAGCGTTAGCCTTAGGGCTTTCCTCTTCCAGCTATATATACCTCCATCCCGGGTAAATTGAACAAGATTGCTAAAGAGTGGGACTTTAAATGGAGCATACTGTTAACTGAAGGAACCAATCAATGTAAACATAGTTTAGTAAAGCAAAAAGGGTATACATACACATGTAAAATAGTAACATTATATTATAGTAGGTCATAATATAAGAGGCTGCACAGTGCATGGTAATACACAATTGTCTCCACATATATATAGTAACAGACCTTGGGCATGTAGACCGAAATTGCAGTGATAACATGTAAATGAGGTAACAATGTTGAATCGGTTTATTATAGTAAAATACAGATATTAAACATAAAAACTGTGACGTAGCATCATATCAAAGCTCTACGCGTTTCGTGGTTCTGTACCACTCATCAGGAGCAGATGCACAGTATGGGGGTATCTATAATGAGATAGAAATGCCACAATGATATAATAATATAAAGATATCAAAATTATAAACTAGTAGAAACACAGAAGAAAGAGTGGGAACAAATAAGGTCCCAAACACTCTCACCTCTTTGTATTATATGGGTACAATTGTAGAACGATATCAAAGGTATCGGGCAACTATAGAAGGCATCATCCCTGGGAGCTGAGACGGTGGTGCCCATGGCACGGCAGTAACACCAGCAGCCAGTGGTAGGAATAGAAAGAGAGTAGCCAGTTGTCAGCTGGGGTAAAAATAAAGTGATATAGTTCAATGTATGGACGCATTCCCAGTGGTATCTGTGGAATGAAGAGAGTAGACCAGTTGGTAAACTGGAAAGGAGTTCAAGTGATAGGGAGTGAGAGTATAAAGAAACTGAACAAACTGAACAAAGAACAAAAGTTGAATGAAGTGACCATAAGTGAGTAGAAGTAGAAGTGAGAACCAGAAACAAAAAATAAAATGTTACTATTTTACATGTGTATGTATACCCCTTTTTGCTTTAATAAACTATGTTTACATTGATTGGTTCCTTCAGTTAACAGTATGTTCCATTTAAAGTCCCACTCTTTAGCAATCTTGTTTGTATGGTTTTAGGGTCATTGTCCTACTGAAAGGTGAACCTCCGCCCTAGTCCCAAGTCCTTTGCAGACTCTAATGCCCTGTACACACAATTGTTTTTTCCGATGAAAAAAGTCTGATGGACTTTTTCCATCGGAAAAAACGATCGTGTATGGGCCCCATCTGACTTTTTTCCATCGGTGTAAAAAAATAGAACATGTTTTAAATTTTTACTGATGGAAAAAAAAAACGATAGGAAATTCCGATCGTCTGTGTGGAACTCCAACGGAGAAAAAACCCACGCATGCTCAGAATCAAGTCGATGTATGTTCAGAAGCATTGAACTTCATTTTTCTCGGCTCGTCTGAGTGTTTTACGTCACCACGTTTTGGACGGTCTGAATTTTGTCTGATGGTGTGTCTGCAAGACTGATGGAAGTCAGCTTCATCGGAATTTCGACGGAAAATTCCATCGGATTTTATTCCATGGGAAATCCGATCGTGTGTACAGGGCATAACATTTTTTTTTCTAAGATTTGGCTCTATCCATCTTCCCATCAGCTTCCCTGTCCTTGCTGAAAAAAAGCATCCCCACAACATGATGCTGCCAACACCATGTTACACGGTGGGGATGGTGTGTTCAGGGTGATGTGCAGTGTTAGTTTTCCGTCAAACATAGCTTTTTGCTTTTATGCCAAAAAGTTTAATTTTGGTCCCATCTGACCAGAGCACCTTCTTCAACATGTTGTTGTGTCCTTCACATGGCCTCTAGCAAACTGCAAATGGGACTTCGTATGGCTTTCTTTCAACAATGGCTTTCTTCTTTCCATTCTTCCATAAAGACCAGATTTGTGGAGTGCACGACTAATAGTTGTCCTGTGGACAGATTCTCCCTGAACTGTGGATCTCTGCAGCTCCTCCAGAGTTACAATGGGCCTCTAGGCTGCTTCCCTGATTAATGCTCTCCTTGCCCGGCCTGTCAATTTAGGTGGATGTCCATGTCTTGGTAGGTTTGCAGTTGTGCCATACTCTTTCCATTTTCGGATGATGGATTGAACAGTGCTCCGTGAGATGTTCAAAGCTTGGGATATTTTTTTAAAACCTAACCCTGCTTTAAACTTCTCTACAACATTATCCCTGACCCTGATGACCATCCCTGATGTGTTCCTTGGCCTTCATGATGCTGTTTGTTCACCAAGGTTCTCTAACAAACCTCTGAGGGCTTCACAGAACAGCTGTATTTATACTGAGATTAAATTACACACAGGTGGACTCTATTTACTAATTAGGTGACTTCTGAAGGCAATTGTTTCCACTGGATTTTAGTTAGGGGTATCAGAGTAAAGGGGCTGAATACAAATGCATGCCACACTTTTCAGATATTTATTTGTAAAAAAAAATGAAAACTGTTTATCATTTTTCTTCCACTTCACAATTATGTACCACTTTGTGTTGGTCAATCACATAAAATCCCAAGAAAATACATTTACGTTTTTGCTTGTAACATGACAAAATGTGGAAAATTTCAAGAGGTATGAATACTTTTTCAAGGCACTGTAATTGAGGCCATAAACCATAATCATAATTTAGTATAAATAATATCCATCACAAAATAGATAGATAGATAGATAGATAGATAGATAGATAGATAGATAGATAGATAGATAGATAGATAGATAGATAGATAGATGTAGGCAGGTGTAGTTTTCACTCCATTGAGCAAGTTGTGCCTTGCCGCGGTGTGGATGGGGTGGAGGCTTAGAGGAATATTGTTCCTTTGTAAGTTCTGCAGTCGTCACAGGGAGAGCAGCTGTCCAATATGCTGCAATCCCCAGTGACCTTTGGTGGCCATCTTAGGTGAGGCAACCCTTTTAAATATGGGACCCTGCCCTGCTTTGTCACACTTTTGTGAGTGGTGAGGTTAAGGATAGGTCCCCCACTGGTTAGAAAGAGAGAGAATCCTAGGGAAAGGTTCCTTCAAGAGGAAGGACAGAATAGGGACATTGCTGCATTTCCCTGCTACATCCCGGTCCCTGGAGCTGCTGCTGCCAACCTCCTGTTAGCCTGGAAGAGCCACTAGCTGTGAACATGGGCGTCCGCTGAACTTTTTTCAGGGGGGCATCATTTTAAGGTCATCCATGCTGTATACACCACTCCTCCACCGCCCATTGAAATAAATGGGCACCGCTGCCGAAGCGCCTGCAAAGCGATTCGGCAGCGGCGATACACAGTTGCATTTATCCCTGTCTTTGACCGCTAGCTGGGGTTATTGCAACACAGGGGGCAAGTGTCTTCACTCTGACTTCAACAGTCTTACGATTCCAGGGGGGGCAATCGACCCCCCTTGCCCTATGGAGCGGACGCCCATGGCTGTGAATTGCTAGTCAACCACCCCTCCAGCAGATTCCGTCCTAGTAAAGTAAGCCCTGCCTACAATAGTGCCATACTGTGTACCTACGAGAATCACTGCTGCATTTCCTGTCCCAGTTTTGTGTGACATATTCTTACAAGTATCTGATTCCCTGTGTGACTTAATCTGCAACATGTGCCATTAGTTCTTGGATTATTACTGCTAGTGTTATTGCAAGTGTTACCGCAAGTGTTTTCACAAGTACCATTGCAAGTTTTATTACTATCAGTGTTACTGAAGTATTCCTGACGCGGTACTATACTATTTCTTCAAATAAAATACACTACTATACCTACAGTTGGTCTCTGTGTGAGTGCTCCCCCGCTACTGGGTACCACTACTCCTGGCCCCAACCACACATACACTCATACACAGATAGATAGTAAATACATATTACAAATTAGTAATGAAAACTGTTTTTTTATAATAAATTATAATCAGATGATTAAACTATTGTGCATGTCCAGCCAAAAAGGACAGGGAAACTTTTAAACCCCTGTCAGTTTTTTTTTTTCAATTTGAAAAGTCTATCATTACTATCTGTTTGCTGACATTTTACCAGACAAGGAGTGAGGGAAACACTCCCAACAGGAACAAAGAAAAAAATAAAAATGATCTTCTTTAGTCGTATAGGAAATACAAACTAGAATCCCTGTCAGATCTGTATTTCTATCAGTGTCCCTGTTGCAGATTGTTCCAGTCTAGCAGAACAGTGTCAGCAGGACAGGAACACAGGTCAAATATCTCTAACAAAGTTCTAGATAGCAGTAAAACACTAACACGGGTTGTAATCTTTCCCCTTTCTATCTGGAAAAAAAAGAAAAGTTTTGTTTTCATGTGCATGGTAAAACATTAAAAAAAGTTCACTTAATTGACATTAACAGTATAAATGTCCATACACAAAGTCTAGCAGATCAGGCACTTTTAGACCATCGTTCTTATTCAATAAAATAAGCACCTGTTGGCAGGCATACATGCCAATACTTTAGTGCAGCTAAAGAGAACATACTAAGGTGAAAGCTGATCAGTTCCAGCTAGTTTTTCTAGCTACTGTAATGCACAGTTCCGTTCCGCTGTGACGGCACAATAGTTTTTTCCTGACATCGTGTTGCCTTTATCCCCCAGAATACCTGTACCCTATTTAGTTGTTTATTTTATTAATTTTAATGATATTAATGTTTTTTATTTGTTATTACATAGGAGATAATGGCTGGCTGCGGTAAATCTCATTGGGGTGGATCACCTCCTGTTTTCTTGCATCTGACAGATGCGAGTTCAGTGACCTTGTTCCTTGCCCTTTTGTGTCGGTCTGGAGCTCCGTGTGCTGCGCAGTCATCCGCGTCATGCTACTGCGCTGAACGCGTATTAGACAGACTCTCACTCATAAAATGCGGAGATCACTGTGTAAATTAACACGCCCTTAGCTTCACGCTATTAGCCCCCTGTTCCCTATCGCTACCATGACATTATTAATGTGTCCAGCCTCCCTCACTCCCTTCACCCAATCGCCTTAATCGGTCACTCCCCCTGAAGCAATGACGCTAGACATATTTTGAATAGACTTTCCTTTTCTGAAATCGCACCTCATATTGGCTGATGTCATTTGACATGCCCCCTGACGTCACCATAGACGCTTTACCTCTCGCCATATTATCATGACGCTGGCATTACGTCTGGCTTCCTATTGGTCCCCCATTCCGAGGCTTGAAGTGCAAACCTTCCCCTGGTCTGGTTACACACTTTGAATGTCCTTTCACTCTGAGGCTTGAGGCGCACGCCAATGCCGAGTCCCGGAAGTGCAATGGCGCCAGTCATTATTCTCATGGTTTTTTAGCACAGTGGCCACATACTAGCACACACCCCTGTAGAAGTCCTTTAGGACGAAATGCATAGGGTCCTACGTATGCTCATATATATTTGTGATAACTTGGTAGGAATCGCTGCATTTCTATTTCATATTTGAATTTTTTGTTTTTTAACCTTTTTATAATAAAGTCCTTTTCCATATTGATCTATGCCATGTGGAGGCTTTTTTCTTCTTTTTCCACTTTTTTTATACATTTTTTATGCCGTTAACCGCTGGAGGGGTATTTCTGCCATACATCACCTCACTCCCTGAGATTCATGAGTGCGGCTGCCGAGTCTTCACGCCTGCTGTGGAAGGGATCCCTGAAGTGAGCGGACGGATGTGACTGGGAATCATCAAGAGATAGACACCAGGAGAAGCTACAGGATCGTCACTCTTACCCTTGCTGTTTTGACCCACCACTAACCGGTGCTTGGGTCCACGCCACATGGTAAGAGTACCCATCTTCTTTATTGTCAACAGATCCTAGGCTCCCCAGGGGGGTTCTCCCCTTCATCTCCTCACCACCAGGACTGCCACCCCTTCCCTTTCCTCCTTTCCCTGGGATACCGTCACCTTTACCATTCATAGACACCTATACATGGACTCCCTACACTGGAGCCTGATACATCTCCAATTTATTCCATCTTCCCTTGGGAGATCTTTGGGCTGATCCATCATAGGATATGCTCCTCAGTGAAATTATACTGTTTTGTTTTTCTCACATAAAGTGAATGTTTTGTTTATAATTATAAGTTACATTATGCACACTTAGTGGATTGCCTTAAATGTCATCCTCCTATATATGTGCTTGTTTATCACTTGTACACTTGATCACTTATTTTCATATTTATTGATGATCAGTAATTACTAGCGCTGCACTCTTTATTCTTCATTACTGTAATGCCCTGAAAGGCCACATCAATCAACAATGTATTGCATTGAGAGAACAAAGGGGGGAGGTAACAAACCACAGGACTTTAAAGGTGTTCAGTAGAAAAAATGTAAAACGCAATTACAAATAGATAAAATGTGAAATTTTTATTACAATGATAAAAAACATGAGAAAAATGTTCCATCCATATCAAAAGTCATTCTATTCAAAGGCATATATACAAACACTACCACTCAGCATGTTTCGCTTTTTAGAGCTTCTTCAGGAGATTCAAATGTGATGTATTAAATTCTATAGACAACAAAAAAGACAGGAATGAATACTCATGTTGATTGTTTAACCACTTCAGACCATTTGGCTGCCAAATGACCGGCCACTTTTTGCGATTCGGCACTGCGTTGCTTTAACTGACAATTGCGCGGTCGTGCGACGTGGCTCCCAAACAAAATTTACGTCCTTTTTTTCCCACAAATCGAGATTTCTTTTGGTGGTATTTCATCACCTCTGCGGTTTTTATTTTTTGTGCTATAAACAAATTTTTTTTTTCAGTTTAGGCCGATACGTATTCTTCTACATATTTTTGGTAAAAAAAATCTGCAATAAGCGTATATTGATTGGTTTGCGCAAAAGTTTTAGCGTCTACAAAATAGGGGTAGTTTTATGGCATTTTTTTCTTTAATTGTTATGGCAGCGATCTGCGATTTTTATCATGACTGCGACATTATGGCGGACACATCGGACACTTTTGGCGCTATTTTGGGACCATTCACATTTATACAGCGATCGGTGCTATAAAAATTAACTGATTACTGTGTAAATGTGACTGGCAGTGAAGGGGTTAACCAGTAGGGGGCACTGAAAGGGTTAAGTATGTCCTAGGGAGTGATTCTAACTGTTAGGGGCGTGGCTTACTGTGACACGTCACTGATCGCTGCTCTTGATGAGACGGAGCAGACGATCAGTCCTGTGTCACTAGGCAGAATAGAGAGATGTCTTGTTTACAAAGACATCCCCCCGTTCTGCCGTTCCGTGACCCGATCGCGGGTCCCGCAGGAACAGTCACGGAGACCGCAACGGGTGCGTGCGCCCATTAGGAGGCAGGTTTAAAACAACGTATATATACATTGCTTTGCCTGCCCATGCCATTCTGCTGACGTATATCTACGTGAGGCAGTCGGAAAGCGGTTAACAAAAACATATCTATCAAATTATTTGCATATATTAAGTATGCAGATATTCAAAAATGAATCAACATTGTTGGCAGACATCAATGGGTGTAGATGTGGAGAAAGATGAACCTTACCCAGGCTGCTTAAACCAGTACAAAACTGGAATTTGAATGAAGAGATACATGTCCCATATATGCAAAAGCCACCCGATTTTAATTTGTCCTCTGGACAAATGTTTTTTATCATTGTAATAAAAATATCACATTTTATCTACACCCTGTTACAAATTATTATGTCAATGATTTTTTTCTCATTTACCTAAATAATTGATGTAAACAACAGTCAGCATAATTCTCATGTTATCAACTATTAAAGCCCTGTACACACGATCGGATATCCTATGGATTTTCGTCCGATGGATTCTTTTCATCAGACAAACCGATCGTGTATGGAACCCATCGGTCTTTTTTCCATCGGTTTTTAAAAATAGAACATGTTTTAAATTTTTCCGATGGATAAAAAAACAATCGAAAACTCCGATCGTCTATGGGCAAGTTCATCGGATAAAAAACCCACGCATGCTCAGAATCAAGTCGACGCATGCTCAGAAGCATTGAACTTCATTTTTCTCGGCTCATCGGAGTGTTTTACGTCACCGCGTTTGGAACGGTCGGTTTTCTGACTGATTGTGTGTGGGCAAGACTGATGGAAAACAGTTTCATCGGATATCCGATGGACAAATCCATCGGACGAAAATCCATAGGATATCCGATCGTGTGTACAGGGCTTTAGAGTACAATTCTAATTTTATTGAACAAACCTCCTAATGATAACAGTTTTTTTTTCAAAGTAAAAAACTTACAATGCACTGTTCCAAATTATTATGCAAAGTACGTTTCAAAACACTTTATAGGTTGTAAAGAACTGAAAATTGTCATTTGTTGTGTTTGCAGCATATTTACTGAAATCAAAAGCTATTTCAATCAAACTTTGAACAACATTTTTACTTTTTAAACATTTTAACAGGTCACATTACATTTTAACATAGGACCCTTATTTGATAGCAGCTTCACAAGTCTTGCATCCATTGAACTTGTGAGTTTTTGGACAGTTTCTGCTTGAATTTGTTTGCAAGATGTCAGAATAGCCTCCCAGAGCTGCTGTTTGGATGTAAACTGCCTCCCACTCTCATAGATCTTTTGCTTGAGGATGCTCCAAAGGTTCTCAATAGGATTGAGGTCAGGGGAGGATGGAGACCACACCATGACTTTCTCTCCTTTTATCCCATAGCAACCATTGATGCAGAGGTATTCTTTGCAGCATGAGATGGTGCATTGTCATGCATGAAGATGATTTTATTACGAAAAGCATAGTTCTTCCTTCTGTACCAGGGAAGGAAGTGGTCAGTCAGGAACTCAACATACTTTGCAGAGGTCATCTTTACACATTCTGGGACCCTAAAGGGTTCGACCAGCTCTCTTCCCATGATTCCAGCCCAAAACATGACTCCACCACCGCCTTGCTGACGTCGCAGTAGTGTTGGAACAGGGTGGCCGTCCACCAACCATCCACTACTCCATCCATCTGGACCATCCAGGGTTGCACGGCACTTATCAGTGAACAGGACAAGTTTGAAAATTAGTCTTCATGTATTTTTCTGCCCAATGCAGCCATTTCTGCATTGGTTAGTGGTGGCCGAATGGAGGACTCTACACCTTGATGTCCATGGGACTCCAGAGGCACCAGCAGCTTCAAATATCTGTTTGCTGCTATGTAATGGTATTTTAGCAGCTTCTCTCTTGATCCGATGCATGGATCTGGCAGGAAATCTTCCTCAATGTGCCTTTGTCTGTGCTCTGAATCAGCCACAAATCTCTTAATAGTGCGATGATCACACTTAAGTTTTTGTGAAATATCTAATGTTTTCATACCTCGTCCAAGGCATTGAACTATTTCACTGTTTTCGCAAGCAGAGAGATTCTTTTTCTTCCCCATATTGCTTGAAAATTGTGCTCTGCTTAAAATGGAGATCCACCCTGAAAAAAAAAATTACACCAAAATGCAGCAAAAAAATTGAAAAAAAAAACAATTAAAAAAAATATATTTTTTTTACTCACCCGAAATAGCGGTTGCTATGCGGAAGTCCCTAATCTGCCTCTTCCTTATCCGCGGTGAGTCTCCTTACGCATCCTCTTCTAGTGAATGGGGCGCGCTGCCTTCTGGGAACTGTGTGTAATTCCAGTGAGCAGCCGCCCATTCACAAATCGGCACGAGACTCGCGCATGCGCAGTAGGAAACGGGCAGTGAAGCCGTAAGGCTTCACTGCCTGTTTCCCTTAGTGAGGATGGCAGCGCCGGGCCTGCAGTGATCAAGAGATCGGCATCGGGGGGGCCATAATCGCGGGCGAGTAGGACAGGTAAGTGTCCTTATTAAAAATCAGCAGCTACAGTGTTTGCCATAAAATGGCAAAAAATGGTCAAAGCATATGACAAACTATTGTTGGAGGTCACTCTACTAGTTTTGCTCAGTTAGAGCTTCTTCAGGAGTTTGACAATTAACGTAGGTCATACTGAAAGATAGAATTTGCACGTATCAAATGACAATAAATATATAAATGAATCCTTTATGCAAAAACACATTGAGTTTAATGAATAATCAATCACAACGAAATTGATAAATTATACTAAATGAGAACACAAGATATATGTTGTAAATATGTTAATAGCCATGACCACAACAGCAGAATGTAACTCACCGCAAGACCCAAAGTCGCATATATATATGAAGGTCACAAGAATACACTAAAAATGTCCTCAATATAAGAAACAGGACCGGCCGCCAAAAGACAGGGAAACCACCAAGAAAGCATCCCGACCATAGAGAGCATAAGGGAAAATGAACCCTAAGAATTAGGATGATAAAAGGCATAAGTAGCTATAATAATGTGGGTATTTGTATTGGTATCAAACCACAATTCAAGCAAAACATCATGTTACCTACGAGTTTGGCGAGTATGATGTATATAGTGCCAAAGTAGTTGTTGGGGAGCAGAATTTATCAAACCCAGTCAATAGCGAATCTGGCAAATAGTTCCATTTAGGAACAAATCAGCACCAGCTATAAGATTTACAGCATGGATGGAAACACTTCACATGCTGAAAAATAAATAAGGAAATAAAAAATAGAATGGTATTAGAAAATGATCATAAAGATCAAGAAGTCAATAGAGATACACTGATTAATCGTTGCAAAAATGCATAACCAGCAGACAGCTAAGTGGAGAGAGGCTTACCCAATGTGAGGTTAAAATATTCAACACCAGGATGGTGAAGTGGCAGCTTCTCCCTCGGACAGGAGTGGGTCCTGACAGTGGAAGCGGTGAAAAGACCGCGTTCTTATACTCACCTGTCCCGGCGGCGTCTGACGTCATCGCCGGGAAGCGGACGTATAATAACACACTAGTGCGCATGTCCGGCAGCCCCAATGGGAAGGCAGCGTCTGAGACGTGAGCGGCGTGCCTCGCGTGTGTAAATACACTAGCGGAGCCGCGTTGTCTGAGACAAGCGCCGCCATCTTGGATTGGGGAAACTGTACCAGATGACAAAGGCAGTAGCCAGAGTGGTAATCAATCTGTCCTGGATGACATATATGTGCCGGAATAAGATGTGCACAGTGCGTGGGGCGCTCAAACTAACCAGGTGATTGGCATTTCACCTGTTCTGAAGAGAGAGCACCCCAGGCGTCCGTATGGTCGGGAAAGTCAGATGGTCCCACCACCTCAGCGTACGGCCCTGAAAAAATTGCTTCCATGTTGGAAATAGAAACAGTCCAAAAAATTACTTATAAGAAAATTTAATTCACAGTATAGAAAATACACTGAAATGGTGAAATAAAATACAAAAATAAATATTGGAAAATGCGTTGTATTCAATAGTGACCTTTTGTGAAAAAAGTTTGTTAATTAATATAAAAATAAATATAAAAAGATGAGTTACAATGAACCATCAATCAAACAATCAATGATGCTGCGACTGATATGGGTCTATGGGTGAAAAAAAATCTGTCAAGTCAGGCCATGGCTATAAATTTGATATACAAAATGCACAGAAAAAGACATGGGGTTCAAATACATCAAATGAAGTACAACAAAATATGTACATATTGAACGAAAAGAAAAAAAGGAAAAATGGAAAACTACATTTAAAGAAAGGGTTTGAAACTGAAAGCGTCATTCAAACCTGGAAACTTCAGAGCTGAAAGATTATGGATCCATTTGGCCTCCCTTTGGAGGAGGATCTTGTCATAATCCCCGCCTCTCTCACCGGGGGGGGGATTTGTTCCAAAGCAAAAAAATGCATTTTGGATGCATCAAATGAGTGATAAAGGCCTATGTGGCGACTAATAGGAGTCTCCATCTTTTTCTTATTGATGAGGGCAACGTGATCACGAATCCTATGGAAAAAGGGTCTCTTGGTTTTCCCTACGTAAAAGGCATTGCATTCGCATTGCATAATGTATACAATGCCTACTGATTGACATGTCACAGAAAAGCGAGGTCTGTAGGTACGCCCATTCGGAAGAACCACAAATTGTGAGGAATGGACGTACCTACAGAAGCTGCATCTGTGACATGGTTTGGTGCCACTAGGGCCCTGAGAAGGTAAGGATCGAGATGTATAGTGGCTGTGTACCAGACCATCACGCAACGAACGAGCCCTTTTATATGTGATTTCAGGGTATGGTTTGATGTGTTTACATACCGAGTCATCACTCGTCAGGAGATACCAATATTTGTTCAATATGGATCTGATTTGTCCATGTTGACCCGTAAATTTGGTAATTAACCGGACCCCCGGATTCGGTTTGATGGTTTTAGGATCGTGTAAGAGAGATTTTCTCTCATGTTGTTTGGCACGTATATATGCCCTCTTTAGGCACTTGTTGCTATAGCCCCGTTCCTGAAAGCGGGTCCTGAGCAACTTCACTTGAGCCTCAAACTCGTTGTTGTTGCTGCAATTGTGACGAGCTCTCAAGTATTGCCCGTATGGTATACTTGTAATCAAAGATTTAGGGTGAGAGCTCTCCGCATGCAGCAACGAGTTGCAGGCAGAAGGCTTCCGAAAGAGGGAAGTACCAATGGTGCCATCTTCCTGGATAAAGATGTTAATGTCCAGGAAGTTCAATTTCACTTGGTCCATCTCGAAAGTGAACTTGAGGTTGAACGTGTTCACTTCAAGTTTTCCCAAAAAGAATAGGAGATCATCTTTGGAGCCGGTCCAGATGAAAAAAATATCATCAATGAACCTTCTCCAAACCGGGATGTGTTCAAAAGAAGGCTGAAGAGCATCGCTGAAAAAGATCTCCCATTCCCACCCCCCAGATACAAGTTGGCATAGGAGGGGGCACATTTGGTCCCCATAGCCACCCCCTGTATCTGGAGGTAGTGGGATCCACCAAACAAAAAAATATTGTTGGAGAGAATGAACTCCAAAAGATCCAAGACAAAGCGATTATAGGCTTTGGGGACATCATGACCCTCCGAGATGAAACCCTCAACAACTCGCACCCCTGATTGATGGGGTATAGAGTTGTATAAGGCCTCAACATCCAAGGCCACCAACCAGGAACCCTTCGGTAGATGTACCCCATCAAGGGCCCGCAAAAGGTCCGTGGTGTCCTGTAGATAAGAGGCTAAACCCTCAACATGTGGTCTAAGGAAATCATCCACCAACTGGCTGGCTGTTTCAGTTAGCGAACCATTTCCAGAGACAATGGGTCGTCCAGGGGGAGTTAATAGTTTTTAATGGACTTTGGGCAAGGCATATAATGTGGGCAGGCTGAACATACCAGTCAATCAACTTGGGTACAAGCAGCATGCCGGGTTTTACGCACAATTATCCCTAGCAGCACTATAGCCACTAGCAATAATCACTGTCTTCTCCCTTCGGGGATGGCTTCCTCCGCCGGGAGAAGACAATGACCGGCATGATGGATTCCACCATCAACACTGTTTGTGTTGATAAGGGAATAAAGCTATTTTTTTTTCTGTAACCCGTGGTTGCAGGAAAGAAATTCACTATGTGTATGGCCGGCCTTATACATGACTTCAGTTAGTTAATATACTTTCTTATACCTTCTCTAGGTGTATGTAGTATTCTATACCCTAAAATATATCTTCCAACCCTTCCATACAACTCTGTATCAGGTACTAGACTGAGTTGGCAGAAACAGAATAGAATGTCAGTGTCAAGGGATGAGCTTCAAGTTCGAGTCGAACTCATGTTCGACTCGAACATTGCCTGTTCGCCAAACAGCGAACAATTTGGGGTGTTCGTGGCAAATTCGAAAAGCAGCGGAACACCCTGTAAAAGTCTATGGGAGAAATATAAAGTGCTAATTTTAAAGGCTTATATGCAAGTTATTGTCATAAAAAGTGTTTGGGGACCTGGGTCCTGCTCCAGGGGACATGTATCAATGCAAAAAAAGTTTTAAAAACTGACGTTTTTTCGGGAGCAGTGATTTTAATAATGCTTAAAGTGAAACAATAAAAGTGAAATATTCCTTTAAATTTCATACCTAGGGGGTGTGTATAGTATGCTTGTAAAGTAGCGCGTGTTTCCCATGCTTAGAACTGTCCCTGCACAAAATGTAATTTCTGAAGGAAAAAAGTAATTTAAAAGTACTCGCGGCTGTAATAAATTGTCGGCTCCTGGCAATACATAGAAAAGTCATTGAAAGTCATTGATAAAAAAAAAATATGCATGGGGGTCCCCCCAAATTCAATTACCAGGCCCTTCAGGTCTGGTATGGATATTAAGGGGAACCTTGCTTCAAATAAAAAAAAAATGACATGGGGTTCCCCCCAAATATCCATTCCAGACCCTTCCGGTCTGGTATGGATTTTAAGGGGAACTCCGCGCCAAATAAAAAAAAATGGCGTGGAGTTCCCCCCAAAAATCCATACCAGACCCTTTATCCGAGCACGCAACCTGGCAGGCCACAGGAAAAGAGGGGGGGACGAGAGTGCGCCCCCTTCCTGAACCGTACCAGGCCACATGCCCTCAACATGGGGAGGATGCTTTGGGGGTCTGTGACCCCTCAAAGCACCATGTCCCCATGTTGATGGGGACAAGGGCCTCATCCCCACAACCCTTGCCCGGTGGTTGTGGGGGTCTGCGGGCAGGGGGCTAATCGGAATCTGGAAGACCCCTTTAACAAAGGGGATCCCCAGATCCTGCCCCCCCTATGTGCATTGGTAAGGGGTACATTGTACCCCTACCATTTTACAAAGAAAGTGTAAAAAATTGTAAAAAAACACACAGACACCGTTGGGATAAGTCCTTCATTATAAATAAAAAAATAATAATTCCACTCTCAGTCTCCACTCCAACGCTGTCGGTATCCTGCGATGGATGGTCTCTTCTCCAGGTACAGGCTCCAGGCTCCAGAGATGAGATGCCCAGCACAGCAAGGAACAGCATCCTGTCTCCACCGGAGACACCCCGGGAATAACGTTGCGGCAGCCTGACAGGTCTCGTATGTGACCCCGTCCCCCTCTGACACAAGGGGAAACCCGGGCTTTCCCAGTGACGTGTGGGTGACCCCGCCCCCCTCTGATGTAAAGCAGGTTTCCCGTTGCATCAGAGGGGGGCGGGGTCACCCGCACATCACTGGGTAAGCCTGGGTTTCCCCTTGCGTCAGAGGGGGACGGGGTCATGTGACATGTGGCCCCGTCCACAGCTACATACGAGACCTGACAGGCTGCCGCGACGATATTCCCGGAGTGTCTCCGGTGGAGACAGGATGCTGTTCATCGCTGCGCTGGACATCTCATCACTGGAGCCTGGACCTGGAGAGGAGATTATCCATCGCAGGATACCGACAGCATTGGAGTGGAGACCGAGAGTGGATTAACACCGCTGGAATCTTTTTTTTATTTTTATTTTTCATAAAGGACTTATCCCAAAGGTGTCTGTGTGTTTTTTTACAATTTTTTACACTTTCTTTGTGAAATGGTAGGGGATGAGGCCACAGACCCCCAAAGCATCCTCCCCATGTTGAGGGCATGTGGCCTGGTACGGTTCAGGAGGGGGGGAGTGCTCTCTCGTCCCCCCCTCTTTTCCTGCGGCCTGCCAGGTTGTGTGCTCAGATAAAGGGTCTGGTATGGATTTTGGGGGGAACTCCACGCCATTTTTTTTTATTTTGAGCGGAGTTCCCCTTAAAATCCATACCAGACCTGAAGGGTCTGGTATGGATATTTGGGGGAACCCCACATAATTTTTTTTCAAATTGGACGCAGGTTTCCCCTTAATATCCATACCAGACCTGAAGTAATTGAATTTGGGGGACCCCACGCATTTATTTTTTTATCAATGACTTTCAATGACTTTTCTCTGTATTGCCGGGAGCCGACAATTCATTACAGCCGCGAGTACTTTTAAATTACTTTTTTTCCTTCAGAAATGACACTTTGTGCAGGGACAGTTCTAAGCACGGTAAACAAGCGCTACTTTACAGGCATACTATACACACCAGGGGAAAGAAATGGAGTGAAGGGGTCCAATCTTCTTGAAATTAATTTGTGACTTCAAACTGAAACACCACAGAAGAAGTGCCAATAAGACAGAAAGGGATCCACCACCTTATCTCTCACAGGCTGCTTACCAGAAGTCCTGATCCCTGAAAGAGATCAGTCAGAGCAGATGGCTGATTGCCCCCGCCAGGGTCTCTAATTGGCTCTCTCTGTGCTTTTTATTCCACTGGGTTTAAGTCTGTAGTCCCCCGATACCTCCGCAGATCACATTTAGGGTGAAAAAGAAAGCCCCATAGCGTAATCCAGTAATTAAAAAAATTATTTGAAATAAAGTAATGCACTTACAGCATGTGAAGCAATAAACAGCAGTGGTTGTGTATAGGGCCGGCCGGCTCTCACTACCTGTTGCTTCCGGGATTCGTATTGTGGTGACATCAGCACGCCGCTCCTCAGAGGAAATTCCTGCAAATTAAGGGAATCCTTTGGGGGCCACCCAGGTCACTAGAACTAGTTCCAGTGTTCCCATTGGAAGATTTCCCCTCCATTAAGTTTCTGGGGGCAACCCAAAATGTGTGTTCTTCTTTTACTTTCACTGATAATGGTAAACTGAACAAATAAAGAGATTCAATCTCCATAACAGGGACACAGGCAGGTGTTCTAATCCACTCTGCCCAAAAAAAGTTTTGCCTTTAGTTATACTTTAACCACTTGCCGACCGCTCACGGCATATATACGTCGGCAGAATGGCTCGTACAGGCACAATCACGTACCTGTACGTGGCCCTTTAACTGCCGACGTCGGGGTCACGCACGCTTGCGACCCCCCTGCCTTCCCCATGATCCCCGCGATCGTCTCACGGAGGCTCGGAGCGGGGAGATGTGTGTGTAAACACAGCATCTCCCCGCTCCTCTACTGACACTGTCAGCGATCTCCGCTCTGTGTAATCAGAGCGGAGATTGGTGACGTGTCAGTCGTAGCCACGCCCCCCCCTCAGTTAGTAACACGCCCCTAGGCACACTTAACCCCTTCAGCGCCCCTAGTGGTTAACCCCTTCACTGCCAGTGTAATTTTCACAGTAACCAGTGCATTTTTATTGCACTGATCGCTGTGAAAATGACAATGGTCCCAAAAATGTGTCAAAAGTGTCCGATGTGTCCGCCATAATGTCGCAGTCATGAAAAAAATCGCTGATCGCCGCCATTACTAGTAAAAAAAATTTTTTTATAAAAATGCTTTAAAACTATACCCTATTTTGTAAACGCTATAATTTTTGCGCAAACCAATCAATAAACGCCGATTGCGATTTTTTTTACCAAAACTATGTAGAAGAATACATATCGGCCTAAACTGAGGAAAAAATATGTTTTTTTTATATATTTTTTGGGGATATTTATTATAGTAAAAAATATGTCATTTTTTTCAAAATGTTTGCTCTATTTTTGTTTATAGCGCAAAAAATAAAAACCACAGAGGTGATCAAATACCACCAAAAGAAAGCTCTATTTGTGGGAAAAAAGGACACCAATTTTGTTTGGGAGCCACGTTGCACGACCGCGCAATTGTCAGTTAAAGCGACGCAGTGCCGAATCGCAAAAAGGGGCCTGGTCGTATTGGTCCGGGGCTTAAGTGGTAATATGTTTTAATTGTTTGCACTTTTTTTCCAAGTGGATGCATTATTTCTGTTTGAAAATGTACCCCTTCCATATACAGGAAAAACATATTGAAGGGATTATTATTCCAGTATATCTAAAAGTAGTTAATCACATTCATCTGGACTTGTTCAAGTCACTTCTTCAGTTTTAGTGAGTATCAGGAAAATATCTCAGCATTTGTATCTAAACAGGTAGCACCATCACCTTGATCTTATTACCATGGAAAGGCAGGACAGGAAATGATGTGTGAAAATCATGCAACCAACCTGTTCTATTACATATTCTTGGTGTCAGGAAGCTTTCACAAGTTTTAATACTTTGATTTACATGGTTAAAGGTGTGAATTGTCAAAACAATGCACATTATGGGCTTTACATGTGAAAGACAGATGGTGTTGTTGACCCCGCCCCTGTTCAAGGATGGTTGCTTAATTTTGACGTGAATGGGCTCTTTCACACAGCAAACCGCAAACAATCCCTTGAAAAGTACAAAGTAACTTGGTATATGTAGTGCAGTGCAGTGAGGAAGGCAGAGAACTGTATATTGGAAAGACAAGGCAACCTCTCAATAACCAAATGGCCCACCATAGAAGGGCAAATACTACAGGCCAAGACTCAACCATTTTCCTACACCTTGAAGGAAAAGAAACACTCTTTTGTGGACAGTTAGGAGCACATTTTGGACAAAAACTGTAGCTGCTGACTTTTAATAAACAGATACTCACTTGTCCCGGGATCCTCACCTGAGACCTTTTCTCTACCCATCTTTGGTCCCCAGGGCTGGTATTTATTTTAACTTTGGGCACCAGCTGTGACAGCGTGTGACTTTAAATCCGGTGCCCACTGTGCATTGTGAATGGTCCTTCTTCTGGGATCTGTGACGTGTCCCAGAAGACTGCAGGGAGGGGGCAGGAGAACTTTGACTCAAATTGCTTAGGCGATCCTAGCAGAAATAGGAGTGGGTACCTGTCAAAACCAGGTACCCCCCCCAAAAAAAAGAGGAGTGGGAGAGGAGGCCCTAAATCAGAACTTCCGCTTTAAAATATTTTCATTTCAAAACACAAGTTAGACTTTTTACATAAAATGATTTAGTGCCTTATGTTTTGTTTTCTATATCTGCTTGTAGTTCATCTTTGAGGAACTCCTATAAAAAAGGGGATAGATAGGAATTATAGCAAGCAAATTGCATTATAAAAGTCCCAAAGAGAAGTGTACTTGTGTAAGTTTATACCAATAATTAACAGAAAGTCAGTTGTAGTTAGACATAGCCTTTAAGAGTAAATGTGAGGTAGTCAAAGTATATTTGCATCAGTGAGTAATTTTAAATGGATTTAATAAGATTACTGTATATCCTGTTTTAAATACTACTCACACAAATCGAGTTGAATAGAAAGAAAGTGTTAAAAATATAGATTATGGTTTAGAACTTAATTTAAGACCTAGTGAAATCCTGATTTACAGGAGAGCTTGCCAGTGAGCTGTGAACAGTCTAGATGAACTCTGATTGAACAATGCAGATCATAATCTGCTTAGGAGTCTACAGCAGGCACATGAGGACTGAAACAAGCACCCAACTAATTCAAGACTTTCATTAAGATAGACACATGTGGAGGGAGGGATTTTCTATGACACCTGGATATTACATTCCGTAATGGAGGCAGCCAACTGGTAAATGGAGCTTTTAAACACTTTCTGTGTTCCATTAATGTGTTTGATGTTGATTAATTCTGGCAGGGATGGGAAAAATCAGTGTAAGTGGTCAGCAAAATTTCTTTCTATTTCTACCCAATTTTTAAGTGCTTCCAATATGAAAAATCCCACAATGCCTGTCTCCAGATAACATAGTAACTTATTTCCAAAGTTTTATATAACTAAAATACGTTTTGTTGTTTTAAATAGGAATTTCAAAATCAGTTTTACAAAATAAAATTTGCTAAATCTTCCATATGAATATGCTACAGGCAGGAAAACCGAATAACTGTCACACACGAGTGGATTCCTTTATATGTTGGTTTTCAGCCAGAATTAGCAGTTGTTAATAGTGGTCTTCAGTGTTAATAGATAAAGACATAGTTGGTATTAGAAACTGATGATGACATCATTAACATGATTTGATTACTGCACCGTTCTTTGAGCACAATGCTTTCCAAAAGCATATATAAAACCAGGAGTACAACACATGCATTGCAAGATAATTTGCTGAAATAATTACTGAAGATGTTTACACCTTTCTAGCTATTTAAGACTATTGGCTACACGTTCTATCTTTATTTGCTTAGAAATCAAAGAGGATGGTGTTTATATCTGTAGCGGACCCCCAAAATTGGGGTCACTATGCCTTAAATTTAAGGGCAGCCTGAGCAATAGTTTGGCTCGGGTTATTCTGATTCTATAGATTGGACTCTGCTCTGCTGTGGTGTTGCCTGGGTGTATAGTTCCCCTTGGCCTGCATGTGGCGCTGTCGCTCAGGTCTCGGGTTGAACCACAGGTGACATTATAGCGTGATTGGGTGTCCTCTCTCGGCAGCCATACAGTGGGCATGGTTTACTTGTTGTGCATGCTGGGAGAGGGTACATAAGGGGCAGACGCCATGATTTGGGGAGATTGGCCGGGGGATTCCAAGGGGTAACCCCTGGTGGCGAGAGTCGCCCCCATTGACCTGCTGGCCAGGGGTGCGTGAACTGGTCGAGAAGTCTCGGGCACCTTTAGCCCAAGGCTATAGTATTCCAGGTAGGCCCAGTACTTTCAACTGGGTCTACAGCTCAACCACTGGAGTCCCAGGGAACCCGAGGGAGGGTGGCCCGCTCTGAAAGAGAGGAAACCAGGGGAGGACCTGTCCGGAGGATCGGTGAAGGAAGTCACTGTCTCAGGAGAGGCCTGGTTACCTATAAGAGGGAAGGATTCCGTGAGTTGCACAGTAGCGCCTGTGATGTGCCCCATTGGCACCTATGGTCTCTAAAGGTTGCAGGCGTTAAAGAGTTCTAGATTCAGGAAATAAAGGATTCTGTGGCAGAGGATCTCCTGAACTTGTCTTTGAAGGGGACTAAATCTGAAGTAATTGTTTGTGCTCCACTCCGGCTGCTAGAACTGTGAGAGGGATCTATCCGGGTGAGCAATACCCCCTCAGGCTTGAGTGGAGAATAGGGTAAGTGGGTGCCGCGTGCCTGAACCTGTCTCCCTACCCAACTCTATCTCTGTTTCAACCTTTTCCCAATCTGTTTCAAGCAAGGAAAAATAAACTCATCTGTTGGAGTTTAAACACAGTCTAGACATTGGCCTTCTTTTGGGAGAAAGAATAGACTTTTCCCTATACTCTAGGGACGAGAACCAATGGAGGGAGGTAACTCTGCAAGTGAAGGTAAGCAGGAAAAAGGGTCTGTGCGCTACATATCTAAACTGACTCTAAACTTCTAAACAAAGTAATTTATTAAAAGCATTTATATTACGCTAACAATTCACACAGCTCTGTACACTCACATTAGTCTCTGCCCTCAAGGAGCTTACAATCTAAGATCCCTATCTCACATATCTGAACATTAATCTACCATTCATTGTATACATGTACGGCATCAGAAATTCCCTGTTCAAGTCCATGGGACCTTTGTGCTCAGGGGTGGCCAGCCTTTTTTTTCCAGCTACGATGAAGACAATACAAGTACCGGTAATCACTTGTGGGATGGAGGTGCGGGACCAATGTAAACAACAAAAAACTACATGGAAAATTTCCTTGTAAGTAAAAGTAAAGAAAAAATACCTCTAATAATTTAAAAGTTTCTGATGTGCTAAGAGAACCAGATTTAGATCCCACAGAGTAACAAGGAAGCAGATGGGGGTAACATGTAAGTCAAAGAGTGAGAGGTCATTTGTCTCTGAAATAAAGTAGAAAAGGCAGAAACCTGGCCCTTGATAGGGCTGAGGGCCATGCATCACGGTAGACCCAGCTGCAGGAAAGAGAGGATACATCTCACAGAGAAGCTTCTGTGGTGAAAGCCTCTAGACTCATACCAAGTGAAGGAAGCCTCCTATGTCCTTAGTTAAACCTTGTGAGAAGTAGATTTTCTAGCCTTGAGCATTGAAGGAATCACAGACTTTGAAATGCCCCTGTCCCTTCAACAGCCATGCCAATAAAACCAGTAACTGTGAAGCAAGATGGCAAATCAGCACCTGAGACAGTGGAAAGTCTGACAGGACCCGCAGTGCATCTGCCAGAAGTCTTACCAAGTCAGCATGCCACATCCACCTGGGTCAATTCAGAACAGCAAATATCATTAAAAATGCCTACCATCTAATTTCCGCAGACCAGACAAGGAAACATTTCAGGGTAGGCATAGATCAGGATGTACTAATGCAACAGAGCTACCAAATCATCCACTTCTTACATCAGGGGATTCCTTTACTTTGTAAGATATAGGTTATTTGTATGAATAGAAGTATCTGAATGTACATGAACAAACAGATAGCAAGCTGGTAACAGTTGGACCTGCATTTACACATTAAAAGGAAATTCTTCAGAACTGATTGAATAGAATTGACAGACTCTTCCTGTGCTAACTCTATTTAAAAGGCAAATGCAAACTGTAGATTCACAACACCCAAGCCTTATCTTAATAGTTCAAATGAGTAACTGTTAATTGTTTGCTGTCATAGGAAACACTAACGCTCTCAACACTAAAGCTGCCATTGATTGTCATTATCAATAACTGCAGGTCCAGGTCTACATTCACACCAGCCAATTGATTTTGGAATGAATGGACTTCAGCAAATAAAAACCATATACGCTGTTAGAAATGTTTTTGTTCAAGACTTTTTTTCCATCCTACGCCTACAAATTTTTTCACCACTGAGGTTCTAATGATTAGAAAGACAATCAAACTTTCTTAGAACATTATTTTATTAAGAATCGTCATTCCAAATTCTACCCATCTATTGCCAGCTTTAGACATTTCAAAGTAAAATCTGAGTATTGGTTAGTAAGAAGATCAAAAGATCAACCAATTGGTTTCCTCCACATCTTAGTATGTGAGGTAAAATTGGTATATCAAGAAAAGATGAAACTGCTGAGAGAATGGTTAAGAAGAATGACCTGGGGTGTAGAGTATACATAGTTGCATGCCCATACCTAAAAGATACACACGTGCATACATTATATAGATTGGACATACATGTATGATGTCCAGTATCTCACGAAAGTGAGTACACCCCTCACATTTTTGTAAATATTTTATTATTTATTCTCATGTGACAACACTGAAGAAATGACACTTTGCTACAATGTAAAGTAGTGAGTGTACAGCTTGTATAACAGTGTACATTTGCTGTCCCCTCAAAATACAGTAAAACCTTGGTTTGAGAGTAACTTGGTTTGAGAGCCTTTTGCAAGACAAGCAAAATGTTTTAATAAATTTTGCATTGATATACAAGCAATGTCTTGATATAAGAGTAGCGTCATGTCACAACTGAGTATAAAAAAGAAGAGAGGAGCCTCTAAGTGTAGCAATATGGTTACATTTAATGAAGGTGCAACATTTAGCAACTTATTGATACACTTGTATCACTTGTATGAGGTGCCTCTCTTCTCTTTTATACCCTGTAAAAAAAAATGCTTTAACCACTTCCCGCCCAGTCAATAGCGAATTGACGTCCGGGAAGTGGTTGCAATATCGATACTGGACGTCATAAGACGTCCTGCAGGATATTGCCTTGCGCGCGCCCGCGGGGGCGCGCAGCGCGGTGATCGGGGACGGCATGTGTCCCTTGGATACAGCGCTTCCCCGATCACGGTAAACAGCCAATTTCATTGGCTGTTTACCATGTGATCGGCTGTGTCAAAGTCACAGCCGATCACCTGTCAAAACAAACTCGGCGGCGCGCTCCGTGCACGCCGCCACAGGCTTGCAGAGCGGGGATCGGGGAAGGCGAGTGTCCCTTGGACACAGCGCATCCCCGATCAGAGTAAACAGCCAATGAATTGGCTGTTTACCACGTGACCGGCTGTGTCCAATCACAGTCGGTCACAAATGTAAACAAACTCCACAGGAGTTACTACCTGATCCTTGCTCTCTCCTCACACACCGATCTGTGAGGAGAGAGAAGAGATCAGTAAGTTAGCTCAGTGTAGTTTGTCTACATAAGTTTACAGTGCACAACACGCCCCCCCCATAAAGAGGACCTGTCACACAGCCCAGCACATCAATCAGCCCAGCCAATCAGCCCATCTGTCAATCAGCCCATCTGTCAATCAATCAGCCCATCTGTCAATCAATCAGCCCATCTGTCAATCAATCAGCCCATCTGTCAATCAATAACCCCACCTGTCAATCAATCACCCCATCTGTCAATCAATCAACCCATCTGTCAATCAATCAATCAGCCCATCTGTCAATCAATCAGCCCATCTGTCAATCATCTGTCACAGGCCCACCTCCATCGGTACCGCCATTGGCACCGCCACACAGGCTACCAGTACCGCCATCGGTACAAGTACCACCACCAGTACCGCCACCAGGCCCAGCATCTATACTGCCACACAGGCCCGCTACCTGTATCACCACTAGTGCCGCCATCGGTACCACCACCAGTACCACCACCCGTACCACCGTCGGTAGTGCCACCACCACCTGTACCACCACCTGTACCGCCATCGGTACCATCACCACCCGTACCGCCATCGGTACCACCACCACATGTACCGCCATCGGTACCACCACCACCCATACCGCCATCGCTACCACCACCACCCGTACCGCCACCTGTACCGCCATCGGTACCGACGCCACCACCACCACCCGTACCGCCATCGGTACCACCACCACCTGTACCGCCATTGGTACCACCACCACCCATACCGCCATCGGTACCACCACACAGGCCCACCACTAATACCTCCATCGGTACTACCACACAGACCGCCACCACTACCACCAGCAGTACCATTACACAGGCCCACCAATAAGCACTGCCATAATGTCCCAAAGGGTTTACACACCTGAGGAGGCATATGCCATTCTTGCCATGTCGGATGATGAGAGCAGCGGGGAGCTCCCATTATCTGATTCTGGTTCGGAATACGAGCCAGTGGAGGATAGTGGCTCAGAGTCCGAGTCCCCGGAGGAAACCGTCCCTCCCAAAAGAATGCGATCGGCACCAAGATCAGCACCAAGATCAGCACCAAGATCAGGAGAACTGCCCACCACCAGCAGCGCCATACCCCAGGAAGAGGAGCCCAGTACAAGCAATGGAAATGCACGCCCAACCCGAAGAATCCAGCCCCAATCCTACCTTCCCGATGCCCTGGCAAACCCCTTATGGTTGCCTGCCAACTCAGGATCCGCTATCATCCCCCTTTCACCGCACAGCCAGGTGTGCAGCCCGACACTACAAATTTTTCTAAATTTGATTATTTTTGTTTATTTTTCCCACAAGATTTGCTGCAGAATATAGTGGATCAAACGAATCTGTATGCATCCCAATTTATTGCTGCCAACCCCGATTCTTCCTACGCCCGCATGTTCCAGTGGCGGCATCTAACATTGGAGGAATTTTAATTATTTTTGGGCCTTATGTTCAATATGGGGCTTACAAAAAAGAACGAAGTCCATTCATATTGGTCCAAACGCCCCATCCAACACATGCCCATATATTCCGCTGTCATGTCCAGGAAAAGATACGACATGATTATGCGCTTTCTCCACTTCAATGACAATTCACAGTGCCCTCCCCGAGATCATCCCAACTACGACAAATTGTACAAGATACGCCCCCTAATCAATGCCTTTTCCCAGCGATTTGAAGAAGTTTTCATCCCAGACCAAAAAATTTGTGTGGACGAGTCCCTCGTACATTTCACCGGCCGACTGCAGTTCAAGCAGTACATACCAAGCAAGAGAGCCAGGTATGGGTTAAAATTAAATAAATTATGTGATCGAGCCACTGGATACGTCTGCAAATTCAGGATCTACGAAGGCAAAGACTCCCAGCTCCAGCCCCGTGATTGCCCCACATATATTGGAACCAGTGGGAAAATTGTCTGGGAGTTGGCATACCCCCTGTTCGGAAAAGGTTACCATTTATATGTTGATAATTATTATACCAGCCTGCCCCTTTTTCGCCACCTTTAAAGTAAACAAACCCCGGCCTGCGGTACCTTCAAAAAAAAACGGAAGGGATTCCCACAAAATTTATTGACAAAAAAATTGCGACCTGGAGAATCGGCATCCATGAGGAACGAGGAGGTGTTGGCCATGAAGTGGAGGGACAAGAAAGATGTCCACATCCTCTCTACGATCCACAATGACACCATGGTGGAGATCCCAAGAAGACGCGGCTCCATTGTAAAGCCTGAATGTGTCCACGACTACAATTTGTACATGGGGGGGTGGATTTAAACGACCAGATGCTACAGCCCTACTTATCAACCAGAAAGTCCCATTATTGGCACAAAAAAGTTGCGTTTCACCTGTTTCACATGGCCCTTTTTAATTCGTTTGTCTGCTACCAAAAAGCAACTCAAAATCACCGACTCCACTACCTCCAACATATCGAAGATATCATCGATGCCCTCATTTACCAACAAGATCCCGCCCCAGGAAGCATTCGCTCTGATAGTGTGAGTCGGCTTCACGAGCGACACTATCCCTTTAGCATCCCCCCCACAGAATCTGGAAGAAGACGCCAAAAGAAATGCCGTGTATGCAGCAGAGGAGGAGTAAGAAGAGACACCAGCTATTATTGTCCCAATTGTCCCTCCCAACCTGGCCTGTGCATCAGAAATTGCTTCAAAAATTATCATACATCCATTAGTTCCCCTTATTATTACCAGACTGCCACTTCCCTATTTGCCTGCTACCATGTTACTAACTACCTTCCATGTTAATTAACTGATCCCTGGCCTGTTTACCGACGATGCCTCTGCCTGCCGATTTAAACCACGTTTCTGACTTCCACGTGTACCGACCTTGGCCTGTTAATCGACCATGTTTTTGCCTGCCACTTGGACTGATCTTTTGGCCATCTACTTTTAGTACACAGGGGTCTCACATATGTGAGGGGCTTCAGAATAGCGTTCTGAGTAGAGAAAACCAGTTTTTCGTTTTCTGTGCTCCAAGAACAGGGTCTGGTTGCCCGGAGGCTTCAAAGCGATTTGGGTGGGAGAAGCCTCTACCCCTGTCCCCCTGGCCCTAAGCTTGATGGTCCTTCCTGCTGCCTGGACCAATAATTTGGCTGTGCTGACCATATTACTGCCTGTAATGACCCATGACATTATGGACCATGTTTCTTCCTGCTGCTTGGACCAATACTTTGGCTGTGTTGACCATATATCTGCCTGTTGCCTCTACTGACTTTGGACAGCATTTCTGCCGGGACACCTCTGCCTGCTACCTGGACCTGTGCTTTGGCTGTGCTCTGGCTGTGCTGTCAGTATCTCTGCCTGTGCGAACTATGGACAGTATTCCTGCCTGCTGCCTGGATGATTGCTTTTGCTGTCGCTGACCTCATCCCTGCCTGCTGCCTGGACCGATGCTCTCCTCTGTGGACCACTGCACTTCTAAAACCACAGGTAATCTTTTGTTATTTGGTATGTACCTGCTATGTGTTAGATATATGAAGGGCCTTCAAAAATGTGATCGGTAGTCAGAAAATGATATGTGCAATTAATGCTGCTAGAATGCCTGGAGGTGCTACTTGGATGTTGGGCCTCTGTATGTGGCCAGGCTGTGTAAAAGTCTCAAACATGTGGTATCGCCATACTCAGGAGGAGTAGCAGAATGCATTTTGGGGTGTAATTTTTGCTATGTACATATTATGTGTTAGAAATATCTTATAAATTGACAACTTTGTGTAAAAAAAATGCATTTTAATTTTTTCTCCACATTTTCCAAAACCTTCTGGAAAAAAATGAACCGTTCAAAAGACTCATAATGCCTCATAGATTATACGTTGGGGTGTGTGCTTTCCAAAATGGGGTCATTTTGTGGAAAATTCTATTGTCCTGGTGCTCCAGGGCCTTCAAAATTGTAATAGGTGGTTGAGAAAGGATATGTGCGATTTATGCTTGTAGAACGCCTGAAAGTGCTACTTCAATGTTGGGCCTCTGTATATGGCCAGGCTGTGTAAAAGTCTCACACATGTGGTATCGCTATACTCAGGAGGAGTAGCAGAATGCATTTTGGGGTGTTATTTTTGCTATGTATATGCTATGCGTTAGAAATATCTTATAAATGGACAACTTTGTGTAAAAAAAATGCATTTTCATTTTTTCTCCACATTTTCCAAAACCTTCTGGAAAAAAATGAACCGTTCAAAAGACTCATAATGCTTCATAGATTATACGTTGGGGTGTGTGCTTTCCAAAATGGGGTCATTTTGTGGAAAATTCTATTGTCCTGGTGCTCCAGGGCCTTCAAAATTGTAATAGGTGGTTGAGAAAGGATATGTGCGATTTATGCTTGTAGAACGCCTGAAAGTGCAACTTCAATGTTGGGCCTCTGTATTTGGCCAGGCTGTGTAAAAGTCTCACACATGTGGTATCGCTATACTCAGGAGGAGTAGCAGAATGCATTTTGGGGTGTCATTTTTGCTATGTATATGCTATGCGTTAGAAATATCTTATAAATGGACAACTTTGTGTAAAAAAAATGCATTTTCATTTTTTCTCCACATTTTCCAAAACCTTCTGGAAAAAAATGAACCGTTCAAAAGACTCATAATGCTTCATAGATTATACGTTGTGGTGTGTGCTTTCCAAAATGGGGTCATTTTGTGGAAAATTCCATTGTCCTGGTGCTCCAGGGCCTTCAAAATTGTAATAGGTGGTTGAGAAAGGATATGTGCGATTTATGCTTGTAGAACGCCTGAAAGTGCTACTTCAATGTTGGGCCTCTGTATATGGCCAGGCTGTGTAAAAGTCTCACACATGTGGTATCGCTATACTCAGGAGGAGTAGCAGAATGCATTTTGGGGTGTCATTTTTGCTATGTATATGCTATGCATTAGAAATATCTTATAAATGGACAACTTTGTGTAAAAAAAATGCATTTTCATTTTTTCTCCACATTTTCCAAAACCTTCTGGAAAAAAATGAACCGTTCAAAAGACTCATAATGCTTCATAGATTATACGTTGGGGTGTGTGCTTTCCAAAATGGGGTCATTTTGTGGAAAATTCCATTGTCCTGGTGCTCCAGGGCCTTCAAAAGTGTAATAGGTGGTTGAGAAAGGATATGTGCGATTTATGCTTGTAGAACGCCTGAAAGTGCTACTTCAATGTTGGGCCTCTGTATGTGGCCAGGCTGTGTAAAAGTCTCACACATGTGGTATCGCTACACTCAGGAGGAGTAGCAGAATGTATTTTGGGGTGTAGTTGCAATTATGCATATGCTGTGTGAGAGAAAAAAACTGTTAATATGACCAGTTTGTGTAAAAAAAAAAAAAAAAATGAAATTAAATTTTCCCAAGAATTGTGGGAAAAAAATACAACTTCAAAAAACTCACCATGCCTCTTAGTAAATACCTTGGACTGTCTACTTTCCAAAAAGGGGTAATTTTGGGGTATTTGTACTTTCCTCGCTTGTTAGTGTCTCAAGAAATGAGATATCCCTTCAGTACATCAGGCGTGATCAGATGTGATAAATTTTCAGTGATTGCCACCATAGTTTGTAGAATCTATAACTTTCACAAAGACCAAATAATATACACTAATTTGGGTTCATTTTACCAAAGATATGTAGCAGTATACATTTTGGCACAAATTTATGAAGAAAAATTACTTATTTGCAAAATTTTACAATAGAAACTAAAAAAAAGTGTTTTTTTTTTTAAAAAATTGCTGTTTTTTTGCTTATATCGCAAAAAATAAAAAACCCAGTGGCGATTAAATACCACCAAAAGAAAGCTCTATTTGTGAGAAGAAAATGATAAAAATTTTGTTTGGATACAGTGTAGCATGACTAAGTAATTGTCATTCAAAGTGTGAGAGTACTGAAAGCTGAAAATTGGTCTGGGTGGGAAGGTGCATAAGTGCATGGTATTGAAGTGGTTAATATACAAGTGCTTTGGATTACAAGCATGTGTCATCTGTTTTTGGGATCAAATTAACACTACACTTTCTGGAAATAAAAAAACTAAGTTGCCTGGAACTTGATTGAAGAGGTTGCATTTTACACCTGCATCATTTTCCCATTATTATTATATAACTGTTATACTATATTGGTAACAGATACAAACAAGTCCAGCTTGTAGTTGAACCTATAGGCAGGTGGTTCACATCTGGTGTTGCCTGCCTGTAGCACAGATCCTGAGATATCTCCAGGTGAAGTGACAACATGCTTGGATCCAAGTGCTTCCTGCTGAGGAAATCTGCCTGCTAATTGTCTTTTCCTTGAATGTACATGGCTGACAAGCCTGAAACCTGCAGTTTTGCCAAGTACAGGATCCTGGTATTGATGCAGAGAGACTTCTGGTTCCACTCTGAAGGATGATGCATTCCACTGTCTTGCCATTGTCTAATTTAATCTGAATTAGATGGCCATCCAACAGGTTGGTCCAACACTGAAGGGGCAACTAAGCCTCATGTTTATGGGAAGATGAGATTGCTCCAATGATCACATCCTCTGCAGTGATAGGTTGCTCAGAACTCCTTCCCAGTCTGACAAACTGGTGTCTATCATGAGAATCTTCCAAACGAGAGGAACAAGGAACTTCCCTGACTCTGGAACTAGATTCCTGAACCATCAAGCCGGAGATAGCCTGATCTTTGGTGCTAACTAAATTGGCCTGTTAAGAGACAGGTTTTTTTTTCCCCCACAAAATGTTGTGTTGTACATGTCCCCCTCGCTGGCGCCAGCATGTGCAGATGTGCCTGAAGGGTTCTGACTACCATTTGGGTCCTGGCAAAGCCCTTCAGTTCAGATAACCAAGATCGCTAGTAGGAGGTGAGGGTCAGTGACCAGAGAGCCAGATGCCTTCAGGCAATCAAGGTCATCGAAGGCAGACAGCAGGAATAGATAAAAGAGCCATGTAGTACTTTGCAAGCAGTAGCAGGGAGAATCTTCCTTGATGCTGTATGGCAAGAAAGAGTGGCAGAGAATATGCAGCACTCCAACTATCAAATGATGCCAGTGCTAACTTCTCTTCTGTAGCAGGAAATTGAGACTAATGGTATCCAGAGAACTACTAAGTGAGTCTTCAGAGACAGGGAAAGTGTAGAGGCAATGCCAGGGGCCCTGGACCTGGAAAGTCCTTCCCAGCTAACTTAACCAAACTGAGTCTAGAAAGCAAACCACACAGGACCCAGTGGTTACTTCCAGGCTAGCCACACAACATCTAGTCCTGAGGAGTCCAGATATGGTTCACCTGTGCTACAAAACTGCCCATTATAGAGGAAGCATCCATCAACAGCATAGAGAAGAGCCCCGAGGACCCTAAAAAATGCTAATAAGTTAGCCTTTACAATGGATGAGATGAAGAAAATATGTGATAAAAGGGGTTATCCTGAGGCGGTTTACATTTTTTTGGTTTGTCAGTGTTTCTATATTTTTTTTACACTTTTTTGGGGGGTCTGGATCAGGTCAGTGATAATTGTGGGAATCCAAGAGATTGTTGGTACTGGGAGATTGTGGGGAGAGGAGTTAAAGGAGCCTACATGCATGTGCCTCTGAGCATGGTGAGAAGATGGGCACAATAATGTGTGTGGTAATGTTGCTCTGTGCAAAAAATGTGAGGGCACTCTAAAAAAAAAAAATTCAGGCCAGGTTCATACTTGTCTTCTGTATTAACACACGCGAGCCGAGGGAGGAGTCTAGTAATGGTGCTGGAGGCTGCCTGAGCGTGCAGTGGGAATTTTGATCTCCCACCTCGTACGAGGATGATGCTGAGCACACTACCCGTCTGACCGGCTTCCGCCCCCTCCTTTCCCCCCGCCATCCAGGATTAACATTCAGAGATGGCCCAGTGTTGTGCCTGAGCCTGTGCCTATATAAGTGACCATCAGAAAGCGGTTGACAAACAGCGGGCAAACAGTGGTGAGAGTGAGAGTCTCCCCATCCCCCCTCTGCTAGTGAAAGAGAAGTGAGAAGGGCGCGAGGGGGTGAGCGGGACACGGGAGCCGCGTGGCCGTCCATCGTAATCGCACAGTGTTCTGCAGCGATCCGCAGTGCACATCCAGGACCCCAGTAGGGAGAAGTCCCCTCCGTGACCCGCAGCACTTAGTTGAGACAACGCTCAGTCCTGGAGATTGTGGCATACAAAAGGGAGTGTGTACCGGACCTGGAAGGAGCCACAGCCTTGAGCGGAATACCGAAAGAGGGACAACACATAGGAGAAACACACGGGAGCTCCTTTCCATAAACTCCTCTTGCCGTCACCTGCCTGCACTGACCTCTTCTCCTCCCCTCCTCCAAATGCGGTATGGGTGAGTACGGTAAAAGCAAAACTACTAAATGCATTGAAAAATTGGATTAATACTAGCCTGTAGCCTGTACCCTCCTGAAATGTGAGAACAGTTAAAAGCAAACGGATTAATATTGACTGTCTTGTGTTGCGCTGAACTGAACTGATCTGAAGTGGTTTACTGGCAGGAGGCATCAAAAATCCCTTGTTACTTGCTATTGACTTGCTATTGACTGTACTTATGGACTGTACCTGCCTATGCTGAGAGGAAGTTGTATCGGGGTGCTCAGTTGTACCCAGTTGTACCGTTTGCTGGAAAGGAACAACACAAAAGTGTCGAGACTAGGTCACTTTTACTGGCTTCCACCTTTCCGTACAGCTTCCATACAGCTTTGAAAAAGAACTGTGTGCTACTGAGTAATAAAAAAGTACAGAAAACTTGATATTACTATTGCTTTTTCCGCTTGCCTCTATATTTCTGTGCTGAACTAGAACTGTATACTAACAGGGAATGCTACAGGGAAATTCATAAAGTTATTTCTTACCTGCCCTACCCACCTAGGTTTTCCCTGTGCTTGGCTGGCCCGGAACAGAGGAATAGGATTAGTACAGCACAGCGTTCAGGACTGCCGTATTGATCTAAGAGGAAAGAGGCACAGCAGCAATTTCCTTTTCTTTTTTTTTTTTTTTGGTGGCCTAAGGAAAAGAGAGAGCAGTGGACTTGAAGGACAGGGGGAGGCAGGAGGAGCAGGGAGACCATCCAGTAGAAAAGATGATGAGGGGAAGGTCGGAAAGAGGGGGAGCAACCCCAAAATCACCCTGTCTAAGTCTCCCACCAATCCCGAGCCCGGGGCCAATGAACAAATATGTTACACATGGCGGAAACGGAGAGAAACAGGCAAATGAAAAACAACAAGGGCCCAAGGCTAGTAAAATGGAGAGTAAGGAGAAGAGAAAAAAGGGTCAGAATTAAAGTACAGAGACGGATACGGTATTAGATTCCAGAATAGATTTAGACCTGGATGATGGTCATGAACAGAGAAGAGCAGAGGAATCTCTAAATACAGAATCTCCTCCATCGAAAACGGAGATGCAACTAATGTTAGCGGCTCTGGAAAAATCGCTCAAAGCTGACATGACAATAATTCACAGAAACTTTGGCCACATGCTGGAACGAGTGGAGGAAGTGGAAACATCAGCAGATCGCAATCTGGTGAAAATAAAAAAAATTATAAGGTGAAATTCAAAGTTTAAAAAGAGACCAACAGGAACAGACATATAAAATTGAAGATCAAGAGAATAGGGACAGAAGAAAAAATTGAAGAATCCGTGGCGTACCCGAAGTCCCCCAAAACGAAGACCTAACAGAAATAATAAAGAAGATATTTAATCCAGTAATTGACAAAGAAATGACAAATCCAATTAAAATTGAGAGGGCACATAGATTAAGAAGGCCAAGAGAAGTATCGCAGGAGAAACCGAGAGACATTATTGTGCGATTTGAAAGTTGGAAGGAAAAGAACCAAATTTGGAGGAAATTAAGAGAAAAGTCGTCAATAAAACTGGATGAAAATAATATTCACATTTTTCAAGATCTCTCTCAGGAAACCTTAAAAGGAAGAAGAACTTTAAAACCACTCTTAGCGACTTTGCAGGAACATGGAGTACAATATAATTGGGGCTTCCCTGCATGCCTGATCAGTAGAAAAAACGGGATTTCCGCTAGACTGCGTTTTGTTGAAGAGACCACAGAATTCGGTGAAAAACTAGAGATCCCTATTCCAGAGAATGGCTTGACCAGGAGGCTAAGAGCAGAAGAAACTATAGAAGAAGGATAGAATAAATAACATAAGAAGGATGACCCTACAATTGGAGAAGGAGATGAGGAATGGAAAAGGCAGATGAGACGTTTAAATTCCCATGGAAAAGAAGACTGCTGCTGCTCTAGACCAAGAGGTCAAGGGGGGAGGGAGGGGGTGGGTAGGGAAATAGGACAGATCTGTAAATTTTCGTCTTCAAATGGAAATGTTGAATTAAGAAAAAGGGGGGTCCGCATACTGAATTATAAGAATTTGTCTGTTAAAGTAAGTAGGCTTAAAAAAATTAAAATCAATGACGGAGGTTAAAGTTATGACATATAATGTAAGAGGTCTGAATTCTCAGAAAAAAGACACATGGTACTAAGGGAATTGGAAAGGTATGTGGCAGAGATAGTTTTTTTTACAGGAAATGCATTTATCCCTTGATTCAAACATAAGACTGTACTCACGGGCAATCCCAACCTGGTACTATGGGGATTCCCCAAATAAAAGAGCAAAAGGAGTAGCTATTGGCATAGGGAAAATTTTAAGTTTTGTGTTGGAAGGTAGAAGTATAGACCCAGATGGCCGTTTTCTGTTCTGGAAAGGGACCCTACAGGGAATTAGGTTTACGTTGGCAAATATCTATTGCCCTAGTACGTCAAGTGCACCAAGGAGCGAGAGTAAACAATTGAAATTGATTAAAAAAAATGCACACCCATCAGTTGCTGGATATATGGCGAATACTGCATCCCAGCAAGAGAGACTTCACATTTCACTCATCGGTGCATGACACGTACACGAGACTGGATTATATCTTGGTAGACCATGCAATCTTAGAGTCCGTGGTAGACACCACAATTGAAATAACATCAATTTCGGACCATGCTCCGGTAGCAGTAAAAATTTGATTTAAGGACAGGGAAAATAGGAAAGGGACATGGAAGTTAAATGAAGATCTTATTGAGGATGAAGAAGTGGCTAAAAAATTAATAACCAAAATCAAACAATTTTTTTGTATAAATTATACACCAGACGTCACAAGGGCCACAATATGGGAAGCTCACAAGGTGTATATTAGAGGAAAAATAATTTCAATAGGAGCAGCAAAAAAAAAAGAAAGGGAAAAAAAAACTGAAATGGACAATAGGGGAACTACACAAACTGGAACATCAACACAAAACACAATTGGATAGGAAAACATACCAGAGAGTAGTGATAAAGAGAGAACAACTAAGGGAACTGTTGGAGGAAGAAACTAGAAAAGTATTTAGTACAGTAGCAAAGGAAAGATACAGATGGGGAAATAAGCCCGGAAGATATTTAGCGAAAATCTCAAAGGGAAAAAAAACTTTAAACTATATAGAAAAGATAAAAAATGAAAAAGGGGAACTGAATTACAAAACAATGCATATTGCAAAGATTTTCGAGAAATATTATAGTTCATTATACTCAATTAGAAATAAAGAAACACGAAAGGAGGAGCAATATAGGAAACTTAAAATACAACAATATCTAGCAGAAGTAAATCTCCCAAAAATAACACCAGAGGATATAGAACTCCTAGAGAGGCCCATATCAGAAGAAGAAATTAACAATGTTCTAAAAAAAGTACCAAGGGGGAAAAGCCCAGGCCCGGATGGTTTTACGATTAAAATATAAAAAATTTAAGAAACAACTGGTACCAGCTCTCTGCACCTATTTTAATAAAATAGGGGAAAGCGAGGAAATCAGAAGCGAATCTCTGTTAGCGGACATTACAATTATACCCAAATTAGGCAAAGATAAAACCATATGCTCTAGTTATCGTCCTATCGCGTTATTAAACGCTGATATAAAATTATATGCAAAAGTCTTAGCGGCAAGGCTAAAAAACTTGATGCCAGACGTAATGAATGTGGATCAGGTGGGCTTTGTTCCAGGAAGGGAGGGTAGGGACAATAGTATAAGAACAATGTTATTAATGCATAGGACACAGAAGAAAAAAACCCCAGTCTTGCTCATGTCAGTTGATGCTGAGAAAGCATTTGACAGAGTAGACTGCGGGTTTATGATGGAGACAATACGCAGTATAGGGATGGGCCCAAAATTCATGCAGTGGATTGAAAATTTATATAAGCACCCGCCGGCCAGGGTGAAGGTAAACGGAAGTATGTCGTCCGCCTTCGAGATGTTCAATGGAACAAGGCAAGGCTGCCCGCTCTCACCACTCCTATATGTAATCTCCACTAGAGCCACTGTTGGAAAAAATAGGGAAACATGTGGCTATAGGAGGGGTTAGAGTGGGAGAGGAATAACATAAGGTTGCGGCCTACGCGGACGACATACTTCTATACATTACCAAGCCAAGAGTGTCACTGCCGAACATGATAAGAGAATTAAAAGACTATGGTGAGCGTACAAACTTTAAGATAAACCCTATAAAAACTGTAATATTAAATCTGGGAATAGAGAAGAAAGAGGCAATAGCGCTGCAACAGGAATTTCCATTTTCCTGGGAGACAGAAGCACTGACTTATTTGGGAATTAAACTAACCCCAACTTTGGGAAAAATATATGGTGCTAACTATGTTCCATTATTAAATGAAGTGAAAACTGACATTAAAAATCTATTGCGGAGACCTATCTCTTGGATAGGAAGGATAAACTTATTAAAAATGGTTATTCTGCCAAAAGTTTTATACAAATTTGAAATGCTCCCGATAGAGATACCTCAATGTTTTTTTTAAAGTTATGAGAACAATAATTTTGAAGTACATCTGGCAGAACAAAAAAGCTAGAGTAAGTTACGTGCTCCTGTCTAGGAAAAAAAATAAAGGTGGATTAGCGGCCCCTGATATTAAAAGATACTATACAGCGGTAATAATGGCAAGATTATTAGAATGGGCAAATATAAACACAAATAAGAGATGGGTAAAAATGGAAAATACACTGTACACGAGATCACTAGGGAAAGGTATTTGGATTCCACCGAAATATAGAGTGCGCAGCGTAGATACACATGATTTAACAAAAATCGTATTTAAAGTATGGGATAGAATATATCGATGGGAAAAGTGGGAATACAATTCCCCATTAATCCCGTTAACAGGAACAAGTTTTTTTATCCCAGGCAATGGGACACGGATGGGAAAGCACTTAGGTGAAGCACAATTAAAAGATATAATGACACAAGAAAAAATAAGGACAAGAATAGAATTAATCACAAAGTATGGGGGGCAGGCAGTAAATGAATGGGAATATACACAACTTAAACATTTTGTTAGCACAATCCCTCAACCAGTCAGAGAAGAGAAAACACTGAACCCAATTGAAAAACTTTGCAATATCAAAACGCCTATGAAACATGGAGTCTCGCAAATGTATGATATACTGACTGAATTAGAAGGAAATGGGGCCCTACCCTTTATAGGAAAATGGGAACAAGAGCTGGTAATGAAGCTAGATGAAAATCAAATGATAGGAGCAGTATATGATCACGCAACAGATATCACAACAATAGAAGCTAATTATAAGTGTATGATAAGGTGGCACCTGACACCGGAGAAAATGAATCAATTCCAGCCAAGTAGATCCCTCCAATGTTTGAGGGAGTGTGGTCAAAGGGGAACAAGAATACATATATGGTGGGAGTGTCAAAAAATAAAAGAATACTGGCATAGTATACTAGAATACATAGAGGAAATAACCGGGGAAAGGATCTCTTTAAACATGTGGAATGTGTTGTTCCATGGGTCAAATAAAACAAAAAAACTATATAAAGAAACATTAGTCCATCCCCTGCTCAATACTGCAAAGGCTATGATTCAAAAAAAATGGCTTCAAGCAGAGAAGCCATCTATAAAAGAATGGATACACAGAGTAGATTATATAAATGAGATGGAGTACCTGTGCACCAGAGAACAGGGAACAGAGTACAGATATAGAGCAATCTGGAAGAAATGGACCGAATTTAAGCGGACAGAGAAATATGCAGTAGCTATGACAGAAATGGAAGGGCCTGAGATAACTTAAGATGGCGAAATAACAGATCTAAGGGTGGGGGAGGGGAAATGGGTGGGTGGGGGTGGGGTAGGTTAATTTAAACATAAGAGGTATGTAAGACTGTATATGTATAAGTAGTTTTGCATGTATGTTGAATTATTTCTAAAAAAACTAAATAAAGTTTAAAAAAAAAAAACACACACGAGAGCCAACATTTGTGTCTGAAACTACATTTCAACTTTTAATAGAAATGTAATATATGGCAAGTTTGGCAACACTGACCTGCATTGTGGTGCAGGTGTGTTGGTGCACTGCAGTGCACCAGAACAGATAGCATGCATTACTGCAATACATATAGTGCACATGTGAGTGAGTGAGTGAGTAACTTGTATAGCGCTGCAAATGCGAAATAAATCGCCTCAAGGCGCTTTGCATCCAGTGTCGTTGAGATCCTTCAGAAGAGGTGGGTCTTTGGTATGTGTGTTTGTGTATGGGGGGGGGTTATTTATTTATTTAAATTTATTTATCGGTGACAGTAAAAAGTACTGTCACCGATAACTGACCTGCTTTGGGGAGAAACCAGAGGCCTAAAGAGACCCCTGATGTTTTGCTTTTGAGATTGGGAATAAGACTGAGGACCCGGTTTCCTTCTTCTCTGTACTCACTAACACTGAACCCAGAAATGCTCATGACCAGTGGCGTATCCAGGGTATGGCAGACATAGCAAGTGCCATGGGCGCTATATGAAGGGGGCGCTCGTGAGCCATGGCTTTTTTTCTTGTAGAGCTGCCGAAAATGTATTCCAGCATCTCCGTCAATCAATGCAAACTCAGACATCGGACAGGAGCCGCCAGGTTCCTGCAGGGGGGGAGAAGAAGTGTCCAGTGGACACTGAGAGCACCCCAACCCTGGAGAACTTTACTGAGAACTCAGCTTATGCTGAGGAAGAAGCCACTGAAGGGGAAGGATTCTGGCAGTGAACTCGGTCCAGCCCCCTCCCTCTTCAGAGCCTGGCCAGATCACCCTGCACATCGTTGAGGTCATGAGGTGTCAGTGAAGAAATATGGTACATCGGCGCTGGATCAGAGATGAAAGCTCTATGATCGGCCGATGAACATGCCGTTTATGTACAGACAGCCGACCAGAAACAGATCTTCCAAGAGACTAAAGTCATCCACAGTAAGAGAAACAACAACCTGACAAGCAGGAGGAGGAGGAGGGGGACGGGTGAGGGGGATTTCTGAGCATTCTTTGTGATTACTGTGTGTTGTGTGTGGTGTCAGCATAAGACACAGTGCCCTGCACATGAGAGTGAATAGTGTGTCCTCCTGTCATACTGTCTGTCCTTCTTATGTTACTCTGCCCCACTGTCGAACTGCCCAGGTACCCCCCCCCCTCCTATCACACTGCCCAGGTACCCCCCACCCCTGTCACACTGCCCAGGTACCCCCTATCACACTGCCCAGGTACCCCCCACCCCTGTCACACTGCCCAGGTACCCCCCTATCACACTGCCCAGGTACCCCCCCATCACACTGCCCAGGTACCCCCCTCCTATCACACTGCACAGGTACCCCCTCCTATCACACTGCACAGGTACCACCCCATCACACTGCCCAGGTACCCCCTCCTATTACACTTTACAGGTACCCCCTCCTATCACACTGCCCAGGTACCCCCATCACACTGCCCAGGTACCCCCTATCACACTGCCCAGGTATCCCCCTCCTATCACACTGCCCAGGTACCCCATCCTATCACACTGCCCAGGTACCCCCTCCTATCACACTGCCCAGGTACCCCATCCTATCACACTGCCCAGGTACCCCCTCCTATCACACTGCCCAGGTACCCCCATCCTATCACACTGCCCAGGTAACCCCCCTCCTATCACACTGCCCAGGTACCCCCCATCACACTGCCCAGGTACCCCCTCTTGTCACACTGCCCAGGTACCCCCTCCTATCACACTGCCCAGGTACCCCCCCTCCTATCACACTGCCCAGGTACCCCCCCTATCACACTGCCCAGGTACCCCCTCCTATCACACTGCCCAGGTACCCCCTCCTATTACACTGCCCAGGTACCCCCCTCCTATGACACTGCCCAGGTATCCCCCTCCTGTCACAATTATAGGCCCCCCAAATTACAATGCCAAGGTGCCATCTGTGTCATAGGAAAGGGTCACCAAAATTCCTATGCCCCATCCTTGGTGTAAGCTGTGTGTTCAGCTCATCCTGCACAGTCTCAAGTAACCAGCACACTGAGTCCACACTGGGACAGAGATCACCTTGCTGATCCTTCTGGCACCCAAAGAGGGAAGAGGAAATGTTTTACACAGGACAGTGCACAGTGTACATTCAGTATAGCAAGTCTGCTCTGTGTGGCTTTCAAAAAAGTGGACCTTTTTATATGCTGAGATGTATATATATATATAAATACAGAAGTGCAATTTTTGTGAGACAACTTTGCGATCAGTGATGTGCACCTGCTGTGCAAAAGGCATGACATTTTGTTTGAGCTGCCCTCCACCATTGACATGCAGGAATATGTAGGGGCTCTTTTACATGTGCATTTGAGAGGTGGTGAGGAGGCTTATCTCCTCCACACTGTGCACTTTAACCCCTTGAACACCACACTGCACGCAGTTCTGGAGAGCTTGCAAGAGCGCTGCCATTCATTTGAATTTGTAAACACTGTCAGTGGGTACAACACCTGCTAAAAGCAACAGGCGGTGTAATTGTAGTTGTAATTTTTATGTAGCGTCAATCCATAATTTGTTGATTGAAGGATTAAAGAGCTTGACTTGTAGTTTTGTTAGCAGTTTTTTTGTTAAGGTTATCTGAAAGATGGGTTTCCAATGTTTTGACAGAGGCGCAGTTTCAGTCCTTGCCATAGGCGCCATTTTCACTAGATACGCCTCTGCTCATGACTGAGCACTACCATGTTCATTCAGAATTGTCTATCATGTTTACTGATCCCTTCAGTTATAAGCATTCCTGTGTTCATTCAGAAACTGAAGGTATTGGTAAACATGAGAGACATGTTTACTGATCTCCCCACTCACCGTCCTTAAGAAAAAAGTCAGCAGTGAGACAGAATGCTGATATCATTGCTGCTCAAGGCTGGAAAAGAGCAGCAGTGCCAGAGAAGGACATACAGATTGGAGGGCACACAGTAGGAATTAAAGGGCACACAATGGAAGAGACAGTAGACTTTGGAGGGTACACAAAGGAGGTAGACTGCAAGCAGTAGAGTAATGGCAACAATAGAAATAGCACATTGTGGGGAGGGGGTGTTCATGATGGGGAGGAAGGAGCTCACATTTTTTTTTATTTTATGAATGGCTGTGATTACTAGCTTGTAAACTGTTGATCACAGTTATTCACAAAATGGATAAGTCTAGGGGATCCTTCTGCAATAAGCCCAGGGTTACCAAGTTGGCCTGCTGCAAGCAAGTTTTGTACTAATACAACTCTTCTATTTAAGGCAGTAACACGGTTAAACCTTTTTACTCATAACCCAATAGCCTAATATACAGTATATTGCAAATAAACTCATAACAAACCTCCGGATTCCCTTTTTTAAGAAAAAAATACCAAAGCATGGCACACTGTATTTAGGATTTTTATTCCTTTAAGCGAGAAAACTATTAGAAAAAAATAGGTCAAAGTGTATTAATTTGTATGGTGCCTAGGTATGAAAAAGTTCACTAAACTTTCATCTACATTTTTTCCTATTGTCAGTTGTTGATCGGTATGATTCCAGATACTGACTGTGCTGCAGGATGTTGTGTGCATACATTATGTCACAACATGAAATTGCCAATGCCCTGCAGTATAACACCTGTATGTCCTATTTGCAGCATTGGCATTTAGCACTGCATGAAGCCTGGGACAGACTTGCAGTGCCAACTCTGGTTATGCAACCGCAACAAGTCATTTCCCTCTCTACACTATTCAATTCAAGATGCTCTCCTTGTTATCATGAAAACATCACAAGTAAGCCTGCCAAGTTCTTATTGCAGTCACCGATCAATCGCTTCCAATGGTAATGAAGGAAAGCAAGATTTTTCCAGGAGCTTTAGCTAAAGTGCCTTAAGGCCAGAGACTAATCAATAAAACATCACTACAGATGCATCCAAGCTGGAGTCTCCACCGCCTTGGGGGGAACTGACGTTCGGCCTTTCAACTAACATTTTTGATGATTATTCTAGTAGTTTTTTATTGCAAGATGCAAAGCTGTTTTAAACTACACAGCTCTTGCCAGCTATTGGCTTGCTGTCACTCCTGTTTATATTCACTTCCAGATTTCGAGAATGCATTAAAAGTGCAATCCCTGATATGCTGCTGCTTATAAAAAGTCACATCACTTTTAAGAAAGCACAGAATATTCACAGATCCCTTGCCATTAACCAGTGCACAAATCAAGTATAAAACCTGTTCTACATTATTCAAGTGCAGTCAAAGCCTGGATGTAAAGTTTAAGTATTGTGACAGCAGGAAGGTAAAGTCACCTGGTTGCATCCAGGGGGGTAGATATATTTCTCCCAGATTCAGGCTTTATGCTGACTTATACAACTAGGGTGGAGAGTTGTATAAGCCCAGCTGAGGCTAGTAGGCTCATGGATGACTCATACCTCTAGGGAGAGTGTGGGGCGTCGTGCAGGCAGGGAGTTGATGAGACCAGCTGAAGCTTGTCAGCTCGTTTAAGGCCTCTATAAAAACTCCCAGCTTCATTAGGTGTTTGCTCATGCCTGGAAGCAGACCTGTGTGGACTTCCTGGAGAGAGTGAACCCTTGTCCGGTGAGACAAAGCCTGTGTGGCTATTTGCTTGGACATTTAAAACCAGGGACTTAGGGACTAGGACAGCACTAGGCTGATCCCAGTTGTTAGTTAGGAAACCTGTATGTTTAGTCAGAGGTCAAGTTGACCAGGATTTAATTTGTTTATGTTTCTTTTGGCTTTGCTGTGTTTTGTCACTGTAAATAGAAAATAAACCGCACTTTTTTTTTTGATTTTGAAAACCACAACCTCCGTTTGCTGGGCCTGTTTTTGTGTGGGGAGCCCATCCCGGGGGGTCACACACACCCGCTGCCAAGCTAACCCCCTCACAGTTGGTGGAGAACCAGTGGCAGTTTTTTTTTAAGCCAGCATGGAGGAGATACTGAAGCAGCTGGCTCTAGCAAATGCCAATCAACAGCAGACAAATGCAGGTTTGCAAAAGAGCCTTGCAGCTCAACAACAGAACTTCGCAGCCCAGCAGCAAGCTCATCAACAGAGCCTTGCAGCTCAGCAACAAGCCCAGCAGCAATCTGAGGCCCGCTTCATAGACCTGTTACAGAAGCAAGAGCAGAGACTACAACAAATGGAAGCAGTAATGCAGCAACGTCCGCAGACCAGTGAGGAAAGCCGTCCCACTAATACCGCGTCCTTTGGGGTGAGTCGTTTATTGACAAAAATGACTGGAGAGGATGATCCAGAGGTATTTTTGACCACATTTGAAAGGACTGCTGAAAGAGAAAAGTGGCCTGAGGAGCAGTGGGCTGGACTGGTGGCTCCTCTGTTAACTGGTGAATCGCAGAAGGCTTACTATGACCTAGAGCCTGACCAAGCAAAAGACTATGTGATGCTAAAAGCTGAAATATTGGCAAGGCTGGGTGTCACCCAGGCTGTCCGGGCTCAGCGTGTGCATAACTGGACTTTCCAGCTTGGAAAACCCCCCAGGTCTCAAATGTATGATCTCATTCACCTAAGCAGAAAGTGGCTACAGCCAGAGACTTTGTCCGCACCAAAGATTGTGGAACGTGTTGTAATGGATCGGTTTTTGAGAGCTCTTCCTACTGCCATCCAAAAGTGGGTAAGCCATGGAGACCCAGAGACGGCCGATGGTCTTGTGGATCGTGTGGAGAAATACTTGGCTACAGAGAACCTGACGGCCTCTTCCAGAGACACTCGGACTTTCCACCCTAAGACCAGACCATCCCCAGGGGCGGATAAGAGGATTCCAAGGGGTGAGGGTGGAGAGAGTGAGAGGGTGGGAGCTCTACCCCAAGTTTGGCGAGAACAGCCTGGGAAATCAGCGGCTCAAGAGGCGGCAAGAAGGATCGTTTGCTACCGCTGCCGGCAAGCGGGACATATTGCAGCCAATTGCCCGGTTGTGGAGGAACCCATGCAGTGTGACTTTCTGATGGGCAGACGTCAGTCGCTGTGTGCGACAGTCGCATGCACTGCCATTCGAGGAACTGAGAAACATTTATGCAAAATGTGTGTTAATGGTAGAAATGTTGTGGTATTGCTGGATTCAGGTAGCCTTGTGACCCTGATAAAGGCTGAGTTAGTTAAAACAGAGGTCTCTGGGAATAGCAAGGTAGCTGTTATTTGTGTGCATGGGGACACCCGAGAGTATCCAGTGACTACAGTGTGTTTCGAGACCCCCAAAGGTACCCTCTCTCATCCAGTGGGCTTAGTATCTCAGTTACCGCATGACGCCATTGTGGGAAGGGATTTTCCGAAGTTCTGGGAACTGTGGGATGATCCTGAGCCCCCCACTGGTGCCCCTATGTACCAGGAATGGGATAGCCAGAACTCCCCTGAGAGTGGTGAGGACTCTCCGGAATTTCCCTTATCAGTATTGGCAGGGGAGACTCAAGAAACTGGAGAGGAGCCCACCTCCTCAGACGAAAACCTACCGTCTGTGGAGTTTTCTGATCTTGAGGTTCACAGGGAAAACTTTGCCACAGAACAGTTGAAAGACCCCGCCCTAATAAAGGCACGGGAAAACGTAGTGAAAATAGATGGCGAGTTAGTGAACCCAGATAATACCTGCACTTACCCATACTTCAGCGTAGAGAAGGACCTACTGTATCGGGTGGCAAAAAGGGCAGAAGAAACCGTTGAGCAGCTTGTGGTGCCCAAACCTTACAGGAAGTTGGTGTTGGAGTTGGCCCATGGGCACATTCTTGGAGGTCATCTGGGGACAGAGAAAACCCGAGAGAGGGTATTACAGAGATTCTATTGGCCGGGGGTGATAAAGGACATAGAAAATTATTGTTCCTCCTGCCCTGTGTGTCAGAGGTCGGCCCCGATGCCACATTTCCGTAGCCCGCTGGTCCCTCTACCCATCATTGAGGTCCCGTTTGAGAGGATCGCCATGGATTTGGTAGGTCCTATAATCAAGTCCGCTAGGGGGCACCAGTACATATTAGTTATAATGGACTATGCCACCCGTTATCCAGAAGCGATCCCTCTCCGAAATACCTCGGCCAAAACCATAGCCAAAGAGCTATCTCTTGTGTTTAGCCGGGTGGGTATTTGTAGAGAACTGCTTACGGACCAAAGTACACCCTTTATGTCCCGGGTTATGAAGGAGCTGTGTAAATTGTTCAAAGTGACGCAATTACGTACATCTGTGTATCACCCCCAAACCGATGGGCTGGTTGAAAGATTCAACAAAACCCTAAAGCAAATGTTGAAGAAAGTGGTGGATAGAGATGGAAAGGATTGGGACTGTCTACTTCCTTATCTGATGTTTGCTATTAGGGAGGTGCCCCAATCCTCTACGGGATTCTCCCCCTTTGAGTTACTGTATGGGAGACACCCAAGAGGGCTGTTGGATATTGCCAAGGAAACTTGGGAAAGTGAGAGTTCTCCCCACAGGAGTGTGATTGAGCATGTCGCCCTGATGCAAGACCGAATTGCACAGGTAATGCCCATCGTGAAGGAACATTTGGCCCAAGCGCAGTTAGCACAGCAGAGAGTGTACAACCGTGGAGCCAAGACCCGTACCTTTTCCCCGGGGGATAGGATACTGGTACTTGTCCCTACGGTTGAAAGTAAATTCCTTGCCAAATGGCAAGGCCCCTACGAGATAATGGAAAAAGTGAGCGAAGTGAATTACAAGGTCAGACAACCAGGAAGGCGAAAGCCCGAACAGATCTATCACGTTAATCTGTTGAAAGCCTGGAGGGATAGAGAGTCCCTAGTCGCAGACACTTGGTCACCAGCTCAAACTGGTTGCGTGATTCCTGAGGTTGGAATAGCAGCCACCTTGTCACAACCCCAACAACAGGAGGTTAAGGAGTTTGTGCTTCGCAACAAGGAGGTATTCTCTGAGCTGCCGGGACAAACATCTGGGGTAGAGCATGACATCATTACCCCGCCCGGTGAAAGGGTGAAGTTAAAACCCTATCGGATCCCCGAGGCCCGACGGGAGGCAATACGGGAGGAAGTACAGAAAATGCTGAACTTAGGGGTGATAGAGGAGTCCCAAAGTGATTGGTCTAGTCCCATTGTGTTGGTGCCTAAACCGGATGGGAGCTGGCGATTTTGTAACGATTTTCGTCAGTTGAACAAAGTTACAAAATTTGACACCTACCCCATGCCACGTATAGATGAGTTGATCGACCGGCTGGGAACAGCCCGATACATGACGACTCTTGACCTCACAAAAGGGTATTGGCAAATCCCCCTGGCCAAATTGGCCAAAGAGAAAACCGCATTTGTAACCCCAGACGGGGCGTTCCAATATAAAAGAATGCCGTTCGGGTTACAGAATGCGCCGGCCACGTTCCAGCGGAAAATGGACCAGATGCTGAGGCCCCATCAGAAGTATGCTGCGGCTTACCTGGATGACGTAATTGTCCATAGCACAGATTGGGCCTCACATCTGCCAAAAGTGCAAGCAGTCCTGGACTCTGTTCGGGAAGCGGGGTTTACGGCTAACCCCAAGAAGTGTACCATTGGGCAGGAGGAGGCCAAATATCTTGGGTACACCATTGGGAGGGGAGTAATAAAACCCCAACTCAACAAAGTCGAGGCCATCCAGAGTTGGCCACGTCCCAACAGCAAGAAGCAGGTACGAGCCTTTCTGGGAATCGCTGGGTATTATCGGCGATTCATTCCCCACTTTGCCTCTAAGGCTGTGCCCCTAACCAACCTAACGAAGGGGAAAGGGTCGGTCATGATTAAATGGACCCCCGAGGCTGAGGCAGCATTCCAATTCTTGAAACAAGCCTTATGTAGCCAGCCAGTGTTGTACTCACCCGACTTCTCTAAAGACTTTGTCGTACAAAGTGATGCGTCAGATGTGGGGTTAGGAGCAGTATTGTCCCAGGTCTGGAACGGGGAAGAGCACCCAGTCATTTACCTCAGCAGGAAGTTGAAGTCCCATGAGGTAAATTACGCCACCGTTGAAAAGGAGTGTTTAGCGGTGAAGTGGGCTCTAGATTCCCTTCGGTACTACCTGCTAGGTAGGCACTTTGACATGGTTACGGATCACGCTCCGTTAAAGTGGATGGCTCAAAACAAGGAAACAAATAGAAGAGTGAATAGGTGGTTCCTGGCCCTCCAGGAATTCAACTTCACAGTAAAGCATCGCCCTGGCATTCAAATGGGGAATGTGGATGCTTTGTCTCGAGTACATGAATGCCTGATTGCTGGTGTTCCAACCCCGAGGTTAAAACAAGAGGGGGGGTATGTGACAGCAGGAAGGTAAAGTCACCTGGTTGCATCCAGGGGGGTAGATATATTTCTCCCAGATTCAGGCTTTATGCTGACTTATACAACTAGGGTGGAGAGTTGTATAAGCCCAGCTGAGGCTAGTAGGCTCATGGATGACTCATACCTCTAGGGAGAGTGTGGGGCGTCGTGCAGGCAGGGAGTTGATGAGACCAGCTGAAGCTTGTCAGCTCGTTTAAGGCCTCTATAAAAACTCCCAGCTTCATTAGGTGTTTGCTCATGCCTGGAAGCAGACCTGTGTGGACTTCCTGGAGAGAGTGAACCCTTGTCCGGTGAGACAAAGCCTGTGTGGCTATTTGCTTGGACATTTAAAACCAGGGACTTAGGGACTAGGACAGCACTAGGCTGATCCCAGTTGTTAGTTAGGAAACCTGTATGTTTAGTCAGAGGTCAAGTTGACCAGGATTTAATTTGTTTATGTTTCTTTTGGCTTTGCGGTGTTTTGTCACTGTAAATAGAAAATAAACCGCACCTTTTTTTTTTGATTTTGAAAACCACAACCTCCGTTTGCTGGGCCTGTTTTTGTGTGGGGAGCCCATCCCGGGGGGTCACACACACCCGCTGCCAAGCTAACCCCCTCACAGTATGTATGTCTGAATTACATTACAGAAAGATCAGCTTTGCACTTATATATGTTGGCAACCTATTAACTGCCCTGCTACACTTGGAAATGCAGAACTTCAAAACTCCAATCTCATTAAAAGTATGTTCATATGGGTGTCAAAACCAAATATTTAGTGCACATTGCTAAAAACATGCATTCTCTTATCGATTCAAAAGACCATATTTAATATAAGTAGCAAAAATAAGTGTACACATACTATACATAATTAGTAGAAGTTTATCATATGTGTTTGCTTAGTGTTACACTATTTTTGGAATGATGTAGACTTAAATATTCCAAGGTATCCGACAACTACTGTATATCTCAGAAAGGTAGGGAGGTTATGTATAATTTTTAAAATAAGATACACTTCAATTGACAACTGAATGTAACACAGTTATACACTATGGCTAATAAGAGAGAACCATGGTGGAAGCATTATGAGGTACTAAGGGCCATGTCAAACTGGACATTTTGTTGTAGCAATTAATTGCTGCTCCAAATTGCTAGTGCCAGTGAATAACAGCAGTTTGTAGCTAGCAATATAAACACTATAGCCACTGGCGATTTGTTGCTGGGAACCAAATTTTCACTGCTATAGTTTAAGCTTGTGCTACATCATTGTGGTAGTATTCACTACTACACATCACTTTCTTTCAGCGATTTGTAGCTAAGCCATAGAGGTGAATGTAGTGCTGTTGTTGATAGCAATCTGCCTGCTTTCATGAAACACTATTTAAACTCAATCACTGAGCAACTGAGTTAAAGGTCATTGTAAAATTAGTGAGTTAGCTATGCCATAACAAATTAGAATTTCGAAAGTAAAAAAAAAAAAAGGGTTGATACAAAATCAGCAGCGACATAGATCAGAGTGTATGAACACATATATATTGTAGATGTCAATGCTACCCAGGGTTCCAAAGCTAATAACCACTTGAGGTCTAGACATGTGCATTCGTTTTTCTCCGAATGCATTTTCGGCCGAATTTCAGGTATTTTCGTTATCGTTTTAACAAACGAAAATGAAAGCACAGAATCAGAAAACCGAAAGATCCGACATAAACAAATGCTTTATTTTCGTTTTCGTTGCGACAACAGTTTGATATAGATAGGAGATTCGACATGGCGCTGACAATAACAATCTGTGTCTATCGAACCTGCGGTCGAATGTGCCTAACCGTAACTCTATTAGTCCAAGATTATTCTACATAGAGAGAAAAGATTTGACATAGAGAGAAAAGATTCGACATAGAGAGAAAAGATTCGACATTATAGAGAGAAAAGATTTGACATTATAGAGAGAAAATATTCGACATTATAGAGAGAAAAGATTCGACATTGAGAGAAAAGATCACTGCTGGAATTGGGTGGGGGAAGTAAAATAAAAATAATGATGATGATGAATGTTATTGGCTGATTGTAACCAAAGAGGAGGAGGAGTAAAATAGCTAGAACTAACTTGACAATTCAACATGAACGACGAAGATTCGACAAAGCATCGAAAAACATACAAACGTTGAATCTGTCATTGAAGGCTTATGGTGTCTGTCGAAAGTTCTAAGAAGATTCGACGGAGCAGCCAAACTGTACGATGCTGCAATCGTACATTTCCGGTCAAATGCATCTGCCCATAGGCTATAGAAGAATTCTAATGTTGGTTGACTAGTAATAATAATTAATAAATATAATTATTACTAGTCATACATTAGAATTCTACTATAGCTTGAAGACGGAACATTCGACCGGAAATGTATGATTGGCGCTGCCTCGTACAGTTTCGCTGCTCCGTCAAATCTTCTTTGAACATTCAACAGACACCATAAGCCTTCAATGACAGATTCAACCAGATTTTCAGACGAATGCAATTTCTAACAAAAAACGAAATAAATAAAAACTAATTTTGGGAGTAACTTAATAAATACATTTTTCGGACGAAAACGAAATTCCGAAACAAAATATTTCAGTGTGCACATGTCTATTAACCACTTAAGCCCCAGACCATTTGGTAGCTAAAGGACCAGAGGTGATTTCAGAATTTTGCACTGCGCTGCTTTAACTGTAAATTGTGCGGACATGCAATGTTGTACCCAAACGAAATTTGCGTCCTTTTCTTCCCACAAATAAAGCTTTCTTTTAATGGTATTTGATTGCCTCTGCGATTTTTATTTTTTGCGATATAAACGGAAAAAGACCGAAAATTTTGAAAAAAAATTATATTTTCTACTTTTTGTTATAAGAAAAATCGAATAAACTTAATTTTAGTCATACATTTAGGCCAACATGTATTCAGCCACGTCTTTAGTAAAAAAAATGTCAATAAGCATATATTTATTGGTTTGCGCAAAAGTTATAGCGTTTACAAACTAGGGTACATTTTCTGGAATTTACACAGCTTTAAATTTATGACTGCCTATCTCATTTCTTGAGGTGCTAAAATGGCAGGGCAGTACAAACCCCCCCCCCCAGATGACCCCATTTTGGAAAGTAGACACCCCAAGGAAATTGCTGAGAGGCATGTTGAGCCCATTGAATATTTTTTTTTGTCCCAAGTGATTGAATAATGACAAAAAAAATAAAAAAATTACAAAAAGTTGTCACTAAATGATATATTGCTCACACATGCCATGGTTATATGTGGAATTGCACCCCACGTACGGGACCCTGGAAACCAAGCACCGCCTTCAGGATTTCTAAGGGCGCAAATTTTTGATTTCACTCCTCACTACCTATCACAGTTTCGAAGGCCATAAAATGCCAAAATAGCACAAACCCCCCCCCAAATGACCCCATTTTGGAAAGTAGACACCCCAAGCTATTTACTGAGAGGCATGTTCAGTCCATGGAATATTTTATATTTTGCCACAAGTTGCGGGAATATGACAAACTTTTTTTTTTTTGCACAAAGTTGTCACTAAACGATATATTGCTCACACATGCCATGGGCATATGTGAAATTACACCCCAAAATACATTTTGCTGCTTCTCCCGAGTACGGGGATACCACATGTGTGGGACTTTTTGGGAGCCTAGCCGCGCACAGGACCCCAAAAACCAAGCACCGCCTTCAAGGTTTCTAAGGGCATACATTTTTGATTTCACTCCTCACTACCTATCACAGTTTTGAAGGCCATAAAATGCCAAGATGGCACAAAACCCCCCCAAATGACCCCATTTTGGAAAGTAGACACCCCAAGCTATTTGCTGAGAGGCATGTTGAGCCCATTGAATATTTTTTTTTTGTCCCAAATGATTGAATAATGACAAAAAGAAAAAAAAATGTACAAAAAGTTGTCACTAAATGATATATTGCTCACACATGCCATGGTTATATGTGTAATTGCATCCTAAATACATTCTGCTGCTTCTCCTGAGTACGGGGATACCACATGTGTGGGACTTTTTAGGAGCCTAGCCACGTACGGGACCCCGGAAACCAAGCACCGCCTTCAGGATTTCTAAGGGCGCAAATTTTTGATTACACTCATCACTACCTATCACAGTTTCGAAGGCCATAAAATGCCAAAATAGTACAAAACCCCCCCAAATGACCCCATTTTGGAAAGTAGACACCCCAAGCTATTTACTGAGAGGCATGTTCAGTCCATGGAATATTTTATATTTAGCCACAAGTTGCGGGAATATGACAAACTTTTTTTTTTTGCACAAAGTTGTCACTAAATGATATATTGCTCACACATGCCATGGTTATATGTGAAATTACACCCCAAAATACATTATGCTGCTTCTCCTGAGTACAGGGATACCACATGTGTGGGACTTTTTGGGAGCCTAGTCGCGTACGGGACCCCAAAAACCAAGCACTGCCTTCAAGGTTTCTAAGGGCATAAATTTTTGATTTCACTCCTCACTACCTATCACAGTTTTGAATTCCATAAAATGCCAAGATGGCACAAAACCCCCCAAATGACCCCATTTTGGAAAGTAGACACCCAATGCTATTTGCTGAGAGGCATGTTGAGCCCATTGAATATTTTTTTTTGTCCCAAATGATTGAATAATGACAAAAAGAAAAGAAAAAAATTTACAAAAAGTTGTGACTAAATGATATATTGCTCACACATGCCATGGTTATATGTGGAATTGCACCCCAAAATACATTCTGCTGCTTCTCCTGAGTACGGGGATACCACATGTGTGGGACTTTTTGGGAGCCTAGCCGTGTACGGGGCCCCAAAAACCAAGCACCGCCTTCAGGATTTCTAAGGGCGCAAATTTTTGATTACACTCATCACTACCTATCACAGTTTCGAAGGCCATAAAATGCCAAAATAGTACAAAACCCCCCCAAATGACCCCATTTTGGAAAGTAGACACCCCAAGCTATTTACTGAGAGGCATGTTCAGTCCATGGAATATTTTATATTTAGCCACAAGTTGCGGGAATATGACAAACTTTTTTTTTTTTGCACAAAGTTGTCACTAAATGATATATTGCTCACACATGCCATGGTTATATGTGAAATTACACCCCAAAATACATTCTGCTGCTTCTCCCGAGTATGGGGATACCACATGTGTGGGACTTTTTGGGAGCCTAGTCGCGTACGGGACCCCAAAAACCAAGCACCGCCTTCAAGGTTTCTAAGGGCATAAATTTTTGATTTCACTCCTCACTACCTATCACAGTTTTGAATTCCATAAAATGCCAAGATGGCACAAAACCCCCCAAATGACCCCATTTTGGAAAGTAGACACCCCAAGCTATTTGCTGAGAGGCATGTTGAGCCCATCGAATATTTTTTTTTGTCCCAAATGATTGAATAATGACAAAAAGAAAAGAAATTTTTTTACAAAAAGTTGTGACTAAATGATATATTGCTCACACATGCCATGGTTATATGTGGAATTGCACCCCAAAATACATTCTGCTGCTTCTCCTGAGTACGGGGATACCACATGTGTGGGACTTTTTGGGAGCCTAGCCGTGTACGGGGCCCCAAAAACCAAGCACCGACTTCAGGATTTCTAAGGGCGTAAATTTTTGATTTCACTCCTCACTACCTATCACAGTTTTGCAGGCCATAAAATGCCAAAATAGCACAAAACCCCCCCAAATGACCCCATTTTGGAAAGTAGACACCCCAAGCTATTTACTGAGAGGCATGTTGGGTTCATGGAATATTTTATATTTTGCCACAAGTTGCGGGAATATGACAAACTTTTTTTTTTTGCACAAAGTTGTCACTAAATGATATATTGCTCACACATGCCATGGGCATATGTGAAATTACACCCCAAAATACATTCTGCTGCTTCTCCCAAGTACGGGGATACCACATGTGTGGGACTTTTTTGGAGCCTAGCCGTGCACGGGACCCCAAAAACCAAGCACCGCCTTCAAGGTTTCTAAGGGCATAAATTTTTGACTTCACTCCTCACTACCTATCACAGTTTTGAAGGCCATAAAATGCCAAGATGGCACAAAACCCCCCCAAATGACCCCATTTTGGAAAGTAGACACCCCAAGCTATTTGCTGAGAGGCATGTTGAGCCCATTGAATATTTTCTTTTGTCCCAAATGATTGAATAATGACAAAAAGAAAAAAAAATGTACAAAAAGTTGTCACTAAATGATATATTGCTCACACATGCCATGGTTATATGTGGAATTGCACCCCAAAATACATTTGGCTGCTTCTCCTGAGTACGGGGATACCACATGTGTGGGACTTTTTGAGAGCCTAGCCGCGTACGGGGCCCTGAAAACCAAGCACCGCCTTCAGGATTTCTAAGGGCACAAATTTTTGATTTCACTCCTCACTACCTATCACAGTTTTGAAGGCCATAAAATGCCAAGATAGCCCAAAACCCCCACAAATGACCCCATTTTGGAAAGTAGACACCCCAAGCTATTTGCTGAGAGGCATGGTGAGTATTTTACAGCTCTCATTTGTTTTTGAAAATGAAGAAAGACATTTTTTTTTTCTTTTTTCAATTTTCAAAACTTTGTGTCAAAAAGCGAGATCTGCAAAATACTCAACATACCTCTCAGCAAATAGCTTGGGGTGTCTACTTTCCAAAATGGGGTCATTTGGGGGGATTTTGTGCCATCTGGGCATTCCATGGCCTCCGAAACTGTGATAGGCAGTGAGGAGTGAAATCAAAAATTTACACCCATAGAAATCCTAAAGGCGGTGCTTGGTTTTCGGGGTCCTGTACACGGCTAGGCTCCCAAAATGTCTCACAAATGTGGTATCCCCGTACTCAGGAGAAGAAACAGAATGTATTTTGGGGTGCAATTCCACATATAACCATGGCATGTTTGAGCAATATATAATTTAGTGACAACTTTTTGTACATTTTATTTTTTTTATTTTTTTGTCATTATTCAATCACTTGGGACAAAAAAAAATATATTCAATGGGCTCAACATGCCTCTCAGCAAATAGCTTGAGGTGTCTACTTTCCAAAATGGGGTCATTTGGGGGGGTTTTGAACTGTACTTGCATTTTATGCACAACATTAGGAAGCTTATGTCACACATCATCCACTCTTCTAACCACTTGAAGACAAAGCCCTTTCTGACACTTTTTGTTTACATGAAAACATTTTTTTTTGCAAGAAAATTATGTTGAACCCCCAAACATTATATATTTTTTTAAAGCAAAGGCCCTAGAGATTAAAATAGTGGGTGTTGCATTTTTTTTTCCACACAGTATTTGCGCAGCGATTTTTCAAACGCATTTTTTGGGGGAAAAACACACTTTTTTTATTTTTATATTGCAATATTTTTTATTGGAGTAAATACAAAAAAGGAGAGGAGAAGAATACAATAAGGAAGAGGAAAGAAAAAAAAAAAAAAAAAAAAAAACAAGAAGAAAAAATAATGGACAAATAGCCAGGTTACATTCGGCCAAACATTTGAACGTTTTGACAATATATTTTTGCCTAGTCTCGAGCCTGTCAAGAGGCAGGAGGCATATGCATAGTATCGTCGTACAGGTCATTCAAGCCCTCAGGTAGGGCATAGTATGTGTGCAAGTGCCCAGGCTAGCAACATTAGAATAAACCAGTACTAGGGAGAGGGATAGTAGGGGTCCAGGGCTTCGGTAGACCCCGATTAAAAAAAAATTCGGGGTTAGCCGTGGATCCTCACCATGATAAGGTTTCCTGTCTTATTAGTAACGTCATAGCACGGTATATCGGTAACCAAGATAAACCGAAAAGTCTATCACCAAGAATAAAAAGAGAGAGCAAAGGAAAGAGGAAAGGAGCAGAGAAGAGAAAGTGAAAGGAGAAAAGGGAGAGAGAGAGGGGAGAGAGAGGGGAAAGAGAGAGAGGGTCACCTGGATTTCCCTGTTAAGTAGAAATATATTCGATCCATGGATCCCAGATCTTGTTGAACATTTCTGCTTTATTATGAAGAGTGTAAGTGAGCCTGTCATTAATCATAATCCAATTGAGTTTGTCCTTAACTTGTTCTAGGGGTATTCTTGAGCGTTTCCAGTTCCTTGCAATTGTTATTCTCGCTGCTAACAACATATAAGTTATGAGACGTATTGATTGTCTGGGAATCCCGTCGGGGAGTTTATGAAAAAGCGCACTCTCTGGGGACCGACGGATGTTAATACATGTCACTGAATTTATCAGATTAAAGATACTTATCCAAAACCTGATCACTAGTGGACATTGCCACCAAATATGATGCATGGTGCCCATCTGTCCGCATTGTCGGAAACAATGAGGTGAGGAGGAAGGATGCATTTTAGCTATTTTCGTGGGGACTAAATACCAACGTAACAGCGTTTTGTAATTGGCTTCAATAAGGGTAGTGTTAATAGAGATTTTTGAGAGTTGATAGGCGATATTTTGCCAGTCTGACAGCTCAAGGGTGAGGTTCAAGTCCCTCTCCCATTGAGTCATATAGGCAAGTTTAGTATCTGGTTCAGTTATAGAAGAGTATATGGTAGAGATTCGGCCCCTCTGTGTGCCTCTGGTTTGGCAAGTTAGTTCAAATACGGTTAGTGTTATGGGGCCCCCCACCTGTTTAATTTTGGAGTTGATAAATGAGGAAATTTGGTTATATCGAAATATCTCAATAGGAGGTATTGAGAAGTTGTCTTTGAAGTGTGTTATCGTATGCATTCGGTTTCCACTAAGGAAGTCCCCAATTCTCATTAGTCCTTTATTAAGCCACCATTGGAATTGTTGTGGATCAAGGCCAGGAGGAAACTCCGGATTGCAAAAGATGGGCGCTAGAGGTGTGTGGTGTGACATAAGGGATGCTCGGTGTCTTGTTCTGTCCCATACCGCTAGAGAATGTGATATTGTAGGGCACAGAATAGGTGGGCGTTTACGATTCGGAAGCCACATCAAGGCTCCTATTGCCAGTGGGTGGCACGCAAGTGCTTCTATGTAAACCCAAAGAGGGACCGAACCCCCAGCTGTCGTGTGAGTTAGTTGGGCTATCTGAGCCGATTGATAGTAAGCCTGTAAATTGGGAAGACCAAGTCCCCCCATGGGCCTAGGTGTGTAAAGTGTTTTTTTTTTGTATCCGTGACTTCTTATTACCCCATATGAAGCGTAAAACTTCATTTTGTATATGTTGCATGTCTCCCCTCGGAATTGCTATCGGTAGTGTCCGGAAATAATATAGGAGTCTGGGCAAAAAAGTCATTTTTATCGAATTGATTCTGCCAAACCAAGAGAGAGAGTATTCCGCCCAAGAGCGAAGATCTTCTTTGAGTTTTTTAAATAAAGGAGGATAATTTGCTTTATATAACGTATCTATCGAAGGGGTCAGATGGACTCCCAAATATGGGAGGGAGTGGGAAGCCCACTTGAAGCTGTATGTGTTTTGGAGGAGCTGCATCTCCGCGGGAGGTAGTGAGATATTAAGTGCCAGGGTTTTTTGCGAATTTAGGGTCAAACCCGAAACCAGCGAGAAACGATCTAGCAAGGACAAGAGTTCGGGGATTGAGATTTGGGGTTTGGTGACATACATAAGGACATCGTCGGCAAATAGTGCACATTTGTGTTCTTGTTGTCCACAATGGACACCATGGATGTTGTGATGGGAGCGGATGGCCATTGCAAGGGGTTCTATTGCTAGAGCAAATAATAGGGGAGAGAGCGGGCATCCTTGTCTAGTACCTCGCTGGACTGGGAACATGGATGATTTATGTCCTCTGATAGAAATTTGAGCCGTCGGGGAGCTATAAAGTGTTTTCATCAATGAGAGAAACGTGGAGCCGAATCCCATAGTTTCAAGATTAATAAAAAGATAGTCCCAGTTCAGGCTATCGAAAGCTTTGTTAAGGTCTAATGATAAGAGCAAGAGTTCCCGAGTCGGGAGGTTGTCCCAATTGGAGCGTACCGCTGAGATCAGAGCGATAGATCTGCGAATTTGATCTAAGGTCTGACGTCCTGCAATAAACCCCGATTGGTCTTTGTGTATGTAATGTTCCAGAAAGGAGTTGAGTCGAAGGGCCAGAATTTTAGTTAGGATCTTCAGGTCGCAATTAATTAGGGAGATTGGGCGATAATTGCGTACATCAGTGGAATCTCTGCCGGGTTTGGGGATAACGCTAATATAAGCTTTGTTGTCATCAGATGGGACCACCCCCCCGTCCCCCAGGGAATTAAAGTAAAGAGTCAGGTGTGGGGCCAGGTGCATAGCAAATTTTTTATAGTAGATGTTAGGAAGCCCGTCCGGGCCCGGAGATTTATGAATTGAAAGAGATTTGATAGCATCAGTAACCTCTTCAGTTGTGAATGGTTGGTCCACTAATTCCCTATGATCATTAGTTATGGTTGGGAGGGGAAGGGCCCCCAGAAATTCCCTGATGGACGGGGGAGCCACCCCCTGGGGTTTCTTGTATAGTTCTGCGTAAAAGCTATGGAATTCATCAAGGATCTTATGGGGGTCCTGTGTGAGATGGCCCCCGGATAATTTTATTTTAGGGAGTGCACGAGGGGAATGTCTAGGAGTGAGTTTGTGCGCCAGTAGGGATCCTGGGCGGTCCCGCCAAGTGAAGAATTTATGATTCGTCCACCTTAATTGTTTCTCGGCCCTTGTAGTGAGACAGATGTTCAATTCTAATCGGGATTGTTCCAGCTTCTTATATAAATTGGGAGAAGGGGAGCGTTTATGTTGTTTGGTTAAAGACTCAAATTCCCTGGTCTTGGCAGTAATCAACTCGGCGCAAGCCTTTTTCAGTCTGGAGGCTAGCTGAATAAAGGAGCCCCTGATAGTGGCCTTGTGCGCTGCCCAGTTAATGGCAGGGGATGTGTCCCCGGGGATATTATTTTCAAAGTAGGTTTGTATATGGCTGGAAATCTCTATGCAGTGAGATTCATCACTAAGGAGAGATTTGTTTAGTCGCCAATGGAAACCCACAGTTTTGTTAGTGAGATCAGTTAGCTGAATCATAACAGGATCATGGTCTGACCAAGGTGTTGACAAGATTTTTGCTGATCTCAATTTCGGTGTCACCCCCGAGGGGAGAAATACGTGGTCTATGCGGGAGTAGTGCCCATGTGCCCTTGAATAGTGAGAGTAGTCCCTAGCAGTGGGATTGGACTCTCGCCAAGCATCTACCAAATCATATTTATGTAGCAGTTGTGCGAATTTATGACTTTGCCTGGGGGGAAACCGAAATCCTGAAGTGTGTGATTTATCTTTAGTTAGATCTAGAGCTAGGTTAGAATCACCCGCCAAGATTACAACACCCTCAAGTTCGGGTTCTAAGAGTGTTAGAATGGCATGAAAAAAGGCAGTTTGATTAGTATTGGGGGCATAATAGACAAGTACGGTGATTAAGGTTTCACCCAGGTGGCCCTTCACTAGAAGATAGCGGCCCTCTTTATCTTTAATGGTTTTAGTTTCTGTAAACGATATATGTTTGGAGAAGCAGAGGGCTACACCCCTCTTCTTCTCTGAAGCGTTCGCGTAGAAACAAAGAGGATAATCTCTGTGGAGATAGCGGGGGGTAAATGAGGAAATAAAATGTGTTTCCTGAAGAGCCACAATGTCCGCCCCCAACGAACTGTAATGCGTGAGGGCCTTGATTCGCTTGGCAGGCGATCCAAAGCCCTGGACATTATGTGAGAGCAGGCGGACATTTCGGGGTGTCTGTGTTATGGAAGACATGAGATACAATTATGAACAGTGATAAGCAGACTCACCCACCGGTCCGTAGGATCCAGAGGCCAAAAGCGCCAAGGAACTTTCCAGGTGACCCTCAGGAAAGAACAGTTTTGGAAAAAATTTAAATTGGAGTTAAGAAAGAGGGAGAGAAAGAAGAAAAGAACAGAATCAGAAATAACAAAGACAATAACAATAGTAGAAAAAAATAAAATGAGGCTGTCGGACCAGGGAACACCCGGTACCGAGTGACATAGTTTAAACATGTTACCAAACAAAATTTACAAACAGTGAACAGTTAAAGTGTCCTAGAGCTAAGCCCCAGGTGTGAAGGAGTCTCCACCGCACCCAAGTAGTGGGGAGAGTCCCTCAAATAAGGAGTGCGCATGACCACCCCCCAGCAACAAAAAATATATTGAGAAAAAAAAAAAAAGTCTTTGGTCCCAGTGTTTCGCCCTAAAACATTGGTAGGGTTATTTAACCTAGTGTGCATTGTAGGTTTTATGAAAATGAGAGGGGAGAGGGAAAAAGGGGGGGAGAGGAGGGAAAGGAGGAGGGGGGAAAGGAAAGGAGGAGAAAGGAGAAGGGGAGGGGGGAGGGGGACGGGAAGGGGGGGAGGGGAGGAGGGGGAAGGGAGGAGGGGGAAGGGAAGAGGGGGAGGAGGACCCGTACAGTGCTAAAAATGTAAGATTTCAACAAGTGTAAAGAGTTAGAGGCCAGCTCGACCGTTTCAAACAAAAATACCAAGAGAACAAGAACATCTTGTTCCAACCAATTTCAGTCGCCCTGTGTGGCGTCCAATGTCCCTTTAAGAGACCGCTGAGAAGACACCACTGCGGGTTTGGACCTGTTCAGAAACATAAAGCCCATTCTTCAGGTAGTACGGGATGTCTGGGTATTTTTCCTGGTTGATTTTGATGACCATAGGGGGGAGAGTGGAGGAGGAGGGGAGCCTCTGGATCCAGGTTGATTCCGTGAAGATGGGTTGTGGGATATAAATCCCAATTTCAGCAGGATCGATTCGCCTTCAGTAAAAGATGAAAAGGAGTAAGATTTGTTGTTGAAGGAAAATTGGAGTTTAAAGGGGTAGTTCCATCTGTATCGAATATTACGTTGGGTCAGTGGTGTTAGTAAAGGTTTAAGCGATCGTCTCTGGATTGTGGCCTGGGATATATCAGCGAATATTTGAATCTTGATGCCATCTATTTCCAGGTCTGGGTTCTCTCGGGCATGTCACATCACTGCTTCTTTAATCTTGAAGAAATGTGGCTTAACAATCACATCCCTGGGAGGGCCATCAGGTTTAGGGGCAGTCAGAGCTCTATGTAGTCGATCAATCTCCATATGGATCTCATCAATACCGGGCACGGCAGCTTGCATCAGAGATTGTGTGATAGAGGTAATATCTTTTACACTTTCCGGTATACCACGAATGCGAAAATTATAGCGCCTGGCGCGATTTTCAAGGTCATCGATCTTTGAGTAAGCGTCCTCAAGTCGATCCTGTAAATCAGTAATCATATTTGAATTTTGGGAAACTCTGTGGATTGTATCGTCCATCTTGGATTCAATACTGTCCAATCTATGTCCTATTTCCTGGAAATCTCGTTTTATGTCCAGAGCTAGTTTATCATTAGCTTTGGCTAATTCTCTTTGAAGCAGGTCAGCAAAGCGTGCTATTAGGATCGGGTCTCCTGAGTATTGTCCCTGTGCAGGGGGTACAGCAGGAGAGTCAGCATTACAATTTGATGCAGAATCTTGGCTGCTGGGCTGGCTGTATATGGTTTCTGCCATCTCCCTATCCAGGAGGGAGGATGCGTGTGAGTCCATGCTGGGTGATTTAGCTGCAGTCTGAGAGGGAGATAATGCAGGGGGGCTAGGTGATATGCAGTCTATGTTTGTCAGCTCACCTTTTTCTGATGGAAACCTTGAGGAGCATAGTGTTGGGTAGTCAGCATCATCTGTCCTTGGGACTTGTGCCTGATTAGGAGGTGGAAGTTTTCCCTTTCCTGCGGCCTGCGTGCCTCGTGTGATATAGCCGGTCGCCATCTTGGATCCGTACTGTGTAGCGCGGCTCGAGCTCCGGGGGCCGTTTTTTGGCTTGTTACGCGGCTTTTTAACCATCCGGCGTGTGCCCGGATCGTTCTCCCAGAGGGTCGGGTTAATTATTTCTGCGGGCGAGGTGTGGGACCGCTGTTTGAAGCTGAAGTTGCCGGGGGGTGAGCGGAGCAGGTCAGATGGTCATCTGCTCCGTCCGGCCGCGCACGCGCACTCCTTTTTTTATTTTTAATGCACTAAAAAACACTATATTGCCCAAATGTTTGATGAAATAAAAAAGATGATCTTAGGCCGAGTACATGGATACCAAACACGACATGCTTTAAAATTGTGCACAAACGCGCAGCGGCGACAAACTACATTAATTTTTAAAAGCATTTAAAAGCCTTTACAGGTTACCACGTTAGATTTACAGAGGAGCTCTACTGCTAAAATTACTGCCCTCAATCTGACCTTCGCAGTGATACCTCACATGCATGATGCAATTGCTGTTTACATATGACGCTAGACCGACGCTTGCGTTCGCCTTTGTGCAAGAGCAGGGGGGGGCTTTTTTTTTTTTTTTTTTTTTTTTTGCTTTTTTATTTTATTTTTAAACTGTTCCTTCCATGTATTTTTTTTTACCATTTTTATTGTTATCTCAGGGAATGTAAATATCCCCTATGATAGCAATAAGTAGTGACAGGTACTCTTTTTTGAAAAAAATTGGGGGATTAGACCCTAGATCTTTCCTCTGCCCTCGAAGCATCTGACCACACCAAGATCGGTGTGATAAAATGCTTTCCCAATTTCCCAATGGCTCTGTTTATATCCGGGGGGGGGGTCATTCCCTCCCACTGCTTGTAAAAGCAGTCTAGAGGCTAATTATCTGCTAGAATTGCTTTTACATGAAAGCCGGCCACTGGCTGAAAAGAATGATACCAAGATGATACCTAAACCTGCAGGCATCATTCTGGTATAAACATTCAAAGTCCAGCAACATACCAGTACGTTGCTGGTCCTTGTTGGACATGTATTGTAATCTTTTTTTTCATGCAGCCTGTTGGCTGAACGAAAAAAAGAGATTGATCGGTGGGTATGCCCACCATTAGAATACCTCCCTTCATCCACCCACTTCTAATGATGGGCATACATGCACCATTTATATATGCCGAAGCATGGGGGCATCCTCCCGCAAAAAAGTTATGCTGCGTACACACGGTCGGACTTTTCCACGGGCAAGCCTTCATCGGAATTTCGACCGTATGTACGCGGCATAAAAGGTTATGCCGCGTACACACGGTCGGACTTTTCCACGGGCAAGCCTCCGTCGGAATTTCGACCGTATATACGCGGCATTAGGAGCAAAATCGCTCCTCCGCCCCTGCTGCCCCCATGCTTCGGCATATATGCTCTTTTTTTTAACTGTGGTGGTGAAATCACCTCCTACAGCGTTGGAGTCACGGCTTTAATGTATCGTGGGAGCAAACGCTGTTGCTGTCAAGATAAATAGATCCGCGCTGCAACTGAATGGTGTACCTGCTAAGCAAATGATGGTTAACATTAAAACAAAGTAACATTACAGTACAACAGTAAGACCTTACCATACCATACCTGCAAAGCAAATACCAAAACAAAACTTAGTAAAAAAGAAAATATTTTTTTAACACAACCTGTGCCTAAAATATATATATGCCGAAGCATGGGGGCATCCTCCCGCAAAAAAGTTATGCCGCGTACACACGGTCGGACTTTTCCACGGGCAAGCCTTCATCGTAATTTCGACCGTATGCACGCGGCATAAAAGGTTATGCCACGTACACACGGTCAGACTTTTCTACGGGCAAGCCTCCGTCGGAATTTCGACCGTATATACGCGGCATTAGGAGCAAAATCACTCCTCCGCCCCTGCTGCCCCCATGATTCGGCATATATGCTCTTTTTTTTAACTGTGGTGGTGAAATCACCTCCTACAGCGTTGGAGTCACGGCTTTATGTATCGTGGGAGCAAACGCTGTTGCTGTTAAGATAAATAGATCCGCGCTGCAACTGAATGGCGTACCTGCTAAGCAAATTATGGTTATCATTAAAACAAAGTAACATTACAGTATAACAGTAAGACCTTACCATACCATACCTGCAAAGCAAATACCAAAACAAAACCTAGTAAAAAAGAAAAACATTTTTTAACGCAACCTGTGCCTAAAATATATATATGCCGAAGCATGGGGGCATCCTCCCGCAAAAAAGTTATGCCGCGTACACACGGTTGGACTTTTCCACGGGCAAGCCTCCGTCGGAATTTCGACCGTATGTACGCGGCATTAGGAGCAAAATCGCTCCTCCGCCCCTGCTGCCCCCATGCTTCCGCATATATGCTCTTTTTTTTTTAACTGTGGTGGTGAAATTACCTCCTACAGCACTGGAGTCACGGCTTTATGTATCGTGGGAGCAAACGCTGTTGCTGTCAAGATAAATAATTCCGCGCTGCAGTTGAATGGCGCACCTGAAAACAAAAAATTACATACCTGAAAAGCAAGCATGATAAAACATTGCAGAATAGAATACAGTAAAAAAGAGCAGAACAATAGAGAGAAAATAGAGAGAGAGAGAGAGAACAATAAAACGACAACTATTTTTGGTTTTTTATTTTATATTTTTTTTGTGTTTTGTTTTTTACGTTTTTTTTTTCTTTTTTACACTTTTTTTGTAACTTTAACAACTGTAATGGTTCGGGTCTCTCAAAATGTAATGGCATCTTGGGAGACCCTGTGTAAGTGTGTCCTAGTCTGTGAAATGCTGTACCCTACGCTAAAACTTCACTTTTGAGTGGTAGCGTTCAAAACATTCACCAAGGCAAAGACCAGGTTTGTCAGGACAGAGTGGACAAAAAACACGGGTGTCACGCCTAAATCCGCGCTTGCTACAGACACGACATCTTTTTTGGGGGGTTCGTTGGGTAGGGGTTCTCTTGAGGGCATACGGATAATGCCTCTCATGCAGCCGGCTTACTGCATTTGGTTGGGGATGGTGAGGTGCAGAACCGCCTGGATACAGGAGTTCTGTGACTATCTCATTCTGGAATTTTAGAAGAGATAACGTACCAGCGTCTCGCCTTACGGTCAATTAGATACGGCGCCAACAACTGGTCGTTGAGGTCCATACCTCCCATATTTTTGTTATATTTGTGGACACAGAGGGGTTTCTCCACAACACCAGTCGCCGTACGAATTTGGACTGTCGTGTCTGCATGAAGGGAGGTAAGAAGGAAAACATTCTTAATTTTCCCTCCACTTCATAGCGAGCAAGTTATTACACTTCAAGCAGGCTCTCTCCCCCAGCCTAAGACGGGCATCTACAAGCCGCTGGGGAAAGCCCCGGCGATTAGGTCACACGGTGCCACATGCTCCAATCTTATGATCAAACAAGTGACTAAACAGTGGCACGCTCGTGTAATAATTGTCCACATACAAGTGGTACTCCTTTCCGAATAAGGGTGACACCAAGTTCCACACTATCTTGCCAGCGCTCCCTATGTAATCCGGGCAGTTGACCGGCTCAACCTGACTGTCTTTTCCCTCATAAACCGTAAAGCTCCATACATAGCCTGTTGCCCTGTCACAGAACTTATAGAGCTTGACCCCGTATCTGGCACGCTTGCTGGGAAGGTACTGCTTGAAAGCCAAGCGGCCAGAAAATTTAATCAGGGACTCATCAACGCAGACAACTTGATCGGGAATAAACAAGGCTGCAAAACGTTCGTTGAAGTGGTTTATGAGGGGTCGAATTTTATAGAGCCGGTCGTATTCAGGGTCTCCACGTGGACGACAAAGTTCATTGTCGTTGAAGTGCATGAACCGCAAAATCTGCTCGTATCGTTTCCTGGGCTTGGAGGCAGAGAACACGGGCATGTGGTCAATTGGGTGCGTGGACCAATAAGCACGCAATGACGGTAATTTATGTGTGCCCATGTTGAGGGAAAGGCCCAGAAAGGTCTTAAATTCGGAAACCATAATTGGTTTCCAATCTTTGGCAATGGAAGGCAACTGGGGGTTAGCGGCGATGAATTGACCAGCATATAAATTACTCTGGTCCATAATAAATCTATAGAGATCTTCCGTGAAAAACAGCGAATAAAAATCAATTGGCATAAAATCAGCTGTTTCCACCTGAATACCGGGTTGGGCAGTGAATGGGGGAAGTACGGGTTCTGCAGAAGTGGTGGGGACCCAATCAGGATAGGCGAATTCTGCAGGAAGGGCACTATGGGCACGACGGGCCTGCCTTTGTCTTCTTGGTGGCAGCGGGACACTACTTGTGCTTGCCACCTCGCCAGCTTGAACTGCACTTATAGGACTTGCCACGTCACCACGTGATACTGCAGTGCTGGATGTACGCCCAGGCTGTACTAGGCCGCTGGTGCTTGCCAATTCACCAGAAGGAATAGCGGCGCTAGTACTACTCTGCTTTATGATATGAGAGCCCTGCGGTTCTTGCTCCTCAACAACCTCAGAAGATCGGGATCGGGTATGCCTGACCTTAGCAGGGACCTCAACTTCGTCGTCAGAGCTATCTGACGAGGAGCCGCTGACTTCACTGTCTTCTACGGGAAGGTATTCTGAGCCTGAATCTAACAGATGCGTGACCTCCTCTTCACTATCTGTCATGCTCAGAATCTCGTAGGCCTCTTTACTAGTGTACCTTCGTCTTGCCATTTTGGGCTCTAAATTTAGGGGTACACTAGTAAGATTCACAGGTAAAAAAAGCACCTGACTGTCAGCAAATGTATCAAACGCTACTAAAAAAAACTGTTAGCGATCGCAGGGATCAGGACTGTCTCTGCGAACGCTGCAGTTATGTGTGTTGTGTTTGGTAAGTGACAGTGATCGATCAATACTGCACTTGGGTGGGCTGGGCTGGGCTGGGCGGAGGGGCTAAACGCAGGTGCTAGCAGGTATCTGGGCTGATCCCGCTAACACTGCGTTTTTGGGAACCCTAAACCGCTGGGGACGCTAGTATAGATCTGTTCAGATACTATACCACTAAGGGAGGTGTATGCTTTGTGCATGGATGTTAGCGTTACTGGCACTAACCTGACGCTGCCTGGGGCAACGCAGACCCTCTCTGGCGCTAAAACCTAATTGATATCAGCCGCTGGGCGATCAGGGGGTTAAACCTTTATTGGGTTATATACAGTGGATGCCCTGATGCTATAAAAAGCAAACTAACCAACCAGCGTCACCCGTAAAACTTATATGGTGATCACTGGTGAAAGGGTTAACTAGGGGCAATCAGGGGGTTAAAACCTTTATTAGGTTATATATGGGAGTACCCGACGCTATATAAAAACCTGACGGGTAACCAAAACAACTAAATAACTAACCGGCTAACCAGTGTCACCAGTAAAACTTATACGGTGATCACTGGTGAAAGGGTTAACTCTAGGGGCAATCAGGGGGTTAAAATAATATTTGGGGGTACCTGACACTATAAAAACCTGCGGCGAAACTAAAAATAAATAACTGGCTATCTAGGGCACCACCGGCACTAAATACAGCGATCAAAAATACGATCGCTTAGTGACGCTGGCGTTAGGGGGTGAAAGGGTTACCTGGGGGGCGATCAAGGGGTTAAACCTTTATTAGGGGGGGTTAGGGGGCTACCCTGGACCTAAACGGGCCTAAACCTAACTGCCCTGCAACTTTTTACTGTCACAAATGACACTGATTGCAGTGATCAGTAAAAAAATGACCACTGCAAACGGTGCACTGTGACTGGAGGTACTGGGGGTGATCTGGGGGTGACTGGGGGGTGTAAGTGTGCCTACGTGTACTGGTGTCAGTGGGATGTTGGTGCACTTACTGTGAGATGTCTTCACTCCTCGCGCCGGATCGAAAAGACCGACACGAGGAGAGATGACATCACTTCCTCTGCCTGTGTTTACATTACACAGGCAGAGGAAGGTTTTCATTCGCCGGGAGCGATCGCGAGGGGGTGGCCGGAATCGAACGCCCGTCCCCTCATTCCGGATCGCTCCTGAACAATTAACGACAGCTCACTGTAAAGGAGGGGGGTCCGATTGGACCCCACAACTATACAAAGGTGATCACGTACATATACGTGATTGTGCCTGTCGGTGCCATTCTGCCGACGTATATTTACAGTGGGCGGTCGTTAAGTGGTTAAGGTCTGCCCTATAGCAGTTTTACTGCTACAGGGTGGCACCTGTGCGCCGGATCCGGTAGACATGATTTAACTCTTCCAGGTAGAGGGCGCGCACGTATGATTAGTGATTAGACACAGTGAGAGTTCGGCAGAGAGACAGAACGGCGATCTGCCTATGTAAATAAGGCATATTGCCGTTCTGACAGGAGGGAAGGGATGGATTTTGTGTCCCTGCCTTGCATGGGGATAAATAATTTCTATCTCTTCCCTAGAAAAAGCACCTCACACAGTATAGTAAAACACTAGCTAGGCACACAGTTAACCCTTTGATCACCCCTGATGTTAACCCCTTCCCAGCCAATGTCATTAGGACAATGGCAGTGCATATTTTTTAGCACTGATCACTGTTTTAGAGTCACTGACCCCCAAAAAGTGTCAACATGTTCATTGCAATATCGCAGTCTGCTATAAGTCACTGATTGCTGCAATTGCTAGTAAAAATTTAAATAAAAAATAAAAAAATATATCCCATAGTTTGTAGACGCAAAGCAATCAACTTTTGCACAAGCTAATCAATTCACGCTTATTAGGATTTTTTTTACCAAAAATATGTAGCAGAATACATATTGGTCAAAATTTATGAAGAAATTCGATTTTTTCTACAAATTTTATTGGATAGGTTTTATAGCAGTAAGTACTTTTTTTTTTCCAAAAATAGTTGGCCTTTTTTTGTTTATAGTGCAAGAAATAAAAAACACAGAAGTGATTGAATAGCACCAAAAGAAAACGTTATTTGTGGGAAAAAAAGGACATACATTTTATTTGGGTACAGCATTGCATGACCGCGCAATTGTCAGTTAAAGTAACAAAGTGCAGCACCACAAAAAATGGCCTGGTCATGAAGGGGGGTAAACCTTCCGGAGGTCAAGTGTTTAAAAAACTGCCTGTTAATCAGGATATCTCTGTCCACTTCTGTTTGGCTTCTCTATGTCCATGAATGATCAGAAAGATAGATCTCCAGGTATCATGGTATTTTGCTTTGTTTTTTAAGGTCACTTTGCAGTAAAAGCAAGAAAGCATGACAACCTCTATAGTGTTAATTATTTTCTTTAGTAAACAAAAATGCTGTACTCACTTATAGGAAAAATAATTCACCACATACAAAGCATCACAAAATATGCCTTCAACGTGCACAAGCTATCTATCCTTCTTAGCAAATAAACATATACAATGTATGTGATAGGCATACACCAAACAGTTACTTAACTTCATCTGGGTGATGGAGTCTTCTTCATTTAAACCAGGATCTCTCCAGACTGTTCCTTCTCCAAAATCCTGCAAAAACTTCTACCAATTTTTTGGGTTGCTTAACACATGCCTTGTTTAAGTTCTCTTTCTCCTCCCCCTACTTCCTATAGCATTACTTTTTGCCCTGAGCTTATGAACCAGTGCAAATAGTTATTTCAGCACATGAATAGGGGAAGCCTAGCCTGTAAAAACAATACATGGTCTTAAAAATGTTATTCCATATTTACAGGTGATGCTCGAAAAATTTGAATATCGTGAAAAAGTTCATTTATTTCACTAATGCAACTTAAAAGGTGAAACTAATATATGAGTTAGGCCTCGTACACACGACCGAGTTTCTCGTCCAAAACAGTCAAGAAAAGTGCCGCAAGAGTTTTTTTGTCTAGAAAAACGTTCGTGTGTATGGTTTTACGACGAGAAAATTGCAGAGAATCTCGACGAGAAAATAGAGAACCTGCTCTCTATTTTCTCGTCAGGATTCCAGATTTCCTCGTCATGTTTCTCGTCGGCCTGTTTTGTGACGAGAAAATGGTTCGTGTGTATGCTTTTACGACTCTTCCAAAAGCGCGCATGCTCACAAGCAACTATGAGACGGGAGCGCATCTTCTGGTAAAACAAGCCTTCGTAATGGAGAGAGCATATTCGTCACGCTCAAAAATATTTCATCGTTTAAATGTTCTGCATTGAAATCTTCGTTAGAATGTTACATTAATCAAAACGAGTGACCTTCTTTTGCTGCTGATATTCACACAGAGTTATGCCTTATTTTTAACCTTTTCCATGCTGCTCTTTATAAGATTTATGTGTATTATATCGTGCAAGTTTATAGGAATAATTTAAATGGTTAGATTTTTCAAAATGATGTTAATTATAATTTCACAATGTTTTGATAGTGATCTCCCATTTAATTTTGGAATCTATATTATTTAAATTTCCCACCATGTTTTTGTGCTAATCAGATTTAGTTATTCTTTTGGGGGGGTGATATCTGTCCCTTTTATTGTCAGTCAAATGTATCTGCTTACTCCAAAGCTTGATTTTGTTTATTTAAAAATACACATAGTCAAGTATGAACTTAAACAAAAATCACATTTATTCATGTTTATAAATTAAATAAAGAGAAGGCAGCGCTGGAGAAGCTGCTGCCATTTGTGCATCCCAGGGACCCCAGAGCAAACAGCAACCCTGTGTGGACACTAAAATTGGGAGCTTGAGAAGGCCAACATTTCTGAACACAATCTGATGCTGGCCTCCCAGAGGTCAGGAACAGCAGCAGGTGATATATATGTCCCAAGTGTGTGGTACTACAACAGGCTGCCTTCTGTCCGACCACAATGAAGCAAGGCCATCACTTCCTCTTCTTCCTGGCAACCTTCCCTTCAGCCTTTCCTGAAGCCTTCCCTGCAGCCTTCCTTCTTCGTTTGGCTGGAGGCTGGCCCACTGGAGGGGTACTCCTGTCAGGAGGAGGAGGTGGAGGTGTAGCAGAAGGGGGTGGGGCAGAAGAAGAAGGTGGAGGTGTAGCAGAAGGGGGTGGGGCAGAAGGTGGAGGTGTAGCAGAAGGGGGTGGGGCAGAAGGTGGAGGTGTAGCAGAAGGGGGTGGGGCAGAAGAAGAAGGTGGAGGTGTAGCAGAAGGGGGTGGGGCAGAAGAAGAAGGTGGAGGTGTAGCAGAAGGGGGTGGGGCAGAAGAAGAAGGTGGAGGTGTAGAAGAAGGGGGTGGGGCAGAAGAAGAAGGTAGAGGTGGAGGTTGAGGTTGGGTCAGTTGGGCCACCTCACATATGGCGGTATTGGGTGTAATTTTCTCCATCACCCCCTTGTTGAGCAAGGTGATGAGCAGGGGCTCGCATAGGAGGCGTTGCTCCATGCTCATCACCTTGAACTTAGCCTCCACTAGGCCGGCAATGGCCTCTTCAGGGGATGTGGGCTCCTTGAGGGTGGCATGGGCCTCTTTAATAAGGGCCATTGCTGCCTCACTGGTGGTCCTGTCCCTCCTGCCTCTTTTGTGAAGCCGGATGGGAGGCACCTGGGATCTGGTGCTTCTCCTTTGCCCTGCCACCTCCTGTCTGCCACTGGGCCCTGCCACCTCCTGTCTGCCACTGGGCCCTGCCACCTCCTGGCTGGCACTGGGCCCTGCCACCTCCTGGCTGCCACTGGGCCCTTCCTCCTCCTGCCTGACAGTTTCCAGACCCTCCTCCTGGCTGATTTCATCCTGTGTATGAAAAAGGAACATAGTTTAATATGTTGGTTTAATCTTTGCATCAAACTTTGTAATCCTGATTGAAGCAATTAGAATGTAAATGCATAAATCCTTGATTTAAATTTACCACTACATCAGATTGACTATTTAGCACCCAATTAAGTGCAGAATAATGTCTACAGATCTTGATTTCACTTGTGGAATCCAAAATAATGTATGTTTCTCATCCTGACATATTTGTCAAACATTAATTTTATCCCAATACATTTTCAGTTAATACTATACCTGGCTCCAGATGGCCAAATCAGGATCATCCAGGATGGCTGCCTCCTCTTGCTCCAGAGAAGGCTCAGGTTGGCTGCAGGGAAGTCTGGGGGGAAGAGTGGAGAGTGATGGCCTTGTGTCAATGTGGTCATCCAGGAAGGACATCCTGTTGTAGTACCACAAAATCGGGACATAAACATCATCTGCTGCTGCTCCTGACCTCTGAGAAGCCAGCACCTTAGAGCGTTCAGTCCTGTAGGTACCTCTCAAGCTCCCAATTTTAGTGTCCACTTGTTTTGCTGTGGCTGTGGGCACCTTGGTATGCACAAATGGGAGCAGCTTCTCCAGCGCTGCTTTTCTCACCCCTTTTTTTTTATGGATGGGGTTTTTCGTCTCCCACAGAGCCGGCAGCTCCCTTACCCGGTCAATAAATTCCGCCAGGAACTCTTTGTCGCTAATAAAGACATTCATATTGTATCTGCAAGTTAAAAAAATTATATTTAACTAATGTGAGGCAAACAGTCTAACCTCCTTAACATCCTAGTCACCATATATATCCTCCAACAATCTCAAGACAGTATAGGCCAACAATTTTTACAAGTCACAAAATCACATACCTTCGTTCGCACGTCCGTCACTTGAACTCCTCTCTCCGCACACCGAACGTACTATAGTCACATGTGTGTTTGCTATATACACACCACGCATGCGTCAAAATTCGAACACGTCGCTCCGCACACGTCGCCCGCCCATGACGTTCTAACTAACATCTTTTCCCCGCCCCTTCTCTTTCGGCGCGCAGACAGATATGGCGGAGTTACAGCAGGTGTCTGATAATTCCGCAACTAACGAGGAGACAAGCCCGGAGACCGAGGACACGTCACGATCAAGGAGGAGATTCAAGGCATCGAATATGTCTTTGGCGGAGATGGCGGAGATGGTGGACATCTTGCTCAAGGCTGATTATGATGCCAAGCATGGGCCGTATAGCAAACCAAATAGAAGGAAGGCCAAAATCCTCACTAAAGTTGTGAAGAGTCTGAGGGCGAAGTTCGGGGTGAAACGCTCAAATGAGCAGCTCAGAAAGAGGTGGTCAGACCTCAAACTGAGGGAGCCAGACCAGTTGAGGAGCATAAAGAGAATGCTCGCTAAAAGTAAGTAAAATGCAGACTTTTCTGCTATTAATCTTTTTATAAACTGACATGTTATTTTTTTTTTCTCATATTGGACTCCCTTCCAAAATGTAATATTTTGAACTTGGTTGGGCACAGTAATCGTTCGTTACGTTACCGACACTTCGTTCGGCCACTATCCGCGGTTTTGGCTTATTTTAGAGCCACAAAAGTAATTAGACATCTGCCATTTTTGATCAAATATTGTTGATAATTTTTTAGTCTAGATGATGTGTTTGTAAAGAGAATGAAATGCAAACTTTTATCAGTGTAAAGGAGAGGACACTCAGCAGCTGCTTCCACATCTGTACTTTGGAGCACTATAGTGTGGGCCACCAGACCCGCCTTTTTTGGGTGTCCCACACAGGTGCATCAGAGAATTTTTGTGGTGCCTCCATGTCAAAAAAATTACATCCAAATGTGAATACTAAACATATTTTGGGTCATAAATAATGCATTCTTCTTTAAATTCCGCACAAACACACACTTGTACCCCACTTCCAAGCAATTTAGCCTGTTTTTATTTTAACAATGAGATTTACAGTGTGATAAATAGACCTTTGGTTTTATTCTCATAGGGGAGAGAAGACTGGGAGGAGGACACTCCAGGGAGCACATGCACACCACAACTTCCAAGCAACCCCAAACTCCCAAAGACCCACAACCGAAAGATGTGCAGGAAGTTGAGGTGGAGGAAGGAGAAGTGCAGGAAGGAGAGGTGGATGACGTTGTGGATCTGGTCACCACAACAGGTCAGTATCTGTCACCACAGCTTCAGGTAAGAGAGGTAGGCCTGCAGAGTTATAATACATTTCATTTTTTTTTTGGTTTTTAGGGGATGTAAATGTTGTGAAGGATAGTACACGGTTCTCTGCTGACAGTGCCCTCCGCCTCATCCAGCAAGTGGAATGTAGCACAGAACTGGACCTAATTAAACAAAGAATACATGTGATGGAACAAACATTTAAAGACATTCTCGATGTTTTGGGGAGAATTCAATAAGCCATCCAAACACATTTGTTTTTACATGTTTGTTTTTGTAATTTTTTGAATTTTTTTGACTATCAAACCAGCCAAAAATTGAATATGCACACAGTGTGTCAACATGTGCTATCTGCCATCAGGGGATATCCATGTACGTCTTTTGTGGGTGCAACCCCTTCCTCGTATCTAAAGTCGGTGAACTGAGGAAGGGGATGCACCCCCAAAACACGTCCATTGATCACCCCTGATGGCAGATAGCACATGTTGACAATAGGGATCAGGATTGTAAACTTCCTAGATGAAAAAAATCCCAAATGTGTGCATATTCAATTTTTGGCTGGCCAAGGGGTGGCAGGACGCCATATTAGGACGGGCACATAGAGACATAGTTTGTGTAAGTGAATGTCTCCGATTGCTCAGAGGTATCCAATGTTGTAATTTTTGAAATGCAACTGTTATTTTTGTATTTTCATAAGAAAAAAATTGCCGGGTTGGGGCCAGGCCAACCCAAAATTAAAAAAAAAAAAAAAATGAAGAGAATGTGCACAGAGTAAAATATTTGACCACAAACAACGTGTAGCTTCTTTTTATAATACCCTCTAAGCTTATTTGGTTCTTTTGTAAGGTTACATAGTGAAATGGTTGTTATTTACTAAAGTAAAATACACTTGCCACTACAAATGCACAAAGACAAACTAGGAGACAGGAAAGAACAAATAATTAAAGGTTTAAACAAGCTTTTTATTGGGATACTTAGACATAGGCTGGCATAGGAATTGCCCCCCTACCCGTGAAATACTCCATGTATTTGTCCCGAACCTCACGGGCATTTTGGGGGGGCAAGCCAAGACGGGCAGATTCCAGGCCCAGAAGGGGATTTGCAGGGGAAAGTCCAGCCTCTGGCAAAACTGAGGCCATATATGAATTAGATTTGCGGCAAAGAAAATTGTGTAGCACACAGCAGCATAACACTACATAGTTTATTTTGTAGTCCGCCAAGTGGATGGAAGTCATAAAAAGGCGGAACCGGCTGGCCATTATGCCAAAGGCATTTTCAACGACTCTTCGGCCCCTGGCCAGCCGGTAATTGAACACCCTCTTCTCTGGGGTCAGGGTCCTCTGTGGAAATGGCCTCATAAGATGCCGTCCGAGTCCGAAGGCTTCATCAGCCAAAAAAACAAAGGGGAGTCCTTCAATATTCCCTGCATCCGGTGGCAATGCAAGGTCGTCACTCTGGAGACGGAGGGCAAACTCCGTCTGGATGAAGGATCCCCCATCGGACATCCGGCCATTCTTCCCTACATCAACATAGAGGAATTCATACCGTGCTGACACCACCGCCATCAGCACAATGCTATGAAACCCCTTGTAGTTGTAGTAGTAGGACCCAGAACGGGGTGGCGGCACGATGCGGACGTGCTTCCCGTCTATGGCACCACCGCAGTTGGGAAAGTCCCACCGCGTGGCAAACTCCGATGCCACAGTCTGCCATTCCTGTGGCGTGGAAGGAAGCTGTGGAGTGAAACAAGATGAAACAATATTAGAAAAACAAAGTCATACATTACAAGGAAATTCTATCCCAAAAAATTAGAGGCCAACATCAATCAAATTATACGTTTATTAAGGTGTTTAAAAAAAGTATAATGGAAGGCTCATTTATCATATTCATCACCCCCTCTGATGGGCCATTACTAAATTATTTTGGGGGGGGAGATGTGTTTGGCCACAGGATAGCATTGCAGTGGCGGTGCGTCCAGAGTGGGCGCTGGAGCACTGCCCCCTCTCTCCTGTGCCCATCACTCAGAACAATACATAGGTTCATGCAATGCATGAACCTATGTATTGTCTATGCCGCACACTATTCAGGTGGATGGCCTCTTGTAAAGCGACCGACATATGAATCATTGCGGCATTTAGGGGGTTAAAATTGCATAGCAGAAACAGGTAGTAAAATAGTCTTGCACATTACAACCTGAGGGATGTAATTGGCTTCCTAAAAGAAAAATCGGGGACGCAGGGGGGGGCATTCCTTGGGTAAACACTGACAGGCTGCTCTGCCAATCATGTTCACCAAGTCTGTTTAATGGTAACATGATTGGCTGATGCAACATGAAGGGAAGGAGAAGACATCAAGGACAGAAGAAGGATGGCGCTGACCACAAGAAGGTAAGTCCAGGGCTGGGGGGAAACTGGCTGCATTAGAGGGGACTAAATGGCTGCATTTGAGGGAACAAAATGGCTGCATTGGAGGGGACAACTGGGGGCGTTTAATAGGCACCAGAGCAAAAAAGGAGGAAGTTTATTTCCTAAATTGGGGTTTGAACCCCCAAACATTTGGAGCAACAGGCGCCCCTGCTGGAAAAGTTAGTGAAGGGAAATATTTATGGAGGAGAAAAAAGGGGCAATCTAAAGCTTTCAACATGCATGGGGACAAAGGGGACATTCTCAGCATATTACAATCATGGTAATTAGGGAAGGATGAAAGAAATACAATACATTAGCATACATGTAATACATAAAATGTGATGTTAAGGGAGCAAACTTATCCTAATATAGTTCTCCTGCAGGACTTGGATGATGGCAGAACAGGTGTCTGGGATTATGAGGCCCAGAGCCTGGGGGGAGATGCCTGTGGTGAACTTCAAGTCCTGAAGACTTCTCCCTGTCGCCAGGTAACGCAACGTGGCGATGAGCCTCTGCTCAGCACTGATGGCTTCCCGCATAACGGTGTCCTTCCTGGTAATATAGGGGGACACCAAAGCCAACAGTTCCTGAAAAACGGGGTCAGACATCCGCAGAAAATTCCTGTAGTCCTCAGGATTATTCTTGACGATCTCCCGCAGCAGAGGCATGTGGCAGAATTGGTCCCGCTGGATCAACCAATTCTTGGTCCATGAACTCCTCCTCACACCATTCATGGACTGGTCTTGGTCCAAAACAAGCAGACCAACACCAAGCGCACGCACAGCACGAACTCGACGACGAGAACGTCCAGGCGACATGGCTAGGAAACGGTCGTCTAATCAGAACGTACAGAACAGAACGCACTTTAGAACAGCAAGGCCTATGAATAACGAACTGAAAATCAGAAACGAACAGGCAAGAACGCACTGTAAAACAGATACGACCTGCCTAGATGCCCTGAAAGTCAAGATACGAACCCACAAGCACAAACTGAACCGCAGAAAACGATCTGAAAAGTACGAAGACTGAAAAGCGCGAATCGTCTCTTCCCAAACTTTTACTTCACACGCGGTAACACGAGATCAGCAAAAGCAGCCCAAGGGGTGGCGCCAAGAAAAAAGATCTTCCCCTTTATAGTGCCGTCGTACGTGCTGGACGTGAGCGCGGAGAACAACGAGGAAATTGGGAAATGACAGTGTGTACGCATAGAAAGCTTGACGAGAAAATCGACAAGCTTAACAAGAATCTCGTCGAAAAAAACGACGTGTTTTTTACGACGAGAAACTTGGTCGTGTGTACGAGGCTATAGACTCATTACATGCAAAGCTAGATAGTTCAAGCCATGATTTGTCATCATTGTGATGATTATGGCTTACAGCTCATGAAAACCCCAAATCCACAATCTCAGAAAATTTGAATATTGTGAAAAGGTGCAATATTCTAGGCTCAAAGTGTCCCACTGTAATCATATAATTAAGCCATAACACCTGCAAAGGGTTCCTGAGCCTTTAAATGGTCTCTCAGTCTGGTTCAGTAGGAATCACTATCATGGGAAAGACTGCTGACCTGACAGTTGTGCAGAAAATCATCAATGACACCCTCCATAAGGAGGGAAAGCCTCAAAAGGTAATTGCAAAAGAAGTTGGATGTTCCCAAAGTGCTGTATCAAAGCACATTAATAGAAAGTTATGTGGAAGGAAAAAGTGTGGAAGAAAAATGTGCACAAGCAGCAAGGATGACAGCAGCCTGGAGAGGATTGTCAGGAAAAGGCCATTCAAAAGTGTTGGGGACTTTCACAAGGAGTTGACTGAGGCTGGAGTCAGTGCATCAAGAGCCACCACACACAGACGGATCCTGGACATGGGCTTCAAATGTCGTATTCCTCTTGTCAAGCCACTCCTGAACAACAAACAACATCAGAAGCGTCTTACCTGGGCTAAAGAAAAACAGACCTGGTTTGTTGCTCAGTGGTTCAAAGTCTTCTTTTCTGATGAGAGCAAATTTTGCATCTCATTTGGAAACCAAGGACCCAGAGTATGGAGGAAGAATGGAGAGGCACACACTGCAAGATGTTGGAAGTCCAGTGTGAAGTTTCCACAGTCTGTGTTGATTTGGGGAGCCATGTCATCTGCTGGTGTTGGTCCACTGTGCTTCATTAAGTCCAGGGTCAACGCAGCCATCTACCAGGATATTTTAGAGCACTTCATGCTTCCTTCCACAGATGAGCTCTATGGGAATGCTGACTTCATTTTCCAGCAGGACTTGGCACCTGCCCACACTGCCAAAAGCACCAAAACCTGGTTCAATGACCGTGGGATTACTGTGCTTGATTGGCCAGCAAACTCGCCTGACCTGAAACCCATAGAGAATCTATGGGGCATTGCCAAGAGAAAGATGAGAGACATGAGACTGAACAATGCAGAAGAGCTTAAGGCCGCTATTGAAGCAACCTGGTCTTCCATAACACCTCAGCAGTGCCACAGGCTGATAGCTTCCATGCCACGCCGCATTGATGCAGTAATTGCTGCAAAAGGGGCCCAAACCAAGTACTGAGTACATATGCATGCTTATACTTTTCAGAGGTCCGATATTTTTTTATGTACACCCCTTGTTTTATTGATTGCATGTAATATTCTAATTTTCTGAGATTGTGGATTTGGGGTTTTCATAAGCTGTAAGCCATAATCATCACAATTATGACAAATCACGGCTTGAACTATCTTGCTTTGCATGTAATGAATCTATCTCATATATTAGTTTCACCTCTTAAGTTGCATTAGTGAAATAAATGAACTTTTGCCCGATATTCAAATTTTTCGAGTTCCACCTGTATGGTATAAAAATCACTAAAATAGCCATAGCAACACACATGGATATTCCGGATGATTGAGTTTCCTAGAAAGTTTTGAAACCAAAGAAGAGAGAAGGTTTCCCCTTGCAAAGACTAGGGTTGAGCGAACCCGAACTGTAAAGTTCGGGTTCCTACCGGACTTTTGGGTTTTTGGGTCCCGGACCCGAACCCGAACAATTGACTGTATGTTCGGGTTCGGGTCCGGTGTTCGGTGATGTAATGGCGCATTTTTAAAAGCTGCAGGGCAGCCAATCAACTTTCGTTTAACTGGTGTGCCCTTAGAAGCCATCACAGCCATGCCTACTAATGGCATGGCTGTGATTGGCCAGTGCAGCATGTGACCCAGCCTCTATATAAGCTAGAGGCACACAGCACAGCACGTCACTCTGCTTTAGACAGTGTAGGGAAAGGTTCCTGGCTGCTGTTGCTGTGAGGGAGAGAATTACATGATAGGAGTCAGTCCTGATTGTGAAATAGATTCTAATTAGACAGCGATCTACATAGATTTAGTTGTGTGGGTGCAGTGCACAAGCTTTTTACACTGCACTGAGAGAAAAGATAGACAGTGTAGGGCAAGGTTCCTGTTGCTGCTTTTAGGGAGAGAGAATTATCTAGGAGTCCAGATTCAGAAATCTATTCTAATAACTCAGCGATCTACAGCGATTTACCTGGTTGGGTTGCAGTGCACAGTCTTTTTACACTGCCATGAGCCCAGTGCCAGAGAAAATATAACTTTTATCTGCAAGCTCAGTGCACCAGCACCAGCAGTGCATATGTTACTGTGAGATACACCCTGTACATACTGTGTGTGTATTCTGCTCTTCCAAAAACACCCATTTAGGGCAAAAAAATAATTTTGCAGTCTTTTCTGCATATCTGGAGGTGTGAGATACACAATTTATATATTTTTCTTCTATTGTGCTATTCAAATAAAAATTTTTTAGGGCAAAAACATTTTTTTGGAATAGCATTTTCTGTATTTCTGTAGGTGTGAGATACACCGTTTACATACTCTGGGTGTATTCTGCTATTGCAAAAACACACATTTAGTGCAAAAAAAAATTTTTTTGTAGTGTTTTCTGCATATCTGCAGGTGTGAGATACACAATTTATATATTTTTCTTCTATTGTGCTATTCAAAGAAATTTTTTTTAGGGCAAAAACATTTTTTTGGAATAGCATTTTCTGTATTTCTGTAGGTGTGAGATATACCGTTTACATACTCTGGGTGTATTCTGCTATTGCAAAAACACACATTTAGTGCAAAAAAATTTTTTTTGTAGTGTTTTCTGCATATCTGCAGGTGTGAGATACACAATTTATATATTTTTCTTCTATTGTGCTATTCAAATAAAAAAAATTTATGGCGAAAAACATTTTTTGGGAATAGCATTTTCTGCATTTCTGTAGGTGTGAGATACACCGTTTACATACTGTGGGTGTATTATGCTATTGCAAAAAAACCCATTTAGGGCAAGATCCTAAATTTGGAAAATATGAGGAGAACGTCAAAGAAGGGACGTGGCCCCAATCGTGGTGCTGCTGGTGGAGCTCCTGTTGCAGGGAGAGGACGTGGTCGATCTGTGCCAGCTACACGCACAAGTTAAACACCTTCCTCAGGTGAGAGTAGGCAACAGAGCCTGCAGCGGTATTTGGTCGCGCCTAATGAGGCTGTACGAATGTTGAGGCCAGGACAAGTACAGGCGATAGTAGATTGGGTTGCTGACTTTCCCTCGGTTCCTTCATATTGTCTCCCACTCAGTCTCCTGATGAAAGATCAGAGTTGGCACCTGCAGCCGATGTCCATCAGTCTTTCACCTCTCCCCCTTGCAAATCAGCCAAGCAGTCTAAGCCCCAAATCATGCAGCAGTCTCTTCTGCTTTTCGATGACTCTGTTAGCAGGGTTTCCCAGGGCCATCCACCTAGCCCTGCCCCAGAAGTGGACGGGATTGTGTGCACCGATGCCCAACCACTTATGTTTCATGATGAGTACATGGGCGGACCATCGCAGCACGTCTCGGATGATGATGAAACACAGGTGCCAACTGCTTCTGCTTTCGCAATTGTGCAGACCGACAAGGGGGGCAGGGGTGAAGACTGGGTGGAAGATGATGTGGAGGATGATGAGGTCCTCGACCCCACATGGAATCAACGTCATGCAGGTGACCAGTGTAGTTCGGAGGAAGAGGCGGTGGTCGCACAGAGCCACCAGCACAGAAGAAGAGGCAGCAGGGTGCAAAAGTGGAGCGTCCGTCCCCTAGACAGTATGTCTGCTACTGCCCAACGCAGCAAGGGACCGAGCACACCAAAGCCAGGTCCAAGGAGTTCCCTAGCGTGGCAGTTCTTCAGACAATGTGCTGATGACAAGACACGAGTGGTTTGCACGCTGTGCAATCAGAGCCTGAAGCGAAGCATAAACGTTCCCAACCTGAGCACAACCTGCATGACCAGGCATCTAAGTGCAAAGCACGAGCTGCAGTGGAGTAGACACCTCAAAAACCAAGAAAGGCCTCTGGCTCCTCCTGCTTCCTCTTCTTCTGCAGTCTCGGCCTCTTCATCCACCTCTGTAGTGACAGTGGCACCTGCCAACCCGCAAACAGAGGATCTGCCAGCAACACTAGCACCTGGGTCACCAACCATCTCCACAATGTCCCATGGAAGCATTCAGCTCTCTATCTCCCAAACACTGGAGTGGAAGATGAAGTACCCCCCTAGCCACCCGCGATCCCTGGCCCTGAATGCCAGTATTTCAAAATTCCTTGCATTTGAAATGCTGTCATTCCATCTGGTGGAGACGCAGAGTTTTAAAAGCCTGATGGCATTGGCTGTCCCACAGTACGTCATGCCCAGCCGCCACTACTTTTCCAGGTGAGCCATCCCTTCCCTGCACAACCAAGTGGGGGACAAAATCAGGTGTGCACTGCGCAACGCCATCTGTGGCAAGGTCCACCTAACTACGGATGCGTGGACCAGTAAGCACGGTCAGGGACATTATATCTCCCTAACAGCACACTGGGTAAATGCAGTGGTGGCTGGGCCTAAGGCAGATAGCAGTTTGGTGCATGTCCTTCCACCACCGAGGATTGCAGGGCGCTTCAGTTTGCCTCCTGTTGCTAACTCCTCCTACTCCGCTTCCTCATCCTCTACCGCCTCCTCATCCGGTCAGCGTAACACCTTCACCACCAACTTCAGCACAGCCAGGGGTAAATGACAGCAGGCAGTTTTAAAACTTTCCTGTTTGGGGGAAAAACCCCACACCACGCAGGAGTTGTGGAGGAACATGGAACAACAGACCGATGAGTGGTTGGTGGCAGTGAACCTCAAGCCCGGCCTGGTGGTGTGCGATAATGGGCGAAATCTCGTAGCAGCTCTGGGCCTAGCCGGTTTGACACACATCCCTTGCCTGGCGCATGTGCTGAACTTGGTGGTCCAGAGGTTCCTGAAAAATTACCCCGATATGCCAGAGCTGCTGCAAAAAGTGCGGGCCGTCTGTGCACACTTTTGGCGTTCTCACCCTGCTGCTGCTCGCCTATCAGCGCTGCAGCGTAACTTCGGCCTTCCCGCTCACCGCCTCATATGTGACATGCCCACAAGGTGGAATTCCACCTTGCACATGCTGGCCAGACTGTGCGAGCAGCAGCAGGCGATAGTAGAGTTTCAGCTGCAGCATGCACTCGTGAGTCGCTCTGCGGAACAGCACCATTTCACCACCAATAACTGGGCCTCCATGCGAGGCCTGTGTGCCTTGTTGCGCTGTTTCGAGTACTCCACCAACATGGCCAGTGCCGATGACGCCGTTACTATCCCAGTTCTATGCCTCCTTGAAAAAACGCTTTGGGCGATGATGGAAGAGGATGTGGCACAGGAGGAGGAGGAGGAGGAGGAGGAACTGGGGTCATTTCCAAGGCTTTCAGGGCAGTCATTCACAAGTGGCTATGAGGGTGGGTTACTGCACCAACAAACGCCAGGTACACATTCCCACCTGACAGCGGGGGTACGGTGGAAGCACAAGGCGAAGGCAGAGGAGGAGGAAGAGGTCGCCAACGCAGCCGGGGCACCGCCAGCACCCCAGAAGGCAGGGTTAGCATGGCCTAAATGTGGAAAAGCTTTGTCAGCACGCCACAACAACTAGCACCACCAGCTGAGATGGAACGTCTTAGCAGAAGGCAGCATTTCACCAACATGGTGGAGCAGTATGTGTGCACACGCCTACACGTACTGAATGATGGGTCTGCCCCCTTCAACTTCTGGGTCTCCAAAGTGGGCACATGGCCTGAGCTTGCCCTTTACGCCTTGGAGGTGCTGGCCTGCCCTGCAGCCAGTGTATTATCTGAACGTGTATTTAGCACGACAAGGGGGCGTTATCATTGACAAGCGCAGCTGCCTGTCCAGAGCCAATGTGGACAAGCTCACGTTCATTAAAATGAACCAGGCATGGATCCCACAGGACTTGTCCGTACCTTGTGCAGAATAGACATGTATACCGGTGTTCTGACAAAAACTGTCCGGCCATCGGATAGTGTCCGGCCCGTACTGCGCAGGCGCATCGCTTGCGCAGTACGGAGGACAAGGAGATTCACAAAATCTCTGAAGATGAACGACGCCTGCGCAGTGAGTGCAGGTTCAAGCTCCACCATCCAAGTGGACATATGGTAGCACATAGTAACAGGGCCCCTCATGGGCTCGCTTCGCTCACCACGCTTCGCTCGCCACGCTTCGGCCACGGCCTCACTTGGCTCGGCTTGAACCTCGGATGGTGTGGCTTGAACCTGGACTCACCGCGCAGGCGCCGTTCGTCTTCTGATATTTTCGAAGTCCCCTTGTTCTACGTACTGAGCAAGCGCAGTACAGGGCGGACACTATCCGACAAGGGACAGAATTCGACACATCACCGGCCTTACCCAGCCAATGTTGTATTTTTGAACCAGTGTTGGCTACCTCGTCCTCCTCCACCGCCGCTTCCAGCTACACAGCCACATCCACCGCCACCTCAACCTCCTACTCCATATGGACCTTGTCCTCCTAGGTCAAGATTATAATTTTAATTTTTTTTAATTTCAAAGTATTTTATTTTCCCACTTAGCTTATCCATTAAATTGAATAATTTTTCCCCAGAAAGGGTGTGTTCTGGGGCATTCCCACCATATGTGTGGCATTGTGCCGTTGAGTTTCTGAGGTTCTTAATGACTTCCTGTACCTCTTTTGCTGAGAAGGGGGCCTCCAGCATATTTTTTTTATGTTATTTTAAGTTATTTCCCAATCCACATTTGTTTGCAGAGCACTTGCCATGCTCTTAACAACATTTTGCTGATATTTGAAGCCCTCTAGCCCTTTCCATTTTTAGAGCCATTTTAGTCCTCAAAAGTTCGGGTCCCCATTGAGTAAGCACTGAAATTACAGTGCGAAACGCGTCAGCTTGTCTGCTCTCATTCTTTGCTGTGGTTTGGATTTCTGTGATTTTCCAATAAAGGAACTGTTTTTGGAGTGCGGCTGTCCAATAGTTTCCTTCCATTTTTCGCATCCCCATTGACTTCAATGGGGTTCAGGTTCGGGGTCAAGTTCTGGTCAAGTTCGGTCCCGAACTCAAACTTTTTTCCGAAGTTCGGCCGAACCCGTCGAACCCGAACATCCAGGTGTCCGCTCAACTCTAGCAAAGACATTTCTACAGAAAAAAATAAATATATATATTTTTTGGGGATAAATACATTATAAAATAATTAAATTAGATTTAATGTATTTCTAATGCAGCATTTATTCATATTTTATCCTTTTTGGCTAATGTTTGCCCTTGTAATTGTTGAAGAAAAAATAGGGCCTTATAATGGACAAAATAGGGCCTTATACATTTTGACAACTCTTCTAAGGTAGCCACAAATTTTCCGTGTATGCAATGCATGGAAACTGTCCTTGAAATAGAGCAAAAAACTCAAAGATTCATTCAGAAGCAATGTTGCATAAACACAATGAAACCCTATAAGATTCATATCAAGAAACAGGCAGCATAAAACGCACAAAAAAACTGGAGTAATAACAACAACACAGCAGCTCAGCACCAGAATTTAATACAAATGTAAAACAATTCTTATATGTATTGTGACAGCAGGAAGGTAAAGTCACCTGGTTGCATCCAGGGGGGTAGATATATTTCGCCCAGATTCAGGCTTTACGCTGACTTATACAACTAGGTGGAGAGTTGTATAGGCCCAGCTAAGGCTAGTGGGCTCATGGATGACTCATACCTCTAGGGAGAGTGTGGGGCGTCGTGCAGACAGAGATGAGGAGACCAGCTGAACCTTGTCAGCTCATTTAGGCCTCTATAAGAACTCCCAGATTCATTAGGTGTTAGCTCATGCCTGGAACCAGACCTGTGTGGACTGTCTAGGGAGAGTGAACCCCTGTGCGGTGAGGCAAAGCCTGTGTGGCTATTTGTTTGGACTTTTACTAAACCAGGGACTTAGGGACTAGGACAGCACTAGGCTGATCCCAGTTGTTAGTTAGGAAACCTGTATGTTTAGTCAGAGGTCAACTTGACCAGGATTTATTTTGGTTATGTTTCTTTTGCTTTGCTGTGTTTTGTCACTGTAAATAGAAAATAAACCGCACCTTTTTGATTTTGAAAACCACAACCTCCGTTTGCTGGGCCTGTTTTGTGTGGGGAGCCCATCCCGGGGGTCACACACACCCGCTGCCGAGCTAACCCCCTCACAGTTGGTGGAGAATGCGGGCAGTTTTTTTTAAGCCAGAATGGAGGAGATACTGAAGCAGCTGGCTCTAGCAAATGCCAATCAACAGCAGACAAATGCAGGTTTGCAAAAGAGCCTTGCAGCTCAACAACAGAGCCTTGCAGCCCAGCAGCAGACAAACGCAACTTTGCAACAGAGTCTGGAGGCTCAGCAACGAGCCCAGCAGCAATCTGAGGCCCGCTTCATAGACCTGTTGCAGAAGCAAGAGCAGAGACTACAACAACAGATGGAAGCAGTAATGCAGCAACGTCCGCAGACCAGTGAGGAAAGCCGTCCCACTAATACCGCGTCCTTTGGGGTGAGTCGTTTATTGACAAAAATGACTGGAGAGGATGATCCAGAGGTATTTTTGACCACATTTGAAAGGACCGCTGAAAGAGAAAAGTGGCCTGAGGAGCAGTGGGCTGGACTGGTGGCTCCTCTGTTAACTGGTGAATCGCAGAAAGCTTACTATGACCTAGAGCCTAACCAAGCAAAAGACTATGTGATGCTAAAAGCTGAAATATTGGCAAGGCTGGGTGTCACCCAGGCTGTCCGGGCTCAGCGTGTGCATAACTGGACTTTCCAGCTTGGAAAACCCCCCAGGTCTCAAATGTATGATCTCATTCACCTGAGCAGAAAGTGGCTACAGCCAGAGACTTTGTCCGCACCAAAGATTGTGGAACGTGTTGTAATGGATCGGTTTTTGAGAGCTCTTCCTACTGCCATCCAAAAGTGGGTAAGCCATGGAGACCCAGAGACGGCCGATGGTCTTGTGGATCGTGTGGAGAAATACTTGGCTACAGAGAACCTGACGGCCTCTTCCAGAGACACTCGGACTTTCCACCCTAAGACCAGACCATCCCCAGGGGCGGATAAGAGGATTCCAAGGGGTGAGGGTGGAGAGAGTGAGAGGGTGGGAGCTCTACCCCAAGTTTGGCGAGAACAGCCTGGGAAATCAGCGGCTCAAGAGGCGGCAAGAAGGATCGTTTGCTACCGCTGCCGGCAAGCGGGACATATTGCAGCCAATTGCCCGGTTGTGGAGGAACCCATGCAGTGTGACTTTCTGACGGGCAGACGTCAGTCGCTGTGTGCGACAGTCGCATGCACTGCCATTCGAGGAACTGAGAAACATTTATGCAAAATGTGTGTTAATGGTAGAAATGTTGTGGTATTGCTGGATTCAGGTAGCCTTGTGACCCTGATAAAGGCTGAGTTAGTTAAAACAGAGGTCTCTGGGAATAGCAAGGTAGCTGTTATTTGTGTGCATGGGGACACCCGAGAGTATCCAGTGACTACAGTGTGTTTCGAGACCCCCAAAGGTACCCTCTCTCATCCAGTGGGCTTAGTATCTCAGTTACCGCATGACGCCATTGTGGGAAGGGATTTTCCGAAGTTCTGGGAACTGTGGGATGATCCTGAGCCCCTCACTGGTGCCCCTATGTACCAGGAATGTGATAGCCAGAACTCCCCTGAGAGTGGTGAGGACTCTCCGGAATTTCCCTTATCAGTATTGGCAGGGGAGACTCAAGAAACTGGAGAGGAGCCCACCTCCTCAGACGAAAACCTACCGTCTGTGGAGTTTTCTGATCTTGAGGTTCACAGGGAAAACTTTGCCACAGAACAGTTGAAAGACCCCGCCCTAATAAAGGCACGGGAAAACGTAGTGAAAATAGATGGCGAGTTAGTGAACCCAGATAATACCTGCACTTACCCATACTTCAGCGTAGAGAAGGACCTACTGTATCGGGTGGCAAAAAGGGCAGAAGAAACCGTTGAGCAGCTGGTGGTGCCCAAACCTTACAGGAAGTTGGTGTTGGAGTTGGCCCATGGGCACATTCTTGGAGGTCATCTGGGGACAGAGAAAACCCGAGAGAGGGTATTACAGAGATTCTATTGGCCGGGGGTGATGAAGGACGTAGAAAATTATTGTTCCTCCTGCCCTGTGTGTCAGAGGTTGGCCCCGATGCCACATTTCCGTAGCCCGCTGGTCCCTCTACCCATCATTGAGGTCCCGTTTGAGAGGATCGCCATGGATTTGGTAGGTCCTATAATCAAGTCCGCTAGGGGGCACCAGTACATATTAGTTATAATGGACTATGCCACCCGTTATCCAGAAGCGATCCCTCTCCGAAATACCTCGGCCAAAACCATAGCCAAAGAGCTATCTCTTGTTTTTAGCCGGGTGGGTATTTGTAAAGAACTGCTTACGGACCAAGGTACACCCTTTATGTCCCGGGTTATGAAAGAGCTGTGTAAATTGTTCAAAGTGACGCAATTGCGTACGTCTGTGTATCACCCCCAAACCGATGGGCTGGTTGAAAGATTCAACAAAACCCTAAAACAAATGTTGAAGAAAGTGGTGGATAGAGATGGAAAGGATTGGGACTGTTTACTTCCTTATTTGATGTTTGCTATTAGGGAGGTGCCCCAATCCTCTACGGGATTCTCCCCCTTTGAGTTACTGTATGGGAGACACCCAAGAGGGCTGTTGGATATTGCCAAGGAAACTTGGGAAAGTGAGAGTTCTCCCCACAGGAGTGTGATTGAGCATGTCGCCCTGATGCAAGATCGAATTGCACAGGTAATGCCCATCGTGAAGGAACATTTGGCCCAAGCGCAGTTGGCACAGCAGAGAGTGTACAACCGTGGAGCCAAGACCCGTACCTTTTCCCCGGGGGATAGGATATTGGTACTTGTCCCTACGGTTGAAAGTAAATTCCTTGCCAAATGGCAAGGCCCCTACGAGATAATGGAAAAAGTGAGCGAAGTGAATTACAAGGTCAGACAACCAGGAAGGCGAAAGCCCGAACAGATCTATCACGTTAATCTGTTGAAAGCCTGGAGGGATAGAGAGTCCCTAGTCGCAGACACTTGGTCACCAGCTCAAACTGGTTGCGTGATTCCTGAGGTTGGAATAGCAGCCACCTTGTCACAACCCCAACAACAGGAGGTTAAGGAGTTTGTGCTTCGCAACAAGGAGGTATTCTCTGAGCTGCCGGGACAAACATCTGGGGTAGAGCATGACATCATTACCCCGCCCGGTGAAAGGGTGAAGTTAAAACCCTATCGGATCCCAGAGGCTCGACGGGAGGCAATACGGGAGGAAGTACAGAAAATGCTGAACTTAGGGGTGATAGAGGAGTCCCAAAGTGATTGGTCTAGTCCCATCGTGTTGGTGCCTAAACCGGATGGGAGCTGGCGATTTTGTAACGATTTTCGTCAGTTGAACAAAGTTACAAAATTTGACACCTACCCCATGCCACGTATAGATGAGTTGATCGACCGGCTGGGAACAGCCCGATACATGACGACTCTTGACCTCACAAAAGGGTATTGGCAAATCCCCCTGGCCAAGTCGGCCAAAGAGAAAACCGCATTTGTAACCCCAGACGGGGCGTTCCAATATAAAAGAATGCCGTTCGGGTTACAGAATGCGCCGGCCACATTCCAGCGGAAAATGGACCAGATGCTGAGGCCCCATCGGAAGTATGCTGCGGCTTACCTGGATGACGTAATTGTCCATAGCACAGATTGGGCCTCACATCTGCCAAAAGTGCAAGCTGTCCTGGACTCTGTTCGCGAAGCGGGGTTTACGGCTAACCCCAAGAAGTGTACCATTGGGCAGGAGGAGGCCAAATATCTTGGGTACACCATTGGGAGGGGAGTAATAAAACCCCAACTCAACAAAGTCGAGGCCATCCAGAGTTGGCCACGTCCCAACAGCAAGAAGCAGGTACGAGCCTTTCTGGGAATCGCTGGGTATTATCGGCGATTCATTCCCCACTTTGCTTCTATGGCTGTGCCCCTAACCAACCTGACGAAGGGGAAAGGGTCGGTCATGATTAAATGGACCCCCGAGGCTGAGGCAGCATTCCAATTCTTGAAACAAGCCTTATGTAGCCAGCCAGTGTTGTACTCACCCGACTTCTCTAAAGACTTTGTCGTACAAAGTGATGCGTCAGATGTGGGGTTAGGAGCAGTATTGTCCCAGGTCTGGAACGGGGAAGAGCACCCAGTCATTTACCTCAGCAGGAAATTGAAGTCCCATGAGGTAAATTACGCCACCGTTGAAAAGGAGTGTTTAGCGGTGAAGTGGGCTCTAGATTCCCTTCGGTACTACCTGCTAGGTAGGCACTTTGACATGGTTACGGATCACGCTCCGTTAAAGTGGATGGCTCAAAACAAGGAAACAAATAGAAGAGTGAATAGGTGGTTCCTGGCCCTCCAGGAATTCAACTTCACAGTAAAGCATCGCCCTGGCGTTCAAATGGGGAATGTGGATGCTTTGTCTCGAGTACATGAATGCCTGATTGCTGGTGTTCCAACCCCGAGGTTAAAACAAGAGGGGGGGTATGTGACAGCAGGAAGGTAAAGTCACCTGGTTGCATCCAGGGGGGTAGATATATTTCGCCCAGATTCAGGCTTTACGCTGACTTATACAACTAGGTGGAGAGTTGTATAGGCCCAGCTAAGGCTAGTGGGCTCATGGATGACTCATACCTCTAGGGAGAGTGTGGGGCGTCGTGCAGACAGAGATGAGGAGACCAGCTGAACCTTGTCAGCTCATTTAGGCCTCTATAAGAACTCCCAGATTCATTAGGTGTTAGCTCATGCCTGGAACCAGACCTGTGTGGACTGTCTAGGGAGAGTGAACCCCTGTGCGGTGAGGCAAAGCCTGTGTGGCTATTTGTTTGGACTTTTACTAAACCAGGGACTTAGGGACTAGGACAGCACTAGGCTGATCCCAGTTGTTAGTTAGGAAACCTGTATGTTTAGTCAGAGGTCAACTTGACCAGGATTTATTTTGGTTATGTTTCTTTTGCTTTGCTGTGTTTTGTCACTGTAAATAGAAAATAAACCGCACCTTTTTGATTTTGAAAACCACAACCTCCGTTTGCTGGGCCTGTTTTGTGTGGGGAGCCCATCCCGGGGGTCACACACACCCGCTGCCGAGCTAACCCCCTCACAGTATATATATATATATATATATATATATATATATATATGGATGGGAGGGGTCGTGAAAGAATGTATTTAACATAAAACACTCTACTTTGGCTTTTAGTAACCATTTACATAGCTTCAAAAAATGCTCATGGAATATATGCATAAAGTGTATTTCCACTTTTGCAGTCAAATTTGAAAAAACCAAACAAACAGATATGTGTTGGAGATGTAAGGCCGAGAGGCAGACCCTGGACCATATTTGGTATGGATGTCACATGGTGAGAAATTTTGGGGAAAAAGTTCACAAGATATATTGGAAAATGACAGGAGTTTAAAGGAATTCAGGGTTGGATATTTCATTACTATCTTTGACTCCAGACTCAAAAAATAATATAAATAAGGATATGTTCCATTACATGACAACGGCTGCAAGAACAATCATAGCTTGTAAATGGAGAGAAAATATAAGTCCAAATATAATAGACTGGATAAATGAAGTGAAAGCATTACAATATAGGGAAAAACAAATAAGAGAAGAGGGACATATAAATAATCAATTGTGAGAATTATGGCAAAAATGGGATGAATGCTGCCTTTCGGAAGGAATAAAAGAATATATATAAGGGTATAATTAGGGATGAGCTTGGTGTTCGAGTTGAACACACGTTCGACTCGAACATCGGCTGTTCGCTCGTTCGACGAAGATCGAATGTTATGGGCCGTTCGCGCCAAATTCGAGTGACGCGAACGACCCACAATACACTGCGCCATCGCAGTGCAATCCCGGCGCTGTGATTGGCCAAGCATGCACTGTGACCCCGCATGCTTGGCCAATCACAGCGCCGGCAGCGAGGAGAGCCATAATTGGCCACAGGCAGGATGCCTGTGGCCAATCATAGCTCAGGGGGGTTTAGTACACGCCCCACACTATAAAAGGCCGCCAGCGCGGCGGCCTCGTGCAGTGTGTTCCGGCGTGCAGGGAAAGAGATAGATAGGCAGGGACAGTGTGTTCTGTGTTCTATTTTTTTCTCAGGCATCTGCAGGAGTTAGTGGGTGTTGTGTGCCTCCAGCACAGTATACACCTGGATCTAAACTTTATTGCTGTTCTCTTAGCTAGGTAGGCAGGCAGGGAAAGAGATACATAGGCAGGGACAGTGTGTTCTATGTTTTATTGTTTTCTCAGGCATCTGCAGGAGTTAGTGGGTGTTGTGTGCCCCCAGCACAGTATACACCTGTATATATCCATCATTGCTGTTCTCTAATACAGGCATCTGCAGGAGTTAGTGGAACAGTATACACCTGTATATACCCGTCATTACTGTTCTCTAATACAGGCATCTGCAGGAGTTAGTGGCACAGTGTACACCTGTATGTACCCGTCATTACTGTTCTCTAATACAGGCATTTGCAGGAGTTAGTGGCACAGTGTACACCTGTATATATCCGTCATTACTGTTATCTAATACAGGCATCTGCAGGAGTTAGTGGGTGTTGTGTGCCTCCAGCACAATATACACTACCCAATTGCTGGTTTTTCCCATCTCCCTGCAGGCCATTACTATGTCTGGAAGGCCAACAAAGAGAGGCAGACAGTCACGAGCCAATAAAAGAGGGCAAGCAGGCTCTGTGTCTGGGGTCAACAGTGCTGGTCGTGGACGCGGTGCATTGTCATCAGCACGTGGCCATGGGACACGCTTGTCCTTATTTTCAGCAGCTGGACGTGTTGAGCCGCATCATGCTGAAGACTTGGTAGAGTGGATGACCAAGCCCTCCTCATCCTCCTCATCCTCTCTCACCCAGGCTCAAGGTACTGGCAAAGCAGCTGCCAAAGCGTCCTCTTCCCTCATATCAATGTCATCATCAGTCACTCCTTTCCTAGACCCACCATGTCCTCCTGAGGAGTCCCCCGAACTGTTTGAGCACAGTGTTGGGTACATGCTCCAGGAGTATGCCCAGCGTTTCGAAGGGTCTGATGATGATACCCAGCTAGAGGAAGGCAGTAGCGTGAGCGCAGAGAGAGGGGATGCTCAAGAAGGACAGCAATCTGGCAGTCATGTTCCAGCAGCTGCAGCATTCTGCCAGATTGGCTCCAGTGATGAGGAGGGAGGGGATGATGAGGTCACTGACTCCACGTGGGTGCCTGATAGGAGAGAGGAGGAGGATGAGGAGGAGGCACATCTCCAATGAGGCAGGATGCCCTCCGGGGGCCAGCGTAAGGGCAGCACACCGACTGAATCACACCGCAGAGCTACGCCTGTACAGGGCGCTGCCTCTGCCCGTTATTCCAAAAGTTCTTTGGTGTGGGCCTTTTTTGAGTCGAGTGCATCAGATCGCACCGCTGCTATTTGCAACATATGTCTCAAGCATATCTCGCGTGGCCAAAACATCAGCCGCTTGGGCACCACTTGCTTGACTAGACATATGTTGACAGCTTGTTGGCAAGCGTACCTTAAAGACCCACACCAAAGAACAAAGCGGACCTCTCCTTGCTCCTCATCAGCTGGGATCTCCAACCCCACTATACCTTCAGTCCTCTCTGAAACCTGCACTGAGAGGAATGAAGGTGTAGAATTAGGTGTGTCACAGCCAAGTACTTGCGGGCACTCTGCTAGCAGTACACCGACGTCCGATTGTAGTAGGCAAATTTCCCTACCCCAGCTGCTGGACCGTCAAAAGAAGTTCACTCCCAGCCATCCACATGCCCAGCGGTTGAATGGTAGCTTGGCTAAATTGCTAGCAATTCAACTGCTGCCTTTTCAGTTGGTAGACTCGGCCCCCTTCCGTGAGTTCATGCAATGTGCGGTTCCTCAGTGGCAGGTTCACAAACGCCACTTTTTCTCACGGAAGGTGATTCCGGCTCTCTACCGGCATGTGGAAGGCAATGTCCATGCCTCGCTGGACAGGGCGGTCAGCGGTAAGGTGCATATTACCGCTGACTCATGGTCCAGCAGGCATGGACAGGGACGTTACCTTTCTTTCACGGCCCATTGGGTCACTCTTTTAGCAGCTGGGAAGGATGCAGGACAGGGTGCAGTAGTGTTGGAGGTTGTTCCACCGCCACACCTCCAAAATGCTACTACTGGTTGTGACACACCTCTCTCCTCCACCCCCTCCTCTTCTTCTTCCTCCATGGCCTCTTCCTGTGCTTTGTCCTCGGAACCAGCGGTGCTCCGTAGGCATTCAAGGGGCTACGCAAGTACGCAGGCAAAAAGATACCATGCTGTGCTTGCGCTGGTGTGTTTTGGGGACAGGAGCCACACTGGGACAGAGGTTCTGTCAGCTCTGCAGGGGCAGGCCGAGAGGTGGTTGACGCCACGCCAGCTTAAGCCAGGAATGGTGGTTTGCGACAATGGCACCAACCTCCTCTCCGCCCTCCGACAGGGACAACTGACCCATGTGCCCTGTGCGGCTCACGTCCTTAACCTGGTGGTGCAGGGGTTCTTGGGCAGGTACCCGGGCTTACAGGATGTCCTGAGGAAGGCCAGGAAAGTCTGTGTGCATTTCCGCAGATCATATAATGCCAGTGCTCGGCTGGCTGAGCTGCAAAAGGAGTTGAACCTGCCCATGAACCGCCTTATATGTGACATGCCCACCAGGTGGAACTCAACGTTGGCCATGCTGCAGCGGCTGCACATGCAGCAGAGGGCCATCAATGAGTACCTGTGCGACTACGGCACCGGGACAGGGTCAGGGGAGCTCAGGTTTTTTTCACCACGCCAGTGGGGCATGATCAGGGATGCATACACTGTCCTGGCACCATTTGAGGAGGCACGAGGATGGTGAGCAGTGACAGTGCATGCATAAGTAACACTGTACCTCTTGTCCACCTGTTGGAGCATACGCTGCGTGGAATAATGGACATGCTACTTGAGGCAGAACAGAGGCAGGAAGAGGAGGACTTCCTTGCCTCTCAAGGCCCCCTTTACCCAGACAGTGTTCCTTGTGTCCCACCCATCACACAGGAAGAGGACGAGGAGGAGATGGATTGTGTCAGCATGGAGGTGGAGCATGGCACTCAGCATCAACAGCAGCAGTCTTTTAGGGATGATTTACAGTCCCAACAAACCCGTGGACTTATACGTGGCTGGGAGGAGGTGGCTGCGGTTCATGTCGTCCTTAGTGACCCAGAGGACTCCGGACCAAATGCCTCAGCTAACCTATGCTGCATGGCCTCCCTGATCCTGCAAAGTCTGCGGAAGGATCCTTGTATTCTTCGGATCAAGGAGAGGGACCATTACTGGCTGGCCACTCTCCTTGATCCAAGGTACATGGGTAAGGTTGCGGACCTTATCTTGCCGTCGCAGAGGGAGCAGAGGATGAGACAACTCCGGGAGGCCTTGCAGAAAGGTCTGTGCAACGCGTTCCCAGAGACTGGGAGGTTACAAACTCCTGGTCCTGGACAACGAGTTGCTGAGGCTTCAGTCAGTAGCAGAAGGAGCGGTGGAGAAGGTGGCCGTCTGACCGATGCATTCAGACAATTTTTTAGTCCGCAGCCCCAAGGTATGATCGGTTCCAGCAACCATCGCCAGCGTCTGTTATACATGGTGCAGGAATACCTAGGGGCAAGGTCAGACTTGGACACCTTTCCCACCGAAAATCCTCTGGCTTACTGGGTGTTGAGGATGGATCACTGGCCAGAGCTTGCACAGTATGCAATTGAGCTACTGGCCTGTCCTGTATCCAGCGTTCTTTCGGAACGCACATTCAGTGCTGCTGCAGGCTTTGTCACGGATCACAGGGTGCGCCTGTCCACCAACTCGGTTGATCGACTGTCCTTCATAAAGATGAACCAGTCTTGGATCACCACCAGCTACCAAGCAGCTGAAGCTGATATAACAGAATACTTTATTTTCAAATGTCACATCCCTTCAAGACTCATGCTGATGCTGAGTGACTGTCCTGTTATGTTGACCGACTATCCTCCTCCTCCTCAATGATCCGATTCTTGATGATAGCTTGGAAGAACTTTTTTGTTTCTTGGTGCCGCCACCAGTGGCTAAGGCCCAATTTTGCAGCCCCTGTTTAACAGGGGCGTGTAATTAAAATTTTTGATGCAATACTTTGCAACAGGGCTCATTGCTGTGCTCCAAGTACAGTATCTGTGAGGGGTTGCAGTGTTGTGGCACCAGTGCCTAAGGCCCAATTTTTCTGCCCCTGTTTAACAGGGGCGTGTAATTAAAATTTTTGATGCAATACTTTGCAACAGAGCTCATTGCTGTGCTCCAAGTACAGTATCTGTGAGGGGTTGCAGTGTTGTGCCACCAGTGCCTAAGGCCCAATTTTTCTGCTCCTGTTCAACAGGGGCATGTAATTACAATACTTGATCTAATAATTCACAGCAGGGCCCATTCCTGCGCCCACCAAGAGTAACTGTGAGGGCTTACAGTGTTGTGGCAACACCACCACCACCACCAAAGGCCCAATTTTTCTGCCCCTCTTCAACAGGGGCATGCAATTACAATTCTTGATCTAATAATTTACAGTAGGGCCCATTCATGCGCCCACCAAGAGTAACTGTGAGGGCTGACAGTGTTGTAGCACCAGCACCACCACCAAAGGCCCAGTTTTTCCTACCACTGTTCAACAATGGCATGTAATTACAATTCCTGATATAATAGTACACAGAAGGGCGTTCCAGCGCCCACTAAGAGTAACTGTGAAGGCTCACAGTGTTGTGGCAACACCAACATGTTAGGGACAAATTTCAGCAGAATATATACGGCAGGCCCCTACTTTCAAACATCCAACTTACAAACGACTCCTACTTGCAAACGGAAGGAGACAACAGAAAGTGAGAGGAAATCTACCCCTAGGAAGGGAAATTCTCTCCTGTAAGATTTAATATGGGAAAAAGGTGTCTCCTCTCTACTGATGCTTTATCACCAATCCTTGTTTCAATAAAAACCCCACTTTTCAAAAACATTTGTCATTGGGACGGAAAGTGAAGTGAAATGTTCTTAACAGGTGCACAGACAGCAAAACAAATGTTACAGGGGTGATAACCCTTCCCTGTGTTTTCCAAAAAGCTTAAAAATATATTTTTTGGCTGGAGCTACTCTTAAACAAAATTACAAACAGATTCTACTTAAGAACAAACCTACAGTCCCTGTCTTGTTTGCACCGCCCTTTTTACTGCTGTTCAGAGTATATAGGGCCTTTTTTTATTTTGGGTGCGGGGTTCCCCTTAATATCCATATAAGACCCAAAGGGGCTGGCAATGGGCTGGGGTGGGGGGGGGGTGATGGGGGTAGCCATGCCATTTTTCTCAAAGATTTTCATCCATATTACCGGGACCAGACATTACATTAAAGCCGCAAGCAGTTTTAAATGGCTTTTTTTCCTTTAGAAATGTCATTTTGTGCAGGTACAGTTCTAAACACGGGAAACACATGCCACTTCACATGTATACTTTAGACACCCCCCAGGTACGATATTTAAAGGAATATTTCACTTTTTTTTTTCACTTTATGCATCATTAAAATGACTGCTCCCGAAAAACTACAGTTTTTAAATCTTCGTTTTGCATTGATACATGTCCCCTGGGGCAGAACCCGGGTCCCCAAACCCTTTTTAGGACAATAACATCCATATTAGTCGTTATTAGAGTTGAGCGGACACCTGGATGTTCGGGTTCGACGGGTTCGGCCGAACTTCGGAAAAAAGTTTGGGTTCGGGACCGAACTTTAACCCGAACCCGAACCCGAACCCCATTGAAGTCAATGGGGACCCGGACTTCTAAGGACTAAAAAGGCTCTAAAAAAGTAATGGAAAGGGCTAGAGGGCTGCAAATGGCAGCAAAATGTTGTTAAGAGCATGGCAAGTGCTCTGCAAACAAATGTGGATAGGGAAATAACTTAAAATAACATAAAAAAAATAAAAAATAAAATAAATATGCTGGAGGCCCCCTTTTCAGCAGAAGAGGTACGGGAAGTCATTAAGAACCTCAGAAACTCAACGGCACGATGCCACACATATGATGGGAATGCCCCAGAATACGCCCTTTCTGGAATAAATTATTCAATTTAATGGATAAGCTAGTGGGAAAATAAAATACTTTGAAATAAAAATGTAGCGGGGTGCTAAATTTAAGGGAAGTGTTTGAGTGGTAAATAGGCTCAAACACCCTAATTCTGTAGGATTCATGGACCATTTTGTCCTCGGGGGACAGTATTGGTGTGCAGTTCCCTGCGGCCTACAGGTGGCGCTGCCATGGTAGGCTAGGGTTGAACCGCCGATACAGTGCTGTGCCTTTTGTGTCCCCTCTTGGCAGTAGTACAGCGGGGCGGGGAACCTGCTGTGCATGCCGGGAGAGCATATAAAAGGGGAAGACCTTTGGCCTGGGGGCTGATGTCCAGTGGGGTCCACGCCCACGTGCCTTCGGCCTGGGTGCATGTGTTCCTGTTCCATCTCGGGCACCTTTAGCCCGGGGTGAGGTACTATCCTGGAGTTCCTGCTGCCCTGGGTATGGAGGCCTAGGTGCGGGAGTAAAGCCTGGAGTCCAGAGCCTTCGTCTGGAGTCCGCTAAGGGTCGAGGAGTCTTAGGGTGCCGCCTCGTGTAGGGGACCATGTTCCAGGGAAGGGAGGATCATTCTGATGGACCGATACGGGAGTCACGGTGAAGGAAGGGTCTGTTGACTCCCTGGAGAGATGTCTTCCCCTTGATATGGGCTAGGTTCGTAGAAGGAGAAGCTCAAGGTCATCTTGACTGTATCAGAGGCCTTATTCACCCGGCCGTGGCAGGGGCCTTATACAACCTGGTCTGTGGCAGAGACCAAAGTTCTCCAGGTCCGTGGCAGGGGCCTTGTACACCCGGTCTGTGGCAGAGACCAACCTCAAGGTCTGTGGCAGAGACCGTGCACCTAAAACTGTTTGAGAAACCTAACCAGTGAAGTGAATGTGCTACGTTTGTGCCTGGACCTCCTCCACACCTTAAGCTGTCCTGTTTCTTTGCTCTAACCTTTTCTGTCCGAGTAGAGTTTATTTTGCCATGAGAGAATAAGAGTTGTAATTTCAGCTGGTGTGGACATTGACTTTACTGGGAATTAAAGGACTTGCCTCTACCTAGAGTAGAGGTGAGAATCATCCTCTGGAGGAGTTTTGACTCTGGCTGTGGACACGGCCCGTCAAGTACACCGCTCAACCTCTTTATATAGGAGGGTACAGGCTGGTAGTGCGGTGTGCCTTTCTCCCTCCTGCGAGGAGCCAACAACATAAAGGCAGGTAAGGGGGAAAGGATCTGTGCGCTACAAAAAAATAAAATAAAAATTATAATCTTGACCTAGGAGGACGAGGTCCATATGGAGTAGGAGGTTGAGGTGGCGGTGGATGTGGCTGTGTAGGTGGAAGCGGCGGTGGAGGAGGACGAGGTAGCCAACACTGGTTCAAAAATACAACAATGGCTGGGTAAGGTCGGTGATCAGGGATGAGCCGAACACCCCCCTGTTCGGTTCGCACCAGAACCTGCGAACAGACAAAATGTTCGTGTAAACTTTAGAACCCTATTAAATACAATGGACTCGAACGTTCGAAATCTAAGGTGTTAATTATAAAGGCTAATATGCAAGTTATTGTCCTAAAAAGTGTTTGGGGACCTGGGTCCTGCCCCATGGGACATGTATCAATGCAAAAAGAAGTTTTAAAAACGGCCGTTTTTTCGGGAGCAGTGATTTTAATAATGCTTAAAATGAAAAAATAAAAGTGAAATATTCCTTTAAATTTCGTACCTGGGGGGTGTGTATGATATGCATGTAAAGTGGCGCATTTTTCCCGTGCTTAGAACTGTCCCTGCAAAAAATGTCATTTTTGAAAGAAAAAAATGCATTTAAAACTGACTCGCGGCTATTAATGAATTGTCGGCCCCCGGCAATACATACAAAAGTCATTGATAAAAAAAAAAAAAAAGCGTGGGGGTTCCCCAGAATTCAATTACCAGGCCCTTCAGGTCTGGAATGGATATTAAGGGGAACCCCGCCGCAAATTTAAAAAAAAATTGACGTGGGGTTCCCCCAAATATCCATTCCAGGCCCTTCAGATCTGGCATGGATTTTAAGGGGAACTCCACCCCAAATTTAAAAAAAAAATGGCGTGGAGTCCCCCTAAAAATCCATACCAGACCCCTTATCCGAGCACGCAACCTGGCCGGCCGCAGGGGAAAAGGGGGGGACGAGAGAGCGGCCCCCCTCCCTCCTGAACCGTACCAAGCCACATGCCCTCAACATGGGGAGGATGTCCCCATGTTGATGGGGACAAGGGCCTCATCCCCACAACCCTTGCCCGGTGGTTGTGGGGGTCTGCGGGCGGGGGGCTTATCGGAATCTGGAAGACCCCTTTAACAAAGGGGACCCCCAGATCCCGGCCCTCCCCCTATGTGAATTGGTAAGGGGTACATTGTACCCCTACCATTTCACGAAGAAAGCGTAAAAAAATGTTAAAAAAAACACACAAACACCTTAAAAAAGTCCTTTATTAAAAAAAAAAAAAAAAACATTCCAGCGGTGAAATCCAGTGTCCTGCGGCGATCCCGATGTCCAGCGCTGTCCTTCATTGGTTGTGCCTGAGCGGACCTGATGGGGAACTCCCTCTCAGTATTTTAAATATATACACCCGCCCCTTCTAAAGTTCCCCATCAGGTCCGCTCAGCGGACCAGATGCGGAACATGAGAAGGGGCGGGTCTATACATGTATTACCAAAGTGAGAGCAGTTCCCCATCAGGTCCGCCCCCTCGGTATGTCGGACCCGCCTACGTCATTGGCTTGAGCGGGCAACTTCCTTCACTATGTAAATTTAAATTAGACAGTGAAAGAAGTTCCCCGCTCAAGCCAATGACGTAGGCGGGTCCGACATACCGAGGGGGCGGACCTGATGGGGAACGTCTCTCACTTTGGTAATACATGTATAGACCCGCCCCTTTTCATGTTCCGCATCTGATCGCTGAGCGGACCTGATAGGGAACTTTAGAAGGGGCGGGTCTATACATTTAAAACACTGAGAGGGAGTTCCCCATCAGGTCCGCTCAGGCACAACCAATGAAGGACAGCGCTGGACATCGGGTTCGCCGCGGGACACTGGATTTCACCGCTGGAATGTTTTTTTTTTTTTTTAAATAAAGGACTTTTTTAAGGTGTTTGTGTGTTTTTTTAAACATTTTTTTACGCTTTCTTCGTGAAATGGTAGGGGTACAATGCACCCCTTACCAATTCACATAGGGGGGGGCGGGATCTGGGGGTCCCCTTTGTTAAAGGGGTCTTCCAGATTCCGATAAGCCCCCCGCCCGCAGACCCCCACAACCACGGGTTGTGGGGATGAGGCCCTTGTCCCCATCAACATGGGGACATCCTCCCCATGTTGAGGGCATGTGGCTTGGTACGGTTCAGGAGGGAGGGGGGCCGCTCTCTCGTCCCCCCCTTTTCCCCTGCGGCCGGCCAGGTTGCGTGCTCAGATAAGGGGTCTGGTATGGATTTTTAGGGGGACTCCACGCCATTTTTTTTAAATTTGGGGTGGAGTTCCCCTTAAAATCCATGCCAGATCTGAAGGGCCTGGAATGGATATTTGGGGGAACCCCACATAAATTTTTTTTTTAATTTGCGGCGGGGTTCCCCTTAATATCCATTCCAGACCTCAAGGGCCTGGTAATTGAATTCTGGGGAACCCCCACGCTTTTTTTTTTTTTTTTATCAATGACTTTTGTATGTATTGCCGGGAGCCGACAATTCATTAATAGCCGCGAGTCAGGTACGAAATTTAAAGGAATATTTCACTTTTATTTTTTCATTTTAAGCATTATTAAAATCACTGCTCCCGAAAAAACGGCCGTTTTTAAAACTTCTTTTTGCATTGATACATGTCCCCTGGGGCAGGACCCGGGTCCCCAAACACTTTTTAGGACAATAACTTGCATATAAGCCTTTATAATTAGCACTTTAGATTTCTCCCATAGATTTTTCGAATTTGCCGCGAACACCCCAATTTGTTCGCTGTTCGGCGAACGGGCGAACAGGCAATGTTCGAGTCGAACATGAGTTTGACTCGAACTCGAAGCTCATCCCTACCGGTGATGTGTCGAATTCTGTCCCCCGTCAAATAGTGTCCACCCTGTACTGCGCTTGCTCAGTATGTAGGACAAGGGGATTTCGAAAATCTCCCAAGACGAACGGCGCCTGCATGGTGAGTTCAGGTGAAGGCCACACCATCCGTGGTTCAAGTCGAGCCAAGTGAGGCCGTGCCCGAAGCGTGGCGATCGAACCGAGCCCATGAGGGGCCCTGTTACTATGTGCTACCGTATGTCCACTTGGATGGTGGGGCTTGAACCTGCACTCACTGCGCAGGCGCCGTTCATCTTCGGAGATTTTGTGAATCTCCTTGTCCTCTGTACTGCGCAAGTGCTGCGCCTTCGCAGTATGGGCCGGACAGTTTTTGTTACAACACCGGTATACATGTCTATTCTGCAGAAGGTACGGACAAGTCCTGTGGGATCCATGCCTGGTTAATTTTAATGAACGTGAGCTTGTCCACATTGGCTCTGGACAGGCGGCTGCACCTGTCTGTGATAACGCCCCCTGCCGCGCTAAATACACGTTCAGATAATACACTGGCTGCAGGGCAGGCCAGCACCTCCAAGGCATAAAGGGCAAGCTCAGGCCATGTGCCCAATTTGGAGACCCAGAAGTTAAAGGGGGCAGACCCGTCATCCAGTACGTGTAGGCCTGTGGACACATACTGCTCAAGCATGTTGGTGAAATGCTGCCTCCTGCTAAGACGTTCCATCTCAGCTGGTGGTGCTGGTTGTTGTGGCGTGCTGACAAAGCTTTTCCACATTTCAGCCATGCTAACCCTGCCTTCTGAGGTGCTGCCGGTGCCCCGGCTGCGTTGGCGACCTCTTCTTCCTCCTCTGCCTTCGCCTTGTGCTTCCACCGTACGCCTGCTGTCAGGTGGGAATGCCACCAGCAGCGCGTCTACCAGCGTGCGCTTGTACTCGCGCATCTTACGATCCCGCTCCAGTGAGGGAATTAAGGACAGTACGTTGTCCTTGTAACAGGGATCCAGCAGGGTGGCCACCCAGTAATCAGTACCAGTTAAAATGTGGGCAACTCGGCTGTCATTGCGCAAACACTGCAGCATGTAATCGCTCATGTGTGCCAGGCTGCCCAGAGGCAAAGAAAAGCTGTCCTCTGTGGGAGGTGTATCGTCTGTGTCCTCTGTATCCCCCCAGCCACGCACCAGTGATGGCCACGAGCTGGTCTGGGTGCCAGCCTGCTGTGAAAATGGCTCCTCCTCCTCCTCCTCCTCCTCCATCTCCTCCTCCACCTCATCATCCTCCAGAACTGTGCCCTTTCTGCCGGACAATTGTGTACCTGGCGTTTGTTGGTGCAGGAACCCACCCTCGTAGCCACTTGTGAAAGACTGCCCAGAAAGCCTTTGAAATGATCCCACTTCCTCCTCCTCCTCCTCATCCTCCTGTGCCACATCCTCTTCCATCATCGCCCGAAGCGTTTTTTCAAGGAAGCATAGAACTGGAATAGTAACGCTGAGAACGGCGTCATTGGCACTGGACATGTTGGTGGAGTACTCGAAACAGCGCAACAAGGCACACAGGTCTCGCATGGAGGCCCAGTTATTGGTGGTGAAGTGGTGCTGTTCTGCAGAGTGACTCACACGTGATTGCTGCAGCTGAGACTCCACTATCGCCTGCTGCTGCTCGCACAGTCTGGCCAGCATGTGCAAGGTGGAGTTCCACCTTGTGGGCACGTCACATATGAGGCGGTGAGCGGGAAGGCCGAAGTTACACTGCAGCGCTGACAGGCGAGCAGCAGCAGGGTGAGAACGCCGAAAGTGCGCACACACAGCCCGCACTTTCTGCAGCAGCTCTGGCATATTGGGGTAATTTTTAAGGAACCTCTGGACCACCAAGTTCAGCACATGCGCCAGGCAAGGGATGTGCGTCAAACCGGCTAGGCCCAGAGCTGCTACGAGATTTCGCCCATTATCGCACACCACCAGGCCGGGCTTGAAGCTCACTGACAGCAACCACTCATTGGTCTGTTGTTCCATGTCCCTCCACAACTCCTGCGCGGTGTGGGGTTTTTCCCCCAAACAGGAAAGTTTTAAAACTGCCTGCTGTCGTTTACCCCTGGCTGTGCTGAAGTTGGTGGTGAAGGTGTTACGCTGACCGGATGAGGAGGCGGTAGAGGATGAGGAAGCGGAGTAGGAGGAGTTAGCAACAGGAGGCAAACTGAAGCGCCCTGCAATCCTCGGTGGTGGAAGGACATGCACCAAACTGCTATCTGCCTCAGGCCCAGCCGCCACTGCATTTACCCAGTGTGCTGTTAGGGAGATATAACGTCCCTGACCGTGCTTACTGGTCCACGCATCCGTAGTTAGGTGGACCTTGCCACAGATGGCGTTGCGCAGTGCACACCTGATTTTGTCCCCCACTTGGTTGTGCAGGGAAGGGATGGCTCGCCTGGAAAAGTAGTGGCGGCTGGGCACGACGTACTGTGGGACAGCCAATGCCATCAGGCTTTTAAAACTCTGCGTCTCCACCAGACGGAATGACAGCATTTCAAAGGCCAGGAGTTTTGAAATGCTGGCATTCAGGGCCAGGGATCGCGGGTGGCTAGGGGGGTACTTCCTCTTCCGCTCCAATGTTTGGGAGATAGAGAGCTGAATGCTTCCATGGGACATTGTGGAGATGGTTGGTGACCCAGGTGCTAGTGTTGCTGGCAGATCCTCTGTTTGCGGGGTGGCAGGTGCCACTGTCACTACAGAGGTGGATGAAGAGGCCGAGACTGCAGCAGAAGAGGAAGCAGGAGGAGCCAGAGACCTTTCTTGGTTTTTGAGGTGTCTACTCCACTGCAGCTCGTGCTTTGCACTTAGATGCCTGGTCATGCAGGTTGTGCTCAGGTTGAGAACGTTTATGCCGCGCTTCAGGCTCTGATTGCACAGCGTGCAAACCACTCGTGTCTTGTCATCAGCATATTGTGTGAAGAACTGCCACGCTAAGGAACTCCTTGGACCTGGCTTTGGTGTGCTCGGTCCCTTGCTGCGTTGGGCAGTAGCAGACATACTGTCTAGGGGACGGACGCTCCGCTTTTGCACCCTGCTCCCTCTTCTGCTGTGCTGGTGGCTCTGTGCGACCACCGCCTCTTCCTCCAAACTACACTAGTCACCTGCATAACGTTGATTCCATGTGTGGTCAAGGACCTCATCGTCCTCCACATCATCTTCCACCCAGTCTTCACCCCTGCCCTCCTTGTCTGTCTGCACAATTGCGAAAGCAGCAGCAGTTGGCACCTGTGTTTCGTCATCATCCGAGACGTGCTGCGATGGTCCTCCCATGTACTCATCATGAAACATAAGTGGTTGGGCATCGGTGCACTCAATCTCTTCCACTTCTGGGGCAGGGCTAGGTGGATGGCCCTGGGAAACCCTGCTAACAGAGTCATCGAAAAGCAGAAGAGACTGCTGCATGATTTGGGGCTCAGACTGCTTGGCTGATTTGCAAGGGGGTGAGGTGAAAGACTGATGGACATGGGTTTCAGGTGCCAACTCTGATCTTTCATCAGAAGAGTGGGTGGGAGACAATGTGAAGGAACCCGAGGCGCTGTCAGCAACCCAATCTACTATCGCCTGTACTTGTCCTGGCCTAAACATTCGTACAGCCTCATTAGGCGCGACAAAATACCGCTGCAGGCTCGGTCGCCTACTCGCACCTGAGGAAGGTGTTTCACTTGTGCGTGTATCTGGCACAGATCCACCACGTCCTCTCCCTGCAACAGGAGCTCCACCAGCAGCACCACGACCGGGGCCACCACGTCCCTTTGACCTTCTCCTCATATTTTCCAAATTTAGGATCTTGCCCTAAATGGGTGTTTTTGGAAGAGCAGAACACACCCACAGTACGTAACCGCTGAATCGCACAGCTACAGATCTGCAGAAAATGCTATTAAAAAAAAATGTTGTTTTTTTAGTATAGCACAGTAGAAGAAAACTATATAGAAATTGTTTATTTCACACACCTCCACATATGTATAACACACTGCAAAATATTTTTTGTGGCCCTAAATGGCGTTTTTTGGAAGACCACAACACACCCACAGTACGTAACCGCTGAATCGCAAAGCTACAGAACTGCAGAAAATGCTATTCAAAAAAAATTTTGTTTATTTAGTATAGCACAGTAGAAGACAAATATATAGAAATGGTTTATTTCACACGCCTCCACATATGTATAACACACTGCAAAATATTTTTTGGGGCCCAAAATGGGTCTTTTTGCAAGCGTACATTAAAGTGCAAATTTTTTTTTATTTTTTTTTTGCCCTTAATGGGTCTTTTGGAAAAGAGCACAATAAAGTGCCTTTTTTTTTTTTTTGCCCTAAATGGATCTTTTTCCAAGAGCAGAATACACCCACAGTATGGAAACGGTGTATCTCTCAACGTAATATATGCAGTGCTGGTGCACTGAGCTTGCAGATAAAAGGTAGATTTTCTCTGACACTGGGCTCATGGCAGTGTAAAAAGACTGCACTGCAACACAAACAGGTAAACCTATGCAGATCGCTGAGTTATATCTCTGAATCTGGACTCCTATTCCTATATAATATATCTCTCTCCCTGAAAGCACCAACAGGAACCTGGCCCTACAGTACACTGTCTCTCTATCTTTTCCCTCAGATTCCAGAATCAGGACTAACTCATGTATTTTTCAATCTCTCCCTAAAAGCAGCAGCAGCAGACAAGATCCTCTCCCTATCTATTCTGAAGCAGAGTGACGTGTGTGCTGTGTGCCTCTAGCTTATATAGAAGCTGGGTCACATGTTGCACTGACCAATCACAGCCATGCCATTAGTAGGCATGGCTATGATGGCTTCTAAGGGCACACCAGCTAATCAAAAGGTGATTGGCTGGCCCCTGAAGCATTTCTAACTGCGCCATTAGATTGCCGAACCCGAACCCGGACTTTCGCGCAAAGTCCGGGTTCGGGTTCGGGAAAAAGCTAAAGTTCGGTACGGACCAGAACTTTACAGTTCGGGTTCGCTCAACCCTAGTCGTTATAATTAGCACTTTCGATTTCGAACGTTCGCGTCCATTGTATTTAATAGGGTTCTAACGTTCGTGCAAACTTTCGGTCCATTCGAAGGTTCTGGTGCGAACCGAACCGGGGGGTGTTCGGCTCATCCCTAGGTATAATAGGAAAATTGGAAATGAAAAGGAAAACGGGAGAGGGATGGTTGTGGGTGTGAGTGAGTATACATGAGGGATGAGGGGATGAATGGGAAATGGAAGATAAGAAGATCACAAGTATGAGAGGATCGGTTTTTAAGTTTAAAGTAACTAATAGATATTTATCAAGATTCTGCTTAATTATAAAGGAATGATGCAAATTATTGAGGAATCATGTATAAATATAAATGTAAAAGTATGTTTTATTTGTATTTGGTAAACAAAAAAAAGAGAAATAAAGAGAAATTTAAACAAATTTGAAAAAAAGTCCACTATATGTATGTTATGTGTTTCCATTCATATAGTGTACCTAAAAATTTTTTTTAAAAAAATTACCTTTTTTAGGTGTTTGCTTTGAGAAGGCCTCAGGCAGACTTTTTTTTTATATACTCTCCTTTAAAAAAAAAGGTTTTCTTTATGCCAGTGACATGTGGTCCTCGATAATGCAGAGAATGTCACTACCATGATGCTGTCACAAAGGATTTCTACATCATTATTTCATAGATCCAGGACACTGTGCTGATAACTTTCTTTATGGTTGGGTCCACAAAGACCTGCATTCCAATTAGTTGGTTAAATGATATATGTACAAGTACATCGCTCTAAGGCAGTTTCTCTTACCCTGCTGCTCCAAAAAGCCTCTATCCCACGTGGAGGGTGCGAGCCCTGTATGCAAACAGATACATAGAAGAAAAGAAGTCTGGATGGCCGCACTCCATGTGCCGGATACAAAGGTGAACTACACGTATCAGCTTACATGTTTCACACCAAGGTCGGGTGCTTACTCATAGCTCCTCATAGTCCTGTTTTCTTCTAGTGGGTTAAATGACCCTGACATTATTCAGCCTAAAGGAAGACTGGAACTACACCTTTGTGGAGAACAGTGTCAGAGAGAAAGTATGGCAGCAAAAGCTGCATTTTTCATTTTAAAATCAGTGGTCAACTATTTTAAAAGGAGACACAAACTAGACTTGGACTTTAACAGTGGCTGACAGTTACCAGTTGTAAACCTTAAAACAAACCTGTACTTTGCTCATGCCAATCTCCCCAGCCACACATACACATCTTTTACTCCTTCAATACTCTGTTCAGCCCTGGATGCAAGGAAATATAGCCCCATGTAAGCTCTGAGTGAGGCTGGGTTCACACTGCCGCACGGAGTGGCTCACAGCAGGGGTCCGGTGCATCCCTGTTCACCGTTTCAGGTCCGATTTCTGTCTGAATTTTTGGCTGAATTTGGACCTGAAACAGACCAGAAGATGCACAGGACTGCTGTGCAATTCACTCTGGAGCTGCTCCGGAGATGTGTGAACCGGCTCCGTTGAGAGCCGGTTACAATCACCTGAAATGGGAATTGGATGTGGGGAAACCTACATCAAATTCGCAATAGTGTGAACCCAGCCTTAGTCTAGTATCCATATGTTTTCTGTTTACCTCACAATACATTTAAGCTCCATGCACATTTTTTTTTTGTTTCAATATATTTATTGAAATATATGAGAGAATAGTGAACAGTTTACAAAAAGAAGACATAATACAATTGTTTTCTCCTTCATCTTTGGTCTTGAGAATAGACCATAGATGAAATATATACCCCGGGGCTTATTGGGGGTCGAGTTGGAAAAGGTGATTATGTCTCTAGTTAGAGGAACAGGGGAGGATGCTGAAGATGAAAGGATGTGGCAAATTCTCAAGTAAATTAGGAAGTCTTTATTGGGGATGTTATACAGTTCTGAGATGTGTTGGAATGGTTCAGAGCCGATGTTGGTTGTATAGATCCCCCACTGTTTCAATACCTGCAGAAATCCATTTTTGTAAGGGGAGGTGCGGAGAGAGGAGTTGCAGAGCCGAAGGTGGAAGTTGGGTTAGAGCAAGGAGGTGAATTCCCTTGGAGACTTGATGTGTAGCTTTCCATGATATGTTTGTGTTGATGGTCAGAAGAAAGGAGTGTGGCAGATGTAGGCCCATCCAAGTTGCTGCCAAGGTTGATGAGGGATGTTAAGCAAGTACTGCAGCTTCAATTTGGTGCCAAGGTTGAGTTGGAAGCCAGGACCGCCAGTTTTTTGCCTGGTCCAGGATCGTCGCTTTGTGGTAGGTTTCAAGATTGGGAACTCCAAGACCAGCATATGCTCTCAGGATGTTGAGGAGGGTTGCTTTTATGCTGGGTTTGCGTGATGCCAAGATGAACTTGTTTAGGAGTTGTTGCAGTTTGGGGAGGTCAGACTCTAAAATTAGGAGTGGACGAGTTCTAAAAAAATACAGTATATGTGGCAGGAGAAACATCTTGAAGAGGGCTATTTGGCCTGCCCAAAAAGCTCTGACCATGAGGAGGTTTTTAGAAATGTCCTGAAGTTTCTGACATAAAATTGTGAAGTTGGTACCGAAGAGCATAGCAGAAGGAGAAGTCAAATTAATGCCCAAATATGTCACGTCTGAGTTGGGGGCTCAGGAGAAAGGGGAGGCCTTGGTTATGGCTGATTTAAGACATGGGGAGAGGGATATTCCCAACAAAGCTGTTTTTGAGTGATTTAATTTGTACATGGATAGTTGACTAAAGTGGTCTAATAGATCGGATAGCGGGGGTAAGGAATTCAATGGGTCGGTGAGCCAGATAATTATGTCATTGGCATAGAGGCCAATTTTATGGGAGTCTTGAAAAACAGTTAGGCGAGTAATATTAGGGTGAGAACGTATAGCTTTGGCTAAATGTTTGATTATGAGCGCAAATATTAAGTGTGATAGTGGACATCCCTGATAAGTTCCATTTGTTATCGGGAAGGGAGTGGAGAGCATACCTGAAGTAAGGATTCTAGCGCTGGGGGTGGAATGTAGGCTTAAGATAGCGTGAAGGAAGGGGCCATGTATGCCAAATTTATAAAGTACCGATTTGAGGTATTGCCAGTGAATTCTGTCAAATTCCTTCTCTACATCTAGGGAGATTAGCAGAGAAGGCTTGGCGATGCTCTGCCCAGTGTATAAGGTCTAAGAACCTGCGAGTTCCATCTGGGCCTTGCCGGTTAGGAATGAAGCCTACCTGATCAGGGTGTATGAGTGTAGGCATATAAGTCGCAAGGCGGGTAGCTAATAATTTGGCATACACTTTTAGATCTGTGTTTAGGAGGGATATGGGACGATAGTTGGCAGGGTCATGAGAAGGTTTACCTGGTTTGTGAATGGTTACTATTACAGCTTCCAGTGATACGGATGGAATCCCTCCAGTAGCTAGGAAATTGTTGAAGGTATTACATAGATGAGATGTGATTTGGGCTGCATAGGTTTTATAGTAGTTGTTAACAAAACCGTCTGGTCCTGGGGCTTTATGGGACAGGAGATTATTGATGGCTTCAGTGATCTCTTGGTAGGAAAATGGTTGGGAGAGGGATTCTAGTTTCTCTGGGGAGATGTAAGGGAGTTGAAGGGGGGATAGAAAGGATTGTATTCATTGGTGGGTAGGCTGAGGCTCGGAGGGAGAGAGAGAGCAAGGTTATAGAGTTTGGAATAGAAGGAGCTGAAACAATCAGTAATGTCCTTCGGGTTGGTTACCTTGTATCGCTTTTCATTAAGGAGGAATGGGATTTTGGCTTGGGCGGCTCTGCATTTATATTGTTGGGCTAGGAATCTCCCTCCCCTATTTCCCTGGGAATACCAGGTAAGGCAAAGTCGCCTGAGATAGAAATTGTGTCCTCTTTGCAGGTAAGAGCAGAGGTTGTTTCTCAATTTGCTAAGCTCTGTGGCAGTGGATTTGGAGGGGTTAAGTTTGTTTAAAGATTCAAGTGTTTTAATGTGTTCCAAAAAGAAATCAATAGTGAGGGTACATTTTTTTATTTTCCTGGGTGCCCAGTTTCAAAAATACTTCTCGTATGATAGACTTGTGGGCATTAGGGTTACTGGGCTAGAGACAGAGCCCGCATTGTAAGGAAGGCCTTAATCTCTGAACGGACCTGTTTCTGAGTTTCCAGAGTGCTGAGTAGAGAGGTATTGAGTCGCCACATAGTGTGGCGGGGGTAGTAAGGGAGGTAGTGATAGTGATGGATACTGGAGCGTGGGCGGACCATATAATTGTACCAATGGTGGAGGTTGTGATTTTTTGTAGGACAATTTTGGAGGTCAGAAACAGGTCTATCCTGGAGTAGGATCTTTGGGTATGTGAGTAGAAGGAATGATCCCTCTCAGTACCATGTATGTTGACATCTCCAGGGGTCATAGAGATCTTCAAGGGAGATGAGGGAGGAAAGAGCTGGGGATTTTTTGCGCTTAAGATTAGAAGAATCAAGTCAGGGATCTATGATTTCATTACAGTCTTCGCATATCACAATTTGGTCTGTGGGATATGCTGTAGTTTTTGGAGCAGGGATTTAAAGAAAGGTCTCTGGTGAGTATTGGGGGATATATGTTGACAATTGTAAGAGGATGGTTGTTGAAGGAGGCAGACAAAATCAGCTATATGCCTGAGGGGTCCTGTTCAACCTGGGTGAGAGAGAAATATATTAAGGAGCAAACTGCTATCATAACCACCCTGCCTTTTTTGTCAGCTTGTGCGTGAAAGCAGGTTGGGAAGGCAGTGTGAGAGCAATAAAAAAAATAAAAATAAGTGTTACATATATATATATATATATATATATATATATATATATATATATATATATGTGGTAAAGTTTGGGGATTATAACTCCGCAGTACCGAGTGCAAAAAACGTTAAACTTTTACAAATTAAAGTCCGCTTATCTTCAGCACAACGTAAAATTAAAGAAAAGGCACATACAGTTCGTGGACGGGTCTTCACCCCAAGGTTTTAACAGTCCTTGAATATTTTAGCAGCCTCTATCAGATTCACAGATCTCCAAGACAGGTGTATTCACCTACTCCTCCTCACCAACACACCTTGCACTACTTCCAGTCTTTTTAAGAGCTGCTTCCTGGAAGCCCTTAACCCTGTGTGCACTGGAATCCTTGTAGTCAGGGGTGGAGGCTCTTTCCCACCTAAATATCACTTCAGAGCCTCTGAAATTCCGGGTCCCAAATCTCTCTCTATTAAGACAGAGAAAACTGCGAGTCAGTCCTCTCCTGATTAATTCTATCCCCGGGAATTCCTCACCCATCCTGGGTGACCCCCTGAATACTACCACACTTCCCTTAAAGGGACCATAACCCAAATATCGGTGCTATATAGCAGTGGTCATCAACCCTGTCCTCAGGGCCCACTAACAGGCCAGATTTTATGTATTACCTTGGGGAGATGCAGACTAGAATACTGCAATCACTGAGCAGCAAATGATATCACCTGTGATGTATTTCAGTTATCCTGCAAACCTGGTCTGTTAGTGGGCCCTGAGGCACAGCAGACAGAGTTTGTAGTTGCAAAAACGAAAGGTGCGGTTTATTCAAACTATTTACAAGGGAAAAACAGCAAAACAAAAAGAAACATGAAAAGAAATCCTGGTCAACTTGACCGCTCACTACACACGTTGGTGTCCCTAACTAACAACTGGGTACAGCCTTGTGCTGTCCCAGTCCCTATCTCCCTGCTTTTTGAAGCTCTTATAATAACCACACAGGCTTTGGCTCACCGCACAGAGATTACACTCCCCAGACTATCCACACAGATCTGGTTCCAGGTTGGAGCATCTCCCTTAGCATGCTGGGAGTTCTTGTAGAGGCCTCAATGAGCCACTTGATTCAGCTGGGCTCATTAACTCTTCCCCTGCAAGACTCCCAGCACTCCCCCTAGTGGTATAAATTGGCATAAAGCCTGAATCTCGGCCTAAACTGAGGAAAATATATATTTTTTTTAATTGGGATATTTACTTTAGCAAAAAGTAAAACAAATTGTGTTTTTTTTCAAAATTGACGCTCTTTTTTTGTTTATAGCGCAAAAAATAAAAACCGCAGAGGTGATCAAATACCACCAAAAGAAAGCTCTATTTGTGGGAAAAAAAGGACCTCAATTTTGTTTGGGTACAACATCGCACAACCGCACAATTGTCAGTTTAAGCGATGCAGTGTCGTATTGCAAAAAATGGCTCGGTCATTGAGCAGCCAAATCTTCCGGGGCTGAAGTGGTTAAATGAGGCACAATGAATGTACCTCTATCCCTGATTCAGGTAAATAAGAATGGAATGTGGGACTTTGAATGAGGCAATTGACATGTGGAGGTAGAGTGGTTAGTAAATAATATTTATTTGTGACAATAGTATTAAAAGTATTTTCATATAGAGGTGATACTCGAAAAATTAGAATATCGTGCAAAAGTTAATTTATTTCACTAATGTAACTTAAAAGGTGAAAATAATATATGAGATAGACTCATTACATGCAAAGAAAGATAGTTCAAGCCATGATTTGTCATAATTGTGATGATTATGGCTTACAGCTCATGAAAACCTGAAATCCACAATCTCAGAAAATTTGAATATTGTGAAAAGGTGCAATATTCTGGGCTCAAAGTGTCCCACTCTAATCAGATAATTAAGCCATAACACCTGCAAAGGTTTCCTGCGCCTTTAAATGGTCTCTCAGTCTGGTTCAGCAGGAATTACAATCATGGGAAAGACTACTGACCTGACAGTTGTGCAGAAAACCATCATTGACACCCTCCATAAGGAGGGAAAGCCTCAAAAGGTAATTGCAAAAGAAGTTGGATGTTCCCAAAGTGCTGAATCAAAGCACATTAATAGAAAGATACGTGGAAGGAAAAAGTGTGGAAGAAAAAGGTGCACAATCAGCAGGGATGACCGCAGCCTGGAGAGGACTGTCAGGAAAAGGCCTTTCAAAAGTGTTGGGGACTTTCACAAGGAGGGGACTGAGGCTGGAGTCAGTGCATCAAGAGCCACCACACACAGACGGATCCTGGACATGGGCTTCAAATGTCGTATTCCTCTTGTCAAGCCACTCCTGAACAACAAACAACGTCAGAAGCGTCTTACCTGGGCTAAAGAAAAACAGACCTGGTCTGTTGCTTAGTGGTCCAAAGTCCTCTTTTCTGATGAGACCAAATTTTGCATCTCATTTGGAAACCAAGGACCCAGAGTATGGAGGAAGAATGGAGAGGCACACACAGCAAGATGCTTGAAGTCCAGTGTGAAGTTTCCACAGTCTGTGTTGATTTGGGGAGCCATGTCATCTGCTGGTTTTGGTCCACTGTGCTTCATTAAGTCCAGGGTCAACGCAGCCGTCTACCAGGAGATTTTGGAGCACTTCATGCTTCCTTCCGCAGACAAGCTCTATGGGGATGCTGACTTCATTTTCCAGCAGGACTTGGCACCTGCCCACACTGCCAAAAGCACCAAAACCTGGTTCAATGACCGTGGGATTACTGTGCTTGATTGGCCAGCAAACTCGCCTGACCTGAACCCTATAAAGAATCTATGGGGCATTGCCAAGAGAAAGATGAGAGACATGAGACCGAACAATGCAGAGGAGCTGAAGACTGCAATTGAAGCACCCTGGTCTTCCATAACACCTCAGCAGTGCCACAGGCTGATGGCTTCCATGCCACGCCGCATTGAGGCAGTAATTGCTGCAAAAGGGGCCCAAACCAAGTACTGAGTACATATGCATGCTTCTACTTTTTAGAGGTCCGATATTGTTCTATGTACAATCCTTGTTTTATTGATTGCATGTAATATTCTAATTTTCTGAGATTGTGGATTTGGGGTTTTCATGAGCTGTAAGCCATAATCCTCACAATTATGACAAATCACGGCTTGAACTATCTTGCTTTGCATGTAATGAGTCTATCTCATATATTAGTTTCACCTTTTAAGTTGCATTAGTGAAATAAATGAACTTGTGCACGATATTCTAATTTTTCGAGTATCACCTGTATATACATAAACATGCACACATGGCATGAACATAATGAATACATATATGTCAGCTTGGCAGCACATGAGAAGTAATGATTATTGCTAAAATTGTATAAATACAAATATGTACACGTCATAGAAACAACATTTGGTAATAAGATGAAGGATATCAATCTTGAGCATGATTAATTGTAGATATAATACAATATATTTCCTATTAACCACTTAAAGACCGGACCAATACGGACCATAATGACCAGAGGTGATTTCACAATTTGGCACTGCGCTACTTTAACTGGAAATTGTGCGGACATGCAATGTTGTACCCAAACGAAATTTGCGTCCTTTTCTTCCCACAAATAGAGCTTTCTTTTAATGGTATTTTTTTTTTTTTTGCGATATAAAGGGAAAAATACAGAAAATTTGGAAAAAAAATCATATTTTCTACTTTTTGTTATAAGAAAAATCGAATAATCTCAATTTTAGTCATCATGCTTAAGTCAATAAGCGTATATTCATTGGTTTGCGCAAAAGTTATAGCGTCTACAAACTAGGGTACATTTTCTGGAATTTACACAGCTTTTAATTTATGACTGCCTATCTCATTTCTTGAGGTGCTAAAATGGCAGGGCAGTACAAACCCCCCCTAAATGACCCCATTTTGGAAAGTGGGAGCCTAGCCACGTACGGGACCCCGAAAACCAAGCACCGCCTTCAGGATTTCTAAGGGCGCAAATTTTTGATTTCACTCCTCACTACCTATCACAGTTTTGAAGGCCATTAAATGCCAAAATAGCACAACCCCCCCCCCAATGACCCCATTTTGGAAAGTAGACACCCCAAGGAAATTGCTGAGAGGCATGTTGAGCCCATTGAATATTTTATTTTTTTGTCCCAAGTGATTGAATAATGACAAAAAAAATAAAAATTACAAAAAGTTGTCACTAAATGATATATTGTACACACATGCCATGGTTATATGTGGAATTGCACCCCAAAATACATTTAGCTGCTTCTCCTGAGTACGGTGATACCACATGTGTGGGACTTTTTAGGAGCCTAGCCGCGTACGGGACCCCGAAACCAAGCACCGCCTTTGGGATTTCTAAGGGCGCAAATTTTTGATTTCATTCCTCAGTACCTATCACAGTTTCGAAGGCCATAAAATGCCAAAATAGCACAAAACCCCCCAAATTACCCCATTTTGGAAAGTAGACACCCCAATCTATTTGCTGAGAGGCATGGTGAGTATTTTACAGCTCTCATTTGTTTTTGAAAATGAAGAAAGAAAAAATAAAAATTTGGGGTGTAATTCCACATATGCCCATGGCATGTTTGAGCAATATATCATTTAGTGACAACTTTGTGCAAAAAAAAAAAATATATATTGATTTTTTCCGCAACTTGTGTCAACATATAAAATATTCCATGGACTCGACATGCCTCTCAGCAAATAGCTTGGGGTGTCTACTTTCCAAAATGGGGTCATTTGGGGGGGTTTGGAACTGTCCTGGCATTTTATACACAACATTAGGAAGCTTATGTCACACATCATCCACTCTTCTAACCACTTGAAGACAAAGCCCTTTCTGACACTTTTTGTTTACATGAAAACATATTTTTTTTTACAAGAAAACCCAAACAGTATATATTTTTTTAACGCAAAGGTCCTACAGATTAAAATGGTGGGTGTTGCATTTTTTTCACACAGTATCTGCGCAGCGATTTTTCAAACGCATTTTTTGGGGAAAAAATACACTTTATTTTTATTTTAATGCACTAAAACACCCTATATTGCCCAAATGTTTGATGAAATAAAAAAGATGATCTTAGGCCGAGTACATGGATACCAAACACGACATGCTTTAAAATTTCGCACAAACGCGCAGTGGCGACAAACTACATACATTTTTAAAAGCCTTTATAGGTTACCACATTAGATTTACAGAGGAGGTCTACTGCTAAAATTACTGCCCTCGATCTGACCTTCGCGGTGATACCTCACATGCATGATGCAATTGCTGTTTACATATGACGCCAGACAGACGCTTGCGTTCGCCTTTACGCAAGAGCAGGGCGGAACAGGGGTGCTTTTTTTTTATTATTATTAATTTTGCTTTTTTAGTTTATTTTTAAACTGTTCCTTCCATATTTTTTTATATCATTTTTATTGTTATCTCAGGGAATGTAAATATCCCCTATGATAGCAATAGGTAGTGACAGGTACTCTTTTAAAAAAAAAAACTGGGGTCCATTAGACCCTAGATCTTTCCTCTGCCCTCAAAGCATCTGGCCACACCAAGATCGGTGTGATAAAATGCTTTCCCAATTTCCCAATGGCGCTTTTTATATCCGGGGGGGGGGACATTCCATCCCACTGCTTGTAAAAGCAGTCCAGAGGCTAATTAGCCGCTAGGATTGCTTTTACATGAAAGCCGGCCGCTGGCTGAAAAGAATTATACAAAGATGATACCTAAACCCACAGGCATCATTCTGGTATAACCATTCAAAGTCCAGCAACATACCAGTACGTTGCTGGTTCTTGTTGGACATGTATTGTAATCTTTTTTTTCATACAGCCTGTTGGCTGAACAAAAAAAAGAGATTGATCGGTGAGTAAGCCCATTAGAATACCTCCCTTCATTCACCCACTTATAATGATGGGCATACATGCACCATTTGTATATGCCGAAGCATGGGGGCATCCTCCCGCAAAAGTTATGCCGCATACACACGGTCAGACTTTTCCACGGGCAAGCCTCCGTCGGAATTTCGACCATATGCACGAGGCATTAGGAGCAAAATCGCTCCTCCGCCCATGCTGCCCCCATGCTTTGGCATATATGCTCTTTTTTTTAACTGTGTTGGTGAAATCACCTCCTACAGCACTGGAGTCGCAGGGATCAGGCCTGTCTCTGCGAACGCTGCAGTTATGTGTGTTGTGTTTTGTAAGTGACAGTGATTGATCGATACTGCACTTGGGTGGCCTGGGCTGGACGGAGGGGCAAAACGCAGGTGCTAGCAGGTATCTGGGCTGATCCCGCTAACACTGCGTCTTTGGGAACCCTAAACTGCTGGGGACGCTAGTATAGATCTGATCAGATCAGATATTGATCTGTTCAGATACTATACCACTAAGAGAGGTGTATGCTTCACACGTGGGTGTTAGCGCTACTGGCACTAACCTGACGCTGCCTGGGGTGTCACGCAGACCCTCCCTGAAGCTAAAACCTAATTGATATCACCCGCCGGGCGATCAGGGGGTTAAACCTTTATTGGGTTATATACGGCGGGTGCCCTGACACTATAAAAAGCAAACTAACTAACCAGCGTCACCCGTAACACTTATATGTGATCACTGGTGAAAGGGTTAACTAGGGGCAATCAGGGGGTTAAAACCTTTATTAGGTAATATATGGGGGTACCTGACGCTATATAAAAACCTGACGGGGAACCTAAATAACGAAATAACTAACTAGCTAACCAGTGTCACCAGTGACACTTATACGGTGATCACTGGTGAAAGGGTTAACTCTAGGGGCAATCAGGGGGTTAAAACCTTTATTAGATAATATATGGGGGTACCTGATGCTATAAAAACCTGGCGGCGAACCTAAAAAAATAACAGACTACCTAGCGGCACCAGCATATCTAATACAGCGATCAGAAAAACGATTGCTTAGTGACACTGGCAAAAGGGGGTGAAAGGGTTACCTTGGGGGCGATCAAGGGGTTAAACCTTTATTATGTAATATATGGGGGTACCTGACGCTATAAAAACCTGGCTGCGAACCTAAAAAAAAAAATAACTGACTACCTAGCGGCACCAGCATACCTAATACAGCGATCAGAAAAACGATCGCTTAGTGACACTGGCAAAAGGGGGTGAAAGGTTTACCTGGGGGGCGATCAAGAAGTTAAACCTTTATTAGGTAATATATGGGGCTACCCGACGCTATAAAAACCTGGCGGCGGACCTAAAAAAAATAACTGACTACCTAGCGGCATCGCCGAAGCTAATACAGCGATCAGAAAAAAGATCGCTTAGTGACAGTGGTGCTAGGGGGTGAAAGGGTTACCTGGGGGGTGATCAAGGGGTTAAACCTTTATTAGGGGGGGTTAGGGGGCTACCCTGGACCTAAAGGGACCTACGCTAACTGCCCTGACACTTTTACAGTAACAAATGTCACTGTTTGCAGTGATCAGTAAATAAATGATCACTGCAATCAGTGACACTGTGACTGGGAGGGGGGGCGATCGTGTTCCTATGTGTGCCTATGTGTCAGTGTAGTGTTTGTGCACTAACCTGACATCTTCTCTCCACGGCGCTCGGTATATGTGAGCGCCGCAGGAGAGATGACATCACTTCCTCTGCCTGTGTTTACATTACACAGGCAGAGGAAGCATTTCATTCGCCGGGAGTGATCGTGAGGGGGTGGCCAGAAACCATACAAAGGCAGTCATGTACAGGTACGTGATTGTGCCTGTCCGTGCCATTTTGCCGACGTATATATACAGTGAGCAGTCGTTAAGTGGTTAACAGGCATTGGTTCACCATACAGTATGCAACAGACCTGCTGTAAAAACAAAAAAAGATACACATACACATTAACCACTTCAGCCCTGGAAGATTTAGCTACTAAATGACCAGGCCATTTTTTTGCGATTTGGCACTGCGTCGCCTTAACTGACAATTGCGCGGTCATGCGACACTGCACCCCAACAAAATTTAGGTCCTTTTTTTCCCACAAATAGAGATTTCTTTTGGTGGTAGTTTATCATCTCTGTGCGGTTTTTATTTTTTGTGTTATAAACAAAAAAAGAGCGACAATTTTGAATAAAACACAATATTTTGTACTTTTTGCTATAATAAATATCCCCATTTTTTTTAAAAAAAAGGAAATTTTTTCTCAGTTTATTCTTCTACATATTTTTGGTAATAAAAATCACAAAAAAGGCGTATATTTATTTGTTTACGCAAAAGTTATAGCGTCTACAAAATAAGGGATAGATTTATGGCATTTTTTTTTTTTTTACTAGTAATGGTGGTGATCTGCGATTTTTATTGGGACTGTGACATTATGGCGGACACATCGGACACTTTTGACACATTTTTGGGACCATTGGCATTTATACAGCGATCAGTGCTATAAAAATGCACTGTTTACTGTATAAATGTCACTGGCAGGGAAGTTAACACTAGGGGGAGATCAAGGGGTTAATTGTGTTCCCTAGATGTGTTTAGGGGGGAGTATGTATGGGGAAGTTGGATGGTTTCCAGAAAACAGATGATATGGTCTCCCAGTCCCAGATAACAGTAAAAGAAAGGGAAGTAAGGAGAGCACAGAACTCTTGCAACTAATGGGAGACACCAGTACTGTTTGTAAGGTAAGCACAAAAGACAAGATAAATTAGAAAAATATTTTAAAAAAAATTAATACATCATTAAAAAGTACATTAATTTACATAGACCGTAAAGGAGTTTGGGAAACAAGATACTTGGTTGTGCAGCTAGCCAACATGTTTCACACAGTTGTGCTTCATCAGGGCCTTGCACTCATCTTTTAGTCTCCTCTGGTCTGTACAGGACATACAAATATGTCATTAGTATCAAACAATAATTATATTGATAATAAAGGTACAAAAATGGTTACAAAGTTTAATCATTACATAGTATAATATTAAATACATGTTAGCAGTGAGAACTGTAGGGGGAGGGGACTGACCTAGAGGAAATGAAAGATTGTGGTTCCTAGCTATTAGGAACTCACAATCTGTCATTCCGAACAGAACAGAACAGGAATTTGTGTGTTTACACACACACATCCCTGTTCTGCCTCTCGTGCCCGTGTTCGCTCTTGGCCGGCGGTCATCGCGACTGCCGGTCACGAGCATCGGCACCCCCGTGATGCAGCGGGTGCACGCGCGCGCCTGCTATCCCGCTAAAAGGAGCCGACGTACAGCTACGACGGCTCGGCGGATCTTGCCGACCTGCCGCCGTATAATGACAGCGGCTGGTCGGCAAGCGGTTTATAGTTACATAGTACTCAATGAATTTTGAATGTATAAAAGGTATATATGGGCCAGTGAATAGGTTATGAGCCAGACTTGACTGAGCACCCCATGGAAACTCGACGCATTTCATGGCTATATGCCATTCATCAGGAGTTGGGTACAGAAATAAATTGTAAATACAAATGAATATGTATTATTAAATTCAAGATTAATCACTGTGCTAGTATCAATAAAGCAGCTGGCATAAATTGTATGGTGACAATAAAAAGCATACAAAATGGGTGTATGCAGTGCATAGTACATGTAGTATTAGTTAATATATTGAGGTGGTTTGGTTTCTGAAAGTGCGTCTCCTGAACACATAGGATATCTGCTTTGTGAGAGACAGCTTCGTGCCAGAGTAGGGAGTGTTTAAAGGGACTGTTAAGTGAGATAATTTTGAGGGACATTTGGGTATGGCACTGAGGATGTCTGTATGGTACTGATGAGGGTCATCCCTCAGCTCAAATAGTAAGAAGGTAAAAAAAGAGGAAGACATGAGTATTACTGCAGTACAATAGGTCTTATGTGTAGATTTGGTCTGAGTGGAGAGCTTTGGGGCACCGAGATCTCCAGACAGCGTTACAGTGATGATACAAAAATATGTGCACACTTAAAACAGACGAGTTAATCAAATATAACTGTAAATGTAGGTAGAGAAGGGCACAAGAGTAGAATAGAGAGGTGTGCTTAGCACACAACAACAATGGAACGTGGAGAAAGAAAAAAAAAAACATTGCAACTACTCCTCCACTGCTACTAAGATATGCAAAAGTCAGTTCCAGCCTGAGGTGAGTGCTTCCTAGAGGAGGGATGGTGCAAGGAAAGTCACGTCGACATAATGGCATCTTTTGAGATTCCCTGGGTTGGAGATTTTGGAGGAAATTTGGGGTTTTGGCGTAGGTGGGGGTGCGTGCAAGATAATGCCCCAATTATGCAACTTCTTGATTCCATCTTTAGGGGTCAGGGTTTGGACCTTTTGATTCTGGTAGGACACACCAGTAGCTTAGTAGGGTAACCCCATCTATAGATGAGTTTATGCTCGTTCAGCAGAGAGGCGATTGGAGCAAAGGACTTGCGGGCTTGGGATGTGGCTGCCAAAATATCATTATACAGCAAAATCTTGGTGAAGGGTTCTGGGAGGGAGCGTATAGATCTAGCCACTCCCATGATCAGGGATGAGCCGAACACCCCCCCCGGTTCGGTTCGCACCAGAACCTGCGAACGGACCGAAAGTTCGCACAAACTTACGAACCACATTAAAGTCTATGGGACTCGAGCGTGATAAATCAAAAGTGTGAATTTTAAAGGCTAATATGCAAGTTATTGTCCTAAAAAGGGTTTGGGGACCCGGGTCCTGCCCCAGGGTACATGTATCAATGCAAAAAAAAGTTTTAAAAACTGAAGTTTTTTCGGGAGCAGTGATTTTAATAATGCTTAAAGTAAAAAAATAAAAGTGAAATATTCCTTTAACCACTTCCCGCCCAGTCAATAGCGAATTGACGTCCGGGAAGTGGTTGCAATATCGATACTGGACGTCATATGACGTCCTGCAGGATAATGCCTTACGCGCGCCCGCAGGGGCGCGCAGCGCGGTGATCGGGGACGGCATGTGTCCCTCGGACACAGCGCTTCCCCGATCACGGTAAACAGCCAATTTCATTGGCTGTTTACCATGTGATCGGCTGTGTCAAAGTCACAGCCGGTCACCTGTCAAAACAAACTCGGCGGCGCGCTCCGTGCGCGCCGCCACAGGCTTGCAGAGCGGGGATCGGGGAAGGCGAGTGTCCCTTGGACACAGCGCGTCCCCGATCAGAGTAAACAGCCAATGAATTGGCTGTTTACCACGTGACCGGCTGTGTCCAATCACAGCCGGTCACAAATGTAAACAAACTCCACAGGAGTTACTACCTGATCCCTGCTCTCTCCTCACACACCGATCTGTGAGGAGAGAGAAGAGATCAGTAAGTTAGCTCAGTGTAGTTTGTCTACATAAGTTTACAGTGCACAACACGCCCCCCCCATAAAGAGGACCTGTCACACAGCCCAGCACATCAATCAGCCCAGCCAATCAGCCCATCTGTCAATCAGCCCATCTGTCAATCAATCAGCCCATCTGTCAATCAATCAGCCCATTTGTCAATCAATCAGCCGATCTGTCAATCAATCACCCCACCTGTCAATCAATTACCCCATCTGTCAATCAATCAACCCATCTGTCAATCAATCAATCAGCCCATCTGTCAATCAATCAGCCCATCTGTCAATCATCTGTCACAGGCCCACCTCCATCGGTACCGCCATTGGCACCGCCACACAGGCTACCAGTACCGCCATCGGTACCAGTACCACCACCAGTACCGCCACCAGGCCCAGCATCTATACTGCCACACAGGCCCGCTACCTGTATCACCACTAGTGCCGCCATCGGTACCACCACCAGTACCACCACCCGTACCACCGTCGGTAGTGCCACCACCACCTGTACCACCACCACCTGTACCGCCATCGGTACCACCACCACCTGTACCGCCATCGGTACCACCACCACCCATACCGCCATCGCTACCACCACCACCCGTACCGCCACCTGTACCGCCATCGGTACCGCCGCCACCACCACCAACCGTACCGCCATCGGTACCACCACCACCTGTACCGCCATTGGTACCACCACCACCCATACCGCCATCGGTACCACCACACAGGCCCACCACTAATACCTCCATCGATACTACCACACAGACCGCCACCACTACCACCAGCAGTACCATTACACAGGCCCACCAATAAGCACTGCCATAATGTCCCAAAGGGTTTACACACCTGAGGAGGCATATGCCATTCTTGCCATGTCGGATGATGAGAGCAGCGGGGAGCTCCCATTATCCGATTCTGGTTCGGAATACGAGCCAGTGGAGGATAGTGGCTCAGAGTCCGAGTCCCCGGAGGAAACCGTCTCTCCCAAAAGAATGCGATCGGCACCAAGATCAGCACCAAGATCAGCACCAAGATCAGGAGAACTGCCCACCACCAGCAGCGCCATACCCCAGGAAGAGGAGCCCAGTACAAGCAATGGAAATGCACGCCCAACCCGAAGAATCCAGCCCCAATCCTACCTTCCCGATGCCCTGGCAAACCCCTTATGGTTGCCTGCCAACTCAGGATCCGCTATCATCCCCCTTTCACTGCACAACCAGGTGTGCAGCTCGACACTACAAATTTTTCTAAATTTGATTATTTTTGTTTATTTTTCCCACAAGATTTGCTGCAGAATATAGTGGATCAAACGAATCTGTATGCATCCCAATTTATTGCTGCCAACCCCGATTCTTCCTACGCCCGCATGTTCCAGTGGCGGCGTCTAACATTGGAGGAATTTAAATTATTTTTGGGCCTTATGTTCAATATGGGGCTTACAAAAAAGAACGAAGTCCATTCATATTGGTCCAAACGCCCCATCCAACACATGCCCATATATTCCGCTGTCATGTCCAGGAAAAGATACGACATGATTATGCGCTTTCTCCACTTCAATGACAATTCACAGTGCCTTACCCGAGATCATCCCAACTACGACAAATTGTACAAGATACGCCCCCTAATCAATGCCTTTTCCCAGCGATTTGAAGAAGTTTTCATCCCAGACCAAAAAATTTGTGTGGACGAGTCCCTCGTACATTTCACCGGCCGACTGCAGTTCAAGCAGTACATACCAAGCAAGAGAGCCAGGTATGGGTTAAAATTAAATAAATTATGTGATCGAGCCACTGGATACGTCTGCAAATTCAGGATCTACGAAGGCAAAGACTCCCAGCTCCAGCCCCGTGATTGCCCCACATATATTGGAACCAGTGGGAAAATTGTCTGGGAGTTGGCATACCCCCTGTTTGGAAAAGGTTACCATTTATATGTTGATAATTATTATACCAGCCTGCCCCTTTTTCGCCACCTTTACAGTAAACAAACCCCGGCCTGCGGTACCTTAAAAAAAAACCGGAAGGGATTCCCACAAAATTTATTGACAAAAAAATTGCGACCTGGAGAATCGGCATCCATGAGGAACGAGGAGGTGTTGGCCATGAAGTGGAGGGACAAGAAAGATGTCCACATCCTCTCTACGATCCACAATGACACCATGGTGGAGATCCCAAGAAGACGCGGCTCCATTGTAAAGCCTGAATGTGTCCACGACTACAATTTGTACATGGGGGGGTGGATTTAAACGACCAGATGCTACAGCCCTACTTATCAACCAGAAAGTCCCATTATTGGCACAAAAAAGTTGCGTTTCACCTGTTTCACATGGCCCTTTTTAATTCGTTTGTCTGCTACCAAAAAGCAACTCAAAATCACCGACTCCACTACCTCCAATATATCGAAGATATCATCGATGCCCTCATTTACCAACAAGATCCCGCCCCAGGAAGCATTCGCTCTGATAGTGTGAGTCGGCTTCACGAGCGACACTATCCCTTTAGCATCCCCCCACAGAATCTGGAAGAAGACGCCAAAAGAAATGCCGTGTATGCAGCAGAGTAGGAGTAAGAAGAGACACCAGCTATTATTGTCCCGATTGTCCCTCCCAACCTGGCCTGTGCATCGGAAATTGCTTCAAAAATTATCATACATCCATTAGTTCCCCTTATTATTAACAGACTGCCATTTCCCTATTTGCCTGCTACCATGTTACTAACTACCTTCCATGTTAATTAACTGACCCTGGCCTGTTTACCGACGATGCCTCTGCCTGCCGATTTAAACCACGTTTCTGACTTCCACGTGTACCGACCTTGGCCTGTTAATCGACCATGTTTTTGCCTGCCACTTGGACTGATCTTTTGGCCATCTACTTTTAGTACACAGGGGTCTCACATATGTGAGGGGCTTCAGAATAGCGTTCTGAGTAGAGAAAAGCAGTTTTTCATTTTCTGTGCTCCAAGAACAGGGTCTGGTTGCCCGGAGGCTTCAAAGCGATTTGGGTGGGAGAAGCCTCTACCCCTGTCCCCCTGGCCCTAAGCTTGATGGTCCTTCCTGCTGCCTGGACCAATAATTTGGCTGTGCTGACCATATTACTGCCTGTAATGACCCATGACATTATGGACCATGTTTCTTCCTGCTGCTTTGACCAATAATTTGGCTGTGTTGACCATATATCTGCCTGCTGCCTCTACTGACTTTGGACAGCATTTCTGCCGGGACACCTCTGCCTGCTACCTGGACCTTTGCTTTGGCTGTGCTCTGGCTGTGCTGACAGTATCTCTGCCTGTGCGAACTATGGACAGTATTCCTGCCTGCTGCCTGGATGATTGCTTTTGCTGTCGCTGACCTCATCCCTGCCTGCTGCCTGGACCGATGCTCTCCTCTGTGGACCACTGCACTTCTAAAACCACAGGTAATATTTTGTTATTTGGTATGTACCTGCTATGTGTTAGATATATGAAGGGCCTTCAAAAATGTGATCGGTAGTCAGAAAATGATATGTGCAATTAATGCTGCTAGAATGCCTGGAGGTGCTACTTGGATGTTGGGCCTCTGTATGTGGCCAGGCTGTGTAAAAGTCTCAAACATGTGGTATCGCCATACTCAGGAGGAGTAGCAGAATGCATTTTGGGGTGTAATTTTTGCTATGTACATATTATGTGTTAGAAATATCTTATAAATTGACAACTTTGTGTAAAAAAAATGCATTTAAATTTTTTCTCCACATTTTCCAAAACCTTCTGGAAAAAAATGAACCGTTCAAAAGACTCATAATGCCTTATAGATTATACGTTGGGGTATGTGCTTTCAAAAATGGGGTCATTTTGTGGAAAATTCTATTGTCCTGGTGCTCCAGGGCCTTCAAAATTGTAATAGGTGGTTGAGAAAGGATATGTGCGATTTATGCTTGTAGAACGCCTGAAAGTGCTACTTCAATGTTGGGCCTCTGTATATGGCCAGGCTGTGTAAAAGTCTCACACATGTGGTATCGCTATACTCAGGAGGAGTAGCAGAATGCATTTTGGGGTGTTATTTTTGCTATGTATATGCTATGCGTTAGAAATATCTTATAAATGGACAACTTTGTGTAAAAAAAATGCATTTTAATTTTTTCTCCACATTTTCCAAAACCTTCTGGAAAAAAATGAACCGTTCAAAAGACTCATAATGCTTCATAGATTATACGTTGGGGTGTGTGCTTTCCAAAATGGGGTCATTTTGTGGAAAATTCTATTGTCCTGGTGCTCCAGGGCCTTCAAAATTGTAATAGGTGGTTGAGAAAGGATATGTGCGATTTATGCTTGTAGAACGCCTGAAAGTGCTACTTCAATGTTGGGCCTCTTTATATGGCCAGGCTGTGTAAAAGTCTCACACATGTGGTATCGCTATACTCAGGAGGAGTAGAAGAATGCATTTTGGGGTGTTATTTTTGCTATGTATATGCTATGCGTTAGAAATATCTTATAAATGGACAACTTTGTGTAAAAAAAAGCATTTTCATTTTTTCTCCACATTTTCCAAAACCTTGTGGAAAAAAATGAACCATTCAAAAGACTCATAATGCTTCATAGATTATACGTTGGGGTGTGTGCTTTCCAAAATGGGGTCATTTTGTGGAAAATTCTATTGTCCTGGTGCTCCAGGGCCTTCAAAATTGTAATAGGTGGTTGAGAAAGGATATGTGCGATTTATGCTTGTAGAACGCCTGAAAGTGCTACTTCAATGTTGGGCCTCTGTATATGGCCAGGCTGTGTAAAAGTCTCACACATGTGGTATCGCTATACTCAGGAGGAGTAGCAGAATGCATTTTGGGGTGTCATTTTTGCTATGTATATGCTATGCGTTAGAAATATCTTATAAATGGACAACTTTGTGTAAAAAAAATGCATTTTCATTTTTCTCCACATTTTCCAAAACCTTCTGGAAAAAAATGAACCGTTCAAAAGACTCATAATGCTTCATAGATTATACGTTGGGGTGTGTGCTTTCCAAAATGGGGTCATTTTGTGGAAAATTCCATTGTCCTGGTGCTCCAGGGCCTTTAAAAGTGTAATAGGCGGTTGAGAAAGGATATGTGCGATTTATGCTTGTAGAACGCCTGAAAGTGCTACTTCAATTCTGGGCCTCTGTATGTGGCCAGGCTGTGTAAAAGTCTCACACATGTGGTATCGCTACACTCAGGAGGAGTAGCAGAATGTATTTTGGGGTGTAGTTGTAATTATGCATATGCTGTGTGAGAGAAAAAAACTGTTAATATGACCAGTTTGTGTAAAAAAAAAAAAAAAAAAAAATTACATTTTCCCAAGAATTGTGGGAAAAAAATACAACTTCAAAAAACTCACCACGCCTCTTAGTAAATACCTTGGACTGTCTACTTTCCAAAAAGGGGTAATTTTGGGGTATTTGTACTTTCCTCGCTTGTTAGTGTCTCAAGAAATGAGATATCCCTTCAGTACATCAGGCGTGATCAGATGTGATACATTTTCAGTGATTGCCACCATAGTTTGTAGACTCTATAACTTTCACAAAGACCAAATAATATACACTAATTTGGGTTCATTTTACCAAAGATATGTAGCAGTATACATTTTGGCACAAATTTATGAAGAAAAATTACTTATTTGCAAAATTTTACAATAGAAACTAAAAAAAGTGTTTTTTTTAAAAAAAATTGCTGTTTTTTTGCTTATATCGCAAAAAATAAAAAACCCAGTGGCGATTAAATACCACCAAAAGAAAGCTCTATTTGTGAGAAGAAAATGATAAAAATTTTGTTTGGATACAGTGTAGCATGACTAAGTAATTGTCATTCAAAGTGTGAGAGTACAGAAAGCTGAAAATTGGTCTGGGCGGGAAGGTGCATAAGTGCATGGTATTGAAGTGGTTAAATATCGTAACTGGGAGTTGTCTATAGTATGCCTGTGAAGTGGCGCATGTTTCCCGTGTTTAGAACAGTCCCTGCACAAAATGACAATTCTAAAGGTATAAAAGTCATTTAAAAATGCTTGCGGCTTTAATGTAATGTCTGGTCCCGACAATATGGATCAAAATCATTGCGAAAAACAGCATGGGTACCCCCCACCCCCCAGCCCATTACCAGCCCCTTTGGGTCTTGTATGGATATTAAGGGGAACCCCGCACCCAAATTAAAAAAAAAGGCCCTATATACTCTGAACAGCAGTTGACAGGCGGTGCAAACAAGACAGGGACTGTAGGTTTGTTCTTAAGTAGAATCTGTTGGTACATTTTTAAAGTGTAGCTCCAGCCAAAAAATCTATTTTTAAGATTTTTGGAAAACACAGGGAAGGGTTATCACCCCTGTAACATTTGTTTTGCTGTCTGTGCACCTCTTCAGAAGATTTCATCTAACTTTCTGTTCCAATGACAATTGGATTTTGAAAATTTGGGGTTTTAAGGGAAACAAGGATTGGTGATAAAGCATCAGTGGAGAGGAGACACAGTTTTCCCATATTAACTCTTACAGGAGATAATTTCCCTTCCTATGGGTAGATTTTCTCTCACTTTCTGTTGTCTCCCTCCGTTTGCAAGTAGGAGTCATTTGAAACTCGGATGTTTGAAAGTAGGGGCCTGCCCTATGTACTCTGCAGAAATTTGGGCCTTAGGTGGTGGTGTTGCCACAACACTGTAAGCCCTCACAGTTACTCTTGGTGGGCGCTGGAACGCCCTGCTGTGAACTATTATATCAAGAATTGTAATTACATGCACCTGTTGAACAGGGGCACAAAAATTGGGCCTTTGGTGGTGGTGGTGGGGGTGCTGGTGCCACAACACTGTAAGTCCTCACAGTTACTCTTGGTGGGCGCAGGGATGGGCCCTGCTGTGAAATATTAGATCACAAATTGTAATTACATGCCCCTGTTGAACAGGGGCTGAAAAATTGGGCCTTAGGCGCTGGTGCCATACCACTGCAACCCCTACTCTAGCTGGAGTGCAGGAATGAGCCCTGCTACAAAGTATTAGAGCAAAAATTGTAATTACACGCCCCTGTTAAACAGGGGCTGGAAAATTGGGCATTAGGCACTGGTGCTGGTGCCACAACACTGCAACCCCTCACAGAAACTCTAGTTGGAGCGCAGGAATGAGCCCTGCTGCAAAGTATAGCAGCAAAAATTGTAATTACACGCCCTGTTAAACAGGGGCTGAAAAATTGGGCCTTAGGTACTGGTGCTGGAGCCACAACACTGCAACCCCTCACAGAAACTCTAGTTGGAGCGCAGGAATGAGCCCTGCTGCAAAGTATTGCAGCAAAAATTGTAATTACACGCCCCTGTTAAAGAGGGGCAGAAAAATTAGGCCTTAGCCACTGGTGGCGGTGCCCAGAACCAAAAATGGTTAGCTATCAGCATGATCATTGAGGAGGAAGAAGATAGTCACTCAGCATAACAGGATAGTCACTCAGCATCAGCATAGGCAGACTTTAAGGGATCTGACATTAAAAAAAAATATTCGGTTACATCAGCATCAGGTTCTTGGTAGCTGGTGGTGATCCAAAACTGATTCATTTTTATGAAGGTCAGCCGATGGACTGAGTCGGTGGACAGGCGCACCCTGTGATCGGTTACAAAGCCCCCAGCAGCGCTGAATGTGCGTTCCGAAAGAACGCTGGATGCAGGACAGGCCAGTAGCTCAATTGCATACTGTGCAAGCTCTGGCCAGTGATCCATCCTCAAGACCCAGTAACACAGAGGATTTTCAGTGGGAAAGGTGTCCAAGTCTGATCTTAGCCCTAGGTATTCCTGCAACATGTAAAACAGACACTGGCGATGGTTGCTGGAACCGATCATACCTCGGGGCTGCAGACTAAAAAATTGTCTGAACTCATCGGTCAGACGGCCACCTTCTCCACTATGCCTTCTGTGACTGACTGAAGCCTCAGCAACACGTTGTCCAGGACCAGGAATTCGTAACCTCCCAGGCTCTGGGAACACGTTGCACAAACCTTTCTGCAAGGCCTCTCGAAGATGTCATCTTTTTGCCTGCGTACTTGCGTAGCCCCTTGAACGCCTACGGAGCACCGCTGGTTCCGAGGACAAATCAGCATAGGCAGAGGCCATGGAGGAAGAAGAAGAGGAGGGGGTGGAGGAGAGAGGTGTGTCAGAATCACCACTAGTAGCATTTTGGAGGCATGGTGGCGGAACAACCTCTAACACTACTGCACCCTGTCCTGCATCCTCCCCAGCTGCCAGCAGAGTCACCCAATGTGCCGTGAAAGATAGGTAACGTCCCTGTCCATGCCTGCTGGACCATGAGTCAGCTGTAATATACACCTTACCGCTGACCGCCCTGTCCAGTGAGGCCAAGACATTGCCTTCCACATGCCGGTAGAGAGTCGGAATCGGTGTTTGGGAACCTGCCACTGAGGAACCACACATTCCTCAAACTCACAGAAGGGGGCAGAGTCTACCAACTGAAAAGGCAGCAGTTGAAGTGCTAGCAATTTAGCCAAGCTAGCATTCAACCGCTGGGCATGTGGATGGCTGAGAGCGAAGTTCTTTCAGCGGTGCAGCAGCTGGGGCAGGGAAATTTACCTGGTACAATCTGACATTGGTGTACCCAAGCAGATTGCCCGCAAGTACTTGGCAGTGACACACCTAGTTCTACACCTTCATTCCTCTCAGTGCAGGTTTCTGAGAGGACTGAAGATATAGTGGGGTTGGGGATCCCAGCTGATGAGGAGCAAGGAGAGGTCCGCTTTGTTCTTTGGTGTGGGTCTTTTATGTACGCTTGCCAACGGACTGCATGGCAGGTCGACATATGTCTGGTCAAGCATGTGATGCCCAAGAGGCTGCTGTTTTGGCCACGCCAGATACGCTTCAGACATATGTTGCAAATAGCAAAGGTGCGATCTGCTGCACACGTCTGAGAAAAGTCCTACATGAAAGAACTTTTGGAATAACGCACAGAGACAGCAGCGCCCTGCACATGCGGAGCTCTGCGGTGTGATGCAGTCGGTGTGCTGCTCTTAATATGGCCCCTGGAGAACATCCTGCCTCGTTGGAGATGTGCCTCCTCCTCCTCCTCCTCTCTCCTATCAGACACCCACGTAGAGTCAGTGACCTCATCATCCTCTCCCTCCTCATCACTGAAGCAACCCTGGCAGTATGCTGCAGTTGGGTGAACATGACTGCCAGTTTGCTGTCCTTCTTGGGCACCCCCTCTCTCTGGGCTCACGTTACTGGCTTCCTTAAGCTGGGTACCATCATCGAAGCCTTCAAAACGCTGCGCATCCTCCTGCAGCATGTACCAAAAACTGTGATCAAACAGCTCGGGGGACTCCTCAGGAGGACATGGTGGGGCTAGGGAAGGAATGACTGATGCCATTGAGCCGAGGGAAGAGGCCACTTTGGCTGACAAAGTACCCTGAGGATGGGTGAGAGAGGATGAGAAGGATGAGGAAGGATTGGTCATCCACTCTACCAACTCTTCAGCATGTTGCGGCTCAACACGGCCAGCTGCCGAAAAAAAGGACAAGCGTGCCCCACAGCCACGTGCTGATGAGGATGCACCGTGTACACGACCAGCACTGTTGCCTCTAGACACAGAGCCTGATTGCCCTCTTTTATTGGCCTGTGTGTGTCTGCCTCTCCTTGTTGGCCTTCCAGACATACTTTTTTTGATGTATTGGAATACGTAGGTAAACAATGAATTGTCTGCAGTCAGCTTTAGCTGCACACTATGGCCAGTATACAGTACACTGACTGAAAATACTGCAGCTGCCTGCCTGTGGAATTATTAGGAAGAGAACACCAGCAATTGTCTGCAGTTAGCTTTAGTTGCACCCTGTGCACAGGATACAGTGGGGGCGTGGCCTAATTCTGGACCGAGATGGATGCCTGATCCCTTTCCTCCGGCACGAAGGAGAGGCTAACTTAAGATTCAGGGCTAAATTCACCCTAAACGAGCGGCAAAGTAAGTGCCCAAGGCTCCCCACACACCCGGGAATCGATGGAGCCTAATCAGCAGTCAGGCCCCATCAACCCCGCTATGTTCCGTGCGGCGCAGGGAGAAGGCCTCAAAGCCGCGGCCTTGCCTAAGCCCCTCATCCCGCCCGGCGGCTCCAGCCCACTCGTGGACGGCGGAAATAATGCTACTAACACAGCGTCTCCGCCAGCACAGCCATCCCATACCCTAAGCCTGGCAGACCTACAGGCAAACCTACAGGCAATGGCAATGGACATAAAATCGTCTTTTGCAGCAGCCATCACAGAGATCAGGGCGGACATTCAGGGGATAGCAGTGAGGACTGGAGCAATGGAACAGGCCACAGCTCGTCACTCAGATGCCATAAAACAAATCCAGAAAAATGCTGATTCCCATCTAACTCATCTGATCGAAATAAAGCGCCATTTGGAAGATTTAGACAATAGGGGGAGGCGCCATAATGTGAGGATTAGAGGGGTCCCAGAAATGCCTGAACAGATTCCGGTAGAACGCACAGCGGAAGCTATCTTCAACGATATACTGGACAGACCCCCTGACTCCCCCATTGAGTTTGAGAGGGTTCACAGGGCCCTCAGACCAAGAGGAAGAGATAACGAACCCCCTAGGGATATCATCTGTTGCCTGGTGAATTTTCCACTGAAAGAAGCTATTTTGAAAAAGGTGAGGGAAAAAAAACAGAATAATATTCAACGGTAATGAAATTAAACTATATCAGGACCTTTCCAACATAACTTTGCAGCAACGCAGAGCACTGCGCCCTATCACAGAACAACTACGATCGAGAGGAATCCCCTATAGGTGGAAGTTTCCGTTCTGCCTTTCAGCTTCATGGAGGGGCCACACGGCACTACTTCGAACACCTGATGACTTACGATCATTCTGCGAGTCCATGAACATCCCCAGGACTGAAGTTCCAGAGTGGTATGAATCATTTACGCTTATTGAACCATGGATTGCAGTTTCCAACAACCTCACTCCTAGAGCCCAGAGGCAGAGAGACCGACGCCGTAGATCACCATCACCTCAGCACAGTAGGAGAGAAGATGCCCAAGGAGGACCAAGCAATTATCCACCTAGACGCAGAGATCGCCTGGATCATCAGGATAGAATGGACACCTGAAAAAAAAACTGTTTTGACTTCCTAAAAAAGAGCTCGGACTAAATTGCCCCTATGCGTTAACATAAATGTGAACAACACATGTCCTCTCCCACAACATACAGGTATGACCACACAAGATTGGACCTATCCCGACGTATGTAGGTACTGGTACCTCTATCCCACTTCACAAGGGGCTGTGACCTTATCATGGGGAAAACAATCAACATAATGTTGTCATTTCGAGACCGGTTGCTCCCTTTGATACAGAGTTATGAGGAACTACTATCATACGGCCTTCTTCTTGAGATCCGACCCATAAACCATACAAGACTGGATGTGATTCTTGAGACGACTTGTAAGAACTACACAGCTTGATCACAGAACCGCTCACAACACAGATAAGTTTATGTCTGTTTACACAGGGTCTCTTTTTTTTGTTTCTTTTTTGTGTTTGGCCTTTAGACCAAGTTACCAGTTCTCGGTTATTTAGGGGATCCTTCCTCAACTATGGTCACGCTGCGAAGGAATGAAGCTACCTTTTTCTCTTCCCTTGTCCTGTGAAGAGATAAGGGAAGAAAGAAAAAGAGAGAAGGGAAAAAAAAATATATAGTTAAAAAAATAAAATAAAATAAGGGAAATCACCTTACATACTCTTAGATATACCATAACCAGGGAGGGCAGCGACCAACACCCTTTAATTCCTTCTGCAGAATAACTATAATGGATATCGTAAGAATTAGCCTCTATCATTCCTAATTATCTAGGTTGTTTAATACTCAGGTGTTTGGGGTGGAGGCACCCTTAATTCTAGATGTGCTCCTCGCACAAGTTAAACAATTTGTATGCGTCCTTGATTACCAGGAAGTCTCGCATTCAATTCAGAACCCAACGGGAGACTCAAAGCTGAATTTAATGATACCTTATAGATAACATGCATCAAAGAGCTGTACAAGTTGATTTTCATATCAATTAATCTCTGCTTAACAGTTTAATAGTTTTGTTAGTGTTCTCCTATTGCTAACATGTTTTTTTTTTCTCTTCAATTGCACATTTTCATATGTGAAGTCCAGGAAGTAGATGCTTATCAAGCAATCTTTAATTTACCAACACAAAGGCTCCATCTAGTGGTGGTTTAACATCAATACCATCATAAAATCTTCCGTTTAGTTATAGGTTTTTACATCACGGAACTCAATGGGAATAGCTATTCCCCCTTCTAAGTAACAACTTATACATGCTAAGTAGTTACATGGATTCCATATAGACACCGCCCCATAGCTTACAACTTTAATGATTCCATCTCAACAATAGTGATTTACTTTTACAAGCCATAACCTTATTCTCCCTCGGTACGCTCATTAATTTTTGCTTAAAAGCCCTGTACCATCCAATTATTCTACTTAGATAGCTTCTCCGGAGTGCTAGATCGCAAAGTAAAGAAAAAGGAAAAGAAAAAAAAAAATAACAAGAAAGACTAGTAGAACTCATCTCGTGACCCACTTGGACCACAAACCCGCACAAGGGACGGGAATTGACTATTTGTGAATTTTTGTCCCTTGAACTATCCGGCAGTTCACAATTCGGGTAGACTAGCTGGTCTATTTCTGCCCCCGGATTACTCTTCCCCTTTTCCCTCCCCCTCCTTTCCCCCCCTCCTTTCCCCTATACTACTTTTTCCTTGTCTTGCTACCACCTTCCCTTGTGTTTTTCCCTTTTTCTCTCTGAAAGAGGGAGGAGGGGAAGAAGAAAAAACGGACTGAACCAAGCATACTTCCAAACCCCTAAAGACAGACTATTGGGATAAGGAATACGCACACAAGACGAGATGTCTGCCAATACACGACAATCCATACCACTATCTATAAAGTTACTCTCTCTTAACGCTAAAGGTTTAAATATACCTGAAAAAAGAACTAAACTTTTAAATGAAGGCCGCAGACAAAAAGCAAACATTATCTTCGTACAAGAAACTCACTTTAAGTCTGATAAAATCCCGAAACTACACGACAGGAGATTTCCTACAGCATTCCACTCCACCAACCCGGAAGGGAAAACAAAGGGTGTTTCTATACTGATTTCTAATCAGACTCCTCTCCAGATACACGACACTCTGATAGACCCCAGTGGGAGATTCATATTCATAAAAGGAAAACTAGAAAACCACCCAATAACAGTTGCAAACATATATGCTCCGAACTCGAGACAAGTACCTTTGTTTTCGTAAAATCAAAGAATTACTAATGACCTTCGCCTCAGGCATCTTAATCCTAGGAGGCGACTTCAACACTCCCATGAACCCACTTATAGATACCTCGAATGGAGCATCGAGCCTTCCGTACAGAGCACTGAAGCAAATTAAAACCCAGATAAAAGACTTAATGTTGCATGACGCCTGGAGAACCCTCTATCCTCAAACCAAGGACTATACTTTCTTTTCCACTCTCCATCAGAAGTACTCTAGAATTGACTACTTTTTTTTAACACAACCTGATCTGCCCTACTTACAAAATTTAACGATTGAACCCATGACGATATCAGACCATCATCCAATCACCTTAACACTGACCTTCGCTGAGAAAAAAAACGTGACTAAAACCTGGAGACTCAACACAGTCCTACTTAAAGACCCCGTAGATGTTCTTGAGTTTAAAGAAAAACTGCAAGACTATTTTTCAAGAAATGAAAATAACGAGACCTCGACCATCACTCAATGGGAGGCCCATAAATGTGTCATTAGGGTGGAATTTATCACAAAACTAGCTAAATTAAAGAAAGACCAACAATCCAAAATAAAAACCCTAGTGGACCAAATTCATAGATTAGAAATAACACATAAAAGAACAGTGGCGGTTTCTACACTTGAAGAACTAACTAAAGCAAGAACACTACTAGCAGAGGAACTGAACATTAAAATTAAAAGACACCACACATACATCTTCTCGATAGCTGACTTACTCTTCTTTCTCTTACTTCCTTCTAACACGTTTCTCTTTTCCCCAACTTTCTGACACCCTTCTTGGCGTCTCAGTGTTCAGATATGGTTACTGAGAATTTTTGATTGCAGATCCTGAACTTTGAGGTGTTATGTTATCAATATGGTTATATGTATCCCTCACATTCCTATCTGATGTAATAATCATACAGACCGGGTGGAAGGGATGGGCGACCCTGGCCCCTGGGATGCAGTGTGAACCCTTTTGGGGCATCCGGAGGGTCGGAGGCCACCAAGCCATAATGGGCTTTGTCCCATGAGGTGATGGGGGATCTATGGAACTAAGTTTGTGCCATTGCATATTTGATTCTGTAATACTAGTAGTAGTAACCTGGGACACCTTATAGTAAAGTATTTAGATATGTCGACTTGTATAAGCAACTTTTGGAATGTTTTGTATGATCTTATGACATTTCACTTTAATTTTTGATATTGCTGTCATCGCAAAAATCTCTTAATAAAAATCTTTGAATTAAAATGGAAAAAGAAAAAAAAAAAAAAAAACATTTAAAGACAATACATACTGAGACACAAGATCTTCTATGAACAGGGAAATAAAAGCGGGAAATTGCTTGCTAAAGCAGTCCAAAGTAAAAAAATAGCTTCTACAATCCACCAAATAAGAGACAAACAAGGCAAGCCATTATCTTCAAATGAGGAAATAGCAAAACAGTTTGAAGAATACTACCAATCCCTATACAACATCCCACCCAACCCAAGATGCCCCCCTAACTCAGATAAAAGGGCGAAACTCATCCAAGAATTTTTAGAGAAATATAGCCCTCCCCAACTAGCAAAAGACAAAGCCCAAGAACTTGAAGCCCCTATTTCAGGCCCTGAATTCGACAGGGCAATCAAGGAGATGAAATTAGGCAAAGCTCCCGGCCCGATGGCCTACCCCTACAATACTATAAAACATTTAACGACATATTGAAACCAAGATTCTTGAATACTTTCCAATCTCTAAATTCCATCCAACAACCCCCCAGACAACTATTAGAAGCCCACATTACAGTGATACCTAAAGAAGGCAAAGACACAACACAAGTTACAAATTATAGACCCATATCCCTAATAAACGTAGATGTAAAGATATATGCTAAAATACTAGCCAATAGATTGCTACCGCTACTAAACTCTCTTATAGCACTAGATCAGGTGGGATTCATCCCAGGTAGAGAGGGCCAAGACAACACAACTAAAGCCTTAAATATAAGCCACTGGCTAACAACCAACAAAAAAAAAAGGATTTTTCCTATCCTTGGACGCCGAAAAGGCATTCGATAGAGTGGCCTGGGACTTCATTGATGCAGTTTTGGAACACATAGGTATCTTGCCCCAAATGAGATCATATATTAAAGCATTGTACACCAATCCCACAGCACGAGTCAAAGTCAATGGCCACCTATCGAATGCCTTCAACTTACGCAACGGTACTAGACAGGGCTGTCCCTTATCCCCTCTTCTCTTTGTTCTAACCCTAGAACCACTGCTAAATAAAATTAGAACCAACCAAAACATCAAGGGGATAGAGATTCAAAAAAATACTTACAAAATCGCTGCGTTTGCCGACGACATGCTTCTCTTTCTCTCCGAACCCCATATCTCCATACCCAATTTACTACAGGACCTATAGCATTACAACATGCTTTCCAACCTGAAAATCAACCACACAAAGTCGGTGGCCCTTAACATCTCGTTACCCCCTAGCTCAATAGATCTATGCAAATGAAATTTTCCATTTACATGGGCTAATCATAGTATAACCTATCTAGGGATTGAAATACCCTCGAACTTAGACGATCTCTTCAAACTAAACTACATACCTATACTTAAAGAAACACAGGATGACTTAAAAAGATGGAATTCTCTAAATGTATCTTGGTTTGGGAGAGCATCCCTAATCAAGATGACAATCTTACGAAGATTCCTATATGTCATGCAGACCATACCCATCAATTTACTCTCTACCTTTTTCAACTCGTTCCGCAAAGCTTGCTCCACCTTTATCTGGAGAGGCAAACTTCCAAGAATTAAATTTTCCAGATTAAACCTGCCCAAGAACAAGGGTGGAATAGCGGTACCTGATTTGAAAAAATACCATCAAGCGACCCTATTGACACGAATAGTTGACTGGAATATACACCAAACAGTTAAAGACTGGGTATCACTAGAACAAATTCAGTTTTCCCAAGAGCTCGACACTTTGCCATGCACTCACCCTAAACACCATCCAAAATCTATCAAATCACACCCTCTTATAGGCCCCACATTAAGAATATTCCTCAACACTTTCAAACCTTCCAATTCGACCCCTTGGCTAAGCCCCCTAACTTCACTGAGAAATAATCCGGAGTTCCCCCCCGGGGCAGGAAAGGAATTTCTTAATACACAACTGGCCACATAAGAAAATGCTGACCAAACATTTCTTCAAAAATGGGAAAATATTATCTAGAGAATTACTTAATAAAGCCATAGAACCATACCAAATCCCACACTGGAACTACATTCAAATTAGACATTTTCTAACTAGAAAAGAAACAGCTTCAGCATGGACAAAACCCCCTACGGAACTTGAGAAACTTTGTACGAAAAAAACCCAACACAGACACATTATTTCAACACTTTACAACTCACTCTTTGGGGATCTGACGGACTTCTCCAGCTCGTCATGTCAGAACTGGGAAAAAGACCTAGATATCACTATAACTGAAAAAACCTGGGAAAAGATTTATATGCATGCTCACAAAAGGCTCCCTAAACGTAGCCACACAAGAATGCGCTTACAAAATCATTACCAGATGGTACAGGACCCCTTCAATCTTACATAAATTTTCACCACTAATCTCTGACCGTTGTTGGAGATGCAAACAGGATGAGGGCTCGATGCTCCATATATGGTGGACTTGCCAACTGATTCAAAAGTTCTGGAAAACAGTTCATAATATCATTATCACTATCACAGCAGAAAACATAAGTTATGACCCAGCACAATACCTACTACACCTAAACTCTTTCCCAAGAAAACAATATTTAAAATCACTAACTATGTTCCTGATCAACGCAGCTCGCCAATGCATTCCATCACATTGGCGCACGACAACAGTGCCTTCCACAGCGGAATGGTTTAGGAGAATCAATAACAATGAAAGGATAGAGGAGCTCATAAGTATCTCTCAGGAAAGAATATTGAATTTCTCTGCAACATGGTATAACTGGACACTATTCGAAGAATCCCAGACATATAAAACTACCATTAAGTAAGAACCAAAACCTCACTCTGAGGCCATAGGAAGATAGTTTGGAGAGGAGGATTAGACAAAAGTAAAAGAAATGAGGAAAAAAAAAGGAAAAAAATAAATAAAAAATATTAATGAATAAAAAACAGATAAGGTAATGAAAAGGATTATTCACATAGTTCACTTCAGTCCCAATCGAATACAATAGGCTCCCCCTCCCCTTACCCACCCCCTCATCCCTCCCTCCCATCCTAGTCCCCTTGGAAAATATATATACTTTAATAATTAAAGTACCTATTGCAAAAACAAAAACAAAAAACAAAAAAAATACTGTGTAATACTTGTTAAATGTCTAGCTCATTTTCAACCCTTGCTTTACTATTATTACGATCACCAGATATGTCTCAACAGTCTAACATATTGTACATTCTACAGCTTTTACTCCTGTAAACATATGCAATTTTGTACTGTATTATTTTACTGTTCCTTTGTCACTCTCTTGATCACCTAATAAAACTTTATGAAAAAAAAAAAAAAAGGATACAGTACACTGACTGAAAATACTGCAGCTGCCTGCCTGTGGTATTATTAGGAAGAGAACACCAGCAATTGTCTGCAGTTAGCTTTAGTCTCACATTGTGCACTGGATACAGTACACTGACTGAAAATTCTGCAGCTGCCTGCCTGTGGTATTATTAGGAAGAGAACACCAGCAATTGTCTGCAGTTAGCTTTAGTTGCACACTGTGCACAGGATAAAGTACACTGACTGAAAATACTGCAGCTACCTGCCTGTCAGTATATTAGGAAGAGAACACCAGGAATTATCTGCAGTTAGCTTTAGTTGCACACTGTGCACAGGATACAGTACACTGACTGAAAATACTACAGCTGCCTGCCTGTGGTATTATTAGGAAGAGAACACCAGCAATTGTTTGCAGTTAGCTTTAGTTGCACAATGTGCACAGGATACAGTACACTGACTGAAAATACTGCAGCTGCCTGCCTGTGGTATTATTAGGAAGAGAACACCAGTAATTGTCTGCAGTTAGCTTTAGTTGCACACTGTGCACAGAATACAGTACACTGACTGAAAATACTGCAGTTGCCTGCCTGTGGTATTATTAGGAAGAGAACACCAGCAATTGTCTGCAGTTAGCTTTAGCTGCACACTGTGCACAGGATACAGTACACTGACTGAAAATACTGCAGCTGCCTGCCTGTGGTATTATTAGGAAGAGAACACCAGCAATTGTCTGCAGTTAGCTTTAGTTGCACACTGTAAACATGATACAGTACACTGACTGAAAATACTGCAGCTGCCTGCCTGTGGTATTATTAGGAAGAGAACACCAGCAATTGTCTGCAGTTAGCTTTAGTTGACCACTGTGCACAGGATACAGTACACTGACTGAAAATACTGCAGCTGCCTGCGTGTCAGTATATTAGGAAGAGAACACCAGGAATTGTCTGCAGTTAGCTTTAGTTGCACACTGTAAACAGGGTACAGTACACTGACTGAAAATACTGCAGCTACCACAATCAACGGCCTGCCTGTCAGTATATTAGGAAGAGAATAACAGGAACGGATCTAGCTAAACCGAATACAGTGCGTATAGTGTGTATATATATATATATATATTGTGACAGCAGGAAGGTAAAGTCACCTGGTTGCATCCAGGGGGGTAGATATATTTCGCCCAGATTCAGGCTTTACGCCGACTTATACAACTAGGTGGAGAGTTGTATAAGCCCAGCTGGGGCTAGTGGGCTCATGGATGACTCATACCTCTAGGGAGAGTGTGGGGCGTCGTACAGACAGGGAGTTGAAGAGACCAGCTGAAGCTTGTCAGCTCATTTAGGCCTCTATAAGAACTCCCAGCTTCATTAGATGTTAGCTCATGCCTGGAACCAGACCTGTGTGGACTGTCTAGGGAGAGTGAACCCCTGTGCGGTGAGACAAAGCCTGTGTGGCTATTTGCTTGGACATTTAAAACCAGGGACTTAGGGACTAGGACAGCACTAGGCTGATCCCAGTTGTTAGTTAGGAAACCTGTATGTTTAGTCAGAGGTCAAGTTGACCAGGATTTATTTTGTTTATGTTTCTTTTGCTTTGCTGTGTTTTGTCACTGTAAATAGAAAATAAACCGCACCTTTTTGATTTTGAAAACCACAACCTCCGTTTGCTGGGCCTGTTTTTGTGTGGGGAGCCCATCCTGGGGGTCACACACACCCGCTGCCGAGCTAACCCCCTCACAGTTGGTGGAGAACCAGTGGCAGTTTTGTTTTAAGCCAGCATGGAGGAGATACTGAAACAGCTGGCTCTAGCAAATGCCAATCAACAGCAGACAAATGCAGGTTTGCAAAAGAGCCTTGCAGCTCATCAACAGAGCCTTGCAGCTCAACAACAGAACTTCGCAGCCCAGCAGCAAGCTCATCAACAGAGCCTTGCAGCCCAGCAGCAGACAAACGCAACTTTGCAACAGAGTCTGGAGGCTCAGAAACAAGCCCAGCAGCAATCTGAGGCCCGCTTCATAGACCTGTTGCAGAAGCAAGAGCAGAGACTACAACAACAGATGGAAGCAGTAATGCAGCAACGTCCGCAGACCAGTGAGGAAAGCCGTCCCACTAATACCGCATCCTTTGGGGTGAGTCGTTTATTGACAAAAATGACTGGAGAGGATGATCCAGAGGTATTTTTGACCACATTTGAAAGGACCGCTGAAAGAGAAAAGTGGCCTGAGGAGCAGTGGGCTGGACTGGTGGCTCCTCTGTTAACTGGTGAATCGCAGAAAGCTTACTATGACCTAGAGCCTAACCAAGCAAAAGACTATGTGATGCTAAAAGCTGAAATATTGGCAAGGCTGGGTGTCACCCTGGCTGTCCGGGCTCAGCGTGTGCATAACTGGACTTTCCAGCTTGGAAAACCCCCCAGGTCTCAAATGTATGATCTCATTCACCTGAGCAGAAAGTGGCTACAGCCAGAGACTTTGTCCGCACCAAAGATTGTGGAACGTGTTGTAATGGATCGGTTTTTGAGAGCTCTTCCTACTGCCATCCAAAAGTGGGTAAGCCATGGAGACCCAGAGACAGCCGATGGTCTTGTGGATCGTGTGGAGAAATACTTGGCTACAGAGAACCTGACGGCCTCTTCCAGAGACACTCGGACTTTCCACCCTAAGACCAGACCATCCCCAGGGGCGGATAAGAGGATTCCAAGGGGTGAGGGTGGAGAGAGTGAGAGGGTGGGAGCTCTACCCCAAGTTTGGCGAGAACAGCCTGGGAAATCAGCGGCTCAAGAGGCGGCAAGAAGGATCGTTTGCTACCGCTGCCGGCAAGCGGGACATATTGCAACCAATTGCCCGGTTGTGGAGGAACCCATGCAGTGTGACTTTCTGACGGGCAGACGTCAGTCGCTGTGTGCGACAGTCGCATGCACTGCCATTCGAGGAACTGAGAAACATTTATGCAAAATGTGTGTTAATGGTAGAAATGTTGTGGTATTGCTGGATTCAGGTAGCCTTGTGACCCTGATAAAGGCTGAGTTAGTTAAAACAGAGGTCTCTGGGAATAGCAAGGTAGCTGTTATTTGTGTACATGGGGACACCCGAGAGTATCCAGTGACTACAGTGTGTTTCGAGACCCCCAAAGGTACCCTCTTTCATCCAGTGGGCTTAGTATCTCAGTTACCGCATGACGCCATTGTGGGAAGGGATTTTCCGAAGTTCTGGGAACTGTGGGATGATCCTGAGCCCCCCACTGGTGCCCCTATGTACCAGGAATGTGATAGCCAGAACTCCCCTGAGAGTGGTGAGGACTCTCCGGAATTTCCCTTTGAGTTACTGTATGGGAGACACCCAAGAGGGCTGTTGGATATTGCCAAGGAAACTTGGGAAAGTGAGAGTTCTCCCCACAGGAGTGTGATTGAGCATGTCGCCCTGATGCAAGACCGAATTGCACAGGTAATGCCCATCGTGAAGGAACATTTGGCCCAAGCGCAGTTAGCACAGCAGAGAGTGTACAACCGTGGAGCCAAGACCCGTACCTTTTCCCCGGGGGATAGGATACTGGTACTTGTCCCTACGGTTGAAAGTAAATTCCTTGCCAAATGGCAAGGCCCCTATGAGATAATGGAAAAAGTGAGCGAAGTGAATTACAAGGTCAGACAACCAGGAAGGCGAAAGCCCGAACAGATCTATCACGTTAATCTGTTGAAAGCCTGGAGGAATAGAGAGTCCCTAGTCGCAGACACTTGGTCACCAGCTCAAACTGGTTGCGTGATTCCTGAGGTTGGAATAGCAGCCACCTTGTCACAACCCCAACAACAGGAGGTTAAGGAGTTTGTGCTTCGCAACAAGGAGGTATTCTCTGAGCTGCCGGGACAAACATCTGGGGTAGAGCATGACATCATTACCCCGCCCGGTGAAAGGGTGAAGTTAAAACCCTATCGGATCCCAGAGGCCCGACGGGAGGCAATACGGGAGGAAGTACAGAAAATGCTGAACTTAGGGGTGATAGAGGAGTCCCAAAGTGATTGGTCTAGTCCCATTGTGTTGGTGCCTAAACCGGATGGGAGCTGGCGATTTTGTAACGATTTTCGTCAGTTGAACAAAGTTACAAAATTTGACACCTACCCCATGCCACGTATAGATGAGTTGATCGACCGGCTGGGAACAGCCCGATACATGACGACTCTTGACCTCACAAAAGGGTATTGGCAAATCCCCCTGGCCAAGTCGGCCAAAGAGAAAACCGCATTTGTAACCCCAGACGGGGCGTTCCAATATAAAAGAATGCCGTTCGGGTTACAGAATGCGCCGGCCACATTCCAGCGGAAAATGGACCAGATGCTGAGGCCCCATCGGAAGTATGCTGCGGCTTACCTGGATGACGTAATTGTCCATAGCACAGATTGGGCCTCACATCTGCCAAAAGTGCAAGCAGTCCTGGACTCTGTTCGGGAAGCGGGGTTTACGGCTAACCCCAAGAAGTGTACCATTGGGCAGGAAGAGGCCAAATATCTTGGGTACACCATTGGGAGGGGAGTAATAAAACCCCAACTCAACAAAGTCGAGGCCATCCAGAGTTGGCCACGTCCCAACAGCAAGAAGCAGGTACGAGCCTTTCTGGGAATCGCTGGGTATTATCGGCGATTCATTCCCCACTTTGCTTCTAAGGCTGTGCCCCTAACCAACCTGACGAAGGGGAAAGGGTCGGTCATGATTAAATGGACCCCCGAGGCTGAGGCAGCATTCCAATTCTTGAAACAAGCCTTATGTAGCCAGCCAGTGTTGTACTCACCCGACTTCTCTAAAGACTTTGTCGTACAAAGTGATGCGTCAGATGTGGGGTTAGGAGCAGTATTGTCCCAGGTCAGGAACGGGGAAGAGCACCCAGTCATTTACCTCAGCAGGAAGTTGAAGTCCCATGAGGTAAATTACGCCACCGTTGAAAAGGAGTGTTTAGCGGTGAAGTGGGCTCTAGATTCCCTTCGGTACTACCTGCTAGGTAGGCACTTTGACTTGGTTACGGATCACGCTCCGTTAAAGTGGATGGCTCAAAACAAGGAAACAAATAGAAGAGTGAATAGGTGGTTCCTGGCCCTCCAGGAATTCAACTTCACAGTAAAGCATCGCCCTGGCGTTCAAATGGGGAATGTGGATGCTTTGTCTCGAGTACATGAATGCCTGATTGCTGGTGTTCCAACCCCGAGGTTAAAACAAGAGGGGGGGTATGTGACAGCAGGAAGGTAAAGTCACCTGGTTGCATCCAGGGGGGTAGATATATTTCGCCCAGATTCAGGCTTTACGCCGACTTATACAACTAGGTGGAGAGTTGTATAAGCCCAGCTGGGGCTAGTGGGCTCATGGATGACTCATACCTCTAGGGAGAGTGTGGGGCGTCGTACAGACAGGGAGTTGAAGAGACCAGCTGAAGCTTGTCAGCTCATTTAGGCCTCTATAAGAACTCCCAGCTTCATTAGATGTTAGCTCATGCCTGGAACCAGACCTGTGTGGACTGTCTAGGGAGAGTGAACCCCTGTGCGGTGAGACAAAGCCTGTGTGGCTATTTGCTTGGACATTTAAAACCAGGGACTTAGGGACTAGGACAGCACTAGGCTGATCCCAGTTGTTAGTTAGGAAACCTGTATGTTTAGTCAGAGGTCAAGTTGACCAGGATTTATTTTGTTTATGTTTCTTTTGCTTTGCTGTGTTTTGTCACTGTAAATAGAAAATAAACCGCACCTTTTTGATTTTGAAAACCACAACCTCCGTTTGCTGGGCCTGTTTTTGTGTGGGGAGCCCATCCCGGGGGTCACACACACCCGCTGCCGAGCTAACCCCCTCACAATATATATATATATATATATTGTACAGGGCGCTGTGGCTGGGTCCGGGAAGGATGCTATATTTCCCCTCTGTTTGGGCTGTGGTTCCTTTAAGGGAACAGAAAGGGTTAACACACCTGTCCAAGGAAGTGGTTTAAGAGAGACAGGAACTTTTAGGTGAGAGGAAGGAGTGTAGTGATGTCTGCATGGTCAATGGTGGACACTGCAAAAGCTGTGGAGGCTGTGAAAAGCTCTGGAAAGCTGTGAATGTACATGGCAGTGGCCTGCATGGAAGCCTGCTAGCTGGGAAACTTACCTGCAACACCAAGTAAGGACTGTTTAACTGCAACAGCAGTTATAAGCTCTACAAGTCGGTGAGACTGTTATTTCTTTTTGTTTTGCTGCTGTGAAGCCATTTAAGTTTAATAAACGTCCTTTTGTTTGAAAAGCCTGTGTCCTGCGATCTAGCTGGTTCCCCGAACGCTACACTGGTGCTCGAATGCGGGCAGGACAGAATAACAGGCATAAGAAGAAAAAAAAAAACTTTCTTTTTTTTTATTTTTTTTTTATCTTTGCATTGAACTTGACATTTAAAAGGGACAGTACATTGGATATATGTCCTGGGTTAAAGCTGCACAAACGTTGAAAGCTGAAGCAATGGAGGAGCTAATTAAACAGCTGTCCCTGGCTAATATGCAAGCGCAAACTCGCCATGAGGAAGCAAATCAGCTGCAGCAAGAAAATACTCGCCTGTTGGTGACCCAGTTGGCAGCCCAGCAAGCAGCCCAACAAGAGGTTATGCAGGCTCAGGTGGCTGTCTTAAAGGAAGCAGTGCAGCAGCTATCTCAGGTTCGGGAGCAAGCGGCTGTTGCCCCTGGCAACCAGGTGACGGTGAGGGCAAGCCATTTTTTGCAGAAATTGTCCCTGAGCGATGATGTAGAGGCATTTCTTGCTACATTTGAGAGGACGGCAGAGAGAGAAGGGTGGCCTCAGGACCAGTGGGCCGGCCTCATTGCCCCTTTTCTCACCGGAGATCCTCAAAAAGCCTACTTTGACCTGCCACCCGATGATGCTAAAGACTATCAAAAGTTAAAGGCAGAAATTCTGGCTCGTCTGGGGGTGACTACGGCCGTTCGGGCCCAACGAGTACACCAATGGAAGTATCGTCCAGATCGGCCACCTCGGTCTCAAATGCATGACCTGGTGCAACTGGTAAAAAAATGGCTGCAGCCTGAGGTGTTGTCGGGGCCCCAAATCGTGGAACGAGTTGTGCTGGACCGATACCTGAGATCCCTGCCAGACGACCTTCAACGGTGGGTCAGCCATGGAGACCCCAAAACAGCAAACCTCCTTGTCGAGATGGTGGAACGATATACAGTGGTGGAGGACCTGCTCGGACCTACCAAGCGCATAGGCCCCAGTCTACCACGGCCTGTTCAACCAACTGCTGCCCTTCGAAAGGATGTTCCAAGGAGTCCTGGAGCAAACACCCCGGAAGGTCAAGAGTCACTCCCGGTACCTCCTCAGCGTTCGGTTCCTGTTCGGAGAGGAGGGGATGTACAATGTTGGCAATGTCATTCCCAGGGTCATACCCTGTTTACACTGCCCACTGCAAGAGGAGCCCATGGAATGCGGGGTTCTTCGGAGGGGGTCTTTTTATGCCCATAAAGTATGCACCACACAGCTCGACCTGGGTGAGGAAAAATTTGAGTGTGAAGTCCAAGTGAACCATCTCCCTGCCCGGGCTTTGTTGGACTCCAGAAGCATGGTAACCCTGGTTTATCCTAGAGTAATTGGGAAGATCGGTCCGGTAAGAAAAACTTTACGGGTGGTGTGCATTCACGGGGACACTAGAGAGTACCCTCTCATCTCGGTGACCATCTCCTCAGCATGTGGCACTGGTACTCAAGAGGTGGGGGTGGTAAAGAACTTGGTACATGATGTTATAATAGGACGAGACTGTCCGTTGTTTACAAAACTGTGGGAACAAGGAGAACAGTTCAGAGATTGGGGAGAAACTAGCCTCCCTGTTCCTGCTGCTGAGAGGAATAACCCTGAACTGCCAAATGTTCTTAATGTGGATCCAAATGATGAAATTGCTAATGGTTTGGTTAATGGTGATGAAAGTAGAGCTGATACTGTTGAGAATGTCAAGATATGTGGTCCACAGACCTACCAAAATACTGAGGGGGGAGGACCTTCCCCACTTCAGGTAATGCTGGGGGAAGAGGACGAGGAAGTGGCCTCTACCCCTGCCCTGCTAGATTTGGGTGTTCCCCAGGGGGCGTTTGGTACTGCTCAGATGCAGGACCCCACTTTGGCCCATGCACGGGAACAAGTTGTAGTAGTAAATGGGGTTCCCCAAGAGCCAGGTGCGAATGAGCGGTGGCCACACTTCGCAATATATAATGAGTTATTGTATCGGGTTACCAAGGTGAGAGAAAATGTGGTAGAACAATTGTTGGTACCCCAACAATATAGACGAAAGGTTCTGGACCTGGCCCATGATGATGTATTAGGGGGACACCTGGGAGTTGAGAAGACGGAGGCACGGATCACCGACCGGTTTTACTGGCCAGGTCTGAAAGCAGAGGTAAAGAAATACTGTACCTCTTTTCCCACCTGTCAGTTGACCGCTCCGGTGACCCACTTCCGGAGCCCTTTGATCCCTCTGCCCATAATTGAGGTCCCGTTCAAGAGGATAGCCATGGATATAGTGGGTCCCTTGGTAAAGTCAGCTCGAGGTTACTCCTACATATTGGTGATTCTTGACTATGCCACCCGATATCCTGAGGCGCTTCCCCTTCGGAATACCTCCTCTAAGGCTATTGCCCGGGAATTGTTCCAGTTGTTTACACGGACTGGTTTTCCCAAGGAAATACTCACAGACCAGGGCACCCCGTTTATGTCAAGAGTTATGGCCGATGTGTGCAAGCTGTTCCGGATTAAACAGCTGCGCACATCGGTCTACCATCCCCAAACAGACGGGTTAGTGGAACGCTTTAATAAGACCCTTAAGTCTATGCTCAAGAGAGTGGTACAAAGGGATGGGAAAGACTGGGACTGCCTGTTACCAGCTCTCCTGTTTGCTATCAGGGAAGTGCCCCAGGCCTCCATGGGATTTTCGCCCTTTGAGTTGGTATATGGGCGGAGACCTCGCGGACTACTTGACTTTGTTAAAGAGGAATGGGAAAGTTAACCTGTTCAGCATAAGAGTGTTCTTGAATATGTCTCCCAAATGCAGGAAAGGATCCAAACTGTGATGCCACTAGTCAAGGAGCATTTGCAAAAAGCCCAGGAGGCTCAACGACGGGTCTATAACAGGGCTGCTAAAATAAGGCACTTCCAAGTGGGGGATCGAGTAGCGGTGCTAATTCCCACTGTGGAAAGTAAATTCTTGGCCAGATGGCAAGGTCCCTTTGAAGTTGTGGAAAAAGTGGGAGAGGTAAATTATAGAGTCCACCAGCCAGGCAAGAGGAAACCGTATCAGATATATCATGTCAACTTGTTAAAGCCCTGGACCGACAGGGAACCGGTGACCTCCCTGGCTAGTGCAAGACTTGAGCCTCAGGTTGTGGTGGAGAGTGTCCAAGTAGCAAGTACCCTGTCTAAAATCCAAAGTCAGCAGGCAAAGGAGTTCTTGTAGAGAAATAAAGAAACGTTTTCAGACTTGCCAGGGCTAACTAGTGTTATAGAACATGATATTATCACGGAACCTGGAGTCAAAGTTTTTGTCCGGCCCTACCGCATCCCAGAGGCTCAAAGGAAGGCCGTTTCAGAGGAAGTGAAGAAGATGCTAGACCTGGAGATCATTGAAGAATCGCAGAGTGAGTGGTCGAGCCCGATTGTGTTGGTACCAAAGCCCAACGGGACTCTGCGATTCTGCAATGATTTCCGGAAACTTAATGAGGTTTCACGGTTTGATGCCTACCCCATGCCCCGGGTAGATGAGCTAATTGAGAGACTGGGTCCAGCCAGGTATATCACAACATTAGACCTTACCAAGGGGTATTGGCAAATCCCGTTGACTAAGGCTGCTAGAGAGAAAACTGCTTTTTCTACCCCAGAGGGGAGTTTTCAGTACAAACGAATGCCTTTTGGACTGCAAACTGCTCCAACCACTTTCCAGCGAGCAATGGATAGGATTTTACGACCTCACCGGGAGTATGCCTCAGTGTACTTGGACGACATAGTCATTTTTAGCAGAGACTGGGAATCACACTTGCCCAAAGTCCAGGCAGTACTGGACTCTCTTTGGAAGGAGGGGTTTACAATAAACCCTGAAAAATGTGCTTTGGGAATGGAGGAGGTGAAATACCTGGGCTATATTGTGGGTAGAGGGGTGGTGAAACCTCAGGTTAGCAAGGTAGAGGCTATACAGAATTGGCCCCGCCCCCTCACAAAAAAGCAGGTACGTGCATTCCTGGGCATGGTGGGATACTACAGGAGATTCGTACCCAACTTTGCCACATTGGCGGCTCCATTGACCGATCTGACTAAGGGTCGGAAATCGGTCATGGTGGAATGGAATGCAGATGCTGAAAAGGCTTTTTTGGAGCTCAAGTCAGCACTGTGCCAACACCCTGTCCTGATAGCACCCAATTTTTCAAACGAGTTTGTTGTCCAGACTGATGCTTCCGATGTAGGATTGGGAGCTGTGTTGTCACAGGTTGTTCATGGGGAGGAGCACCCAGTAGTCTTCCTCAGTAGGAAGTTGACACCAGCGGAAAAAAACTATGCTATAGTTGAACGAGAATGTCTGGCCATTAAGTGGGCTCTGGAATCCCTCAGATATTACCTCTTGGGAAGGAAGTTTAGGTTGATTTCTGACCATGCCCCTTTAACATGGATGAGGCAAGGTAAAGGGACTAATGCCAGGATTACACGTTGGTTCCTGGCGCTGCAGGAATTTAAATTTGTACTGGAGCATAGGCCCAGGAGACTGCATCAAAATGCAGATGCCCTCTCCCGAGTCCATTGTTTTAGCTCCACTGTTGCCTCCACCTCCTTGGCGTTGGGGCACAGGGGGGGGATATGTACAGGGCGCCGTGGCTGGGTCCGGGAAGGACGCTATATTTCCCCTCTGTTTGGGCTGTGGTTCCTTTAAGGGAACAGAAAGGGTTAACACACCAGTCCAAGGAAGTGGTTTAAGAGAGACAGGAAGTTTTAGGTGAGAGGAAGGAGTGTAGTGATGTCTGCATGGTCAATGGTGGACACTGCAAAAGCTGTGGAGGCTGTGAAAAGCTCTGGAAAGCTGTGAATGTACATGGCAGTGGCCTGCATGGAAGCCTGCTAGCTGGGAAACTTACCTGCAACACCAAGTAAGGACTGTTTAACTGCAACAGCAGTTATAAGCTCTACAAGTCGGTGAGACTGTTATTTCTTTTTGTTTTGCTGCTGTGAAGCCATTTAAGTTTAATAAACGTCCTTTTGTTTGAAAAGCCTGTGTCCTGCGATCTAGCTGGTTCCCCGAACGCTACAATATATATATATATATATATATATATATATATATATATATATATATATATATTGTGACAGCAGGAAGGTAAAGTCACCTGGTTGCATCCAGGGGGGTAGATATATTTCGCCCAGATTCAGGCTTTACGCCGACTTATACAACTAGGTGGAAAGTTGTATAAGGCTAGTGGGCTCATGGATGACTCATACCTCTAGGGAGAGGGCTGGGCGTCGTACAGACAGGGAGTTGATGAGGCCAGCTGAAGCTTGTCAGCTCATTTAGGCCTCTATAAGAACTCCCAGCTTCATTAGATGTTAGCTCATGCCTGGAACCAGACCTGTGTGGACTGTCTAGGGAGAGTGAACCCCTGTGCGGTGAGACAAAGCCTGTGTGGCTATTTGCTTGGACATTTAAAACCAGGGACTTAGGGACTAGGACAGCACTAGGCTGATCCCAGTTGTTAGTTAGGAAACCTGTATGTTTAGTCAGAGGTCAACTTGACCAGGATTTATTTTGGTTATGTTTCTTTTGCTTTGCTGTGTTTTGTCACTGTAAATAGAAAATAAACCGCACCTTTTTGATTTTGAAAACCACAACCTCCGTTTGCTGGGCCTGTTTTGTGTGGGGAGCCCATCCCGGGGGTCACACACACCCGCTGCCGAGCTAACCCCCTCACAATATATATATATATATATATATATATATATACACAACTCCTAGGATGCATATATATACTAAATACACTGACTAAAGCTAACTGAATCGCCTGCCTGCTCTATATAACTGAAATGAAATGACACTCTGACTCTCTATCTATCTCTCTCATACGCCGCAACACACTACACAAGGCTGATACGCAGGCGCCCTTATATAGTGTGGGGCGTGTACCTACTCCCCTGAGCCATGATTGGCCAAAGGCACCCTGACTTTGGCCAATTATGGCTCTCTGTGCTGACGGCGCTGTGATTGGCCAAAGCATGCGGGTCATAGTGCATGCTTGGCCAATCATCAGCCAGCAATGCACTGCGATGCCGCAGTGAATTATGGGTTGTGACGTGCCACTCAAATTTGGCGCGAACGGCCCATAATGTTCGAAAATTCTGCGAACGGCCGAACAGCCAATGTTTGAGTCGAACATGGGTTCAACACGAACACGAAGCTCATCCCTACCCATGATGTTATCTTTAGTTTAAAAAAAGTGGACCCATACTAAGATATCTCTGGGAAGAGATGCTGGCAGGTGTTGCAGCTTGTGTATCCTGTGAACTTGATCAATAAGCATATCCATTGTGGTAAGTGATAGGATCAGTTTATAGAACAATTGGTACAGGTAGGGTACTATCTCAGAGGCAGAAAGTGGTCCTCCAAATCTGAAAATTTTAGGCAGAGTATGTGTATGGTCGCAGCCTGATCATCCTGAGTGTCCACTATGGCATTGTGTGCTTTGGTAGCGTCACAGAGTTGTTGTTCAATGTCATCAGTGTGTTCTTTCAGGGAAGTGACTTTGTGCTCTGAGGCTGGGCTGTCAGTGGTGGTGAATCAAGCCAGTGTCTGTGTATCTGGTAAGCTTGCTGTGGGACTACAGGTCCCAGCTCGTGTGTGCTTCTTCACTGGGTGCTGTTTAGTGGGAGACATGTCTGGGGAATCAGCAGAGTGTTTACCTCTGTCTCCTGGTGAGGGAATCGGCTCTTGGAGGGGAGATTCAGGTTCCTCCATGTCTATGGAGGAGGATTTAGTCGTTACTGGCTGTTCGCACGGCCGCTCTGTGTCTCCTCGTTCACGGTCAGCGGCATCTTGGCTGGTGTAGTGCAGGGCCGCATGTAGAAATACAGCAGTTGGAGAGATCCCTGTGGCTGGTATTTGAAAAGCCTGTGTCCTGCGATCTAGCTGGTTCCCCGAACGCTACACTGGTGCTCGAATGCGGGCAGGACAGAATAACAGGCATAAGAAGAAAAAAAAAAACTTTCTTTTTTTTAAATTTTTTTTTTATCTTTGCATTGAACTTGACATTTAAAAGGGACAGTACATTGGATATATGTCCTGGGTTAAAGCTGCACAAACGTTGAAAGCTGAAGCAATGGAGGAGCTAATTAAACAGCTGTCCCTGGCTAATATGCAAGCGCAAACTCGCCATGAGGAAGCAAATCAGCTGCAGCAAGAAAATACTCGCCTGTAGGTGACCCAGTTGGCAGCCCAGCAAGCAGCCCAACAAGAGGTTATGCAGGCTCAGGTGGCTGTCTTAAAGGAAGCAGTGCAGCAGCTATCTCAGGTTCGGGAGCAAGCGGCTGTTGCCCCTGGCAACCAGGTGACGGTGAGGGCAAGCCATTTTTTGCAGAAATTGTCCCTGAGCGATGATGTAGAGGCATTTCTTGCTACATTTGAGAGGACGGCAGAGAGAGAAGGGTGGCCTCAGGACCAGTGGGCCGGCCTCATTGCCCCTTTTCTCACCGGAGATCCTCAAAAAGCCTACTTTGACCTGCCACCCGATGATGCTAAAGACTATCAAAAGTTAAAGGCAGAAATTCTGGCTCGTCTGGGGGTGACTACGGCCGTTCGGGCCCAACGAGTACACCAATGGAAGTATCGTCCAGATCGGCCACCTCGGTCTCAAATGCATGACCTGGTGCAACTGGTAAAAAAATGGCTGCAGCCTGAGGTGTTGTCGGGGCCCCAAATCGTGGAACGAGTTGTGCTGGACCGATACCTGAGATCCCTGCCAGACGACCTTCAACGGTGGGTCAGCCATGGAGACCCCAAAACAGCAAACCTCCTTGTCGAGATGGTGGAACGATATACAGTGGTGGAGGACCTGCTCGGACCTACCAAGCGCATAGGCCCCAGTCTACCACGGCCTGTTCGACCAACTGCTGCCCTTCGAAAGGATGTTCCAAGGAGTCCTGGAGCAAACACCCCGGAAGGTCAAGAGTCACTCCCGGTACCTCCTCAGCGTTCGGTTCCTGTTTGGAGAGGAGGGGATGTACAATGTTGGCGATGTCATTCCTAGGGTCATACCCTGTTTACACTGCCCACTGCAAGAGGAGCCCATGGAATGCGGGGTTCTTCGGAGGGGGTCTTTTTATGCCCATAAAGTATGCACCACACAGCTCGACCTGGGTGAGGAAAAATTTGAGTGTGAAGTCCAAGTGAACCATCTCCCTGCCCGGGCTTTGTTGGACTCCAGAAGCATGGTAACCCTGGTTCATCCTAGAGTAATTGGGAAGATCGGTCCGGTAAGAAAAACCTTACGGGTGGTGTGCATTCACGGGGACACTAGAGAGTACCCTCTCATCTCGGTGACCATCTCCTCAGCATGTGGCACTGGTACTCAAGAGGTGGGGGTGGTAAAGAACTTGGTACATGATGTTATAATAGGACGAGACTGTCCGTTGTTTACAAAACTGTGGGAACAAGGAGAACAGTTCAGAGATTGGGGAGAAACTAGCCTCCCTGTTCCTGCTGCTGAGAGGAATAACCCTGAACTGCCAAATGTTCTTAATGTGGATCCAAATGATGAAATTGCTAATGGTTTGGTTAATGGTGATGAAAGTAGAGCTGATACTGTTGAGAATGTCAAGATATGTGGTCCACAGACCTACCAAAATACTGAGGGGGGAGGACCTTCCCCACTTCAGGTAATGCTGGGGGAAGAGGACGAGGAAGTGGCCTCTACCCCTGCCCTGCTAGATTTGGGTGTTCCCCAGGGGGCGTTTGGTACTGCTCAGATGCAGGACCCCACTTTGGCCCATGCACGGGAACAAGTTGTAGTAGTAAATGGGGTTCCCCAAGAGCCAGGTGCGAATGAGCGGTGGCCACACTTCGCAATATATAATGAGTTATTGTATCGGGTTACCAAGGTGAGAGAAAATGTGGTAGAACAATTGTTGGTACCCCAACAATATAGACGAAAGGTTCTGGACCTGGCCCATGATGATGTATTAGGGGGACACCTGGGAGTTGAGAAGACGGAGGCACGGATCACCGACCGGTTTTACTGGCCAGGTCTGAAAGCAGAGGTAAAGAAATACTGTACCTCTTTTCCCACCTGTCAGTTGACCGCTCCGGTGACCCACTTCCGGAGCCCTTTGATCCCTCTGCCCATAATTGAGGTCCCGTTCAAGAGGATAGCCATGGATATAGTGGGTCCCTTGGTAAAGTCAGCTCGAGGTTACTCCTACATATTGGTGATTCTTGACTATGCCACCCGATATCCTGAGGCGCTTCCCCTTCGGAATACCTCCTCTAAGGCTATTGCCCGGGAATTGTTCCAGTTGTTTACACGGACTGGTTTTCCCAAGGAAATACTCACAGACCAGGGCACCCCGTTTATGTCAAGAGTTATGGCCGATGTGTGCAAGCTGTTCCGGATTAAACAGCTGCGCACATCGGTCTACCATCCCCAAACAGACGGGTTAGTGGAACGCTTTAATAAGACCCTTAAGTCTATGCTCAAGAGAGTGGTACAAAGGGATGGGAAAGACTGGGACTGCCTGTTACCAGCTCTCCTGTTTGCTATCAGGGAAGTGCCCCAGGCCTCCATGGGATTTTCGCCCTTTGAGTTGGTATATGGGCGGAGACCTCGCGGACTACTTGACTTTGTTAAAGAGGAATGGGAAAGTTAACCTGTTCAGCATAAGAGTGTTCTTGAATATGTCTCCCAAATGCAGGAAAGGATCCAAACTGTGATGCCACTAGTCAAGGAGCATTTGCAAAAAGCCCAGGAGGCTCAACGACGGGTCTATAACAGGGCTGCTAAAATAAGGCACTTCCAAGTGGGGGATCGAGTAGCGGTGCTAATTCCCACTGTGGAAAGTAAATTCTTGGCCAGATGGCAAGGTCCCTTTGAAGTTGTGGAAAAAGTGGGAGAGGTAAATTATAGAGTCCACCAGCCAGGCAAGAGGAAACCGTATCAGATATATCATGTCAACTTGTTAAAGCCCTGGACCGACAGGGAACCGGTGACCTCCCTGGCTAGTGCAAGACTTGAGCCTCAGGTTGTGGTGGAGAGTGTCCAAGTAGCAAGTACCCTGTCTAAAATCCAAAGTCAGCAGGCAAAGGAGTTCTTGTAGAGAAATAAAGAAACGTTTTCAGACTTGCCAGGGCTAACTAGTGTTATAGAACATGATATTATCACGGAACCTGGAGTCAAAGTTTTTGTCCGGCCCTACCGCATCCCAGAGGCTCAAAGGAAGGCCGTTTCAGAGGAAGTGAAGAAGATGCTAGACCTGGAGATCATTGAAGAATCGCAGAGTGAGTGGTCGAGCCCGATTGTGTTGGTACCAAAGCCCAACGGGACTCTGCGATTCTGCAATGATTTCCGGAAACTTAATGAGGTTTCACGGTTTGATGCCTACCCCATGCCCCGGGTAGATGAGCTAATTGAGAGACTGGGTCCAGCCAGGTATATCACAACATTAGACCTTACCAAGGGGTATTGGCAAATCCCGTTGACTAAGGCTGCTAGAGAGAAAACTGCTTTTTCTACCCCAGAGGGGAGTTTTCAGTACAAACGAATGCCTTTTGGACTGCAAACTGCTCCAACCACTTTCCAGCGAGCAATGGATAGGATTTTACGACCTCACCGGGAGTATGCCTCAGTGTACTTGGACGACATAGTCATTTTTAGCAGAGACTGGGAATCACACTTGCCCAAAGTCCAGGCAGTACTGGACTCTCTTTGGAAGGAGGGGTTTACAATAAACCCTGAAAAATGTGCTTTGGGAATGGAGGAGGTGAAATACCTGGGCTATATTGTGGGTAGAGGGGTGGTGAAACCTCAGGTTAGCAAGGTAGAGGCTATACAGAATTGGCCCCGCCCCCTCACAAAAAAGCAGGTACGTGCATTCCTGGGCATGGTGGGATACTACAGGAGATTCGTACCCAACTTTGCCACATTGGCGGCTCCATTGACCGATCTGACTAAGGGTCGGAAATCGGTCATGGTGGAATGGAATGCAGATGCTGAAAAGGCTTTTTTGGAGCTCAAGTCAGCACTGTGCCAACACCCTGTCCTGATAGCACCCAATTTTTCAAACGAGTTTGTTGTCCAGACTGATGCTTCCGATGTAGGATTGGGAGCTGTGTTGTCACAGGTTGTTCATGGGGAGGAGCACCCAGTAGTCTTCCTCAGTAGGAAGTTGACACCAGCGGAAAAAAACGATGCTATAGTTGAACGAGAATGTCTGGCCATTAAGTGGGCTCTGGAATCCCTCAGATATTACCTCTTGGGAAGGAAGTTTAGGTTGATTTCTGACCATGCCCCTTTAACATGGATGAGGCAAGGTAAAGGGACTAATGCCAGGATTACACGTTGGTTCCTGGCGCTCCAGGAATTTAAATTTGTACTGGAGCATAGGCCCAGGAGACTGCATCAAAATGCAGATGCCCTCTCCCGAGTCCATTGTTTTAGCTCCACTGTTGCCTCCACCTCCTTGGCGTTGGGGCACAGGGGGGGGATATGTACAGGGCGCCGTGGCTGGGTCCGGGAAGGACGCTATATTTCCCCTCTGTTTGGGCTGTGGTTCCTTTAAGGGAACAGAAAGGGTTAACACACCAGTCCAAGGAAGTGGTTTAAGAGAGACAGGAAGTTTTAGGTGAGAGGAAGGAGTGTAGTGATGTCTGCATGGTCAATGGTGGACACTGCAAAAGCTGTGGAGGCTGTGAAAAGCTCTGGAAAGCTGTGAATGTACATGGCAGTGGCCTGCATGGAAGCCTGCTAGCTGGGAAACTTACCTGCAACACCAAGTAAGGACTGTTTAACTGCAACAGCAGTTATAAGCTCTACAAGTCGGTGAGACTGTTATTTCTTTTTGTTTTGCTGCTGTGAAGCCATTTAAGTTTAATAAACGTCCTTTTGTTTGAAAAGCCTGTGTCCTGCGATCTAGCTGGTTCCCCGAACGCTACAATAATATATATATATATATATATATATATATATATATATACACAACTCCTAGGATGCATATATATACTAAATACACTGACTAAAGCTAACTGAATCGCCTGCCTGCTCTATATAACTGAAATGAAATGACACTCTGACTCTCTATCTATCTCTCTCATACGCCGCAACACACTACACAAGGCTGATACGCAGGCGCCCTTATATAGTGTGGGGCGTGTACCTACTCCCCTGAGCCATGATTGGCCAAAGGCACCCTGACTTTGGCCAATTATGGCTCTCTGTGCTGACGGCGCTGTGATTGGCCAAAGCATGCGGGTCATAGTGCATGCTTGGCCAATCATCAGCCAGCAATGCACTGCGATGCCGCAGTGAATTATGGGTTGTGACGTGCCACTCAAATTTGGCGCGAACGGCCCATAATGTTCGAAAATTCTGCGAACGGCCGAACAGCCAATGTTTGAGTCGAACATGGGTTCAACACGAACACGAAGCTCATCCCTACCCATGATGTTATCTTTAGTTTAAAAAAAGTGGACCCATACTAAGATATCTCTGGGAAGAGATGCTGGCAGGTGTTGCAGCTTGTGTATCCTGTGAACTTGATCAATAAGCATATCCATTGTGGTAAGTGATAGGATCAGTTTATAGAACAATTGGTACAGGTAGGGTACTATCTCAGAGGCAGAAAGTGGTCCTCCAAATCTGAAAATTTTAGGCAGAGTATGTGTATGGTCGCAGCCTGATCATCCTGAGTGTCCACTATGGCATTGTGTGCTTTGGTAGCGTCACAGAGTTGTTGTTCAATGTCATCAGTGTGTTCTTTCAGGGAAGTGACTTTGTGCTCTGAGGCTGGGCTGTCAGTGGTGGTGAATCAAGCCAGTGTCTGTGTATCTGGTAAGCTTGCTGTGGGACTACAGGTCCCAGCTCGTGTGTGCTTCTTCACTGGGTGCTGTTTAGTGGGAGACATGTCTGGGGAATCAGCAGAGTGTTTACCTCTGTCTCCTGGTGAGGGAATCGGCTCTTGGAGGGGAGATTCAGGTTCCTCCATGTCTATGGAGGAGGATTTAGTCGTTACTGGCTGTTCGCACGGCCGCTCTGTGTCTCCTCGTTCACGGTCAGCGGCATCTTGGCTGGTGTAGTGCAGGGCCGCATGTAGAAATACAGCAGTTGGAGAGATCCCTGTGGCTGGTATTTCTTGCGGACATAGTCCGGCAGGTGGCACGAATGTTCCCCTCAGGTCTGGAGGGCAGAGATCTGCTGCAGACAGGCTGGAGAGGCTGGATGTAAGTGTGAAGGAGCAGAGTCCAAGAATAAAGTGGCTATCTTCTCCTGTGGCCAAGCCACGTCCCTAAGCTCCATACACATTTTTATTGTTCAATGGCTATTCATATTCAATTATGCATATTTGGTCCCCCCTACCATAAATTATAGTACAAGCAGTAGTCACCAAAGAGTCCTATGATCATGTAACTACATAAGACTACGGGTGTTGGTAGGAGCAACATGCTGTTTATATATATATATATATATATATATATATATATATATATATATATATATATGTGTGTAGCGGCCACCTCCACTCCCCTCTTTCTCTCGTCTCGTCTTTCTATTGTCTAGGGGTATCTTAGAGGGGAGGGAGCGGGGACACCACGCCTGGCTTCCACCACATGTGTCAGTGCGGTATAAGCAACGTTCTTGTATTACCTTCGGGTCAGTGCTGTGCACCTGAATCCTCCCTCCAAGAGTCACCTTGAACAATGTCTGTCAGGAAATGAGCCCCACACCATTAAAGTTCAACACTCCTTTATTCTTCTCGAATGAACACAATCAGTTGAACTCCCTTGATAGAAACAGAACAGAAAAGGAGGTGTGGATGCGAATAGGCCCAGACACAATGTAGTTCTCCACTTGCCTTCCTGAAAGTGGGTTACGGTCTTCGCACGAGGGGGGATTTTCTTCCAGGCGGTCTCCGACGAGAGGCTCACCTGTCACCGGCAATATGCTGCACCGGGTCTTCAAGTGAGGAGCTCCCTCCGGTCCATTGCGCCTTCCGGATTCGGGTACCCACTCCCGGAGTTCCCTAGGATCTCCTTCCCTCGCGGAACTCAGTTTCGGGCACTGAGCTCCGGACCTCCATCCGAGTACCTCACCCCAGGCTAAAGGTGCCTGGGATGGAACAAGACCTCCGACTGTCCTCTAGGCCTAGGCCACCCAGAGGACCGACATGAACCACCGTCCGCAAGCTGAAGGTGCCTGGGACTTCGACCCCGTGACAAAGATGGCCGGCCCCTTTATACCCTCTCCCAGCAAGCACGGCGGGTTCCCCGCCCCACCATACCGCTGCTGAGGGAGGACAAAAAGGAGGCACAGCAATGATTCAACCCCAGCCCAGGGCAACAGCGCCACCTACTGGGCTGCAGGGAATTACACATCACTAATGTCTTTGTCAAATTCAAATTTACACCGGGAAAGTACATACCCGCTACACTCTCCCCCTGGTGGTTTGACACTGGTCCCCAGTGTCTGGAGTAAATCATGCCCTCAACGGCTGACATAATCCAATCCAGAAACCGACTAACAATTGTACAAAAATATAAAACTTTTGAAAAAAACTATCCAACTAAACCATTGTGTCTGAGCCCTGTAAAGAAAGGGAATAAAGACAGAAGAGAAACAACAGCACTGATTCATAACTTTGAATCACATGTTCACATTTGACTTTTCCCACCCATCCTGACTAAGACCCACCCCATCCTCAGTAAACTTGATGGGATGTTCTCCTGCAGAGGGAAAAGAAAGGATTAATACACATAACCCTGGCACCTGTATTCGTGTAATGGAAAAGAAACTTCTCAGAGAAGAAATTCCTTTTCTCCAAAAAGTGAGTGCATGAAAAGTGTCTTAACGTTGCGCAACACTGCCACCTGGTGACAGCACCGCGGTAACTGCACCCGTGGAACTTTCTTCTTTTCTTTTGGCCCTATCTACCCCAGAGTCCATAATCTCTTGCAGGAAAAGTGAAGAACAAACAGGAACAGTTCTTCATTCCTCTGGGCACAAAAACAACTGGCCCCAGAAAGTTCAGCAGCATGATAAGAACGGAGTCTCTTTTCTCCTACAGGTAAAAGCGGGGATGCGGCAGAACAAGTGGTTTCAAGTGCTGATCCATGGTCTCCAGATGATACTCCACATCTTTTCCTTCTTTGCGCCGGATCAACACTTTATCTGCATGGATGTGTCGTCCCAACATCCATTCTGCCTCGCAGTCTTTAAAACGTTGAGAGGCCTTTGGAGAGCATGCCAGGTACCTGCGGGCGTGGGGAACCTGAAGGTGGGTCCACACAAAGTCATTGTACCAGCGCTCCCGGCACACTTCCACCTCATAGAGCAGTTCCTTCGATAAGTATGGATACTCCCATCCATAGTCTGCAGCAACCTTCTGACCAAATAGCCGTTGCAATCTCGCCAAAGGAGGCATGGTAGCTTTGTCCCCTTCACCAGGAAAAACTATTGAGTCCGGGTGGCGAGGGACCTTGATCACATCTGATCTGGGCATAGGTGCCCGCAGCAGCAGTCTCTTTTCCCCGGCCTTCGGTACAGATGGCAACGGGGATGTAGAAGCAGCCTGGGGACCGGACCTCTCTTCAGGCGCTGATGCCTCCACCCGGGGTGTGCTTTCCCCTGTAGACATGGGTGGATCTCTGATCCTCCGAGATGAAGCGAGAGGTATTTTGTCCCAGCCCTTCCCGGCAAACAAATCGTCTATAGCAACGTCGTCTCCCATGTCTGAGAGCGACTCCAGGTCAGAGGTGTCACACTCCTCCGCGGGTATGTAGCCGGTTGTAGAAACGGAGCCACCACCTCCCGCGGATTCGTTAGGCCATGACTTCCCGACACCTCCACCCACACACCAAATCTCTCCGCCTGGCTTACCTCAGCCTTTACTTGAAGCGGGACGTCCGGAACTCTTGTCGACGGATCCATCCAGGCCAGGCGTAAGCGGGCGAGACGGTCCACCACAACCGCTGGTCGGGGCTACCATGCCGATCTTTCTCTTCGGTGGCGGACGCTGTGAGACACTGGTGACTGAGTCAGCATCCTCGAATTTCTCCCGTTGGGGTTTTACGACCTCCTCCGCGGTCGTTGCAGTGTGCGCAGGGGTGACTCTCACAATAGTGATTCCTCCTCTCTGAGTGGTGTTGCCTGAAGCCCGGCCGGGGTAAATGGTCCTCGGCCTCTCCACCGCCGGATCCACTTCAAACAGGAACTCCCCACAGGCCTCACAACATCCGAACGGCTTCAACTGGCACACCAGTCTCGAACACCCGGGACAAATCACACCCAGGGCCTCAACGTCCATGCACGAATACAGGGCGAATCGACCCATTGGCTTTAGTCGGATCCCCGTATCTGTTACCGGAGCAGCAGCAGTCAATGTCGTGGTGGAAGGGTGAACTGGAATCCATGAGGTGTGTCCAAACATAGCGACCTGTTGCTGATCCATCGCACACTGCAGAGTGTTTGCGCCAATGTCCCACGTGTAGTCCTTCACACGTTTTGGACTCCTCCCCTTTGCTCCAGTTCGTGGGCTTTTCTTCTTTTCTGTTTCTGAGTCACGCCCACGAACTAAGCAATGGGGGTGTGCCTGGTGGCGCAGTGCAATAGAAGCCCCCACGTGTAGTACTTCACACGGCTGAACTTCCCCCTCTTTCCACTCTTCTGCGCGGGCCTTTCCTTCATTGGGTCTTGTCCACGACTTTGAGCAGGGATGCACTTCGGCCAATGAAGGCCTGCCTATTCTCTTAACTCTTCCAACAGACACGTTCAATACTGTGGTGCACAAACACTATACCGGACCCGAGCCCCCACATGTAGCGGCCACCTCCACTCCCCTCTTTCTCTCGTCTCGTCTTTCTATTGTCTAGGGGTATCTTAGAGGGGAGGGAGCGGGGACACCACGCCTGGCTTCCACCACATGTGTCAGTGCGGTATAAGCAACGTTCTTGTATTACCTTCGGGTCAGTGCTGTGCACCTGGATCCTCCCTCCAAGAGTCACCTTGAACAATGTCTGTCAGGAAATGAGCCCCACACCATTAAAGTTCAACACTCCTTTATTCTTCTCGAATGAACACAATCAGTTGAACTCCCTTGGTAGAAACAGAACAGAAAAGGAGGTGTGGATGCGAATAGGCCCAGACACAATGTAGTTCTCCACTTGCCTTCCTGAAAGTGGGTTACGGTCTCCGCACGAGGGGGGATTTCCTTCCAGGCGGTCTCCGACGAGAGGCTCACCTGTCACCGGCAATATGCTGCACCGGGTCTTCAAGTGAGGAGCTCCCTCCGGTCCATTGCGCCTTCCGGATTCGGGTACCCACTCCCGGGGTTCCCTAGGATCTCCTTCCCTCGTGGAACTCAGTGTTGGGCACTGAGCTCCGGACCTCCATCCGAGTACCTCACCCCAGGCTAAAGGTGCCTGGGATGGAACATGACCTCCGACTGTCCTCTAGGCCTAGGCCACCCAGAGGTCCGACACGAACCACCGTCCACAAGCTGAAAGTGTCTGGGACTTCGACCCCGTGACAAAGATGGCCGGCCCCTTTATACCCTCTCCCAGCAAGCACGGTGGGTTCCCCGCCCCACCATACTGCTGCCGAGGGAGGACAAAAAGGAGGCACAGCACACAGCAATGATTCAACCCCAGCCCAGGGCAACAGCGCCACCTACTGGGCTGCAGGGAATTACACATCACTAATGTCTCTGTCAAATTCAAATTTACACCCGGGAAAGTACATACCCGCTACATATATATATATATATATATATATATATATATATATAAAATACATTTCTGGGCTGTTAAGGCCTGGTTATACCTAAGCCATCTGGGCACTGCTGGAAATCACAGTTGAATGCCAGTAGTGCAGGATTACACAGCAGTTTGTGTAACAAAAGATTGCATACCAGAATCCTGCCTCTGGAAGGGAGTTCACGCAACCCCCTAGTGGCAGGGCATGGAGATAAGCAAACATTGCCTCAGACCTCCTGGTGATGGGGAGACTAAAAAAATAGGATTTTTTGTACTCACTGTAAAATCCTTTTCTCTGTCGTCCATGGACAGACACAGCTTTCTTAATTCTTGACATATGGGTTATGTTCCTGTTCATAGGAGAGGACTAGGCAGACATGTTAGATATTTAAATACATGTTACTTTAACAGAGTTGAACAGCCCCGCCCAGGGGGCGGTCCCTCCAGACATAACCCTCCGCCCTGCAGTTAGCAGCTCAGTTCATAACAAGCAGTACAAACCTAAAAAGGAGGGGTGGGTGCTGTGTCCGTCCATGGACGACAGAGAAAAGGATTTTACGGTGAGTACAAAAAATCCTATTTTCTCTTTTCGTCCATGGATGGACACAGCTCCTTAATTCTTGACATATGGGACGTCCCCAAGTTCAAAAAAACGAGGGTGGGAACAGTATCAAAAAACAACTTTACCCCAAGCAAGCAGAGCTCCTCAACGGAGGAGTTGCAACTTTAAACAGCCGCCTGCAAAACCTCGCGGCCAAAGGAAGCATCTGAAGATGCACTCACATTAACCTTGTAAATTTTTGAGAAAGTGCGCACGGACGACCAAGTCGCCGCCCTGCACACCTGTGAGAGAAAGAGGCTTGATGTCGGAAAACCCAGGAAACACTAATTGCCCTGGTTGAAAGTGACCGGAAAGGAGGGGTGCATGCCCCTTAAGGGCATAGGCCCGCACAACGGTCTTCCTGATCCACCGAGAAACGGTGTCCGACGAGACTGCTAGGCCCTTTTGTGGACCAGACACCGACACAAACAGTGGATCAGACCTCCAGAATGGAGCCGTAGCAGACAGGTACACCCACAAGGCACGTACCATGTCTAAAGTATGGAGCACAGTCTCTTTGAGATGCGACGGCCGAGGATGGATACAATGTCCTCATTCAGGTGGAAGGCCAAAACCACCTCCGGGTGAAACAAAGGCTGTGGGTGTAGTACCACTTTATCCTTATGGAAGACCAAGTATGGTGACTTGCAAGACAAGGCCGCCAATTCAGAAACCCGTCTGACAGACGTAATGGCCACTAGAAAGGCCGCCTTCTGATATAGTGTTAAGAGAGGAACCTCTCTGATGTTCTCAAAAGGACGTTCTTGAAGAACCGAGAGCACCAGGTTCAAATCCCAAGGAGGGAGAGGTGGTCTAATTGTCGAAACCCCTTGTACAAACGTACCCAACAGGGAAAGGGTCGCCAAAGGCCGTTGAAAGAAAACAGCCAAAGCTGAAACCTGACCCTTAATGGAGCTTAAGGCAAGTTTCCGATCCACTCCACGCTGTAAAAACAGCAGGACCCTGGAAACCGAATACGTCCGTGGACGCCACTCCATCTCTGCGCACATAGAGATGTATGCCTTCCAAGTGCGATGGTAGATCTTCCTGGAGGAAGATTTTAGTGCCCTCAGCATGGTCGAGATGACCGAATCCGAAAAACCTTGGTTCCTTAGTACCTGGCTTTCAATAGCCATGCCGTTAAAGCCAGCAACTGTAAAGCAGGATGAAGTATGGGACCTTGAGACAGAAGGTCCTCCCGCATTGGCAGTCGCCAGTGCATCCGCCACCAGGCGTACGAAGTCGGCGTACCAAGGACGCCGATGCCAATCCAGAGTGATTAGGATCACCGGGATCCCCTCGGTCTGCACTCTGCGGAGCAGACGAGGGAGCAACATCTGTGGGGATAGGCTGAAATTAGCCGATACTGACCCCACGGGCCACCAACACATCTGACGCGTCTGCCCAGGGATCTCTGGACCTGGCCACGAATCTCAACACCACGTGATTGAGACGAGAAGCCAGGAGGTCCACGACCGGCGTGCCCCACTTCCGGCAAAGGAGTTGAAACACCTCTGGATGCAATGACCAGTCCCCTTGGTCCAGCAACTGGCGACTCAAATAGTCCGCCAGCCAGAGTTCTACACCTTGAATGCAGACGGCCGATAGAGCCGGCACGCTTCTTCCCGCCCACCGCAGGATGTCCAGATGGTTGACATAAGCCACAGCCATGGCGTTGTCTGACTGGTTTCTGATCGGGCGCCCTTGTAGTCTCCTCGACCATGAGGAGAGACACAGCCTGATCGCCCGAAGTTCCAGAACATCGATCGGCAGATGGTATTCATCCAGAGTCCAGCGACCTCGGGCCGACTGGACCCCCCAGACTCCCCCCCAACCTGTGAGGCTGGCGTCCAATAGAAAGGAAGGAAAAAACTTCCCGGACTGAAGTGCCGGGAATGTCAGTCACCAAGTCAGAGAGGCCCTGACTAGGTGATTTACCTGAATCTGATGATCCAGAGACAACAGGGATTTGTTCCAATCCGAGTGTGAAATTGGGCATACAGTACTGCCTCGAAGGAGGCTACCAGGAGGCTGGGGCATCTGCAACTTCTCTGGAGGGAGAAAACTCTCGACTCCGATTAGTACAGAAACAGCCCCAGGTATTCTAGGCGCTGAGTCTGAACTAGCACCGACATCTGGAGGTACAGCATCCACCCAAAGTCTTGGAGAGTCTGACTGACTATAGACACGTCCTCCTCTAATTTAAATCTGGAAACATGTTACAGAAGAAGACCATCTAAACCACCTATGAAGGCAATGCCGCGCTGCCTCAGCAAGGCTAGAATTGGGGCGAGCACCCTGGTGAAACTCTTGGTGCCGATGCTAGGTCAAAAGGGAGAGCCACAAATTAATAGTGGTCCTCCCTGACCGCTAAACGCAGGAACCATGGTGCCTGTCGAATATGGGGACATGCAAGCACGCGTCCCTGATGTCCAGGGACGCCCGAAGGTCCCCGGGATGGAGCGAACCGACTCCATCCTGAATATCCGAAACCCCCAACAAGTCTTGAACTGCCCCATCAGGGCAGTCCAACGAGACGGTAGGAGAGGAAGATTTGAGGCAAAGAAACCCTTTCGGTGACCAAGAAAGAAAAACTCGATCTTGTACCCTGAAGAGACCACTTCGCAAACCCACCGGTCAGAAAACAGGAGGGCTACACAAAGGCATTGAGGGCCTTGAGGTCTAGAACTGTATGACTCCGTCCTGCGGCGGTATGGGTATGACAACCCTGCGTCAAAAATACCGCTTTTGTACGGGGAAAGAAGGTCCCGGCTCACGGGGCAGCCCTCTACTCTTAGTGGACTGAGGTAGAAGTATTCAGTTACCTCTTGTGACATTCTTAACAACGTCGTCCAGTGAGGCACCAAAGAGCCTCCCACCTTTGAAAGGTAAATCTGTCAGAGCTTCCATACAAGCTCGGTCAGTGGACCAGTATATCGGCCCTCTCAAGTGGCACAAGACCTCCACGGACACAGAGGCCCTGGAAACTAAGAAGTTGCATCCAGGATTGCCGCACCTATGTACACTAGACCCTGCACCTGCTGGTCGGCCAGTGTCACAACTTTTTGAGAGAGCTGATGCTCCTCTACTGTCTGGTACAAATGTTTTGTCTATTCAGTGAGTTTCAGAGACCCCAAAGTCGCAGCCACTAATGGGAGTCACCGCTTCTGATCACCTATCAGTAGTGTCCTTAAAAGCAGGTGTCCCCCCTACAGGGATAGTGATACCGGGTCAACTTCATGGGAAAAGTTTTTATTTTTTTTAAATGCTCTTGAAATGGATAACGGACCGCTGTGCGCTGAGGGACCAAAAAGGACCTCTGCGGCAGTCCCCATTCCTTATCTATGATCCATCAAAGAAATCAATCATAAGGAAAAACCTATATAGAGCGGGTCGGTTAGTGCGACCCAAAAAAGGACTGACACCTCAGTGGATGTCCCAGCAGTTACTACATTGATAAGTGCTGTTTGTACAAACACATTGTTTATACTGTGTATTGCGTCGAAGGTGCGCACGTCATTGGAGCGTGGGTGGAAACCAGAGTACCCGGAGGAAACCCACGCAGACACAGAGAGTAATAATACATACACATACTGTGCATGTATTTAGTGTGTGTGTATAAACATATTGTGTATGTTTATACTGTGTATTGTGTGGAGGGCGTGCATGTCTTTGGAGAGTGGAGGAAACCGGAGCACCCGGAGGAAACCCACGCAGACATGAACATGCAAACTCCAGGCAGATGGCATCCTCTGACACCTCAGAACAGTGGTCCTAAGTCAAAGTCAAAGCATTCCCCAGGATATGGCGGGGGGAGGGGGCGCTTCATACCCCCCTAACGCCCGCATCCAGGGCTGCAGACAAATTGTCCTAGTAACTGCAGGTGCAGGGGCACCTGTTGCTTCAGACTCCATTCTGACCCACTAACAGTCCATAGGGACTAAGTCAACACATTAGTATAATACATACACATACATACACATACTGTGTATGTATTTAGTGTATATGTATAAGTGTGTGTGTAAAAACATAATGTATACGTTTTTACTGACAATTCACCCTCCTAACTGCGCTAACCGGGGGGGTTACCCAGGGGCACACCACCCAGCCAGAGACTACGCAGCACCGTTGTCCGCTCTGCCTCACACACCTGAGGTAATCTGTGAGGTGATTAGCGCTATTCGCGCCATTCAGAAAGCTTCCAGCGCTAGAGGCCAAGCCACACAGTGAAAAAAACATTCCCAAAATGGCCACCGGGCTCCTCAGGAAAAAAGGACGCACACTACAAGAAAATGGCCGCCCGCAAAGAAGACCTGCGCCACAGCGCGGCTACGACAAAATGGCCGCCAATGAAATTTTTCGATACAGAAAAAAAACACTAGAAAATGGCACCGGTGCTACCAAAAATGGCGCCTGAGCACATTGAGGTGCACGAGAAGGCCGCAGGAACACCGAGCGGAGGCTACCAAAAAACACACCACCCCCACAGAGAGCGGACCCCGACACCCCCACAGCCCCCAACCAGGATACGGAGACCCCTACAGGTACACTCCGCTGACGCAACAGGCCCCGCAATGGGGAGGAGGAAAGAGGGGGACAGAGGGAGGGAAGGGAGGACAGGGAACCCCCTAATGACCCTCCAGGAAAGCCCAGCTGTTCCAAACCATCAAAACGGAAGGAACTGTACTTACCCGTCCATGCATGGACATTGCTGGTGCGTCCCTGACAGACTAGAACCGAGTAGTACGGAGTAGCTGTCGGCCCGGTCCACTGTGAGTGAGACAGCAAGCAGCCCAGTCATATGTGGACCCTGGAGCAGAAGCTCACTGGCCAGCCTTGGAGCCATGGGGTATGTTGTGACAGACCCGACGCCTTATTTGCAAGGGAATGTACACTCTCGCTTGCCGGACTGGGAGGACTACAAGTATCTATATATCCAGCCTGTCGCCCAGCCGACTGTTGATAGAAGAATCACAAAATAAAATAAATTTAAATAAAATAAAATAAAAATTTTCCTCAGGACTCTGGGCCTAAAGGGAGCCACGTCCATCTCCTCTGCTAGGCAGAACAAAACTGAGCTGCTAACTGCAGGGCGGAGGGTTATGTCTGGAGGGACCGCCCCCTGGGCTGTTCAACTCTGTTAAAGTAACATGTATTTAAATATCTAACATGTCTGCCTAGTCATCTCCTATGAACAGGAACATAACCCATATGTCAAGAACTAAGAAGGCTGTGTCCGTCCATGGACGAAAAGAGAAAGGCTGATTTTCTGGCTTTCAAATAAATCAAAGGGACAGCTGGGGGACTGGAATGCTGACCTGGACCAAGGAACTTGCCTGCAGTGTAACATCATCAGCTGCTGGAGGATACTCAGGATAGCACCATACTTCTTATGTCTGTGAGTGGCATAAAAGTGCAAGGGCCATCTATGATCGCCCTCTTTCTTCTTTATGCCCAGCTAAAGTACAGAACTCTGAGGATGGAGTTTTATTTCTATATGCTCTGTAATATTCTTTTAGATTTCTATGTTAGGGTTTTACTCTCTTTATAAATAAATAAGTAATTTGCTTCTTTGAGCATTGTGTTTATTATTATAGCTATTAATGTTTATGGTGTCACCATCAATATTATCAGAGCTTTACCAGAATAGCCCATCAAAGGATCAGACAAGATAGTACGTACATATTTATAATTCAAGTAGGGGGAATCCATAACCCACCATATTTTTCAATGGGATAAGAACACATTGTGGTTGGTAAAACTCAAGGTAATTCATAATACCCTAAATAATTTATTTTTGGAGGCATGTTATTCCTTAGGCTACTTTCACACTGAAGCGCTCGATGCGCTGGCGGTATAGCGCCGCTATTTTTAGCTCCACTTTACCGTCGTTTTTGCCGTGATTTGCGGGCGCTAGCGGGGTGATTTTAACCCCCGCTAGCGGCTGAAAAAGGGTTAAAAATGCCTGCAATAACACCTCTTTGCAGCATTTTGGAGGCGCTACCCCATTGATTTCAATGGGCAGGGGCGCTATAGGAGCGGTATTTTTATTGCTCCTATCGCACCTCAAAGATGTGGCTTGCAGGAGTTTTTTTACCCTCCTGCCAGCGCACCGCTCCAGTGAGAAAGCCCTCGGGCTTTTACACTGGATACAAAGGAGCGGCTTTTTCAGGGCGCATTGCAGGCGCTATTTTTTAGCGCAATACCACCTGCAAAGTGTCTCAGTGTGAAAGGGGGCTAATGCTAAAACTCAAACAGAATGTCTGACAGTGACAGCCATTCAATGATATACAAAAACTGTGGCAACAGGCTGACTAACACTGATAGACAAAGACCGCCAGACAAAATCAGCGAGGGTCAAAACACCAAGTGGATGTTCTTGAATAGGGATGAGCTTTATGTTCGAGTCGAACTCATGTTCGACTCGAACATTGGCTGTTCACCCGTTCGGCGAACAGCGAACAATTTGGGGTGTTCGCGACAAATTCGAAACCCCGCCCCCACTAACGCGTCATGGGGGATTCCGACCTTGGTTATAAAAGAACTGTCAACACTGCTTGCGCGTCATTAGCCGGGAGGCTCCGGTGCAGGGAAGATGTGCGTCGTTCATCGCTGGAGACTCGCCGCATCGCTGGAGAATGATTCATGGATCGTCGCTGGACAGACTGCATTACAATGCTGGAATGGCTTTTTTTTTTTTTTTATATTTAATAAAGGACTTGTGGTTTTTAAAATTGTTGACACTTTCTTTTGTGAAATGGTAGGGGTACAATGTACCCCGTTACCAATTCACATAGGGGGGGGCCGAAATCTGGGAGTCCCCTTTGTTAAAGGGGGCTTCCAGATTTTGATAAGTCCCCCGCCCCCAGATCCCCACAACCACCGGGCAAGAGTTGTGGGGATGAGGCGCTTGTCCCCATCAACATGGGGAAATGGTGCTTTGAGGGGTCACAGACCCCCAAAGCATCCTCCCCATGTTGAGGGCATGTGGCCTGGTATGGTTCAGGAGGGGGGGCGCTCTCTCGTCCCCCCCTCTTTTCCTGCTGCCTGCCAGGTTGCATGCTTGGATAAAGGGTCTGGTATGGATTTTTGGGGGGAACTCCAGGCCATTTTTTTTTTATTTGGCGTGGAGTTCCCCTTAAAATCCATACCAGACCTGAACAGCCTGGTATGGATATTTGGGGGGAACCCCACGTAATTTTTTTTTAAAATTTGACGCAGGGTTCCCCTTAATATCCATACCAGATCTGAAGGGTCTGGTAATTGAATTTGGGGGGACTCCCACGCATTGTTTTTTTATTTTTTTTATCAATGACTTTCAATGTTCTCTGTATTGCCGGGAGCCGACAATTCATTATAGCCGCGAGTGCTTTTAAATTACTTTTTTTCCTTCAGAAATTACACTTTGTGCAAGGACAGTTCTAAGCACGAGAAACAAGCGGTACTTTATAGGAATATTTCACTTTTATTGTTTCACTTTAAGCATTATTAAAATCACTGCTCCTGAAAAAAAAACAGTCATTTTTAAAACTTTTTATTGCATTGATACATGTCCCCTGGGGCAAGACCCGGGTCCCCAAACACTTTTTATGACAATAACTTGTATATAAGCCTTTAAAATTAGCACTTTAGATTTTTCATGTTCGAGTCCCAAAGACTTTAACGGTGTTCGGATGTTCGAACAAATTTATTGCCCGTTCGCATGTTCTGATGCGAACCGAACTGGGGGGTGTTCGGCTCATCCCTATTCTTGAAATAATGCACTACTTCTGGATCAACTGTCAGTAAAAGTCGGCAGTATTTTAAAATGAAGTATTTGTTAATTTGGCAGTAGTTTAACGGTTAGTGGCCATATTGTATAAAGAGCAAGCTCTGATTTAAAAATAAACATTGATGTTATTTACAGGAGGTAAGGCTACATGCCAGAATATCTGCCAGAAAATAATCATAGGCAAAAGTCAGCATGAAGTTATGAAAGGCAGATGTTGTCAAACAAATCTATTTACTTTTTAAGAGGAAGTAAGCAGAATCATAGAAAGACGGGCATTCGAGGATATAGTTAATCTGGTCTTTTCTAGTATGTTTGACACAATTTCTAAGATGATCTAAGTGTAAGATAAGGTCTAAATAAATTCAGCCTATACATGGATAGAAAATTGGATTGAATCTACATTTAGAGAAATTGAATTGATTTATGATTTGTACAGTGAATAGTCTAAGTGTGTAAGATTGTAGTTAAATACCCCTGTTACTGTGTTTGTAGATGACACAAAGCTATGTAGTGGTATGCAATCTTTTGCAAAATATATCTATATTCCAAGCTGACCTAGATGCACTGTTTACTTGGACAGATACATGGCAAATAAGGTTTTCTGTGGATAAATATAAAGATATGCACTAGGAGTTATAAAAAAAAATGCATGCATCATACAATCTGAGAAGGGTAGTAAGTAGATCACAGATGGAAAAGGATATTGACAACCTTGTAGGTCATAGACTAAATAACAGCATGCAATACCAATCTGCACGTCCTAAGCTACCAATCTTCTTTATCATATCAAAAATTGCATATACTCAAGAGGGAAATTATTAATGCTTTAGAAAATAATCAGTTAGTAAGACGTCAACTTGGATATGCAATTCACTTTTGGGCAGCAGTTTGCCAAACTGGAAAGGGTGCACAGAAGTGCAACTAATTTCATCTTGGCATGGAGGATTTCAGCTACAATGAAAGATTGAACTGAACTGAACTTAATTTCTTTATCCTTCAGAACGAAAAGAGGACACAACCTTGCATACATACAGTGGATATAAAAAGTCTACACACCCCTGTTAAATGTCAAAAAATTTGACAAAGATAAATCATTTCAGATTTTTTTCCACCTTTAATGTGACCTATAAACTGTACAACTCAGTTGAACAACAAAAATAAATCTTTTAGGTGGAGAGAAGTAAAAATAAAAAAATAAAATAATATGGTTGCATACGTGTGCACACCCTCATGCGTCGTTTTTTTCGACGAGATCCTTGGACAAGAAACTTGTCCCGGCCGAGTGTACACACGCTCATTTCAAAGAACCCGCGGTTCTTTGAATGGAGCGTACGCGGTGACGTCATCGAATACGACGAGCATGCGCTCTTCACATTCGATGCCGTCGCCGCCATCTTGGTTCACCCTACCTATGCCTAGGAAGCTACCGCGCATGCGTCAAAGTCATTTCGAGCATGCGCGGGCTTCCCGGCGAACAGGTAAGTGTACACACACACAATTTTCTCGTCGAGAAACAGGCTAACGAGAATCTCGACGAGAAAATAGAGAGCAGGTTCTCTATTTTCTCATCGAGATTCTTGTCGCTTTTCTTGACGAGAAACCATACACACGAACGAATTTCTCGGCAAGAAATCTCTGCCAGCAAGTTTCTTGCTGGTTTTTGCCGAGAAACTCGGTCGTGTGTACGAGGCTTTACACTAATACTTTGTTGAAACACCTTTTGATTTTATTACAGCACTCAGTCTTTTTGGGTATGAGTTTATCAGCATGGCACATCTTGACCTGGCAATATTTTCCCACTCTTCTTTGCAAAAGCATTCCAAATCTGTCAGGATTGTGAGGGCATCTCCTGTGCACAGCCATCTACACATCACCCCACAGATTTTCAATCGTATTCAGGTCTGGGCCATTCCAAAACTTTAATCTTCTTCTGGTGAAGCCATTCCTTTGTTGATTTGGATGTAGGTTTTGGGTCATTCTAAAGCTGAAAAGGGAAGTTGCCCTTCATGTTCAGCTTTCTAGCAGAAGCCTGAAGGTTTTATGCCAATATTGTCTGATATGTGGAACTGGTCAAAGTTCCCTCTACCTTGATAAGGGCCCTGTTCCAGCTGAAGAAAAACAGCCCCAAAGCATGATGCTGCCACCACCATGCTTCACTGTGAGTATGGTGTTCTTTTGGTGATGTGCAGTGTTGTTCTTGCGCCAAAAACTATCTTTTGGAATTATAGCCAAAAAAGTTCAACCTTGGTTTCATCAGACCAGAACATATTTTTCCAAATGCTTTTGGGAAACTGTTGGGAGATGTTTTTCTTTGTAAGAAAGGGCTTCTGTCTTGCCACTCTACCCCATAGCCCAGACATATGAAGAATACGGGAGATTGTTGTCACATGTACCACACAGCCAGTACTTGCCAGATATTCCTGCTGCTCCTTTAATGTTGCTGTAGGCCTCTTGGCAGCCTCCCTGACCAGTTTTTGTCTCAACTTTTCATCGATTTTGGAGGGACGTCCAGTTCTTGGTAATGTCACTGTTGTGCCATATTTTCTCAACTTGATAATGACTGTCTTCACTGTGTTCCATGGTATATCTAATTCTTTTGTACCCTTCTCCTGACTGATACCTTTTAATAATGAGATCCTTCTGATGCTTTGCAAGCTCTCTGCAGACCATGGATTTTGCTGTAGAATGCGACAAAGAAAATTTCCCAAAATACCTACTAGAACACAGTGGCGGCTGGTGCTCAAATTTTTTTTGGGGGGGGGCGCAAACAAACTGAAAAAACCGCAGCTACTGTGCCAAATGCAGCTACTGTGCCATCAAACGCAGCCACTGAACCCATAAATTGCTGCCACTTTACCCATAAATTGCCGCCACTGTGCCATCAAACGCAGCCACTGTACCCATAAATTGCCGCCACTGTGCCATCAAACGCAGCCACTGTACCCATCAATTGCTGACACTGTGCCCATCAATTGCCACTAGTGTGCCCCCATCAAATGCTGCCAGTGTGCCGATCAATTGCCACTACTGTGCCCCATCAGATGCTGCCAGTGTGCCCATCAATTGCCGCAACTGTGCCCCATCAGATGCTGCCAGTGTGCTGATCAATTGTCACTACTGTGCCCCATCAGATGCTGCCAGTGTGCCCATTAATTGTCGCTACTGTGCCCCATCAAATGCTGCCAGTGTGCCAATCAATTGCCGCTACTGTGCCCCATCAGATGCTGCCAGTGTGCCGATCAATTGTTGCTACTGTGCCCCATCAGATGCTGCCAGTGTGCCCATCAATTGCCGCTACTGTGCCCCATCAGATGCTGCAGAGGGGAATACTCATCAGCAATCTCCTATAGTACACACAGCAGGCCTATCACCACCCCCCACAATCATAGGAGTGATTGGTGCTGGGGGATGGGAGGGTTAATAGAGAGGGGAGATCGGTGGAGGAGGGGCAAACACACAAACCCCCCATGTACCTTCTTTGACTCCTGGCAGCTTCAAGCTGTCGATGCTGATGTCGGTCATGGTCGCTGTGTATATGCTCTGTAGAGATCCTGTCTAGTAGCAGAGGAAAGGCGATCTCCGGCTGTCATTGGTGGCCGCTGGGATCCCTGAGTGACACGATCGCTATGATCCCTGGGATGACAGGATCCGATGGAATCGGGAGACGCCTCCTGTATGGTAAGACAGACGGGACAAAATCCGTACGGGGCAGGGCTGGCCGAAAAAAATCGCATGACGTCACCCAGGCATGGCAGGCCGCGGTTTAACTCTTGCACTGCCCATTAGAGGGATGTTCCCAGTGTGTGTGTGTTCAGTGATCCCTCTCTTTCCTATACAGACAGGGTGAGGAGTCTGCAGCGCTACGGCCAGCACTGGAGTGTTTGCGGGCACACAGCTTTAGCCCTGCACACGACCTAAACACGGGCAAATCAGCTTCCCAGCCTGCAATTAGCTGATTGCAGGCTGGGAAGCTTCCCATAGACCGCAGCATGTCCGGCGCCTGGTCACTCTTAGACCCCATACACACTATTAGATTTTCTGCAGATTTTTGTCTTCAGATTTACCAAAACCATATAATATGAGGTCAAACCTTAAGAGTTTCAATTTGTATGCAATCAGGCAGGCCCTTGCACTACATGGTTTTGGTAAATCTGAAGACAAAAATCTGCAGAAAATCGAATAGTGTGTATGGGGCTTAAAAGTGAATTTTTTTTTTAAACAGCTTGGGGGGCACCTAAGCACCCCCTATGGACGGGCCGCCACTGCTAGAACAGCTAAACTTTATTTGGGGTTAATCAGAGGCGCTTTAAATGATGGAAGGTGTGTACTGATTCCTATTTAACATGAGTTTGAATGTGTATACTTAATTCTGAACACAGCTACATCCCCAGTTATGAGAGGGTGTGCACACTTATGCAACCACATTATTTTATTTTTTATTTTTACCCCCCCTCCCTTAAAAGATTTCAGTTTGTTTTTAAATTGAGTTGTACAGTTTATCGGTCACATTCAAGGTGGAAAAAGTTCTGAAATTATTAATCTTTGTGTTATTTTTTTACATCACAGAAACCTAACATTTTAACAGGGGTGTGTAGACTTTTTATATCAACTGTATATAACTATGCCATATAAAAATTCAGTGGAAAGTTGTTCACTTTAAGGTCACCACACGTTAAAACCAAGGGCACTCCAAGTCTATGTTCAGAAAGGGTTCTATTCTGTGAAAATGTTGACTAGTTAACTGGTTGTAGCTAATTAAGCAGATTGTTTTACAAGGGGGTAGATCCATTCCTTATAGCACTACCATGAGGTTGCAGTGAATCTCTAGGGTTCAAAAAGTGACCCAAGAGCCAATAATTTGATTTGATAATCCAGCTTTCTTTCTATAAAGTGGTGGGATTACAGCAACCATATTGTTAATGTGTGTTGGAACTTTGTGTAGGGAAAGATTATTTTTGACTTTAATTATTATTTTAATTTTCACATTGGTATGTCCCGCATAGCAATACCTAGCTTTCCATTTTGCTTGACAATGGCTCAGTAATTAGCCCTACAAATGGTAAGAATTACCGTAAATAACAAATTTCACCTCCCATAGACTTCAATAGGGTTCACCGAAAAATTCTTAAACTTCGAACATTGAGTTTATACCTAACCACTAATTTTTATAAGAAATAACATTATAGATTGTTAATCCAGGGAGCATACAATTACCTCTGGGAATCAAGATGGAATGTTTCCCTGTTATAGTTAATTTAGCTAGACTGTATTAGAGTTTCTTGTCTCCCTCTTGTTTATTAAGAGCGCTGAGAATTTTATATTTTTGTTCAACTTGGTGTATTTTTCTTAACCTAACTATGCAACTATACAGTATATATATATATATATATATATATATATATATATATTTGCCTATAAAATATTTAAATCAACTAGCTTTTTGTAACTTTAATACCTTCACGATGACCGTACCGAAATATGTAACCTCACTGGACTGGGCTTTTTTCCGTGGGGCCTCATATTTGCATATCTCCCTTTGTGCTAAGAACGGGTCGACTGATAACTGTGATAGCCTTTTATTAGCTATCACAGTGATCAGTCACTATGAAGCCCATCCCCGTGTTTTCTTTCTCTGTAAATGGAGGGGAGAGATACTTTGTTCTCTCTCTCCTTGCATTTTTTTTTTTAATTAGTATCAGTGTCAGTTAGAGCCCATTCACACAGGGGCGACTTGAAGTCGCCCCAAGTCGCCTCAAGTCGTGCGACATGATAAAATCAATGTAAGTGAATGAGAGCCGTCTTAATGCACACTACTGAAGTCGCTCCAACTTCAGAAAAGGTTCCTGTACTACTTCAATCCAACTTCTAGGCAACTTGTACCCATTGATTTCAATGGAAGTCTCCTCTAAGTCGGATCCCCGTTCATAGTGAGGCAACTTTACAGGAAGTCGCCCCTGTGTGAACCGGCTCTAAGACAAACCCCTCCCTCCCACAGAGCTGGTATTTGGTATGAATCATGAGGGGGAACTCCACGTCAAATTTTAAATAAAAAACCGGCATGGGTTCCCCTCCAAAAGCATACCAGGCGCTTAGGTCTGGTATGGATTTGAAGGGGAACCACCTACGCCGAAAAAACGGCGTAGGGGTCCCCCCAAAATCCATACCAGACCCTTATCCGAGCGCCCCCCTCCTGAACCGTACCAGGCCGCATGCCCTCAACATGGGGGGGTGGGTGCTTTGGGGCAGGGGGGCGTCCTGGGGCCCCACCCCAAAGCACCTTGTCCCCATGTTGATGAGGACAAGGGCCTCTTCCCGACAACCCTGGCTGTTGGTTGTCGGGGTCTGCGGGGGGCTTAAAGGAATCTGCGAGCCCCTTTTAATAAGGGGGCCCCAGATCCCAGCCCCCCACCCTATGTGAATGAGTATAGGGTACATCGTACCCCTACCCATTCACTCGGAGGAAAAAAGTGTCAATAAAAAAAAAACACACTAGACAGCTTTTTAAAGTAATTTATTAGGCAGCTCCGGGGGTCTTCTACCAACTTTGGGGGTCTTCTTCCAACTTCGGGGGTCTTCTTCCAACTTCGGGGGTCTTCTTCCGACTTCGGGGATGTCTTCTGACTCCTCCGCTCTCGTTGCGCGGGGCGCAACGACTTATATAGGCATGGGGCGTGGTCACCGGGTGATGTCACCATGTGACCCCACCTCTTATGTCGTCACCATCCGAAGCATGATGGGACTGTTACGTCATAAGAGGCGGGGTCACCCGGTGACCACGCCCCATGCCTATATAAATCGTTGCGCCCTGCGCACACGGCATTACAGCGGCAGAGTGTGTTGAGTCAACATCAGAAGGAGAGAAGAGGGAAGAAGACGACGACGATGAAGACCGAGCCACCGCTAGAAAAAGAGCTGGCAGAAGATAGCAGAGGAGCCCGGCAGTAGGCAGAAAGCACCGGAGAGCGGGAGAAGAGGTCGGAGAGAGTGGAGAAGTCGGAAGAAGACCCCCGAAGTCGGCAGAAGACCCCCAAAGTTGGAAGAAGACCCCCGAAGTCGGTAGAAGACCCCCGGAGCTGCCTACTTTAAAAAGCTGTCTAGTGTGGTTTTTTTTATTCACACTTTTCCCCAGGTGAATGGGTAGGGATACGATGTACCCCATACTCATTCACATAGGGGATCTGGGGGACCCCTTATTAAAAGGGGCTTGCAGATTCCGATAAGCCCCCCACCCGCAGACTCCGACAACCAACGGCTAACATAGGGACAAGGTGCTTTGGGGGGTGGGGGGCACCCATGTTGAGGGCATGCAGCCTGGTACGGTTCAGGAGAGGGGGGGGGCGCTTGCTCGTCCCCACCCCCTTCCTGACCAGCCGGGCTGCGTGCTCGGATAAGGGTCTGGTATGGATTTTAGGGGGACCCCCATGCCGTTTTTTTGGCGCGGGGGGTTCCCCTTGAAATCCATACCAGACCTAAGGGCCTGGTATGATCTTGGAGGGGAACCCATGCCAGTTTTTTATTTAAAATTTGGCATAGAGTTCCCTCTCATGATTCATACCAAACACAGGGGACAGCGAGCGCGAGATGTACAGTACCCTGTTGTCGAGAACCAGCGCGATGGGATCGCGCTGGAAACACATTCTCGCGAGCAGGTACTGGCAAAGAAGCCTGTCCTGGAGGCGACTTCAAGTCGCGCTGTGGTTCACGCTCAAGTCATGTCCAAGTTGCCTCGCAAAGTCGCGCACAAAGTTGTGTTGCCCCTGTGTGAACCAGCTCTTATTGCCAGTGTCAGTGTGTTAGGAATGAAATAAAAAGGCAAAATGTGCAATATTGCTTTTGGGTCGTACTAAGGGTACAAACAACAACTAACATGCACATGTGTGGTATCACTGCAATCATCAGGAGCAGGAGAATTGGAAGAAGGTTTTGGCATATAGTAGCAAGAAATATACAATAAAAAAAATAGGAGATATCCATTATTATTTACCATTAAATGAAAGCCCAATTTTCCAGAAAAAAACATTGTATAATCCACCTGGATGCACAAAGTAGTTGGGATGATATGTACAGTTTTACTAATACAAGTTGCTAAATTGTGCTTAGGCATTAAGATTTGTTTTAAGACCAAATGTTTTTTTTATTATTATAGAAAGAGAGGAAAAGACTTAGAGCTTCTGTTAGGATTTTTTTTATCTTCTGTGTCCCTCTTGGAGTAATTTCTTTTTTTTTCTGTCAGTGGACAATATCAAAAATGCATTTCAGTAAAATGATTAAGGGTTAAAACTGCTGACAATGTTTTAATTTGCTCTGTACCTTTACGTCCCCGCGATAACCATACACCTCATCGCTTTTGCAGCCAGGGGAAAAAACCTCCCCCATTGTGAACAAAAAAAGAAAATAAATAAAAACCTGAAAGAAATGTAACTCTTCCCAAAACAAAGTAATCATGACCCAAATTCAAATGCTATATTTACAGCATCATTCCTACACCTGCTATAAACTTGCTTCCGAAGCCATGAAACTTTGTCTAATGCCGCGTACACACGATCGTTTTTCATGCCGTTAAAAATGCCATTTTTAAAAATGGGCATTAAAACCGATCGTGTGTATGCTCCAGAGCATTTTTAACGGCGTGAAAAACGGCCATTAAAAATTTCGAACATGCTCTATTTTTTCACGTCTTTTTCATGTCGTTTTTTTTAACGACGTGAAAAACGTTAGTGTGTATGCTTTTACGAGGTGAAAAATTAAGTATGAGACAGGAGCACTCGTTCTGGTAAAACTAGCGTTTGTAATGGAGATAGCACATTCGTCACGCTGTAACGGACTGAAAAGCATGAGGCTGAAAAGTGCGAATCGTCGCTCAACAAACTTTACTAACATGAAGGGTGGCGCCATCCGAACGGAACTTCCCCTTTATAGTGCCGTTGTACGTGTTGTACGTCACTGCGCTTTGCTCGAGCGTTTTTTTTAATGATCGTGTGGATGCAAGACAGGCTTGAGAGGAAACAAGAAAAAAAACGACGAGAAAAACGTTGGTTTAAAAAATGGCATGAAAAACGATCGTGTGTACGCCGCATAAGGCATATCCTAAAAGTCCAGGATTTAAGGTTGAATCATCTAGAATAAACGAGTAATTAGATGTAATAAATGTATAAAATTATAGGAAAGACTGATCATTAGTTTGTCTACATTACATTCACAAACTCAAACATAATAATAATAAATTATTTAGAGAAAAAAGACTTGGAGGTAAAGAACAGTTTACTGCTGTGACTTCAATTACATTTTTCATTCTAAGAATAAAATACCTACCAAGTGTACCCCCCATCAGTAATAAAAATACACTTGTATTTTTGTTGAAGCATGTATATTTGCATGGGGTGAATAGTTCAAACATAAGCTGATGCTGCAGTGATTGAAAGTACATTTCCTTTTGGGATATCTTTAACAGTTCCTACTTCATGTAAGCCTTGTATTGCCTCTCGGCAAGAAAACACGTTCTGACGGCAAATCAATTCAGCATGGTGTTAGAGAATTACCTAACGCTGCCCAGTTAACAAGCTGATCTTTGATTATTACTCATAAGTAGAAGCACTGTGGGGCCAAAAAATAATCTGCCCATATAATTAACACAGTGTTTATCGAGTTCTACTCATCGATAAGCCTAATGTACATAAGCTTGGACCCAGATGTGTTTAGTTAAATTTGACTTTCCAGAAAACCTGCATCTCATGAAACAGGCTGTGTTTCATCAAATTCTGTATACTGCACTGCACCATAATGCAATTTACTTGAACAATTACCCACTACTCTATACATATTCAACTGCATTATTTAGATATACTTTCCGCTAACAATCCCTCATGTCCGCCATGGGGGGAACCTTTGGGTGATTTGGGACCTTTACTGGTTTTGGGCTTCTGGATAAGCAACCACTCAGTATAATTGCTGATCTATATATTTTATATGTCTGTTAAATTTAATGTATGTCTCCTCTAAATACCAGTATATCACCTGTTTTATAGATTATTCCTCCTGACGAATTGGCATTAGGACCGCGTAACTAGTAGAGGATCTTTAATCTGTGAGGAAAACTCCATTACCAGATATCTTTTGGGAAAACCTACTACTATTTGTATATTGTAAGGCTAAAATTTCCCCTTTATCTGTATAAAAATCTTAAAAAAATAAATTTTTTTAGAAAAAAATGAATACATTTTTTTTGTTTTTTTTTACTTAAATACTGTCCCCAGTAAGTGTCCCTGACCACCGCCACACAAGTCATATGATTACGCTGTACTCCACTGGTGAAAGTATGTAAAAACACATGTTATTCAATTTCTTTACGTTTCCTAAAATTGTGACCAAAAAAATCACAACTTCAAAAAACTTGCCTCTTACTAAATATATTGGTCTGTCTACTTTCGAAAAAGGGATCATTTGAGAGGTACCGACATAAAATCTAAAAAGGGGGCCTTAACCCAGATATATGGGGTCTACTTAGTCTATAATGTACTAGACCGATTCATACTAGACCGATTCGTCCCACGGGGTACCTCCGCAACTGTTTGACAAACCAACATAAAGGGCAACCAAACGGGTCATCCCTAGAAACAGAAGTTGCATAAAGAGAACCAACCACAATATTGTTATCTAATAAAAATACTTTAATAAAAAAAAATACCAAAAATCAAAACATTATAGGCCGAATGACCAATACCTCCAAGCACCAGCAATTAACCACCTCGCGCAGGCCGTACGAGAATATACGGCCGCAAGGTGGTTGTCAAATGCCGGGAGGCCGTTAATATACGGCCTCCACTATTTGGCCACTGGGGGGCGCGCGAGCGCCGCCGGCGGCACGCGCGCCCGGCGCATCACTGAGATGCCGATGCGCGTGCCTGGCGGCCGCGATGTCCGCCAGGCACCCGCGATCGGCGGTTACAGAGACAAGGACATGGATCTGTGTGTGTAAACACACAGATCCATGTCCTATCAGGGAGAGGGGACCGATGCTGTGTCCCTTGTACATAGGGACACAGATCGGTCACCTCCCCCAGTCAGTCCCCTCCCCCCACAGTAACAATCACACATAGGGAACACATTTAACCCCTTCCTCGCCCCCTAGTGTTAACCCCTTCCCTGCCAGTCACATTTATACAGTAATCAGTGCATATTTATAGCACTGTTCGCTGTATAAATGTGAATGGTCCCAAAATAGTGTCAAAAGTGTCCGATGTGTCCGCCATAATGTCGCAGTCATGAAAAAAATCACTGATCGCCGCCATTACTAATAAAAAAAAAATATATATAAAAATGCCATAAAACTACCCCCTATTTTGTAAACGCTATAACTTTTGCGCAAACCAATCAATAAATGCTGATTGCGATTTTTTTTTTACCAAAAATATGTAGAAGAATACGTATCGGCCTAAACTGAGGAAAAAAATATATAAAAAAAAAATTGGGATATTTATTATAGCAAAAATCAAAAAAGATTGCTTTTTTTTCAAAATTGACGCTCTATTTTTGTTTATAGCGCAAAAAATAAAAACCGCCGAGGTGATCAAATACCACCAAAAGAAAGCTGTATTTGTGCGAAAAAAAGGACGTCAATTTTGTTTGTGAGCCACGTCGCACGACCGCGCAATTGTCATTCAAAGCGTGACAGTGCTGAAAGCTGAAATTTCGCCTGGGCAGGAAGGGGGTATATGTGCCCAGTAAGGAAGGGGTTAAAATCAAAGCGGACAATGTTGTTACACACAATCAACAAGCTAGGGCCCCACACTCACGTTCATGCATACTACAAATTGCCCTCTGATGAATTGTCTCTGGTCCCTGGTACCGGGCCAAAGGACAAGACAGGGGATCTAGGGTCCAATATGGTGTATGCCTAACAAAAGGCTAATGCAACATAAGAACTTCACTGACTCCACATCACTGCCCTCTGGAAATCCCAATGTCCTATGGTCTAATCTGGTTAATCAACTAGGGAGAAAACAAAAAAGGAAGGACTACACTGGGTTTCAATGGCCCTACTAAGGGCTTCCCATCTCAGGGGAGCTATGGCATGGGATATTGGAGATGGTGGAAACACATATACAAATAAATGGTTGGCTGTCTCATATCATCTTGGGGAATTGGCCATCTAGAAAAATCTGCCATTCAGCTCATGAGTGAGAGATTAGATATTTCCTGATGAAGCATATGTGTGCGTGTGCGTATGCGAAACACGCTCACGTATGCAGTGCAGCAGGGCCCTGCACCTCACCATGCGGTCTTATGGTGCATTAGCCTTTTGTTAGGCATGCACCATATTGGACCTTAGACCCCCTGCATTGTGCTTTGGCCCAGTACCAGGGAGAATTCATCAGAGGACAATTTGTACAATGAGGACCTGTCTTGTTGCTTGTGTGTGACAATGTTGTCCACTTTGTTTTTAATTGTTGGTGCTTGGAGGTATCAGCCACTTGGGTTAAAAAGTTTTGATATTTTGTAAATGTTTTCTAGATCCTGGTTGATTCTCCATATGCAACTTCTGTTTCTTGGGGTGACCCATTTGGTTACCTTTTATGTAATTTTATGGATCATTTAGGGGTATTTGTACTGTCCTGGCATTTTAGGGCATCAAAAAATAAGATAGTCAGTACATTAGGATTGATCAATTTTCAAATGTACTGTATATATCATAGTTGGTAGACTCTATAACATAATATACACTGATTTGAGTTATTTTCACTGAAGAAAGGTAGCAGAATACCATTCCACAGGGCCAGGCTGAGGCAGAAGCAAAAGAGGCACCTGCTTTGGGCACTGTCCTGCAGTGATCGCAGCTCTCCCTGTGTAATCAGCAGCTCTCTGGTCATCTGTCAGTGTTGTATCACGAGTTGTGTGTGCTCCAGAAAATTAAAGGCACAGGATACAGCAGTCACAGAGCTCTACTGATTGCACAGGGAGAGCCACCCAGGGCTTAGGTCCTACTCTGCATTCATTTATGAATGAAAGCTACCATATATTACATTCATAAATTACTGTTACATGTAAATAAAAAAAGTATAAACAAAAAAGCTTTTTTAAAAAAACATGTTATCCCTTATTAACCCTTATTTGCTTTTATTAACTTCTTCATTCCCTTCTTGCCTTAGTTTTTTGTTTGTTTTTTGCAGGTTTTTTTTCTTGTTTGCGTGTACATTTTTTAAATTACTGTTTGTTCATGTAGTACCAAATGAAAAACATGCTTTCTACCAGAAACATGATTCTAGGGACAAATCACAGAATACAATTTGGAGTCATTCTATTTAATTACTCTTAATTGCCTAAATTTGTAATTTTGTACTTTTTTAACTTCTTCATTCCCTTCCCTTAAAGCAATTCTAGGACAAAGTGTTATTTTAAATGAAATAATAAACAAGTGATACTTACCTGCTCTGTGCAATTGTATTGCACAGAGCAGCCCTATTCATCCTCTTCTGGGGCCCCCCGCAGGCGCTCTCCACTTCTCTTATTTAGTGTGTGCCCCATAGCAAGCTGTGTGCTATTCATTAACACACACAGCATGTCTCCTCCCCCCCCCACTCCTTCCTCAAAGGATTTGACTGACAGCAGTAGGAGCTGCCCATGATGCTTTTGGCGAAGCCTGTGAAAGCAGGGAGAGGGGGGATTTGGGATGTTTGGATACAGCATTAAGGAAAAATATATATATATATATATATATATATATATATATATTTTAGCTTTAAAACCACTTTAACCTTCACTTTACTGTATATATAAGTTTTAAATTGGTGTTAGTTTTTGTAATTAGAATTTGGGGCTGGAGGCACTTTGGCAATGTTAACTTGGGTGCTAGAGAACCTTGTCCTGCCACTGCCTGTCCCTATCCCATCAGACATGTGCACAACGAAAACATTTGTTTCATTTAGCTTAGTTTAGATAATCTAGTTATTTTGTTTCGTTAAATTTGGTTGATTAGTATCATATTCGGAATTTGTGTATGGAATTTGTTCCTTGTCTTTTTCAATTTTTTTTCGAATTTACTAATTTGTTCTCGTTTCAAAACGTTCCAATCGATAAATTTCAAATCGGTCAAATCGAAAATGTTCAATTTTTTTTTCAATTCCAATGCGGCAGCCGAGTAACTAAACATCTGATTGTTATTTATACACATTGATCTTGTTTGTAATAATAATACATTTATTCAAATAATGCATTTTTTTTTTTTAAGGATATTTTTATTGAGTTTCAAGACAAACAAACAGATAGACAGATAGACATACAAAAAAAAACAAAAAAAATACAGTAGCCCCAGACAATCTGGGCAAACTCAGGTATTATCTATACATCAATTTTGCACAAATACAAAGGAGTATACAAAAATAAAAATTCAAGTGCAGTATTTGAACACAAGGCACAAAAGGAGAAAAAGAGCAGGCAGATAGTCACCGCGGCAAATCAACAAGACAAAATAAAAACACAAACACCTGAAATCTTCAGGGCACAGCCTAGCAATGTCTGACAAGGATAAACTATCTGCGTTATGAGAAAGTCAACGGGCTAGCCAGCCATTTACCCCAGATCTTATGGAACGTTTTATTCCGTTTCCGGAGCTCAAAAGTGAATTTATAAAGCGGAATAGCATCGTCTATAAGTTTCAGCCAAAGGGACTTCAGAGAGGACTGTTAATAGGATGGCTTTCTTAACATAAAAATAGAGTATGCGTAATGAATGAATAATGTTTGGGAGGCCTAACGCTGAGGAGACAAAGGCACCCACCTCCTCCCAGAAATCTCAAACTATCGGGCACAACCAAAAACATTGTAGGAAGTCAGCCTCCTGGCCGCAGCCACGAAAACAGCTAGCCGAGGGCAGGAGTCCCATTTTTAATGCAGTTTTCTAATTAATAAAAGTAGTATCTTATTTCAACATTTTACTATGTACAATACTGTGCAGAAGTTTTAGCCAGCTGAGAAAAAATAATGTCAAGTACAAATGCTTTAAAAATATTTATATTTTACTGTTTTTTTTATTCAATTTTACACTTGCAAAGTGAATGAAAATGAAAGAAAAATCTTACAATTACAATGACTCCTTTAAATTACCATTGGTTTAATAAAAACAGCAATATTTCTAAATGGTACAACAATAACACACACAGTCTTTGATTTCAACAATATGTTTACAGTTCAAATTTAAATGGAATTCGATGGAAATTTTGAGTCGAATTTCAATTTGAATTTTGGAAATTCAAAAAAAATTAAATTTTACTAAAAGTACAGTTCCAATTTAAATGGGTCAAAAAAAAATGTTTAATCAGAATAAACGTGTCACTCTAGTACAAAAGAAGAAAGTTGATAATTATATGTGTTACTTTAGTTGTTTAGTTTGGTATATTATATATATATATATATATATATATATATATATATATATATATATATATATATATCCACCCTTCTGCACAACTGAAGTAGCCTAATTTATATTAGAAATTGAAAACACCATTTAAATGGACAGCCTTTCCCGGAAATAAACCAAGTAGCAAAATGCAATGCACTAAGGAAAGCCAATCAAACTTCACTTTGCTGAAGTCAGAGCGGTAAAAGATTTATTAAGTGCTACAGTTGATATAGTGAATCATCATCTCATCTAGGGTAAATTTGGTTTCAAAGACATTGGGGTTTATTTGCTAAAGAAGTAGAGGATCTTTGCAAAGAAACGTTCACTTTGGTTAATAAATTATGTGAATTTACAGTAAGTAAAAAAATTCACTTTGGGCATGTGCTGACACGTCCAAGATGGCTGCTTAGCCTTGGAGCTCCGCACCGCTCTGGTCCTGTGATCCGTGCCAGAGCCATCAGAGTCCTCGTTCCAGCCCCGCTCCACCACAGGAGTCACCCGATGTCCGCAGGCTTTGCACAGAGGGACCTCTCCCATCAGCTGGACTCCATTCTGCTGCAGCCCGGCCTATCCAAAATGGAGGTCACAACTCCATGAAGCTTATACACTGAGCCAAACAAGTCCATAGCAGATCAGGATGCTGATCAGGACGAGGCAAACACTCCAGCACTTCTACAGGATAAAGCCACAGTGAGTACCCCACAGCAGGTTGCTTTATCCCCTGCATCCACTGAATTCTTAATCAGGAGGACATTAGAGGGTCTCAACCTTACTCCTATGAGTGATATGCTAGCCAGCCCAGATACACTTGAGATGGGGGCCCACCAATGCCTACTGACTTCCCCTCCATGATTTTAGCCTTCTCCAAAATGCTATCCAGGGGCCTAGCCCAAACAGAAGCTCAGACCACATCTTCTATACATGCTGATCTCCAACAAATAGGGGCACAGATGGACAAAATGGACAAGAAAACTGACCAATAGGTTGCCAGGATTAACCAATACCCAGAATACAGGAACTCCAGGACCATCTAGAGTGCCATGTCCAAAATTGATGATCTGGAAAATAGAAATAGGCACTAAAACTTTAGAATCTGGGGCCCTCCTGAGTCGATGAAAGATGTCTACCCAGCAGTATGCTCTTTTATTAAAGAATTAATCCCTGATGTCCCAGAGCATTGTTTGAGCTAGACAGGGCCCATATGGCTCTGCAACCACCACGCACAGATGAAAAAGTCCCACAATTCATATAAACTTACCATTCAGGGTCAACAATCCAAGTGTTTGCCAACTTTTCGCACTACACAGTTCAAAAATGGCGCTCTTTGAAGCCCTTCCTCCAGGTTTTGACACAAAAAAAATCACATACAGATGGTCCTTTTCATTTTGTCTAAATTTTTCTTACCAAAATAAAGCCCATGGATTTTCATCCTTTTCGGAAGGCGAGCATTTGCTTCTACACCTAAGGCTGATCTCCCAAGAAATCCCAATCCCACCCACCAACAGAGGCTCATCATCTATGAAAAGGCCCTCTCTGCTGAGCCCACTCACTCCTGTTTGGCAAAAACAACAATCCAAAAGGTCAAGAGATTTTCAACCTCCCTGATGTAGACTCACAGGCTGTGGACAAGTTGTCCTGTTTCGCTCACTTTGGAACTGAACTTAGGGTGATATCCCCCTCCTCAAAAGTAACCCAAGTTATTTTTTTTTTTTTTTCAAGTTGTTTCCCAGGTTCTCCGAGGTGCTCCTCTGGGAAGTGGGAAAGGATTCAGACCCGATGTTATACAGTGTTTACAAGTTGTTTATATTCTATATTTTGCGGTAACTGGAGCTCGGGGTCTCCCCACTATCCGTATGCTACCAGCTTGCTAATAGCCTCAATTTAACTAAGTTCTCACTCACAGTATTATCTAGAGATCCCCCTTACCATAGTATAAGTACCCAAAGCTAGAGTGGATCCCAATGATAAACAAATAATTCTGGATGGGCCCTCACAGTTCACCCCAGGTGACAACAGAGTGCCCCAATGATTATGGGGTTGCCCGTCGCTGTCGGGGAGAAGCTTGGGGACTGCTGTCTGGGCTCCATCTATATTTAACACTTAGGGACAGGGCTCTGTATATTTATGCAGGTATTTGTAAAAAAAAATACAAGGCGTGGTAATCGTAGCGGTTGCAGTGCGCCTCCATCTGCCACTGAGGTGACCATGTGTACCTCTCAGAGTCAGATTGATGACCCCCAACTTCGGGGATGTCATCCTTCTCAGAGCATGGGACAGGAAGTGGCTGGGCCCATCTTGTCCCGGGTGGGTTTTAGAGTTTTCAGTCATATACGTTTATTAATGATTATCTCTCTTGATCCCCTCCTTTCTTTCTTTTATCTGTCTACCCCTTCCTTACAACTCCCCTTCTACTTAAGGTCTTTTGGGAGCTCATCCCTCAGCAACACACAGGACCAGGACCCTAACCAAAATACAAAGGATCCCCTCTGCCAGGGGATTCTCTTTAATGGGGTGAGATATATGCCTCTCATGAGTTGCCTAACCCTCTGTTCCATGTCTAAATCCCCTTTTAACAATCTGAAACTACAGATTGTATCTCATAGTGTGCAGGGACCTAATTCCCCAGTAAAACAACAAAAACTATTCTAACACTATCACTTCTTAAAGACAGATGTAATATTACTACAAGAGACCATTTATTCATCCACCAAAGTTATCTGCAATTCTTTCTAGCTAATGCAGAAAACAAAACAAGGGGTGTAGCAATATGCTTCTCCATACTACATTTTTTCCAATAAAAAATCCTTAAAGACCCTGAAAATCGTTTTTTATTGATCGTAGACACTATAGACAGAGGGACTAATACATTTTTGTCATACTATACCCCAAATAAGGGCCAAAAGATTTTTTTTAATCTATGATAAATGTCTTGAGGTCCCACTTCAAGGGTACTGTTATCATAGGGGGTGATTGAAACATACCATTGGACCTCTCTCTGGATAAATCAAACCAGGAGACCTCCAAATCAAGAGGCCCCCGAGACAGAGTTTAAAAATAACACGACTGCTGAACTCACTAGGGCTGATAGATATCTGGGGGGAATTAAATCCCATGTCAAGGATTACTGTATATGCACTTCTCCACGCCACACCACACCTATGCCAGGATAGACCATATATTTCTTCAAGCCACTGCAATTCCCCTAGCTACTGCATACCCAAAATTCGAGACACACCCCCCTCAGATCACTCAATAATGTTGTTAACTTTTTGACGCCCCCAAGGGGTAGAGGGTCCGTGTAGATGGCGTCTTAACAAAGGCCTTCTAAATAAACCTGTAAATTGTACCTTACTAGATAAAGCCCTAAGAGAGTACTTTGTTGACAATGATAACAATTCAGTTCCACCAACTACATTGTGGGCAGCCCACAAGGCTGTGATGATGAGGGAAACTAATCCATATTTCCTCCCAGTTGAAACGTGAACACAAAGTGGAAATCTAGAAACTGACTGGGGAATTCCTCTTGCCAAGCAAACGTCACAAACATAACCCTACCCCTGACACACTGGCCCAGCTAGATAATGTGCGAGTGCAACTTAATCTGGCCTTAACCACAGCAGCAGAAAAACATCTTAGATGGACAGGTGCAAAATTCTATTCAGAAAAAGATAGAATTGGCTCTAAATTGGCAGCTAAACTTAGCCCCAAACCACGCACTCAATCTATCATTCCCCAAAATTTGCACAGCGTCAGGTGACTGGACCCAAAATCTCACTAGGATTTTGGAAACCTTTCAAAAATTTACGCAAAGTTGTATAATGAGGTCTTCCCCCTCTCCCCACGAATTTGGGATTTACCCCTCCCTAAATTAACACGTAAGCATATGGAACTGTTAGAAATATCTATTACGCTGGAGGAGATTTTAGAGGTCATTAAATCGCTTAAAACAAACACATCCCCAGGTCCTGATGGTTTTTCGGTTTGTTACTATAAGAAGTTTGGTCCTTCTCTGGTGTCCTATATGGCACGGTTCTTTAACTCTCTTCGGGATGGAGCTACACTGGATAACGATTTAAACCCAGCCTTTGTTTCTGTCATTCCAAAACCAGGGAAAGATGTGAGTGAGGTCAGTAACTACTGTCCGATTTCCCTTATAAGCAATGATCTCAAAATAATGATGAACATTTTCACAATGCGATTATCCAACTTTATTGCTAAATATATTTATAAAGATCAGGTTGGCTTCATCCTGGGGAGACAGGGTCCAGACCAAATTAGAAGAGCCATGGATATTTTTCCTTACTTCATTTCCAATGGGTCGGGGGTGGGGTTCCGCAGGAAGGCTTTCTATTATTAGTTGACCTTCAGATGGCCTTTAATTCTGTCTCCTGGACTTACCTGTATGAAATACTGGAGAGGTGTGGTCTTGGCCCTAAATTTTTAGGAATTATCCATTCATTATTCTGTAATCCTAGTGCTCAAATTCACTTACACAGACACTTTTGCCATCAAAAAAGGGACTAGAGAGGGCTGCCCCTTATCCCCGCTATAATTTGTGATTGCTATCGAAACATTAGCTATCGCCATTAGATCCCGCCCCAACATTAAAGGGGTTTCCTGCGGATCTCAGGAACACAAATGTGCACTGTTTGCATATGACCTGCTGATTTTTATTACCTCTCCACTGATATCTACCTCCAATGTATTTCAACTTCTTTGAGACTTTGATTCTTTCTCAGGTCTTGAAGTAAATATCACCAAATCTGTTGCTTTAAACATTTCAATCCCCCCTAAGCTAGTGGAACAGCTCAAACACCATTTACCATTTACTTGGGCCACGGATTCTATCCCATATTTAGGAATCAAACTATCAAACAGGATTGACAATTTGTTTGCAGCTAATTACCTTCCCATGTTTAGGAAGCTAGAAGAGGAAATTAAAATGTGGTCAAAGTGCGGTCTGTCCTGGTTGGGTAGGGTAAATGCTTTTAAGATGACATTGCTGCCACATCTACTATACCTTTTTTCACTCCCTCCACATACCTATAAAGAAAATGCTACCCTCCAAATTCAACCTCAAATAATTAGCTTCATCTGGGGAAAAAAGGGCCTTCCCAATTTATGGTGGTACTATCAGGACGAACAATTGGCTTAAATCTCCATAGTATACTGCAGAGGTCCTAAACCTGGTTCAGTTTATATAGAAAGACAAGCAGTTCCTCTTCACACAATCGATTACTTTCTATGGTGCCCCCCTAAATTAAGACCTACTGTATTTGTACCTACCCTATCCCACCCCGTGGCACTTTGTGATACGCCCTACAAAAAGGGCTCGTTGGTATCCAACATGAGACCCCTCTCTCACTTATTTCATAACCCAGCGTTCCCCCCCGGGCATGAATATTTTAGCCTTCCGATGGTGGCTGAAGAAGGGATTATTCATAATAGGCCACTTCTTCACCTCGTTGGGCCCTATTTTGTTAGGATATTGTGTTAATAAACTCGAAATGCCGAATGATGAAAAATTCAGACTCTCTAAAATCACATATTTCCTACATTCTGTTTGGTTGAATAAACCGGATCACCCTAAACCTACCGTTTATGAAACATGGTGTTCCAATATCATGGATCAGAGGGGAGGCATTTCTATTATATATTCTTCCCTGGTGGACAATTTGGACAAACCTTCTTATGCGAGATACTGGGAATCTGAGTTAGAACTACACTTATTTCTGGGCAAGTGGTTTAACTCATTCCAACGCTCCTTTAAAGTCATCATGAATATCTTTTTAATCAAAGCAAATGTTAAAATCCTTACTAGATGGTACTATGCTCCCACTAGACTGGCCAAGATCTACCCAGACGCCTCCCCCTTGTACTACAGAGGGTGTAATCTGATGGCTCCATGTACCATACTTTGTGAACTTGTCCCTGTATCAGAAGCTGTTGGAACAAGTTCTTCCAAATAGTACGGAGAGTTACAGGTGTTGCTGTTCCCCAAGACCCTATGATCGCCCTTCTGAACCACAGAGTAAGCAAAGTCCCTAAACATACTCAAACTCTGATCCTTTTTTGTTTTTCGGTGCTAAAATCCCAATTGCCGGAGCCTGGAAGAAACCCTCAGTCTCCATCTTAGCAACAAATAAGAACATCTCCTGGATATTGTCCCAGGAACAAATTCTAGCCAAGCTCCTGGATAGAGTCCAGCTATTTGATACTATCTGGGAACCATGGGCATAGAAAAGTGCCTCTTTTTCCAGTTCAAGTACTACTTTAAATGGATCTTCCTGGAAGACCTTTCCCCTATCCTACCCCTTCTTGGGGTCCATCCACTCTAATTTCTTTGTTTCTCTCTTTCAATTATTTCCTCCACTGCTCATTTGTCATACTGGCCAACAGTCCTATATTTCCACTGTTTACTATATGTAGCGGGGTCTTTAAATTTAGTTGGGGTACACCTGGGGGTAGTGTGACCCAGGTGTATAATTAGGAAAGGTTCTGGACCCCTTTTTGGTAATTCGTGGAGGATTGAGTGGTGTATTACTCACCTTGGCCTGTGGGTGGCGGTGTACCCGCAGGCTCAAGGTAGAATCACTGCCACAGTGCTACCCTTTTTGTCCCTTTCCGGAGATGGTACGGCTGGGGCGGGGAACCCGCCGTGGTGTTGATGGAGGGGGATAAAAGGGGGAGACGCCCTCGCCACGAGGGGGGGTTTCGTTTGTTATTTCTCGGAGGAGTTCTCTTCACGCACCCAGGCACCTTAGGCCTGGCTGCGGGCGGTTCAAGGTTCCGGCCCAGGCGCCCTAGGCCTGACCGGAATGAAGTTGGGGTCCATCCCAGGCACCTTCAGCCTGGGGTGAGGTACTATATCGTAGGCCTGGGGCCCAGTAACTTTGACTGGGTCCCGCAAGGGCGAAGTGATCTCAGGGTGCCGCCTTGCGAGGGGACCCGCATCTGAGGTGAGGAGGCTGGGGAGGTTACCCATCCGGAGACCCGGAGCAGCATCAACCCGGTGACGGATGATCCTCCGGTAACTCTCTTAGAGGGACATCTTCCCCTGATAGGGGCCGCAGCGCAGCGAAGGTACTCCCATCTATGTTCTATGGAGTCGCTGATAGAGACTCACAAGTTCTATGTTCTATGCCATTCAAAGCTGCTACAACCCCTGGTCAAAGCACAGGGGTTTAGACTGAAATCAGGATAGTGTCTCGGCCTGCTCATCCCATCGTATCAAGTTATAATAATGTTCCAACCAGTTGACTATTAAGACATTGTTTATTGTGGAGCGTACAATAAAGCAAAAGTTGGACTGTGATCGGTGTATGGACTCTGGTTAATGGGAGCAAGGGAGATTCCAGCATAGCAGGACTGAGTTTTAAGATTAATGCACATTGGCCCGAGGAAATATCTGGTACTGGCCTTCACCTCACCCACAGCCATGGGGAGGACATGGGCCATAGCGCATCTCACCCTGTCATGTGACATACCCCTAGCAAAAGGAAATGGGGTGAGGCCGCTACATATATATTTACAGATAATGACCAGGAGGTAAAACATCCTGGTCTGATAGTAAGCTCTTAAGACAAAAAAAACAACACAAGGTTCTACTGAGACGAGCTCAGACTGTTTTTGGCGGAGTCTTATAGTCCACAGCGTGAACCGATAGGGGTGGTGTGGATGACCCGTGCCAAGATAGTTGGGCCCTAATTGTCTCCTTATATACCTGCGCTGTCATTAACCACTCTCAGCATAACTCCCACAAGGAGAAGCACAGATTCTTGATTGAACCTAATGGATAGCATATGGATGTCTATTACTCAAGAGTGATTATGATGTTTATTAAGCTTAACCACTTCTCTACTGTGCACGAAAACCCCCTTCCTGCCCAAGCCATTTTTCAGCTTTCAGCGCTGTCACACTTTGAATGACAATTGCGTGGTCGTGCGACGTGGCTCCCAAACAAAATTTGTGTCCTTTTTTTCCCACAAATAGAGCTTTCTTTTGGTGGTATTTGATCACCTCTGCGGTTTTTATTTTTTGCGCTATAAACAAAAGAAGAGTGTCCAGTTTGAAAAAAAAACACTATTTTTTACTTTTTGCTATAATAAATACCCATTTTTTTTTTAAATACAATTTTCCTCAGTTTAGGCCGATACGTATTCTTCTACATATTTTTGGTAAAAAAAAAAATCGCAATAAGCGCGCATTGATTGGTTTGCGCAAAAGTTATAGCGTCTACAAAATAGGGGATAGATTTATAGCATTTATTTTTTTTATTAGTAATGGCGGCGATCTGCGATTTTTATTGTGACTGCGATATTGCGGCGGACACATCGGACACTTTTGACACATTTTTGGGACCATTCACATTTATACAGCGATCCCTGCTATAAAAATGCATTGATTACTGTATAAATGTGACTGTCAGGGAAGGGGTTAACCACTAGGGGGCGGGAAGGGGTTAAATATGTTCCCTTAATGTGTTCTTACTGTGGGGGGAGGGGACTGACTGGGGGAGGTGACCGATGGTTGTCCCTATGTACAAGGGACACACCATCGGTCCCCTCTCCCTCACAGGACGTGGATCTCTGTGTTTACACACAGAGATCCACTTTCCTGCTCGTTTCCCGGGCAATCGCGGGTGCCCGGCGGCAATCGCGGCCGCCGGGCACGCGCATTGGGGCCTTGGGAACGCGCCGGGCGCGCGCGCGCGCCTCCTAGCTCATTTTAAAGGGAGGACGTCATATGACGTCCTCCCAGAACGAGAGTGTCCTTCGCACGCCGTCAATTGACAGTGGGCGGGGGACAAGTGGTTAAGTTACAATTTCCATGTTCTTTGTTCTGATCTCGCAATTATTTTATGAGGCCTTGTAGGTCGTTCCTACTGTTGCCATTATTATTTGTCTTCTTTAAAAACTAATAAACATATTGAAAAGAAAAAAAATCACTTTGCAGAGAATATCACGTGCAAGGAAAAGTATAAAAAAAGATATTGCACATGATTGGATGACCGAAGTCAGCACAGCTTCCCCTTATTTACAAAGCTAATTGAAAAATAACTTTGTAAAGTGAACATGCTCTACTCCTATAGTAAATCAACCCTAATAGTTTAACCGCTTAAGGACCCCTTCACGCCGATATACGTCGGCAGAATGGCACGGATGGGCACAAGCACGTACCTGTACGTCGCCTTTAAGAGCCCAGCCGTGGGATGTGAGCGCGCCGCCGTGGGACGGCGCACTTGCGACCTGGTCCTGTGCTCCATGACTGCTCCCTCGGGACCCGCGGACCCGATCGCCTGCCGGTGTCCCGCGACCGGGTCACAGAGCTGAAGAACGGGGAGAGGTAAGTGTAAACAAACCTTTCCCCGTTCTTCCTAGTGTGACTGCCACTGATCGTCTGTTCCCTGTCATAGGGAACGACGATCAGTGATGTCACATGGCAAGCCACGCCCCCTAACAGCAGTAATCACTCCCTAGAAAACACTTGCACCCCCTGCAGGTTAACCCCTTTACTGTCAGTGTCATTTTCACAATAATCAGTGAATTTTTATAGCACTTTTCGCTGTAAAAATGACAATGGCCCCAAAATAGTGTCAAAAGTGTCCTATGTGTCCACCATAATGTCGCAGTCACGATAAAAATCGCTGATCGCCGCCATGACTAGTAAAAAAAGATTATTAATAAAAATGCCATAAAACTATCCCCTATTTTGTAGACGTTATAACTTTCGCACAAACTAATCAATAAACGCTTATTGTGATTTTTTTTTATCAAAAATATGTACAAGAATACGTATCAGCCTAAACTGAGGGAAAGGGGAAGTTTTTTTTATATATATTTTTGGGGGATATTTATTATAGCAAAAATAAATTTTTTTAAATTGTCATTCTATTTTTGTTAATAGCGCAAAAAATAAAAACCGCAAAGGTGATCAAATACCACCAAAAGAAAGCTCTATTTTTGGGAAAAAAAGGACATCAATTTTGTTTGGGAGCCACGTTGCACGACCGCGTAATTGTCAGTTAAAGCGACGCAGTGCCGAATCGCAAAATAGTGGCCTGGTCCTTAACCAGCCAAAATGGTCTGGGGCTTAAGTGGTTAATTGACTAAAAAGAGTGTTAATTTTGAAATGTGAATGTTCATAAAATTACTGAATAAGTTGAAGCTGTGTTTACTTTAATCGTCAAATCATGTGCATCAAATCTTGGGCACATAGCTTCTCCTTAACCAATTCAATACCAGGCACTTTAACCCCCTTCCTGCCCAGGAAAATTTTCAGCTTTTAGCGCTGTCACAATTTGAGTGACAATTGCTTGTTCATGCAATGCTGTACTCAGAGCTTTCTTTTAGTAATATTTAATCACCACTGGGTTTTTTAAATTTTTTTGTTAATTAAACAAAAAAAGACAGACAATTTTGAAAAAAAAATATGTTTTTCTTCATTTCTGTTATGACATTTTGCAAATAAATTATCTTTCTTCATGAATTTAGGCCAAATTGTATTCTGCTACATTTCTTTCGTGAAAATAACCCAAAACAGTGTTTATTATTTAGTCTATAGGAAAATTTTAAAGTCCACAAACTATGATATGCAGTATACTGTATTCCTGAAACTGTATCAATCCGGATGTATTGAAGGCCTATCTCACTTCTTGAGGCCCAAAAACACCAGGACAGTACAAATATCCCCCAAAAGAGCCCCAGACCCTTTTGGAAAGTAGACAGTCAGAGGTATTTAGTAAGAGGCATGGTGAGTTTTTTGAAGCTGTAATTTTTTGTCACAATTTTTTAGAACATGCAGAAATTAAGGACATTTTTTTTCACTTTTTTTTTACATATTGTCACCAGTGCAGTACAGTGTCATCGTATAACTGGTGTGGTGGTGATCAGGGACACTGACTGGTGATAGTATGTAAAATATATATACAGTCAGGTCCATAAATATTGGGACATCGACACAATTCTAATCTTTTTGCTCTATACACCACCACAATGGATTTGAAATGAAACAAACAAGATGTGCTTTAACTGCAGACTTTCAGCTTTAATTTGAGGGTATTTACATCCAAATCAGGTGAACGGTGTAGGAATTACAACAGTTTGTATATGTGCCTCCCACTTTTTAAGGGACCAAAAGTAATGGGACAATTGGTTGCTCAGCTGTTCCATGGCCAGGTGTGTGTTATTCCCTCATTATCCTATTTACAAGGAGCAGATAAAAGGTCCAGAGTTCATTTCAAGTGTGCTATTTGCATTTGGAATCTGTTGCTGTCAACTCTCAATATGAGATCCAAAGAGCTGTCACTATCAGTGAAGCAAGCCATCATTAGGCTGAAAAAACAAAACAAACCCATCAGAGAGATAGCAAAAACATTAGGTGTGGCCAAATCAACTGTTTGGAACATCCTTAAAAAGAAAGAACGCAACAGTGAGCTCAGCAACACCAAAAGACCCGGAAGACCACGGAAAACAACTGTGGTGGATGGCCAAAGAATTCTTTCCCGGGTCAAAAAAAACACCCTTCACAACAGTTGGCCAGATCAAGAACACTCTCCAGGAGGTAGGTGTATGTGTGTCAAAGTCAACAATCAAGAGAAGACTTTACCAGAGTGAATACAGAGGGTTCACCACAAGATGTAAACCATTGGTGAGCCTCAAAAACAGGAAGGCCAGATTAGAATTTTCCCAACAAAATCTAAGCCTTCACAGTTCTGGAACAACATCCTATGGACAGATGAGACCAAGATCAACTTGTACCTGAGTGATGGGAAGAGAAGAGTATGGAGAAGGAAAGGAACTGCTCATGATCCAAAGCATGCCACCTCATCAGTGAAACATGGTGGTGGTAGTGTCATGGCGTGGGCATGTGTGGCTGCCAATGGAACTGGTTCTCTTGTATTTATTGATGATGTGACTGCTGACAAAAGCAGCAGGATGAATTCTGAAGTGTTTCGGGCAATATTATCTGCTCATATTCAGCCAAATGCTTCAGAACTCATTGGACGGCGCTTCACAGTGCAGATGGATAATGACCCGAAGCATACTGCGTAAGCAACCAAAGAATTTTTTAAGAGAAAGAAGTGGAATGCTATGCAATGGCCAAGTCAATCACCTGACCTGAATCCGATTGAGCATGCATTTCACTTGCTGAAGACAAAACTGAAGGGAAAATGCCCCAAGAACAAGCAGAAACAGAAGACAGTTGCAGTAGAGGCCTGGCAGAGCATCACCAGGGATTAAACCCAGCGTCTGGTGATGTCTATGCGTTCCAGACTTCAGGCTGTAATTGACTGCAAAGGATTTGCAACCAAGTATTAAAAAGTGAAATTTTGATTTATGATTGTTAATCTGTCCCATTACTTTTGGTCCCTTAAAAAGTGGGAGGCACATATACAAACTGTTGTAATTCCTACACCGTTCACCTGATTTGGATGTAAATACCCTCAAATTAAAGCTGAAAGTCTGCAGTTAAAGCACATCTTGTTCGTTCCATTTCAAATCCATTGTGGTGGTGTATAGAGCCAAAAAGATTAGAATTGTGTCGATGTCCCAATATTTATGGACCTGACTGTATATATATATATATATATATATATATATATATATATATATATATTTCTTTTTTTATACATATTTTTTTCCTTTTTTCACATTTTTTTTTTAAACACTCCACTCTGTAAACAAAGCAATACAGTATTATCATAATAACATTTTACTACTCTGGGGAAGTGATCCGAATTTTACGCATTATAATTTCTTATACCAGTGAATTTCACTGGTATAAGCAACCAATTTTACTGAATGGAATTGATTCATTTGGTGTGTATTGTTGTGATTAGCTGTGATTGGTCACAGTTAATCACATGGTACAGATGGGCTGTGATTGGCCCTGTCTGTACCATGTGATCACTTTGACCAAACATAGCTAGCAACACAATTGTACACAATAGATGGCATGAAAGGAAGCCATCTATTGTTTACAATTGTCATGTGATCTGCTGTGATTAGTCATAGTGATCACATTGTTCTAGCAGGGCCCCCGTACAGTGATCAGTCATTGGCTGTGTCCGGTGGGCACAGCCGGTGACAGATCTCACCATCATTTGACTTTAGGCGGGTGGGAACTGGTTAAGGTAAGTAAATATTCAATTTGAAAAGTAAACAATTGCTTTTCATTTAGTAAACAAACCCTATTGATCACCCCTGATGTTAACCCCTTTCCTATCAGTGTCATTAGTACAGTGACAGTGCCTATTTTTAGCATTGATCACTGTAATAATGTCACTTGTCCCCAAAAATGTGTCAAAAGTGTCAAAAGTATCAAAAGTCGCTGGTCGCCACTATTGCTGGTAAAAAAATATATATATATATATATATCCCAAAGTTGTAGAAGCTATAACTAAAATTGGGATTTTTTTTACCAAAAATATGTAGCAGAATACATATTGGCCTAAATTGATGAAGAAATTAGATTTTTTACATATTTTTATTGGATGTGCTTTAGAGCAGAAAGTAAAAAATTTATTTTCTTTTCTCAAAATTGTCGGTTGTTCTTTGTTTATAGCGCATAGAAAAAAAACACAGAGATGATTAAATACCACCAAAAGAAAGCTCTCTTTGTGTGAAAAAAAGGATATGTTATTTGGGTACAGTGTCACATGACCGCTCATTTGTCAGTTAAATTTACGCAGTGCCGTATCACAAAAAATTGCCTGGTCAGGAAGGGGGGTAAACCTTCTGATGGTGAAGTAGTTAATTAATCTAAAAGGTGCGCAAAACCAATATTTCTATAGCGATCAATACAAATTATACGTGTGAAAAAATAATTCACATTAAACCCTAATAAACACTGTGTATCTCCCATAAATGGTGAAATAACAATCACTTAGTAGAATTGTGCAAAACAAAAGGGGGAACATTCAAAGAATAATATATAAATTAACGAGTAAGAATCTTAAACCACCTCACAGACAAGTGTACCAGTTCCCTTACAAAATGGTAATGATCTCCAAATCATCAGGGATCAACAGTACAGAAATCATCCAAATTGGGGGCCACCACAAAGGGTACCACTGACTCCTCTGCTTCTATGGTCCTTCACTGGTTATCCAAAGGCAGCACCTCAGAGCAATAATAGGTAGGAGAAAGGACAAAGGACTATAGTGTAGTATGCTAAAACCACATGGTTCATTAAAAGCAGATATAAGCACAAAGGTTAGAGAGTAACACCGGAAAAACACACCACACCAGGGATCAACAGCAGGTGTACAACATCATATTGATTACTTTTCTTTTTTTACTTTGGCATTGTGGATGTTGCTATTGGTGATTGTTTACTAGCTACTGGAGTAATTTATGTATTGTGCATTGCAGGCTATACACAGTGCAAATTTCTTTCCTTCAACCATGGATTCCCCCATCAACACAGACAGTGTTGACAGGGAAATCAGCAATTGTCCTCTCCCGGTGGGAGGGGTTTGGGGGAAGCCACCCCCACCGAGACAAGACGGTGATTATAGCTAACAATAATTGCAAGAGAATCTGGCAGGCTGATTGTACCCAAGCTGATCAATCAATCAACTTGCCACATTCAGCCTGCCCATTAATGGTTCGAATCTCAGCCGGTTCCTGCTGAACCGGCCAAGATTCAAACCCTGAAAGGGTGGCCTAAGTGTTGGGAGTACTGGATGTATTCAATTAGAATGTGAGAGAGGAGAGCTATTATCCTAATTGGTGCCTAATTATTGTGCTATTTAGGAAGAGTAGCAACTCTGTAGAGTTTACACTGTGGAGTGCATCAGGACAAAAGTGCATAGTTTGAGCAGTGATTATTTAAAAACAGCAGAAGTTTGGAGATAGCCAACTGTCTTTAATTAGTAGCTTTTTTGATTTTATATAAAAGTAAACATGTTTAAAATGTCTGGTATAGTTCACTGCTATATGTCAGGAATCCAGCAGCTGGGAGACCAGATATATGTAGCTACTGTACACACGGAAACTGAGACCAAACAATGTATATATCTTTTAAAGTGGTTGTACACCCTGTACAACCACTTTTACCTACAGGTAAGTCTATATTAAGGCTTACCTGTAGGTGCTGGAAATATCTCCTAGACCTCCACGGTTTAGAAGATATTTACAATTGAGACAAGCGCCGATGTCTACGGCACATGCGCCGTAGACAACGGCGCAGGCACACTTTAGAAATGGCAATTGTGCCGTTTCTTAAGAAAGGTCATGCCATGACTGGCGGCTTCCACGCGCATGCGTGGGAGTAATGTCACGTGACTCCGGCCAGTCACAGTTCGCGGCCCCGGAAGGAAGAGGGGTGAAGAATGGATGCATCCTGCAACAGGGCAAAGCGGTGACATCGCAGGCTTCGGTTTCAGGTAAGTGACACATAATGGGCTACTATACGATGCATAGTAGCCCATTATGCTTTACCTTTGCAGGGAAATAAAGAGGAAGTAAAACCCATCAGGATTTACTTCCCCTTTAAGTGAGATTTATTTACAGTGAACCAGGAGACAAGAACACACCAGAAAACAGTGAACTTAACAAACCCAAGCAAACAGTAAACGTGAACAAACACAAGCAAACAGTAAACATGAACAAACCCCAATGACAAAATACAGAATAAACCCAACAGTATATACAAAATAAATACAACATGAGGGACAAGGGTAACAGGGATTACCAGGAATGTAAGAAAATGGGGAATCAAGACTGCATACAGGCACAAGGAGCAGGATTAAGCAGCAGGGTACAGGATGCAGGATCAGTGTTTCCCAACTCCAGTCCTCAAGGCGCCCCAACAGGTCATGTTTTCAAGATTTCCCTCAGATGAATTGGCTGTGGTAATTACTAAGGCAGTGAAACTGATCAAATCACCTGTGCAAAATAATGGAGAGCCTGAAAACATGACCTGTTGGGGCGCCTTGAGGACTGGAGTTGAGAAACACTGTGCAGGATAGCTGAGGAGCAAGATAATAGGAACAAAAGGATCTGGCAGCAAGACGGTAATCAAAACAGTGACACAAGGTATGTTATTAGGAGCAGTCTTATATAGCCACCTGGCAGCTGATACCAGGTGGAGCTGATTACTGAAGCCTGCTGGCTTCTGGAAGACACATGCTGGTGGACACTGGAACTGCAGCAATCAACCCAGAGCACCACAGTGCCACCAGCAGTTGAACTCAGTCCTTGGGAATTGTTTTAAATGGTAATTTTTGGAAGCTGGGTTGCTGTCCTGTCTGTATGTAGATTTCCAGGCTATGTGGTGGCATTGATTGTCTAAATTTCTGTGAGTTCAGTGTTTGCCTTGCTGAAAGCCACTCCTCAAAGACTGTGCAGGAGAAGGGCAGTGTGGACAAAATATTGGGTCCGGAAGAGTAAAGCCCTGTACACACGATCGGTTTTACTGATGAAAACAGTCCGATGGACTTTTTTAATCGGACAAACCGATCGTGTATGGGACCCATCAGTCGTTTTTCCATCGGTTTTAAAAAATAGAACATGTTTTACATTTTTCCGATGGATCAAAAACCGATAGAAAATTCCGATCGTCTATGGGCAAGTCCATCGGATAAAAAACCCACGCATGCTCAGAATCAAGTTGACGCATGCTCAGAAGCATTAAACTTAATTTTCCTCGGCTAATCAGTTTTACGTCACTGCGTTTGGAACGGTCGGTTTTTTGACTGATGGTGTGTAGGCAAGACTGATGGAAGTCAGCTTCATCGGATTTCCGATGGACAAAACCATCGGATTAGAATCCATGGGATATCCGATCGTGTGTACGAGGCTTAAGACTTGTCAACCATTAACATTTAGCTTTAGTGTGATGCTGCATATCCCTGGAGTTTTTGGATATGTTAGTCATGATGCTATCAGGTGGTCTGATGTTGAACTGTACAAAAGAGATGATCTGCATCCTTCACACAAGGGCACTGAACTTCTTAGAATGGAATTCAGGAGTTTTTGGACACACATTTAAACTGAGAAATGGGGGGCAGAAATTAAATTGATGAGAAGCATTTCTGTTCCTGGCAGGTTAAAACAAATGTAGGAGTTTGTATTGCTAATGACTTGGCTAATGGTGTAGTTCATTCAGTTAAAGTTTCTGGTGTTAAAAAATATAGCAGTAGATAGCAGGGGTTGTCACGTCATGTGCACTAATGCTCATAGTTTAGGCAACAAGCTTTGTGAGCTAACAGCTCTTATTATGTCTAGTAGGCTTGTGCAATTCGTTTCGTAACGAATCAAAATTCGTCCGAATTTAGCAACTTTCGGACATTCGGAAGCATTCGAATTTCCGAACAGAGCAATTACGAATAAAACCGAATCCGAAATAAATTATACCGCAAAATAGCGAATGCCCGAAGGTCTTCGGCATAATTCGTTATGAAAAAAGTTACGAATGTACGAATCCATTCGAAGCACAATAACACTCACTCTGCTCTCTGCTTCTCCCTCACCATGCTGAACTCCCTCTCAAAATGGTGTACAGGGGCGGAGGCTATAGCCGCATGAAAAAACGAAAGTAAAATACGAGATTTCAAATCCATTCGAAGCACAATAACACTCACTCTGCTCTGCTCTCTGCTTCTCCCTCACCGTGCTGAACCCTCTCAAAATGGTGTACAGGGGCGGAGCCTATAGCCGCATGTAAAAAACGAAAGTAAAATACGAGATTTCGAATCGTTACAAATAACCGCTATGTATTTAGAAAAGTACAAATCCATTCGAAGCACATTAGGCATAATAGGCAGCGTCGTTGTGAGAGAGACACGGAAAATTACGAATCAACGAACCCAAAAAAAGTTACGAAAGTAGGAGTTGTGTCCAGAATCAACGAAAAACAACGTACTCTACCGAAAGTACGAATTATAAAGCAACAAAAAATTCAACGAAAAATGTCGCTTGCAAAAATACGAATGAGTCCGAACACGAAAAATCCCGTCTAGCAAAATTACGAATGATTACGAATCAACAGGACCGGAAAGAAACGAACCGAAACGGAACAAATTTTTCCGTTGTGCACAAGTCTAATGTCTAGGGGCAACTTGGAATTTGTTGCAATCACAGAGACATGGTTCAATGATTCAAATGACTGATAAATAACTATATCAGGGTGAAGAGGGGAGAAGCAGTTGCTATATGTATCAAAAATAACATAAGATTAATGCTAATTCGAAAAACAAATGAAATACTTGAAACCTTTTGGGTTTGCTTTCCAATTAGAGAGGTATATTCCCTTAGAACTGGTGTAGGATATATACCCCCATGGCATATTGGCTTTAGTAATGATGGTTTATCTTCAGGATTTATAGATACAGAATTAGCAGAGGAACTGGCCTGGGTAAAGTCTAACAAAACAATAAGTCTGATGGTATTCATCCCTGAGTTCTTAGAGAACCTAGAGTTATAGTTGTTGGACCTTTAACAGATCGTTTTAATAAATCTCTTACAACAGGAGAAGGTTCCAATTACTGGCAGACAGCTAATATTGTACCTATCCGGGGCGTGACCGGATGCAGCTGTGAGAGGTGAGCGGCTCGCTCGCTCCCCGTATCACGTTCCTCGCTCCACCACACACGCCGCAATGAACGCCTAGTTCGGCGGGAGGGGGCTGGAGGAAGTGAGGAGCAGAGAAGGATGGCCCCACGCATCTGACTGGCCGATGACCCGCAGCGCGAAGCTGCGCTGGAGACGAGGTAGCTGACAGGAGGTGGACATAGGACACAGGACGCCGGGACTTGTTGACTGTCTGAGTCCGGTCATATCACCCTGAGCGGCCAGCCTCCACCTGATCAGCTGTGCAGCACAGCGTGAAACTCTTTGGAGGGACCTGCTGGAGTTACCCGCCTGGAATCAGAGTAACCGTTCGCTGTCCGCAATGCACTGCTAGCCCGCACAGCTTCGCCCCACACACCCCGACTGCCTGCTTATACATTAGTCTGCTGACTCCATATTGCCCATGCCAGACACCACAGACGACAGGAGGAAAAACCGTATCTCTTTACCGCAACCTGGAGCGGGAGGTGAGCCACAAGACATGTATATCAAATGTGTATAACTTTCTGAGCCTACGCTTTTTATAAATGTGAGAGGAAGAGGCTGGGGGAGGCAGGGGTGAAGAGTCTGCATGAACTGTAATTAACTGACAGAGCTGGTGTAGGACCAAGCAGCGGAGGATTATAGCAAAAGGAGCAGGAGTGCTGGAACTGAACAGATTATAATATAAACAGCACCATACAAAGAGTAACCATAAGCGCAAGTGGAAGGACAGTTACAAGTGTACTCCAATAAAAGGAGGTGGGGGGGAAACAAAATAAAATGCCGGGCACACTGTCGGTAATGACCAGGAACACACAGTCACAGTCCCAGTCCCAACCCCAGCTGCCCCAATCCCACTCCCAATCCCACTCTCAATCTCAGCCACAATCCATACGGGGGGCCAGAGCAGGACAGTCGGCAGCGGCAGCCAAACTCGAAAAATATACACATATCCCGGGAAGCACAGCAGGTCATACGCCGCCAAGGGGACAAGGGGCCCAACATGTGAACTCCAACCGGAAAAGCCTAGGTCAAACATCAAACGCAGAAGCGGTAGGAAAAGCAGCAGGCGAGCGTGGGCCCAAAGCAAAGACACAAGAGAAAGAGTCAGAGCCAAACATGGGAACAGGGATGGAGGATGAACCCTCCATGAGAGAAATCTTATCCGCAATTAACAACTGCAAAACCTCTCTAGCTGAGATTTTTGACCAGCTGAGAGGGATAAAGGACGAAATGCCAACATTAAAACACGAAGTTCAGGGGGTGGGGGAGCGCACCTCAGCTTTAGAAGAAAGACTCAGCCAGGTGGAGGACGATGTTAACCCTATGATAACGAATATGAAAACAATGCAAGAACAGATACATTTTTGTGTCAATAAGATTGACGACATGGAAAACAGGTTAAGAAGGAAAAACATAAGGGTACTGGGTTCCCTGAAAAAAGCGAGGGCAGCCGCCCCACCGAATACATGGAAAAATGGCTCCTGGAAGTGTTTGGCCGGGACTGTCTATCAAAACACTTTTCTATTGAAAGGGCCCACAGAGTACCCTTTAGAGCTCCAGCCGAGGGCAGCCGCCCCAGACCCATGCTTATTAAACTTCTGCATTTCCCAGATAAAAATACAATCCTCCAAAAGGCAAGAGAGATGAAAGAGGTGTTGGTCAGTGGAACAAGAATCTCATTTTACCCAGACTTCTCTCCTGAGTTACAGAGGCAAAGGGCCAAATTCTTTGAGTGTAAACAAAGATTACAAGAAAAGGGGATTAAATATGCAATGTTCTATCCAGCACGATTACGGATAACCATAAACGGGGAAAATACATTTTTTAATACGCCTGTTGATCTGATGACCTGGATGAATACAAAAGAAGGGGGAACATAGGACACTGGACACAGTCACTGACTTTGTTTTTTGTTTTTTTTTGATCCTACATGAAGAATTTAGATTCATATCCCCTTTCTGATGGGCTCCTTTTTTTTTTTTACCTTTGCTTGTGTTTTTTCAGTTTTAAGATCTGCCTCTTTTTTTTTTTTCTTTTTTCACTACCGTGGTGGAGATAGGGGAACGGGGAGGGGGGAGCGGGAGGGGGAGGGATAGTTGGAAATGTCTTGGTCTTTATGGGGAGTAGCACAAAGGTGGAGAAATAATACAATACATCAAGTAAAAAGGAAAAAATATAGAAGGGAAAAGAAAACACGAAAAACACCAGAGGATGGGCCAAGAGGGGGGAGGGGGAGGGGGAAAAGCTACACAGCAAAAGGGGAGTTCGGTCACTTTAGAGGCCCTCTACAGGGGCCCCAAATAGGGCAGGTGGGGGGAGGGTCGGGAGGGGGGGAGGGAGGTGAGGGAGGGGAGGCACGGGAGTGGGTGTGGATGGCACATAATGACGATTGAAAGTACTAAAACACATCTCTGTGGGGTAGGGTGGGGGTGGGAGGTGGGTGGAAGGAGGGATGTAAGAAGGAATATATGGATAAATAGGGCACTAGAAAGAAGAGATCCACAAAATACACGCTTACGTAATTTGATATTATTAAGGTATACACGAAGAAGATGGGTGGCATTCTAAAGAGAGAAGAAACAGGAAGGGGGGATGGTGAAGTATAGTAGAGAGAATGAACCCCCCAACTCGGGAACGGGCATCAAGGTATGTTCTTGGAATGTCCGAGGGGTAAAAGACCCAATAAAGAAACAGGCGATTTTTTAAGATGCTGATAGCAACAACGTTAAAATACTGTGTCTGCAGGAAACACACCTGGATAAGGGGACTGTAAATCTATTGAAACACAGGAAATATCAGATTCAATACCATTCCACACACACCTCCTACTCGAGGGGGGTGAGTGTGTTGATAGACTCAGGGATGGTGTACTCCTGCAGCCACAGTAAGATTGATACCGAAGGACGATATGTATTTCTTCATTGCCGGATGGAGATAAGGGAATACGTGGTGGCAAATATATATATTCCCCCTCCATTCAGCACAGAAATTTTATGGGACCTGATGGAGTTTGTAGCGGACAGGCCGGGAGTTCCGGTAATAGTGGTAGGGGACTTTAACATGACGATGAATAAAAACTTAGACAGGCTCCCAGCAGCCCTCTTCTCTGCACAGACAGTTGGTAGTCCCCTTTTTCAATTCTGTGGGGAGGTAGGACTGATTGATGTATGGAGAAGGAGACATCCAGAGGAAAAACAATTCTCCTGCCACTCAAGGACACACTCGACCTTGTCCAGGATAGATTTAGTACTCTGTAACGAAGAGGCGATGGGAGAGTTAGGAGAGGTGGTATATGAACCCAGAAGCATATCGGACCACTCCGCGATGGTTTTTGAAATAAAGATGAATAGAAGATACCATAAAAGAGACTGGAAGCTGAATCCATTTTGGCTAGAGGTAATTAAAGATCCGGAGGGAATAGCGACAGTTTGAAAGAGTTCATAGCTGTAAACACCGGCTCGGCCCCGACGGGAATAATCTGGGACACCCTGAAAGCATTCCTACGGGGAATCCTGATCCAAAAAATATCCCTTATTAAAAAACAGACGCGCGCCAAAGAAACTGCGGCGTGCGAAAAGGTGAGGAGCTCAGAGATTAGATACATAAGTAACCCACGCAAGGAGGAACACAAGGAATGGTTAGAGGCGCAGGAGGAATAAAAATAATAAGAAGAAAGGCGGAAAACAAAAAACTATTTCAGAAACAGAATTTCTATGGTGAGGGTGAGAGAGTGGGAAGGATCTTGGCTATGGCAGCGAGGGCCGACAACCCCCCATCCACCATACCGGCAATCCAAGATGAGGATGGGGAAATCAAGAGAGGCACACCAGAAATAATACAAGTGTTTAAAAAATTCTACCAGAACCTGCCTTCCTCGCCAGCCTGAAGTTACACCGGCTGACAGAGGAAGATAGAGAGGGATTGGAGGCACCACTGACACTGGAAGAGATACAATCGGCAACAAAAGAAATGGCGGGGCAAAAATCACCAGGCCCGGATGGGTTGCCAATAGAAATATACAAAACTTACAGTGAGGTGCTGCTTCCGAAACTTCTGGAGGTATTTAATTGGGCGGCTGAGGAAGGGAAAATGCCCGGGTCTATGGAGGAGGCAACCATAATAACATTACTGAAGGAAGGGAAAGATCAATTAGAGGCAAACTCCTACAGACCGATATCTCTCCTGTGTGCAGACACAAAAATCTTGGCCAAAATATTGGCAATAAGGCTAAACAAGATAGTTACAAAGCTGGTACACCCTGACCAAACAGGGTTTATACCCGGAAGATCCACTAGCTCTAACATTAGAAGGGCATTCTTGAACACTCAGTTGCCAGTAGAAGAAAGAGGGGAGAGAGCGATCTTGTCCCTGGATGCCACAAAGGCATTTGACAGCCTTGAATGGCAATATCTGTGGAAGGTGCTAGAGGAATACCGGTTTGGCCCAAAGTTCAGCCAATGGGTTAGGTTACTGTATGGGAATCCCAGGGCAAAGATAAGGATCAATGGGGAGTGCTCGGCCTGGTTTAGACTGGCCAGGGGGACAAGACAGGGTTGCCCGTTGTCGCCCCTGCTTTTTGCACTGGCCATGGAGCCACTAGCCACTGCAATAAGGGAATCACTGGGGATAAAAGGCTTCAAAAGGAAACTAGGAGAGGAAAAAGTCGCATTGTATGCGGATGATATTTTGCTCTTTCTGGGGGACACACAGACCTCATTAGAGACAGCAATGAATATCATAGGGGAATTTGGGAAATTCTCGGGGTTAACAATAAATTGGGAGAAATCCGCACTCCTGCCGCTAGAACCCTTAAGAGGGCAGATAGACCAAGTGAAGGTGGTTCCCCAGATAAGATACCTGGGAATAAACATGACAAAGGACCCAGGGCAATACATAGGGGGAAATTTAGCGCCGTTATTGTCAAAGCTGAGACAAAAATGCAGGGTCTGGAACCGGCTACCTCCTATCTGTAGTTGGAAGGAGCAATCTGATAAAGATGGTGTGGATGCCGAAAATCTTATACATTTTACACAATTCACCTGTATGGATACCAAAACGGTGGTTTAGGAAAATAGAAGGGGTATTCAGGGAATTGATCTGGAGGGGGGGGGAACAGCAAGAATATCGCTCCGCGCCCTACAACATCCAAGGGAGAAGGGGGGCTTGTCCCTACCGAACCCTAGATACTACTTCTTAGCTGCCCAATTGCAGCATATGAAGGGCAGTAACCAGTGGAAGGGAAGGGGAGTGGGAGTGAGTGTAGTCATGAATGATACAAGCCACGACACGGAGGTAGAGGCAGTGGAGGCAGACTCATTCTACTCTAGGTGCCCCACAGCCCAATTAATGGTTAAATGCTGGAAAGAGGGCAAGAAGATTCTGGGATACACCGGCTTCTCTGAATTTTCCCCTATCTGGGATAACAGTAACTTACAGGAACTTAAAATCATGGGAAGGGTCGAGGAGTGGGACAGATTAGGCGTACATTTGTTGGGACAATTATTCACTCTCGGCAGAATAAAAACATTCCAAGAAATAAGAGAGGAATACGCGGTCCCAAATAGATCTTTTTATAGATATTTACAGGTCAGACATGTGCTAAATGCACAATTCGGACATAGCCCACCGGAAAGGAATGATATGGTTATCCTCCTAAGTTTAGTAAACGCAGAGACGGCCAGAGGGGTGATATCAAACATATACGACTCCCTAGAAAGGGCTGACTGAAGTGATACAATAAGGGGAAAAATTAGGGTGAAATGGGAAAAGGACGTGGGTACAATCTCCCCAGATCAATGGGAACAACTACTGGAAGCAGGCCCGGAACTGTCAATGTCCCCCTCCCAGAACATGTCTCAGCTTTACCTAATACATAGGGCGTATTATACCCCTCAAAGAATGTTCCAGTTTGGTAGGAGACCGGACCCAGGATGTCAGAGATGTGGACAGGACAAGGGAGACCTAATACATATGGTCTGGAGATGTCCCAAGCTGTACCAATATTGGAAGCAAATAGTAGAAAAGATAAATAAAGCGTTTGGTACATCTCTGCAGCCCGAGGCGAGGCTATGCGTGCTGGGTCTGGTGGGAGAGAGGGGACTATTAAAGGGTGAACGTATAGCAATAAGGAGATGCCTGTTCCAGGGTAGGAAGCTGATTGCACAGAAATGGCAAGCAGTTTCCCCCCCTACAGTAACCGAGTGGGAGGAGGTAATATATGACACTAGAATAAAAGAGGAATTTATATACACCAAGAGAGGCAACAAAAAGAAGTTTAATAATATATGGGATACATGGATCAATTGGGAGGCACGGGGGGGAGGGGGGAGGGATGGGTCATGGGAATGAGTCTGAGAATGCGTCAAGATAAGTTAAAGTACATATACACTGTAATATACAAAGGAAAAGCATATATGCACATGCCAGGGGGACCGTGGGAATGAGTAGGAGAATGAGTTAAGATAAATTAAAATACACATACACTGAAACATACAATTGAAAAGGTTGTATGACTATGTTAGGGGGGTTATGGGAATGAGCAGGTGAATGTATTAAGACAAGTTAAAGTATATTGTAACACACAAATGAAAAGGATGTATGTATAAATGTTTTGGCAAAGAAATAAATAAAAAAAAGTATTTGATCTAAATACATACACTGCTCGGGGGGGGGGGGTGCTCCGATGCTTCGCCCGATACTTGGGCAGTCAGGGATGATCGGTGCGGCGGAGGAGTTGCAGGCATCGATCTCCCTGTGTAGATTTCAATACAGCCTGACAGCTTCTCCCCCGACCCCCCCTATTTTCAGCTGTTTTAGTGAAGTCTGTGCATTGGTGATCGGTGCTTGTGACTCCCCCCAAAGCCGCGCCGATCACCGCTGACTGTCCCTGTATCCTCCTCCAGTTCCCCCATCCGTGCTGCTCTCCCCCTCTGCGCTCTGTGTCCCCCCTCCGTGCTGCTGTCCTCCTCCGTTATTCTGCTCTCCCCCTCCTCGCTGCTGCTGTCCTCCTCGCTCCGTGTCACCCACCATGTCCCCCTCTGCGCCCCGTGTCACCCTCCATATCCTCCTCCGCTCCCCTCTGTCAGGATGGAGAGCGGAGGTAGGAGCCGCTAAACCCGGCTCCTACCTTTTCTGAATGAACAGAGTCAGTGATCACTGACTCTGTGTATTCATATAACTGAAACATTGTAACCTGTGTTTACGATGCTTCAGTTTATGAATGGAGAGGAGCCATTGTCTCCTCTCCATTCATTTTCAGTGCAGCTGAGAAAGGGACTGGGGAATCTGTGTCCTTAGTCCCTTTCTCTGTCTCAAAGGGGAGATGTCGGAGGTCTGTTGAGACCCCTGATGTCTCACCGGAGCCCCCCAGCAGGGCTAAAAATAAAATAAAAAAAATTCAATAAATAATAAAAAAAAATTATTGCAAAAAATAATAAAAATTAAAATAAAAACCACACTGACACCATCCACTCCCCCCCCCCTCTAAGAAAGCATTGTAAAAAAACATAACAAAAAATTGTAAAAAAAAAAAAATACTGACGCATGTGCCACTGTCACATGACATAACAAAAAAGTATCGGTGTTCGGTATTGGCGGGAACTTGAGAAAGGGTATCGGTGCTTGTGCTCGGTCTTGGGGAAGTGGTATCGGGACAACCCTAATATTTACCTTCAAAATTTATAGTTTTACAGTCTAGAAAAGGTTTCTGGATTGCGTAAGAATTAACCTTGTGAGACAGTACTTGGTAAAACTAACCTGGGCTACAATTATAACTGCAAGTCTTTTAAGCAACATGTGTACTAGCTTTTCACATCTGTATCCCTCAATTTTTGACAATTCTTCTTTGCATTATTGCTTTGGCTCTGCCAAGATAGATAAACATGAGTTTTCAAGTTTTGCTACAGATTATCAATTAAAATGAGCTCTGGTCTTTGACAACAACAAAAAAAAAAAATATTGTACCTATCCACAAAAAATGGTATTAATGAAGAAGCTGGTTTACAGGCTAGTAAGTTTAGCTTTGGTGTAGTCAATTTAAATTTAGGACTCACTCCTAAAAAGGATAACTGATCACTTAAAAACAGACATTTTGCTAGACCCAAAGCAGCGTAGCTTTACTGAGGGCAGATCATAACAGACTAATCTGACTGAATTTTTTTTATGTTCAAGTATTTTATTGGGATTTTAAAGTATACATTTTGCGTTATATGTGAAAACTTGACTGATGTTCCAATTGGAGTATAACAACGGGTAACATGGAAGACAACTTTTAACATTGGAATAATAAGTAAATTCAACACAAAGACATATAGGTGTGTCTTCATCTGAGGATAGCGGTGAAGAAATTCACTCCAGAAGAGGGGGGAGAAGGGGAGGGGAGGGAAAAAAAAGGGAATAGAGGGAGGTACCAGCAAATTTCTCAGGAGAGTACATTTCAACAGTCAACATAGGTCATTAAACTTGTACAGTACAACTGGGGTGGGACAACCAAGAGGACCACTTGTAGAGGAATTTGTCCATGACTAGGTTTTTCTTGGCTACTATTTTTTCCATTTCACACTGGTAGTTAAAATCAGCTAGTGTCGACTTTAGAGAGGGGGGTTCGGTAGTTTTCCACTTTCTAGTGAATTTCATTTTTGCCGACAGTAAAAGATGTATGATTATGTCTCTGAATTTAGGTGGGAATTTTTCTATGCCCAAATGGAGTAAAGCTAGTGATGGGGAGGGTTCAGCAGGTCCGTGTGTTATGGAGGAGATTCGTGAGAAGACTTGTCTCCAAAAGGAGCTGAGGGATCTACAAAACCAGAGGAGGTGTGCAATTGTGCCCAAACTGCCGCAGGTCCTTCAACACGTAGAGGGTGAGGTAGTATATATTTTGGACAGTCTATATGGTGTTAGATACCATCTATGTAGGGTTTTTTGATAAGTTTCCCAATGATTGGAGCAGTGAGATGCCGTATAGGTGTATTTGAATGCTTTCTGCCACATGGGAGGGGTTGTAGTGAGGTTAAGTTCTGTTTTCCATTTTAATAGGGTGTTGATTTGGGTGAGGGGACGTTGTTCCACTAGGGCTGAGTATATTGTGGATATGCCATGTTTAGGGTATATGGGTTGAGAGTAAAATCTATGAAGTGTTTCAGGGATGGAGGTAGCTGCCAAGAGTTTCGAAGTTTTGAGGAAGTGTCTGATTCTTACATGTGTGTACGCTTCAGATTCTGGGAGATGATATTCATTTTGGAGGTCCTTGAATGTTTTCAGTGACTTTTGTGATGTGAGGTCTAGGAGAGAATTGATTCCATAAGTGTGCCAGTGCTGGATTCTGGGATCTGGGATTTGGCCCATAAGTGCTCTAAGAGGGATAGAGTAGGAATGTGTGGGTTGATTGGGGGGTGTGTCATATGTAACCTTCTTCCAGGCCAGAAGTGATGCTTTCACTGGCAGAGAGGAAGATGATGTAGATAGTGGGGAGCCCGCAGTAATGAAAAGAAGAGTGTCTGATAGAGTGTGAGTTGTGTGGTTTGGGGATTCTATACCCGACCAAATTTTGTTGGTTGAGGGGTGCCACCAGTAGTATAGTTGCTCCAGGATAGAGGCGTAGTAATAGGTTCGGATGTGGGAAAGCCCTACTCCGCCATGGTTACGGTGTCTTGTTAAAATAGGGTTAGCGCACCTAGGAGGTTTCTTGTTCCATATACATTTTGTGAGTTGTCCTTGCACCGAGGAGAAGAAGGACTGGTAATACTACTGTGCGAAACAGATATATGAGTTTGGGCAGGATCATCATTTTGAAGGAAGCTATTCTTGCCAATGTAGATAGGCCAGAAACTCTCATTCGGTTGAGTATTTGAGGAAGTTGTTTTTGGAGAGTTCTGTAGTTTAGGTCATAAAGCTGGTGTGGGTGTGGTGATAGTTTAATTCTTAGGTAAGGTATAGCTTGAGTCGCCCAGGTGTAGGGAAGCCTCTGTTTTAGGAATGATCCCTCTTGTTTAGAGAGGTTCAATGGAAGGATTAGGGATTTGTTGGCATTGGGTTTGTAGAAAGATACAGAGCTGAACTGGTTGAGAATTTCTTGGATCGCCTGCAATGATTGGTTCGGGTTGGAGATCATAAGGATGATATCGTCCGCGAACAGACTGATTTTGTGATCTGTACCATTACAGGAAATTCCCGAAATCCGTTGGTCAGTCCTATGTTTGGATGCTAGGGGTTCCATTAGGAGAGAAAATATGATTGGGGGGGAGAGGACAGCCTTGGCGTGTGCCATTGGAGATCCCGAAGGGTTTAGATAGCATACCTTCAGTTAGGACTCTAGCGGATGGGTTGGAGTATAGAGAGAGTATTGCCGCCTGAAACCAGCCTATGATACCAAATTTGGAGAGCACTACCTTCAGGAATCCCCAGTGCACCCTGTCAAATGCCTTCTCTGCATCCAGGGAAAGGAGCAGAGAAGGCTTTTTTGACTGGGTGGCTCGGTGGATTAAGTCAATAACTCTTCTTGTGGCATCTGGAGATGGTCTATCAGGTACAAAACCAGCTTGGTCCGGATGAATCAGGATTGTTAAGTAGGGGATTAGTCTGGATGCTATAACTTTGGCTAGTAGGTTGATGTCAGTGTTAAGAAGAGATATAGGTCTGTAGTTGGTTGTGGAGGTAGGGTCTTTATCTGGTTTAGGTATGGTTGTGATGTCCAGTGGAAAGGAGCCAGAGGAAGCAGCAGAATTGAAGAGATTGGTAAGATGGGGAGAAAGAATGTTGGCAAATTGTTTGTAATACTCATTAATGAATCCATCTTCGTCTGGGGATTTGTTGCAGGGGAGGGATCTGATTGCATCAAGAATTTCATCTCCTGTAAAGGGTTGTGACAGCTGTTGCAGCTGATCAGAGGTAATAGTCGGAAGGTTAACTGATGACAGGAATTCCTGGATGAGGAGGTCTGTGGGCTGGGGGGTAGTGGGGTCTGTAGCTAGATTGTAGAGGGATGAGTAATAATCTCCAAAGGCGTTAGCAATATCCTGAGGATTGCTCACTAATTGTTTTGTGGTAGGATGGTGTAAGGTTTCTATTTTGCTTTTAGTTCTATGGGTTTTGACTTGGCGGGCAAGTAAGGCATTGGCTTTATTCCCTAGCGCATAAAAATTTGCTTTGCTAATTTTGAGGTTGGTTTCAAATTTGTAAAGTAGTATGGAACAAAGTTTTGATCTGTAGGTGAGAATCTTATCAGTATTAGTATGGGACGGAATTTGTTTGTTGAGTTTTTCTAGTTGGTCAATTTGGGATATTATCTCCTCAATTTGCTGCGCCCTCTGTCTTTTACTATATAATTTTATAAGAACGCCTCGCATGTACACTTTGTATGTAGACTAAAGAACAGCACGGTCAATGTCTCGTTGATCATTAAGTTCAAAGAATGAACGGTGTTCATCAGCAATTTTTTGGACAGTACTCTGATCCGCAAGGAGAGAGGTGTTGAGCCTCCAGATGCGAGAAGGCCCTGTTATCCGCTCTCCCACAGTAATGGTGACAGGTGCGTGGTCTGACCACGTGATGGTTCCAATTGTTGCGTCTGTGATGTCTTGAAGCATCTGTTTATCTGTCAGAAAAAAATCGATGCGAGAATAGGACAGTTGAGAAGTAGGATAAATCTCGTTCTGAACCGTGGTGGCATCTCCAGATGTCGTATAGGCCATTTGCTTGAAGAAATGGGTTCAGTGTAGGTCGTCGGTATCGGGAAGATGATTTGGTGTCCATGTCCAAGTCTCCAATTACATTAAAGTCACCTCCTATTATAACTTTGCCTCTTTTGACATGGGTTACATTTTTGTATAAACGTTTGCAGAAGCGAATTTGGTGTTTATTTGGGCCATAAACGTTGACTAAGGTGTATGGGATTCGGTTGATGTCACAAATCAGTATCAAATAGCGACCTTGTGGATCCGCAAGGGTTTGGTGTAGTTTGAAGTGTAAGGAGTCTTGGATGGCAGTCAGGACTCCATTTTTTCTCTTTGGGCTTGAGGCTAGAAAGATCTGACTATAGTTTTTTAGTTTGAACTGGGGGGTTTTGGCAGTGGTGAAGTGCGTTTCCTGCACTAAAACAATATCTGCTTTTTGCATCTTGGCTTCTCTAAAGAGTGCTGACCTCTTCTGGGGGGCGTTCAGGCCCCTTGCATTTATGTAAAAAAAAATTGAAAGCCATATCGAGGCGGATAGCACGGTGCAAAAGTGTCTACGGATGTAGGTGGGTCGGTAGAAAAACGAAATCCGCTGTGAAGCTGGTACTAGGGTGGGTCTGGGGGTGAGTAAAAAGTAAGAGCTCCAAAGGATGGAACTTTGGAACTCAATGGGCAGTAACTACTGCTGAAAGGGTACCTGTATGAGGGCAGGTAGACTACCACGATTCGGGTGAGTCTACAATTAAAAGTCCAGGCAAGCGGTTACGAATGAGTGGTACTGCAGGTACCCAGCATTGTTTGGCTTATGAGAAACAGGGTCTCGGGGACAGGTTCAGATTTGTTGGTAGGTTCCTCCAGTTTCCATTTGAGAGGTGGTGTGGTCTCCGGGGTCCGGGGTGTCCCCTGGGATAATGTGCTAATCTTTCAGGAGTTGGAGGCCTGAAGAGAGGGTTCTCACGGCATGGGTCTGGCTTTGGTAGGTGATGAGTAGTTTGGTGGGGAATCCCCATTTGTAGGGGATTTTGTGGTTCTGAAGGGCTTTAGTGATGGTTGCGAGCTGCCTGTGATTTTCCATAGTCGCTTTGGAGAGGTCAGCATAGAGATTGATGGAGGAAAAGGGGTCAGGGAGTCTAGCTGTGCGTTTTGCAGCATACATAATGCGGTCCTTGACCGTGAAAAATGGATGCGAGCTAGAACATCTCTGGGTGCAGATGGTGGTAGGTGGGAAGGTTTAGGGAGTCAATGTGCTCTGTCAATCTCCAGATCGCGATCAGTCAGATCGGGGATTAGTGTGCACATGAAGGACTGTAGGAACTTCGTCAGGTCAGGTGGTTGGACTGATTCCGGTATATTGCGGAATTTGATGTTGTTCCTGCGAGAGCGGTCCTCCAGGTCTGCCAGCTTGAGTCGGATTATTTGGATTTCATCCTCATGGTCTGTGACTGCATCCACCATTTCATGGTGAGCAGTGTACAGCTCATTCACTCTGGTTTCTAAAGTGTTAATACTCTGGTCGTGCTGTTGTACAGACACAGACAATGAGGATACAGCTGTGGATAAGTCAGTGTACAGAGTCTGCCTCAAGGATAAGAGCATGTTCTCCATTGTCTGTTCTGACAGCGGCTGGTCTGATGCAGGGAACGAGTCAAGCGTTGATGGTTGCTGAGGAGGAGGGAGAGAAAAGAGGCAGGAGGCTGTGCTGTCCTGACTGTGCTCTGGCCCTTCCGTTCTCAGTCTCGATTTGGCAGGGCTGACTGTGGAGGGTGAGTTAGGGGGAGAGGACTCACTGTTGTTGCCTGTGGGGGGAGATCATCCCTGAGAGCTGGTGGTATGGCTGGTCAGGATGGAGAAGGGAGAGCCGTGCTGTGTTTCCCTGGGTCCCGCAGGCGCCATCTTGTCTGCTGTTGAGGCTGGGAGGGGGGTAGTACTCCGTGAGCTTCCGAGGAGGTTTAAACTCCTTCCTCCGCTTGGACATCACAATCGGATGATGCCGGTGTGCTGCGGGAGAGAGGAGGAACGATTGTGACCCTGTTTGGGGTGGCTGAGTAGTCGCTAGAGCCGGGTTTTCTGTGGAGCTGTGAGATCAAGCAGCCATTCACTTGCGCCGCTAAGCCACGCCCCTCCTGATTTTTTTTAATATATCACTATTGTTTTGGATCAATTTAGTGCTGTGGACATAATCTATCTTGATTTCAGTAAAGCATTTGATGCAGTTCAACATAATGATCTAATTAAAAAAAAGATGTTAGGACTTGGGTGGTTCAGCGGATATGAAGTTGGCTATGAAGTTGGCTAAAGGATGGAGACCAGAGTGTGGTTGTAATTGGTGTTCATTCGGAACAGAGAACTGTCATTCATGGTGTACCACAGACAACGCTGTATCTTGGCCAAGGCCAACAAGGCCCAGGCCTAGGGCAGCACTTTGCAGGGGGGCAGCACGGAAAGAGTCTCCACCGGCTTGCGCTACACTGTTAGTGTAGTGCCAATCTTATGGGGCGGACTGGGCTGAGAAGCAAATTGGTCTAGCGCCCCCATAAAGCGTCCGCACTGCTTCCGGTATGCGGGCGGCTGGCATTCCGCAACTGTGGAGGGGGGGGTGCTGCTTCTAATTTTGACTGTCCTATCATCCTGGACCACAAACCTTCCTCACTGTGCTATATGTTTTCTGCTGAACCATTGGCATGGTTATATCTTCTTCCTCTCCATCAAATTATCAGAAATGTGTGCTTAAAGTAGAACTATAGGAAACCTATATATATATATAGGGTTATAGCCCTTGTCAGTTTATTTTTTACCGTCCCTGTCTCATTGCAGAGATTTCCCTTCACTTCCTGCCCCATAGCCAAACAGGAAGTGAGAGGAAATCTATGCAAATTAAGGGAATTCATTGCACCCCCAGGCCCTCAGCCCCCACTTGAAAATTTCAGGGCGGGTCTTAAACAGCAAGGGGTGTGGTCTTGACAGAAATGGGTGGGCCATATTTAAATTAGGGGGTGCACGAGTTTAGTCAGGCCTAGGGCAGCACAAAACCTAAATACACAACTGACCACAGAGCCCTGTTCTATTTAATTTATTTGTAATTGATATAACTAAAGGGATGGTGTGTAAGGTATGTCTTTTTGCTGATGACCTAAAGGTGTGCAATAGGGTTGATAACCCTTAAGGTGTCTGTAACATTGAACATGAGTTGGCATTGTTGGAAGATTGTGAAAAGCAGTGGAAACTGTAGTTCAAAGTTTCTAAATGTAAAATGAGCAAGAGTATGGCCATGCAGTGGGAAAAGCAAATAGAATTCTAGGCTGAATCACTAGAGGGGTCACCAGCAGAAGGAAGGAGGTCCTGATTCCCCTATGTAGAACTTTAGTTAGACCTCATTTAGAATACTGTATTCAGTTCTAAAGACCACAATTACAAAAAGATATTGATAAGTTGAAAAGGTTCAGAGGTAGGCAACAAAAATGGTGAAAGGTCTGAGGGATAAAACATATCAGGAGAGACTTCAGGAAGGAAATGAGAGATATTGCAAACTTTAAATACATAAATATGGTGAATAAGATTCACATGGCAGCATTTTAAATATGAAGCCAAGATCAAGAACATGGGGAAATTACAAATTCAAACTTGCAGGGGAAAAGTCCAAACTAAGCTTAAAAAGTGTTATCTTACCAAAAAAGTAGTTGATACTTGAAATAGACTTCCAGCCAACATAGTGGTCTAAAACTTGGTGCAGCTGTGCATAGTAGCCAATCAGCTTCTAACCTCAGCTTGTTCAATTAAGCTTTGACAATAAGCCCAGGTTCACACTGGGCTGCGGGAGTGAAGCCGTGCGAGTTCAGCTGAACTTGCACGATTTCACACTTGCTGGCAGTCCCGATTTCAGCCACGATTATACAGATGTCAATGTAAATCGCAGCTGAAATCGCAAAAAGTAGTACAGAAACTACTTTTTGAAATCAGTGCAGCGCCGCAGATGAGGCGTCGCACTGATTAGGATGGTGCCATTGCCTGCAATTTGCGGCAAATATCGCAGTTTTGACATGCGATTTGACATGCCAAATCGCATGTCAAAACGCACCAGTGTGAACCAGGGCTAAAACTTGGAAGCAAAACGTTTTCTATGCAGAACTGCACCAGATTTTGCACGCTCCAGGTTTAGTAAATCCCCCCAGTGAGTCACTTAACAGTAAATGTATTCACACATGCTTGTGCCAACCATGGAGCTATACTCATAAAAAATGAGGCAGACACGATGGACCTCTTGGACTTTTTCTGCCGTCACTCTTCTATGTTTTTTATGTTTATGTTGGAAATTGTATGCTATTCTGTTATATAATTGATATTTTGATATCTATTAAAACATTTATGTCTACTCCCCTTTCTAAATTCTGTATCATTCTAGTTACTGCTATGGGTGAGGTTTGGTTTGTACAAATTAATTACATGACCCAGCTGAATGTGATTGTATGCGCAGCCCCAAGTATAAACTTACATTGACATACAGATGCTTGCCCCTGGGCGTAAACATTCTGCCTCCAGGGGCATACATCTATGCGTAAGTAGCAATGTGGACTACAATTGCAGAATACAGCATTTCCCCGTAATTTATATATATATATATATATATATATATATATATATATATCGTATTGTCCCTCTAGTGCCCAGCGTCGCTATCTGACATCATATTTGTGAGCCAACCCAAAGGGATTGTGGGATTAGAAGTTCCTCCGAATGGAAATGTCTCTGCATGAATATACACCTGGACTACATATCCCAGGGATCTTTGCTACCATCAGGGAGATTTCTGGGTAGAGCGATAAAAGAGACCAAAGGCCGCCCTATGCTCTCTTCCTCCTGGGCCCTGTGTGTGATGGACCTCTCTGTACATAGAGGGTGAGGTTGCGGCCTACCACGCGGGGTATAACATTCCAATCTGGCCGAGAAGGGCCTAGCACTGCATGCTGTTCGTCAGACATCCATCCAGCACCAACTTGGCAGTCCATCTACCCATGCTTCGTGCTTCACATCAGGTGATCGTCACAGCAGATCTGCTGCAAGGACGTCTGTCGGGAGCTGCTGTCCAGAAGGCTTTGAATCAGACTGGTCATTGGTGAGGGGCAATTGCCCACCTTTGCGAACCTTTCTTTGTTACTTCACTGGGACACTGTATACAGAGAGCTTTACCTTGGGAACTACTTTGGGAACACTTTACTGCACTTCTATTGGAACACTGTACATAGACACCTTTAGCCTCAACCATTCCAAGAAATACCATTGCCTTGTTACTGAACCATATTGGACACAGTTAATGAGATCCGACTGCCAGTGAAGACCATCAGGTTTACAACTGGGACATTGCTGTCATTACTGCTTGAAGGGCCCCTTATACCATTCTTGTTTTTCTTGATCTCTTATTAGGATTAAAGGTTAAATAGGCCCGGCCTGGGTTTCAATATAGAAGTATTGCCAGGATTAATGCTTAATTTTTGCTTATCCTTTCAGGTCATGTTCAAGAGGTATTCCATTGTACATACATGTATATACTATTTTATTATTGTCAAACTGCCTTAACTTGTATTATTTTAGAGGAATTCTTATGCTGAGCTAGGACTGTTATCCAAAGCTCAGTTGATCTATTACCTCCACTATGTAAGAAGATCTTCTATAAAGTACTCCAGTAAACGTTAATAGAAAATAAACACACTGATTTTTTTACTTATTACTTCAAGGTGGTGCAAAGATGTCTGAACCCAGAGTGTCAGGTGGGTTGTAATGTTTACAGGGTCATGGTGATGCAGATGAGCAGGTAAATCCAAGCAGTAGTGATGAGCCGAACACCCCCGGGTTCGGTTCGCACCAGAACCCGCGAACGGACCGAAAGTTCGAACGAACATTAGAAACCTATTAAATACAATGGATGCGAACGTTCGAATTCTAAAGTGCTAATTATAACAACTATTATGCATGTTATTGTCATAAATAGGGTTTGGGAACCCGGGTTCTGCACCAGGGGACATGTATCAATGCAAAAAGAAGTTTTAAAAACGGTCGTTTTTCGGGAGCAGTCATTTTAATGATGCATAAAGTGAAAAAAAAAAAGTCAAATATTCCTTTAAATATCGTACCTGGGGGGTGTCTAAAGTATGCCTGTGAAGTGCCACGTGTTTCCCGTGTTTAGAACTGTCCCTGCACAAAATGACACTTCTAAAGGAAAAAAAAGCCATTTAAAACTGCTTGCGGCTTTAATGTAATGTCTGGTCCCGGTAATATGGATGAAATTCTTTAAGAAAAATGGCATAGCTACCCCATGACCCCCCCCCCTACCCCAGCCCATTACCAGCCCCTTTGGGTCTTGTATGGATATTAAGGGGAACCCCGCACATAAAATAAAAAAGGCCCTATATACTCTGAACAGCCCTATACAGGCGGTGCATACAAGACAGGGACTGTAGGTTTGTTCTTATGTAGAATCTGTTTGTAATTTTGAACAGGTACATTGTTGAAGTGTAGCTCCAGACCAAAAATCTATTTTTAAACTTTTTGGAAAACATAGGTAAGGGTTATCACCCCTGTAACATTTGTTTTGCTGTCTGTGCCCCTGTTCAGAACATTTCACCTCACTTTCCGTCCCAATGACAACTGTTTTTGAAATGTGGTGTTTTTCTTGAAACAAGGATTGCTGATAAAGCATCAGTACAGAGGAGACACCTTTCTCCCATATTTATTCTTACAGGAGAGAATTTTCCTTCCTAGTGGTAGATTTCCTCTCACTTCCTGTTGTCTTCTTGCGTTTGCAAGTAGGAGTCGTTTGTAAGTTGGATGTTTGAAAGTAGGGACCTGCCGTATATACTCTGCAGAAATAGGCCCCTTAGTTGTTGGTGTTGGCACAACACTGTAAGCACTCACAGTTACTCTTGGTTGGTGCTGGAACGCCCTGCTGTCAACTATTATATCAGGAATTTTAATTACATATAATTGTTGAACAGTGGTAGTAAAAATTGGGCCTTTGATGGTGGTGCTGGTGCCACAACACTGTAAGCCCTGACAGTTACTCTTGGTGGGTGCAGCAATGGGCCCTGCTGTGAATTATTAGATCAAGAATTGTAATTACATGCCCCTGTTGAACAGGGGCTGAAAAATTGGGCCTTAGGCACTGGTGGCACAACACTGCAACCCCTCACAGATACTGTACTTGGAGCACAGCAATGAGCCCTGTTGCAAAGTATTGCTTCAAAAATTGTAATTACACGCCCCTGTTAAACAGGGGCTGAAAAATTGGGCGTTAGGCACTGGTGGCGGCACCCATAAACAAAAATGATCTTCCAAGCTATCATCATCAATCGTATCATTGAGGACTCGGAGGAGGAGGATAGCCAGTCAACATAACAGCACAGGCACTCAGCATCAGCATCAGTCTTGAAGGGATGTGACATGTTAAAATCAATTAGTCTGTTATATCAGCATCAGGTGTGTGGTAGCTGGTGGTGATCCAAGACTGGTTCATCTTGATGAAAGTCAGTTGATCAACCGAGTCGGTGGACAGGCGCACCCTGTGATCCGTGACAAATCCTCCAGCAGCACTGAATGTGCATTCCGAAAGAACGCTGGATGCAGGACAGGCCAGTAGCTCAATTGCATACTGTGCAAGCTCTGGCCAGTGATCCATCCTCAAGACCCAGTAAGCCAGAGGATTTTCGGTGGGGAAGGTGTCCAAGTCTGACCTTGCCCCTAGATATTCCTGCACAATGTTTATCAGACGCTGGCGATGGTTGCTGGAACCGATCATACTTTGGGGCTGCGGACTAAAGAATTGTCTGAACGCATCGGTCAGACGGCCACCTTCCCCACCGCTCCTTCTTTGACTGGCCGAAGCCTCAGCAACTCGTTGTCCAGGACCAGGAGTTTGCAACCTCCCAGTCTCTGGGAACGCGTTGCACAGACCTTTCTGCAAGGCCTCCCGGAGTTGTCTCATCCTCTGCTCCCTCTGCGACGGTAACATAAGGTCCGCAACCTTACCCTTGTACCGTGGATCAAGGAGAGTGGCCAGCCAGTAATGGTCCCTCTCCTTGATCCGAAGAATACGAGGATCCTTCCGCAGACTTTGCAGGATCAGGGAGGCCATGCAGCGTAGGTTTGCTGAGGCATTCGCTCCGGAGTCCTCTGGGTCACTAAGGACGACATGATCCGCAGCCACCTCCTCCCAGCCACGTACAAGTCCACTGGTTTCTTGGGACTGTAAATCATCCCTAAAAGACTGCTGCTGATGATGCTGAGTGCCAGCCTCCACCTCCATGCTGACACAATCCTCCTCCTCCTCCTCCTCCTCCTCCTCTTCCTGTGCGATGGGTGGGACAGAAGGAACACTGTCTGGGTAAAGGGGGCCTTGAGAGGCAAGGAAGTCCTCCTCTTCCTGCCTCTGTTCTGCCTCAAGTGCCCTGTCCATTATTCCACGCAGCGTGTGCTCCAACAGGTGGACAAGAGGTACAGTGTCACTGATGCATGCACTGTCACTGCTCACCATCCTCGTGGCCTCCTCAAATGGTGCCAGGACAGTGCATGCATCCCTGATCATGCCCCACTGGCGTGGAGAAAAAAAACCAAGCTCCCCTGACCCTGTCCTGGTGCCGTAGTCGCACAGGTACTCATTGATGGCCCTCTGCTGCGTGTGCAGCCGCTGCAGCATGGCCAACGTTGAGTTCCACCTGGTGGGCATGTCACATATAAGGCGGTTCTTGGGCAGGTTCAACTCCTTTTGCAGCTCAGCCAGGCGAGCACTGGCATTATAAGATCTGCGGAAATGCACACAGACTTTCCTGGCCTGCCTCAGGACATCCTGTAAGCCCGGGTACCTGCCCAAGAACCGCTGCACCACCAGGTTAAGGACGTGAGCCACACAGGGCACATGGGTCAGTTGTCCCTGTCGGAGGGCGGAGAGGAGGTTGGTGCCATTGTCGCAAACCACCATTCCTGGCTTAAGCTGGCGTGGCGTCAACCACCTCTCGGCCTGGCCCTGCAGAGCAGACAGGACCTCTGCCCCAGTGTGGCTTCTGTCCCCCAAACACACCAGCGCAAGCACGGCATGGCATCTTTTTGCCTGCGTACTTGCGTAGCCCCGTGAACGGCTACGGAGCACCGCTGGTTCATAGGACAAACCACAGGAAGAGGCCATGGAGGAAGAAGAAGAGGAGGGGGTGGAGGAGAGAGGTGTGTCACAACCAGTAGTAGCATTTTGGAGGCGTGGCGGTGGGACAACCTCCAACACTACTGCACCTTGTCCTGAATCCTTCCCAGCTGCCAAAAGAGTGACCCAATGGGCCGTGAAAGAAAGGTAACGTCCCTGTCCATGCCTGCTGGACCATGAGTCAGCGGTAATATGCACCTTACCGCTGACCGCCCTGTCCAGCGAGGCCAAGACATTGCCTTCCACATGCCGGTAGAGAGCCGGAATAGCCTTCCGTGAGAAAAAGTGGCGTTTGGGAACCTGCCACTGAGGAACCGCACATTGCACAAACTCACGGAAGGGGGCCGAGTCTACCAACTGAAAAGGCAGCAGTTGAAGCGCTAGCAATTTAGCCAAGCTAGCATTCAACCGCTGGGCATGTGGATGGCTGGGAGTGAACTTCTTTCGACGGTCCAGCAGCTGGGGCAGGGAAATTTGCCTGCTAGAATCGGACGTCGGTGTACTGCTAGCAGAGTGGGCGCAAGTACTTGGCTGTGACACACCTAATTCTACACCTTCATTCCTCTCAGTGCATGTTTCAGAGAGGACTGAAGTTATAGTGGGGTTGGAGATCCCAGCTGATGCGGTGCAAGGAGAGGTCCGCTTTGTTCTTTGGTGTGGGTCTTTGAGGTAGGCTTGCCAACGAGCTGCATGGCAGGTCAACATATGTCTGGTCAGGCATGTGGTACCCAAGCGGCTGATGTTTTGGCCACGCGATATACGCTTGAGACATATGTTGCAAACAGCAGCTGTGCGATCTGATGCACTAGCCTCAAAAAAGGCCCACACCAAAGAACTTTTTGAATGACGGGCAGAGGCAGCGCCCTGCACAGGCGGAGCTCTGCGGTGTGATTCCGTCGGTGTACTGCCCTTACGCTGGCCACCAAAGGGCATCCTGCCTCGTTGGAGATGTGCCTCCTCCTCCTCCTCCTCCTCTCTCCTATTAGGCACCCACGTGGAGTCAGTGACCTCATCATCCCCTCCCTCCTCATCACTGGAGCCAATCTGGCAGTATGCTGCAGCTGCTGGAACATGACTGCCAGATTGGTGTCCTTCTTGAGCATCCCCTCTGTCTGCTCTCATGCTACTGCCTTCCTCTAGCTGGGTTTCATCATCAGACCCTTCGAAACGCTGGGCATCCTCCTGGAGCATGTACCCAACACTGTGCTGAAACAGTTCGGGGGACTCCTCAGGAGGAGGACATGGTGGGTCTAGGGAAGGAGTGACTGATGATTTGTCTGACATTGATACCAGGGAAGACGACGCTTTGGCAGCTGCTTTTCCAGTACCCTGAGCCTGGGTGAGAGAGGATGAGGAGGAGGAGGAGGGCTTGGTCATCCACTCTACCAAGTCTTCGGCATGATGTGGCTCAACATGTCCAGCTGCCGAAAAGAAGGACAAGCGTGTCCCATGGCCATGTGCTGATGACAATGCACCGCGTCCACGACCAGCACTGTTGCCCCCAGACACAGAGCCTGCTTGCCCTCTTTTATTGCCTCCTGACTGTCTGCCTCTCCTTGTTTGCCTTCCAGACATTCTAATAGATGGCCTGCAGGGAGATGGGAAAAAAGCAATAAGGGCTACCTTCAGGTGTCCTTCTCTGTCCCTTGAAACAAGGACTTTCACAGTGAAAGAAACTGACACTCTCCCTACCTACAGTTTTCTGTCCCTAGAATAAATGTTTTTTTTAAGCACAATATAGCACAAGGACAATTCACTCACTGTCCTTACAGGTCCCTGGAAACAAGGACTTGCAGAGTGAAAGAAAAAAAACACTCTCCCTACCTACAGTTTTCTGTCCCTAGAAAAAATGTTTTTTTTAATCACAATATAGCACAAGGACAATTCACTCACTGTCCTTACAGGTCCCTGGAAACAAGGACTTGCAGAGTGAAATAAACTGACACTCTCCCTACCTACAGTTTTCTGTCCCTAGAATAAATGTTTTTTTTAAGCACAATATAGCACAAGGACAATTCACTCACTGTCCTTACAGGTCCCTGGAAACAAGGACTTGCAGAGTGAAAGAAAAAAAACACTCTCCCTACCTACAGTTTTCTGTCCCTAGAAAAAATGTTTTTTTTAATCACAATATAGCACAAGGACAATTCACTCACTGTCCTTACAGGTCCCTGGAAACAAGGACTTGCAGAGTGAAAGAAAAAAAACACTCTCCCTACCTACAGTTTTCTGTCCCTAGAAAAAATGTTTTTTTTAATCACAATATAGCACAAGGACAATTCACTCACTGTCCTTACAGGTCCCTGGAAACAAGGACTTGCAGAGTGAAATAAACTGACACTCTCCCTACCTACAGTTTTCTGTCCCTAGAATAAATGTTTTTTTTAAGCACAATATAGCACAAGGAGAATTCACTCACTGTCCTTCCAGGTCCCTGGAAACAAGGACTTGCAGAGTGAAAGAAAAAAAACACTCTCCCTACCTACAGTTTTCTGTCCCTAGAAAAAATGTTTTTTTTAATCACAATATAGCACAAGGACAATTCACTCACTGTCCTTACAGGTCCCTGGAAACAAGGACTTGCAGAGTGAAATAAACTGACACTCTCCCTACCTACAGTTTTCTGTCCCTAGAATAAATGTTTTTTTTAAGCACAATATAGCACAAGGACAATTCACTCACTGTCCTTACAGGTCCCTGGAAACAAGGACTTGCAGAGTGAAAGAAAAAAAACACTCTCCCTACCTACAGTTTTCTGTCCCTAGAAAAAATGTTTTTTTTTAATCACAATATAGCACAAGGACAATTCACTCACTGTCCTTACAGGTCCCTGGAAACAAGGACTTGCAGAGTAAAAGAAAATAAACACTCTCCCTACCTACAGTTTTCTGTCCCTAGAATAAATGTTTTTTTTAATCACAATATAGCACAAGGACAATTCACTCACTGTCCTTACAGGTCCCTGGAAACAAGGACTTGCAGAGTGAAAGAAAAAAAACACTCTCCCTACCTACAGTTTTCTGTCCCTAGAAAAAAATGTTTTTTTTAATCACAATATAGCACAAGGACAATTCACTCACTGTCCTTACAGGTCCCTGGAAACAAGGACTTGCAGAGTGAAATAAACTGACACTCTCCCTACCTACAGTTTTCTGTCCCTAGAATAAATGTTTTTTTTAAGCACAATATAGCACAAGGAGAATTCACTCACTGTCCTTCCAGGTCCCTGGAAACAAGGACTTGCAGAGTGAAAGAAAAAAAACACTCTCCCTACCTACAGTTTTCTGTCCCTAGAAAAAATGTTTTTTTTAATCACAATATAGCACAAGGACAATTCACTCACTGTCCTTACAGGTCCCTGGAAACAAGGACTTGCAGAGTGAAATAAACTGACACTCTCCCTACCTACAGTTTTCTGTCCCTAGAATAAATGTTTTTTTTAAGCACAATATAGCACAAGGAGAATTCACTCACTGTCCTTCCAGGTCCCTGGAAACAAGGACTTGCAGAGTGAAAGAAAAAAAACACTCTCCCTACCTACAGTTTTCTGTCCCTAGAAAAAATGTTTTTTTTAATCACAATATAGCACAAGGACAATTCACTCACTGTCCTTACAGGTCCCTGGAAACAAGGACTTGCAGAGTGAAATAAACTGACACTCTCCCTACCTACAGTTTTCTGTCCCTAGAATAAATGTTTTTTTTAAGCACAATATAGCACAAGGAGAATTCACTCACTGTCCTTCCAGGTCCCTGGAAACAAGGACTTGCAGAGTGAAAGAAAAAAAACACTCTCCCTACCTACAGTTTTCTGTCCCTAGAAAAAATGTTTTTTTTAATCACAATATAGCACAAGGACAATTCACTCACTGTCCTTACAGGTCCCTGGAAACAAGGACTTGCAGAGTGAAATAAACTGACACTCTCCCTACCTACAGTTTTCTGTCCCTAGAATAAATGTTTTTTTTAAGCACAATATAGCACAAGGACAATTCACTCACTGTCCTTACAGGTCCCTGGAAACAAGGACTTGCAGAGTGAAAGAAAAAAAACACTCTCCCTACCTACAGTTTTCTGTCCCTAGAAAAAATGTTTTTTTTAATCACAATATAGCACAAGGACAATTCACTCACTGTCCTTACAGGTCCCTGGAAACAAGGACTTGCAGAGTGAAAGAAAAAAAACACTCTCCCTACCTACAGTTTTCTGTCCCTAGAAAAAATGTTTTTTTTAATCACAATATAGCACAAGGACAATTCACTCACTGTCCTTACAGGTCCCTGGAAACAAGGACTTGCAGAGTGAAATAAACTGACACTCTCCCTACCTACAGTTTTCTGTCCTTAGAATAAATGTTTTTTTTAAGCACAATATAGCACAAGGACAATTCACTCACTGTCCTTACAGGTCCCTGGAAACAAGGACTTGCAGAGTGAAAGAAAAAAAACACTCTCCCTACCTACAGTTTTCTGTCCCTAGAAAAAATGTTTTTTTTTAATCACAATATAGCACAAGGACAATTCACTCACTGTCCTTACAGGTCCCTGGAAACAAGGACTTGCAGAGTGAAAGAAAATAAACACTCTCCCTACCTACAGTTTTCTGTCCCTAGAATAAATGTTTTTTTTAATCACAATATAGCACAAGGACAATTCACTCACTGTCCTTACAGGTCCCTGGAAACAAGGACTTGCAGAGTGAAAGAAAAAAAACACTCTCCCTACCTACAGTTTTCTGTCCCTAGAAAAAATGTTTTTTTTAATCACAATATAGCACAAGGACAATTCACTCACTGTCCTTACAGGTCCCTGGAAACAAGGACTTGCAGAGTGAAATAAACTGACACTCTCCCTACCTACAGTTTTCTGTCCCTAGAATAAATGTTTTTTTTAAGCACAATATAGCACAAGGAGAATTCACTCACTGTCCTTCCAGGTCCCTGGAAACAAGGACTTGCAGAGTGAAAGAAAAAAAACACTCTCCCTACCTACAGTTTTCTGTCCCTAGAAAAAATGTTTTTTTTAATCACAATATAGCACAAGGACAATTCACTCACTGTCCTTACAGGTCCCTGGAAACAAGGACTTGCAGAGTGAAATAAACTGACACTCTCCCTACCTACAGTTTTCTGTCCCTAGAATAAATGTTTTTTTTAAGCACAATATAGCACAAGGAGAATTCACTCACTGTCCTTCCAGGTCCCTGGAAACAAGGACTTGCAGAGTGAAAGAAAAAAAACACTCTCCCTACCTACAGTTTTCTGTCCCTAGAAAAAATGTTTTTTTTAATCACAATATAGCACAAGGACAATTCACTCACTGTCCTTACAGGTCCCTGGAAACAAGGACTTGCAGAGTGAAATAAACTGACACTCTCCCTACCTACAGTTTTCTGTCCCTAGAATAAATGTTTTTTTTAAGCACAATATAGCACAAGGACAATTCACTCACTGTCCTTACAGGTCCCTGGAAACAAGGACTTGCAGAGTGAAAGAAAAAAAACACTCTCCCTACCTACAGTTTTCTGTCCCTAGAAAAAATGTTTTTTTTAATCACAATATAGCACAAGGACAATTCACTCACTGTCCTTACAGGTCCCTGGAAACAAGGACTTGCAGAGTGAAAGAAAATAAACACTCTCCCTACCTACAGTTTTCTGTCCCTAGAATAAATGTTTTTTTTAATCACAATATAGCACAAGGACAATTCACTCACTGTCCTTACAGGTCCCTGGAAACAAGGACTTGCAGAGTGAAATAAACTGACACTCTCCCTACCTACAGTTTTCTGTCCCTAGAATAAATGTTTTTTTTAAGCACAATATAGCACAAGGAGAATTCACTCACTGTCCTTCCAGGTCCCTGGAAACAAGGACTTGCAGAGTGAAAGAAAAAAAACACTCTCCCTACCTACAGTTTTCTGTCCCTAGAAAAAATGTTTTTTTTTAATCACAATATAGCACAAGGACAATTCACTCACTGTCCTTACAGGTCCCTGGAAACAAGGACTTGCAGAGTGAAATAAACTGACACTCTCCCTACCTACAGTTTTCTGTCCCTAGAATAAATGTTTTTTTTAAGCACAATATAGCACAAGGACAATTCACTCACTGTCCTTACAGGTCCCTGGAAACAAGGACTTGCAGAGTGAAAGAAAAAAAACACTCTCCCTACCTACAGTTTTCTGTCCCTAGAAAAAATGTTTTTTTTTAATCACAATATAGCACAAGGACAATTCACTCACTGTCCTTACAGGTCCCTGGAAACAAGGACTTGCAGAGTGAAAGAAAATAAACACTCTCCCTACCTACAGTTTTCTGGCCCTAGAATAAATGTTTTTTTTAAGCACAATATAGCACAAGGACAATTCACTCACTGTCCTTACAGGTCCCTGGAAACAAGGACTTGCAGAGTGAAATAAACTGACACTCTCCCTACCTACAGTTTTCTGTCCCTAGAATAAATGTTTTTTTTAAGCACAATATAGCACAAGGAGAATTCACTCACTGTCCTTCCAGGTCCCTGGAAACAAGGACTTGCAGAGTGAAAGAAAAAAAACACTCTCCCTACCTACAGTTTTCTGTCCCTAGAAAAAAATGTTTTTTTTAATCACAATATAGCACAAGGACAATTCACTCACTGTCCTTACAGGTCCCTGGAAACAAGGACTTGCAGAGTGAAATAAACTGACACTCTCCCTACCTACAGTTTTCTGTCCCTAGAATAAATTTTTTTTTTAAGCACAATATAGCACAAGGACAATTCACTCACTGTCCTTCCAGGTCCCTGGAAACAAGGACTTGCAGAGTGAAAGAAAAAAAACACTCTCCCTACCTACAGTTTTCTGTCCCTAGAAAAAATGTTTTTTTTAATCACAATATAGCACAAGGACAATTCACTCACTGTCCTTACAGGTCCCTGGAAACAAGGACTTGCAGAGTGAAATAAACTGACACTCTCCCTACCTACAGTTTTCTGTCCCTAGAAAAAATGTTTTTTTTTTAAGCACAATATAGCACAAGGACAATTCACTCACTGTCCTTACAGGTCCCTGGAAACAAGGACTTGCAGAGTGAAAGAAAAAAAACACTCTCCCTACCTACAGTTTTCTGTCCCTAGAAAAAATGTTTTTTTTAATCACAATATAGCACAAGGACAATTCACTCACTGTCCTTACAGGTCCCTGGAAACAAGGACTTGCAGAGTGAAAGAAACTGACACTCTCCCTACCTACAGTTTTCTGTCCCTAGAATAAATGTTTTTTTAAGCACAATATAGCACAAGGACAATTCACTCACTGTCCTTCCAGGTCCCTGGAAACAAGGACTTGCAGAGTGAAAGAAACTGACACTGTCCCTACCTACAGTTTTCTGTCCCTAGAATAAATGTTTTTTTTAAGCACACTATAGCACAAGCACAAAACACACTGACACTCTCCCTACCTATCCTTCTCTTTCCCTAAACTAAAGGAATCCAGGTTAAGCAAGAAAGAAATAACAGTCACTGTCCCTGCCTATGCTGCTCTATCCCTGCTCCGGAACACACTACACTAGGCCGCCGTGCTGGCGGCCTTTTATAGTGTGGGGCGTGTACTAAACACCCTCAGCAATAATTGGCCACAGGCATCCTGCCTGTGGCCAATCATTGCTCTCCTCGCTGCCGGCGCTGTGATTGGCCAAGCATGCGGGGTCACAGTGCATGCTTGGCCAATCACAGCGCCTGGATGACACTGCGATGGCGTAGTGCATTGTGGGCCGTTCGCGTCACTCGAATTTGGCGCGAACGGCCCAAATCGTTCGATCTTCGTCGAACGATCGAACAGCCGATGTTCGAGTCGAACGTATGTTCGACTCGAACACGAAGCTCATCCCTACCAAGCAGTCCTCAAGGGGGTTGTGCTACATTTGGGGGCTCGTCCGGGATTCCATCTGCAGCTGGTCCTAGTCGACCTAGACAAGAGCCACAATTTGCATGGGAAGCTGCTTCAGTGGCTGCAGTTGTTTGGGGCAGAAGTCAGGGAGCTCAAATGGAGAGGAGCACTGTTCTAGAGATCTCTGGGAGTGAACACACTGAAAGAGAGATTAGAAAGTGGGTGAGAGCTCTGTCCCCAGGATACCGGGATTACATTGTGGATATAGGAGCTAAGTATGACCTGGACCAAGTCAGGGTGCTGTTGGAGTGGCAGTAAGAGATACCTGTGTGCTTTTAAAAGGAAGAGGTACGTCTAGAAGAGGGGTGATTGGTAGAGTGATCCCACTTAAAGTGGGGGAGAGCATGTTGAGAAGCAGCCATCGTCAAGGGCTCGGGAGAAGGGCCCCTGTATCCATGAGAGCCAACTCTCAAGGGGCCAATGCACCCCCTCTTCTTCTAGACAAATATGAGCCGGCTAGGTGATATCTTAGTGAAAAATGGGTCTGGAAATGCCAACCAGAGCTATTGGAGACTTAGATTTTTCACAGGGCAGTTACTGACTCCTGTAGGGGAAGATGAGTTTGAAACCTGGAGAAATATTTTGGACACAGAAATATGGACTTTATAGGCACACCCATACAATTTAATAGAAACAAATACACATTTTTATTTTAACATGATTAAAAAAACATTGTTGACAAACATATTAAAAACAAATCATAGTTTGACCTACACAGCACTCACCCCACCTGCTTAATCAATTGTTACCAAAATAAAAAGATCAAGAATAATTCAACTTGAGTGCTAGTATTGGAAAGAGATAGTTGGTGGTAGAGGCGTGATGAAGGTAACTCTACATGTTGCACGCTGTTTAGCGCTTCTTCAGGAGCTTGCAATAATTCTAGGGTGTCAGAAGTAGTATAGGCAGGGGGCCTGGCAATAAAGGTCCACCAATCACAAACTTCTTATGCCTTAACCGAATTGCATAAATCCAGATCAGCACATATGTATTTCTCAGGACAGGGAGTAGCCACCAGAGACTAATCAGCCAATCTAAAGGCCCCTAAAATGGCCACAATAGGATATTACCATATAGACTCCCGGAATAGCCCAAAATAGACTATCCTTTTTGTATATCCAGTATAGGCGTCAAAATCCGGTAAGGGTCAAAGAGCCTTCAGGCTAATACTGGTGGATATAGTAAACCCACCGTCCGTATGCTTCCAGACAGAGAGGTTAGGAAGTTGGCACACAATTATTTTTGTATCCACAATGCCATCATGTGGTGATACAAAATACTTTATTTTGAGTTTGAAACCCGGATGAGCCAGGCCCTTCAGGCCATTGAAGAGTGGAGTGTTTCAGAGGCTGTGAAAGGGCAACAGCTCAGTGGGAGCCTTTAAGGTGATCCGCAATCTGAGAATGGGAAAGAAAACTTGTGTTTCCATGGACTATAGATGCTCTGTATGCTGTATTCAGGAGAGTTGAAACTACGGCAGACCTGATGTACAAATTCAACCAAACTCACCAACAAAAAGGGTGAAGTCTGTCTGAATACATATCTGGAGTAGACAGGATGCTGCATCAAATTATCCTCAAGAGGGGTATTGATCCCAAGGATGTTGACCAAGCTTGTCTAGACCGAGTCTTGCAAGGGGCTCGGCCAAACCATCCCATTGTATTAAAGTTGTTACTGAAAAGAACCAAGGTGACACGTACCTTGGGAATGAGCCTGACGTGCAGAGGGAGACCTCTCGTACCGCCCTGGTTCCGGGATCACTGGGGTTGAGACAGTGACTATAGGAGCACAGTGAGGTATTAGTGCCTGCAAAGTTCTCCGAGATTGGAGATGAAGACCAATGTGAAAGGCTGGAGCCGGCTGGAGCGCTGTAGGTGCAGGTCAGCTGGATGCAGGTCAGTGGATGCAGGTTTCCGGATGCAGGTCAGCGGATACAGGTCAGCGGATGCAGGTCAGCAGATGGTGGTTAGCTGGTTACTGGTTAGCTGGATGCTGGTCAGCAGGATGCAGGTCACCGGATGCAGGTGCCCGGATGCAGGTCAGCGGATGCAGGTGTGCCCAAGAGCAACAGGTGCACACAAGTGCAGACGACAGGCAGGAGAGGAGTCAGACAAGCCAGGTTATACACAGAGGATCAATCCAGGCAAAAGCAGCAGGCAAGGAATGGTCAGAGTTCAGGCTGGATTCGGCAACAGAGGATCTGGCAGACGGGTAAACAGAGCAGGGTCAAGGAAGCCAAAGGTCAGGGCTGGAGATGGCAGCGGAGTCAGAGAGCCAGGTCAGTATGATATCAGGAGCAGGTTCAAGATCAGGTCTCAGGATAGGTTGCAGATCAGACAGCAAAGACACAGTGCTGCTGAGTGGTTTAAATAAGGCAGCCTGTTGCCAATCACTGAAATCAGTCTGCACTATTAACCCTTAGGTGGCAGATCCCTGACATTGCCCCCCCCCTTACGGGCAACCTCCGGGTGCCCAAAAGAGCTCTTTTTTGAGGGTGGCTGTGGGAGAAGGCCTGGATCAGCTCTTGGGCATGCACATTCTGCTTGGGTTCACAGGAGTTCTCCTCTGGTCCATACCCCCTCCACTTGACCAAGTATTGCAGTTGATTACCTCTTCTCCTGCAGTCTACGATAGACTCCACCTCATATTCCTCGTCTCCATCAACCATCATGGGTTCAGGTGGCCCTGGTCCTCTTTCTGGGAAGGGGTCAGGTACTGTGGGTTTCAGCAGGGACACGTGGAACACCGGATGGATCTTAAGCAAATCGGGTAAGATAAGTTCATAAGACACTTCATTTAGTTTTTTCTTGACTGGAAAAGGGCTAATAAACTTTGGTTCCAATTTCTTCGAGGGACAAGCCATTTTAAGATTGGTAGTAGACAACCACACTTGGTCGCCTGGTTGGAGGCACAATTCACCTCTTCTCTTTCAGTCATATATTCTCTTATTAGTTGCCTGTGCCTTGACCATAGTCTCCTGTAACAATTTGTTGCTGCGACCCAGGAAGTCAACAGTATTCTGTACCGCTGGAACCGGAGATTCAGGGATAATGTTAGGCAAGAAGACAGGATGAAACCCATAATTTGCAAAAAATAGAGACTGACCCGCATTATTTAAGGTAAATTCTGCCAACGGCATTAGTGCTACCCAATCGTCCTGAACAAATGTGGTAAAGCATCGTATATATTGCTCAAGAGTCTGGTTCGTCTTCTCACTTTGTCCATTTGTCTGAGGATGGAAAGCAGAGGACATAGATAGTTAAATTTTCAGGGCCTGACATAGTGCCTTCCAAAAGTGAGAGGTGAACTGGACCCCTCTGTCAGACACAATGTTGGTTGGAAGGTTAGAATTCCGTGTAGCCTTACAATCTCCCGGATGAACACCTGGGCGGTTTCCATGGCAGAAGGCGTCTTTTTCAGGGGTATGAAGTGGGCCATCTTGGAGAGACGGTCGACCACTACAAAGATGGATGTATGTCCTTCGGATGGGGGTAACTCGACTATAAAGTCCATGGCTATCATACTCCAGGGACGGTCAAGGACTGGTAATTAGAGTTGAGCGGGTAGCTGGATATTCGGGTCCGGCGGGTTCGGCCGAACTTCGGAAAAAAGTTCGGATTCGGGACCGAACTTTAACCCAAACCCGGACCCGGACCCGGACCCCATTAAAGTCAATGGGGACCCGGACTTCTGACGACTAAAAAGGCTCTAAAAAAGTAATGGAAAGGGCTAGAGGGCTGCAAATGGCAGCAAAATGTTGTTAAGAACATGGCAAGTAGGGATGAGCCGAACACCCCCGGGTTCGGTTCGCACCAGAACCTTCGAACGGACCGAAAGTTCGCGCGAATTTTCGAACCCTATTCGTTATAATGGACGCGAACGTTCTAAATCAAAATTGCTAATTACAACGGCCAATATGCATGTTAATGTCATAAAACAGGTTTGGGGACCCGGGTCCTGCCCCAGGGGACATATATCAATGCAAAAAGAAATTTTAAAAACTAAAGTTTTTTCGGGAGCAGTCATTTTAATGATGCATAAAGTGAAAAAAAAAAAAAGGTGAAATTTTCCTTTAAATATGGTACCTGGGGGGTGTCTAAAGTATGCCTGTGAAGTGGCATGTGTTTCCCGTGTTTAGAACTGTCCTTGCACAAAATGACATTTGTAAAGGAAAAAAAGAAGCCATTTAAAACCACTTGCGGCTTTAATGTCATGTCTTGTCCTGGCCGCCATATGGCTGAAAATCCTTGAGAAAAATGGCATGGCTACCCCATCACCCCCCCCCCCCCCACCCCAGCCCCTTTGGGTCTTGTATGGATACTAAGGGGGACCCCGCACCCAAAATAAAACCCTATACCTACAACCCTATATACTCTGAACAGCAGTATATAGGTGGTGCAAACAAGACATGGACTGTAGGTTTGTTCTTAAGTAGAATCTGAACAGGTACATTATGAAGTGTAGCTACATCCCCAAAAAATCAATTTTTAAGCTTTTTGGAGAACATAGGGAGGGGTTATCACCCCTGTAACATTTGCTGTCTTTGCACATCTGTTCAGAACATGTCACCTCACTTTCCGTCCCAATGACAAATGTTTTTGGAAAAGTGGGGTTTTAATTGAAACAAGGATTGGTGATAAAGCATCAGTAGAGAGGAGATACCTTTTTCCCAAATTAAATCTAACAGGATAGAATTTTCCTTCCTAGGGGTAGATTTCCTCTCACTTCCTGTTTTCTCTTGCCGTTTGCAAGTAGGAGTCGTTTGTAAGTTGGATGTTTGAAAGTAGGGGCCTGCCGTATATACTCTGCAGAAATTTGCCCTATTAGATGTTGGTGTAGCCACAAGACTGGTGGGCACAGGAATGGGCCCTGCTGTGAGTTAATAGATCAAGATTTGTACTTGCATGCACCTGTCGAACCGGGCAGAAAAATTGGGCCTTTGGTGGTGGTGGTGGTGGTGGTGGACGGTGTTGCCACAAGACTGTAAGCCCTCACAGTTACTCTTGGTGGGTGCAGGAATGGGCCCTGCTGTGAGTTATTAGATCAAGATTTGTAATTGCATGCACCTGTTGAACAGGGCAGAAAAATTGGGCCTTTGGTGGTGGTGGTGGTGGTGGACGGTGTTGCCACAAGACTGTAGGCCCTCATAGTTACTCTTGGTGGGCGCAGGAATGGGCCCTGCTGTGAACTATTAGATCAAGATTTGTAATTACACGCCCCTGTTAAACAGGGGCTGAAAAATTGTGCCTTAGGCATTGGTGCTGGTGCCACAACACTGCAACCCCTCACAGATACTGTACTTGGAGCACAGCAGTCACACCTGTTGCGAAGCATATTTTAAAAAAATTGTAATTACACGCCCCTGTTATACAGGGGCTGAAAAATTGTGCCTTAGGCACTGGTGCTGGTGCCACAACACTGCAACCCCTCACAGATACTGTACTCTGAGCACAGCAATGAGACCTGTTGCAAAGCATTGCCTAAAAATTGTAATTACACACCCCAACAGGGGCTGAAAAATTGTGCCTTAGGCACTGGTGCTGGTGCCACAACACTGCAACCCCTCACAGATACTGTACTCTGAGCACAGCAGTCACACCTGTTGCGAAGCATCTTTTTAAAAAATTGTAATTACACGCCCCTGTTATACAGGGGCTGAAAAATTGTGCCTTAGGCACTGGTGTGGTGGCATGGATCATTGAGGAGGAGGAAGAGGATAGTCAGTGAACATAACAGGACAGTCACTCAGCATCAGCATAGGCAGTCTTGAAGGGATGTGACATTATAAATTATTCCGTTATATCCGTTTCAGGTGTCTGGTAGCTGGTGGTGATCCAAGACTGATTCATTTTTATGAAGGTCAGTCGATCAACCGAGTCGGTGGACAGGCGCACCCTATGATCGTTGACAAATCCTCCAGCAGCACTGAATGTGCGTTCGGAAAGAACGCTGGATGCAGGACAGGCCAGTAGCTCAATTGCATACTGTGCAAGCTCTGGCCAGTGATCCATCCTCAGGACCCAGTAAGCCAGAGGATTTTCGGTGGGAAAGGTGTCCAAGTCTGACCTTGCCCCTAGGTATTCCTGCACCATGTATATCAGACGCTGGCGATGGTTGCTGGAACCGATCATACCTTGGGGCTGCGGACTAAAAAATTGTCTGAACGCATTGGTCAGACGTCCACCTTCCCCACCGCTCCTTCTGCTACTGACCGAAGCCTCAGCAACTCGTCGTCCAGGACCAGGAGTTTGTAACCTCCCAGTTTCTGGGAACGCGTTGCACAGACCTTTCTGCAAGGCCTCCCTGAGATGTCTCATCCTCTGCTCCCTCTGCGACGGCAAGATAAGGTCCGCAACCTTACCCTTGTACCGTGGATCAAGGAGAGTGGCCAGCCAGTAATGGTCACTCTCCTTGATCCGAAGAACACGAGGATCCTTCCGCAGGCTTTGCAGGATCAGGGAGGCCATGCAGCGTAGGTTACCTGAGGCATTCGGTCCGGAGTCTTCTGGGTCACTGAGGATGACATGATCGCCAGCCACCTCCTCCCAGCCACGTACAAGTCCACTGGTTTGTTGGGACTGTACATCATCCCTAAAAGACTGCTGCTGATGCTGAGTGCCAGGCTCCACCTCCATGCTCACACAATCCTCCTCCTCCTCCTCTTCCTGTGTGATGGGTGGGACAGAAGGAACATTGTCTGGATAAAGGGGGCCTTGAGAGACAAGGAAGTCCTCCTCTTCCTGCCTCTGTTCTGCCTCAAGTGCCCTGTCCATTATCCCACGCAGCGTATGCTCCAACAGGTGGACAAGAGGTACAGTGTCACTGATGCATGCACTGTCACTGCTCACCATCCTTGTGGCCTCCTCAAATGGTGAGAGGACAGTGCATGCATCCCTGATCATGCTCCACTGGCGTGGGGAAAAAAAGCCAAGCTCCCCTGACCCTGTCCTGGTGCCGTAGTCGCAAAGGTACTCATTGATGGCCCTCTGCTGCGTGTGCAGTCGCTGCAGCATGGCCAACGTTGAGTTCCACCTGGTGGGCATGTCACATATTAGGCGGTTCTTGGGCAGGTTCAGCTCCTTTTGCAGCTCAGTCAGCCGAGCACTGGCATTATAAGATCGGCGGAAATGCACACAGACTTTCCTGGCCTGCCTCAGGACATCCTGTAAGCCTGGGAACCTGCCCAAGAACCGCTGCACCACCAGGTTGAGGACGTGAGCCATACAGGGCACATGGGTGAGCTGCCCCTGTCGCAGGGCGGAGAGGAGGTTGGTGCCATTATCAGAAACGACCATTCCTGGCTTAAGCTGGCGTGGCGTCAACCACCTCTCGGCCTGCCCCTGCAGAGCTGCCAGAACCTCTGGCCCAGTGTGGCTCCTGTCCCCCAAACACACCAGCGCAAGCACGGCATGGCATCTTTTTGCCTGCGTACTCGCGTAGCCCCTTGTACGCCTACGGAGCACCGCTGGTTCCGAGGACAGAGCACTCGAAGAGGACATGGAGGAAGAAGAAGAGGAGGGGGTGGAGGAGAGAGGTGTGTCACAACCAGTAGTAGCATTTTGGAGGCGTGGTGGCGGAACAACCTCCAACACTACTGCACCTTGCCCTGCATCCCTCCCAGCTGCCAATAGAGTGACCCAATGGGCCGTGAAAGAAAGATAACGTCCCTGTCCATGCCTGCTGGACCATGAGTCAGCGGTAATATGCACCTTACCGCTGACCGCCCTGTCCAGCGAGGCATGGACATTGCCTTCCACATGCCAGTAGAGAGACGGAATCGCCTTCCGTGAGAAAAAGTGGCGTTTGGGAACCTGCCACTGAGGAACCGCACATTGAACAAACTCACGGAAGGGGGCCGAGTCTATCAACTGAAAAGGCAGCAGTTGAAGTGCTAGCAATTTAGCCAAGCTAGCATTCAACCGCTGGGCATGTGGATGGCTGGGAGTATACTTCTTTCGACGGTCCAGCAGCTGGGGCAGGGAAATTTGCCTGCTACAATCGGACGTCGGTGTACTGCAAGTACTTGGTTGTGACACACCTAATTCTACACCTTCAGTCCTCTCAGAGCAGCTTTCAGAGAGGACTGAAGATATAGTGGGGATGGAGATCCCAGCTGATGAGGAGCAAGGAGAGGTCCGCTTTGTTCTTTGGTGTGGGTCTTTTATGTGTGCTTGCCAACGAGCTGCATGGCAGGTCGACATATGTCTGCTCATGCTTGTGGTGCCCAAGCGGCTGATGTTTTGGCCACGCGAGATACGCTTGAGACAAATATTGCAAATAGCAGTGGTGCGATCTGATGCACTCGTCTCAAAAAAGGCCCACACCAAAGAACTTTTGTGATAACGTGCAGAGGCAGCGCCCTGCACAGGCGGAGCTCTGCGGTGTGGTACAGTTGCTGTGCTGGCCTCTAGCTGGCCTCCAGGGGGCATCCTGCCTCGTTGGACATGTGACGCTGCATCCTCCTCCTCCTCCTCCTCTCTCCCTTCAGGCACCCACGTGGAGTCAGTGACCTCATCATCCCCTCCCTCTTCACCACTAGAGCAAACCTGGCAGTAAGCTGCAGCTGGTGGAACACTACTGCCAGATTGCTGTCCTTCAGCATCCCCTCTCTCTGCGCGCACACTACTGACTTCCTCAAGCTGGGTATCATCATCCGAGCCTTCGAATCGTTGGGCATCCTCCTGGAGCATGTACCCAACACTGTGCTCAAACAGTTCGGGGGACTCCTCAGGAGGACATGGTGGGTCTAGGGAAGGGGTGGCTGATGATGCCATTGAGTACGCGTTGGCAGCTGCTCTGCCAGTACCCTGAGCCTGGGTGAGAGAGGATGAGGAGGATGAGGAGGGCTTGGTCATCCATTCTACCAAGCCTTCGGCATGATGCGGCTCCACATGTCCAGCTGCCGAAAACAAAGACAAGCGTGTCCCATGGCCACGTGCTGATGACGATGCACGACCACGTCCACGGCCAGCACTGTTGTCTCTAGAAACAGAGCCTGCCTGCCCTGTGTTCTTGCCTCGGCACGCTCTGCCTCTCCTTGGCGGTCTTCCAGCCATTGTAGTCGGTAGTGTATATAGTATAAAAAATAGAACTCCTATGTGTGCTTACAACACACTGTAGGTCCTATGGGTGCTGACACTAACACACTATAGGTACTATGTGTGCTGCTGACAAGAAAATATAGGAGCTCTGTTTGCTGCCACTAACACACTAGAAGTCCTATGGGTGCTGCTGAGAAGAAAATATAGGAGCTCTGTTTGCTGCCACTAACACACTAGAAGTCCTATGGGTGCTGCTGAGAAGAAAATATAGGAGCTATGTGTGATGCCACTAACACACTAGAAGTCCTATGGGTGCTTCTGAGATGAAAATATAGGAGCTCTGTTTGCTGCCACTAACACACTAGAAGTCCTATGGGTGCTGCTGAGAAGAAAATATAGGAGCTCTGTGTGATGCCACTAACACACTAGAAGTCCTATGGGTGCTTCTGAGATGAAAATATAGGAGCTCTGTGTGATGCCACTAACACACTAGAAGTCCTATGGGTGCTTCTGAGATGAAAATATAGGAACTCTGTGTGATGCCACTAACACACTAGAAGTCCTATGGGTGCTGCTGAGAAGAAAATATAGGAGCTCTGTTTGCTGCCACTAACACACTAGAAGTCCTATGGGTGCTGCTGAGAAGAAAATATAGGAGCTCTGTGTGATGCCACTAACACACTAGAAGTCCTATGGGTGCTTCTGAGATGAAAATATAGGAACTCTGTGTGATGCCACTAACACACTAGAAGTCCTATGGGTACTGCTGAGAAGAAAATATAGGAGCTCTGTTTGCTGCCACTAACACACTAGAAGTCCTATGGGTGCTTCTGAGAAGAAAATATAGGAGCTCTGTGTGATGCCACTAACACACTAGAAGTCCTATGGGTGCTTCTGAGATGAAAATATAGGAGCTCTGTGTGATGCCACTAACACACTAGAAGTCCTATGGGTGCTTCTGAGATGAAAATATAGGAACTCTGTGTGATGCCACTAACACACTAGAAGTCCTATGGGTGCTGCTGAGAAGAAAATATAGGAGCTCTGTTTGCTGCCACTAACACACTAGAAGTCCTATGGGTGCTGCTGAGAAGAAAATATAGGAGCTCTGTGTGATGCCACTAACACACTAGAAGTCCTATGGGTGCTTCTGAGATGAAAATATAGGAACTCTGTGTGATGCCACTAACACACTAGAAGTCCTATGGGTGCTGCTGAGAAGAAAATATAGGAGCTCTGTTTGCTGCCACTAACACACTAGAAGTCCTATGGGTGCTTCTGAGAAGAAAATATAGGAGCTCTGTGTGATGCCACTAACACACTAGAAGTCCTATGGGTGCTTCTGAGATGAAAATATAGGAACTCTGTGTGATGCCACTAACACATTAGAAGTCCTATGGGTGATGCTAAGAAGAAAATATAGGAGCTCTGTTTGCTGCCACTAACACACTAGAAGTCCTATGGGTGCTGCTGAGAAGAAAATATAGGAGCTCTGTGTGATGCCACTAACACACTAGAAGTCCTATGGGTGCTTCTGAGATGAAAATATAGGAGCTCTGTGTGATGCCACTAACACACTAGAAGTCCTATGGGTGCTGCTGAGAAGAAAATATAGGAGCTCTGTGTGATGCCACTAACACACTAGAAGTCCTATGGGTGCTTCTGAGATGAAACTATAGGAACTCTGTGTGATGCCACTAACACACTAGAAGTCCTATGGGTGCTGCTGAGAAGAAAATATAGGAGCTCTGTTTGCTGCCACTAACACACTAGAAGTCCTATGGGTGCTTCTGAGAAGAAAATATAGGAGCTCTGTGTGATGCCACTAACACACTAGAAGTCCTATGGGTGCTTCTGAGATGAAAATATAGGAACTCTGTGTGATGCCACTAACACATTAGAAGTCCTATGGGTGCTGCTAAGAAGAAAATATAGGAGCTCTGTTTGCTGCCACTAACACACTAGAAGTCCTATGGGTGCTGCTGAGAAGAAAATATAGGAGCTCTGTGTGATGCCACTAACACACTAGAAGTCCTATGGGTGCTTCTGAGATGAAAATATAGGAGCTCTGTGTGATGCCACTAACACACTAGAAGTCCTATGGGTGCTGCTGAGAAGAAAATATAGGAGCTCTGTGTGATGCCACTAACACACTAGAAGTCCTATGGGTGCTTCTGAGATGAAAATATAGGAACTCTGTGTGATGCCACTAACACACCAGAAGTCCTATGGGTGCTGCTGAGAAGAAAATATAGGAGCTCTGTTTGCTGCCACTAACACACTAGAAGTCCTATGGGTGCTTCTGAGAAGAAAATATAGGAGCTCTGTGTGATGCCACTAACACACTAGAAGTCCTATGGGTGCTTCTGAGATGAAAATATAGGAACTCTGTGTGATGCCACTAACACATTAGAAGTCCTATGGGTGCTGCTAAGAAGAAAATATAGGAGCTCTGTTTGCTGCCACTAACACACTAGAAGTCCTATGGGTGCTTCTGAGAAGAAAATATAGGAGCTCTGTGTGATGCCACTAACACACTAGAAGTCCTATGGGTGCTTCTGAGATGAAAATATAGGAACTCTGTGTGATGCCACTAACACATTAGAAGTCCTATGGGTGCTGCTGAGAAGAAAATATAGGAGCTCTGTTTGCTGCCACTAACACACTAGAAGTCCTATGGGTGCTGCTGAGAAGAAAATATAGGAGCTCTGTGTGATGCCACTAACACACTAGAAGTCCTATGGGTGCTGCTGAGAAGAAAATATAGGAGCTCTGTTTGCTGCCACTAACACACTAGAAGTCCTATGGGTGCTGCTGAGAAGAAAATATAGGAGCTCTGTTTGCTGCCACTAACACACTAGAAGTCCTATGGGTGCTGCTGAGAAGAAAATATAGGAGCTCTGTGTGATGCCACTAACACACTAGAAGTCCTATGGGTGCTGCTGAGAAGAAAATATAGGAGCTCTGTTTGCTGCCACTAACACACTAGAAGTCCTATGGGTGCTGCTGAGAAGAAAATATAGGAGCTCTGTTTGCTGCCACTAACACACTAGAAGTCCTATGGGTGCTGTTGGGGTGCAATGCTGCGCTAACAGCACTGCGGTTGGTACTACTGCAATACTGTACTAACAGTAAGCACGCACCAGACTAATCCCCAGCAGCAGCTAATAACACGCTAACTGTGCAATCAGCAGCAATGAACGATCAATGACTTAGGTAGCAATGGTTTAGCAAAGAAATAGCCAATGGTTTAGCAAAGAAGAGCAAATCTTTCAGTATCAAGCAAAGACAGAATCAGCAGACTGATCTCTCCTAAAGCCGGAACTCATGTGACCGGGGCCGATGGCGTGGCGGCCTTTTAAATGGTGGGGCATGTACTAAAGCCCCTGAGCTGTAATTGGCTACAGGCGTCCTGCCTGTAGCCAATTATTGCTCTCCGAGTTTCGGGCGCTGTGATTGGCCAAGCATGCGGGGTCACAGTGCATGCTTGGCCAATCATCAGCCAGCAATGCACTGCGCCGGCCGCGCCGGCCGCAATGCATTGCGGGGCCGCTCGCATCACACGAATGTGATGCGAACGGCCCAAATAGTTCTGGGCTCGACGAGCGAGCGAACGCCCGGTGCTCGATTCGAACATGGGTTCGAATCGAGCACCGGGCCCATCCCTAATGGCAAGTGCTCTGCAAACAAATGTGGATAGGAAATAACTTAAAAGAACATAAAAAAATTAAAAAATAAAAAAATATGCTGGAGGCCCCCTTTTCAGCAGAAGAGGTACAGGAAGTCATTAAGAACCTCAGAAACTCAACGGCACGATGCCACACATATGGTGGGAATGCCCCAGAATACGCCCTTTATGGAATAAATTATTTAATTTAATGGATAAGCTAGTGGGAAAATAAAATACTTTGAAATAAAAATGTAGCGGGGTGCTAAATTTAAGGAAAGTGTTTGAGTGGTAAATAGGCTCAAATACCCTAATTCTGTAGGATTCATGGACCATTTTGTCCTCGGGGGACAGTATTGGTGTGCAGTTCCCTGCGGCCTACAGGTGGCGCCTTTTGTGTCCCCTCTTGGCAGTAGTACAGCGGGGCGGGGAACCTGCTGTGCATGCCGGGAGAGCATATAAAAGGGGCAGACCTTTGGCCTGGGGGCTGATGTCCAGTGGGGTCCGCGCCCAGGTGCCTTCGGCCTGGGTGCATGTGTTCCTGTTCCATCTCGGGCACCTTTAGCCCGGGGTGAGGTACTATCCTGGAGTTCTTGCTGCCCTGGGTATGGAGGCCTAGGGGCGGGAGTAAAGCCTGGAGTCCAGAGCCGCCTCGTGTAGGGGACCCTGTTCCAGGGAAGGGAGGATCATTCTGATGGACCGATGCGGGAGTCACGGTGAAGGAATGGTCTGTTGACTCCCTGGAGAGATGTCTTCCCCTTGATATGGGCTAGGTTCGTAGAAGGAGAAGCTCAAGGTCACCTTGACTGTATCAGAGGCCTTATTCAACCGGCCCGTGGCAGGGGCCTTATACACCCTGGTCTGTGGCTGAGACCAAAGTTCTCCAGGCCCGTGGCAGGGGCCTTGTACACCCGGTCTGTGGCAGAGACCAACCTCAATGTCTGTGGCAGAGACCGTGCGCCAAAAACTGTTTGAGAAACCTAAGCAGTGAAGTGAATGTGCTACGTTTGTGCCTGGACCTCCTCCACACCTTAAGCTGTCCTGTTTCTTTGCTCTAACCTTTTCTATCTGAGTACAGTTTATTTTGCCATGAGAGAATAAGAGTTGGAGTTTCAGCTGGTGTGGACATTGACTTTACTGGCAATTAAAAGACTTGCCTCTACCTACAGTAGAGGTGAGAATCATCCTCTGGAGGAGTTTTGACTCCGGCTGTGGACACGGCCCGTCAAGTACACCGCTCAACCTCTTTATATAGGAGGATACGGGCTGGTAGTGCGGTGTGCCTTTCTCCCTCCTGCGAAGAGCCAACAACATAAAGGCAGGTAAGGGGGAAAGGATCTGTGCGCTACAAAAAAATAAAATAAAAATTTTAATCTTGGCCTAGCAGGACGAGGTCCATATGGAGTAGGAGGTTGAGGTGGCGGTGGATGTGGCTGTGTAGGTGGAAGCGGCGGTGGAGGAGGATGAGGTAGCCAACACTGGTTCAAAAATACAACAATGGCTGGGTAAGGCCGGTGATGTGTCGAATTCTGTCCCCTGTCGAATAGTGTCCGCCCTGTACTGCGCTTGCTGAGTATGTAGGACAAGGGGATTTCAAAAATCTCCCAAGACTAACGGCGCCTGCGTGTTGAGTTCAGGTGAAGGCCACACCATCCGTGGTTCAAGCCGAGCCAAGCAAGGCCGCGATCGAAGCGAGCCCGTGAGGGGCCCTGTTACTATGTGCTACCGTATGTCCTCTTGGATGGTGGGGCTTGAACCTGCACTCACAGCGCAGGCGCCGTTCATCTTCGGAGATTTTGTGAATCTCCTTGTCCTCTGTACTGCGCAAGCGCTGCGCCTGCGCAGTACGGGCCGGGCACAATCCGATGGCCGGACAGTTTTTGTCACAACACCGGTATACATGTCTATTCTGCACAAGGTACGGACAAGTCCTGTGGGATCCATGCCTGGTTCATTTTAATGAACGTGAGCTTGTCCACATTGGCTCTGGACAGGCGGCTGCGCTTGTCTGTGATAACGCCCCCTGCCGTGCTAAATACACGTTCAGATAATACACTGGCTGCAGGGCAGGCCAGCACCTCCAAGGCATAAACGGCAAGCTCAGGCCATGTGCCCAATTTGGAGACCCAGAAGTTAAAGGGGGCAGACCCGTCATCCAGTACGTGTAGGCCTGTGGACACATACTGCTCAACCATGTTGGTGAAATGCTGCCTCCTGCTAAGACGTTCCATCTCAGCTGGTGGTGCTGGTTGTTGTGGCGTGCTGACAAAGCTTTTCCACATTTCGGCCATGCTAACCCTGCCTTCTGAGGTGCTGCCGGTGCCCCGGCTGCGTTGGCGACCTCTTCCTCCTCCTCTGCCTTCGCCTTGTGCTTCCACCGTACGCCCGCTGTCAGGTGGGAATGCCACCAGCAGCACGTCTACAAGCGTGCGCTTGTACTCGCGCATCTTACGATCCCGCTCCAGTGAGGGAATTAAGGATGGTACGTTGTCCTTGTAACGGGGATCCAGCAGGGTGGCCACCCAGTAATCAGCACCAGTTAAAATGTGGGCAACTCGGCTGTCGTTGCGGAAACACTGCAGCATGTAATCGCTCATGTGTGCCAGGCTGCCCAGAGGCAAAGAAAAGCTGTCCTCTGTGGGAGGTGTATCGTCTGTGTCCTCTGTATCCCCCCAGCCACGCACCAGTAATGGCCACGAGCTGGTCTGAGTGCCACCCTGCTGTGAACATGGCTCCTCCTCCTCCTCCTCCTCCTCCTCCTCCATCTCCTCCTCCACCTCGTCATCCTCCAGAACTGTGCCCTTTCTGCCGGACAATTGTGTACCTGGCGTTTGTTGGTGCACGAACCCACCCTCGTAGCCACTTGTGAAAGACTGCCCTGAAAGCCTTTGAAATGATCCCGCTTCCTCCTCCTCCTCCTCATCCTCCTGTGCCACATCCTCTTCCATCATTGCACAAAGCGTTTTTTCAAGGAGGCATAGAACTGGGATAGTAACGCTGAGAACGGCGTCATTGGCACTGGCCATGTTGGTGGAGTACTCGAAACAGCGCAACAAGGCACACAGGTCTCGCATGGAGGCCCAGTTATTGGTGGTGAAGTGGTGCTGTTCCGCAGAGCGACTCACGCGTGATTGCTGCAGCTGAAACTCCACTATTGCCTGCTGCTGCTCGCACAGTCTGGCCAGCATGTGCAAGGTGGAGTTCCACCTTGTGGGCACGTCACATATGAGGCGGTGAGAAGTTACGCTGCAGCGCTGACAGGCGAGCAGCAGCAGGGTGAGAACGCCGAAAGTGCGCACAGACAGCCCGCACTTTCTGCAGCAGCTCTGGCATATTGGGGTAATTTTTAAGGAACCTCTGGACCACCAAGTTCAGCACATGCGCCAGGCAAGGGATGTGCGTCAAACCGGCTAGACCCAGAGCTGCTACGAGATTTCGCCCATTATCGCACACCACCAGGCCGGGCTTGAGGCTCACTGACAGCAACCACTCATCGGTCTGTTGTTCCATGTCCCTCCACAACTCCTGCGCGGTGTGGGGATTTTCCCCCAAACAGGAAAGTTTTAAAACTGCCTGCTGTCGTTTACCCCTGGCTGTGCTGAAGTTGGTGGTGAAGGTGTTACGCTGAATGGATGAGGAGGCGGTAGAGGATGAGGAAGCGGAGAAGGAGGAGTTAGCAACAGGAGGCAAACTGAAGCGCCCTGCAATCCTCGGTGGTGGAAGGACATGCGCCAAACCGCTATCTGCCTCAGGCCCAGCCGCCACTGCATTTACCCAGTGTGCTGTTAGGGAGATATAACGTCCCTGACCGTGCTTACTGGTCCACGCATCTGTAGTTAGGTGGACCTTGCCACAGATGGCGTTGCGCAGTGCACACCTGATTTTGTCCCCCACCTGGTTGTGCAGGGAAGGGATGGCTCGCCTGGAAAAGTAGTGGCGGCTGGGCACGACGTACTGCGGGACAGCCAATGCCATCAGGCTTTTAAAACTCTGCGTCTCCACCAGACGGAATGACAGCATTTCAAAGGCCAGGAATTTTGAAATGCTGGCATTCAGGGCCAGGGATCGCGGGTGGCTAGGGGGGTACTTCCTCTTCCGCTCCAATGTTTGGGAGATAGAGAGCTGAACGCTTCCATGAGACATTGTGGAGATGGTTGGTGACCCAGGTGGTAGTGTTGCTGGCAGATCCTCTGTTTGCGGGGTGACAGGTGCCACTGTCACTACAGAGGTGGATGAAGAGGCCGAGACTGCAGCAGAAGAGGAAGCAGGAGGAGCCAGAGACCTTTCTTGGTTTTTGAGGTGTCTACTCCACTGCAGCTCGTGCTTTGCACTTAGATGCCTGGTCATGCAGCTTGTGCTCAGGTTGAGAACGTTTATGCCTCGCTTCAGGCTCTGATTGCACAGCGTGCAAACCACTCGTGTCTTGTCATCAACACACTGTGTGAAGAACTGCCACGCTAGGGAAGTCCTTGGACCTGGCTTTGGTGTGCTCGGTCCCTTGCTGCGTTGGGCAGTAGCAGATGTACTGTCTAGGGGACGAATGCTCCGTTTTTGCACCCTGCTCCCTCTTCTGCTGTGCTGGTGGCTCTGTGCGACCACCGCCTCTTCCTCCGAACTACACTGGTCACCTGCATAACGTTGATTCCATGTGGGGTCGAGGACCTCATCGTCCTCCACATCATCTTCCACCCAGTCTTCACCCCTGCCCTCCATGTCTGTCTGCACAATTGCGAAAGCAGCAGCAGTTGGCACCTGTGTTTTGTCATCATCCGAGACGTGCTGCGATGGTCCTCCCATGTACCCATCATGAAACATAAGTGGTTGGGCATCAGTGCACTCAATCTCTTCCACTTCTGGGGCAGGGCTAGGTGGATGGCCCTGGGAAACCCTGCTAACAGAGTCATCGAAAAGCAGAAGAGACTGCTGCATGATTTGGGGCTCAGACTGCTTGGCTGATTTGCAAGGGGGTGAGGTGAAAGACTGATGGACATGGGCTTCAGGTGCCAACTCTGATCTTTCATCAGAAGATTGGGTGGGAGACAATGTGAAGGAACCCGAGACACTGTCAGCAACCCAATCTACTATCGCCTGTACTTGTCCTGGCCTAAACATTGGTACAGCCTCATTAGGCGCGACAAAATACCGCCGCAGGCTCGGTCGCCAACTCGCACCTGAGGAAGGTGTTTCACTTGTGCGTGTAGCTGGCACAGATCCACCACGTCCTCTCCCTGCAACAGGAGCTCCACCAGCAGCACCACGACCGGGGCCACCACGTCCCTTTGACCTTCCCCTCATATTTTCCAAATTTAGGATCTTGCCCTAAATGGCGTTTTTTGGAAGACCACAACACACCCACAGTACGTAATGGCTGAAACGCACCGCTACAGAACTGCAGAAAATGCTATTCAAAAAAAAAAGGTTGTTTTTTTTAGTATAGCACAGTACAAGGAAAATATATAGAAATTGTTTATTTCACACACCTCCAGATGTGTATTTCACACTGCAAAATATTTTCTGTGGCCCTAAATGGCGTTTTTTGCTAGACTACAACACACCCACAGCACGTAACCGCTGAATCGCACAGCTACAGAAAATGCTATTCAAAAAAAAAGGTTGTTTTTTTTAGTATAGCACTGTACAAGAAGAATATATAGAAATTGTTTATTTTACAAACCTCCAGATGTGTATTTCACACTGCAAAATATTTTCTGTGGCCCTAAATGGCGTTTTTTGCCAGACCACAACACACCCACAGCACGTAACCGCTGAATCGCACAGCTACAGAAAATGCTATTCAAAAAAAAGGTTGTTTTTTTTAGTATAGCACTGTACAAGAAGAATATATAGAAATTGTTTATTTTACACACCTCCAGATGTGTATTTCACACTGCAAAATATTTTCTGTGGCCCTAAATGGCGTTTTTTGCCAGACCACAACACACCCACAGCACGTAACCGCTGAATCGCACAGCTACAGAAAATGCTATTCAAAAAAAAAGGTTGTTTTTTTTAGTATAGCACTGTACAAGAAGAATATATAGAAATTGTTTATTTTACACACCTCCAGATGTGTATTTCACACTGCAAAATATTTTCTGTGGCCCTAAATGGCGTTTTTTGCCAGACCACAACACACCCACAGCACGTAACCGCTGAATCGCACAGCTACAGAAAATGCTATTCAAAAAAAAGGTTGTTTTTTTTAGTATAGCACTGTACAAGAAGAATATATAGAAATTGTTTATTTTACACACCTCCAGATGTGTATTTCACACTGCAAAATATTTTCTGTGGCCCTAAATGGCGTTTTTTGCCAGACCACAACACACCCACAGCACGTAACCGCTGAATCGCACAGCTACAGAAAATGCTATTCAAAAAAAAAGGTTGTTTTTTTTAGTATAGCACTGTACAAGAAGAATATATAGAAATTGTTTAATTTACACACCTCCAGATGTGTATTTCACACTGCAAAATATTTTCTGTGGCCCTAAATGGCGTTTTTTGCCAGACCACAACACACCCACAGCACGTAACCGCTGAATCGCACAGCTACAGAAAATGCTATTCAAAAAAAAAGGTTGTTTTTTTTAGTATAGCACTGTAAAAGAAGAATATATAGAAATTGTTTATTTTACACACCTCCAGATGTGTATTTCACACTGCAAAATATTTTCTGTGGCCCTAAATGGCGTTTTTTGCCAGACCACAACACACCCACAGCACGTAACCGCTGAATCGCACAGCTACAGAAAATGCTATTCAAAAAAAAAGGTTGTTTTTTTTAGTATAGCACTGTACAAGAAGAATATATAGAAATTGTTTATTTTACACACCTCCAGATGTGTATTTCACAGTGCAAAATATTTTCTGTGGCCCTAAATGGCGTTTTTTGCCAGACCACAACACACCCACAGCACATAACCGCTGAATCGCACAGCTACAGAAAATGCTATTCAAAAAAAAAAGGTTGTTTTTTTTAGTATAGCACTGTACAAGAAGAATATATATAGAAATTGTTTATTTTACACACCTCCACATGTGTATTTCACACTGCAATTTATTTTCTGTGGCCCTAAATGGCGTTTTTTGCCAGACCACAACACACCCACAGCACGTAACCGCTGAATCGCACAGCTACAGAAAATGCTATTCAAAAAAAAAGGTTGTTTTTTTAGTATAGCACTGTACAAGAAGAATATATAGAAATTGTTTATTTTACACACCTCCAGATGTGTATTTCACACTGCAAAATATTTTCTGTGGCCCTAAATGGCGTTTTTTGCCAGACCACAACACACCCACAGCACGTAACCGCTGAATCGCACAGCTACAGAAAATGCTATTCAAAAAAAAAGGTTGTTTTTTTTAGTATAGCACTGTACAAGAAGAATATATAGAAATTGTTTATTTTACACACCTCCAGATGTGTATTTCACAGTGCAAAATATTTTCTGTGGCCCTAAATGGCGTTTTTTGCCAGACCACAACACACCCACAGCACGTAACCGCTGAATCGCACAGCTACAGAAAATGCTATTCAAAAAAAAAGGTTGTTTTTTTTAGTATAGCACTGTACAAGAAGAATATATAGAAATTGTTTATTTTACACACCTCCACATGTGTATTTCACACTGCAATTTATTTTCTGTGGCCCTAAATGGCGTTTTTTGGAAAAGCACAACAACCCCAACAGTATATAACCGCTGAATCGCACAGCTGCAGAGGCCAGAGAATGCTATTCAAAAATAATGTTGTTTTTTCACACACCTCCAGATGTGTATTTCACACTGCAAAATATTTTCTGTGGCCCTAAATGGCGTTTTTTGCAAGAGCACAACAACCCCAACAGTATATAACCGCTGAATCGCACAGCTGCAGAGGCCAGAGAATGCTTTTTAAAAATAATGTTGTTTTTTCACACACCTCCAGATGTGTATTTCACACTGCAAAATATTTTCTGTGGCCCTAAATGGCGTTTTTTGGAAGAGCACAACACAACCACAGTATTTAACCACTGAATCGCACAGCTATAGAAGTGCAGAGAATGCTATTCAAAAAAAATGTTTTTTTTTTAGTATAGCACTGTACAATATATAGAAATTGTTTATTTTACACACCTCCACATGTGTATTTCACAATGCAATTTATTTTCTGTGGCCCTAAATGGCGTTTTTTGGAAGAGCACAACAACCCCAACAGTATATAACCGCTGAATCGCACAGCTGCAGAGGCCAGAGAATGCTATTCAAAAATAATGTTGTTTTTTCACACACCTCCAGATGTGTATTTCACACTGCAAAATATTTTCTGTGGCCCTAAATGGTGTTTTTTGCAAGAGCACAACAACCCCAACAGTATATAACCGCTGAATCGCACAGCTGCAGAGGCCAGAGAATGCTTTTTAAAAATAATGTTGTTTTTTCACACACCTCCAGATGTGTATTTCACACTGCAAAATATTTTCTGTGGCCCTAAATGGCATTTTTTGGAAGAGCACAACACAACCACAGTATTTAACCACTGAATCGCACAGCAATAGAAGTGCAGAGAATGCTATTCAAAAAAATGTTTGTTTTTTTTAGTATAGCACTGTACAATATATAGAAATTGTTTATTTTACACACCTCCACATGTGTATTTCACAATGCAATTTATTTTCTGTGGCCCTAAATGGCGTTTTTTGCCAGACCACAACACACCCACAGCACGTAACCGCTGAATCGCACAGCTACAGAAAATGCTATTCAAAAAAAAAGGTTGTTTTTTTTAGTATAGCACTGTACAAGAAGAATATATAGAAATTGTTTATTTTACACACCTCCAGATGTGTATTTCACAGTGCAAAATATTTTCTGTGGCCCTAAATGGCGTTTTTTGCCAGACCACAACACACCCACAGCACGTAACCGCTGAATCGCACAGCTACAGAAAATGCTATTCAAAAAAAAAGGTTGTTTTTTTTAGTATAGCACTGTACAAGAAGAATATATAGAAATTGTTTATTTTACACACCTCCACATGTGTATTTCACACTGCAATTTATTTTCTGTGGCCCTAAATGGCGTTTTTTGGAAAAGCACAACAACCCCAACAGTATATAACCGCTGAATCGCACAGCTGCAGAGGCCAGAGAATGCTATTCAAAAATAATGTTGTTTTTTCACACACCTCCAGATGTGTATTTCACACTGCAAAATATTTTCTGTGGCCCTAAATGGCGTTTTTTGCAAGAGCACAACAACCCCAACAGTATATAACCGCTGAATCGCACAGCTGCAGAGGCCAGAGAATGCTTTTTAAAAATAATGTTGTTTTTTCACACACCTCCAGATGTGTATTTCACACTGCAAAATATTTTCTGTGGCCCTAAATGGCGTTTTTTGGAAGAGCACAACACAACCACAGTATTTAACCACTGAATCGCACAGCTATAGAAGTGCAGAGAATGCTATTCAAAAAAAATGTTTTTTTTTTAGTATAGCACTGTACAATATATAGAAATTGTTTATTTTACACACCTCCACATGTGTATTTCACAATGCAATTTATTTTCTGTGGCCCTAAATGGCGTTTTTTGGAAGAGCACAACAACCCCAACAGTATATAACCGCTGAATCGCACAGCTGCAGAGGCCAGAGAATGCTATTCAAAAATAATGTTGTTTTTTCACACACCTCCAGATGTGTATTTCACACTGAAAAATATTTTCTGTGGCCCTAAATGGTGTTTTTTGCAAGAGCACAACAACCCCAACAGTATATAACCGCTGAATCGCACAGCTGCAGAGGCCAGAGAATGCTTTTTAAAAATAATGTTGTTTTTTCACACACCTCCAGATGTGTATTTCACACTGCAAAATATTTTCTGTGGCCCTAAATGGCATTTTTTGGAAGAGCACAACACAACCACAGTATTTAACCACTGAATCGCACAGCAATAGAAGTGCAGAGAATGCTATTCAAAAAAATGTTTTTTTTTTTTAGTATAGCACTGTACAATATATAGAAATTGTTTATTTTACACACCTCCACATGTGTATTTCACAATGCAATTTATTTTCTGTGGCCCTAAATGGCGTTTTTTGGAAGAGCACAACAACCCCAACAGTATATAACCGCTGAATCGCACAGCTGCAGAGGCCAGAGAATGCTATTCAAAAATAATGTTGTTTTTTCACACACCTCCAGATGTGTATTTCACACTGCAAAATATTTTCTGTGGCCCTAAATGGCGTTTTTTGCAAGAGCACAACAACCCCAACAGTATATAACCGCTGAATCGCACAGCTGCAGAGGCCAGAGAATGCTTTTTAAAAATAATGTTGTTTTTTCACACACCTCCAGATGTGTATTTCACACTGCAAAATATTTTCTGTGGCCCTAAATGGCGTTTTTTGGAAGAGCACAACACAACCACAGTATTTAACCACTGAATCGCACAGCTATAGAAGTGCAGAGAATGCTATTCAAAAAAAATGTTGTTTTTTTTTAGTATAGCACTGTACAATATATAGAAATTGTTTATTTTACACACCTCCACATGTGTATTTCACACTGCAATTTATTTTCTGTGGCCCTAAATGGCGTTTTTTGGAAGAGCACAACAACCCCAACAGTATATAACCGCTGAATCGCACAGCTGCAGAGGCCAGAGAATGCTATTCAAAAATAATGTTGTTTTTTCACACACCTCCAGATGTGTATTTCACACTGCAAAATATTTTCTGTGGCCCTAAATGGTGTTTTTTGCAAGAGCACAACAACCCCAACAGTATATAACCGCTGAATCGCACAGCTGCAGAGGCCAGAGAATGCTTTTTAAAAATAATGTTGTTTTTTCACACACCTCCAGATGTGTATTTCACACTGCAAAATATTTTCTGTGGCCCTAAATGGCGTTTTTTGGAAGAGCACAACACAACCACAGTATTTAACCACTGAATCGCACAGCTATAGAAGTGCAGAGAATGCTATTCAAAAAAAATGTTGTTTTTTTTAGTATAGCACTGTACAATATATAGAAATTGTTTATTTTACACACCTCCACATGTGTATTTCACACTGCAATTTATTTTCTGTGGCCCTAAATGGCGTTTTTTGGAAGAGCACAACAACCCCAACAGTATATAACCGCTGAATCGCACAGCTGCAAAGGCCAGAGAATGCTATTCAAAAATAATGTTGTTTTTTCACACACCTCCAGATGTGTATTTCACACTGCAAAATATTTTCTGTGGCCCTAAATGGCGTTTTTTGCAAGAGCACAACAACCCCAACAGTATATAACCGCTGAATCGCACAGCTGCAGAGGCCAGAGAATGCTTTTTAAAAATAATGTTGTTTTTTCACACACCTCCAGATGTGTATTTCACACTGCAAAATATTTTCTGTGGCCCTAAATGGCGTTTTTTGGAAGAGCACAACACAACCACAGTATTTAACCACTGAATCGCACAGCTATAGAAGTGCAGAGAATGCTATTCAAAAAAAATGTTGTTTTTTTTAGTATAGCACTGTACAATGTATAGAAATTGTTTATTTTACACACCTCCACATGTGTATTTCACACTGCAATTTATTTTCTGTGGCCCTAAATGGCGTTTTTTGGAAGAGCACAACAACCCCAACAGTATATAACCACTGAATCGCACAGCTGCAGAGGCCAGAGAATGCTTTTTAAAAATAATGTTGTTTTTTCACACACCTCCAGATGTGTATTTCACACAGCAAAATATTTTCTGTGGCCCTAAATGGCGTTTTTTGGAAGAGCACAACACAACCACAGTATTTAACCACTGAATCGCACAGCTATAGAAGTGCAGAGAATGCTATTCAAAAAAAATGTTTTTTTTTTAGTATAGCACTGTACAATATATAGAAATTGTTTATTTTACACACCTCCACATGTGTATTTCACACTGCAATTTATTTTCTGTGGCCCTAAATGGCGTTTTTTGGAAGAGCACAACAACCCCAACAGTATATAACCGCTGAATCGCACAGCTGCAGAGGCCAGAGAATGCTATTCAAAAATAATGTTGTTTTTTCACACACCTCCAGATGTGTATTTCACACTGCAAAATATTTTCTGTGGCCCTAAATGGCGTTTTTTGCAAGAGCACAACAACCCCAACAGTATATAACCGCTGAATCGCACAGCTGCAGAGGCCAGAGAATGCTTTTTAAAAATAATGTTGTTTTTTTCACACACCTCCAGATGTGTATTTCACACTGCAAAATATTTTCTGTGGCCCTAAATGGCGTTTTTTTGGAAGAGCACAACACAACCACAGTATTTAACCACTGAATCGCACAGCTATAGAAGTGCAGAGAATGCTACTCAAAAAAAATGTTGTTTTTTTAGTATAGCACTGTACAATATATAGAAATTGTTTATTTTACACACCTCCACATGTGTATTTCACACTGCAATTTATTTTCTGTGGCCCTAAATGGCGTTTTTTGGAAGAGCACAACAACCCCAACAGTATATAACCGCTGAATCGCACAGCTGCAGAGGCCAGAGAATGCTTTTTAAAAATAATGTTGTTTTTTCACACACCTCCAGATGTGTATTTCACACTGCAAAATATTTTCTGTGGCCCTAAATGGCGTTTTTTGGAAGAGCACAACACAACCACAGTATTTAACCACTGAATCGCACAGCTATAGAAGTGCAGAGAATGCTATTCAAAAAAAATGTTTTTTTTTTTAGTATAGCACTGTACAATATATAGAAATTGTTTATTTTACACACCTCCACATGTGTATTTCACACTGCAATTTATTTTCTGTGGCCCTAAATGGCGTTTTTTGGAAGAGCACAACAACCCCAACAGTATATAACCGCTGAATCGCACAGCTGCAGAGGCCAGAGAATGCTATTCAAAAATAATGTTGTTTTTTCACTCACCTCCAGATGTGTATTTCACACTGCAAAATATTTTCTGTGGCCCTAAATGGCGTTTTTTGCAAGAGCACAACAACCCCAACAGTATATAACCGCTGAATCGCACAGCTGCAGAGGCCAGAGAATGCTTTTTAAAAATAATGTTGTTTTTTCACACACCTCCAGATGTGTATTTCACACTGCAAAATATTTTCTGTGGCCCTAAATGGCGTTTTTTGCAAGAGCACAACAACCCCAACAGTATATAACCGCTGAATCGCACAGCTGCAGAGGCCAGAGAATGCTTTTTAAAAATAATGTTGTTTTTTTCACACACCTCCAGATGTGTATTTCACACTGCAAAATATTTTCTGTGGCCCTAAATGGCGTTTTTTGGAAGAGCACAACACAACCACAGTATTTAACCACTGAATCGCACAGCTATAGAAGTGCAGAGAATGCTACTCAAAAAAAATGTTGTTTTTTTTAGTATAGCACTGTACAATATATAGAAATTGTTTATTTTACACACCTCCACATGTGTATTTCACACTGCAATTTATTTTCTGTGGCCCTAAATGGCGTTTTTTGGAAGAGCACAACAACCCCAACAGTATATAACCGCTGAATCGCACAGCTGCAGAGGCCAGAGAATGCTATTCAAAAATAATGTTGTTTTTTCACACACCTCCAGATGTGTATTTCACACTGCAAAATATTTTCTGTGGCCCTAAATGGCGTTTTTTGCAAGAGCACAACAACCCCAACAGTATATAACCGCTGAATCGCACAGCTGCAGAGGCCAGATAATGCTTTTTAAAAATAATGTTGTTTTTTCACACACCTCCAGATGTGTATTTCACACTGCAAAATATTTTCTGTGGCCCTAAATGGCGTTTTTTGGAAGAGCACAACACAACCACAGTATTTAACCACTGAATCGCACAGCTATAGAAGTGCAGAGAATGCTATTCAAAAAAAATGTTGTTTTTTTTAGTATAGCACTGTACAATATATAGAAATTGTTTATTTTACACACCTCCACATGTGTATTTCACAGTGCAATTTATTTTCTGTGGCCCTAAATGGCGTTTTTTGGAAGAGCACAACAACCCCAACAGTATATAACCGCTGAATTGCACAGCTGCAGAGGCCAGAGAATGCTATTCAAAAATAATGTTGTTTTTTCACACACCTCCAGATGTGTATTTCACACTACAAAATATTTTCTGTGGCCCTAAATGGCGTTTTTTGCAAGAGCACAACAACCCCAACAGTATATAACCGCTGAATCGCACAGCTGCAGAGGCCAGAGAATGCTTTTTAAAAATAATGTTGTTTTTTCACACACCTCCAGATGTGTATTTCACACTGCAAAATATTTTCTGTGGCCCTAAATGGCGTTTTTTGGAAGAGCAAAACACAACCACAGTATTTAACCACTGAATCGCACAGCTATAGAAGTGCAGAGAATGCTATTCAAAAAAAATGTTGTTTTTTTTAGTATAGCACTGTACAATATATAGAAATTGTTTATTTTACACACCTCCACATGTGTATTTCACACTGCAATTTATTTTCTGTGGCCCTAAATGGCGTTTTTTGGAAGAGCACAACAACCCCAACAGTATATAACCGCTGAATCGCACAGCTGCAGAGGCCAGAGAATGCTATTCAAAAATAATGTTGTTTTTTCACACACCTCCAGATGTGTATTTCACACTGCAAAATATTTTCTGTGGCCCTAAATGGCGTTTTTTGCAAGAGCACAACAACCCCAACAGTATATAACCGCTGAATCGCACAGCTGCAGAGGCCAGAGAATGCTTTTTAAAAATAATGTTGTTTTTTCACACACCTCCAGATGTGTATTTCACACTGCAAAATATTTTCTGTGGCCCTAAATGGCGTTTTTTGGAAGAGCACAACACAACCACAGTATTTAACCACTGAATCGCACAGCTATAGAAGTGCAGAGAATGCTATTCAAAAAAAATGTTGTTTTTTTTAGTATAGCACTGTACAATGTATAGAAATTGTTTATTTTACACACCTCCACATGTGTATTTCACACTGCAATTTATTTTCTGTGGCCCTAAATGGCGTTTTTTGGAAGAGCACAACAACCCCAACAGTATATAACCACTGAATCGCACAGCTGCAGAGGCCAGAGAATGCTTTTTAAAAATAATGTTGTTTTTTCACACACCTCCAGATGTGTATTTCACACAGCAAAATATTTTCTGTGGCCCTAAATGGCGTTTTTTGGAAGAGCACAACACAACCACAGTATTTAACCACTGAATCGCACAGCTATAGAAGTGCAGAGAATGCTACTCAAAAAAAATGTTGTTTTTTTTAGTATAGCACTGTACAATATATAGAAATTGTTTATTTTACACACCTCCACATGTGTATTTCACACTGCAATTTATTTTCTGTGGCCCTAAATGGCGTTTTTTGGAAGAGTACAACAACCCCAACAGTATATAACCGCTGAATCGCACAGCTGCAGAGGCCAGAGAATGCTATTCAAAAATAATGTTGTTTTTTCACACACCTCCAGATGTGTATTTCACACTGCAAAATATTTTCTGTGGCCCTAAATGGCGTTTTTTGCAAGAGCACAACAACCCCAACAGTATATAACTGCTGAATCGCACAGCTGCAGAGGCCAGAGAATGCTTTTTAAAAATAATGTTGTTTTTTCACACACCTCCAGATGTGTATTTCACACTGCAAAATATTTTCTGTGGCCCTAAATGGCGTTTTTTGGAAGAGCACAACACAACCACAGTATTTAACCACTGAATCGCACAGCTATAGATGTGCAGAGAATGCTATTCAAAAAAAATGTTGTTTTTTTTAGTATAGCACTGTACAATATATAGAAATTGATTATTTTACACACCTCCACATGTGTATTTCACACTGCAATTTATTTTCTGTGGCCCTAAATGGCGTTTTTTGGAAGAGCACAACAACCCCAACAGTATATAACCGCTGAATCGCACAGCTGCAGAGGCCAGAGAATGCTTTTTAAAAATAATGTTGTTTTTTCACACACCTCCAGATGTGTATTTCACACTGCAAAATATTTTCTGTGGCCCTAAATGGCGTTTTTTGGAAAAGCACAACACAACCACAGTATTTAACCACTGAATCGCACAGCTATAGAAGTGCAGAGAATGCTATTCAAAAAAAATGTTGTTTTTTTTAGTATAGCACTGTACAATATATAGAAATTGTTTATTTTACACACCTCCACATGTGTATTTCACACTGCAATTTATTTTCTGTGGCCCTAAATGGCGTTTTTTGGAAGAGCACAACAACCCCAACAGTATATAACCGCTGAATCGCACAGCTGCAGAGGCCAGAGAATGCTATTCAAAAATAATGTTGTTTTTTCACACACCTCCAGATGTGTATTTCACACTGCAAAATATTTTCTGTGGCCCTAAATGGCGTTTTTTGCAAGAGCACAACAACCCCAACAGTATATAACCGCTGAATCGCACAGCTGCAGAGGCCAGAGAATGCTTTTTAAAAATAATGTTGTTTTTTCACACACCTCCAGATGTGTATTTCACACTGCAAAATATTTTCTGTGGCCCTAAATGGCGTTTTTTGGAAGAGCACAACACAACCACAGTATTTAACCACTGAATCGCACAGCTATAGAAGTGCAGAGAATGCTATTCAAAAAAAATGTTGTTTTTTTTAGTATAGCACTGTACAATATATAGAAATTGTTTATTTTACACACCTCCACATGTGTATTTCACACTGCAATTTATTTTCTGTGGCCCTAAATGGCGTTTTTTGGAAGAGCACAACAACCCCAACAGTATATAACCGCTGAATCGCACAGCTGCAGAGGCCAGAGAATGCTATTCAAAAATAATGTTGTTTTTTCACACACCTCCAGATGTGTATTTCACACTGCAAAATATTTTCTGTGGCCCTAAATGGCGTTTTTTGCAAGAGCACAACAACCCCAACAGTATATAACCGCTGAATCGCACAGCTGCAGAGGCCAGAGAATGCTTTTTAAAAATAATGTTGTTTTTTCACACACCTCCAGATGTGTATTTCACACTGCAAAATATTTTCTGTGGCCCTAAATGGCGTTTTTTGGAAGAGCACAACACACCCACAGTATATAACCGCTGAATCGCACAGCTGCAGAGAATGCTATTCAAAAAAAAGGTTGTTTTTTTTTTTTTAGTATAGCATAGTACAAGAAAAATATATAGAAATTGGTTATTTCACACAACTAGAGATATACACTGCAAAATATTTTTTTTGCCCAAAAATAGGTCTTTTTTGCGCACAACAAAGTGCCTTTTTTTTTTTTTGCAACAGCACAATAAAGTGCCTTTTTTTTTTTTGGGGCCCAAAAATGGGTCTTTTTAGCAAAAGCACAATAAAGTGCCTTTTTTTTCTGCCCGAAATGGGTCTTTTAGCAAGAGCACAATACAACCACAGTATGGAATAGGTGTATCACTCAACGTAATGCAGTGCTGGTGCACTGAGCTTGCAACACAAACAGATAAACCTATGCAGATCGCTGAGCTATTATATCTCTCAATCTGGACTCCTATCTAAATCTCTCTCCCTGAAAGCACAAACAGGATCCTGCCCCTACACTACACTACACTGTCTCTCTATCTTTTCTATCAGTAGATTGCAGAATCAGGACTAACTCCTATCATATAATTCTCTCCCTCACAGCAACAGCAGCCAGGATCCTTTCCCTACACTGTATAAAAGCAGAGTGACGATCTGTGCTGTGTGCCTCTTGCTTATATAGAAGCTGGTCACATGCTGGGTCACATGTTGCACTGACCAATCACAGCCATGCCATTAGTAGGCATGGCTATGATGGCTTCTAAGGGCACACCAGCTAATCAAATGGTGATTGGCTGGCCCCTGAAGCATTTCTAACTGCGCCATTAAATTCCCGAATCCGGACCCGAACCCGGACTTTAGCGCAAAATCCGGGTCCGGGTCCGGGGTCGGGAAAACGCCAAAATTCGGTACGGACCCGAACTTTACAGTTCGGGTCCGCTCAACACTACTGGTAATGGTCTTAGAAGACCCCAGGACTTGGTCCTAGCAGATTTGCTTTGGGTACAAACAACACATGACTGCACATATTCTTTGCAATCCTTCTCAAGCTTGGGCCACCAGAACATGCGCTGAATCAGGTCAAGGGTCTTGTGGGCCCCGAAATGGCCAGCCAAGGGATGATCGTGACACAGGCTCAGAACTTTGGTCCTGAAACTTGCCGGTACAAAAATGTTACTGTCTTTCCAAAGTAACCCATCCCTGGATATCAATGACACTCCTGGTGGACTGGGCATTTCTGCTGAAACTTGCTTTAAGCTGGACATCAGATCTGTCTGGACCAGTAAAAAGTTGCCTTCAGATAGAATAGTATCCGGAACTGAGGCATCTTTTGGATCATCGAACATGCGTGAGAGCGTCTGGCTTGGTGTTTCTTGATCATGGCCGATAGGTGATGTGAAATGGAAATCTGAAAAAGAATAGCGCCCACCGTGCTGGACGCGGCTTCAGGCGCTTGGCAGTTCTCAAATACTCCAGATTTTTGTGATCCGTATAAATAAGTATGGGATGTGCTACGCCCTCCAAGAGATATCGCCACTCTTCTAGTGCGGCCTTAATGGACAAAAGTTCACGATCCCCCACATCGTGATTTCTTTTGGCTGGGGAAAGTCTACGAGAGAAAAAAGCTATGGGATGCATGAGATCCTTGAGGCCTTGACGCTCGGAGATAACCGCCCCTACCGCTGTTTCCGAAGCATCTACCTCAAGTAGGTTAAGGTAGTCCAGGATCTGGGTGGCTCAGGATGGGAGCAGAGGTAAAAAGTTCCTTCAGTGTAGAAAAGGCATAGAAAATAAAAGTGTAGCGCTACCTGGATAAACGGTGTATCATAATGAATAAATACACAATTATAATGAAATAAACACGTGAAAACACCCAAAATAACGTGCTAAGTGATACATGTGTGATGGTGACTAAACAATAATGGTAAAACCCATGATGATAAACACAACATGAAATTAGTTTTCTAATCACACAAAGTCCATGGAAAGCAAAAATATATCTAAAAAATAAAGTTCAATCCTGGAGAACGTGTTCGGTCAAAATGTGAACTTGAATTCCAAAAAGTTTTTTCTGTGTAGAAAAGAGATGTGAAAACCGCCACCAAGGGTGAGTTGAAGGAGGCTTACCGGAAGTCTCGGACTTGGAGAGGCATACGCCACCCAAATCAGAGAAGGCTTTGAGGGTTGGTTAAACCCAATATGGAAGGTCTGGAAGTGAAGGGTATTCTGGAATCGAAGGAGTTTATCCACTTCAATCAAACGGGGTATCCAACACGCCAGTCACCAATATATTAAGGGGCTCGGTATCCAGAATGCATGCGTGTGAAAATATAAAAAAACTCACATAGCATGATACCGTTTGGAAAAGATTTAATAAAAAAGCGTAACAAAGTAACACTCACATTTAGGATGGTCTTAAAAGCATGATATCAGGTACAAGAGCGATTTGTACGAACAGGTCCACCCGACTAGTTTTGATTAAATAATCATCATCTGGGGTAAGGACCTTGTCCCACACACATCGCAAATAAATGAACAAATTGACCTCCACATTGGGGAGGATGTGGGTTGCGTGCTGTGGAGGGGCGGACCAACTGGTGTGTGTAGTGTGTGTTTGCCAGCGCCGTCCGTGTGATCAAATGAAGAGGCGTGGCTGCGGAGTGCGGCGGACCGACGTCTCGCCCTTCAGAGCGGGGCCTGGTTTACGCCACTTCCGGTTTCCTCCAGCCTTGCTCCACAGCGGATGTGACGTGTTGGCGCCGTGTCCAGGCCTCGTTTTCATAGCGAGGGCTGGATCCGGCGATAATCACATTGCATCCTATACAGTCTGCAGCGGAAGTGATGCTGGGATGCTATAGATTGACAGCGAGGCTTGGTTAAACGCTGTCACTTAAGGCAATCTGTAGTTTTCCTGTCCTTCTTTTAATTTAAAATATTTTGACATTTTAACAATTTTTGTTTATGGGATTATATAAAGATAAAAAATATATGATACCTTTGCTATTTTGACCATCCACAATTGAACACGAAACCGGAAGTGAAGTAATGGTGGTTCACTTCCGGGATTGTGGAGGTCAATTTGTTCATTTATTTGCGATGTGTGTGGGACAAGGTCCTTACCCCAGATGATGATTATTTAATCAAAACTAGTCGGGTGGACCTGTTCGTACACATCGCTCTTGTACCTGATATCATGCTCTTAAGACCATCCTAAATGTGAGTGTTACTTTGTTACGCTTTTTTATTAAATCCTTTCCAAACGGTATCATGCTATGTGAGTTTTTTTATATTTTCACACGCATGCATTCTGGATACCGAGCCCCTATATATATTGGTGACTGGCGTGTTGGATACCCCGTTTGATTGAAGTGGATAAACTCCTTCGATTCCAGAATACCCTTCACTTCCAGACCTTCCATATTGGGTTTAACCAACCCTCAAAGCCTTCTCTGATTTGGGTGGCGTATGCCTCTCCAAGTCCGAGACTTCCGGTAAGCCTCCTTCAACTCACCCTTGGTGGCGGTTTTCACATCTCTTTTCTACACAGAAAAACTTTTTGGAATGCAAGTTCACATTTTGACCGAACACGTTCTCCAGGATTGAACTTTATTTTTTAGATATATTTTTTTCTTTCCATGGACTTTGTGTGATTAGAAAACTAATTTCATGTTGTGTTTATCATCATGGGTTTTACCATTATTGTTTAGTCACCATCACACATGTATCACTTAGCACGTTATTTTGGGTGTTTTCACGTGTTTATTTCATTATAATTGTGTATTTATTTATTATGATACACCGTTTATCCAGGTAGCGCCACACTTTTATTTTCTATCACTTTTACCTTTTTCTATCGGTAGTGTTGGCGGCTCCCTTGGTGCACATATATATATATATATTTGTCCAGCGCAGTATTACCCCCCTTTTTTACAACAGTGTAGAAAAGGCAGCCTGGGCCTCAGAGTTCCAGTGGAAACGGATGTTCTGCTTTGCGAGCTGAGTAATGGGGGAAATAATTGCAGAAAATCCTTTTTTTAAATCTCCTGTAAAAATTGGCAAAGCCAACAAAACGTTGCACCCCTTTCTTGTCTGAGGGTGCAGGCCAATCCAGAACAGCTGTTACCTTTTGTGGATCCATCTTAAACCCCTCCGTGGAAATCACCAGGCCCAAGAACTGAATACTCTGCCGCTCAAATTCGCACTTTTCTGGCTTGGCATATAACCCATGCTGACGGAGGCGACAGAGTACCATCTTAACGTGTTTCCGGTGTTGATCCAAGGATGTGGTAAATATCAGGATATCGTCAAGGTAAACGATTACAAAGATATCTAGCCAGTCTCTGAAGATATATTTTACGAAGTGCTGAAAGGTGGCAGGGGCATTGCACAGGCCGAAGTGCATCACTAAATACTCATAGTGGCCGAACCTGGTACGAAAGGCCGTTTTCCATTCGTCCCCTGCACGGATACGAACTAAATTATTAGCTCCTCAAAGATCAAGTTTAGTAAATACAGCGGTAGTTCTCAGTCTCTGGAACAGCTCGGGCACCAGGGGTAAAGGATTCCGTCACTTTATTTAGTTCCCGGTAATCCACACAAGGACGTAAGGAGTGGTCTTTCTTCTCTACAAAAAAGATTCCGGCCCCTGATGGAGAAGTGGATGGCCGGATGAATCCCCTCTTAAGGTTCTCGTCTACATATTCCTTTAAAACCTCTAGTTCCCGTTCAGACAGGGGGAAGATCCGCCCAAAGGGGATCTCGGCTTCAGGCAACAGCTCAATTGGGCAGTCGTATGAATGGTGGGGAGGAAGAGTCTCAGCCCCCCGTTTGCTGAACACATCTAAAAACTCATGATATGGCTTGGGTACTTGTGAGCGTAACTCTATATCAGATTCCAGGCACAGCAGAGGGCCCGACACATTAGGAAGTGAGGGCAAGCAATGTTCTTGACAGTAAGAGGACTGGAACTTTATTTCCCCGGTGACCCAGTTAACTTGCGTATTGTAGGCCTGGAGCCATGGTAGGCCGAGGATGACCGGGAACAGAGGAGATGCAATTGCATCGAGTTTCAGAAGTTCCTTATTACCCGTGGCCGTGACTACGGGTAATGATGGAGTCTCCTGGGTGACCAGGCCAGATTTAATACGGGACCCATCTGCCAGAAAGATGGAGAGTCCTTGTGCCCTGTGCTGGAGTGGAATGCACTGTTGGTTGGCAAAATTCAAATCAATAAAGCAACGACATGCTCCAGAGTCTATAATTGCAGTAGCAGGCACAGTCCTTCCTGGGAGCTGGAAAGAGATGCAAAGGTCCAGGTGAGTAGTATTGGCAGAGGGTGCTGGTTGGCTGGTAGGTGAGATGGACAAACATCTTTGAGTTTTTACTGGGCATGAATGTACATAGTGGCCACCCCCCCCCCCGCAGTACAAGCAGAGATTAAGCCGTTGCCGGTGTGAACGTTCCTCAGCAGATATTGAGGGTTTTATTAAACCGACTTGCACTGGTTCAGGGGAGGTTGGCACAGATCTAGCTGAGACAGGTCTGATGGCAGCAAGACGTGTGGTCATGGCCACACGGGGTAACATCCAGGTTGGACGAGTTTGTTGATTTATTTTTTCTGCACTGCGTACCCGAAGGCGCCGGTCTATCTGGATAACCAATGCCATTAGTTTCTCCAAAGAGTCTGGTATGCCAACTCGGGCCAGTTTATCATTTAATCTTTCAGACAGGCCTAAGCGGAACTGGTGCCCTAAAGCTGCATGGTTCCATTGGGTATCTGCACTCCAGCGCCTAAAGTCCATTATATAGTCCTCGACCGCTCTGCGGCCTTGCTGGAGCGCATGTAGAGCAGCTTCGGCTGTGGAAATCCGTTGGGGGTCCTCATAAAGGAGCGACATGGCCTTGAAAAAGGACGGCAAGGAGTCCAGTGAAACATGATGTTCTTCAAGCAAATGATGTGCCCAGGACTGAGGTCCCCCCAGCAGTAGTGAAATGACAAACCCCACTTTGGTAGTTTCCTGGGAGAACGTTAGGGGTTGCAGGGAGAAGTACAACTTGCATGCATTGCGAAATGCCAGGAACTTACTTCGGTCCCCGGAGAACCTCTCCGGGATGGGGACCCTTGGCTCTGGAGGCAGCATCGTTACAGAGGGTGCAGAGGTGGCTTTTGTAGGTATCCTGTTGGTAAGAGGATCAGTGGTGGTAGCCTGGTATTGAATTTGTCCCTCTAAGCGTGCATGGCCGTCCTGGAGAGATTTCACCTCTAGAGAGAGATCAGAGAGGAGTTGGTAGATCTCATTGGTGCAAGAGGTTCCTCTTGCAGGCTCAGGCATGGCTGTCTGATACTGACATGTACCTTGGGAATGAGCCTGACGTGCAGAGGGAGACCTCTCGTACCGCCCTGGTTCCGGGATCACTGGGGTTGAGACAGTGACCGTAGGAGCACAGTGAGGTATGAGTGCCTGCAGAGTTCTCTGAGATTGGAGATGAAGACCAATGTGAAAGGCTGGAGCCGGCTGGAGCGCTGTAGGTGCAGGTCAGCGGATGCAAGTCAGCGGATGCAGCTCGCCGGATGCAGGTCAGCAGATGCTGGTTAGCTGGTTACTGGTTAGCTGGATGATGGTCAGCAGGATGCAGGTCACCGGATGCAGGTGCCCAGATGCAGGTCAGCGGATGCAGGTGTGCTCGTGAGCAACAGGCGTACGCAAGTGCAGACGACAGGCAGGAGAGGAGTCAGACAAGCCAGGTTATACACGGAGGATCAGTCCAGGCAAAAGCAGCAGGCAAGGAATGGTCAGAGTTCAGGCTGGATTCGGCAACAGAGGATCTGGCAGACAGGTAAACAGAGCAGGGTCAAGGAAGCCAAAGGTCAGGGCTGGAGATGGCAGCGGAGTCAGAGAGCCAGGTCAGTATGATATCAGGTGCAGGTTCAGGATCAGGTCTCAGGATAGGTTGCAGATCAGACAGCAAAGACACAGTGCTGCTGAGGGGTTTAAATACGGCAGCCTGTTGCCAATCACTGAAATCAGTCTGCACCATTAACCCTTAGGTGGCAGATCCCTGACACAAGGTGTTAGGATTAAGTTCACCTGCTGGTGGCACTATCCTGCTCTGGGCTGTTTGCTGCAGCTTCAGTGTTCACTAGCAGGTGTCTCCGAGGAGCCAGCAGGCTGGTGTAATCAGGAAAATTAGTGTTCAGCTGCCGGGGGGCTACTTAAGGCTTCTCCTCCCTTCCCCCGGTGCATCACAATTCTGGTCCCTTCCTTGCTGCCTGGTTCTGATGCCTAGCCTGATCCAGTCTGTACGCCTCTGCCTTGTTCCTGCCTCCCCCTGCCTTGCTTCTCTTCGAATACCCTGTTGAGATCCCCCTTACTTGCAAACCTTGCATTCCCTGTACCCTTGTCCCAAAGGTGGTTTTGTATACAGATAGTAGTTGGGTTCATTTGATATTTGTCTTTTGGGGTTTGTTTATGTTCATGTTTACTGGGTGCTGTGTTTGCTGTGTTCGCTGTGTTCATGGTTTGCTTTTTTTTTTTTACTGTAAATAAATATCACTTTAATATATGTATCCTTTGTTTGATCTCAGTTCCCTTGTGTAGCTAGGTGTCTGGTCTCCTTAGCCGCTGGTCCCTGACACAAGGTGGTGCCTATGTACCCTGAATTGATAAGAGAAGTACGAGAAGAGGAGGCCCTATTAGGAGAGAAAAGCCAAAGAACGAGAGAACTGAGCTCTATCACTGGAAATAGAGAGAAAGTGGTGGCTCAAGCTCTTTATGCTGAAATGGGTTTCTCGGATTAGAATAGTGGAACTGAGTCTGAACCGGCGGGGCTGTCTATTCCAGACACCAACAAGCCAGTAAGTGAACTTGGGCCAACTGAACTAATGGCTCAGGTAGCTCAGGCCCAAACCCAGATGTACCATGCTTTAACGCGAGTGATGGAGACCCAAGCAAAGGTTCAAGAACAAGGGACTTGTCAAGGGGAGCCAAAACTTTCCCAAGGGTGAGAAAAGAGATGTTACAGGTGTGGAGAGGTTTGACACTTTCAAGCTGACTTTTTTAAGACTAGCATCAGCAATCAATTACTCATGGAAGTTCTGAAAGCCTTACAAAAGTTACTCTTAAGGAATCCAGGGGCCCTTATGCTTCCCCTGATTGTGGTAGTGAGAAAGAAGAATGGGTCCCTCTGGATGTGTATTGACTACCGAACCTTGACGGAAGGACTATCCTAGATCAGTACACAACCCCCCTGCATAGAAGAGGCCCTGCAATAGTTATCAGGGATGAAATGGTTCAGTGTGCTGGATCTAAAGAGTGGATACTACGAGATACGAAACAAAAATGTGTAGCGCTAAATTAGATAAGAACTGCACTATGACAAGTGTAGTATATAACAGTGATATAAAACAATCAAAAAAAACATCTAATAACAATTATATCAAAATATACAAATAGTCCACCGTGATGTAAACTATTTCATAGTAAAAGTGTTCAAATAATCCACAATAATGTGAACCATATACAAAATAACCCTAAAAGAACAAATAGGGAGTTCATATGTACATGTACATAAATGCTTGATAAAATAAAATGGTAAATGATAATCCAAGGAATGGTGCTCCCAGCAAAAACTTGACGTGAAGTGACCACCACCAATCGATTGTAAAAAGGCTTACCAGAGAAAGTGGACCCCAAAAACGTACGTTCAGAGGGTCAACCAAGCATGGGTAAGCCACTGTAGACAGTGAATCCTCAACCGCAATTCAAACGGAAACTTCAAGCCTCAATCCAAGATGGAAACCAGATTGTCATTCGTGTCCAAACGTGCGACGAAGCTTGTGAACATTGCTCAATACAGGCCAGGCAGTGTTAACCGATGAATAACGAAAAAGTGAAAGGAAAGAGAAGGCACATAGTGTGATACTGTATGTAAAGGTATTTTAATGTAGGTAAGAACACTTACATTTAGAAGGGTGTAACAGCGCTTATCAAATGATCAAAAATGGCAACAGTAGGGTCTTCCGACGCGTTTCGCATCCAAATGCATCATCTGGGGTGATCCCCGACTGCTGCCCTCCATGTATTTATAGATAATATGGCCCCCAAAGTGGGAGGCCATTTCCTGGGCGTCAATGTGTTGATGGATTGCTTCCTGGTTCAACCAAAATGGATTCCTCGTATGTGTTCCAAGCCTCAATCTGGAACACATCCAGACATGATACTACCAAGTTCAGAGGTGTACCAAAATGGCGGCCCACCATGTGTGTCAAGCCTCCCTTTGATTCTAATTGGGAGTTCTAAACTATCTACTTAATAATGTATTTCATGAGTGATCAAAATTATATAATCAAAATGAAATTTACCAGGCCTGTATACATATAAAGTGATGAGCCCTATATTGATTGGCCAACTATGTGCGGCGAAAAGTCCGCCCTGTGTTAAATACATAAGCAACAATAAATAACTGGCTTGTGTATCAAGCCTCATTCTGAATGCCGGAGGCGAGTCTAACCTCGTCATGACAATGAGGAAGTGACACAGAGCCGCGTGTGCGTCACACCTCGTTCTGACGAGCGAACGCACACCAAGCCTCGTTATGAGACGGATGACAATATGGAAATGACACAGGACCACTTGCGCGTCACGCCTCGTTCTAACGAGCGGACGCACACCAAGCCTCGTTTTGAGATCGATGACCCCGCACGACCGCATATGGAAATGCGACACGACGTTACCTACGTCGTCGTGCGGAGACATCCGCCCAGGAGAAGAGGCTGACGGCATGAGTGTGATCACATGACACCCAGCCTGCCTATGGAAGTCCTTGCAGTGTCTCAATAATGATGGATTATATGTGGCAAAATAAAATGCGCTCCCTAGAATGTATATATTAACAACTTGAGGGCTGTCACGTGACGCCCGATTAACCTATCACCGACCGTCCGGATATCGAATAATGTTAAAGTATACTATGTCAGAACCCAGAATTCAATATGATCAAACAGGGACTGATAACAAATTACTCAATGAGAGAATTTGGTATGAAATATAAACGGAGTATACACTAATGCAAGTGGTGCTACCTCAAAAATAAAAAAACAATATAAAAGTTTATTATAAAACGGAAATGACTCATTCTATGTGGTCATTAATCCCTGTAGTGAAAACTATGCTCAAGGTATATTATTAAATTTTTTTTTTATAAAAAACTTATTCTAAAAAGAACTGAGTGTGATATAATGGAATTGTAAATTAGAACTGAAATAGAACTCAGTTCATATTGAATTTTATGGAGGTGTGCAAAATAAAACGCAGTCCTCCACACAACCTATATATACCAGCTGTGTTGTTCCAAGGGCCACATTGACTGACCAGGAGCAATGCATACAACACTGAGTGATATTAACACACACCCAGGAATTGTACTCCCACACAACACATATAATAACATAATATACATATCCATATATATATAGCCTAATAAAATGCACATATTATGAAAATAAAATAGAATTGTGCAACAAGATAAAATATGTTTGAAGGAGAAAAATTAAAAAGGACCCGTATATATCTAGGATTTGTTAATAAATGAATTAATATCCCACTCCACATTTAAGCCTAAAGGCGTGTGTGACTGTAATTCATAAATCCAGAAAGTTTCCAGTTGTGATACACCCCTGGTCTTAGGGCTACCCCTCCATGGGGGGACAAATTGATCTATGACCAGGAATTGTGTACCAGCGGGGTTTCTGTTATGATATGCCCTGTAGTGCCTCGGTACTGTGTGCTGTGTGTCACCACTAAGAATGAGGGCTACATGCTCTCCAACGCGCACAGAAAAGGATCGTATGGTGCGGCCAACATATTGTTCGCCGCACGGACAAGTTATGAGATAAACCACATATTTGGTAGCGCATGTGCAAAAACGCTTGATAGGATAAGTTTTACCTGTGACAGTGGAATTGAATTCCAGACTTGCGTCTCCCTAAAGAGTTAAATTTACACACGGAACATTTCTTACAAGGGTGATAACCCACTAATTGGTAAAAAAAGGATGGTCTCACTGGGGGATTGATAATATTTGGAGCAATTTTACTCTGAAGTGTGGGAACACCTCTGAACACAACTTTAGCTTGTTCTGGTAACACACTCTGTAGGACTTTATCATTTCTCAGCACTGCCCAATGTTTAGATATAATGGCTCTAACTTGTTTATGTTGAGTAGAGAAAGAGGTGAGCATTGCCCATTTAAAATTGTCATCTGGCTCTCTCTTCGGTTTGACCTCCAAAAGAGAACCCCTGTCAACCTCAAGAGTCCTTTCAAGATCTAGTTCAATATCTCTGGGGTTATAACCTTTCTCAATAAAACGAAGTTTAAGAACCTCAGCCTGTGCTTTGAATGACCCTATAGTAGTGCAATTTCTACGGAGCCTTAAGAACTGGCTGTGTGGGACTGAATTCAGCCAGGAGCGATGGTGACAGCTATCAACGGGGATGAACCCGTTTCGATCAGTTTTTTTAAACTGAAACATATGATCTACAATGCTGATCTCTAAGTCCAAAAATTTAATTTTGTCGCTACTGGCTGTGTATGTAAGGGAGATGCCTCTATCATTGAGGTTAAGATGGCACATAAAGGTCTCCAGTGACGTCATATCGCCATCCCAGAGGAGGAGGATGTCGTCTATATATCTCACCCACAGCACCAATGAAGGGGTGTCATGGGTATGGACGGCATCCTCCTCCCACTTAGCCATAAAAAGGTTGGCGAGGCTGGGGGCAAATTTTGCCCCCATAGCCACACCACGTAAATGCAAATAAAATTTATCATTAAACCAAAAATAATTGTGTTTAGTGGCAAACTCTAACAATTCCATGATGAACTGACATTGAAAAGGAGCCAAGGAAGGCTCCTTCTCCAGAAAATACTGGACTGCCTCAAAGCCCTTATCATGAGGTATGCAGGTGTACAAGGAAGCGACGTCAGCTGTTACCATGATGACGTCGCTGCATAAGTTGACACTTTCCAGCTTCCTGATAGTGGCGCCTGTATCGCACAAGTAGGATGGCACTCGTCTTACCAAAGGCTGTAAGTGGTGGTCAATATAACGACTGACCCTGGAAGTGACCGAATCAATACCACTTACTATTGGTCGACCAGGTGGATATATAGGGTCCTTGTGGACCTTGGGCAAAAAATAAATAGTGGGAATCCTGGGAACTACGGGGACTAAAAAAGCTTTCTCCTTCTTATTTAAAATGGCACGATCAAAACCACTGTCACTACGAGATACCCATGCATTGGGATGACTGAGAAAAAACGGCCTTCATCAGTCCTCTAGGGTTTTTCGAGTTTGACCAAATGCCACAAGGATTAACAGGGGCTCCCGCCACATTCTAGAGATTGATGGAGAACACTGTGGGTTATATGAACTTGGTAGAAGTGCTAGTGTACCTTGATGATATCATTGCGTGTGGCAGAAGGCTGGAGAAGCGTGAAGCTCGGTTGGAGACATTTTTGGCCTACACTGATCCATCCAAACCTTATGCTCGTGGATGCCAGCAAAGATGGCCTTGGGGGAGTGTTGTATCATGAGTCGGAGGGGAGACTCCGCCTGGTAGCCTATGTGAGTCACAGTCTCACCCCCCTGAGAAGAATTATCCTGTACTCAGATTGGAGTTCTTGGTCCTCAAGTGGGCAGTGGTAGATAAGCTACCGCATATACTCGAGTATAAGCTGACCCGAATATAAGCCGAGGCACCTAATTTTACCACAAAAAAATGGGAAAACGTATTGACTCGAGTATAAGCCTAGGGTGTCCATCTGCATGCCTCACTGTGCCTCACTGTGTCCATGTCCATGCCTCACTGTGCCTCGCTGTGCCCATGCCTCACTGTGTCCATGCCTCACTGTGCCCATGCCTCACTGTGCCCATGCCTTGCTGTCACTGTGCCCATGCCTCACTGTGTCCATGCCTCACTGTGCCCAATCTCCCTACCTGATCTCCGGCGCTGTGTGACTAGACTGACTATTAACATGGGAGTCTATGGAAGGGGTGCCCAGCTTAGAAAAATCGGTGCTCCCCGGCCGTAGGTCTTCTGGACAACAAACTTTGCACACGTGTAGATGAAGAGTGAGAATACATGTGCGCCAAGATTGGGGTCCAGAGCCGCTACGGGGTTCCCAAAATCACAGGATAAATGACTTTTTAACATTGGAGTCTATGGAAGAGGTGCCCGGTTTGAAAAATCTGTGCTCCCTGGCCATAGGTCCCCTGGACAACAAACTTTGCACACTAGTAGAGAAAAAGTGGGGCTACATGTGTGCCAAGATTGGGGTCCATGGGACCTACGGCTAGTCGGGATCAGGCGCACAAATTTGAAGATGGACACAGACTCGAGTATAAGCCAAAGGGGGGCAATTTCAGCACAAAAAAATGTGCTGAAAAACTCAGGCTTATACTCGAGTATATACGGTACCTCATTATCTGTACGGGGATACCTTTGTGGTGAAGATGGATAACAACCCTTTGACTTACCTACTGTCCACTGCCAAGCTGGATGCCGCGGGACATCAGTGTTTTGCCGCTCTGGCTGAATTCCGGTTCAGCTTGGAATACCGGCCAGGAGTGGGAAATCGAGGAGCTGATACTCTTTCCCAAAGGCCTCACTCCATAAATGCTGGCCAGAAGAGTTGGGTTCATTTACCCCTGGAGGGAGTACTGGCTGTGTGCCAAGGAGTAGAGCATAAAAACACAGGGGCCATAGGGTCCGAAGCTGTGGGAGTCAAACCTGCAGGAGTGCGCAGCCAAGAATTGCCTCAGTTGACAAGAGAAGACATCGTTAAATAGTTACATAGTAGGTGAGGTTGAAAAAAGACACAAAGTCCATTAAGTCCAACCTATGTGTGTGATTATATGTCAGTACTATCTTGTATATCCCTGTATGTTGTGGTCGTTCAGGTGCTTATCTAATAGTTTCTTGAAACCATCAATGCCCCCCTGCTGAGACCACCACCTGTGGAAGGGAATTCCACATTCTTGCTGCTCTTGCAGTAAAGAACCCCCTACATAGTTTAAGGTTAAACCTCTTTTTTTCTAATTTTAATGAGTGGCCACAGGTCTTGTTAAACTCCCTTCCGTGAAAAAGTTTTATCCCTATTGTGGGGTCACCAGTATGATACTTGTAAATTTAAATCATATCCCCTCTCAAGCATCTCTTCTCCAGAGAGAATAAATTCAGTGCTTGCAACCTTTCCTCATAACTAATATCCTCCAGACCCTTTATTAGTAGGGATGAGCCGAACACCCCCCTGTTCCAATCGCACCAGAACCTGCGAACAGACCTAAAGTTCGTGTGAATTTTAGAACCCAATTAAATACAATGGACTCGAACGTTCAATATTAAAAGTGCTAATTATAAAGGATAATATGCAAGTTATTGTCCTAAAAAGGGTTTGGGCACCCGGGTCCTGCCCCAGGGGACATGTGTCAATGCAAAAAAAAAGGGTTAAAAACAGCCGTTTTTTCGGGAGCAGTGATTTTAATAATGCTTAAAGTGAAACAATAAAAGTGAAATATTCCTTTAAATTTTGTACCGGGGGGGTGTATAGTATGCCTGTAAAGCAGCGCTTGTTTCCCTTGCTTAGAACTGTCCCTGCACAAAATGTCATTTCTGAAGGAAAAAAAGTAATTTAAAAGCACTTGCGGCTATAATGAATTGTCGGCTCCTGGAAATACAGAGAAAAGTCATTGATAAGAAAAATAAAAAATAAAAATGCTTGGGGGTCCCCCCAAATTCAATTACCAGGCCCTTCAGGTCTGGTATGGATATTAAGGGGAACCCTGCGTCAAATAAAAAAAAATGACGTGGGGTTCCCCCCAAATATCCATACTAGACCCTTCAGGTCTGGTATGGATTTTAAGGGGAACTCCACCCCAAAAATTTTTTTAAATGCCGTGGAGTTCCCCCAAAAATCCATACCAGACCCTTTTTCCTGAGCACGCAACCTGGCAGGCCACAGGAAAAGAGGGGGGGACGAGAGAGCGCCCCCCCTGAACTGTACCTGGCCACATGCCTTCAACATGGGGAGGATGTCCCCATGTTGATGGGGACAAGGACCTCATTCCCACAACCCTTGCCCGGTGGTTGTGGGGGTCTGCGGGCAGGGGGCTTATCGGAATCTGTAAGACCCCTTTAACAAAGGGGACCCCCAGATCCCGGCCCCCCCTAAGTGAATTGGTAAGGGGTACATTGCACCCCTACCATTTCACGAAGAAAGCGTAAATTTTTTTTTAAAAAAAAACACACAGACACCTTGGAAAAGTCCTTCCCATTCCAGCGATGTAATCCAGTGTCCCGCGGTGATACGATGTCCAGCGCTGCAGTCTCCACTCATCACGAAACGTCATTGGCTGAGCGGACCTACACTGCGGAGGAAGTTCCCCATCAGGTCCGCTCAGCCAATGACGTAGGCGGGGTCTGAGGTATCTCGGACCCTACCTACATCATTGGCTGAGCGGACCGTTTAGCCGTAGGTGTCCTGTGGCCTGCCAGGTTGTGTGCTCAGATAAAGGGTCTGGTATGAATTTTTGGGGGAACTCCACGCCATTTTTTTTTGGGGTGGAGTTCCCCTAAAAATCCATACCAGACCTGAAGCGTCTAGTATGGATATTTGGGGGGAACCCCACATAATTTTTTATTTTATTTGACGCAGGGTTCCCCTTAATATCCATACCAGACCTGAAGGGCCTGGTAATTGAATTTGGGGGGACCCCCACGCATTTTTTTTTTTTTATCAATGACTTTTCTGTGTATTGCCAGGAGCCGACAATTCATGAATAGCCGCGAATGCTTTTAAATGATTTTTTTTTCCTTCAGAAATGACACTTTGTGCAGGGACAGTTCTAAGCACTAGAAACAAGCGCTGCTTTACAGGCATACTATACACCCCCCCCCCAGGTATGAAATTTAAAGGAATATTTCACTTTTATTGTTTCACTTTAAGCATTAATAAAATCACTCCTCCCAAAAAAACTGCAGTTTTTAAAACTTTTTTTTGCATTAATACATGTCCCCTGGGTCAGGACCCGGGTCCCCACACGCTTTTTATGACAATAACTTGCATATAAGCCTTTAAAATTAGCACTTTAGATTTCTCCCATAGACTTTTACAGGGTGTTCCGCGGCTTTTTGAATTTGCCGCGAACACCCCAAATTGTTCGCTGTTCGGCGAACGTGCGAACAGGCAATGTTCGAGTCGAACATGAGTTCGACTCGAGCTCAAAGCTCATCCCTATTTATTAGCTTTGTTGCCCTTCTTTGTACTCGCTCCATTTCCAGTACATCCTTCGTGAGGACTGGTGCCCAGAACTGGACAGCATACTCTAGGTGCGGCCGGACCAAAGTCTTGTAGAGTGGGAGAATTATCATTTTATCTCTTGAGTTAATCCCCTTTTTAATGCATGCCAATATTCTGTTTGCTTTGTTAGCAGCAGCTTGGAATTGCATGCCATTGCTGAGCCTATCATCTACTAGGACCTCCAGGTCTTTTTCCATCCTAGATTTCCTCAGAGGTTCTCCCCCCAGTGTATAGATTGCATTTCATATTTTTTTCCTCATTTGCCATGTAGTTGCCCACCGCAGATCTTTTTGCAAGGTTTCCACATCCTTCGGAGAAGTTATTGCCCTGTTTAGCTTAGTATCGTCCGCAAATACAGAGATTGTTTACCCCATCCTCCAGGTCGTTTATGAACAAATTAAACAGGATTGGTCTCAGCACAGAACCCTGGGGGACCCCACTACCCACCCCTGACCATTCCGAGTACTCCCCATTTATCACCACCCTCTGAACTCGCCCTTGTAGCCAGTTTTCAATCCATGTACTCACCCTCTGGTCCATGCCAACGGAACTTATTTTGTACAGTAAACGTTTATGGGGAACTGTGTCAAATGCTTTTGCAAAATCCAGATGCACCACATCTACGGGCCTTCCTTTATCTAGATGGCAACTCACCTCCTCATAGAAGGTTATTAGATTGGTTTGGCAAGAATCATTCTTCATGAATCCATGAAGATTACTGCTAATGATACCGTTCTCATTACTAAAATCTTGTATATAGTCCCTTATCCCATGAGACGGGACCAATGTGAAGATGCGTTGGGGAGTCTTGTGAGGAAATTTTTATCCTCCCAGGACCCTCAGATACTGTTGAATAGCCCCATTGAGGGAGTAAAAGTAGTCTATAGAGACAAAGAACCAATGCGGTTGGAAGATGGAGTCATTTACCGGAGAGGCCCATCTGAGGAACCAGAGGGTATTCGTCAACTGTTCCTTCCTGAGAAACAATGATTAATAGTGTTGACCACTCTTCATGATGATCATGGTCACTTTGGCCCAGACAGAACCTTCAAGTTAGTCAGGGATCGATTTTTAAGGCTGTCCATGAGAGCTGAGGTGGAAAGCTACTGTCACTTTTGCATCAGGTGCATATAGAGGAAGACGTTACCAGGCAGGGCAGCCCCAATGGGCCACCTTCAAAGCCAGGGGCCAAAGGAGTTGATGTGCATTGATTTCTTTTGTTTGGAACCTGACTTGAGTGGACGGAGTAATCTCCTGATTGTGACAGATCGTTTTACCCGCTATGCTCAAGCTTTCCCAATTAGGGACCAACAGGCCAGTACTATAGCAAAAACCTTAGTAGGGAAGTTTTTGTTCATTATGGGCTGCCTCAGCACCTACACTCAGATCAAGGCCGGGATTTTAAGAGTAAGCTGATCAGAATATTGTGTGAACTCTTAAGTATAAATAAATCCATACCAAAACCTTATTCAAGCAAGCAGCTTGGATGGCCAGGAAAGGAGGGGGGTGCTCCCCCCTACTGAACCAGAGCTGGATTGAGGCTTCCAGTTTGTGATAAGTCCACCTCCTCAAGGACCCCCACACCAACCGAGCCAGGGATGTGGGGAAGAGGACTTGTCCTGATCAACATGGGGACAAAGTGCTTTGCTGGTGTTTGCTGGTGAAGGTTCTCTCCCCACGCTGCGGGGATGTGGCCTGGTATAGTTCAGGAGAAGGGGCACATGCTTGCTACCTGTCCCTTTCCTGGTCAGCCAGGCTGCATGATCAAATAAGGGTCTCACATGGATCTTGAAGGGAACCCATACTTTTTTTTTCTTATTCCCTTACACTTACTATGTATCACATTCTCCTTCACATGGGGACAGGGCAGTATCTGGGTGCCCTCTTATTGTTAAAGAGTGCCTCCAGATTCTAATAAGCCCCCTGCCCACAGACCCCCCCCCAACTACTGGGCAAGGGGACAAGTGTTTGCCAGGAGGTCCTCATAGGCAAGGCACCGCCCCATCTTGAGCGCATGAGGGGGCCAGCCAGGCTGCATGCTTGGATAAAAGATCTGGTATGGTATGCATTTTTGGGGGGGAATCTTGCTGTAGGATGTGCTACACCAATAATTACATTTACAAGGTAGAACAAATAAGAAGCAGTCAATGACAGCTGTCAACGTCATTTGCTGGCAATTTTAAAACTTTTTTGCTTTCTAAATATCTAAAAAAATCACTACACCTGGTTGCATGGCTACACTTAAAGAAAATCCCAAATTATTTTTAGTTTCTGGCATTCTTGCAGAGGTTTTTTTTTTCTGGAACCCAATGCATTTATAAGGATACGTTTTTATGAATTTCACATTGGCAATTAGGATTTTCTTACTTCTCCTCACTTACTTCTCAGGGCTTGTGTCAGGGCTGGGGAAGAGCATATTTTCTTTCTCACAGATTCAGGAATCCTACAGTCTCTGAATTTATTGTCAGCATATTTGTCTTAAGGAAAAATTGGACCCTGGGTGCTAGGTTCACTGTAAAACTTGAATAGGTTTTAGTTTCTGCAATTCTGTATGGCAGTTTTTAAGCAATTGGATTCACACTGCGAGTGGTGTCCAGGTGGCTTAGGCTTGGTAGATGAGGATCAGCCTTTGAAAATTGAAGTTCAATCAAAAGGTTACTTAGCTCCTCAAACTTCTGATAATCTTTACTAGATCGGAAAAACCGATCGTGTGTACAGGGCATAAGGGTCCTTTCACACATGTGGACCGATCTGGTCCATCTGTCAATTTTTCAGGCAGACTTGATCGGACACTCCATGCATCTCTATGGAGCAACGGATGTCAGTGGTGACATGTCCACTGACATTCGATTCCCTTCCAACCTGCCAAATCCAGATGGATAGTGACCCTATTTCCCATCCGTCTGGCAGATCGGATCGGATGAAAATGGACAGGCTGTCCGTTTTCATCCGATCTCCGCATAGAGAAGAGCGGAGATCTGACAGGTCCATCCCCACTCAGTGAGCAGAGATGGACCTGTCATCTGCCAGCTCAGCGGAGATCAACAGAAGGATCCCCGCTGAGCAAGTGGAGTCTGTGAAAACGGACATTACTGTGTGAAATACCCCTAAAGGATGGAGGTATATATTCGGTGACAGAGAGATGGATGATGGGATAGAGCAAGGCATGGAGGGATGTGAGCGAGACAGAGAAATAGAGGGATGGAGTTATGGTAAGAAAGAGGAAGAGACGTAATAATAGAGGAATGAAAGTGATGGAGGATAGAAAAGGTAGAGGGATATAAGGAGAAAGGAGGTCCTTAGAATTGGGGACATAAACCCTTGTGATCCTGGCGGCTACCTGGGATTTCTGCTCACTTTCTGGGGGGACTATGGAACAGAAATTAAAGGGAACTCTCTCCAGTTGGACATGCGTGACAAACTCTGATATCAAAAATAACATAAGAAATATATATATATATATTTTTTTTTTTACCTTAATCTCTATCTTAAACCACATTGCTAACTGCGTATTGTATTTGTTTGTAGCTTAAGTACTGAAATTTGGACTGAAAAACGAAATTTTGTAACTTTTAGAAAATGCCAGTAAAAACGTGGCTGTGGCAGTAAATTTTGAGTTTTGTGTCAGTGAATTTTAGTCTGGTAGGTTGGCAACACTGGGATACAGCCGCGGAGTTGCCATAGCAACTCGGCCCCCCTCTCACATTAGATCCGATGTCAATGCGTCTGTGTGGGTGGCAGGGATCACCTCGGATACCAGTATGTGACAGGCAGACCACTACCCTCCCCTTAACACAGGTGAGATGGGGCTGCTGAGTGGAGGAGGCGGGTCATGTACAGTACTACGTGAAATGACAGGCAGTACTGCGGTGAACGTTCTGCCTTCCTGGTGCACAGACCCGTCTTCTCCGCACTGCCTCCGAAATCCGTGTCCTCCCTATTTCTGCACCTCTGTGAGTTGGACACACCCCCTCCTCCCTTGTCTCCTCACCTCTCTATTCAAGTCAGCCGCCGCTGTCTTTTCAACTCCCTCGCTTACAACCGCCTCTCCCACCACATGCCCTCAGTAATGACGGGGCCCATTGGGGGATAACCATGCTCTTTAACTAGAGCCAAAGAAGTGTGACTTGGTAAGAGTGGAGCGGGGCGGGGCGGGCAGAAGCGGGAATGTTAGAACATTCTGCAGTGCGGGACACGGCTGGTTGGAGGGAAACTGAAACTTCTCCTGACTCCCCCTGTACTGGGAACATCCTATATTTGGGGTTGTGACAGGAGTGAGCATGGGGGAGGTGTGAGTCCTGGACATGCTGAGTCTTGTAGTGTACAGGAAGTAGGTGGACCTCTGTGTTCATTCAGAGACCTAAAACCAGGGCTAATAAAAAAAAAATTATGATGAAAAAAAATGGTAAAAAAAAACTCTGACACTTTCCTCTGCCCTACTGACACTGTCCACTGTTCAGGATTATATTTTTGCAGTGACATTTGTTTTATTATATTTTTCCCAGGTTTTCCTTACTATTTAGTTAACCTTGCTTGTTAACTTCTTTAAAAAAAGGTGCTGAACCTCGGTGATCTTTGATCTCTTTCATATTGTTCAAGTAGATTTTCGCTTCTCAAAGGGTGCCTACCCCTTTTTCAGGGTATCCAAAAGAATTGGAGAGGTATGACAAAATGTGGACAATTTCTCCAAATTCTATTGAATTACTTTCTCAGCATATAAATAAAGATCTGAAATAACTCTTTAGCCACTTGGAATATCTTGGCAAGCGCTGGGAGTTATTTGGTGCGCAGTGGAAGTGGCGGGTGGTAGTCGGGGGGGCCCCAGGTCAACTTTTGCACCAGGGCCCACAAGTTTCAATCTACGCCTCTACCCGTACCTTAGTATCCACCCAGCCATACCCTTCCTGTCAGGATGAGGTCGGATCAGTCAGCAGGAGCAGGGCCGATCCGGGACGGCTGTGCGCTGCACTGGTTGCTAGAATCGCCCAGCGTCTAGCAACCAGTGACGTCAGAGGCTGCGGCCGCCCCAGCATTCAATTAGCTCCACCTCCACCCACCCAGGGACTTGCCTTGCCCAGCTCTGATTAACCACTTCAGCCCCGGAAGGATTTGCCCTCTTAATGACCAGGCAATTTTTTGCGATACAACACTGTTAATTTAACTGACATTTGCGCGGTCATGTGACACTGTACCCAAACAAAATTTATGTCCTTTTTTCCCACAAATAGAGCTTTCTTTTGGTGGTAGTTGAGCACCCATTTTTTACTTTTTGCTATAATAAATATCCCCCAAAAAATTTCTTCATCAGTTTAGGCCAATATGTATTTTGCTACATATTCTTGGTCAAACAAAAATTGCAATAAGCATATATTGATTGGTTTGCGCAATAGCGTCTACAAAATAGGGGATAGATTTATGGCATTTTTAAAAAGATTTTCTGATAAATGTAATTTTATGTGGGGGCCTTTTGGTGGGTGTGATTATTATTTTTTTTTTGGGGGGGGGCAGCATTTCATTCTTGGGCCCAGGCAGCACAATGTCTAGGGCCGGCCCTGCATAGGTGGCAGCTTTAGCTGAATATTGGACTGGGAGGATGAGCAGAGATGGCAGCCCGGGAGTCTTCACCTCCAGCCATGTGGTGAGTGACTGTTGAAGAGAGGTTTTCTCCTGCAGTAATTCCCTGCATGACAGTGCTTAAAAAATCACACGTGAAACACAAAAACTGACAAAAATATGTACATGGTAGACTTAAAATTGTGCATATTGGATGAAGTAAATGTTCTCTAGAGAATATGATCAGGCTACATCAACAGTTCCAAATGGATTAGAGATTGGTAAAATAGTCCAGGCATCAGAGAAAATCTTCCAGAGAATCAACAGAGATGTGCAATAAAGGGAAACTCAAAAAACTTCTAATCCCAAAAGGAGAATTTCTAGAACACCACGTCACCTCAGTGAAATAGGCAGGGCCTTACCAGTATTTATCTAATGTATAGTGGTCAAAATACGCTTTAGGTAGTATTGGGATTTCACATCCCCATGGCGTTCCTCTGCTTCAACTATCAGCCTTATAACTTCAAATGGGTAACCAAGTAAGCATTCACTTGTCAAAGAGCCACCCGCTTGTAACACCATTTGGAAACTGGTGCTTCAAGTTTTTTTTCTGGGAACTGTATCCACACGCTTTACATGCTGGAATTTGTAAGTGCATTGACACAATAAATGTTATAGTTTATATATGAAACTTCACTATGAAGGGTATTCTTTCTTTTCGCTTATGTGTGATGCCCGTTGCATGTTTGTGACCGTGTTACAAGCAGGTGGCTCTTTGGCATGTGGAGGCTTACTTGGTTACCCATTTATAAGGCTTATAGCTGCCCCCACTTCATACCGCTCACTGCCTTCACTACATACTGCACACTACCCCAACTATATAGCACTCACTGCCCCACTGCATACTGCCCACTTCCCCCCTGCATAATGCTCACTGCCCCCCCTGCATACCAATCACTGCCCCACTATATACCACACACTACCCCAACTGCATACCACTCACTACCCCAACTACATACTGCACACTACACCCACTACTTGTTTAGTACTCACTGTCCTACACTGCATTCTGCTCACTGCACTTTTTGTGCTTTCTGCTCTGCACTGACACTACATACTGGAGCCGCATATTGCCTGCACTATTACAGACGGTTACACTGAGTTGAGGAGGGGAGCCCCATCAGGTAGACCCTATAGGATCCTATCATTTCTAATGGTGGCTCTGTGCACACCAGTATACAGAGAGGGCACCTTGACCACCATTGAACATGGATACCCTGACCACCAGTACAGGAGGACACACTGACCACCAGGATACAGGGGATACACTAGCCACCATTGTACAAGAGCCACACTGACAAAGTAATGTCATAAACAGTCCTGACCCCCACACACTATACGCTACATAGTGCTGACCTCTTCCCTTTATACGCTCTGTTACATGTTTCACAATGAAGGAGGCACACTGACTGCTATACTTCTGGAGGTTAATTATTATACAATGTTGGGGGTCAATTATTGTGTAGTTTTGGGTGTTAATAATGCACAATCCTGGGGGTTTATTACTGTGCTGTGCTGGGAGTTACTGTGCCATGCTAAGGTTTATTATTGTGCCATGCTGGAAGTTAATTGTTGTGTCATGCTACGGGATAATTATTGTGCAATGTTAGATGTCAATTAGATGTCAATTATTGTGCAATGCTGGGGGTTAAATATTGTACGGTGTTGGAAGTTAATTTTTGTGCTGTGCTTGGGGTTATTTATTGTGCCAGGCTGGGTCTTTAATTTTGTTCCATGCAGGGGGGTTAATTATTATGTCATGATAGCCTTTACACTTGCTGGAGTGATTGCTGACCCTGACACTTGCTGGGGGGTTTCATTTCTGGTCCATGTAGGCCTATTTTACTCCAACAATCTCTTTAGTGTGCTCCAAGGCCTTATTTTGTCTATACAACAGGGATAAACCATGAATAAACACCCACTTTATGGTCATGTCTACCTGTGGCCACACCCACTTGTGGCCACACCCACACAAGTGCTGCGGGCGGCCTAATACATGAGCCAAATTAGCTCCTCCACTTTCAGCACCAACACAGCACCCCCCAAAAAAATTTGTCTGAAGCCACCCCTCATTTCTGATTCAGCAGAATTCACAAGCAGATTAACTTTTCAATAAGACACAGTTGTTGAATACAACATTGTTTTGCTTTACACAGTATAATACAGAAGTTGTTTTTCCAGTCATTTAAAGGTTAAGAAGATAATGACTTTTCTAGGTCCTCTGTAACAACCTGAATGTAGCTGAAGAAAAATGAGAGAGCATGAAGTGTCCAGCTAGGACTTGTTTTAGATACCACAGTTAATAATATTATAATTCAATGAAGTAACAATAAACATATCATATGTGGGACACAACAGAGCAAGAAGCCCTGAGATCAGCAAATGTCACAGAAATCTCTATCTACTTTGTGCACTAAAAAGGAGGAAGGAGAGAGACACTGCTCACTCAGAACGGAAAAGGGACTGTTAATGGAGATGGTGTGTCTGTTTATAAGGTGAACACTAAAACACAGTGTGTAATTGAAAATACAAAAATGTATTAATATAATATAAAATGACACAGTCATAGATACAATAGACCGTGAGAGAATGCTGGATGCATGGTTATAGATGGTGGATAATGCAGGAAGCCAACATGTTTCGCAGGAATGCGTCGTCAGGGCACCGCATCCATCTAAATTAGCATCTGATTATACAAGACATAAAATATGCCATTAGTATAAAACCAAACATACATTTAATAAAAGCATAACAGCTCTATTCATATTACATATATTTATGCAGTATTAGACTGCACGTGCTCACCTGGTCTCAGAGTATTAAAAGGCTTACATACAGTGCTAACCGGGCATCAATAAATGGAGAGGCTTAGACCACTTCACGAGACTGGATAACCGGTGGGAGCCAGACCCACCAGGGTGGTAAGTGAGACTGCTGGATCGTGTAAGCAATCATTAAGGTGCATGCAGTAGGAATCTATAAAATTAAATAACAAAATCATAATAGCCGGGGAAATTGAGAAAGTACTAAATACATAACTGATAAGGGGACATATAAAAAGTAGTATATATATGCAATTACTCAAAAGCAAGCATACTGCTTAACCCATCCTCGATAAGTAAAAGTTGTGGTTCAAACATAAACCCAGAGTAATAATAAATATATACCTGCTGTTATAGTTGTTTTATTGCACCATTGCTATCTCCACCAGTTGCTTCAAAGGTAAGATAATTAAATAAATAATACTTTAATACTAGTATGGAGTTTATATAAAGAGATATTACATCAAGAGAGATAGTTAATGCCATAATGCAGTGTAAGGATAGTAAAGAAGGCTATAGGTAGAGCACCGATATAGTGAACTTGCAGTGGGTGCATTACCACAATGCAGTACACAGATAGCCTACCAAAAAACATTGCCATATATGTGATGCCGGTAAATAAACATGCAAAAGCTCCAGGCACCAAGCCTGAAGATGGCTAATAACTACCTGTAAGGAAAAGGATCTAATACAAATTTGAGCAACAGGTTCTTTTACCTTATACAGAGGTAGAAGTGGGGAGATCCGTGGTACCTAGCTCGTCCTTGTAATGGTGACCGAATGTCACAGTGCAGCCAGAAAGATGCGTATCGGCAAACGCCGTCAACGCCATCTTAAGTGAACACGTTCCCACCGGAAGTGAAAAGTCGCATGACCCCTGACATCACTTCCGGCGCGGGCGTCCTTGGAAACGGCGCATGCGCAGAAGGCCCAAGGAGCTGGTCACATCGCGCTAGCATCGTACGCCGCACTCTGGTTGGTGCGGACAGGAATGTGAGGAGCAGATATAACCTCCTCTCCAATGGGGACACACAAACAGCCTCACTAATACCGCCAATCCCGAGAAGTGATCCGAACCTCTGATACCCTGTCACATTGCCAGAGTGGCCTAAACATACAGCAAGAAGGAAATGCAAAACTCTGCTTCCCTAACTATAGGCCCCATAGCTCATAATGGCCTGAATTCTATAAAAATATTACAGCTTTTGTTTCAATACTAAAATATGGACAGCTCACTATTGTAAGTAAATAGTTGTTTTTCAGGATTTCAATACCATGATATCATCAGCTGATGCCAGAATCAGCAGAATCAAATGTTGTTACTCATAGGCAATAAAGTGATGGTTAATTAAAAAATGTTGTGTGCCAAGCGAGTAAGGGCGCCAGGTTAGCATCTGTGCTCTGCAGTGGGCATAGAGCTTTCAAACAGGAAATAGTCACTATCCATAGGCAGCAGCTGTTAGAAACGGAATACAGCTGTGGCTTTTTTTTATCATTTTGTCAATTTAGCAGTGAAATCACATAACACCAGCACTCCAAACAATCAGATCTTTGAAATGTTGGAAAGGCAATTAAAAAAACTCATCATTTTAAATCAGTTCCTGTGACCATTTGCAGATTTTTGCATTTTGCAGCTTATGAATTTAGACCAAATATATAAGACACTGCTGTGCTGCTACAATTGTGCTTTATTTTTCAATGTATGCTTAAAGGGGTTGTAAACCCTTGTTTTTTTTTTTTTTTTTAACAACAGACATGTTATACTTACCTCCACTGGGCAGTTCGGTTTGCATAGAATGCCCCGGTCCTCCTCTTCTGGGGTACTTGTAGCTCCTCCCCGCAATGAGGGTCCACATTGGAGAAGGCTCTCCTAAGGTGGACACCCGTACGGGCGCGCTCCTGAGTCCTGCTTATGTGTTCATTCACACAGAATGCAGGACTCGGCCCCGCCCCCCCCCCCCCCAGGGCCTGCGTCATTGGATTTGATTGACAGCTGAGCTGCTATCAATCTATCCAATCAAGAGCCAAGACAACGGGCAGAGAGGTAGAGCGCGCTTCCGCCATGGGAACAAATGGGCTCAAGTGAGTAAATCGGGGGGCTGAGCGGCTGGTCAGTGTCAGAAGTTTTTTCACCTTAATGCATAGTATGCATAGTATGCATAGTATGCAAAAAAAACACAAGGATTTACAGCCCCTTTAATTTTCCCATTTACAGGGGTAAAGTTTAATTAAGGAAAAATGTAGAACTAAGCCTCATGTGGTGTGCAATGGGTTTTAAAAACAGTACAAAAGAAAGTTTCCCCAAGTATCAAAAACTTGTTCAAACTGTTGTGTTACGTGTTATTTCCTAGGAAAATAAGACAAAATATCTTACTGGTCATGCAAGGCAAATTATTATTATTTTTTTAATAGAGTAGGGAAGGCCTAAAATCCTTGCCAGTAAACCTTTTGCTTCTGTGTCCCATAAATTAGATTTACCTTAAATTACTGTCCCAGGGTCAAAGCAGGAATGAGGAAATCTCTACAGAGATGATGAGCTTCTAGGTCAAATTGAGCATGAGCTTGATGCAAAGTTCACAGTTCAGTAATTGGGTGAAAAAACTGGCCATATTTCCCTAGTTCACCCTCCCAAACCTCTGACTAATGTTTGTACGTAAACATCAGTCAGGAATCAACATGGGGATCAACATGGGACAAGGCACCCTGCAAGGAAGGGGGGATATGGTCTGATATAGTTAAGGATGAGAGGCGCACAATCTCCCTTTTCTGCCCAGTCAGGCTGCATGTTCTTGTAAGGGTCTGGTATGTAGAGATTTTGGTATAGACGCCATTTTTTGTTGCATGACAGAAATGTGCACTTTCCTTTAAAAAAAAAAAAATCATGCCTCTAAAAAAGAAACTAGTAAATAAAGACACCCACATTGTGAAAGGTCCTTAATAGGAAAAAAATATAAACAGTGACCCGCGAATTATATGAAACATTACCTTTTTCCCCTAGCTATCATCCTATGTCTCCTTTATGTAGAACTAATCAAACACCATTTTGCTTCCATATTTTTATTCGTCAAAGTTTATTGTTCTTAACAACTGTTTCACTACTCTAAATACATATGTTACTTAAAATATAACTCTGATAAAAGATTGTTATATGCTTTTACTTTGTATGTGTACAGTAGATATAATACATGAGAAACTTCATTATTATTTTATTCATTTTTTTCCTTCATTTATGTATTGTATAACCACGAATGTTGTTATCTCAAAACCTATGTTAATTCTTGTAAATGGAAAATAAAAATATTTGAAACAAATTATATGAAACATCAATCATGTTATCTGGTGATCCACACCATTCAAGATGACCCACCATTTTAGATGATGTTAACCTGCTGCTACTCTTGTCACAGTGTTAACCTGACACTGGCTTCTGTGTGTAAAAAAAGGGGCCAGGAATACTTGAAGATGTCAATGACCAAATATAGTCATGGCCATATTTAGTCAATGATGTAACCCAGGTTCCTTGGCCTGTTTTCGTTTTAAAAACAGGGATTTGACATTTAACGGTGGAAGTGCTACCAATTTTAATTGACATATCTCCTGGTTTGTTTACAAACAGAAGCTGGGATCTGTCATTTAACAGCAATAGCCTCTGTAAAGAAAAAAAAATACTTTTAAAGGAGTACACTGTACTGCTCCTCAACTTCACATAAAGGATTAAGCCATCCCCAAAGCATGTTTTTTAAATGATTTGTGTATTTTTAATCTTTCTCTTTAGGCAGCATTAAAATACCCTCATTCCAATTAACATTTTTGTTTTTGCATTATTACATGTCTCCCATGGCAGTGCCCAGCTACCCATGCTATTGTTTTAGTAAAACCTTTCAAATTAATAAGATTTGGCTACCATAGAGTTCAATGGGTTTTCATTTTTCTTGGGTTCACCTAAGCTCCAACTAGCTGAAATGTGCTCAGTTCACTCATCCCTATTGAGGAGAAAGGATGTGTTTGGGTTTGGTCCAAATGATTATTTAGCCAAACCTGGAAGGAAGTTATCAGTGAAAAAAAGAAGCAAAAATTGCGCTCAGGATAAGGGAATGGCAGTTGGTGGCTGGCACCAGATTGCCTCAGTTATGGTTCTAAGCAGCTACTAACCTGAAAACATAATCAGTGAAAAACTCAGAAAAAATATATATAATAGCGCTAAACTTAAACTTAAATTAAGTGAACAAAAAATAATTGGTCGTGATAATAACACAAACATGTATACAGTGCATGATCTCTTAATAATATCGCCTGAACTGATATGTAATAGTGAAAAAAACATGTACCAAAAAAATGATGATGATTAAATTGATTAACACCATACATATGAAAAGTGAACAAACAAGCCTATAGTGTCTTAGCAAGGTGTGACACACTAAAGCATCAATCCATATATGCAGAAATTTTGTTGAGAGTCCAAATGAATGCTGTAATAAACACCCGTGCACAAGACAAATTCCAAATCTCAAACGTGTTGTCTGAAGACAGGAGTGACATCCACCACCATAAGCAAGTCAGCAGCTTACCAGAACTAATTGGTCCTCTATTACGGAGGACCTGAAATTGCATGAAGACAATCCCAGCTGGATAGTAATGACTCCTATGGCCACCTCTAGCATGGAGAAGCGGGCGGGGGAAGAGGTCGGGCCCGGCTCCTATTCTCTCTTCTCCCCGGTTATGACTTGGCTCCTCTCCGGCCCCCGGTGCCGCTGCTGCTTCTGAAGCTCTCACTTCCGCTTCCGGGAGCTCCCTTATTAAAGTTTGTGTATGGGATTAGCCCAGCTATATTTGTTGTTTATTATCTGTTGCTCGACATACATTGCCTTCCTTGTTCTTACACAATGACAATTGCTTGTTTCCGAATTTAATTTCACTGCACTAGATTCTATGTCATTTTCCGCAATTCACCAATTGTAGTAATGTATGACCATATGATAAATATATTCTCACTTTGTACTTACAAAAACCTTTAATTCAATAAAACTTGTTTGGGAAAAAAAAAGCAAGAAATAAATTCTCATACAATCTTTAAAGATGAAGTACATCCAAAAATGTTTTTTTGGCCATTTGCACAGTAAAAACAGATTAGCTCTAATGGCATGTACCCCCTCTCTGGCTCCTAAAGCATTTTTTACATATCCTGCTTTTACTTAGGCAGCAGTTTCCTGTCGGCACTGAAAACTGGCACTAAGGCTTTTAGTTTTGGCACCTCCCTCAGTCATAAAAAAATCAATCTGTGATTGGAGGTAGATTAAAGTCACAATCTCCCCTTCTCCGATCACAGAGAGCTTTGCATTCAATAAAAAGAATGCAAGACTTTTATGTATGAGTGAATCAGTGAAGCCCAGCCAGACCTGTTAGCCTTAGTGCTACACAGTTAGTTCCGACAGGAGACAGCTGCCTGAGAAAAAGTAAGATATGCAACTGGTACGTACTGTAGCAGCCAGAGATGGGGCACACACTGTCACACACTGTCCAATATATTCACAATAGAGTCAGCAAGATGGATTGCACTGCTCCAAAACTAAACATGCAGATAACACCTGTGGGTATACATTCAGCAATCACAGGGCCAGATTAGGAACATCATGGGACTGGTGCTGAGGATTTTGGTGGGCCTTTTATAAATAATAAATAAATAAATAAAAATACAAACATTTTTTTGTTATAACAAATTAAATTAAAGAGAGAGAGGGAGGATGAGAGAAAGAGAGAGAAAGGAGGTGAGAGGGGGTGAGGGGTAAGGGAGGGATGATGAGAGAGAAAGGGGGGATGAGAGAGAGAGGATGCAAATGAGCATGCATGGGAATGACATCAATGCAGCCTGGCCAAGGCAAGTGAACGAAGGCACAGAACCCAGAAGGAAGACCAGGTGAAGATGAATGCGCCCGGGCCCTGCCGAATTGATCACACTGGAGGGCTCAGTCTGACAATTTAAGTGTACCCTAATGTGCTAATATGCTGTGCATACTTGTACATTGTGGCATAACCTACCTCAGGGCCTCTAAAAAGTAGTAATGTTAGCGAAGTTTACTACCGCTTTAATATCACAGGATCCCAGGAGCCTCTCATGGGGCCCCCTACTGACCCGGTGGCCCTTGGGCAGTGCCTAAGTGCATAGTTGCCAACATTTCCAAAATATTTTCAGGGACACTTTTTTTACAAGTGCTATATTTAGAGTAGCTGAGATCCCCTATGTTCCCCAGTAGTAATCACAAAATTAAATGAGTACTAATGATGGGGCAGAACAAATGAGGACTGAGATTTCCTTTAGTTGAACTAACAAAAGTGTGCCCATTCTAGAGCTGGTAACATTGAGGATATTCAGTATAATTTTAAAGAACTGCTTTTGTGGGTAAGAGGCATAGAGGAGGAGTATGGACGGTATAAAAGTGGGCAGTATGTGCAGGTGAGGGAGAGGAATGTGGAGGGGCTAACAGTGGGCACTATGTACAGGAGAGGAGTGCGGAGGGTATGGAAGAAGGCACTATGTACAGGAGAGGAGTGTGGAGGGTATGACAGTCGGCAGTATGTACAGGAGAGGGGTGTGGAGGGTATGACAGTGGGCAGCATGTACAGAAGAGGAGTGTGGAGGGTATGACAGTGGGCCGGATGCACAGCAGAGGAGTGTGGAGGGTATGCCAGTGGGCAGTATGTACAGGAGAGGAGTGTGGGGGGTATGACAGAGGGTAGTATGAACCGGAGAGGAGTGTGAAGGGTATGACAGTGGGCAGTATGTACAGGAGAGGAGTGTGGACGGTATGATAGTGGGCAATATACACAGGAGAGGAGTGTGGAGGGTATGACAGCCGGCACTATGTACAATAGAGGAGTTTATGAATGTGGGCAGTATGTACAGGAGAGGAGTGTGGAGGGTATGGCAGTGGGCAATATGTACAGGAGAGGAGTGTGGGGGGTATGACAGTGAGCAGTATGTACAGAAGAAGAGTGGGGAGGATTTAACAGTGGGCAGTATGTACAGGAGAGGAGTGTGGAGGGTATGGTGGGGGCAGTATGTACAGGAGAGGAGTGTGGAGGATATGACAGTGAACAGTGTGTACAGGAGAGGAGTGTGCAGGTTATGAAAGTGGGCGGTATGTACAGGAGAGGAGTGTGGAGGGTATGACAGTGGGCACTATGTATAGGAGAGAAGTGTAGTGGGTATGACAGTGGGCACTATGTATAGGATAGGAGTGTGGAGGGTATGACAGTGAGCAGTATGTACAGGGGAGGAGTGTGGAGGGTATGACGGTGGGCACTATGTAGAGGAGAGAAGTGTGGAGGGTATGACAGTGGGCACTAAGCATAGGAGAGGAGTGTGGAGGGTATGACAGTGAACAGTATGTATAGGAGAGGAGTGTTGAGGGTACAACAGTGAGCACTATGTACAGGTGAGAAGTGTATGACAGCGGGCACTATGTACAGGAGAGGAGTGTGTAGGGTATGACAGTGGGCACTATGTATAAGAGAGAAGTGTGGAGGGTATGACAGTGAGCAGTATGTACAGGAGAGAAGTGTGGAGAGTATGACAGTGGGCACTATGTACAGATGAGGAGGATGAAGGAATCTGGGAAGGAAAAATGTTAAAGTTTGTGGAAGGATGTTTAGGGACTGTGTAGTGGTTAAGGGGGTCATACATGGATTAAAATTACGCCAAGTAAGCAGAGACCAGCCATAGTCGATCTATGTATGGGCTAGCTGGTTTTACACAAGTCAACCTATTAACTGACTTGAGTACAACCAGCCTGTCAGGTTTTTCACAAAACAATCAGTGCTGCCAGCTATAGTTAGCAACATTGATCATTGTATTCACAGGCAGAACACAATAACACTGCAGGAGTGATTCCCCCATCCACAGGTCAGCAGGTGAGAGGGTGTGTGGGTACAGGCTGGGGAGAGATAATAGTCAGTGGCTGGTGAGGCACTGACTAGTATCAGAGCCAGATACACACAGGTTACATACGCCACAATCGTTAGAGCGAGAGCAATAATTCTAGCACTAGACCTCCTCTGTAACTCTAAACATGTAACCTGTAAAAAAAATTGAAAGCATCGCTTAGTATACAAAAAAAAGTGCTAACTGTTTTTTTTTATGAATGAAACCGTTTCTTTCCAAAAAAAAAAAGTTTGAAAAATTGCTGCGCAAATACCGTGCAACATAAAAAG